>CM075068.1:69611055-70861055 GCA_037428765.1 Rubia yunnanensis
ATGTTATTGGCATCCATTTCATTTCATTTCAACCTATTTATTTGACATGGTTTTTCGAATATTGTATCTACTTATCTATACATGAATCAATTCATATTTTGTTACTCCATTTTATGTTTATATTATTTTCATTATCGCCCTCTAATCTATATAAACAAAGAGTGCGTCTACTATTTTATTTTTGTTTATTTAAATTAATTATTCTTAAAATTTTGAAATAGGAATTTTCAAAATCTTCTGTTCATTTTATTTTAGTAAATAGGACATTTATTTTTTTTTAAAAATAATTAGAGGACATATTCAACATATGCATCCTCTTCATTTTTTATTTTATTTTAATAGTCAGAATTAGAGGACACATTCAGCAAATGCGTCCTCATTATTCTCTTTTTTTTGTTATCTTTGTTATGCTACTATGTAGGACGTTCAAAATATAAAAGAAAAATAAATAAATTACGGAATGTATTCAGCGAATGCGTCCTCTTTATTCCATTTTTTTAAAAAAATTAAAAGCTTACCTTTGGCGAGGGGGTTTCAATTGGTTTTCCAAGCCATAAAAAAATAAGCAAAATTGCTACAATGATTTGAAAGAGACACAATGAGCTACTAGTTTACAGTGAGAACTAGAGTGAGGCTTGCTAACCCCTAACATCATTCATCATATTTGCTTAAACCCCTGTTTTAGCAAAGGGTATGGCCTTATCCCTGTTACGAGATCTAGTACGGCCTCCCACTTTTTTTTTTTGCTTCCACTCCCTGTGTGAGCAAAAAGAGGTGGCCTCCCGTACAAATCCCTTGCACATGATTTCCCCAAAAATAATGCACAGAAAAGTGTGGTATGAGATGAATTAGTACAACAGCCTCATGATTCAGTTGGATCAGCTCAATTTCTGCAACATCATCCTCTATGTGTATGATCTGAAATGGTGCAGCTTCTCATACGTCACTAAGATCAACTCAGCTTTGTGATCTGCCTCCTCTTCCTCCATGTACCTGTCATAGTAAAGAAGTCATGTCTGAGGTAAGGGAAATAAATAGCGTCCAAATGTATTAAGCCTTAAAATTGGTGTATTAGTTGTGTACTGATCATTCCAAATCAACAACTGCATCGTGTGTGATTTTCTGTCATTAAAAGACCGCAGTCTGGTCAAACTCAAGCCTTCTCCCTGAGTGCATTTTTTCTGCAATTCGCACCAAATCTAGCATGGTACTACACACCTGTTTAACATGCTTCATTTCAACACACTTATCTAGCTGGCAGACTTGATCTTGTTTTTGCAGTGAAATAGTCTACATTACTACAATGTTACTATGGTAGTGCAAGTGGTAGAAGATGTTTGCGATGGTGTTGAAGGAAAACCGAAGAATGAGTTTGGAGCAGAGGCGGAACTAGGGGGGGGGGGGGGCGAGGGGGTGCTAGTGCCTCCCCTAAGATCCGGCGGCCCGGAAATTAGGCCTAGAGCCACCGGAAGCCGCCGGATTCCGCCCCCCCTTGAGCTGTCGTCGTTGCCGGAGCGAGGACCGGAGGAAGTGCCGAAGTGGCCATGGAGGCGCAGGCGTGGCGCAGAGGAAGAGGTGAAGAAGATGATGTTTTTTCTTTTTTTTGGTATAACTAAGCAAAACGACGTCGTTTTGGCTAAGTGAAACGACGTCGTTTTGGCTAAGTGAAACGACGTCGTTTTGGCTAAGTGAAACGACGTCGTTTTGCTTAGCTGGTAGGAAAAAAAAGAAAGCCAATTGGGCTGAGCCCAATTGGCCCAAACGAAACTTAAGCCTAACCTAATTAATTGGCAATGGCATTGGGCAGCAAATGCATTTGCCACTTTGCCTCCAAGTCTCCAACTCCAAGCTCACGCCTCCAACTCCAAGCTGAGCTCCACCTTCGCCGCCCAGGCTCCGCCTTCCACCGCCGCCGTCGCCCGCCGCCGTCCCTTCTACAACCACTATCAGCAACCAAGGGCAAGGTATCAAGAGGGGCCAATATATTTTTGTTATATAACTTATGTTGAATAACTTGCATTTGTATGAAATTGTGAATATTAAATATAGATATGAATAATTTAGTGATTGTGTTAAAATTGTGAAATTGTACTAAATATAGATTTGAATAATTTGACATATTTAATTTGACATATTTAATTAGACATATTTAATTTAACGTATTTAATTAGACATATTTAATTAGACATATTTAATTAGACATATTTAATTAGACATATTTAATTAGACATATTTAATTAGATATATTTAATTTAACGTATTTAATTAGATATATTTAATTTGACATATTTAATTTGACATATTTAATTAGACATATTTAATTTAACATATTTAATTAGACATATTTTTTAGACATATTTAATTAGACATATTTAATTAGACATTATTATGTAAGCGTTGTTTGTTTAAAATTATTTTATTTAGCGTTGCAAAAAAAAATTTTAATCTCATTTTCGCACCCCTAAAATTTACTCCTGGTTCCGCCACTGATTTGGAGGCATTGGAATGGCCCGCAAATCGCCTTCTAACATTTCTATCACCTTACTCATTGTCGGCCTTTGTGATGGATCATTTTGCACGCAACACAATCCCACCAGAATGATCTTCCTCGCGATTTCATCTTCTTCCGGAGTTACATCTTTGAGCCTCAAATCTTTGTCTATAACCAGATGCTGATACACCCAATGCGGAAAATACACCTCACTTGTATGGCTAGTTTCCAAACTTAGGTTCTTCCTTCGCCCAGCAATTTCCAGAATCATCATTCCGTAGCTGTACACATCAGATTTGTATGAAACCACCCCAAAGGCTCTGCTCACTAACTCTGGGGCAATGTACCCAATTGTTCCTCTTGCTCCAAATATTGATACCATTCTCTCGTTCATTTTGCATTGCTTAGCCATCCCAAAGTCAGATATTTTGGGACAAAAAAATTCGTCCAAAAGAATGTTATGAGGATTTATGTCGAAATGCATAATCCGAGTATTGCATCCCCGATGTAAGTACTCCAATCCTCGAGCAACTCCAAGTGAGATTTGATAGAGTTTATCCATTTCCAGCTGATTGCTGCTCACATCATTCCTCTTGCTGTGAATGTATTTCTCCAAAGAACCATTAGGCATGTATTCATAGACCAAGGCTCTTTTTTCCCCTTCAATGCAGAATCCCAAGAGCCTGACTACGTTGACATGTGAAGTTCTGCTGATGCTCAGTACTTCGTTAATAAATTCTTCTCCACTTTCTTTAGCGACATTTAGGAGTTTTATTGCAACAGGACGCCCATCTAAAAGCTTTCCTCTGTACACAGTCCCATAACCCCCTTGGCCCAGCTTGTCTTCGAATGATAATGTCATTTTCTTGATATACGAATATGGGTATCTTTCTGGTGCAAGTGATCCATATTGCCCAAGGACCTCTTCAAGATTATGTTCTTCTTTTGTTTTCCTTTCGAAGAGCAACAGCTCCATTGATGACCTTCCATGGTACCGCAAACAAGCTATTATAGTAAAAGCTAGGGCACATGATGCAAATGCACCTCAGGCTGCAAAAACAAATTGAAGCAATAAGAATTTATATATGCTACTCCCCTTCTCCCCCAACACACTATTAGATGTGAGCTCGTATTAATAACAAAGTTACTCACACAACATTTTTTTAACATTTTTATACTTACATAAATAGCAAAATTTATAGCTTAGTGGAATTGTATACATTAGTGGAAGAATGGCCATTAACGGAGCTTCCGTAAAAATTACTAAAACTGCCTTCTAACATTGGTTTCGGGCATTGAACATGTATTTTGGTAGTCGGGTTGATGATAGAGACTGCTCCGTAAATCCATCAGACGATGGTTGGCAACGGCGGTTGGGCTTGAACTGCCACTAAAAGTGTTGTACAATGGTTATGTTGTTTACTTTTGTGTACTTCTGAGGGCCTTTCCAATGCCAGAATATGTGTCTGGAGTGCAGTAAAGTAGACAACGGTGGTTGAACCACGGTCTAAGAAACCCTACAAAAATATGCACAAAAAGCTACTATTTGAAAGCATTTTCGAGGACGCTTCCAAAGGAGGAAGTACCTTCTGAATTTCACTTCCAATATTGATTGCTATTTCGGAAATGCCTTTGAACTGCACTAAAATAGATAGCGGTGGTTGAACCACAATAAAAGAAATCCTACAAAAATATGCACTAAAATCTAACCCCATCACCACTGCCATTATCAACTTTGATACCACCCATCACTACCTAGGCCACCTCCTTAGTCCAACCTAACCCCATCTCTGCTCGGATCCCAACCTTAAGTTTGTTGCCACTATTTGATCTTCATCGCTCACTCCTCGAGGTCCTTACAATCTGATGTGTGTGTTTCGTGCTGTTTATTTGGGTATTAAATTGAGCTTTTATGAGAATAATATGCACTTTATGTGTGTTTTATGTGCAGATTTGGTGATTGGAGAATTTTGGAGATGAAGGCAAGAAAGATGGGAAATTGAAGGATTTTGGAGCTTAAATGGAAATTTAACACTACACTCTTCTTTCTCATGTGGTTTTTAATGAGATAGTGTGTTCCAATGGATAATGAATTTTCATTATTCCAACATTTGAATAAAAGAAGCAATAAAGAAGAAAGTGAAGAGTTGAAGAATCAATGGAGAAAATATTACTCCCTCTGTCCCAGCTATTTCTGCAAATTTTAACTTTTTCAAATTGACCAGAACTAATTTTGATCAGTAATATCTTTAATTATGCATATTTAAAAATGATGAAAAAATAATATTATAAAAATAGATGTTAACACGATTCTAATGATATCATATATGATAATACATTATTTTATACATTGCTTGAAATTTACTTTTCTAAGTAACAAAGTTTGACTAAATGAATAGTGACAAGTGCAAAAATAGCTAGGACGGAGGGAGTAACTCTTAATTTTAGCAATTGTAATTTATAAAATTTTAAGAAGAAATATTTATTTTCTTATTATTATTTAGTTAGACATATTAATAGTTTTAATTTTCATATAACTTTATTTACTTTTTTATTTACTTTCTAGTTCTTATAGAAGATTGAAAAAGTAGGATTGGG
The DNA here is from genome assembly GCA_037428765.1 of Rubia yunnanensis. Lineage (NCBI taxonomy): Eukaryota > Viridiplantae > Streptophyta > Magnoliopsida > Gentianales > Rubiaceae > Rubia > Rubia yunnanensis. The sequence continues at coordinate 69,616,145 of CM075068.1, forward strand.
GACCTATAAAGTCATCCGCACTGGGACGGAGGCTTTATATTGTCGACAGTCAGGTTATTTTCGTCCGTTGGTTTTTAGAGCAGTAGCAGGTTTTTAAGATTGTGCTTTGGAGTTGTGCATAATTATGTGACAAAATCTTGTATAAGATCGTCTCACGGTAAGATTGGGAATTAAATTGCAAAGATTTTAAGATGGGATTTTATATTGATGTTTTAAAAGTTCAGGGATTTAATGTTTAATTGTGATAATTTGCAATTTAGTCCAGTTCTATTAGTTTTTTGCCATCGAATTTAGTTTGTTTTTTCCCTATTTTACCTTTAGTCTTCGGTCTCACCATGAGATGGTCACTGCTTGAGTGGCGGAACCAGGAGTAAATTTTAGGGGGGGCGAAAATGATATTAAATTTTTTTTGCAACGCTACATAAAATAATTTTTAACAAACAACGCTTACATAATAATATGAATACATAATAATTAGATTTTTACAACAAAGAACTACCACTGCATAAAAAACTACGTTCCAATACTTGGGTTGCTAGAACTAGAAACACTAACCGCAGGAGACAACTGTGTCCTACGATGTTGCATACGCTGATAACGTTGCAAAATTGGTTCATTATCAATCCCAACAAAAATCGCCTTCTCAATATGAACTGTCATAACATCATTCATCCATTCATCTCCCATTTTGTTGCGTAAATCAGTCTTGATTCTCTTCATGGCTGAAAAAACTCGTTCAACGGAAGCAGGTGCAACTGGTAGAACTAAGGTTAACTCAATAAGACGATATACCAGTGGAAAACATGTATGCCTAGTTGTTTGAACCATCTTTTGAGCAAGACTTCCAAAGTCCTCAACAGCCAAAAACTCATGATCAAGTTGCACATTATGAATGAAAGTACTAAGTTGTTGATGAAGGCGGGAACGATCTTCTACAGAGAAGTCACTTGGATATAGTTCAGCAAGACGAACTAACTTACCAATATCAAACTTAGAAAATGAATCTCTTGGATCAAGGCAAGCCATACAAGTGAGTAACTCCGTATTTGCTTCCGGAAATCGATTGTTCATTTCATGAATCATCCTATCAACAACCTAGTATTCAAAAAATAAAAGGTTAGCATGTAGCAGTGAAAAAAATTACAAATCAAATCAAATAAGGTATGTAAATTATAAAAGTAATACCTGAAGAAAAGTATCAACACGAAAGAAATCACCATGGGTCTGCATTTGCGTAAGTCGTTTCCTACGACCACGAATTGTTCGTTCATCTTCCATATTAACTACCGAGATGTCATGATTGACACAAAATGTGTTGACTTCATTTAACAACTCATCCCAACCATTCTCTCTATATTGTTGCAACTCAAACTTCATTGTATTCATCAAACTCACAACCAACACAATATTTTGATTCTTTTGTCTTTGGAAAAGAATGGCCCTTAGGTTGGCAAGGACCTCTCAACACATATTCTCTCATCACTTGATCTCTAATAGAAACATCAAAATCCTTAATAGGTTTACATTTCCCGGGATCATTTATAACATCATCCGAATTGAACTCAACACGAGAATATTTTTGACTACTACTCTCTTCATTAATCCTTTCATCATTTGATTCACTCGATCTCTTAAAAATAGATGATCCACTACTTCGAATTAAGAATTTATCCATACCCTATTTGACATAAAATAAGAAAAATATGTCAAATTAAATATGCATATGCTATTCAATATTCACAATTTCTCAAAAATATATCTAATTAAATATTTGTCAAAAATATGTCTAATTATGTATATTTGTGCATAATTATTCCTTGAACTTTGTGCGCAGCAATACTAAGGCACGATTTGGGTTTGATTATTTGATTTCGTTTCTTATTTTGTTAGTATGTTTAATTATTATATTAATTTGTTTGTTTACTTCATCTTTATGATTTTATGATTAGGTAATTTATATATCGTCTAGAATAACAAGCATAGGTTCATGAATCATGAGCCCTAATTATTTTATAGTTGATTTATATTTGTTCTTGATTGTTATTGATTTAATTTATTTCTGATGTTTTTAAATTTGGCCAACTTGAATATTATTGGGATATTGCTATCTAATTCCACCATGTAATCGTTGGAAAAGGTTAGTAAGTAGCGAGTTTTATGGAAGCTATACAGATAACTAGTTAAAACTGTAACAGAAAGATGTGGAACAATTAAGTGTGCGTTACTACTTGCGAATACTTGGGTAATTACTATAACAGGTTCTTTTCACTCTTAATGCTATCGAGGTGTGTATCTGGTTTAGCGAATACTTTCCGGGGGCATCTTGGTAAGAGAAACAATTGGTTAATTATAATTGGTTTATTGTCAATAAAGTAAGAAAGAATTGAGGAGGTTAAGCGTACATACTTTCCCATAACTGATAGATAGATATGAATTGATTTATCTTTGCACCGATGATCGGTGTTTAACTAATGTGAGTTATTCCGAGCCGATTACATTCATCATATATTTTCTACATTTATTTAATATTTGCTAGTTTGCATTTTAATTCATATTTGATATTTGTTAGTTTGCATCTTTAGTTGTTAGAAAAATCTGAAATTAAGGAGTGGTGGCTACACCAAATGTTCTATATTAGTGTGTATTTTTATTATAGTTATTGTTTTGTTCCTCGTGGGATCGACTCTGCTTACTATTGTGCTAATCTCATTAATAGAGTTTGCAGATTATTTTGGTGAGTGAAACGACGTTCACCAAATTGGCGCCGCTGCCGACGAACGGTTTGTCAATTTCTATTTAATTTTAGAGAAAAGTGCAGATATAACCCTATATAATTGATGAAAGTGCAGATATAACCCTGTGATAATGAAAGTGCAGATATAACCCTGTGATAATGAAAGTGCAGATATAACCCTGCGATAATTGAAAGTGCAAATATAACCCTGGTCAGTCAATGCCGGAATAATGGCTTTAGGGTTATATTTGCATATATGTATAATAGTTAGGGTTATATTTGCACATATGTATAATAGTTAGGGTTATATTTGCACTAAAAAATAACTCATGATTATATTTGCACTTTCTCCAACATATAGGGTTATATTTGCATATTACCCAATAATTTTATCTACTAATTTTGTGTGTTAGTGCTTGGTTTATGAGCATATCATCAAAGCCGGATTTAATATTTGATTCATAAATAGAGAAGACAACCAAGAAGAATAGGAGAGAGTGAAAGATAGTAAATTTGTTGCACACGATCAGTTTGGCCAAACAGACACCTACGATCCAAAGTTTGGCCAAACAGACACCGGTGTCCCTCAATTTGGCCAAACAGCCCCCTGTGACCTCATGTTTGGCCAAATAGACACTTGTGACCCTCAGTTCGACAAAACCAGCACATGTGACCATCAGTTTGGCCAAACAAAACTTGACATTAAGAATTCAGTAGCATTTGAATCTGAAAGCAACACCATAATGGCAGAGAGAACATTAGATGAGGATCCTAGGCACAATACTGATAATCCTTATATGTGGGAACTTACTGGAAATAGTGAAAAAGATCATCCCACGCCCATTAAATTGCTGGAGAATCCCATTGAGATCAAGCTCGCGTTCTTGAATGTTCTTCCTAAATTTCATGGACGGAATACTGAAGACCCGCACAACTTCTTAAGTGAGTTCATCAAGATTTGCAAGGTGCAGAATAGGCTGAATAATGTTAGTGATGATCAATTCAAGATGGTTGCATTCCCTTTCAGCCTTACTGGAGCTGTAAAACAATGGTTCACTAGCTAACCGCCTAACTCTATTTTGACATGGCCTGAACTAAAGAAGCTTTTCTTGGAGTATTATTTCCCAGCCACCAAACCTGATGCTTTGAATAAGGAGATTATGAGCATAAAGCAGGAATATGATGAACCAGTAAGCATTTTTTGGCTAAGGTTTAGACGACTGGTGGATAGTTGCCTCAATCATCGAAAGAGTGAAGGACGGTTACTTCAATGCTTCTACCAAGGAATGACGGCTTCTAAAAAGGATCTGATTAACTCTTCAAGTAGTGGTGGTTTCTCTCATTTACGAGTGAATGAAGCTAGGGAAATCGTCTAGAGATTGGTGGATTCAAAGAAGGAATATGATCATCATGAAGTCAAGATTTTGAAGAAAGTAGCACAGGCAGAGACATCTAGCCAAGATGCATTCATGGAGAGGATGGACAGAATGGAGAAGGTTCTTTCCAAAGTGTTGGATAAAGTTTCCACTATCTCACCAGATGGCCTTGCAACACATGTGGAGCATGCAACCATACAACGTTTCAATGCAATTTGATAATGGAAGAGATGCCAGTTCAAGCAATTGCAATGGGAAATTTCAATGAAATGTAGCAAAGGGGAGATTCATACTCCAACACTTACAATCTACGGTAGAGAGATAATTCAAATTTTTGTTGGAGCGAGTCAGGGACTAAACATCAACAGCCTTATGTTCCACCAAATCAAAGAGTGCCACAAACCTTCCCTCAGAACCAGCAAGTGACCCAAGGGAGATTCATAGATGAAAAGTTGGACATGATGATGACCATGTTGCAAAATCAACAACAAAGTGCCAAGAAGACTGAGGAAACATTAGAGGAACATACACGACAAATATCTTAATTGTTGAATTCATTGAATGAGCTAAGGACTAAACAACCAGGATTACCATCTCAAATGCAGTTGAATCCAAGGGAAAGTGTGAATCAAGTCACCTTGAGGAGCAAAAAAGAAATTGGTGCACCACTTCCAAAATTCGCAGCCAATTTGCAAGAGGAACAAACTGATGTAGGGCTCAGTTTGGCCAAAAAAGAGCCAGCAGGGCTCAGTTTGGCCAAACAGGAGCCACCTGCGCCCAGTTTGGCCAAACAGAAGCCACATGCGCTCAGTTTAGCCAAACAGCCCCCTACACCCATCGGTTTGGCCAAACAGGGCAAAAATTCATAATTTGATCAAGAAAATGGTGAAGGTAAATCTGATGAGCCACGAGAGGTAGGTAAAAGGTTGAGGTTGAAAAATCCATCTATAAAAATTTTATCGCCATTTCCTTGCAAGTTGGAGAGAAAAAAAGAATAGTCGATAGATTATTTTGTCTATTGAATGTTGTAAAATTGCCACCTATGAGTAAATTTTTGAAGGATTTTATTGCAGGGAAACCAAAAGACCCAAGCAAGATCATTATGGGTGAGTCGGTTTCAGTGGTGATAAAAGTAGACTTACCACCCAAATGTAAAGATCCAGACATGTTCTCTTTACCGTGTTATATTGGGGATAAAAAGATTGAATCTGATATGTGTGACTTAGGCGCTTCCATTAATGTAATGCCATTATTTGTGTATAAAACTTTAAGTGGAGCAGAATTGGTAAACACTAGGGTTGTAATTCAATTGGCAGATAGATCTTGTGTGTGTCCTGGGGGATTATTGGAAAATGAGCTTGTAAGAGTCAATGATTTTATTTATCCTTCGGACTTCTATATGTTAAAGATGAATCATACGAGTGATAGAAAACACAAGGGGTATTGATGGGACGTCCATTCTTGACAACGGCAAACATCATCATTAATGTTGGTAATGGAACAATTTGTCTTGATTATTATGGTGAGAAATACACATTCAACATTGATAAACCTAGCAAGAAACCTATAGATACTGAGAATGTGCATGTCATCGATAAAATTGACCTTCTTGTCCAAGATTCTCTTGAGACTAAAATTTTGCAAGATAAGATTTTTTTTTTGAAATTCCATTAGCTACATGTCCAAATGAGGTGTATGATCAAGGGTTAAGTGATGGAGAAATTCAAGAATTCTTATGTTCAACGCACTCACAATAAGAAGTATCAAGCACTGAAACCATTATCGAATTGGCTGAACAGAGCATACCAAATGACCATACAAGGCTCTGTTTCGCTAAACCGGAGCCGCCAACCCTCAGTTTGGTCAAACAGACCCCTGCAGCCCTCAGTTTGGTCAAACAAGCCCATGAGACCCCCAGTTTGGCGAAACAACCACTGTCCACCCTCAATTTGGCCAAACAAGCCCTGCAGCTCTTAGTTTGGCCAAACAAGCCCATGAGACCCCCAGTTTGGCCGAACAGCCTCCGTTAACCCTCAGTTTGGCCAAAGAGCCCCATAGGACATTCAGTTTGGCCAAAATGACACCTGCTCCACTACTTGTGCCAGAGACCACTTAAAGATTGGCTAAACAGGACCATGCCATCTTCAGTTTGGCCAAACAGGTCCCTGAGACCCTCAGTTTGGACAAACAAGGCCCTTCCACCAAATCATTGTCATTGGATGTGAAAGCCCCAACTTTGGAGTTGAAAGCATTACCACCTGATCTGAAGTATGTTTATCGAGCGCATGATGATACATTTCCAGTGAATATGGAGTCACTCCAGTGTGAGGAGGAAAGGAAGTTCCAACTTCAAGAGTTGGAGTAACTCCGTTTGGAAGCATTTGACCATGCTATGTGGTACAAGGAGTGAACCAAGATGTGGCATGCAAGAATTTGAGATCTAAAAGCTTTAAAGTTGGGCAGAAAGTGCTTCTATTTCAGCCTAAACTTCGGTTGATGCTAGGAAAGCTCAAATCAAAGTGGATCGGACCTTACGAGGTCTGTTTGGCCAAATGGGACAGTCGAGATCAAGACATTCTCAAGTGGCATTAGTGGAAGTGGTCCACTATGCCCAGTATCTTATCACTAAAGGCGTTTGAGAGTCGAGCCAAGGACTATAAACAAAGGCATTACTGGGAGGCATCCCAAAAATTTTAATTTTCTTTTAATTTTATTCTATTTTTGTGATTTTCCTAGTTTTAAATTTTAATTTAGTTGTTTGTGTTTTAAAAAAATGAAAAACAAAAAAATGAAAAAAAGGCAAAAAGAGAAGAATTTAATTGTTCTAGAATTTGATTGAAATTAACATTGATAATTTTAGTTTGTTTGCGTAGGAAGGCATATCGAAAAGAAGAGGTGAACTTTGACTTGAGACATACTGGTACGAGAAGTGATAAACCCTTTTCGAGAATCATGCGATTGCGGTGCTCAGCATATCCATTTTGTTCAGGAGTATGAGGGCAGGAAACTTGGTGGCGAATTCCATGAGAAGCAAGAAGTGTAAAGACATTTCAGTATTCACCACCCCTGTCAGACTGAAAAGCCTTGACGTGGGTTGAAAATTGGGTGTGAACAAGTTTGAGAAAGAGTTCAACGATCGAGAACACTTGGGATTTAGTGGATAGAAAATATAACTAGGTAAATTTGGTACAGTCATCAATAAAGCTGACATAGTATCAACAACCAGAAGTAGATAAATCAGAGGATGGTTCCCACACATAAGAATGAATTAAATCAAAATGTTTTAAAGAAGTACCAGGTCTAGTAGACAAAGGTAATCGGTGACAGGTGACCGGTGGGGAGAGTGCGGAAGGCAGTAAAGGTCATTTTCAACAGTTCCCCTTAGCAATATCTGGCCCTGCAAGGTCCTAACAAGACAATGGTCTGAGTGAAGCTCAACAAAAATAGGATTATCACGAGTCAATTTAGAGACACTAAGCAAGGATTTGGTGATTTGTGAAACACGTGAAATATCATTCAGTTTTAAGGATTTGACAGCATGCTGAGCATTAAGAGTAGAATTGCCATAATGAGTAATAGGAAGGGATGTACCATCACCAATAGTGAGTCTGTCATTACCATTGTAGTGGTTCTGAAGAGTGAGGTTGCCCAAATTAGCCGTCACATGATGAATAGCACCAGAGTCAATGTACCACGGATCAGAAATATTAGACGGGCAGGAAGCAGATGCAGTAAATGTTGATTTCACACCATGGACACCTTGGAAATGATCCATAGCTTGTGGATTGGTGGCAGGGAACAGCCTGAGGTTGAGCCTGTTAAAATAGGTTTTACTGCCATGACCAGGTTTGAGACAGATTTGACAATTTGGGTGCTGATCCGAGGTGTACTGTTCACGGCCAGCGGCAGGAGCACCGTTGACCCGTGATGGCAGTGGCATTGACCAGCGACCAGGGAACTTCTGAGCAGCATTCACTGTCGGCTAGCGGAAGGCGGTAGTCTCCTCCTCCTGACGTGCTTCCTCCTGAAGCAAGATGCCAAGAAGCTCGTCCGAAGTAACCGGATCCGGGTGAATCAAAATTGCTGAACTGAGAGCTGAGTATTGGGCACCCAAACCATAGAGAATACAGCTCACAAATTCATCATCCGGAACAACACAGAGGCAATCGGATAAGGAATTAACAAGAGCTCGTTTCTTGTCAAAATAGTCCATCACCGACAAAGAGCCCTTTGGTAGAGACTAGAGCTACTTCCGGAGGTGCATCTGGCGAGCTCCGGTATGAGCTTGAAAGGTCCAGCCAAGATGCCGAGCATCGCGGTTGTCAAAGTGGAGCAAATCCAGAAAAGGATGACCCAGTCTTTTCTCAGCCACACAGCCAGAGCCAAATTGGATACCGTGCTTGCTGGAGTGCCAGTGCTGGAAGTAGCAGAGTCCGGCAGTGACACGGCGGGACCGGTGACAGTGGTTGGCAGCGGTGTCACACCGGTGAGGAAGGAGTCAAGCTCGTAAGCTTCTAGAGTTGACCGGATGGTGCTTCTCCATAAAGAGTAGTTTGACCGGCCAAGACGTATGGCCAAATTGGGAATATTAAAATTGAAGGTTGAGGTGGAATCAGAAGAAGCAAAAATAAAGTTATTAGAGGAGTGGGGATCAGAAGCCATAGGATCGTATTTAGGCTGATACCATGTAAATAATATAAGGAAGATTTTAATGACAGAAAGTGTTAATTGTATTCATCGATTGTGTACAGTATATATCGAGTAGAAGTCTGTAACTAGATCCCACTATGATAGGGATTCTACTAGCTAACAGTATTGACTAATTCTGCTAATTCTACGTAACCATACAATCAGAAGAGTAACTGACTAGACTGGGCCTTACAGTAATTCATGACAAAGTCAACAGTAAATATGTATACAGTGAACAAGCTCTGTTCGACGCCATTCTAGCTCACGCACCACCGAAGCTCAAGCACACCACCGTCTAGATCCGTTCGGCACCTCACCTCATGCCACCACCCAGGAGAAGAACACTTCAGCCGAGCCTTCCGATCGAGAAGACGACTATCATTCCAACACCGAGTTCAGCGCCCACAAAAACAAAAACACTCGGTTTCACTCATTTTGGTGAATCAACCCATGTTTCCAGCGCTCTAGATCTCTGTCATCCCCGCCGCGCCCCAGGAGCTCAAGAACGCACCACCTCCGGTGGAGCCTGCATCATGCGCCGCCAAAGATCGAGAATACCACCACCTCGGCAGTTCCAGTGAGTCCACTCCAGATTCAGTCACGCCAACGAACAATCGCTCAACCTCATCGCTCAACCCATGTCATCACTGGCAGAGCTCTAGTCCAGCCACCCAAGTCCAAACCGATGAGAAGCGACGACAGTGTTCAGCTATGCTTTTCACACCTCTGCGTCGCTCATTTCGGCGAGAAAATTCCCAACCGAGTCACTGTGCTAGCTCAGACGTGTTTATCACCGGCAAAATATCTAACTTCAATTGAGTCCATCGTCCTAAAGGAGAATGTGTGACGCACTACTGCATCAATCTGCACCACCTGACGCAGGTCCAGTGACCTTACCGGCTACCCAACATGCCATCACCACGGCTTCATCATCTGACGCCTTGTCATGCCACTCATCACACCGTGTCACAATGTTACCTCAGACCACCAGCTGGTTCCTTCGACAAACACCTGATAAGTCCTTTCTTTTCATTTTAAAAAAATATTTGTGTTTATTTGTGACGTGTGCTTCTTATACTTTTGTTGAACTTGCTTGTGGAAAAGCAAGACTTAAGTGTGCGGATGTTTTTGGGTTAATAATTTTGTTCTTAATTTAAATTTTATTTTTAGGTGTGTTCATTGGCATGTATTCTTATACTTTTGTTAAACTTGCTTGAGTGCAAGCAAGATTTAAGTGTAAGGAGGTCTGTGTTGTTATTTGAATTTGAATCTTATGGGAAAAAAATATTTTGGGAGTCGAGTCAAGTATTCTGCCCTAGAATTTTTATTGCTTTTGTTCTTGAGATGGATTTACCTTGCCGGTTGTATATTTCTGTCAATAAACTTGATATTTGATGCACTCTGAAAGCACTTGTTATAATTTTTCAAAAAAAAAGGAATGAATTTGGCTAAATTGATACTTGGGATGACAAAAAAGGATGAGCTAAAATGAATGTACAGGCTAGTAAATGAAGTTTTGAGTCAGAGTAGAGAAGTCTCTACATCAATCTTACTATGAGAGAACTTGGCAATGCTTGATTAGTTTGTGTGAAAGTGATGAAGGCACTAGGTTATGAACCACACAGCTTAAATTGCCTACCAATTACAGCAACCCCCTAGTAAAACACCTTGAGCCTTGACCTTTTCTTTGATATGAGTTACTAAATAATTTTTCCAAAACCTATTGTTTTTCCTCTCTTGTCCCATGTACGCACGCTTTTGAGATATGATGAATAAATTGTTCACATTTGATGAGGTGTGCATTGCTATTGTTCTTGAAGTTAATGAGATTGTATCTTTAATTTTTGGGTTGATATTCTAAGCTTTATATGTTAGCGAGGATGAGAAAATGGGGTGAATATGAAAATTGTGGTGTTGGAAAATATAAAAAGGGTGTTGTTTGCCCAAGAAAAAAATGAAAAACAAAAAAAAAATCCAGAAAAATCATAATTAGAATTTGGAAGTTTGATAGTCAAAATACTACAATATTTATATTTTATGATGATTGAAAGTGTTGTTTTGATGATATGAAAGAAGTGGGTAGATTTGAGATTGAGCATGTGTGCATATTTGATTATGATTAAAGCCTAGGACCCTTAGGATCTAACCATGTGCATGGTCCTTAGTGTTGTTTATTTGGGGTATTCAATTGTATTTTTATGAGAATAATGTGCACTTGAGGTGTGTTTTATGTGCGTATTTGATGATGGGAGAATTTTGGAGATGAAGGCAAGAAAGATGAGAAATTGAAGGAGTTTGGAGCTTAAATGAGAACTTAACTACACGTTGTTTTTAATGAGGGAGTGTATTCCTCAATAGCATTAAGAATGAAAAGAACCTGATATAGCAATTGCCCAAGTATTTTCCATTACTACTTGCAAATACTTGGGTAATTGCTATATCAGGTTCTTTTCATTCTTAATGCTATTGAGGTGTGTATTTGATTCAGCGTATACTTTCCGGGGGCATCTTGGTAAGAGAAATAATTGGTTAATTGTCTATAAAGTAAGAAAGAATTGGGGAGGTTAAGAGTATCTACTTTCCTATTATTGATAGATACATATGAATTGATTTATCTTTGGGCCGATGATCGATGTTTAACTAATGTGAGTTATTCCGATCCGATTACATTCATCATATATTTTCTAGATTTATTTAATTTTTTCTAGTTTGCATTTTAATTCATATTTAATGTTTGTTAGTTTGCATCTTTAGTTAGAAAAATATGAAATTAAGGCATGGTGGCTACACCAAAAGGTTCTATATTAGCGGGTATTTTTATTATCGTTATTGTTCCGTTTCTCGTGGGATCGACTCTTTTTTCGACTGTGCTAATCTCATTTATAGAGTTTGCAGATTATTTTGGTTAGTGAAACGGCGTTCACCACAGTCCATTCCTTCACCTCTGTTGTTGCCGAAGTTAGATACCAAACGTACACTCGAAGGATTTTTTACCACTGTGGCTAGTTGCTAGCACATCAGCCACATGGTGGCCGCAAAAAAGACCTCTGATGGAATAAATTTGGTGATCAACATGACGTCAACGAGGGAACTCGACGGGACTTCAACGACGGACATCATTGTCAACAAGGGAATTCGACTAATTTGGGCTCACTCTCCAGGACTCGATGAATCAATGCTCATTCTCCTACTGGACTTGCCTGCTTGTGACGGTCATTGTTGAAACTTGGTCATCGTTAGTCGTCAGTCGACAGTACAATCAGTGCCGGGGAAAAGAGTTTTGCTTGGGAGGGTTGTGCAACCAAGCATGAGGTTTTTAGGGATGGAAATGGGGTGAGACGGGTACGGATTACGGTACATTCATACACATGTCCACCTATAATTTTTATACCCATACTCGCCCCATCACCCATGGCGAGTACAACATTAAAATCCAGTCCTGCCCCATCACCCACTTGGGTCACTATACCCACTTCAAATCCATTTCACTCACCTTATTTATAGCTTAATAAAATGCCTAAATTTTACTTTAAAATTAATAATTTTAATATTAAAAGTTTAATAATATTTACGTTAAAATATTATAAGTAAAACATGTGCATTATGGATAAGTAATAGTTTATTATATAAAAAAATTAGTGTGTACATAGTGGGTATAGTGGGGTGAGACGGGGGCGGGGTGGGCTAGTATGAACGAATATCCATGTCCGACTCACTACCCATGACAAGTATTAATTTTAATACACATACCCATCCCACCCCCGTGAAAACTGCATCCATACTCGCCCCATTAGGGTGAATGCGGGGCGGACCCCCAAAACTCGCCTCACAGACATCCCTAGTTTTTTTGAATTTTGGTTTTTTAAGTTTTTTATTTGTATTCTATTTTTACTACTTTTCTTTCCTTTTCTCATTTTTGTCTACTCTCCTTTTTCAAGTATATTGGCCTAATTAATTTTGGACCAAAGTCTTATGTAAGCTAATGTGATAGGGAATAATATAGTCTCCAACTTCTTAAAGTTAAAGAGGACACTGTGAGAATTAACAACATATTCTTTGCCAACTTTGGCAATTTTCAGAGTATGTCATTACTTGTGGGACGGCGGAAAATAGAAAGTAGACCAATATTAATGGGACATGGGAAGTATCTTTTTCTATCTTCAACTTCGTTTTTTTCTTCTTTTGGGGGGGGGGTTTTAAATATAAATGGTGTTTTTCATAGAACTGAGTCTTGTTTTTGTTATGAGCTTTATACCCAAGAGTTTCTCCCAAGTTAGATTTTTCCGGTGACCTTTTATCCATCCAGTAAAACTATACTGGCTTCCGATATATTCTATAAAGTTGATTTAGGAGAAATTCGAGTAAAAAATTATTTCAAACAATTGACTTTTGGCAATTCATTCCTAGGTTACAAAATAAATTTGTAGACTTTGACTAGTTTGAACTGTTTTTGGCTACTATGATTGGTTTTATTCAATTAGATTGCCTCTAGACCAATTTATTTCGGTTTTCTCAATCTAGAACTGTTTAGACATTTTTGTATGCACATATTAAGGATGTAGATAAAAGTTTGTTTGGTTGCCTTTTTTTGCAGCATAGAAATATCAAGTTTATTTCTTACTCTTGTGACTGATTTGAATCGAGATGCTGGTACAATTTAGAATTTTGCTAGGTGGGTTTGGGTTGAGTTTGGTCTACAGTTCATAATATATAGATGAAGACCACTTCATCATATAATGCGCCTTTCATTAAGCCACAAAAGTTAATTTAAATTAATTCTTATGGCTTTTCACTAGTAGATAAATGTCTATTAAAGGAGGTTATATTAGACTCCGAGTCCCTTCTCTACCTTTCATCGATTTCGATCAAAGGCGGCTCAAAAACCTCCTTTAATTGGGGTTCGAATTCAGTCCCAAATTTCGAACCCATTTTGGGGGTTCTTAAAAATGTTGTTTCCGGCCGCAAGCAAAAAAAGATCAGGGAAATAGACGAAAAATCATAAAATATAGGGTAAAAAAAAGATCTAGAAATGATATATTTTGAAAAATAAAAGATCTGGAAACTAGGTTTAAAATGAGGTTTAAAAACTGCAGTGGCGGAGGGCTTAGTGATGGTGAAGGCGAGGTGACGCAGCGAAGTCGAGGCTACGCGACAGAGGCGTGACGGGGATGTGGGGCAAAGGGAGGAGCGTGTGAGAGGGAGGCTTCTGGGTGGAGGAGCGTGAGGGAGTGTGAAAGAGGCGTACAGTGAAGCGAGGGAGAGGGATGAGTGATGTCTGCGTGAGGGAGAGGGATGAGTGATGTCTGCGTGAGGGAGAGGGAGGGTCTGGAGAGGGAGAGGAAAAAAAACTAAGGCAATGAAAACATAAAATGTCTATTAAATTTAGGATTTTTATTTATATAGTGGCCCAACAAAGGCAGTCAATTAAAGGTGGTTCTACAATAGAACCGTGTTTAATCGATTTTCAATAAAGGTTGAAAGAGTGATTTCCCGTGAAGAATAATATATTACTGACGAGAATAAATAGAGTACAAAAGGAAGACCAGTACTAGTATAACTCTAGTCTATTCAACAACTCTATCTAGAATCAAATCAAATCAATCAAATACTTGACTTATTCTAACACCCCCCCTCAAGCGAAGCATTGGATGCTCGCCGAGTCAGATTTTGGATCTGAAGAACTCAAACAGCTGACGAGAGAGCTCTTTGGTGAAGATGTCTGCAATCTGGAGAGAAGTAGGAACATGAGCAATGCGTAGCTTGCCGGAAGCAACCAACTCTCGAACAAAGTGATAGTCGATGTAAACATGTTTCGCCTGCTTGTGAGCAGCTGGATTTTGACCCAAGAAGATAGCGCTACTGTTGTCACATAACAGCAATGGAGGACCAGACAATGGAACTCGAAAATCTTGAAGCAAATGAGTCAGCCAAACAACCTCTGAAGTAGTGTTGACAAGAGCACAATACTCATACTCGATGCTGGAATGAGAAACTGTCGGCTGTTTCTTGGAGCTCCAGGAAACAAGGTTCCCGCCAAGAAAACCAGCATATCCACAGGTGGATGGTCAGTCTCCAGACAGCGGGCCCAATGGGCATCAGAATACCCCAACACCTCAAGAGAACTAGCAGACCGAAAAGTGAGACCAAAATGCAGTGTACCTTGAACATGTTGCGGAATCCTCGTAACAGCAGCAAAATGATCGTCTCTAGGGTTCTAATGAAACTGGCTAAAAGTGTTAATCAAGAAGGCCAAATAAGGACGGTGATGGTCAGGTATTGGAGCTAGAGAACGATACAACACCGAATTCCAAAATGGTGGACTGGTCAAACTGTGCAACTGAGAACTTGGCACAAATGGAGTAGAAACTGGAACATCATCAGACATTCCTGCACGAGTGAGAATATCTCAAGCATACTTTTCTTGGCCAAGAAGTGAACCCAATGAAGTAGGTGAAACCTCTAAGCCAAGAAAGTAGTGAAGTGTGCCTAGGTCCTTGATTGCGAACTCTCTATGTGTCCGATCAATGAACTGCCGAAGAAGAGTCAAATTATCACCTGTGAGAATGATGTCATATACATACACTAGAAGGTATAGTAAAGATGATCCCCACAAAAGAACGAGCAGAGAAGTGTCGGCTGAGCTGCACTAGAAACCAAGCTGAGTCAAATAGGTGCTGAAATGCTGAAACCATGCTCAAGGGGGCTTGCTTAAGACCATAAATGGCCTTCCGCAAGCGAAAAACATAATCTGGATGAACAAGGTCCTTGTATCCAACGACTTCCTTCATATAAACTGGAGCATCGAGGACGCCATTGAGAAAGGCATTCTTGACATCCAGCTAATGAAGCGGCCAGGAACGCATCATAAAAATGGCGAGAACTGTCCAAATAGTGGAGGCTCTATCCACAGGACGAAAGTGTGATCAAAGTCAGAACCTGGAATCTGAGAGAAATCCTGTGCAACCGGGCAAGCCCTGTAGTGATCAACCGTGTCATCTGGGCGATGCTTCAGCTAATACACCCATTTGGAGCCAACAATGTTGACATTCGATGGGCGAGGAACTAAGTCCCATGTGTGCTGTCCACGAAGAGCTGCTATCTCCTCATCCATGCCAGAAACCCAAGACGGATCCTGAAGAGCAGAGCGATAATCAGTGGGCTCCAACTGAGCAAGCAGGGCAGCCATAAGTCCATGAGTGAGAATATTCGAATAATCCGTGTGCTGAATAGCTCCAGTCACCGATCGAATGGCTATGCGATGAGTACAGGTCCGAGAAGGAGAGGCTGGAGGAGTGGAACCGACCGAGCGAGGAAGCTATTGAAGAAGCAGTCAAGCTGGGTGGAGACTGAGCAGGCGGACTGACCGACAGAGAGACAGGAGGCGCCTTTTGGGGTGCTGGTAGCGGATCGGTAGCACAAATTGAGCATGAGGCCAAAAGGGATGTAGTCGGCAGTGGAGGTGCTGAATAAAAATCAAGATCAAGAAATGAAGAAACATCTAACACTGAAGGTGGAGAACTAATCACCGAAGGAATGAATGGGGCAAATGGAAAGCATGTCTCGTCAAAACAAGCATGTTTAGTGACATGGATTCTGCCAGTAGTGTGATCGAGGCACTGAAAACCTTTCTACTATGAGTTATAGCCAATAAAGAGACATAGAATACTACAAGGAGACAACTTGTGGTCGGCAAATGGGCAAACAAATGGGAAGAACCGATAACCAAAAGCATGAAAATTGGTGTATATGGGCACCGACCATTAATAACCTCATATAATGATCATCCGCCAAGAACAGGAGTGGACAACCAATTTATGGTATAAGTGGCTGCAGAAAAGGTGTCAGGCCAGTAAGAGAAAGGGACTTGAAAGTGATACAACATAGAAAAACTCATCTCACCAATGTGGCGGTGTTTGCGCTCAGTCCGATCGTTCTGCTCAGAGTATATGGACAAGAAATTTGATGATGAATGTCCTTTGTCTGAAAGTAAAAGCGTAAGTGACCATTTACGAACTCAGTCCCTTCATTACTCTGAAACACCTTAATGGTGGAAGAGATTTAGTTCTCCACAAAAGCCTCAAACTGGCAATAAACATCCCAAAAATTAGATTTGCGGTGTAGTGGATAAAACCACGGGAGTCGGGAATGATCATCAAGGAAAATAGCATAGTGGGAGAAACCATCAGCAGATAAAATAGGAGAGGGCCCCCATAAATCACAATGAACTAGATTAGGTACCCTAGCAACACGTTTATCATTTGTATGAAAAGATAAATGCATTACTTTAGCTTTTCCACACGCTTCACAAAGAGTGGGTTTAGGGAAAATCGATGAGACAACTAAGGATCCAGAGCACACAAACCAGAAATAACGGAATGCGGAACATGTCTAAGTCTAGCATGTCAAGTTTCAAAAGACGCATGCGACTTATTTGACTCCACAGTAGACATTAAAGAAGATTCACCATAGTCTAAAACATAAAGCTCGTTTTCACTATGACCGTGATTCAATGTTTCACCAGTGATTTTATGCCGAATAACAAATGATCGATCATCAAAGCAGACAACAAAGTTTAAATCTCGAGTTAATTTGCTAACCGAAAGAAATTTTTTAGTGATATTAGGCACAATAAGCACATCATAAAGAGACAGAGATATGGAAATCTAAGAATTGCCAACATTAGTAATAAGGAGTTAAGAATCATTACCAACAATGACGTGGCTGGGACCATAATAAAGAGTCACCTGATCAATAATAGTGAAGGATGATACCATACGTTTTGTGGCCCCAGGATCCACCATCCATTTGGAGTCATGATTATTCTTGGCTCTTGCCACAAGAATGAGAAGAAAACTGAGAGCACAATGAAGCAGAATGACCCGAAACACCACACAATTCACATCGAAAGTGAGTAAGAGAAGCCATATCAACAATAACACCAAAAGACAAGGAGCCGAGTGCCAAAATTTCTGACATGCGTGTACTGACGCACTGGAAAGCTGGGCGCGTGGGCTCACACGCGAAGAGGCTGACGCACGCGTGAACTGAAGGATTTTGGCTACCGACACGCGCGTGCTTTCACGCGAAGAGGCTGACGCACGCGTGAACTGAATGATTTTGGCTGACGACACGCGCGTGCTTCCACGTGCCTCTGCATCAGAGTTGGTCGCTGATGGGCATCGTTGCTATTCAGAGAAGACCGCTCAAAGGAGCGATGGCGTCGCCGGTGAAGACCCCTGGGATGGAGCGATGGCGTCGCCATAGAAGACTGCTAGGCGATGGCGTCGCCGGAGAAGACCGCTGGGATGGAGCGATGGCGTTGCCGGAGAAGATCGCTTGGACGGAGAGATGGCGTCGCCAGAGAAGACAGCTGGGACGGAGCGATGGTGTCACCGGAGAAGACTGCTGGGACGGAGCTATGGCGTCACCAAAGAAGACCGTTGGACGCACGTCACTGGGTCGGAGAATTGGGCATGGAGATGAATTTGGCGTTGGAGAGAAGGAAGGTTGGCTATCGGTGATGAATTGAAACTCGTCGGAGAAGTTGCTGTCGAGGTGCTGAAGAGAGTTCCAGAAACAATGGAAGAGGAGAGCCGAACAGAATTGCCGAAGACTGCCATAATTTCGCCTGGAGTTGACCGGAAATTCACCGGAAAATGTTGGGAAGGCCGTTCAGCAATGAAAGAAAGAAAAGAAAAAAAAATAAAGGGAAGGAATCATGGCCAAGATCAGTGAGGTTCTAATACCATGAAAGAGTGATTTTCAACTAATAATAATGTATTGCTGAAGAAAATAAATAGAGTACAAAAAGAAGACTAGTACTAGTATCACTCTAGTCTACTCAACAACTCTATCTAGAATCAAATCAAATTAATCAGATACTTGACTTATTTTAACAAAGGTGTTAAGGAATATAAATATTACTTATAATTGTAATTAGATTATATTTCATTTTCCTAGCTTGTATATGTATTTTGTATTACTATATAATGGACCTTGAGGTCATAAATAAAAAGACAGATCATTACCCTTATTTTCTTCATGGTATCAGAGCCTGAAATTCTGAAACCTAAGACCTTAAAATACCGTCCTAAATTTTCCGCCGTCATCCGTGCGTGATTTCCACCCACCGCCGATCCAGCCTACCTTTCTGCTTAAAAAAATAAAAATAAATAAATAATATGGGTTCACCCCGCCGAAACCTCGCTCACGCCGCCGGCCTTACTACGCCGCCAGTTTTTCTCCCGCTCCGCCGGCCTGTTCCCGCTCCCACTCCCGCTCCGTCCGGCCCGCTCTCACTCTGCTTATTTTCTCCGACTACGTTATCTGCCCATTGCTCGACCGAGGCCGCTTGTGATCGACCAGTGTCATTTGCTCAAGACGTTGCTCGACCGGGGATGTTCTCCATGTGCGCGTTTGCTCAGCGCTGTGTTGGCGATTTGCTTGTTGCGAAGAAAGACAGCTGCGCGTGAGATCCACGCGTGCGGCCACAGGAAGCGAGTGAAGTCATGCGCGGATGAGAAAAATGCGCACTTTGCTCCATCGATGCGTGTTTCCACGCGCTAGTATAGGGAGCTGCAGATTTCCCCTTTGGTTGATATTACCCGTTTGACTGGTCCATTTTGAGCAATTGTTTTCTTTAATACTTATTTATTACGCAAAATATTATGGTTAATTTTTCAGGTGTAGTGGCGTCGTCGCAAGGGTTTGTGGCGGCCGCCCCCTCTGGCACCCCTACCCGATCTAATTTCAGTCATGCTCTGTCTGACGATCAATGAAGTACGACCATACATTTATTTAATCAGTTTGATTCATTATTTGACCATGAGTCAGGTAAGTCTACTTTACCCTGGATTCTAGATTCGGGAGCCTCCTATCACATGACTGGTGATAAGGGTTCTCTTACTGATATTACTACTGCTACCAATTCAGTGAATGTTATATTGCCTGATGGATCTGTGTCGTCTGCTACACAATATGGGTCTCTTTGTTTTGGTTATGTCACCCTTACTCATATGCTCTACATACGTACTTTGCGATGCAATTTATTATCATGCTCTAGATTGTTATCCGCCTTAAAATGTCTAGCCTTATTTACTGAAAATTATTGCATCTTACAGAAAATCAGTACCAAGACTGTGATTGGCGTGGGTGAACAGCAAGGGGGGGAGGGGTTTATTGGCAATACTCGAGTTCGTCCTCATATCCTACAGTCTATTCCGACTGTTGCTTCGATTTCTTTATCCGATTTATGGCATCAACGTTTTGGTCATCCATCATCTACGATGTTGTCTTCTATTTCTACTCTTGATTTTAGCTCAAAAAAATACTATTATACTTTGCTCTGTATGTTATAGAGCAAAACAGACTAGGCATACTTTTCCATTGAGTTCTACAAATGTTACTGCATTATTTGAATTAGTACATTGTGATGTTCGGGGTCCTATAGAACTCCATCTTCAAGTGGTGCATTTTATTTTTTGACTATAGTCGATGATTATTCCCAATCTATTTGGGTTTATTTATTAGTGGCTAAGTTTGAAGTAGCCTCTAGATTTTTAGAATTTAGTGCCTTAGTGAAGAACCAGTGGGGCCTAACCATACAATGTGTTCGGGCTGATAACGGGACTGAATTTTTGCCTTTGCGATCTCATTTTGCTGCATATGGGATCATCTTTAAGACATCTATGGTTAACACGCCACAACAGAGTGGTCGGGTTGAGAGAAAGCATCGCCATTTACTCAATGTGGCGCATGCTTAAATATTTCAAGCCAGTCTTCCTAATGAGTTTTGGGGAGAATGTATTCTTACTGCTGCTTACTTGATTAACCGAACACCGACACAACATCTCAATGGTCGTACTCCCTTTGAGTTGCTCTATGGGCAAGCTCCAAATTACTCATCATTAAGAGTTTTCGGATGCTTGTGTTTTGCTGCTTATGTTCCCAGATATCGTGACAAGTTTGCCCCACGAAGTCGGCGGTGTCTGTTTCTTGGTTATTCTGCAGGAAAGAAAGGCTATTGCCATTTTGACTTAGAATCCCATGTGATCTTTACCAGTCGGGATGCTAATTTTTTTGAAGATCAGTTCCCCTATTCTGCTAATCCTTCTTCACCCCCTTTAGACGAACCCGCTAGTGCCACCACATCGACGCCAGTCTCTTCCAGTTCACTGTCAGAGTTGCATGGATTTTTCATTCCATCGTTCACCGCCGGCCGATGTCGGCCCATCACCATCAGTTATCCCCGGTCAGTTGCCACTGGCTTATGCCGGACAATCCCCGCCGACCACCGCCGCTGCCGGTCAGTTGCCGCCGGCCGCCTCTGGTTAGTCGTCGCTGGCCACCGCCGGTCAGTCACCGCCGTCCGCTGTCGATCAGTTGCCATCGTCCATCACTGGTCAGTCACTGCTGGCCGCCGCCAGTCAGTCGCCACCGGCCGCCGTCAGTCAATCGCCATCGGCCGCTGCCGAGCAGTCATCGCTGGCGTCTTCTTTTGCCGTGTCTCCAGCTACGGATGGTTTTGCTACCGAGTTTCCACCTATCATAAAAAGTATTCGTGCTCGCCAACCGCCTCCTTACTTGGCAGATTACGATTGTGATGATTATGCCTGTACTCTTACTACTGAAGACCCCCCATTTACGTCTCCGTTCACTTATGCATCATCACTTTCCTCAGGTTCTCTATCCACTTACTGATTATGTAAATTGGGATAATTTTTCTAGTATGCATTTTAGATTTTTGGGTTCAGTAGCATCTAGTGCAGGTCTCACTACTTATTCCAACTCTTCCTGGCATTCTCATTGGTGAGATGCTATGACTGAAGAACTTATTGCGTTAGAGCGCAATCAGACATGGACATTGGCTCCTCTGCCTGCGAATATGAAGGTGATTGGGTGCAAATGGGTCTACCGGACGAAGTTCCGATCAGATGGTACTATTGAACGTTATAAGTCGTGACTCGTGGTTTTTGGGAATCACCAGGTTGAAGTAATTGATTATGCTAAGACATTTGCTCCTGTGGCGAAGATGAGTTCTGTTCGCCTATTCTAATCTGTTGCAGTCATTTATGGTTGGGAACTGCATCAGATGGATGTCCATAATGCTTTCCTGCATGGTGATTTGCATGAGGAGGTTTTTATGCGACCCCCACCAGGCTATGTCGCGCCTCATGGTCAGGTATGTCGCCTTCAGAAATCTCTTTACGGTCTTCGTCAAGCTCCTAGAAATTGGTTTGCCAAATTGGCTCAGGATTTACGAGTTTTTGGTTTTGTTCAAAGTAAGGTAGATTACTCTTTGTTTGTCTTTTCCCACGGATCGGTTTCTTTGCATGTTTCTGGTTTACGTGGATGATTTGGTCATTGCCAGAAGCTCTTCTGCGCTTATCTCTGAGTTTAAGAAATACTTGAGTTCTTGTTTCCATATGAAATATCTTGGTTTACTTAAGTATTTCTTGGGCATAGAGATTGCTAGAAAATCGGAGGGGATGTTTCTTTCGCAAAGGAAATATGCCTTGGACATTTTATCTGATACATGGTTGTCTGCCTCTAAACCGAATGACTTTCCGATGGAGTAGCAACACGATCTGGCGCGCGTTGATGGCTCGCTTTACCATGATCCTGAGCAGTACCGGCGACTGGTTGGGCACCTGATATACCTTACCATCACACGTCCTGAGCTTTGCTATTCGGCTCACACACTTGCTCAATTATGAAGTCCCTTTGTGTTCCTCACTGGCAAGCTGTCGTTCGTGTGTTGCACTACTGGAAGAGCCATCCGGGTCAGGGATTATTTCCCTCTTCCCGTAGTGCATTACAATTGACTGCATACTGTGATTTTGATTGGGCTGCTTGCCCTATTACTCGACGTTCTCTTTCCGGCTACTTCGTGATGATTGGTGATTCTCCTGTTTCTTGGAAGACCAAGAAGCAACCTACAGTTTCTCGGTCTTCTGCTGAAGTGGAGTATCGTGCTATGACTGTTATCTGTTGTGAGTTGTTATGGCTTAGGTCTTTACTGAAAGACTTGGGGGTCGCGCATACTGCTCATATGCGTTTGTTTTGTGATAGTCAATATTCTCTTCATATTGCAGCAAATCTAGTGTTCCATGAACGTACGAAGCATATTGAAGTTGATTGTCATTTTGTCCGGGATCTTGTGCAGTCTGGTACTATAGTTACTCATCATATCTGCACTACAGATCAACCTGCGGACTTGTTTACCAAAGCTCTCGGACGTAACCAGTTTCATTCATTACTTGGTAGGTTGGGCATTTCTGATCTCCATGCTCCAACTTGAGGGAGGATGTTAAGGAATATAAATATTACTTGTAATTGTAATTGTAATTGTAATTAGATTATATTTCAATTTCCTAGCTTGTATAGGTATTTTGTATTACTATATAATGGACCTTGAGGTCATAAATAAAAAAAACAGATCATTACCCTTATTTTCTTCAAAAGGTGAAACCACCTTTAATTGATTTAAAACTGCATTTAAAATGAAATGCATTACTTAGAGGGAGTTCCTAGCTCGAAACCTAATTATAATCTTAAATAAAGGCAATTTCTTAGGAATCGCATTTGATTGCCTGCATTTAATGAACACTTCTCCGCTAATCTTTGTGTACATTGGGATAGCATGTCCGAGGATAGAAGACCTGCTAACTATTCATATTAATATATATGGGTGGACATGCAAATAAAAAGGAACGAAATTGCATTTGTCAAATTCATATTACCTATACCTAGCTTCATTAGCAAATTTCTTCCACCGCCTACATCTGAGCAAAATGTAATTCAATTGTTAGTCCGCGTGCCATTTGAAGAGGCATTAATCAACGTAACTAAAAGTGTCGGCAACTTTACTCCCTACTTTGCTTAAGTAATACAAAGCCACTACAATGTGATTACAATTAAACTCTGTTTCTCTAACTCCGTCAAGGCTGGATTTCAGTTCAATAATGATCAGTAGAACACACCTATTTTCCAGTGTTTGGGTTAAATGATGGTTTCCTTAATACAATCACCAAATATGGAATGAATCAACAACTTTGGTTAAGAAGGAAAATGAAAGGCAGAGAACAGACGAACCTTTTATTTGATCAGGACAAAGAGAAGAGTTGCGAGAGCCATCAGGGCAAAGGCATATAGGCTCCCCCAAATTTGTGCCAGACGAGCACAACCCTTTGGAAACCACACAGCCTAAACAGACTGCAGTCCAATTCATCGAGTACTCCACTCTGAACCCCTTATGCAACACATCTTCTAAAGTAGCCGACGCAGTGCTCCTCTTAAGCTCATCAACTTCCCTTCGAAGAGCTCGGACGCTAATGTTCTCTTTGCAACCCGTGTCGTTCAAAAAGGAATAAACTCTTTCATTGTTGTCTCTAGTATTCGTGCAAGAAAAACGGTATCTAGAGTTCTCATTTTTACGATCAGCACAATCGTAGTATAGTGGAAGAACAGTAGTTTCTTCTCCTACAGGGAAAAAGGGGGATATGTTTGGGTAATATTCGGGACATCCACTGTTGTGCGGAATGGAGAAAGAACAGAAAATATGAACGAAAATAACAAGACACAAGATTTACGTGGTTCACCAATTTGGCTACATCCACGGGAGACGGATGCACTATATCAGAATTAATGTTTACAAAGAGAAGAGAGACACTTTATATGCTGTCTCCACTAAACCCTAACAAACTGGGCCAAAACACAATTCGGCCCAAATCAACAGCGAGACCCTCGTACCAACCTGTCGAAGCGGCTAATACATATTCAAGGCATACCAACAAATGCGGAATGGAGAAAGAACAGAAAATATGAACGAAAATAACAAGACACAAGATTTACGTGGTTCACCAATTTGGCTACATCCACGGGAGACGGATTCACTATATCAGAATTAATGTTTACAGAGAGAAGAGAGACACTTTATATGCTGTCTCCACTAAACCCTAACAAACTGGGCCAAAACATAATTCGGCCCAAATCAACAGCGAGACCCTCGTACCAACCTGTCGAAGCGGCTAATACATATTCAAGGCATACCAACAAATCTCCACCTTGACTTGAATCCTCAAAGCAGAAACTCCAGACGCACCATTACAGTGCCAGATGAGCAGACTTATCCCTCCACTCCTGGGACTGCCCATAGAGCACCTAATCAGCTCTGATGTTCAGCATGTCCAAACAATGTTGAAACTTGCTATGTGGAACAGATTTGGTGAACATATCAGCGGGGTTATCAGCAGTTCCCACTTTCTTCACCCTGATTCTCCTCTCACTCCTCAGGAAATGATATCTGACATCAATATGCTTGGTCCTCTCATGATGGACCTGATCCTTGGCTAGGCAGATTGCACTCAAGCTGTCACAGTACACAGTAGCCTGATCATGATGTAGACCAAGATCACTAACTAGCCCTTTCAGCCATATTCCCTCCTTTGCAGCCTCTGTCAGAGCTATGTACTCTGCTTCCGTAGTAGACAACGTCACTGTAGGTTGCAAAGTCGCCTTCCAACTAACCACAGAACCTCCCAAAGTGAATACATAACCAGTCATCGATCTCCTCGTGTCAACATCACCAGCGTAATCAGAATCAGAGTAGCCTGTAACTAAGCACTCGGTATCACCTCCATAAATGAGACCCACATCAGACGTACCTCTAAGATACCTGAAAATCCTCTTCACAGCTTGCCAATGTTCCTTTCCCGGTTGCCCCATGAACCTGCTCACAACACTGACTGCCTGTGCTAAATCTGGCCTCGTGCAAACCATAGCATACATCAAACTCCCCACCGCGCTGGCATAAGGAACCCGAGACATATACTCCTTCTCCTCGTCTGACTGAGGAGCAAACATGGTGGTGAGATGAATATTTGTAGCACTAGGAGTGTCTATAGGCTTGGCTGTAGACATGCCAAACCTAGCCAACACTTTCTGAATGTAGCCTTTCTATGACAAGAAAAGCTTCCGCTGACTTCGATCCCTAAGAATCTCCATTCCTAGTATCTTCCGAGCTGCACCCAGATCCTTCATCTCAAACTCAGCATTAAGAAGTCCTTTAAACTTATGAACCCCATGCTTACTCTTTGAGGCTATCAACACGTCATCTACATAAAGCATCAGATAACTGAATGACTCATCTCTCAACTTGCTGTAGTAGAGACAACAATCATATGAACTCCTTGTGTAGCCCAACTCAAGCATGTAGCTGTCAAATCTCTTGTACCACTGCCTCGGAGACTGCTTAAGCCCATATAAGGACTTCTTCAACTTGCAAACATATTTTTCCTTGCCAGGAACTTGGAAACCATCTGGCTGAGTCATGTATATCTCTTCCTCCAACTCTCCATGTAGAAAAGCGGTCTTCACATCAAGTTGTTCAAGCTCCAAATCCTGATGTGTCACTATAACTAGCAACACCCTGATGGAAGTGTGTCTGACCACTGGTGAGAAAATCTCATTGTAATCTACTCCCTCTCTCTGACTGAAACCTCTAGCAACAACTCTAGCCTTGTACTTGACTCCCTCTGTAGGTGACATCCCTTCCTTTTTCTTGAAAACCCATTTGCAAGTGATAACCTTTCTCCCTTGAGGCTGTTGAACCAAATCCCATGTCTGATTCTTTTGGAGGGACTCCATCTCATCTCCCATTGCTACAAACCATTTGTCAGCATCAGTACCTGTAACTGCTTCTCTGTAGGTGGATGGCTCATAAGTATCCACCTCCTCAGCAACCTGTAGTGCATAACCCACCATATCCTCAAACCCATATCTCTTGGGCACCCCAACTCCAACCCTCCTGGGTCGGTCCCGAGCTAAACTGCGGACTGTAGCTCCTGATGGTTGAAGATCTGGTGGTGGAGATTTCGGTATCCCAGATTCTGTCTGTGGCTCTTGATCCACCTCAAATTGTTCCAATCTATTTTCACCCTGAGTGACTTCAAACTCCACCTGTTTATCAACTCCACTAGTTTCTGGCACAACTGTGGGCTTCACCATAGATCTAAGCAAAGAATTTTCATCAAAGACAACGTCCCTGCTCAGAATAACCCTCTTCTCAGATGGTGACCATATCCTGGAGCCTTTAACTCCATCTCCATAACCCACAAAGACACCCTTCTTGGCTCGGGGCTCTAACTTACCATCACTAACATGATAATAAGATGTACAACCAAAAACTTTTAACTTGGAGTAATCAACAACTTTACCTGACCATAACTTCATAGGTATTTTGCACTCTATACCCATGTGAGGCCCGCGGTTGATCAAGTAACAAGCTGTACTCACCGCCTCTGCCCAGAATCTCCTTTCCAAACCAGCATTAGAGAGCATGCACCTCGCTCTCACCAGCAATTTCTGATTCATCCGCTCAACTACGCCATTCTGCTGTGGCGTATTCCTGACTGTATGATGACGAGAAATCCCTTCATCCCTACAAAACTGATCAAACTCAGACGAGCAGAATTCCAGCCCATTATCCGTTCGAAGCCTCTTGATCTTCTTCCCGGTCTGATTCTCCACCAAAGCTTTCCACTCCTTGAACTTTGAGAAAGCTTCACTCTTATGTTTCATCATGATAACCCAAGTCATCCTTGAGTAATCATCAATCAGAGAAACAAAGTACCTGTGACCTCCCAGTGACTCAACTCGGGAAGGTCCCCAACAATCAGAATGGATGTAATCCAATATGCCCTCTGTTCTATGAATCGCCTTAGAAAACTTGCTGCGGTGATGCTTCCCAAAAACGCAATGCTCACAGAAGTCCAAGCTCTTGACCTTGTGGCCACCAAGAAGATCATATTTCGATAGAATCTGCATCCCTCTTTCACCCATGTGACCAAGCCTCATATGCCATAACTTAGTCATATCATCCTGGTGAACCTCCGAAGATGCAACATTAACAGAATCCATAACCGTGGAACCTTGTAGAAAATACAAAGTACCATGCAGAACACCTTTCAGAGCTAGCCTAGAACCTTTGCAGACACACAGAACTCCATCACTCCCTGAGTAGACGAAACCCTTTCTATCCAACGTAGGAAGAGAAATCAGATTCTTTGTCATCGATGGAACATGCCTGACATTGTTCAAAGTACAGAAACTACCATCATGCATCCTGATCTTGATTGAACCAATCCCAACTACCTTGCACGCAACACCATTTACCGTAGTAATGATGCCCTCAACTTGCTCATAAGTTGAGAAATAATCTCTCCTTGGGCATATATGGTAAGATGCCCCAGAATCAAGAAACCACGCATTAGGATGATTATTTTGCCCAGTAGCAGCTAGAGCAAAATCATCTTCAGAATTGAAATCCCCTTCTGCCACAGCAGCAGTACTAGATGTACTCCCAGATTTACTAGCCTTCTTCGGACACTCCTTTTTCCAATGCCCCTTCTCCTTACAGTATTTACAAACATCATTGGCCTTAGGACCCTTTGAAGATGACTTCTTGCCCTTCTTCTTACTGCTGGTTTCCTTGCCCTTTGTGTTTCCGTCACTAGCAAACAAGCCAGAGGCCTGACTTTCTGTACCTGTACCGTTTGCCTTATGTCGTAACTCTCTACTATGGAGAGAGGATCTAACTTCCTCCAGAGACACAGAATCTTTACCAACAATAAATGACTGAACAAAATTCTCATACGAAAGCGGTAAAGACACTAGCAAAATCAAAGCAGCATCTTCGTCTTCAATTTTCACATCTATATTTTGCAATTCTAATAACAAAGTATTCAATTGCTCTAGATGGTCTCTGAGTTGCGTACCTTCCTGCATTCGGAGACCGAAGAGGCGTTGTTTCAGAAGCAGCTTGTTGGTTAGAGATTTCGTCATATACAAACTCTCCAACTTCAACCCAGACATCTTTCTCCCCGATCAGCCCCGATCTGATGAGCCCAGAATCCGATACACCCACTACGGATCTCACCAGAAAAAGAAACCGCTCTGATACCAGTTTGTTGTGCGGAATGGAGAAAGAACAGAAAATATGAACGAAAATAACAAGACACAAGATTTACGTGGTTTGCCAATTTGGCTACATCCACGGGAGACGGATTCACTATATCAGAATTAATGTTTACAGAGAGAAGAGAGACACTTTATATGCTGTCTCCACTAAACCCTAACAAACTGGGCCAAAACACAATTCGGCCCAAATCAACAGCGAGACCCTCGTACCAACCTGTCGAAGCTGCTAATACATATTCAAGGCATACCAACATCCACCATTCCAGAGAGCGTTTGGTGCAATAGTGAGGGCATAAGTAACAGTATTCTGGCCAAGAACCCGAAATGTTTGGCTAGAGATATTTATAGTGAGAAGATCATCTTGCAGGCAACTCACATGGAACCCCTCCTTGCCGCATTCTGGAGACCTATCCCCTCCCCAAAAGGGGTATCCGACGGCGGGAAAGCTTTGGCCGCATCTGAAAGGAGAACTGCAGTTTCGGAAAAGTGTAACATCTTTATGACCAAAGGATACAGGGAAAGTAGTGATCGAGATGATGGATAGTAGGAAGAAAGAGAGGCAGGGGAGGGAATACTGGATTTGCATTTGTAGAACAAACATTACATGGAGAATTCGATTTGGGATTTTCAAAGTGACGATGGACACTGATACCAAATCAAGGAAAATGGTGGTTGAAATTGCTAATCAAGCTCTTGTTGATAAGTCCATTTTCTCCAACGTTGAAAGATCTTAGAAGTTTGACCACGAAAATAATAAAAAGAAATGTGTGAAAATAATCCTATCATATTTTTAAAAGTGTCAAAATAATTAAAAATTCTTTGAAAGTGGTAAAATGACAATAGACTTGTGATAATGTCAAAATAATCATGTGATTTTGATATTAATTTTGATATCAACTGAACATAATGATAACATTCAACAAATACATCTGATTGTTTTAGCACTTTCGGTAATCTCGGACTTGTTTTGTCACAATAAAAAAATTTAGAATCCTTTTTTTGTTTTGTCAAAAGATAAATTAATCAAGACTGAGGCCGGCAGCAAATTTTCTTTGATGCTCATCATTTCTCATTTTCTTTATATTTTAAAATTAATCAACAAACAACAAAGTCAAGATAAATTGGAATTAGACAGCGGGTTAATTTAACTTGAGCCATACCTTTACTTCCAGTAGACCGGCAGATCACATTGGCCATTCGCATTCCTCGTCTTTTCCGAAATGACTTAAGCTTCCACACGGCGTAAGCGTCGACTGGCTTAGTCATGGTCGTCGTGAAGTCTACCGTTTTTATAAAGGAATCATGTCCACAAAGTACTAAATTATCAAAAAATTATTCTGCAAAGAGCATGAGTATATAACTTATGTAATGATGAAAGTGCAGATATAACCTTGCGATGATTGAAAGTGCAAATATAACCTTAGATGTTTAAGTTATGTGCAAATATAATTTTTTTCGGCAGTTTAAGGTTGGAATTTAGTGAAAATTATCTTTGCCTCTTTGTAAAAAAATATATAAAATAGAAAAGGCATTAAAATTACATTCATACCCCTTCGTCCACCATTTCTCTTCCCCCTTTTACTTTCCATTTCCTTGTTTTTCACAAAAACCAAAGCCACCCTGAATTTGATGCGTCTTCGGTGAGCAAGGCAGGGTGGCGATGAAGTCTCCACCGCCGACCTCTCTCTTCTCCACCGTCGACCTCTCTCTTCTCCACCAGAGCAAATTTGATGGTAGCGATGAAGTCTCCACCCTGGATTTGATGTTTTCCTTTCTTTCCCGTTCTTCGTCGAGCAAGTTTGATGTTTTCTGATTTATTTATATTTTTTTTTAAAACAAGCCTAATTTTATTAGACATTACATGATACAGCCGAGCAGTTTAGAGCATTAGCACTATTATGTTCCTTAATAAATCTCTTGGGACTTTTACAAAATGAATTTTCATGAATGATCTTCGACTGAGCTCGATTCTGCTATGAATAACTCGACTTCCAGAGGGCCTGGATCTTGTCCTGAATTTAGTAGAGAAACCAGTGTGGCTGAATCTGTCCATATCTGTATATCTCTATAACCTTAATGCTCTGCCTCTTGTATTCCTCATAAACACGCCATTGCTTCCACTGCTAATGGCGACGTACATGGAAAATGGAAACTTTTGTGGTACCTTGATATTGTAAACTGGATAAAGCGTCCAAGTCGCTGCCTCATGGAGCTCTCCTTCCAGAACGCACCATCTGTTCTGACGGTTGGCATCACTTGCGAAATAGGCTTGTTGTAGCGTGTAACTTGTATCGTCGACAGCTGAGTATCTTTTATGTCTGTGAGCCTATGATTAGGGTTACTTGCTATGAACTTAGATTGAACTAAATTTACCCATATGTGTGGTGGATATTGCTAATTATGAATAGCTTTGCGTTTCTTTGCATCCAAATTTGCCACATTAGATGGATTGGAAAGAGCAACAACTTGTGTGTTCGGTGCCGTTTTAAACCATTCCTAAAATCAATTTGACCATGTCATCGGAGTCCTTGTGTGAAATCAAACCCTAGTACCGATGCCCTCCATACTCTTTGCGCCTCAGGTATTGCATGGATAGGTGTTGTGTTATATTAATAACCTTGTCAGTTTTTTTTTTATTTTCATTAGTTCACCCATGTTCTCCATTTCATTTAGAAGCATTTAGGAGGTGCATGCAATTCACCCATGGTCTCCTTCTCATTTAGGAGCATTTAGGAGTATTTAGGAGCTGTAGTTATTCCTACATTTGTAACTTATTTTTCAACTCTTTTTATAGCCAAATTAATGAAGAAAAGTAGTAAGTTTTTTACTGCACCAAACCTTTCTTTGTGCTCTGGTTTTCTTTCAAAACCAACATTTGGTATCCGAGCACGCACGATCACGGCGACAATGTCTGGCGAGAATGAGATTTCGCTGTCGCCACCGCGGGGACGTGGAAGGCAGCGTGGACGGAGCATGGCACGGCGGAACCATAACGAAGTGATCGTCCACGAACGGACAAATCTTGGCGGCAACATTGTGTACCTACGCTGACAGCAACCAATTACATTGAATGGTCCCTTGTGATGAAGATCAATCTACGCGCCCAAGGGTTGTGGCAGGCAGTTTCCCGGCGAAGGCGAACCAGATGAGCGCGAGGACATGGCGGCATTGTCGGCGCTGATACGAGCAGTCCCGCCTGAGATGGTGCCAGCCCTAGCCGTGAAAAAAACGGCTCATGAAGCTTGGGAGGCAATTAGAATGATGCGAGTCGGAGTGGATTGCGTGCGAGAAGCGACGGCGCAACGACTACGCAAAGAATTTGAATAGATTGCGTTTAAGGAAGGTGAATCACTCGATGCTTTTGGCATGCGCATCACAGGCATTGTCAATAACCTCCGCTCTTTGGGTGACGCCGTCGAGGAGGTGAAGGTGGTTCAGAAGTTCCTGCGGGAGGTTCCGAGCCAGTACGCTCAGATTGCGTGCTCGATTGAGACACTCCTCGAGCTGGACGGCATGACTGTTGAGGAGGCTAATCGGGAGGCTACGGTCGGCTTCTGAGGCGGTGCTTCATAAAATTCCATGGGCAACGCAAAGTGGTCAAGTCCTCCTCACAGAACAGGAATGGATTGCACGTGGTAAGAGCAACAACCCCGGGAGCAGTGGAAAAGGCAAGGGTTTCCGAAAATGGAAGAAGCTAACAAACGGCGGGCGAGACGGTGGCCAGCGTGCTTCGAGCGGCGATCGTGACATGACGAATGTGAAGTGTTACAATTGTAACAAGTATGCCGGCCATATCTCCAAGGATTGCCCCGAACCACGGCGTGAACGGAAGGGACGAGCAAACCTTGTGCAAGATCAAGAAGAGGAGGCATCCACTACTTGTGGCGAGACTACACTCTCTCACAACCGGGACTCAGGCAACCGACGGTCATGTGTTGCTCAACGAGGTTCGGTCACAAGCTAGGTCGACAAAGCAAGCCGGCCAATGTGACATAACGTGGTTCCTGGATTCAGGAGCAAGTGCCCACATGTGCGGAAGACGTGATCACTTCTCCGAGTTGGACACAAACGTGCGAGGCTCCGTCAAGCTTGGAGATGACACCTCAGTGGAAATTGAAGGCATTGGCACGATCCTCTTCACCTGCCGAAATGGTGAACACCTCACGCTCACGGAGGTGTACTACATACCCTGACTACACAGCAACATCGTCTCCCTGGGGCAGCTGGACGAACTCGGGTACGACGCACACATTCGGCACGGATGGCTCCATCTACGTGACCAGGACGGGCGTTTGCTCGCGCGGGTGCCGAGAAACTGCAGGCGTCTCTACGTGTTGCACCTCAACCTGGCGCGCCCTGTGTGTCTAGCCGTGCACGGCTCCGAAGATGGATGGAGATGGCATGCACGTTACGGGCACATGCATTTTGAGGCACTCCGGCGTTTGTCGCGTGACAACCTAGTGCATGGTCTCCCAATGATTGATGACGCGGAGCGGCTGTGCGACGCCTGTCTCGCGGGGAAGCAGAAGCGAGCAACATTCCCTAAGCAGGCTTGGAATCGTGCGAATGAGTGACTCGGCTTGGTGCATGCAGACTTATGCAGGCCGATCGATCCACCCACGCCAGGAGGTAAACGATATTTTCTTCTAATGGTAGATGACCATAGTCGATATATGTGGATTTCTTTGCTTGCCTCAAAGGATCAAGCCGCGAACGCGATCAAGAAGATATTGCAGCAGCTGAACTCGAGAGTGGATGCAAACTGTAGGCACTACGCACTGACCGCGGTGGTGAGTTCACCACCCAGAGTCTTGGTGATTACTTCTCGGAGCACGGCATTCATCGGCAACTCACGGCACCATATACGCCGCAGCAAAATGGCATAGTTGAGCGAGGAAACCAAACCGTGGTTGGAATGGCTCGCTGCCTTTTGAAGGCTAAGGAGATGCCGATGAAGTTCTGGGGAGAAGCAGTGACGACGGCGGTCTATTTGCTGAACCGTGGAATGACGAAAAGTGTAGCGGGCAAGACACCCTACAAAGCTTGGCACGGACGTCGGCCAAGCGTGCAACACCTGCGTGTTTTTGGGTGCCCGGCTCACGTCAAGACCACCGACCCATACATGAAGAAATTGGACGACAGGAGCAAGCCAATGGTTCTGTTTGGGTATGAACCAGGTACAGCGGCGTACCGTGTCTATGACCCAACCACGGATCGAGTGAAGTGCTCCCGCGATGTTGTTTTCGACGAGGACACCGCATGTGATTGGAGTAACTCAGCAGACGGCAAAGAGAAGCGCAATCCGCCGATAATGGAGACATTTTCTGTCGATCATTTTGTCTCAACTGTTGCAGGTAACCACACGACAGAAAATGGCTCGTCCTCGCATGTCCGGAGTTTCACCGGAACCGATGAACAAGACACGAACAAGGAACCGTCAACACCGACTGCAACACCGACTGCACCAACGGTCGAGTTTGTATCCCCGCCAACTGCTGCAACGGAGTCATCTCCGGGCGAGGAGGCGCCTCGACGGTATCGCACGATGGATAATTTACTTGACTCGACAATCCCTGTTGAAACCAGAGATGATGAACTGTGTCTCCTCATCGCTGACGAACCGGCGTCTTTCACTAAAGCCGAGAAGGATGAGGGGTGGCGAGCAGCGATGGTGGAAGAGCTGGCTAGCATTGAGACGAATCAAACATGGTATCTTTCTGTGCTACCTGCAGGAAAACGAGCGATCGGACTGAAATGGGTTTATAAACTCAAACGCGACGAAAATGGAGAGGTGATGAAACGGAAGGCGCAATTGGTCGCGAAAGGCTATGTGCAGCGTCAGGGGGTGGACTTCGATGAGGTTTTCGCTCCTGTCGCGAGTTTGGAAACAGTGCGAGTACTGATCGCACTCGTTGCTCACCATGGCTGGCCCATTCACCATATGGACGTGAAGACCGTCTTTCTCAATGGTGAACTGACCGAGGAGGTTTACGTTCAACAGCCACCAGGGTTTGTAATTCAAGGCGAGGAGCACAAAGTTTTACGACTTCAAAAGGCTCTCTATGGCCTTCGTCAGGCTCCGAGAGCTTGGAACGCGAAGCTTGATGCTAGTCTTCGCGATCTCGGTTTTGAGCGTAGTGAAGCTGAACACGCAGTCTATCGTCGAGGTAATGGAGAGCTGCTGCTCCTAGTTGGTGTTTATGTCGACGACCTAATAATCACTGGAGCCTCAATCCTAGAAGTGACCAAGTTCAAAGCAGAGATGATCAGTTTGTTCAATATGAGTGATCTCGGAAATCTTAGTTATTATCTAGGGATTCAGGTACAGAGAAAGGATGGTGAAATTACTCTCTGTCAAGCAGCTTATGCGAAGAAGTTATTGCAGAGAGCGGGAATAGCTGATTGCAATCCATGTGCTGCTCCAATGGAGGCAAGACTCAAGCTCCGCAAAGTTGGTGAAGGAAGTTTAGTTGACGCCATATTATACAGAAGCTTAGTGGGGAGTTTGAGATATCTGGTGCACACAAGGCCAGACATCACATATGCAGTCGGCTACGTTAGTCGATTTATGGAGGAGCCTCACTCGGATCACTATGCAGCAGTGAAACATCTACTTCGTTATGTGGCAGGAACTCTAAATTTTGGAATTTCTTACAGGAGAGGAGATGGAGTTCTGAGTTTGACAGGATATAGCGACGCTGATTTGGCAGGAGATGTAGACGATCGAAAGAGCACGACGGGCTTAATTTACTTCCTCGGCCAAGGTCCTGTAAGTTGGCAGTCGCAAAAGCAAAGGGTGGTAGCAATATCATCCTGTGAATCGGAGTATATCGCAGCTGCAACTGCAGCTTGTCAAGGAATATGGCTTAGCAGGCTGTTAGGAGAGCTGAAAAACGAGCCACCACAAGTACCAAGGCTGCTGGTGGACAACAAATCGGCAATTGATCTCAGCCGAAATCCAGTGTTTCATGATCGGAGCAAACACATCGATACCCGATACCATTTGATTCGAAATTACGTGGAGCAAGGTGAACTTGAAATCGATCACGTCAACACTGAAGCTCAGCTTGCCGACTTACTGACGAAGTCACTTGGACGAGTTCGTTTCCAGGAGCTAAGGAGCAAGATTGGTGTTGCCGACACAACATAAGCAACGACAAGATTAGGGGGTGATTTGTTATATTAATAACCTTGTCAGTTTTTTTTTTATTTTCATTTAGTTCACCCATGTTCTCCATTTCATTTCGGAGCATTTAGGAGGTGCATGCAATTCACCCATGTTCTCCTTATCATTTAGGAGCATTTAGGAGTATTTAGGAGCTGTAGTTATTCCTACATTTGTAACTTATTTTTCAACTCTTTTTATAGCCAAATGAATGAAGAAAAGTAGTAAGTTTTTTACTGCACCAAACCTTTTCTTTGTGCTCTGGTTTTCTTTCAAAACCAACATGTTGAACATCTTCTTGTATTGTGTTGTCGCAGAAGGTACACTGTGCAGATGGGATGATTTTCCTGCGATGTAGGTTTCTTGCCGTTGGTAATGCATTGTGTAATGTACGCCAAAAAAATATGATTAGCTTTCTGGGTACGGGTATTTTCCAAAATTTCTTCCAGTTTGCATTGCTAGCATTATTGGATGTGCCAGGCTGCCCTTGATTTCTCTCCTGAATTCAATACCCAGATTTTATAGAATACACCCTGTCTGTCGTTCCCGTCCATACTCTCCTGTCCTGATCCTGTGTATATGGTAAGACATATATTGCATATATTTTCCTCACAATTTGCGCTGGGTAAATTGCCTTGAGCAATGGTAGCCGCCACTGTCTGTTTTCGGCAAGCAGGTCTTTGACTTTCCTATCCGTATGTTGTTGAACAACCGCCACAGTCTGACCCAACATTTATGGCGTGCAATCAGGTATCCAGTTTTCTGCAATACCTATGTTTTGGCTCATCCTTATTTCCCACCTAAGATGTGGTTTAAGAAGATCTCGGCCCGCTAGAATTGATTTTCATGCCCAACTATCCCCCATTTTTTGGTTGGCAGTTAAGAATGTCTATGCTCTTATAGTATTTGCCTTTGAAAACCTTTGCAACCAGTGAATTAGGGTTAGCAATGATATTCTAAGCGTGTTTCGCAAGCAATGCCTTGTTTATCTCTTCTGCAGATCTAAGTCCCAAACCACCTTGTCCTACTAGTTCGCACATTTTGTCCCATGATACCCAGTGCACCCCTCTATCTTCTGAATCTGCCTTCCATATGAACCTTGCGGTTATTGTGTCTATCTCCTTCAGTATCTCCTGAGGGATTTTAAAGATTCCCAGAGGGTATATAGGCATCTCCGAGATGACATGTTTGGCCAGTGTGATTCTGCCCGGAAGACTGAGTGATCTTGTTTTCCAGTGATCAAACTTGGTTTTAATGCGATTGATTAAACTTTTATACGTCTCGATCCTGGACTATAATCTCTATAGATCCATGCCCAAATATTTCCCCCCATTCCTTGCCTATGTATGTTGAGTGTGTACCTCATCAATTGTTCTGCCTGTGATGAGGTATTTCGGCTTACCTGAATACCCAATTTATTCAAGTTTATCTGTTGTCCTGAATATCTGGCAAAATCATCCAGGTTTCTAGCCAGCTGTGTGATTGCTTGACTGGTGCATTTGATAAACAACAAGCAATCATCCGCGTACATAAGATGTGATATTCTTGGCGCCCCCTACCTGGTTTATAACCTCCATGCGGCATGCATGGTGTTGAGTGCTGAAGCAAGGATTAGAAGTACTGTTGGTAAAGAATGAACAAATACGGTGACAATGGAGACCCTTGCCGGATCCCCCTTATTGGTTGGAAAAAAAGTGATTTCCATTGGTTAACTTTACTGACATAGATATTGTCTGCACACATATGAGTATTAGACGAATCCATTTTTGTGGCATGGCAATATATGTCAAGGCTTGTTCCAAGAATTCCCAGAGACTCTGTCATAAGCCTTACTCATGTCTAGCTTAATCGCAGCTACTCCCGACTTCCTCTTAAGAGCATGGAGCATTTCCTGTGCGATTAACACATCTTCTGCAATGTGTCTGTCCTTAACAAATCGTGACTGTGTACTGTCAACCAGATTTCCCATGATGTGTCTCATTTTGGACATTAGAATTTTTGCAGTAACGTTATAATTCACATTGCATAAGGATATCGGCCTGAAATCCTCCACCCGCTCTGGGTGCTTCTTCTTCGGTATGAGAACCAGCTAAGCCTGATTCCAATCTTGTGGAAGTTGTTCAGTGGATAGTATGTGTAGTATTTCCTTAGAGAACTGATCTCCCACGTACTTCTTGTTATATTAATAACCTTGTCGGTTTTTTTTATTATTTTTCATTTAGTTCACCCATGTTCTCCATTTCATTTAGGAGCATTTAGGAGCATTTAGGAGGTGCATGCAATTCACCCATGTTCTCCATTTCATTTAGGAGCATTTAGGAGCATTTAGGAGGTGCATGCAATTCACCCATGTTCTCCTTCTCATTTAGGAGCATTTAGGAGCATTTAGGAGTATTTAGGAGTTGTAGTTATTCCTACATTTGTAACTTATTTTTCAACTCTTTTTATAGCCAAATGAATGAAGAAAAGTAGTAAGTTTTTTTACTGCACCAAACCTTTTTCTTTGTGCTCTGGTTTTCTTTCAAAACCAACATTTGGTATCAGAGCACGCACGATCACGACGACAATGTCTGGCGAGAACGAGATTTCGCTGTCGCCACCGCGGGGACTGATGTGTGTTATATTGTGTTCATATTTTGTGGGATTATTATGATTTTATTGAGATATAATTTGCACTTTAAGGTGTTTTTGGTGCAGGAATTCATTAATTGCGGAGAATTGAGAGGGAGCTATACATTGTACTCTTTTTCCCTTAACCAACGATTTTTTCCCACTGGGTTTTCCAGGTTAAGGTTTTTAATGAGGCGATGTGCTCCAATGGAAAATGTTCTTATTTTATAAGACATTTTTCCAGGGATGAAGGGAGAGAAGCAAAAGAAGAATTGCTGAAGTTATGGGGTGAAAAGTGAATTATTGAAGAGATTTGGATTTGAAGAATTAAAGATATTCACTTCCCATATTGATGAAGATTGTATTATCTCCTTCCATTTAAAATTCCTTAATTGTAGGAATTAGTTATTTAGAATTAGAATAGATATTATTTTATTTCCTTATTTCTTCCCTAAGAAGAAAAGGAATTAGAAGTTGATTTGGATTTGGTTTTGGTTTGGTGTATATAAATACACGGCCGAATGGTTTGGAGAGGAGATTATGAGGAGGGGACATACATATTAATACAGAGACGGACATTAGTTGTTTACGTAATTATTTGGTTTTAGTTAGTGAGTATGTTACTTTTTGGCTCCTGGATGCAATAGGAAAAGGCTGCGCAAGCTTCGATTGGATCACGGTTTGCGTTTGCGTTTTCGTCTTCGATTTATTATTTTGATTATGTTTTGTTTTTATATTATTTATTTGTTTAGTTTAATTATTATGAGTAGCTAATTTATATATCGGCATGGAATAACAAGTATTAGTTTATAAATCGTGAGGCCTAATTGTTTTATAATTAATTCTTATGTGTTCTTGATTGTTCTTGGTTTATTTTATTCTTGATGTGTTTAAGCATGATCAACTTGAATATTATTGGGATACTGCTATCTAATTCCACCAATACGTAATCGTTGGAAGGGGTTAGTAAGTAGCGAGTTCTTGTGAAAAACAGCTAACTAGCTAAGACTGTAATAGCAAGATGGGGAACAATTAAGTGTGCGTTACTACTTGCAAATACTTGGGTAATTGCTATATCAGGTTCTTTTCATTCTTAATGCTATCGAGTGTGTATCTGGTTCAGCGAATACTTTCCGGAGGCATCTTGGTAAGAGAAACAATTAATTAATTATAATTGGTTAATTGTCGATAAGGTAAGAAAGAATTGGGAGGGTTTAGCAAATACTTGCCGTCCTATAACTGATAGATGCATATGAATTGATTTATCTTTGCGCCTATGATCGATGTTTAACTAATGTGAGTTATTCCGAGCCGATTACCTTATTCATATATTTTATAGACAATTATATATTTTAGTTTGCATTATTATTTCATATTTTATATTAGTTAGTTGCATTATTAGTTGTTAGATAAATCTGAAAATTAAAGCGTGGTGGCTACATCAAAAGTGTTCTATATTAGTAGGAATTTTATTATAGATTTTGCTCCGTTCCTCGTGGGATCGACTCTGCTTACTACTGTGCTAATCTCATCTATAGAGTTTGCAGATTATTTTGGTGAGTGAAACGACGTTCACCAAATTGGCGCCGCTGCCGGGGAACGGTAGTTAATTTCTATTTATTTTGCTACTGATTTTTTAGTTTTTTTTAGTTATTGGTATATGACCAGGTCCCAGGAGCAGGAATTGATATTTGATTCTGAAGTTGAAAAGACAGCTAGGAAGAATTACAAACTCGCCAGGGAGAGGAAGCTGAAAGCTGCCGCAGACCCTCTGTTTGGCCAAACAGAGGCTGTTTCCGAGACAGAATCCGAATCAGAGATTAAATCCGTTCCTGATACTGTAATGGGGGACAGAGGAGAGGCAGATCCCAATGCTGACAATCCGTACATGTGGGAATTAACGGGGCACAGCGAAGAAGACCCTCCAACACCTATTTCTTTGCCAGATGCTGCGACCCCTGTGGAGATAAAGCTTGCACTGCTGAATGTTCTTCCGAAGTTCTATGGGAAGAGTAACGAAGACCCTTACAATTTCTTGAACGAGTTCATCAAGATTTGTAAGGTTCAGAAAAGACCAGCTGGTGTCACAGAAGATCAGTTCAAGTTGGTGGCTTTTCCGTTCAGCATGTCAGGAGCAGCGAACCAGTGGTTTTCCAGCTTGGCTCCTAACTCCGTCACTTCCTGGAATGCGCTCAAGAAGCTGTTTTTGGACTATTTCTTTCCAGCCACTAAGACGGATGCTCTGAGGAAAGAAATTTCGAGCATAAAGCAGGAGTATGATGAGCCGCTGAGTACATTTTGGCTGAGGTTCAGACGATTGGTGGATCGTTGCCCTAACCATCGATACACCGAGGGGCAACTGCTACAGTATTTCTACCAAGGATCCACATCTGCGAACAAGGATTTGCTGAATACCGCAAGCAATGGTGGATTTTCAGAAATCAGAGTCAATGAAGCAAAGGAGATAGTGAAAAAGTTGATCAATTCCAAGAAGGAGTATGACACTGATGAGATCCGAATCCTGAAAAAGGTGGCACAAACAGAGCCCTCGAGCCAAGATGATTTTAGGGAGAGGATGGACAGGATGGAAAGGGTACTATCCAAGTTGGTGGAAAAGGTCACCGTTGCTAGCACGTCAGTTGGTCCTCCAGAAAAACCTTGTGACATCTGCTGCAGTCCAAACCACGTCACTTTACAATGCCCCCTTGAAATGAATGAACAAGCTAATACCATGGGGAATTGGAATGATAGGCAGCCAAGGAGGGACCCGTACTCAGCTACTTATAATCCGGGATGGAGAGATCATCCCAACTTTCGATGGCGAGATCCGGGAAATCCAGTACAACAACCATATGTTCCACCCCATCGAGCTCCTCCCCCTCCATATGCTCAGAATCCACCACCTCCTCAAGGGAAGTCTATGGATGAAAAGCTGGACATGATGATGGGCATGCTTCAAAACCAGATCCAAAGTTCGAAAAAGACTGTGGCTACCTTGGAGGAGCACACACGTCAGATTTCACAGCTGTCAAACTCGATGAATGAGCTCCGAATGAAGCAACCTGGATTACCATCTCAAGTGCAACTTAACCCCAGAGAGACGGCCAATCATATCACGTTAAGAAGTGGAAAGGAGCTTGAGCCACTACCTCCGAAGACCGCATCAAAAGGAGCTAAGGAGCAGTCTGCAGGAGGCCTCGATTTGGCCAAACAGAGGCCCCCGACAGAAACAGAAAGTGAGGTACAAGGACATTTTGACCAAACCAAGGAGTCAAATCCAAGGTTGGGTCAGAATGATCCTCCAATTAAAATTCTTCCTCCTTTTCCTCGTAGTTTAGTTAGAAAGAAAGATGATTCTGTTGATTTCCTATCTATCTTTGGAAAAATGGAGATTAACCTACCTTTGTTGCAGGCTATAAGGCTTCCACCTGTGAGCAAGTTTTTGAAAGATTTTATTGCAGGAAAACCTAAAGACTCAAGCAATGTAATAATGGGTGAGTCGGTTTCAGCTGTAATTCAAAGAGATTTGCCTCAGAAGTGCAAGGACCCTGGTATGTTCTCTTTGCCATGTTTTATTGGAGATGTTAAGATTGATTCTGCCATGTGTGACTTAGGAGCATCTATTAATGTGATGCCACTATCTGTTTATAATTCTTTGAAAGGGGCAGAGATGGTACATACTAGAGTAATAATTCAATTGGCAGATAAATCTTGTGTCTGTCCTGAAGGGTTGTTGGAAAATGTGCTTGTGCGAGTCAATAACTTTGTGTACCCAGCAGATTTTTATGTGGTAAAAATGAATCATACTAATGATAAGGGAACACAAGGGGTATTGTTAGGTCGTCCATTCTTGAAAACTGCAAACACCATTATTAATGTTGGGAATGGAACTATTTCTCTTGATTATTTTGGTGATAAGTACACACTCAATATTGATAAACCCATGCAGACGACTGTAGATGCTGAGAATGTAAATGCAATTTATCATACTGACCCATTTGT
The DNA here is from genome assembly GCA_037428765.1 of Rubia yunnanensis. Lineage (NCBI taxonomy): Eukaryota > Viridiplantae > Streptophyta > Magnoliopsida > Gentianales > Rubiaceae > Rubia > Rubia yunnanensis. The sequence continues at coordinate 69,658,698 of CM075068.1, forward strand.
CCAAGATTCTCTTGAGACTAAAGTTTTGCAGGACAAGTTGGGAATTCAAATGCCTACAAGTCCAGAAGAGGAAAATGTTCAAGTTTCAAGTGATTATCAAGAAGATGTTGATACTCTTCCAGTGAGTATGGAGTCGCTCAAGTGTGAGGAAGAAACAAAGTTCCAACTCCAAGAATTGAAAGATCTAAGATTGAATGGGTTTGATCCAGCTATGCGGTACAAGGAGCGCAATAAGTTGTGGCATGACAGAGATTTGAAGCCTAAGAAATTTGTGGTTGGGCAGATAGTTCTTTTATCTGAGTCAAACTTTCGACATATGTCATGGAAATTCAAGTCTAAATGGACTAGACCATTCGAAGTGGCTTATGTTTGGCCAGATGGGATGGTAGAGATTATAAGCATGGACGCAAAAAGGGCTTTCATCATCGATAGTCATCACCTTATGCCGTACTATGATACTTCTCAGGTGGCATTAATGGAAGAAATTCCATTGTGCCCAGCGAATATTAATTAAAGGCATCCAAAAGTCTAGCCAACGACTATAAACAAAAGCGCTAGTTGGGAGGCAACCCAATTTCTTAGTTTTTTTTTTATTAATTTTTTTTATTTATTTTTAGGAATTTCAATTTTTCATCTGATCTCAATTCTTGATATGCAGATTTGAAGTACTTGAATTCGCACCATGGATAATTCACACATTTGGAAAGCTGGACTCGCAGGGCTCCATTTGGCCAAACGGAGGCCTGCGGCAGGACCTGATTATGATCAACCGCTTTCCTCTTGATTGAGAATTTCTCTCAAACCCACCACTATAAGTTCCCTCTTTCCCTTTTATTTTTATTATGATGTTGAATATGTGTCCAACCTTTTCTCATAAGAGCTTTGCATTATTTGCTTGAGGGCAAGCAAAGTTTAAGTGTGAGGAGGTTTCTTGTGTGTTTTGTTTTGTATTTAAAAAAAATAAAAAATATTTTTTATTTATTTTGGTTTTTTTATTTTTACAGTGAAACATGTGTTTTTTGTGTTGTTTGAGTCGATAATTTGACATGAGAAAATTCTAGTGACTCTTGATAAAAGTACCCTGCCGGTTGTAAACTTCATTGTAACAAACTTGGTAAATCTAATATGCCTTGAAGTTATTGAATGAGATTTTCTATGATTTGTGAAATTTGATTGATATGATTTTTGGGATGACGAAAAAGGACGAGTTTAATTGAATATTTTAGCCTACTAAAGTGAGGTTTGAGTTAGAGTAGAGCACTCTCTACATCAATCTTTGTTCTGAGAGATCACATTGTTATAATTGGAGTTGTTATGTGTGAAAGTGATGGAAGGCACTAGGATGAACCACACAGCTTAAATTGCCTACCAATTACATTAACCACTAGTGAAACACTTTGAAGTTTTGACTATGTTCTTTGATATGAGTTACTATATATTTAGCCAAAGCCTTGTTTTATCCTTTCTCTTGGCCCTATTATGCATGTTCTTGGAGTTAATGTTGATGAATTCATCCATTGTGTTCTCTTGAGTTGATGACATTACTGAGTATGTGTCCAGTTTGCCCAGACTGAACGGTTTAAAAAAAAATGAAGGCTGAATTTTATTATGAACAGTGACACTGGGGTTCCGTTTGGCCAAACTGGAGGGGTGTAACAGTGAAAAAAAGAGAGAAAAAAATCTTATTGTTATGTTGCGATTTTTTTCTAAAAAAAGTACCAGTTTTGGACTGTATTGAAGAAGAATGGTGCTGAAAAAAAAGAGAAGAAAAAAAAAGAAAAAAAAAAGAAAAGAAAAAATTAAATAGCACATACTTTGATGTGATCTTACTTGGCTTTCTCATAATAACCATGAGATGAAGATTGTTGGTGAATGTCTACTATACATGGATGATGGTTGAAGGAAAAAAAAAACATGCATAATATTTTGATCGATATTGTTTGAGCTTAGAACCCTTAGGATCTCACCAATCTGAATGGTCCCTAGCCCCGTTACAACCCTTGAGAAAGACCTTCCTGATTTGCATATTAACTTCTCTATGTTATAACTTGTGAATTATTTGAGTGATTGCCCTTCATATATTGAGAGTAATTGAGTGAAACCGTGAGAAATATTCATTGCTTGTCCGATTTTGACTGAATTGATGATTAGATTTCCTGATCTTGAACATTTTCATTTAAATTACTTTAAGGGTTGATGATTTCCAGGTGCGTTAACGTGATCCTTTACTCCTTGGCAGGGGAAAATTTATCGTTATAAGAGTGGAAGCTAGAGTTTTTAAATGTTGAATTTTTATCTGTTTAGTTGTGTGATTTGTGTTTCTATCTTACCTTTTCTTTTTAGGGTCATTTTAGATAGAGTCGTATGAGGGAATGAGAACTTATGAACATTGTGGATTATTGATTGCTCTTATATTCTTCACTTCATACTTGAGGGCAAGCATGATTCAAGTGTGAGGATATTTGATGTGTGTTATATTGTGTTCATATTTTGTGGGATTATTATGATTTTATTGAGATATAATTTGCACTTTAAGGTGTTTTTGGTGCAGGAATTCATTAATTGCGGAGAATTGAGAGGGAGCTATACATTGTACTCTTTTTCCCTTAACCAACGGTTTTTTCCTACTGGGTTTTCCAGGTTAAGGTTTTTAATGAGGCGATGTGCTCCAATGGAAAATGTTCTTATTTTATAAGACATTTTTCCAGGGATGAAGGGAGAGAAGCAAAAGAAGAATTGCTGAAGTTATGGGGTGAAAAGTGAATTATTGAAGAGATTTGGATTTGAAGAATTAAAGATATTCACTTCCCATATTGATGAAGATTGTATTATCTCCTTCCATTTAAAATTCCTTAATTGTAGGAATTAGTTATTTAGAATTAGAATAGATATTATTTTATTTCCTTATTTCTTCCCTAAGAAGAAAAGGAATTAGAAGTTGATTTGGATTTGGTTTTGATTTGGTGTATATAAATACACGGCCGAATGGTTTGGAGAGGAGATTACGAGGAGGGGACATACATATTAATACAGAGACGGACATTAGTTGTTTACGTAATTATTTGGTTTTAGTTAGTGAGTATGTTACTTTTTGGCTCCTGGATGCAATAGGAAAAGGCTGCGCAAGCTTCGATTGGATCACGGTTTGCGTTTGCGTTTTCGTCTTCGATTTATTATTTTGATTATGTTTTGTTTTTATATTATTTATTTGTTTAGTTTAATTATTATGAGTAGCTAATTTATATATCGGCATGGAATAACAAGTATTAGTTTATAAATCGTGAGGCCTAATTGTTTTATAATTAATTCTTATGTGTTCTTGATTGTTCTTGGTTTATTTTATTCTTGATGTGTTTAAGCATGATCAACTTGAATATTATTGGGATACTGCTATCTAATTCCACCAATACGTAATCGTTGGAAGGGGTTAGTAAGTAGCGAGTTCTTGAAAAACAGCTAACTAGCTAAGACTGTAATAGCAAGATGGGGAACAATTAAGTGTGCGTTACTACTTGCAAATACTTGGGTAATTGCTATATTAGGTTCTTTTCATTCTTAATGCTATCGAGTGTGTATCTGGTTCAGCGAATACTTTCCGGAGGCATCTTGGTAAGAGAAACAATTAATTAATTATAATTGGTTAATTGTCGATAAGGTAAGAAAGAATTGGGAGGGTTTAGCAAATACTTGCCGTCCTATAACTGATAGATGCATATGAATTGATTTATCTTTGCGCCTATGATCGATGTTTAACTAATGTGAGTTATTCCGAGCCGATTACCTTATTCATATATTTTATAGACAATTATATATTTTAGTTTGCATTATTATTTCATATTTTATATTAGTTAGTTGCATTATTAGTTGTTAGATAAATCTGAAAATTAAGGCGTGGTGGCTACACCAAAAGTGTTCTATATTAGTAGGAATTTTATTATAGATTTTGCTCCGTTCCTCGTGGGATCGACTCTGCTTACTACTGTGCTAATCTCATCTATAGAGTTTGCAGATTATTTTGGTGAGTGAAACGACGTTCACCAGGGACGTGGAAGGCAGCGTGGACGGAGCATGGCACGGCGGAACCATAACGAAGTGATCGTCCACGAACGGACAAATCTTGGCGGCAACATTGTGTATCCTACGCTGACAGCAACCAATTACATTGAATGGTCCCTTGTGATGAAGATCAATCTACGCGCCCAAGGGTTGTGGCAGGCAGTTTCCGGCGAAGGCGAACCAGATGAGCGCGAGGACATGGCGGCATTGTCGGCGCTGATACGAGCAGTCCCGCCTGAGATGGTGCCAGCCCTAGCCGTGAAAAACACGGCTCATGAAGCTTGGGAGGCAATTAGAATGATGCGAGTCGGAGTGGATCGCGTGCGAGAAGCGACGGCGCAACGACTACGCAAAGAATTCGAACAGATTGTGTTCAAGGAAGGTGAATCACTCGATGCTTTTGGCATGCGCATCACAGGCATTGTTAATAACCTCCGCTCTTTGGGTGACGCCGTCGAGGAGGTGAAGGTGGTTCAGAAGTTCCTGCGGGAGGTTCCGAGCCAGTACGCTCAGATTGCGTGCTCGATTGAGACACTCCTCGAGCTGGACGGCATAACTGTTGAGGAGCTAATCGGGAGGCTACGGTCGGCTTCTGAGCGGTGCTTCATAAATTCCACGGGCAACGCAAGTGGTCAAGTCCTCCTCACGGAACAAGAATGGATTGCACGTGGTAAGAGCAACAACCCCGGGAGCAGCGGAAAAGGCAAGGGTTTCCGAAAATGGAAGAAGCTAACAAACGGCGGGCGAGACGGTGGCCAGCGTGCTTCGAGCGGCGATCGTGACATGACGAATGTGAAGTGTTACAATTGTAACAAGTATGTCGGCCATATCTCCAAGGATTGCCCCGAACCACGGCGTGAACGGAAGGGACGAGCAAACCTCGTGCAAAATTAAGAAGAGGAGGCATCACTACTTGTGGCGAGACTACACTCTCTCACAACCGGGACTCAGGCAACCGACGGTCATGTGTTGCTCAACGAGATTCGGTCACAAGCTAGGTCGACAAAGCAAGCCGGCCAATGTGACATAACGTGGTTCCTGGATTCAGGAGCAAGTGCCCACATGTGCGGAAGACGTGATCACTTCTCCGAGTTGGACACAAACGTGCGAGGCTCCGTCAAACTTGGAGATGACACCTCAGTGGAAATTGAAGGCATTGGCACGATCCTCTTCACATGCCGAAATGGTGAACACCTCACGCTCACGGAGGTGTACTACATACCCCGACTACACAGCAATATCGTCTCCCTGGGGCAGCTGGACGAACTCGGGTACGACGCACACATTTGGCACGGATGGCTCCATCTACGTGACCAGGACGGGCGTTTGCTCGCGCGGGTGTCGAGAAACTGTGGGCGTCTCTACGTGTTGCACCTCAACCTGGCGCGCCCTGTGTGTCTAGCCGTGCACGGCTCCGAGGATGGATGGAGATGGCACGCACGTTACGGGCACATGCATTTTGAGGCACTCCGGCATTTGTCGCGTGACAACCTAGTGCATGGTCTCCCAATGATTGATGACGCGGAGCGGCTGTGCGACGCCTGTCTCGCGGGGAAGCAAAAGCGAGCAACATTCCCTAAGCAGGCTTGGAATCGTGCGAATGAGCGACTCGGCTTGGTGCATGCGGACTTATGCGGGCCGATCGATCCACCCACGCCAGGAGGTAAACGATATTTTCTTCTAATGGTAAATGACAATAGTCGATATATGTGGATTTCTTTGCTTGCCTCAAAGGATCAAGCCGCGGACGCGATCAAGAAGATAGTTGCAGCAGCTGAACTCGAGAGTGGATGCAAACTGAAGGCACTACGCACTGACCGCGGTGGTGAGTTCACCGCCCATAGTCTTGGTGATTACTTCTCGGAGCACGGCATTCATCGGCAACTCACGGCACCATATACGCCGCAGCAAAACGGCGTAGTTGAGCGACGAAACCAAACCGTGGTTGGAATGGCTCGCTGCCTTTTGAAGGCTAAGGAGATGCCGATGAAGTTCTGGGGAGAAGCAGTGACGACGGCGGTCTATTTGCTGAACCGTGGAACGACGAAAAGTGTAGCGGGCAAGACACCCTACGAAGCTTGGCACGGACGTCAGCCAAGCGTGCAACACCTGCGTGTTTTTGGGTGCCTGGCTCACGTCAAGACCACTGACCCACACATGAAGAAATTGGACGACAGGAGCAAGCCAATGGTTCTGTTTGGGTATGAACCAGGTACAGCGGCGTACCGTGTCTATGACCCGACCACGGATCGAGTGAAGTGCTCCCGCGATGTTGTTTTCGATGAGGACACCGCATGGGATTGGAGTAACTCAGCAGACGGCGAAGAGAAGCGCAATCCGCCGATAATGGAGACATTTTCTGTCGATCGTTTTGTCTCAACTGTTGCAGGTAACCACACGACAAAAAATGGCTCGTCCTCGCATGTCCGGAGTTTCACCGGAACCGATGAACAAGACACGAACAAGGAACCGTCAACACCGACTGCAACATCGACTGCACCAACGGTCGAGTTTGTATCCCCGCCAACTGCTGCAACGGAGTCATCTCCGGGCGAGGAGGCACCTCGACGGTATCGCACGATGGATAATCTACTTGACTCGACAATCCCTGTTGAAACCAGAGATGATGAACTATGTCTCCTCATCGCTGACGAACCGGCGTCTTTCACTGAAGCCGAGAAGGATGAGGGGTGGCGAGCAGCGATGGTGGAAGAGCTGGCTAGCATTGAGACGAATCAAACATGGTATCTTTCTGTGCTACCTGCAGGAAAACGAGCGATCAGACTGAAATGGGTTTATAAACTCAAACGTGACGAAAATGGAGAGGTGATGAAACGGAAGGCGCGATTGGTCGCGAAAGGCTATGTGCAGCGTCAGGGGGTGGACTTCGATGAGGTTTTCGCTCCTGTCGCGAGGTTGGAAACAGTGCGAGTACTGATCGCACTCGCTGCTCACCATGGCTGGCCCATTCACCATATGGACGTGAAGACCGCCTTTCTCAACGGTGAACTGACCGAGGAGGTTTACGTTCAACAGCCACCAGGGTTTGTAATTCAAGGCGAGGAGCACAAAGTTTTACGACTTCAAAAGGCTCTCTATGGCCTTCGTCAGGCTCCGAGAGCTTGGAACGCGATGCTTGATGCTAGTCTTCGCGATCTCGGTTTTGAGCGTAGTGAAGCTGAACACGCAGTCTATCGTCGAGGTAATGGAGAGCTGCTGCTCCTAGTTGGTGTTTATGTCGACGACCTAATAATCACTGGAGCCTCAATCCTAGAAGTGACCAAGTTCAAAGCAGAGATGATCAGTTTGTTCAATATGAGTGATCTCGGAAATCTTAGTTATTATCTAGGGATTCAGGTACAGAGAAAGGATGGTGAAATTACTCTCTGTCAAGCAGCTTATGCGAAGAAGTTATTGCAGAGAGCGGGAATAGCTGATTGCAATCCATGTGCTGCTCCAATGGAGGCAAGACTCAAGCTGCGCAAAGTTGGTGAAGGAAGTTTAGTTGATGCCATATTATACAGAAGCTTAGTGGGGAGTTTGAGATATCTGGTGCACACAAGGCCAGACATCACATATGCAGTCGGCTACGTTAGTCGATTTATGGAGGAGCCTCACTCGGATCACTATGCAGCAGTGAAACATCTACTTCGTTATGTGGCAGGAACTCTAAATTTTGGAATTTCTTACAGGAGAGGAGATGGAGTTCTGAGTTTGACAGGATATAGCGACGCTGATTTGGCAGGAGATGTAGACGATCGAAAGAGCACGACGGGCTTAATTTACTTCCTCGGCCAAGGTCCTGTAAGTTGGCAGTCGCAAAAGCAAAGGGTGGTAGCAATATCATCCTGTGAATCGGAGTATATCGCAGCTGCAACTGCAGCTTGTCAAGGAATATGGCTTAGCAGGCTGTTAGGAGAGCTGAAAAACGAGCCACCACAAGTACCAAGGCTGCTGGTGGACAACAAATCGGCAATTGATCTCAGCCGAAATCCAGTGTTTCATGATCGGAGCAAACACATCGACACCCGATACCATTTGATTCGAAATTACGTGGAGCAAGGTGAACTTGAAATCGATCACGTCAACACTGAAGCTCAGCTTGCCGACTTACTGACGAAGTCACTTGGACGAGTTCGTTTCCAGGAGCTAAGGAGCAAGATTGGTGTTGCCGACACAACATAAGCAACGACAAGATTAGGGGGTGATTTGTTATATTAATAACCTTGTCGGTTTTTTTTTTTTTTTTTCATTTAGTTCACCCATGTTCTCCATTTCATTTAGGAGCATTTAGGAGCATTTAGGAGGTGCATGCAATTCACCCATGTTCTCCATTTCATTTAGGAGCATTTAGGAGGTGCATGCAATTCACCCATGTTCTCCTTCTCATTTAGGAGCATTTAGGAGTATTTAGGAGTTGTAGTTATTCCTACATTTGTAACTTATTTTTCAACTCTTTTTATAGCCAAATGAATGAAGAAAAGTAGTAAGTTTTTTTACTGCACCAAACCTTTTTCTTTGTGCTCTGGTTTTCTTTCAAAACCAACACTTCTGATATTGTTCATAAAACCCAGCCGGTATACCATCCAAACTGCGTGCTTTCCACCGATTCATGGTTTTTGTAGCATCCACAATCTCCTGTGTTTGAAACGATTACATTAAACTAGATTGTTGTTCCTGAGAGAGCTTCCTCTGATTGGATTGTAATACATGGGCAATGGTACGCTCATGCCCAATCATTTGCGGGTATTGATCTGTCTCTGTGTACACTGATAAATAATATGATGAAATTGATCTTCCTGCTGAGTCCATTGGTGTTGTTAGTCTCTAATTTGTGAACTGTTGTTAGTAGCTTGTCTCTTTGTCGCCCATTAGTGAAAGAACTATGTGTTTTGATCTCTAAATCTCCCCCAGATAAGCCTAGATCGTTGTTGCTAGTAGTCCGACTGCCGTTGTATCATTTCTTCTACTTCAGCTCTGAGAGCCACTTCTTGTCTCTCTGATGGTTGATCCTCTCTACCTGTCAGACTGATTTGTTGTTGAAGTTCTGAGAGCTGTTATGTTTTCCTCCTGATCAGGGTTTCGAGGCTACCAAAATTCTTAGATCTCCAGTTTTGTAAATGTCTGAGGGTAATGCAAAGCTTGTCTGATACTGATGTATTTCTCTGGCCAGCTTAACTTGCTTCTTCTGGTTGCAATTTGTTCTCCCAAACTTTGCGTACTATGTCATCTGCTTCTATGTTTTTTACCCAAAACGCCTCATATCTCAATGGAGCCTTATACTTCATTTGATTGTCTTCCATATATAAAATAATAGGACCATGGTCTGACTAAACCAAAGGCTGATTCCATAGCCAGGATCTACTAAAGGTGGTGTGTCAAACCTCATTTATAAACGCATGATCTAGTCTCTGCCATAGGTTGTCTATGTCCTTCTTATTGTAAGTCCAGGTGTACCATGATCCTCTATTTCAGAGTTCTCGTAGGCCATGTTCTTGTAATATTCCTATCAATCTGTCTGAACTAGGCGTTGGTTGAAAGGAACTGCCTCCTTTTATTCTTTGCTGGAAATCACTTGATTAAAGTCACATATTAACATTATGGGGTACTGGAGAAGATGCATATTTTCATTAATATCCTCCTAAATAGGCAATCTCTGAGAAGCCTCCGGATGGCCATACACAAAACCTTGATACCAATTAAGGCCATCTATCCTACTACACTTTAACCAAAATAAAATTCTTGCTACAAGACATAACTTCTACATTAATATTGTTTAACCAAAATATTGCAATACCACCAGCTGAACCTTCCGCTGAGACGTGGCAACTCTCATTTAAATGCAACGATTCTTGCCATCTTAGCATCTTAACCTCCGTCATCTTTGTTTCCAGCAGGCACAAAATTTGAGGTTTGTGACTCTTCAGCATCTTGTTTAGCCAGTTCCTCGTAGGGGCATTATTAATGCCCCTACAATTCCATAATAGCATTGTCATGGCTGTTGGGCCGACTGTTTTGGGACAGCCGAGCCGGAACCCTGCTTACGATACAATTATCCTTTTCCCTGGTTTTTGTGTTTGGTATGAGTCATTGGTTTCTGGTTTGCTGCAATCTTCCGTTTCTTGAGTCGGACCATCTGATCTTTCCATTTAGCCAATATAACAGTGTTGATGGAACTAGTATCTTCGTCCCCCTCTGACCTCTTGCGCTTACCCTCTCTAAATTTCAGCTTTGATCAATCCTGGCCTTTTAACTTCAATGGCATCTCCTGTACTGGCTCCTTTCCCTTGCACTTCCTGTGTATTTCTGACAGAGTCTATGAAACTATCCAGTCTTTATCCCAACTCTATGCTATATACTCCACCTGGTCTTGCTCTGCTTGTGCTCCTATCTTCTCTTCCACACATTTGGCTGCACGCTTACTCAACCATTGAGCAATTTCCGGTTCACTTTCTGACTACTCTTTCCTCTTTTTCTCATGAGTCCACTTGTGTTTCTGAATTTTCTTCTTTGGAAACAGTACCTTCTTCCCCTTTACGTCCTTCTGCAGAATTCTTGATTTGTATATGCATGATTGAAATTTAGTTTTATCACTTCTTCTAGTTCTTACTAGTGTGTTCCAACATACCTAGTTTAACCAAGTGTAAATAACGTGAAACATAAAAGACACACAACTTGGTTACGCAGTTCGGTGTAAACCACCTACATCTGCGGGGCCTGGCCCAGTTCAGAATGAATCCACTAATTAGAAAGATAGCGTACAGAGTACAGTTTACAAAATACTTATCTTTACTAACTATGACGTGTGGACTCTGCTAGCTCCCCTAGCTACCGATCTGCCTTGATCAGACTCCCTCTGACCTCGAACTCCGTCGACGCAGGATCTCCTCCTCCCGAGGAATTAAGGTATACGATTCTGAACTTAGTGCGGTAGGACAGTGTTGGAACACAGTTATTGGCTCTTGCAAATTTCGTAAGATCTCAAAATCTGGGTGCAGATTTTGCTCTGTTAAAATCGTAAGTATGCAGCCGTGTTTGTCCCATATTTATATCCACGAATAAGACTTGAATACTCCTTGATTATCTCCACAATATTCCTATTCCAAATCTGATTCTTGAAGCATATCCAAATCCCATAAATAAAGGGATTTACCTTAACTCATTCTATCCCATGTATATTCAAATAAATCTTCTCCTTATAAGTAGGGATTTTCCATAAAACCAATTATGCTTCACACGCCTAGTATATAGCCAAATATACAATTACCATAAATTTTGAAACACTCCAATATTTCGGCTTGAATTCCGTTAAACTCTATGGCGTAAATTCTGCTCCAGCACCATGTTCCAACATGGTCTGTATATTAGTTCAAAATAATTCACACAAAATTGCCAATAAAATAATTCCTTGACTTTACAATCTCCCCCTTTGGCATTTTTGTGGACCCATAATATTTTGGACTTGCAGCACAGAATCAATATCATACAACGAGCTGAATAATGATCATAACAGTCAGAACTCACATACTGAAAACCGAAAACCAAAATCCAGAATTCCAGAAATTACAACCAAATTGAAAACCAAATATTCGAAATTACTCCCCCTGGGACCACACATAGGCCAAAGGGACTTCATCACAAAAACATAAAAAATAAAGCTCAGTCTTTAAAACTCCCCTTGAATTAATCCTACTCAAATCATCCTTCCAGTCGTGACTTTTCTTCCTCCAACCGTGCTTGCTCAGCCTGCAAAGAAGCAATCTGAATCCCTACAGCTCCAAGTCTAGCATTAATAGCCATCAATCGAGTCTTCTTGCTGCTGTGGCTGATGAGGAGGCTGACCCAGAAGCTGTCCATGGAAGGTCATGTACCTGCCTGAGCCCGAAAGTCTTCTTATTAGGCCGCAAGAACTCAGTGTCCACTATCACATCAGAGGCCTGCCCTTTGACTTTGGCACTCTTTGCTAAGGCAGAGATTATGATATACCTCTAAAACCACCTGCCTATTGTATTGCAGTTGTATTGTGGCTGCCTTTGTCATCCCCATTTCCTTTAAAAAAATTGTGAACCCACTCTCCTGATAAGCCTTCAGGTCCAAAGGTCTTTCAGCAATAAATTTCTTCTCAGAGAAGAAATCTTCCATCTCTGCTCCCTTCTCATCAAAGTAAACTGCTGAAAAAGCCTGGGAGACAGATGGAGGAGGCAGAATCTTCCTCGGTTTGCCATCCCGTCTCTTCTTACTCCTTTTTGCTGCCTCAGTATCAATGGTAGAGCTAGCCTTCCTTTTTTCCTTTTGCCTTCTGAAAAAATTCATCCAGGACCTCGTCACTGGAGTATGTCAGATCAGGGGCATCCTGTGTTAGAACACAGTCTGCTCTTTCAGCTGATTCTTCTTCTGGATCATCACCCTGAACTGGCAGATCTTCATCAGATACTTCAATCCCCTGATTCCCTTCATCATCCTCGTTGCTTTCTCCTCCCATATCAACATCAGAGTTCACATTCACATGTTTCTCAGACAGTGTTGGAACACTCTCCTCACTATCAGAGAGTTCAATAATTACAGGTTCTCTTAGTTTTTCCATTCTCCTCATGGTTAGCATTTCCTTTGTTTTGATCTTGAGTTTGTGCCTTACCCAATTCAACATATCTTCTCGGCTCATCAAACACCACCAATTCCGAATTAATGGATCCCTGATCTTCCTCCATAATTTCTGGCACCGAAGCTTCTTCTATCGGAGAATTTGGGCTTGACATTATTTGGTACAATACCGAGATAGAGAGGAGTGTTGAGTATAAGATTTTTCGGCAAGAGTTTTGGGGAAAAAAAATTTGGGCCGAGAGTAATAGAATGCGAAAGGGGTTTTAGAGTTTGAATCAACTTTCAATTCTTCATGAACTTACCTCTTTTTCCGCGAAGTGCCTTTTTAGATTTCCCAAAAATTGTAATGATACCCCTTTCTCTTCTTGTCCCATCAAGGCGTCATTCCTCATTTAACTTCCAACACACCTTACTTAACTTCTCCTATTTTAGTAAGCCGTTTCTTCCTTCCAATTTTTTGTTCTTTTTCTAATTTTTGTAAACTGTAAATAACACAAATATGTACACAAAACAAAAACTGATTAAGGTAAATATTACCTCAGATTTGACAAACACCTAAGTGTTGTCGGAGGCTCTCAAAAGTGGTGGCATCAAGCGGCTTTGTAAATATATCAGCAAACTGCTCGTGTGTTGGAACATAGACCAGTTTCACTTCCTTTCTTTCAACCAGATCTCTAATAAAATGATGCCTTATGTCAATATGTTTGGTTCTTGAGTGTTGAACTGGATTCTTCGAAATATCAATGACACTTGTATTGTCACATAAAATCTTTAGGGGGCCTTGATGAATTCCATAATCTTTCAGCATTTGATTCATCCATAATAATTGTGCACAACAACTTCCTGCGGCAAGATACTCTGCTTCTGCAGTAGATAGAGAGATCGAGTTCTGTTTCTTGCTCTACCAGGACACCAAATTTGGTCCAATAAAGAAGCATCTGCCAGTGGTACTTTTTCGATCATCAGCATTTCCAGCCCAATCAGAATCACTGTATCCTATCAACTCTGAATCTTGATTCTTTGAATACCAAACACCATATTCTGACGTTCCACTCACATATCTAATAATTCTTTTGACTGCAGTCAGATGAGATTCCTTAGGATCAGCTTGAAATCTAGCACATATTCCAACACTGAGACATATATCTGGTCTACTGGCAGTGAGATATAATAAACTTCCAATCATTCCTCTATATAACTTCTGATCGACCGAAACTCCTTTTTCATCTTTCACCAGTTTATCAGAAACTCCCATAGGGGTTCGAACTGCACGAGCATTACTAAGTCTGAATTTCTGAATCAAGTTCAAGGCATACTTACTTTGGTTTATGAACAGACCATTCCGTCCTTGCTTGACTTGTAATCCCAGAAAGTAAGTAAATTCTCCAACCATTCTCATCTCGAATTCAGATTGCATTGTGGTGACAAACTCCTGTACCATAGATGGTGAAGTAGAGCCAAAAACTATGTCATCAACATATATTTGAGCAATTAGAAACTTTGAGGACTTGTCAAGCACAAATAAAGTGCGATCTACTCCCCCTCGACGATAACCTTTCTGAAGTAGAAAGGTAGTAAGTCGTTCATACCATGCTCGAGGTGCCTGCTTTAATCCGTATAAGGCCTTCTTGAGACGATATACATGATGCAGATAATGGGGATCTTCAAAACCTTTAGGTTGTTCCACATAAATTTCCTCATTCACCACTCCATTTAAAAACGCACTCTTAACATCCATTTGATACAAAGTAAAGTTCAAAGAGCAGGCAATAGCTAGTAGAATACAGATAGATTCTAACCTGGCAACAGGTGCAAAGGTTTCATCAAAGTCAACACCTTCCACTTGTGTATATCCTTGAGCAACAAGTCTGGCTTTGTTCCTGGTGACTAAGCCATCTGTGTCAGACTTGTTCTTGAAGATCCATTTTGTACCAATGACATTAATGCCTTTGGGACGAGGAGTAAGGTACCAAACATCATTCCTGGTAAACTGGCCGAGTTCATCTTGCATTGCAGCAATCCAATACTCATCAAGTAAAGCTTCCTTATAGTTCTTTGGTTCAATTAGGGACACAAAACAGTATAGACCAGCCAGTCGTCGATAATCAACTCGAGGTACTGATCGAGTGCTTCTCAAGGTGGAGCCAGATCGGTCGAGTGTTGGAACATGGTCGTCCGTAGGAAGGGACTGTGTTGGAACATGGTCATGTGTTGGAACATGATCATCTTCAGTAGAGTTCGGGTTCTGGTGCTCATTTGGTTCAGTAGGATCAATTGAGGGTTTTTCTTTGTCAGAAGATTGAGACTGTGTTGGAACCTGAGAGTTGGCCGATTCTTCCTCCACAACTTCTGGAAGTTGTTCCTTTTCTGAATCATCGACAATAACGTTTATGGATTCCATGAGAGTTTTGGTTCGAAGATTAAAAACTCCGTAGGCACGGCTGTTGATGGAATACCCGAGAAAAATTCCTGGATCACTTCGATTATCAAATTTTGCCAATTGTTCTCTATCTCTGAGAATATAGCAAGTACTTCCGAACACATGAAAATACGAAACGTTTGGTTTCCTGCCCTTCCAGATCTGATAGGCTGTCTTTTTAGTGAATGGTCAAAGATACACCCTGTTGATTGTATAGCACGCTGTATTGATCGCCTCTGCCCACCATTTCTTATGGATATTCTTTTCTGCCAACATAACTCGAGCCATCTCCTGTAGAGTTCTGTTCTTTCTTTCGACAATACCATTCTGTTGAGGAGTGATAGGAGCCGAAAACTCATGTTGGATCCCTTAGCTCATCGCAGAAGGAACTGGATTGTTCATTCTCAAATTCTCTTCTATGATCACTTCGAATTCGGATTATCTTTCCTACAGGACTTCCCTTTTCAGTTTGTAACTTTACTACAAGGCTTCGAAATACCTCAATAGTATCAGATTTCTCTTTCAAGAAGGCTACCCATGTAAATCTGGAGAAGTCATCAACACATACAAAAATATATTTCTTTCCTCCTATGCTAGGTGTATTAACTGGCCCCATTAAGTCCATATGCAGTAATTCCAGATTTCTAGAAGTAGTAATAAACTGAACTGAAGAATGAGGAGCACGAGTTTGTTTACCTTGTTGACATGGTCCGCACACAATTTCATCCTTGCTGGTCAAGATTGGCATTCCTCGTACAACTTTCATGTTAGCAATTTTCACTAGTGTTTTATAGTTGATGTGTTCGAGCTTCCTGTGCTAAAGAATTCCTTCATCCTGCTTTGAAAGCATGCATCAAACTTCTTGTTCCAACAAATAACAATTGTCTGAAGATCGTATTCCAGAAAGAACCTTGTTTTCTCCATACTTCACTACACACTTGTCCTTCTGAAATTCCACTATCATGTTGTCATCACACAGCTGGCTTATACTTAGCAAGTTTGCTTTTAGATCTTCAACAAATAATACACTTGTGAAAACTGGAAACCCTTCAATCTTTAATTCGCCCTTGCCAATTACTCTGCTCCTTTTTCCATCACCAAAAGTTACATATCTGCCATCATATGGAGTAAGGTTCGTAAGGTATTTTGGAGTGCCAGTCATGTGGAAAGAACAACCACTGTCAAAATACCATGGGTCACTGGAATAGGCTGATAAAGAAGTGTGTGCCACCATGCACGTACTGGACCTTTTAATAACCCATATCTTCCTGATTCTTGTATGAGTATCGACTGTGTTGGAACACGGTTGTCTTCCTGTCATTTGATCTCTGATCAGTTTTTTACACTGATGTTCAGCATGTCCTTGGTACGTACAGTATTCGCAGATTAGAGGCTTTCTTTGATAAGGTTTCCCATACTTCCGTTTTACTTCTCGAATCCTTGCTTTGAGAGTTACTGGTTTTTCGAGCACTTCAACCTCGGGTTCTTTCCTGTATCCAATCCCGTGTCTATCACCAAAGTTCTTTCCCATATCCAGAATATCATCAAGCTTTGCTTTCCCAGAATTCAATTTAGAAATAGTTGCTTCAGACATCTCGGCTCTCTTGACTGCTCCTATCAATTTCTGACTCAGTTCTTCATTTTGTTTTCCAAGTTCTGCAACCGTGGATCGTAATTCCTTTTCACTTTCAATTAGCTTCCTTTTTTCTTCAATCAGCTCTTTGTTCTTGTCAGCTACTTGAACCCACATGGCATACATTTGTTCGTATGTGCTATAGATCTCTTCATCACTTACAGACAGATCATCTTCATCACTGTGAGTATCGTCCAGATTCATGTTGGAACATACAGCTTTCTCTTTGTTCAGTGTGTTGGAACACTGACCTTCTGGTGTATCATGGACCTTTGCTCCAAAAGCTACATAATTATTTGTGAGTTCTTCTTCATCTTTTTCATTATTTTCATCATCACTCCAAGAGGTGACATATGATCTTCCTTGTTTCTTGCGGGTGTTAGCACATTCGGCACGAATATGACCAAATCCTTCACATTCTCTGCATTGCATTCGTCCAGCCTGTTTTGGTTCGTTGTTCTGATTTTTCCCGAACTGCATATTTCCTTGTTCAAATCTCAACCCACAATTGTTGTTCGAATCTTGTTGCTTTTGTCTGTTTCCGCCAAACCTCTCCTGGGATTTCTTGTTAACTACCTTCTTTAGCATCTTTGAGAAATTCTTTGTAATAAGTGCTAGTTTTTCAAACTCATCATCACTGTCAGACTCGTGACTTGCCTTGACTGGAGAAACTTTGAATGCTAAATCCTTGGAGATTCTTTTGGTAGATTGCTGGAATGTCATCTCATAAGTTTGTAGCGAACCCATCAGTTCATCTAGGCTCATGGTGGCTACGTCTCTTGTTTCCTCTATTGCCGCTACTTTCATTGCAAATCTTTTGGGGAGAGATCGCAATGTCTTTTTCACTAACTTAGTTTCTTTGTACACCTTTCCAAGTTGGTAAGCCATGTTGGAGATATCTCTGAGCTTTCCATTGAATATGGCAATGGTGTCATCCTCCTCCATTTTGAGTTCTTCAAACTTGGTAGCCAGCATCTGTAGTTTGGATTCCCGCACTCGACTGGTTCCTTCAGGAACGGTCTGTAAAATATCCCATGCTTTCTTTGCTTGGTAGCATGTAGATATAAGCTTAAACTGGTTTTCATCAACAGCAGTGAAGATTGCATTCAGTGCCTTCGAATTTGCCAGTGATTCTTTAAGATCATCTGGAGTCCATTTAGACTTGTCTTTGAGTTTTTGACTTGACTCCCCTTCCACAGCCTTAGAACTTGTAGCATCTTCTGTAGGATGATTCTATTCATTCTCAACATAAAACCACGCCAGTTCGTCCAGTGAATTGATAAATACCCTCATACGTGCCTTCCAATAGTTGTAGTTGTTTCCTTCTAACAGTGGTGTTCGAGAGACTGAAGCTCCTTCTATTGTCGTTATGGTAAAACCGGATCTCACTTTTCTTGAAACAACCAAGGGAACGATAAGTGACTCAGCTCTGATACCAAATGAAATTTAGTTTTACCACTTTTTCTAGTTCTTACTAGTGTGTCCCAACATGCCTAGTTTAACCAAGTGTAAAACGCGTGAAACGTAAAAGACACACAACTTGGTTACGCAGTTCGGTGTAAACCACCTACATCTGCGGGGCTGGCCCAGTTCAAAATGAATCCACTAATTAGAAAGATAGCGTACAGAGTACAGTTTACAAAATACTTATCTTTACTAACTATGACGTGTGGACTCTGCTAGCTCCCCTAGCTACCGATCCGCCTTGATCAGACTCCCTCTGACCTCGAACTCCGTCGACGCAGGATATCCTCCTCCCGAGGAATTAAGGTATATGATTCTGAACTTAGTGCGGCAGGACAGTGTTGGAACACAATTTATTGGCTCTTGCAAATTTCGTAAGATCTCAAAATCTGGGTGCAGATTTTTCTCTGTTAAAATCGTAAGTATGCAGCCGTGTTTGTCCCATATTTATATCCACGAATCAGACTTGAATACTCCTTGATTATCTCCACAATATTCCTATTCCAAATCTGATTCTTGAAGCATATCCAAATCCCATAAATAAAGGGATTTACCTTAACTCATTCTATCCCATGTATATTCAAATAAATCTTCTCCTTATAAGTAGGGATTTTCCATAAAACCAATTATGCTTCACACGCCTAGTATATAGCCAAATATACAATTACCATAAATTTTGAAATACTCCAATATTTCGGCTTGAATTCCATTAAACTCTATGGCGTAAATTCTGCTCCAGCACCATGTTCCAACATGGTCTGTATATTAGTTCAAAATAATTCACACAAAATTACCAATAAAATAATTCCTTGACTTTACAATGATATTTGAAAATTGGATACAGGTGTGCTTGGTGGCTGATGCAGGTGTGCTTGGTGCTTGGTGGTTGATGTGCAGGTGTGCAAAATCCCTAAGTTTGTGGTATGGGTATGTACCATAAACTAGAAACCAAACAATAACCAACCAAAAGCAACTCTAGCAAATGGGTTAAAAGCAAATGTAACAACTATAACACAGGCTCAACACTAAAAACCAACTAATGAAATCAGAACAAAACAAAACAAAAACAATATAAAATACTCAACTAACACGCTATGAAAGTTAACAATTAAAATTTTAGACTAGTGTCCTTAGAAGTGCCACAAAATTTAATCTGCCTCCACCTCGGGGTCGTAAAAATGAAATACGAGAAATCATTTAAATTAACCCGAGGTAGAGAACGTCAAAGAGATCAAAGATAAATATTTATATTCTGCTCTCGTTCCCACTACTAAGCTACCTAGAGGGTAGATAATGGCAATACTGAGTTTGTTCACCGAGATGCTAGGTGTCTAAAAGCCAACTACACACAGTCACGTATGGGTTGTCAATCTGTCACTGTGTTAGGAATAGCTAGTATTGAAAAACAGGTTTCTTTAGGGGGGGGGGGGTTAACTAACAACTAAGATCATGCAAAGGCACAAGAGAATTAAAATATATATTACCGGCACTTGGGGAGTATTTGCATAACATGACTGGTGAAATATTTTGATCCTCGATTCAATCACATTCAAAACATATGAACCTATCCTAATGCTTATGACACATTATGTGGTCGATGGTCAACACTTCCTCATACTTGTCATGTAGGGTGGGCATGTAATTCTAACATCGACCTCGCCTCCGTAATTAGGGGAATGCCACAATGACACAACACGTTGTGCAAGTCTGATTCTCCCCCGTGCTATTACATCCCGGACACTATAATGCTAATACTCTACCCCTAGTACTACTGAGGTAAAGGAATAGACACCTTATCGATGGCTCTAAGGTTGCAAATATGCTAACCCTTGTTTTCTACCAATGCTATCTCTATCCGTAACCATTCGGGACAATTTCCCAACTAAGACTAGTGTGCGGTCATTATAATGGTAACTTGATGACCCACATGCACACACTCATATGGTCTCGAACCCCCCTACCCCTTATAACATATAGGTTTATCATCCCCGTGAGATGTCAATAGATACGCCAACATGAAAGTAGACTACGGTGTGTGCCAATCTTAGTGTAACAATAATGCAATTAACAAGAATATGAAGAAAAAGCCAACATAATAATCATAAGCAAAAAAGGAAAAGTAGATCTATAGAATCTCCCAAAACAAGCACCAAATCATAAGTACAAATACAAATCCCAAGTAAATTAACTACTACTTAAGCATTGAACACAAGTTTTTGATTGGATTCAATGCTCTTGGGAAAAATGTTGAAAAGAAATAAACTAGAGAGAAAGGCTATTCCCTTTCTCTCTCTCTCTCTATCTACTCTTAGGAGAAGAGAATAATGTGGCCAACTTAGCCAACTTAAACCCTAGTAGACATAGGCTCCTATATACAGTAGTAGGGAAATGGGCCTTAGAAAAAGCCAAAAATAAGGCCAAAAACCCTTGCAGCCGCAATTGACATGGGTTGTTGTGCATGGCACAACTGTGCTTGCTGGCTCTAGCACGGGCCGTGCTGGATGACATAGAACGCTGACTAGGGCTTGGTTCTTAGGCTTCTAATTTTTTGCGCCCGCATTTTTTGGCACGGGCCATTGGCTGGGAGTGTTATCTCGACTAGTTGAACAACATGGACTGTGTGAGTCTTCGTGGACTATCAGCCGAATGCTTGCTTTTCACTTCTGAATGACGCGGGGCATGTGGATCTTTGCAGGCCATTAGCTGGGAGTCAGTTTCTGAGTAAAACGATGGCACGGTAGTGTAGAACGTCACACCCCATCGGTTGGCCTTCAAATATTGAGTTGAAACAACATAGTTGTTTTAAAGGAAACAACCTACATCCATACTTAGCCACACAAGGATCTTGAGTGGCATGGGTCATGTTGGAGTTGGCGGCTCGTGCCAAGGGGTGGTAGCACGGTCCTTGTTAGATGGGGCCCATGCTAATGGCACGACCCATGCTGATGGCACGACCCATGCCAAGAGGTTGTGGCACGTCTGAATTGCCTGGCACGACCCATGCTGATGGCCTCTGGCATGGCTGTGTCTGCTTGTTCAGCCTTTACTTATCTTGAAGAGTTGAACTTCGACTCCACTCTTTTTCTGGCTTCTCTCCATCTACCTCCACATTTTGACTCATTACCTTTTTGTCTACTACCACCCTTGCAGATAGACTTCTAATATCTACTACCACCATTGTGGATGACCTTCTACAAAATGACAAAGCAATACTCATGAGCAACCTACTAGTTAGATCACAAAAGAAGATCTAGGTGCTTGTGAATACAAAGTATCCATTAGTTCTATTTAAGTCAACAAAACTTGGGATTTAGATAAGAAAACCAACGATGGTCATCTAAACCCTTTGTCACGTAAATTTAACTAAAACTAGCAATCAACCAAACAAAACATAATAACAAATGTGTCGAATGCATTAGTTAACGCATGCTTAACGGTGTAGATCAGTGGGTAAGGATTTTGGCAAAATGTGTGTCTACAGTATTCTCGTGAGTGCTTCTTGGCTCTCTTGTCCACTCCAGATCATGGGCCTGGATATTGGGCTAAAAGCCCACATTCTTCTAGGAGAGTATTATGGGCTAGTACTCATCAAGTATCCCAGCCCAAGTTCGGGATCAGAACGGAGCGTGACTCAGGTTTATCTTTAAAATAAAGTTGTTTTTTGCGCATGTCAGATGTTTTACTTCCCCCATTTTGTGATTGGAAAACATGGGTGGCGGTCATGGGTGGAACTACCATGGCATGTGATAGGGCTCCAGCCCTACCTAAGATTCTGGCACCATGGTAGTAGTGGTCAATTGCACTTCTCGACCTTCATAGTTTGGGAGCTCTATTTTTTCAGCTTATTTTCTATTTTTTGGCCCATGCAAGTCAGAGAAGAAGGCTGCTGAAGGCCTTTTTTTTGCCAATATTTCATCAAAATGATGTTGTTTTGGCTCAAGTCGAACGACGTTGTTTTGATTAGTAGTGAAGAAAAAAATGAAAATGAAATTCCAAATTTGAGTTGACTGGATTGGGCTAAAAACGTAGAAGCAAAAAACAAGCATTTCACATTTTCACCTCTGCCAAAAGCGTATTCACCTCCGTCTCCAGCTCCAACCTCCAACTCTGGCCGCCACAGCCCCGCCACCGGCCGAAGACTCCGGACGTCGCCCACCACCGTCCAGTCCGTCCCTGCCTAATCAGCCCCACTTGGAAAAAAAATCCTAGTTTTGCCATTGGTGGTGGTTGCGTCTTTTTGTGTGCTACATTAACTTCCATGTATTATTTCCCTCAAAGGGGTTTTCTTCTAATTCCTTACTTCTATGTTCAATTATTTTCATTTCTCTTTCTTCCTTTGATCTTCCCCTTCATTTATTCTTGACAACATCTTGTTTATTCAATTTGCACCATGGGAGTTAGCAAAGATGCTACATTTAGTGAAATTACATGTGAGACCCAATCAGCTGAGCGAAATGCTTGGCTTAATCTCTTGAAGGTCTTCCATAACTACAAGAAAATGAGCCTAACTTTGTGTGTCTACAGTATTCTCGTGAGTGCTTCTTGGCTCTCTAGTCCACTCCAAATCATGGGCCTGGATATTGGGCTCGAAGCCAACATTCCTATAGGAGAGTATTATGGGCTAATACTCATCCAATACCCCAGCCCAAGTTCGGAATCAGAAGGGAGCATGACTCAGGTTTATCTTTAAAATAAAGTTGTTTTTGCGTGTGTCAGATGTTTTACTTTCCCCATTTTGTGATTAAAAAAACATGGGTGACGGTTGCGTATTTTTGTGTGGTACATTAACTTCCACATATTATTCCCTCAAAGGGTTTATCTTCTAATTCCTTACTTCTATTTTCAATTATTTTCATTTCTCCTTCTCCCTTTGATCTTCCCCTTAATTTCTTCTTCACAACATCTTCTTTATTCAATTTTCACCATGGGGGGTTAGCAAAGACGCTATGTTTAGTGAAATTACATGTGAGACCCAATTAGCTGAGCAAAATGCTTGGCTTAATCTCTTGAAGGTCTTCCCTAACTACAAGAAAATGAACCTATTAATTTTCCCTATTCTTCTCGGTAATTGAGGTAAAAAGTTCTTTTACCTCGGTTTTTTAAAGTAAATAATATTATTGACCTCAATTTAAAAAAAACCTAGGTAAGTAATATGTTTTTACCTCGGTTCTACAATAACCAAAGTAATTAGGATATGAAATCAAAGTAAAAGTTACTATCGACATACGTCTGACATCGGAAGTAAGGGTATGACCTACCAGTAATAGTCATCAATGACAATCTCAACTTCACACTGTCACTCGATGAAACTGGCATAAATACGACGTAGAAAGCGATGTCTATATTTCCACTCGGCGAGGTCACACATGATCCTAGGATCAAACCCGTGCCTAAAATCATCTCAAATAAATTAATTTTTGCGACGTCACATTTCCATCTGTGCTATGTCAGTTAGGGAGAATAGAACTATGCGAATGGAGAGCGAGATCGCACGCATCTGTCATAACAAATAAATTAAGGATACTTAACCAATATAGCTATAACTTGAAATGTACCATCACAAGGTTTCATTCAAAGTTCACCACAGCCAATCTCAGATTTCATGAAGTTACGTATGTAAGACTAAAGCTAGTTAAGTGTGTACGTATATATCCAAAACACATAATGCTATGTGTGTACCACATGTAACATCCCTACAAAATTAAAATGAAACAGAAGATATAGAATTCTAATAAAATCCAAACATTCTTCATGTTCTAGGACAAACAAACATATGATCCATGGAAATCAATGGGGTGGTGACACAGGTGGGATAACATTATCTACCATAGAACTACTTCCATTTCTTGAGAATTAGTCTCCAATGAATGATCTTTGGTGAAAGACTCGCTAGCGCCGGTGCTTGACCTTGCTTCATCATCTGTGGTATCCAACCCATCATCGTCAACCCCAGGGCCCTCATCCCCCGTAGGTTCATTGATTGCATCGGCAATCATAAACTTCAGCACCCCCATTTCTTCCATAAGATTGTGCATAGTGTTCCATGCGTGGGGTCATGGCCTTGCTCTTGGCCATGTCCTTCAGCAGGATGGCCCAGGCCTTTTATTTAGGTCTTGTGGGATTTTTCATTTAGTTACATTAAATGAAATTTTTTTAAATTCTAATTAATTCAAAATTGGAATAATCCAAAAAACTCTAAATTTTGTTACCCATTAGAGGGGGGGTGAACGTCCATAGCTGTGGAAGCCAATGGAGTCGCCTCAGGCCCGGGTGTGCGAGGCACATCCATATCCCCTATGGGAACATTGCAATCAATCCATGTCCCCGACTCCCAAACCCAATGCTTCAGCTGGAAGTAGTTTGCATTGTAGTACTTAGGCTGGATATTCGCTTTTGATTTGATGGGAACCTTCTTTTTCTCTAAAATGGCGATGATGACGTTGCCATAGGGGAGTGTCCGACTCTTCGTGGAGAGGGCAACTTGATGCATCTCCTGGATGATGGTGTACCTGGGGTCGACTACCTTGTTCTCCGCAAGTGGTAGTACACGGCATTCCTGCTGATCTTGCACTCCGTAGGATATCCATCCAGGATAAGTACTTGTATAATTATGTTGCATATACGGTTGAGACCATCAAGCTTGATCTGCTGTAATAGGATGAGTCTATTCCCCACTTTAATTTTGAAGTAGTTCTCCACCATTCAGCTGGGGTCAAGTGCCTCGAATGGCTCGTTCTCGTTGACCTATTTTGGTCGATTGTATCGGAAGTACAACTGTAGAGGCTCAACCTCCGGCTGATCCTCCCCTTCAATTGTGCAGCTAATCACCTTATTGATGAGATCTTTCGATATCTACAAGTTCATCCCATCCACTCTTTTTTACATGAGGTCATTGTATGCATTCTGAAATTGGCGTAGAACTCTTTGACATCCGTAACATACCTCGGTTTATCCAAGAATTTTAAACCTTCCATTCATGGCGGCTTGAAGGGTTCAAGGAAAACATCAAGGTGTAGTCCCTCTGCATCCTCGAGCTTCATCACCCTGACCTCTTTTATCCTATGGCCTTAGATCTTTTCAAAATGCTTCGTTACCTCCTTCTTGACAAACCGTAATTTGTCCCATGTTGGCGATGGAGGGGTGGCTGCTGTCTTCTCCTTCTTCGTGCGCATGAAGGTGCCCCTATGTTGTCTTCCCTTCTCCTCCTAGATGTCTGCTTTATTCAAGCAATCTAATAATGAAAGGGACATAGAACTGTCAGTGGAAGAGTCAAGAACTCAATGATGTTGATGTGTTTTATCCGAGTTCGAATTCATGTCGGAAACACTTCGTCTACACTGACGTGATGTATGCGACATTGCATATTCATGTTCTTAAATATGCGACATTACAGTGCAATCAGCTAATCCGAAATAGTATGTGAGTACAACACGAATGGTCCTAAAACACCTATAATCTCAACTAAAACATTACAAAGTAAACAACTAACATCCCACAATTAAATAACCAAGGAATGGGCCACTAAAGAAGTATATGAAACCCAAAAAAACCAACATCAAACTTCATTTGAAAATCCTTACCTTGTTAGGGTTTGTTGCTCTTCAAAGTTAGAGAAATCTGCCAATGCACAACGTCCAAAGCAATTGAATGTTGGTTTTGGTGCTACTGTGATATGTGACCAACCAATTCCATTTGGATTAGAGTTTTTTCTGACTATTTTTTTAGGTGGAAGGTTTGGTGTGATGTCATCGGTTGGGAATGTAAAGGGGTAGGGTGGTCGGGTATTTATATACCCACAGTGAAACGCTGCCATTTCGTGCGACTTTGCAAGTTTATTGCACAGGACGAATAAGACTTGGACAGTAGTCCAAAGTCAAGATCGTAGGCTTCGAGCCCAACATAAGAGGCCAAACAAATTTTTGATTGTGCCTAGAATACAAGTAATCGCAATATACAATGATATCACGGGTACATTCGCTCCATACGAGATACAACCAAAGCCACCCAGATATCGCACATAATAAAAACTGGGTTGAATTAGAGTAGCAGTCCAATAAAAAATGAACTAGGGTCCAGGTCAATGGTGAACGAAAAAGTACATTTATGCGATGTCGCTTCAATGTCTTTGCCACCGAGTCCACCCCGACCTTAGACCGATGTCGCATTAATGAATTTTGGGCCGAATAACCCAAATTGCATGGTTTACGTTTCTCATGAAATATAAAAGTGATAAAATTACATCAATAAAATTACAACCACCATGTTCGAATTTTGCCATGGACCCATCATCGGAATGTGCCAAAAGTATTCACGGACTGAGTATTACAATATTCTGGGGAAATTACACTATGGCCCAAACTTTTGTGGTTGTTACTGTGTGTTGAGACTCATTCACACAAACAAAACGACCAATTTTTCATATGGAAATTACGCGTACTGTATATGATTACTCTCATAAAGCGCCAGTACATTGTCTAGAGTAAATTGAAGATGATTACTTACAAGTATACGATTGTCGGTCGTATGATCTTGTGGAAGTCAATGGAGAAATATAATATTACTATCGGTTATTATAAGTTAGACTACATATGGGAGACACTGCTTCTTTTCGGGACAATCAGAATCGAGTTCGGGACCACACACATTTGTTTTAGCACTTAGGTCCCTCCAAGAGACTCGGAGGTGTCGAAATGAAAAATTAGATGTATGCTTATGTAATTCATATTGTCCGGACCACCATCTTTGAATTTGGCCATGAACTACTCACTAGAATGGTCCCAAATTATTCACACACAGTGCATTACGAAACTACGGGGAAATGACACTACGACCCAAACTTCCGTGGTTGTTGATGTGTGTTAATAGTCATTCACCCCAACAGAAAACAAATGTTTTATATGGAAATTATGCGTATTGTCTTACTGGCACGCGAACCTGGGTAATCTTTCTGGAACCTTTAATAGTATTCCATTGAAGCTGTGGCGATAAGTGTTATGGGAACGAACATATCTGCCAAATATACAGAATCACACAAAATTTCATATTCTAGGTATTTTTGGATATATAATACTAATAAAATTACGTCCATGAATTTTTGCAAAGCGCCAATACGTGATCTAGAGTAAATTGTGGATGATTAGTTAAAAGTATACGATTTTTGGTCGTATGATCTCATGGAAGCCTATTAAGAAATATTAGACTAGTTTCTTTATTACTATCGGTTATTATAATTTCGACTATATATGTTGACACTGCTTCATTTTGGGACAATCGGAATCAAGTTTTGGACCACACGTTTTTTTTGCAATTAGGTACCTCCAAGAAACTGAGAGATGTCAAAATGCAAAATTGGATATATCATTATTTTATTCAAATTTTGATGACAATGTTGTCCCGATTAAGGCATAAACAGAGATTATTAAGACAAATTTTGGTTATTACAATATGGCCAAATATGCGGTGTCGCAGACATGTCGCATAGAATGATAGGCTTACCGAATAGCTAGCGACATCAATTATTCTAAAATTTCTAGCGGAAACCAAATATTTCGGACGAAAATTTGAATTAACATTTCCCCTCAAACTTTTTTTTCATTTCAATAGCTATCACCACAAACACTCACTTCCATCTCCAATACATATTCCACAAACCCAATATATCCATTCACACCATAATGAAAGGGCTCAATCAAATGAATTCCTTCAATCATCAGCAATTATCCAAAGAGCAGAGCATCTAGGTTCAAATTTATTGATGTACATTTCCATCTTTTAGATGTTTACCTTCACCAAATTTATTACCATCTATACCTTCTATATGTTCTTTTCTTCATTCATGGAAGATCAATAAATTTCATGAAGGGTGCATCATTGTGTCATATGTTACATACTGTATGTTGTGTTTGTTACCAATAAGATGACATGTTTCTAAAAAAATGGGGAAAATGGCTTAGATTCGGATGAACACACTATGAATGTGTGACGTCGGTCTTTAATCGATCCTTACGATATGATACCGATGCGGACTCAACGTCGCAGAGGTGCAGAATTGTTGATTTAGCATTAATATTGAATATCAAAATTTGGTTTTAAATTGATCTCGAAAACCTCGATAAATATGAGTGCAAAGTCGCTTCGGTACTATTCAGTTACTATTGACATATTGCGAATAATGTCATCTACATATGAAAACATTACGTGTAATTTTGGGTCCAACCGTATTGTAACATAATATTTATTTCTTGTGCATTGGTTGTAATAGGATCAAATGGAGTTATCAGTGGATTCTAGCATATCAGATTGACTTAGTTGCTTCTCACCAGTTGCTCGAGAAATATGAATGCCGTACAATGTAGAAAATGGAGGTTAAATGCAGTTATTTTTTCAAGCATATAATAACCTTTTGTATTTTAATATATTGTTACATTTATTTACAGTATATTAGTATGTCATAATCTTGATGGTTTAAGTGAACAATTTAGTTAATGATTCCCACAATAATCGAACAACAATTGAGTATTGTACGATGTTCAATGAAAAATTGATTTATCACATATTTATAGCATGTAACGGCTGTCGAAGACCAATTGTTTGCTTCATCGATTATTTGTAATTATAATATTTTGCAAAAAATGAGAGTTGACCGACTAAACCGCGACATTGAATTAACTATCTCCGACATGACATATTAGCGACGTCACCTTTTTTTTGCGAGCTCGATCAAGTAAAATGATGTCATTTTGTCATCGACCCAAGTCACCATGGACACAATGTGGGTCTCTCACCATGTGCGATGTTGCTTTCCATCAACTCTGACATCTCTCGTATTATGAACAACATCATCTGGTGCGATGCCGAAGCACTTCCTCTACCATCGACTGCTAAATTGCTTTCATCGATGTCGCATGCTTCATGAGGTCGACATCCTTTACAACGATATTGTAGTCGGGGTATCATGACGTCATCCTTCCGCCATTGTGCAAAGTTGGTCTCCGTTCATGTCGAGGTCGGTTCCAAACCGAGATAAAAGGAGACTATTTACCTCAATTTTGAACCGAGGTAAAAAGTATGCTTTTTACTCAGCCACATTTACCCTCGGTTTTTCAGGGGCTGAAAAATGAGGTAAAAAGCACTGAACAACTGATTTAATAGGTGTTGTTTATTGTAGTGCCTGGTGGTGAAAACCTCTCTGATGACGCGGTCATTTTCCCGAGTAGGAAGCAGACTGTGCTACACGCACCTGTGAAGACCATTTCTATTTACCTCAAATCGGTGAATAAATGCGGGTTCCCCTTCCCTTTAACTGATATTTATCGGTTCACCCTTCGCCATTATCGCTATCCGATACACCAAATAAACCTAAACTTCATTAGGATAGTGGTTTCCTTCAAGGCACTATGTTGATCTCAGTCTATCATCCTGACGATTGACCACTTCCGATGGTTGTGTTTTTTGTCAAAGAAACCTACCGATTGGGTTCGCTTGAAGTTTTGTAATGGTGTCGCGCTTAGGTCGGACAAGATTTTACCCAGCATTCCCTCTCATCTCGACTGAAAGGATTATTTTATCTTTTAAAGGATGAACTGGTCTTGGGGAATGCTCCCCGTAACGATCTTTATCCTACTGGCTCCCCGTGGGATAAGAATCGTCAGCGGTAGGATTCTTATGTGCTGGCGATAAAGCCTGATATCCAGGTGTTGAGCCGGTTCTCGATAAACTGCCAGCACCTTTTAACCGATAGTTCCTCTTGTGTTCCTAGCGCTATATAGCTGACATTTTATTTCTCTTTATTGTCTGCTTATTGGTCAGGTTACTCATATGTAGAAAATAAGAGTAATAATATGTGTTTGTATTCATGATCTCATGGTACATTATATAGTGATACAGAATACTTACACAAGCTAGGAAAAGGAAATAGAATCTAATCACAACTATAAGTAATATCTACATTCCTTAACACCCTCCCTCAAGTTGGAGCATGGGGATCAGAAATGCCCAACTTGCCAAGTAATGAATTGAACTAGTTACGTCTAAGAGCTTTGTACATTCATGGAACACCGGGTTTACCACAATATGAAGAGCAGATTGGCTGTCACAAAATAGAAGCATAGCAGTAGTATGCGCAACCCCCAAATCTTTAAGCAAATACTTAAGCCATAACAATTCACAACAAGTAACAACCATAGCACGATACTTCGCTTTAGTAGAAGAATGAGAAACCGTAGGTAGCTTCTTAGTCTTCCAAGAAACCAGAGAATCACCAATCATCACAAAGTATCTGGAAAGCAAATACTGGGTAATGGGGCATGCAGCCCAATTAGAATCACAGTAAGCAGTAAACTGTAATACACTACGAGAGGAGAGATATAAACCTTGACCAGGATGACTCTTCAAATAGTGCAACATGCGAATTGCAGCTTGCCAGTGAAGAATACAAAGAGACTTCATGAACTGGGCAAGTGTATGAGCTGAATAACTAAGCTCAGGATGAGTAATAGTGAGGTAGATCAAGCGCCCAACAAGACAACAGTATTGCTCATGATCATGGTAAAGGGGACCTTCAACACGCACCAGATTGTGTTGTTGCTCAATTAGAAAGTCAGTTGATTTAGAAGCAGATAAACCTGTGTCAGATAAAATGTTCAGGGCATATTTCCGCTGTAAAAGAAACATCACATTCGGTCTTCTAGCAATCTCTATACCCAAGAAATACTTAAGCTTGGTATGGTAAACCCATTTGCAACCAATTACAGTCTTATCCAGAAGTAGATGAGTCATCATCCATGTGTGATTGCGATCAAGCGCCGTAATCTCATCATCCATAGCATCTCTCCAATGAGCATGGTTTGACGCCTCAGAATAAGTGGTAGTATCTACAATATAAATTACTGCACACACAAACCTAGAATGCATACTAGAAAATTTATCACAATTTACATAATCAGTAAGAGGATAGAGAACATCTAAGGATAGTGATGGCACATGAGTGATCATAGAAATTGGGGGGGGGGGGGTTCTTCAGTAGTAACAACATAGATATAATCATCACTGACGTAATCACCCAAGTAAGAAGGAAGACATCGATTATGGATACTCTTTCGGGGAGGAGGCAGCTCGGCGGCATAAGGTTATGCAGGAGTCACCAAAAAAGTAGACGGCGGAGAGGGCAGTAAGTGGCAGCGAACAGTAGAATTCGATGCCGGTGACGCCATATCAGGCGGCGGAGCAGAAGTCGGATCCAGGTTTGGCGGCGCATGAGGTGCGTTGCCGACAGGAGATGGAGGCGTCAGCTTGGGCTAGGCATTTTCAAACTGAACCAAAAAAGTAGGTGGTCGGTGGTCAGGGTTGATCGTAGGTTCCGACTACAAAGGCGGAGCAATGACTGGCACCAATGGTGGGGCAGCGACTGGCGAGTATGGCTCCAATGGCACCGGTGGTGATGTTGGCGATGAGGTGGTGGACCCGTCGTGATGCACTGATGAAGTCAATGTCGGAGTGGCTGCATATGGAAACTGGTCTTAAATAAATCCACATCCCGGCACTTGGTATTTTCAACTAACAACTACAAGCATGAAATAAATAAACAAGTAAACTATTTATACTAGGCACTTGGGACTAATTTAGCAACATGGTAGTTCTAATGCTTCAATCCTTCATTCATTCACATATAGACATACAAAGGAACTATTAGTGTATTCACAACACGTGGTGTGGTCGATGG
Organism: Rubia yunnanensis; assembly: GCA_037428765.1. Lineage (NCBI taxonomy): Eukaryota > Viridiplantae > Streptophyta > Magnoliopsida > Gentianales > Rubiaceae > Rubia > Rubia yunnanensis. Next base: position 69,690,591 of record CM075068.1, read on the forward strand.
CATACACTTCCCCATCCCTGTCATGGTGGGTGTGCTCGCAACCCTTCATCGACACCGCAATCATAATTAGGGAGCACAACAAGGTCTGACCGTTGTTGTGGTTCTGTTTCTCCCCCATACTATTATGTCTCGGGCTTCCACCATGAATGCACTAATTCCCAGTGGTCCTCTATACGCAAGGTTTTAGGTTCACCTTATCTGTTATACTAGGGTTTCAACACAACACCTAGCTTGTTATTATCAACTATCTCTACCCGTAACCTATCGGAAAATGGTTAAGTAATCAGTTAAGACTAGTGCGATGGTATGCAGATTAGAGTTACCTCGAATCTCCCGTGCACACACTAATGCAGAATCGTTCCCCTCCACCCATTCAGACATCCAGGTTTTTCTTCCCAGTGAGGCATCAATAAGTGCACCATACATGAACATAGCCCAAAGTGTCTGCTCATATGTGGTGTAGTATTCATATGTGTGCTCATATGTGGTGTCACATTCAAGAACAATCACAATAATATAATAAACACAAAAGATATATGGAATTTTAGGAATCTCACAAAGCATCAGAAGCTACTCATGTGCCAAATATGTCTCAAGCTTAAGATCCATGGAAAATATTGAGTTAGATGTCATGGATCTAAGAAAATAAGATGAAAAGAAAAGAAAGTACAGAGATGAAATAGAAGGAGAAGGAAGGAGAAGAAGAACTCTCCTCTTCATTCTCTCTAAACTAGAAAGAGAAACTAATCTACATTTTTCTAGCTTCTATTCTACATAGGGTTTAGTTGAAAACAAAGGCTTCCATATATAGTAGTAGGAGATTGGGCCTAAAGATAGGCCAATGATAGGCCAAACATAGCAAAACCCTAGTCACCCTTTTTCTCTAGCCGCTGAACCTTTCTCAAATAAACTGCTCAAATCCATGAAACTTCTAAAGCTGAATTATAGTGTGTTGGATAGAGATCGGAAAGAAAAATATTTTGATATATGGTAGAGGGAAATCGAATGTAAATTGAGAGAGGTATGGCTAAAACGGTCAGCAGCCAAGGTGTCACAGACCGGCACGGATGCCACGGTCTGTGAACATTCAAGCATAGATCGCCAGATCTGGCGCAGTTTGTGAACATTCATAGCTATAGGAAGCCACGGTCCGTGAAGTTGGGCTTGTGCCACAGTCCATGAAAGTTTTCACGGAGCGCGAGCAGCACCACGGTTTTTGGTCAGTAGTTTTCACGGTCTGGCCTCATTTTCACGTACTGCGAGCAGCATGGGTGTTTCCTCAGAATTCTCGTCACGGTTTGTAAAGGTTTTCACGGATCGGCTTCCATACTTAGCCTAATTTCTCATTCATGCTTCCCAGCCCAGCTTCATTGTCACAGACCGGCGTTGTTGCTTCGTGTAGGGTGGACCGTGGGTACCTTCATGGGCCACTGATGCTTCGTGTAGCGCGGGCAGTCACGGGCCGTTGATCCTTCGTCGGCTGAACTTCGTTTGCAAGCCACGAAGCTAAATTAGATGAAGAAACCGACGCAACTATCGGAATAGACTACACGATATGAGGACAAACATGAATATTCAGCAAACAAAGCCAGTAAACCCCCCCTGCTGTTCACCTATGCCAATCATAGTCCTCATACTGATTTTTTGTAAAAGGCAATAATTTTCAATAAACAAAGCTAGACATTTTAAGACAGATAACAATCTAGAGCATGATAATAAATGGCATCGCAAAGTAGGTATGTAGAGCACATGAGTAAGGGTGATATCACCAAAGTAAACAGAAACATATTGTGTAGTAGATGACACAGATCCATCAGGCGGTATAACATTCACAGAGTTGATAGTAGTAGTAATATTAGTAAGAGAACCCTTGTCACCGATCATGTGATATAAGTCGCTCAAATCGAGAATCCAGGGTAAAGTAGACTTACCTGACCCACAATAGAAGAGGTAATGTGACTGATTAAATAAATAAAGGGTACTCTATTGGTCGTCTGACAGAGAAGGGCCAACATCAGATCGGGTAGGGGAGCCGGGGGCCACAGTCGCAATCCCTAGTTGTGAGGTGACGGTGCCAGTGAATGGCGACTGAGGGCAGCGGTGGGTAACCGATTTAAATTCAGAGGTAGACATTGAAGCAGATAAAAATAGAGTAGTAGCGGCAGATTGAATCGAATCAGCGGCAGTAAAATAACGCAGAAATGCGTGAGGCATGGTAGTGGCGCATGGATCACACGTGCAGTGCTTACGAGGTCAGAAACTGAGATTGGCAAATGCTACGGCAGACAACGATTTGAAAATCAGGTAGCAAATCGGATCGACAAGGCGCAGCAGCACGTGGCTTGCACGGCGGTGGCACATGGAGTACGAAGTCGGCACGTAAAGGGCAACGCATATATAGTAGTGGACTGTCGAACAATTGCGGCAACCTGGAGACTTGGTCTGGTGGTCGACGGACATAAATCGTTAAGTAAGACAATGCGGTGGTGCGTGGGCTTCACAACAGTGACGCGTGGATCTACGGAGTTGGCACGTGAGAATCACGCACGGACAGGACTGGGCAGCGGACGACAGCAGGAGATTGCAACATGCTGGAGAAGCACGACGACGATGGGGGTTGAAGAACGGCGAGCGGCAATGGCGGCTGAAGGGCAGCGCTTGGAGATGACGGTGGTAGGAGCTTGACGAAGGCAGGGAAAATTTTATTTAGGGTTTCATGATTTTAGTCTCTGATACCATGTAGAAAATAAGGGTAATAATCTGTGTTTGTATTCATGATCTTATGGTACATTATATAGTGGTACAGAATACTTGTACAAGCTAGGAAAATGAAAAGAATCTAAACACAACTACAAGTTATATATACATTCCTTAACATCATCATACTTCTTGATGTTTTGTGACAGGCATGGACATGAGAAAATGTGTGCAGAGCTTGTCTTTTTTCAAGGCCAAAGGCTGGGTCCCCCTGAAGATTGAGGTCGCGACCAGCTCTTATGCCCCTGATGCTTCCCAGTCGGCCAATCGCGTTATCACTGTGCCGGATCAGGATGCCCCTGAGGTCAAAACAGCCAGGAAGGATACAAAGCTTCCAAGAAGCGTTCTGGTCGGGAACGTGGGTACTGGTATGACCGTCGGTTCAGGCCACTAGCGGAGGCGGCCCTGGGCAAGCCAGGGCAACTGCCCCACCATTTTCTAATAGTAAAAATATAAGGTATAATTAGTGCCCTACCATAATTTTAATTTTGATCCTACCGTAATCTCATCTCATCTTTACCGTATTTTTTTCAAATTTTAAAATTCTTTCGAACTTTAACATTATATTTGTTTAATCTTAAGTGTCACTCCAAAATTTTTTTTCGTAGAGACACATATTTTGTAACAGGTAAGAAAAAATTACAATATTTGATCCACCAATATGTGTCACCAAATATTTATGAGATGTGCACATGTCACTAAACTGAATCCATGTCACAATATTTAATGACACTTTTAAATTGAGCTGTATTTTAAAGCGTCACAATATGAATATTCACTAAATATTGTGAATATTGTGATGCTTAGAAGTGCTCATATTCAGCGTGTCACTAAAATATTGTGACGCGTTCAAGTATCATTATATTTTTTGTGACGCTTTAAGATGTAGTTCAATTTAGAAGTATCATTAAATTTTTTGACATGGATTCAGTATAGTGACATGTGCACATCTCACAATATTTAGTGATACCAGAAGGTGGAGCAAATATTATGATATTTCCTTAACTGTAACAAAATATGCATCACTACTAGAATATTCCTGATCTGCCTCTAGCTCAGGCCTAGGAATGTTTAAATATTTGCCTAGAGCGTGCCGGAGGAAGTGGAAGATAGTTAATCTGGCGATTCTGAGAATGAGACTCCTCCAGAACTTGATATTATCAAGCCAACTCTTGCTTCTTCTCAGAGCGTTCCGGATAGCCCGTTGACCTCTCCTGCTCTGCATTGAGGTTATGTGAAAAACGCACTCCCTCCCAGCCACGTCAGGGAGTGGTTTTGTCAGTGTAAGAACAGTGATGGTGCTGCGGCGGTCGAGGTAACTTCTTTGTTCCTCCGTTCTTTTTTGGTTATTAGCGTGTTTGTTTATTTGTTTCATCTTGCTTTCATGAAGGTGATGTCGCTGGTTGTTATAGATTTGGAGCGTCAGCTTGATGAAAAGAAGCGTGAAGTTGGCAAGCTACTAGAGGACTCGAAGGCCATTACCCTTTGATCGGGGAGCAGGGGGTTAGGATTGCCAAGCTGGAGAGAGAAGTTTCCTTGGAGCTTGTGAAGATGATGAGCATCAGGGCGGAACTTAATGTGACTGCTACTAGTGCTAGTCTGAAGGAGGAGAAACGTTGGTTGGAGCGCAACAAGCTTTTCCCCAATGGCCTGTCCATGATAGTTTCGCTTATCTTTAGTAGTGACGAGGCCAGGTTTCTGCAGGGGACTGCGCTTAAGTCTGCTTTCGATCTTTCTTTCCGAGCCGACAAGGACGAGAGCCTGTGGACTCAAACTCCACTGGTTTTCGGGGGCTTCCAGCGGCACTCACTCATGGATTGCCTTTCTCGCCTCCCACGCGATGTGTACGCCGCGTCTCTATCTGAATGGAGTCCCAATGCACTGTCGGTTGCTCACGTTGCTCCTCAGGCAATAGACGTGACTTGTGGCCAGATCGGTAAGTTGATTGATCAGGCGACTTCCCCCTCCCCCCTCCCCCCTCTCTCTAGAGAAGGTGAGCCAAGAGGTCGATGGAAAGACTGATGAAGCTGGTGTCTGAATGTTTCTTAAATTCTTTACTCTGTATATTGGAAAGTCAACCTGGTGAGGCAAAACATTTGGGAAAGTCCTCACCAACATATATGAAAGTCCTCCTCCTGAGAGGCAAGACTTTTTCTGTAACTTAATCCTCCTCCTAAGAGGTTTATATTTTTATAACTTCGCTTCTTTATTGGTAGAAAATAAGGGTAATAATTGTGTGTCTGTATTGATGAATTCATTATACATTATATAGTAGTACAGGATACGTATACAAGTTTTTTTTTTTTTTTAATTGGAAACCATCCGATGGATGGGAGGAATTTATTAGGCTCCTCAAACCCAAAAGAAGTGCTACAAGTAGAGTTTTTACAAAAGATCATTCATGATGATCTGGGATCCAACGAAGGCCTCCAAGCAAATAGAAGATTGCTTCCAAAAGCGCTATGAATAGTCCAATCTAGGCTAACTGAAAATGCGAAATTACAGATTGGTAGTCTTATGTCCATCTGGCATGAGTAACACGAACATGGTCAGGGAATCGAACAATCGAAACCCTTATTAGTCAATGTTATTCATGCCAAGAAAGACACAAGATCACCTTAGTGTTCATTGATTGTTGCCATCCTCAAAATCTCCTATCTTCGAGCAGTACTTCCTCTCCTCTCCTATGAACTAGCTCATCCCTTGCTTCAGATAGTTCAGAAATTCTCCTGTGCTCTGACCGTGTTTCCTCTCTTGTGAGTCCTCCTTTGCTTCTGATGTATCTCCGAACCTGAGCCGGATATCTGCAGAAAAACGAAAGACAGCAGTCTCCATTCCACAACATTTATATACATTATATCCAAACCAACTACCAGCTTATGTGTAATCTGAGTTCCCATTTGCAGTTGTTATTCTTATCCCCTGAACTCCAATTTTATCTAAATGAATCAAGCCTTTAAGGAAAGAAGGGGCATTGCTAATGTGAAAGACTCCATTTAGGGATTCCTCCCTTGCATATTTGGCCAAAAAATCAGCCACAGTATTAGCTTCCCTAGGAGCATATGTTATTGGATTGTCTACATGCAACAGATTCAGTTGACAATTAAGTGAAAAGAATCTCCAGGGACCAGTGTAAGGATCATGAATTGCTTTAACTGCAGGTTTGCAATCTGTCTCTATAGTACTGCCCTTAAAATCAAGTTCTAAGCAAGTCTGATATGCAAATTGAATGCCTTCCATCTCTGCTAGTAGAGGAGATTCAGATTTAAAAGTTTTGACTCTCATATGTATAACCTCTCCCCTCCAATCTCTAACTATTACTGCACAAGATGAGTCTCCTCCTGTTACCCATGAAGCATCAGTTTTAATCTTATAAGCACTTTTTGGTTTATCCCATCTAACTGCAGTAAGTGTGTGCCTCTTTTTATTTTTCTGATATATGTGGGGGATAGTTCCAGCCTGTATAAGTTCCTTAATCTCATTCAAATTGCCTTTCAATGGGTTTGCAGTAAAAATTATGAAAATCAGATCCTTTATGTACTGGAAGCATGCATCTATTGAGAAAGAATGATTATCATATAATTTTTTGTTCCTGAAAACCCAAAGGGACCAAATTGTGGCAATGAATGCAGCAGTATACACCTGATGCAGAATCACAGAGCCTGCCCTTATGTTTAGATAGTATTCCACTAAATGTCTAAAGCTCCTAAATTCAGGTGTGTGCAAATTAAGCATGCAATTAACTTTATCCCATACTGCTGCAGCCTTAGAACAGGAATTAAAAAAATGGCTGATAGAATCTGAGTGATTAGAGCATATAGGGCATTTAGAGGCTAGTGAAAAACCTAACTTACACAAAACATTTTCAAATGGCAAAATTCCATTCAAAGCTCTCCAGATTAGAACTGACATTTTAACAGGTATGAATTTTGCCCATACCTTATGAAGTTGTCTGATGGTTGTTCCCCCTGACCTCAGAATCTTGTAAGCCGAGCTTACTGAAAAGTTTCCATCCACTGAAGGTGTCCATATCAGTCTGTCCTCATGTGAGTTTCGAATGGCTACTTCCTGCAGAATTGAAACTATATTGGTAGCCAAGTGTGGCTCCAGAGTAGAGAGATTAGAGTTTTTATTCAGAATGAAAGAGCTAAGTGTGATATCAGGGAATGGTATTTCAACATCATCAGGCCATTTGTAATATAGAGCTCCTTCCCCTGACCAATTTGCATTCCAGAAAGAACATTTTCCTCTTCCATGAATAACTCTAGTCAAACCATTAGTTTTTTCAGTTATGTTACAAATTCTCTTCCATACCTGAGAATTTTTGTAAGAATCAGGTAAAGTCCAGAGGTGCTGAGCCCATTGTGTTGTGTTCATTTGAAGCTTCCACCATAGCTTACAGGAAAATGAATCAATTGTAGCTTGAATGTCTCTGAAACCTATCCCATTCTCTTGTACTGGAATACACATTTTTCTCCAGGCTCTCCATTTTTTCCTGGCCCCTGTACTATCTGAGTTACCCCAAAACAGACCAGAAGCCATCCTCTCCATTTTTCTCACCACTAACTTTGGAGGCCTTAGTACAGCAAACAAGTGAATTGGGATAGAAAGCAAGCAATGGTTTATTAGGATTATTTTTCCACCAGTACTCAGCCACTTGTTTTTCCAGTTATTAATGCATTTTTCCATTCTCTCCAAAATAGGGTAGTAGTATCTCTGAGTGTTCCTCCCTGCAAATATTGGGATCCCTAGGTATTGAAAAGGAAACACTCCTCTAACCATCCCTAAATTCCTACTTAGGATCTGAGATCTTTCTACTGATGTGTTAGTAGATACATAGAAATTAGATTTGGAGAAATTTACTTTTTGTCCTGATGTTTGCTCAAATGCACAAAGAAATTTTTTAAATCTTTTCAGGTGTTTCTTGTTTCCACTAAGAAAAACTGCTGTATCATCAGCGTACATTAAATGGGTAATCTGTGGACATGTCTTAGGTAACCTGAAACTTTGCAAATAGCCCATAGTAAACAGTTTTTTAAGTCCTCGTGAGAAAGCCTCAGATAAGATGTTAAACAATAATGGAGAAAGATGATCTCCCTGTTTAATTCCTCTGTTTGAAGCAAAGAAACCTGATGCTACTCCATTAATTAGCACTGAAAAATGGGCTGAAGCTATGTTCTGCATAACTCGGTTAACAAATATACCATGAAAACCAAATTTAAGGAGAATTGAGTTAAGAAAAGACCATGATACTCTATCAAAAGCTTTCTGCATATCTAATTTAATGATTAAGTTCTGCTTCTGTGATTTCCTGGTTAACATTCTGGTCATTTCTTGCATTAGAATTATGTTATCAGAAATATCCCTCCCTTTCATGAAAGCACTTTGTTCAGGAGATATAAGTTGAGACATAAACGGTTTAATCCTCTCCAACATCATCTTAGAGAATACCTTATTAACAAAATTTGAAAGGCTGATTGGCCTAAAATCAGAAAATGTAACAGGTATTGATTTTTTTGGTATTAGAGCCAGCCAAGTGCTTGAAATTGCCTTAGGGATGCTTCCATTTGTTAGGAAATCATTTGCAGCCTCCAGTAAATCAGTTTTAACAGTTTCCCAAAAAGTAGTATAGAAGAAACCAGAGTATCCGTCAGGTCCGGGGGAGCTATGTTTATTTAAGTCAAAAACTGCAAATTGGAGCTCATTTAGCAGAAAAGGAGCCAACAATAAATTATTCTCTTGTTCAGTTATTAATCTTGGAATTTCAGCTAGAAAATAATTCATGTATGTTCCCTGTTTCTGAGGTTCTTCCATGTTAAACAAAGCTTTATAATATCCCATAGCCTCCTCTTTAATCTGTGTAGGATCAGAGGTCCAATTTCCTTGATCATCTCTTATCTTGCTAATTCTAGTTTTAGTCCTCCTTTCCCTAATTGAATGGTGAAAATAACTTGTATTCGCATCACCATATTTAAACCAGTTCAGCCTTGCTTTTTGCCTAAGAAATGTTATTTCCTCTTTTTGAGCCCTCATTAAAAGCTGTTTAGATTTATTCAATTCTGTCAGAATAGATTCAGTAGGATTTTGTTGAAACAAGATTTCTAAGTCATTAACCTTATGCTCATATAGTGACAGATTCTGTTCAACCTTACCAAAATGTGATGTGTTCCACTTCTTTATTTCCATCTTAAGTCTCTTCAATTTATTTATTAACCTATACATCCCTCTGTAGGGAGTGTCTAGATTCCAGTTAGTTTCCACCAGCCTTAGAAAATCCTGCCTACCAATCCACATCTCTTGAAACCTAAAAGGTCTGGGGGTTTGTTCCTCTGATGATTGTACTGATAAGAGGAGGGGAGCATGATCCAAAGACAGTCTATTAAGAACATGTATTGAGCTGTTAGGAGATTTTTCAAACCAATCTAATGTGCAAATTCCCCTGTCTAACCTTTGGAAAATTAGCTCTTTACACCTTTCTTTATACCTGTTATTAGTCCATGTAAAAGAATTTCCTACCGTGGGTATATCATGCAAATCCAGGTCATTTAAAAATTTGTTAAATTGCATCATGCTCTTTTTTGGAGTTGACTTTCTCCCTTTATATTCTGAAACCGAAGCTACAGTGTTAAAGTCTCCAATATAAATGGAAGGAGGGAGATTAGCTACCAATAAATCACTCCACAATGTCTCTCTTAATTGTCTATGTACACTTGCATAGATAAATACACAGTTCCAGCTCAGAGAAGATATAGAATCAGTAATATTAGCTTGTACATATTGATCAGTCTCACTTAGAACAGTGATGCTAAAAATCTGGTTCCAAAAAAGCCAGATTTTAGCATTGTGGGCACAGTAAGCATTGTGAAATCCTAAATCATTTTTAAATGTTGTTATCTTCTGATTATCTTGCCATGGTTCTATTAGACACATTATGTCCAATTTGTGTTTAAGCTTCAGATTTTTAATTCTGTCAATTGAAGTACCAATTCCCCTAACATTCCAAACTAGTACATTCCCTATTATGGTGTGTTTTATCATTTAAAAATTTTTGGATTGGCTTTTTGTGATGATCTAAGTTTTCGACTAGCCTTTCCTGAATTTTTTCCTTTATCTCCTGAATTTCCATTACTATGGCCAATAATCCCAGATAAGTCTGAAGGACTTACCTTTACCTGCTCACCTTCTTTCTCCATCATGCTCAAATCAGGGTTTGTAGTAGTTGTTTCTTTCATTCCTTCCTTATTACTGGTACTATGCTCCTCAGGATTTGTTGTAGTTGTTTCTTTCATTTCTTCCTTGTTGCTGGTACTATGCTCCTCAGGACCTGCTTGTGCTTGCTCTATAGTCTCCAGTTGTGCTGTATCTTCTTGGGCCACAGGAGAAATAAAGTTATTAGTAGAAACATCTGTAATCATGGCATTATGTGCTTCCTGTGATTCCATTGTTACTTGGAGGATTCCTCCAATCTCCCCTTCCTGCTCTTCCTCACTATCCACTAAGGATTGAAAGGCATTAGATATTGTTACAGTGCTTATGTTTGTTTCCTTTTCAGGTATGGATATTTGTTCAAGCTGATGATCCTTTTTTCTCCAAATGGAAGTGGTTATTGGCTTAGATATATCATCTAATGAGTAAAAAGGGCCATTACATTTTTTGTGACTAACCTTATAGAAGTTAATGTTACTATCATTTTGGAAACCAGTGTTTAAGTTTTGATTCTGTACATCATTTTCCTTTTGTGAAACTGTGAGAGCAGATGTACCTTCTATGTTTATTTCCTCTGTTGGGTGAGAATCTGTCCTAAGTTTGTTCTTAATTGCAGGATTCTCTATCTTCTTGCTTGTTATTTTCCTTAAGTTGGGGTGCAGAAAATTACAGTTTGCATTGCTATGCCCAATTATTTTACAGTGAGAACAATATGTAGGCAAATCCTCATACTCTATTGGGTATTCTGCTACCTTGTTTCCTATGCCTACCATAATTGATTTGGGAAGCTGGGCTAACAGATCAATTTCTAGGCAAACTTTAATAGCTGAAGGTCTGGATAATGCCATAGTTGCAGCATCCATCTTAAGAAACCTTCCTACCTGACTACTTATACCCATGATAGCAGAGCTATTATAGAAATGGATTGGAAGTTTATGAAAAGTTACCCAAACCGGAACAATGGATGACTCCACTGATGGAGAGAAGTCTGCTGTCCATTTCTGCACTTTCATTGTGTAACCTTGAATTGACCACTGACCCTTCATCCAACACCTTTGGTAGTCCTCATTATCCTGAAACCGAATCAAAACATGTCGATAATCAATAGAGCCTAGCTGAAATCTCGATTTAAAACCTATTGATTTGAATGCCTGTTGTAGTGAGTCCATATGTGGTTTCCCTCGGATGAACTTTCCGACGAGGGCGTTCTGATAGTGCGAAGCAAGGATTTCTCCTTCTTCAGGTGGGAGTATGTATGCAATTTTGCCCTTGAATTCTGTAATCGGATGAAGGTTTGGTGTATCTGGGAGGGACGCCAACAGAGGCGATTGTTTTGTATTGAGAGCTTGGGCGAAGCTTCGAGTAGCCAGGGGCTTCAGGAGAGAAGGGTCGGGGGCCGGATGTGGCGTCGGCGACGCCATGATCGGCGTTCCAGGTAGTTACCCAGAAGAAATTGTGACTGTTACAGACAGAAATTGAAGGTGAAGCTTGAGAAGATGTGATGTGTGTTAATCGCACCTAGACACAGTAAAATTCGCACATAGACACAGTAAAAAATCGCACAGTCAAGCAAATCGGGTTGGCTGCTATATGGAGAGCAGATTGACTATCACAAAATAATTTCATAGGAAAAGAGCGAGAAACCCCTAAGTCCTTCAGTAAGGACCTAAGTCATAACAACTCACAGCAGGTAACTGCCATAGCACGATACTCTGCTTTAGCAGAAGACCGAGAAACAGTAGGTTGCTTCTTAGTCATCCAGGAAACCGAAGAATCACCAATCATAACAAAATAACCAGAAAATGAACACCGAGTAATTGGACAGGCGGCCCAATCTGAATCACAATAAGCAGTCAATTGGAGAGTACTACGAGAAGAAAGAAATAAACCTTGACCAGGATGACTCTTCAGGTAGTGCAACACACGGACCTCAGCTTGCCAGTGAGGAACACAAGGAGACTTCATGAAATGCGCAAGAGTATGAGCTGAATAACTAAGTTCAGGACGAGTAATAGTCAGATATATCAGGTGCCCAACCAAATGGCGATATTGCTCCGGGTCATGGTAGGCTGTACCTTCAACACGTGCCAAATCATGTTGTTGCTCCATCGGAAAATCAATTGGTTTGGAAGCAGATAAACCTGACTCAGATAGGATGTCCAAAGCATATTTCCTTTTCGAGAGAAACACCCCCTCCGGTCTTCTAGCAATCTCTATGCCCAAAAAATACTTAAGGAAGCCAAGGTCCTTCATGTGAAAACAAGAACCCAAGTATTTCTTGAACTTAGAGATGAGCGAAGAAGAACTACCAACAATAACCAAATCATCCACATAAACAAGAACATGTAAAAAAACTGATCCACAGAAATAGACAAATAAAGAGTAATCGGCCTTACTCTGAACAAAACCAAAAGCCTGTAAAGCTGGAGACAGTTTAGCAAACAAATTTCGAGGAGCCTGACGAAGACCATAAAGAGATTTCTGAAGGCAACAAACCTGACTAGGAGGTACAGCATAGCCAGGCGGAGGACGCATGAACACTGCCTCATGCAAATCACCATGCAAGAAGGCACTATGAACATCCATCAGATGCAGTTCCCAACCTTTTATAACAGCAACAAACAGGAACAATCTAACAGAATTCATCTTCGCAACTGGAGCAAATGTCTCAGTGTAATCAATTCCTTCAACCTGGAAATTTCCAAGAACCACTAGGCGTGCCTTGTGACGTTCAATAGTACCATCTGAACGAAACTTCGTCCGGTATACCCATTTGCACCCAATAGCCTTCTTATGCGCAGGCAAAGGAGACAAAGTCCATGTCTGATTTCGCTCCAAGGCAGTAAGTCTCTCAACCATAGCATCTCGCCAATGAGAATGACGGGAAGCCTCAGAGTAAGTAGTGGGATCTGCACTAGAAGTTACAGCACCCAAAAATCTAGAATGCATACTAGAAAAATTATCACAATTTACATAATCAGTAAGAGGATAGAGAACACCTGAGGAAAGTGATGGCACATGAGGGAATGTAGTCGAAAGGGGGGGGGTCTTCAGTAGTAAGAGCATAAGCATGATCTTCACAGTCGTAATCTGCCAAGTATGATGGAGGACGACGAGATCGAACACTCTGTCTAGTAGGTGGCAACTCAGCAGCGGAACTGTCCGGTACCAGAGAAGCCGATAAAGTAGATACCGAGGATGTACCATCGATAGCGACCGACGGAGATTCACCGGGAGCGGACGGCAAAGGTCAGCCTGCAGCGACCGATGTGGCGGTACCGGCGTCGGGTGGCGAAGGACTCGCTGGCGTTGACCTATCAGCGTTGATCGGCATTGACTGGCTGGTGTCGACCGGCATAGACTGGCCGGTGTTGACCGGCATTTACCAGCCGGCGATGACCGGTAAGACAGCAGTCGGCAACAGCTGGCCACTGGTGGTCGGCGGAAGGCCAACAGTGACCGGCGGCGGTTGATCGACAGCGGAAGGCTGAACAAAAACTCTGTGCTGCTCTGGCGAGAAGGAGGAGGAATTCGGCGGTGGTGTGGTAGCGTCACCAGGTTCATCGAATAAAGCAGATGTCGGAGTTGCAGAGTACGGGAACTGGTCTTCAAAGAAATCAGCATCCCGACTGTTAAAGATCACTCGGGATTCCCAGTGAAAAAGGTGATAGCCTTTCTTTCCGGCAGGGTAACCAAGAAACAGACACCGCCGACTTCGTGGTGCAAACTTGTCACGATATCTGGGAACATGAGCAGCAAAACACAAGCATCCATAAACCCTTAAAGATGAATAATTTGGAGCTTGCCCATAAAGCAACTCAAAGGGAGTACGACCGTTGAGATGCTGAGTCGGTGTTCGGTTGATCAGGTAGGCAGCAGTAAGAACACATTCTCCCCAAAATTCAATAGGAAGACTGGATTGGAACCGTAAAGCATGTGCCACATTGAGTAAATGGCGATGCTTTCTTTCAACCCGATCATTCTGTTGTGGTGTGTCAACCATAGATGTCTCAAAGATGATCCCAGATGTAGCAAAAGGAGATTGCAAAGGCAGAAATTCAGTCCCATTATCAGCCCGAACACGTTTTATGGTTCGACCCCACTGGTTCTTCACTAAGGCACTAAATTCTAAAAATCTAAAGGCTACTTCAGACTTAGCGACCAATAAATAAACCCAAACAGCTCGGGAATAATCATCGACTATCGTTAAAAAATAAAATGCACCACTAGGATGGAGTTCGATAAGGTCCCCAAACATCACAATGTACTAATTCAAATAATGTAGTAGCATTTATAGAACTCAATGGAAAACTATGTCTAGTCTGTTTTGCTCTATAACATACAGAGCAAGGTATAGTAGTATTATGTGTGCTAAAATGAAGAGTTGGAATAGAAGACAACACCGTAGATGATGGATGACCAAAACGTTGATGCCATAAATCAGATGAAGAAATCGAAGCAACTGTCGGAATAGACTGCAGGATATGAGGACGAATGCGAGTATCCAATAGAAGAAGCCAATAAACCCCCCCTTCTGTTCACCCACGCCAATCACAATCCCCGTATTAATTTTCTGTAAAATGCAATAATTTTCAGTAAACAAGGCTAGACATTTTACAGCAGATAACAATCTAGAGCATGATAATAAATTGCATCGCAAAGTAGGTATGTAGAGCACATGAGTAAGGGTGACATCACCAAAACAAATAGACCCATATTGTGTAGCAGGCGATACAGATCCATCAGGCAGTATAACATTCACAATATTGGTAGCAGCAGTAATATCAGTAAAAGAACCTTTGTCACCACTAGTTCGACCCCTCATGTTTATTGCACATGCAACACTTAGAAGGCATCGAAATTCTCAGATTTCGCAATACATTATCAAAAGGCAGGTATGAATTCATCATTTTCCACATGAAAACTGAGACCTTTTTCTCAATTCTTGAACTCCAGACAGAATTAGTAGAAGAAACTGTACCTCTCTGGTTCCTGAGCAGTAGGTAAGTAGATTTGAAACTGAACTCACCCTTGATACCTGGTTTCCATATAAGTGAAGTGTAGCATGCAAAGATAAGTTAGCCAATGTATTCAACTTATTCCCAAGCTACCCTAGTTCCCCAAAGAAGTAAGAATCTCACAACTCTCACACTCCCCGAAGATCCTAAAGTAACCTAACCTCCCAAAATATATTTTAAAAAAAGGTAAGCAAGAATGATGAGTGTTGAACTAGCTTACTCTCTCAAATAGTTCCCCAAAAACAATCCAAGAGTCGTTGCTAAAAAACTACCAAGGAAATGCAAGGGGTCCTTGATTGTAACTAAGGATAACTCTAGATTCTCAACTTAGCTATAACGAAGGATGATGTTAAAGAATCGTCAACTTAGTTTTCGTTTTCTCTTAATTTCTCTCATTTTTCCTAGAAGCGCTTTTATGTTTTCATCCTAACTTTCACACTTGTTGAGCTCACATTCTCACCTTTATCCACATGGCCTCTCATTTTTGCCTAGGTTCATAAACCTAGATGGGACTAGCCTCTCATTTTTACCTAGGTCTTTCGACCTATCCGAGCTTTCCCCATTGTTTCCTAAGTTGCCCTTTCAAGTTTCCAAATAGCCGGGTTTTTTTCATTTTTTTTCAAAATTTTTAATTTTGTTTTTTATGAAAGTATAATATAATAAATTCCATCCATCATATTTTTGAAAGCGCTAACACGTGGTCTAGAGTAAATTTTAGATGATTACTTATAAGTATACAAAGGGTAAGTTGGAAGAACTTGGCTGGGAAGTCTCCATGGGATAAGAGGAGTTTTTTATTTGCTACTCTCGCTTATTATAAGTTTGACTAGACATGACAACGTTTCTTTTTCAGACGATTGGAATCGAGTTTGGGACAAGCAGTGAACTTTTAAATATTTACACTTGGGTCCCTCCAAGAAAGTGGTACAAGTCCAAATGCAAATATGTAGATAACATTTTTCTATTCATATTTAGACGGAAATGTTGTTTTAATCTGGGATCAAAATGGTCCATGGAAGGTGCCCCAATCTTAAAATGGAGTATGTTACGACTCTTTTAAAAACTTACATGTTGGTGTGCGACATCGAGTGTATGTCTCCACATGCGGATCCACGACCAAAACAAGGCCAATATCGGTAATAATCAAATTTCAGGCGGGAAACAAAAATTTGAGCCAAAATATTGAAGCTAAAATATGAACACAATATGAATGTGCGACATCGGTCACTGTTAGTTGGCCTTTCTGATGTACAACCGAATTAAGAGCGACGACGCGCATGTCAATAAAAAGCTTGAAATATCTTGAATATCTTACGTCGCACTTAGGTTGAACTTAGCAACATCAAGTACTATAATGGGCAACATCACTTCTACCCATATCCATTTTTTCCAATTTGACATTCACGTCGTCTAAGTATGACTATGTTATGTGTTTTTCAATTTGGGAGTGCCCAATTCTAACATAAATTTTATTTCCTGTGTATTGGGTGTAGTTGGACAACGAGAGTTATCAATAGATTGTACGTGGATGACTTGTCATTTCACTACTCACCCTAATAGTGTTAATGCCTCACAACGTAGACAATATGGTGGTTCAATACATTTAATGTTTAAATTGTATTTCAACCTAACGAATTATTATTTACTGTAACATGTATTTGCAATATATATATTATAGCTAGTTTTGTGGATTTTAACATGTCATTGTTAATTTTCCCACACGAATTTAATGACAATGGATTGTTGTATGATGTTTAAACATGTCTAGAGTAATCCAATACTAAATAACATGTAATGGCTATCGACGAACTCTCCAAAACTGATCAAATATTGAAAATTATAATATTTAACAAAAACGTTCTCTCCACGACTTATCTGCGATATCGCACTTACCAGTGCTCATGTGACACAGAAGCGACATCGCATGTAGATCCGACGTGTTTTTTTTACATCGCCCATTTAAAATGGCATAATATTATTCATCGTTCCACATCAGCATGCACTCGACATTGGTGCACTGCATTGCGCAATGTCGCTGTTCTTTAGAACGATGTCAATTGAAATGATGTCGCAAACTTTCATCTCATATCACTTGTCTTATTGGTATGGCCGGCGTTGTTTTTCTTATACCTTTATGTCGATAAGAACGATATCGCATATATCATATCCTATCGTTGGTCTTATTGCTAGGAGCAACTTCACTCACAAAATCTACCGATGTCGGTCTAAAATCCGAGGTAAAAGATACTTTTCACTTCACCCCCATTTACCTCAATTTTTTTATGGAAAAATATTGAGGTAAAAAACCCTTAAGGTAATAGGTGTTGTCTGTAGTAGTGAAGGACCGACATTGATGCGAATTTAGCTAATCCAAATGTGGGCCTCACCATTTCAACCCATTAGTATAGCAGCGAACCTATGTTTGACCAACATCATATGCGACTCCGCATGTCCATCATGTTTAGAGACATTTGACCAACATGTGACCAACGTCATCTCACATTAAAGTGGGCCTCACCATTTCAACCCACTAACATAGCAACTGGGCCCACATTTGACTAAAATGAACATAATTGACCTTAATAACGGTTAATAGTATATTATATACTACTAATTGAAGTTTATAAATATCCACGAACTTTATAGACATCCAGTTTGATGTAAATCAATTTTAACACAATCGATGAACTTTATTGACGTCCAATTTGATGAGAACCACCACATAGAATCGTATGAAATTTCATATTATTGGTTTTTGAGGAAATAAAAAGATAATAAAATTCCGTCCATCAAAAATTTTAAAGCTATAGTATATGGCCTAGAATAAATTGTAGATGATTACTTATAAGTATATAAGGGGTCACTTGGAAGAAGTTGAGGAAGTATATGTGGCATAAGACCAATTTCTTTATTACACTCGGTTAGTGTAGGTTCAACTTTGGATGTCAAAAGATTCTTTTCGGCCCAATCATAATCGGGTTTGGGACAGACAGTGTACTTTTATAATTTTGCACTTAGGTCCCTCCTAGAAAGTGGGAGAAAATTGACAGTGTACTATTATAATTTTGCACTTAGGTCCCACTGGTGCCAGCGATGTTCTTCTTCGACCAAACGAACTTTGTCTCCAACCAAACGACCTTCGTCTCCGGTTCTAACAGCGTTCTCCGACAAGCCACAGTTCAAATTCATCACTGTTGTTCCAGTTCCGGCGTTAGTAGCAGAGGCAGAGTCCGATTTCCGTTCGTCTCCTATAAGCCACGGCTCAAATTCATCACAGTTGTTCCAGTTCTGACATTTAGTTGCAGAGGAGGTCGAGTCCGATTCCCGTTCGACACACCTCTCCAACACATGAGATCCACGCGCTCCGTGAAGGAGAACCTCCAGCGCGTGGAGGTGTTCGACCAGGCTTGTGTTTTGGCGCATGAAGTCACGTGTACGACGTCTCTATTGCGTACTTGCATGGGCGGTCCAGTTCTATTCTTTGGCAGTACTTTACTCACGCCTTGCGCGACTATTTGTGCAATTTTGTGCAATTTTTATAATCTTCTTGGCGCACCGGTCTTTTCGTGAAATTTTTGGGTCAGTTGAGCACTTTTCAACCTCTTGCTATGGTTTATTTAGCGCCTTTATCTCGAGAAGATTGTTCGACTAGTTGGATTGCGGATAAAGTTTTGTTTCAGGTTAGTTTTGATGGCTCAAACCGTCATTATTCGTCGAATCAGTGGATTGTTGATTCTGGTGCTACATCTCAATCCCTACCAGTACTAGTCATCTTGATAAGGTACAATACTATCGTGGCTCTGATACCATGATAGAAGAGAAACCTCGATGATCCGAGGTGTTGATTATTAGGAAATAAATAGAGGTAAAATCTAGCTAGTACAATGAACCTGGCCTAGTACATAACATGCCAAAGCCCGTATCAGTCTATCATTCTAACAATTACACAGTTGAAAAAAGAAAAGACCTCTAATCTGTGACCTTCTCCACAAGACACAATATTCACCAAGTATTCATATGTGTTTCCCTTAACAAATATACATAAAATGCTATTATTATTAAGAATATTTTCTGTATGAGTTGACTTTTAAATAACACCCTTTAAAACGAAATTGGTAGACTAAATTATTCGGAGGTAATGCAGGAAAAAACAGTGTTGTGATAATTTGAGCTGACACTATGCTCATTGGGGAAGAAAAAGAGTTTAAATTCTGAAGTTCATGCTTCTATTTTCTTTGTAGTCTGGTTGAACTCATTATTGTTAGAATAAATCAGATTCCTAATTAGATTATGTTTTATTATGATTAGAATTCTTTCTTTGTTACACCTCTGTTGTACTCTCTATATATACATTTATCAATGATACAATTCGGTACTGTAAATCATTCTATCATGGTATCGGAGCAAGTTCTGATCCTAAATCATAAATAGTAAATTTTTATTTCTTTTCTCGGCCGCAACTGTTTTCGACGAATTTCCGGTCAACTTCCGGCAACTCCCGGCCATCTCCCGGCAGCCTTCTTTGTCCAATCTCCTCTTCATCAGCGGCTCTCTCTTCCCGAAGATCCAAAATCTTCATCCTTGGCTTTGTCATCGTCATCTCTGGCATCCGTATCCGGCATCATCACCAGCATCCACCCGCCGTTGAGCTTAGCCCAGTCACGTTGTCGACCTCCTCCCACCGTTGAGCCTAGACCGCTGCGATGCTAGTTTCGTCACCAGCATCCGTATCCGACGGTGCTCCAGATCCGGCGTTCCAGTTCTGGTGTCAGAAACAGAGGAGGCCAAACTCGGTTTCGAATCGACGGATTCCTCGAGCGCTGGAGGAGCCCGAGCGCGACACGAAGAAGAACCCTCCAGCACGTGAAGATTACATCCGAGTTGACTTGCTAGCAAGGGAGTTTCTCGCGTCCTCGCGAGTTGAAGCCGTTTCTCCTGAATTTCTCAAATTCTCGTGAGTTGAAGCTGTTTCTCGAGAGTTGAATCTGCTTCTCGCGAGTTGCTCAAATTCTCGTCGGCACCCAGTCAATTTCTGTGCAATTCAATCTGTTGTGCAATTCTTGGTCCTTTAATATGGTTTATTTGGGCCCTATATCTCGAGAATATTGCTCCACTAATTGGATTACAGACAAGGTTTTTTTTTTCAGGCCAGTTTGAATGATCCCAACCTCCATTCTTCGTCGAATCAGTGGATCGTTGATTCAGATACTATATCTCATATCACTGCTCGCACCAGTCATCTTGATGAGGTACAATGTTATCGTGGTTGTGATTCTATTCTTGTTGGAAATGGTGAATCATTATCTATTTCTCACATCGGCCAATGTCATTTCTCTGGTTTCTCTGTTAATGATGTCCTTGTGGTCCCTAAGATTACTAGAAGTTTATTGTCCATTAGTAAGCTTACTCGTGATTTACCTGTCCGTGTTATATTTGATGCCAACGCATTTTCCATTGAGCACAAGCATACATGGAAGATAATTGGTAAAGGCCGTCATAGTTCAGGTCTTTATTTTCTTGAGACTGGTGATTCCAGCTTTTTAGGCTAATTACGCTCTGGAAAGCTCCAGGCATTTTTTGAGCAGTGGCACTCTCGCTTTGGTCATGTGTCTCATGATATTGTTCAGTTGTTAAGTCATCGTGGCCATATTACTGTCACTTCCGCTTTGCCGGCATCTATTAGTTGCTCTCCTTGTCAGATGGCCAAGAGTAGCCGTTTACCTTTTTCCACTAGTGACAAGCGCGCTACTGGTTTGTTGGATAAGGTGCATTGTTATTTGTGGGGACCAGTCTCTGTTTTATCGGCAGGTGCTTTTTCTTATTATGCCTTTTTCATCGATGATTTTTCGCAATTCACATGGTTTTTCCCGATGCGGCATAAGTCAAACTTCTATGACACATTTATCCAGTTTCAGAAATTCATTGAGACCCAGTTTTCTACTGGGGTTAAAAAATTTCAGACCGATGGTGGCACAGATTTTACTAATCATCGACTTTAGGCTCACTTCATATCATGTGGCATTCATCATCAGATGTCATCGCCCTATACACCTGCTCAGAATGGCCGAGCTGAGCGAAAGCATCGTCACATCATAGAGACTGGTCTTGCAATATTTTTTCACTCTTCCGTGCCACACTGTTATTGGGTGGAAGCTTTCTCCTCCGAGGTTTACATCATTAACCGTCTTCCTATTCAGTTCTTGGTGGAAAATCACCTTTTGAGGTTGTTTTTGGTCATGTGCCTGACTATACCCTTTTTCACCCATTTGTCTGCCGAGCATTTCCATGTCTGCGTGCCACTGTTACAGATAAGTTTGCACCGCGATCCATTCCGTGTATTTTCATTGGCTACAGCCCTCGTCACAAGGGCTTCCAGTGTCTCGACCCGACTTCTGGGCGCATCTATGTCTCTCGCCATGTTCATTTTGATGAAACTTTATTCCCTTATGTCTCATCTTCCGCAGACAGTCGTTCTATTTCAGATCTGGAAATTTCTTCTTGTTTGATGGAGCTGTTACTTTACCGTTTTGGACCACCACGTCTATGCCTGTTCCAGCCGCCTCTCCTTCACCACCATGCTCCATCTGGATGGCCGACCCGGATCTAGCTCCTCAGCCGACGGCCACCACATCTCAGCCGCCTGCTACCACACCTCAGCCAGTCTCGTCCGTCCTTTCTCCGGTAACTTCCGACGGTGACTCTCTGGTCAGTGCATCTTGATCTTCCTCGGCGTTGTCAGCTGGTTTGACTTCTCCAGCTTCGCCGCAGCAGCTTTGTACCTATCAGATGGGTACTCGGTCTTCTACTGGTGTCATTCAGCGCCGGGATTATTCGAATATTATTCCTCATGGTCTCATTGCCGCACTCCTTTCTCATACAGAGCCCACTGATTATCGCTATGCCCTTTAGGATCTAGCCTAGGTTTCAGCCATGGATGAGGAGATGGTTGCTCTCCGTGGTCAGAAGACTTGGGATTTGGTGCCTCGACTTTCGAATGTTAACATTGTTGGCTCCAAATGGGTCTATAGGCTCAAGTATCGACCAGATGGCACTATTGAGCGTCACAAAGCAAGACTTGTGGTGCAGGGTTTCTCGCAGATTCCAGGTTTTGATTTTGATCACACTTTCAGTCCTGTGGTCAAAGCCTTCACTGCTAGGACGGTTCTCTCCATAGCCACCATGCGTTCCTGGCCACTTCATCAGTTGGATGTGAAGAACGATTTCCTTAATGGTGTTTTTGATGTTCCGGTCTACATGAAGCAGGCTGTTGGTTATCTAGATTCTGCTCATCCAGACTATGTTTGTCACTTGCGAAAGGCCATTTATGGTCTTAAGCAAGCTCCTCAGGCTTGGTTCCAGCATTTCAGCAGTTATTAGACACAGCTTGGTTTTCGGTGCAGCTCAGCTGATACTTCTTTATTTGTCCTCTCGAGAGGGTCGTCGTTACGGTACCTACTTGCGTATGTGGACGATATCATTCTTACAGGCAATGACTCGACTCTTCTTCGCCAGTTCGTCGATCAGACACATAGAGAGTTTGCGATCAAGGATCTTGGTGCTCTTCATTACTTTCTTGGTCTTGAAGTTTCGTCTACCTCTTCAGGGTTACTTCTTGGTCAAGCAAAGTATGCTCGTGATATTTTGAATCAGGTTGGTATGCCTGACGCAGCACCTGTTTCTACCCCATTTGTCGCTGGTTCTCAGCTTCACAGCTCTACCAGTCCTCCGTTCCGGAATCATACTCTTTATCGTTCTCTGGTTAGTGCTCTCCAGTATCTCACCATCTCTCGCCCGGATTTGGCATTCTCGATCAACACGGTGAGTTAGTATCTTCAGGATCCCAGAGATGACCATTTCGCTACAGTGACACGGATTTTGCGGTATGTTCGTGGCACTCTTCATTTTGGTATTTGTGTTCGTTCTGCTAGTACTCCTGATGTGTTAGGGTACTATGATGCTGACTGGGTTCGCTGTCTAGAAACTCGTCGGTCCACTTATGGTTATGCGGTTTATCTTGGTGGGAATCTAGTTTCTTGGAGTGCCAAGAAACAGCCCACAATTTCTCGCTCCAGTACTGAGTCTGAATACCATGCTCTCGCCAACACTGCTTCAGAAGTGGTATGGCTCACTCATTTGCTTCGTGATCTTCGGCTTCCACATTCTGGTTCTCCCCTGCTGTTATGCGACAATAGCAATGCTATCTTCTTGGCTCAGAATTCGGTGGCGCACAAGCGGGCGAAGCACATGACATTGACTACCATTTTGTTCATGAGTTGGTGACATCTGGAAAGCTGCGCGTTGCTCATGTTCCGACTTCTCTTCAGGTTGCAGACATTTTCACCAAGGGGCTCTCTCGTCCGCTGTTCGAGTTCTTTAGGTCCAAGCTGTGCGTCGACGAACATCCGACGCTTCGCTTGAAGGGGGGTGTTAGAATAAATCAGATTCCTGATTAGATTATGTTTTATTATGATTAGAGTTATTTCCTTATTACACCTCTATTGTACTCTCTATATATATAGTTATCAATAATATAATTCGGTACTGCAAATCATTCTATCAATTATATTAAGCCAAGCTCCCAATGTTTTGCAGATCTAGTTGGTGTTAAAAAAAGGATAATACGCATGGAAAATTGAAGGTGGTGATTTCTTCAGTTGCTCGTGCAGCTTCATTAGAGCTTGCAAGAAAGAAATTTGAGCATGTGAAAGGAAGGAGCCTCTAAGACCGCAATCTCTTCAAACTCGACCTTACCTAGGTGTGCATTTACACTGGGCGGCTTCGCGCACGAGTTTAGCTGAATTTATTACAAACTTGTCTAGCAGTGAAATAGTATACATTACTACAACGTTACTATGGTAGTGCAAGTGGTAGAAGATGTTTGCGATGGTGTTGAAGGAAAACCGAAGAATGACTTTGGAGGCATTGTAATGGCCTGCAAATCGCCTTCCAACATTTCTATCGCCTTACTCATTGTCGGCCTTTGCGATGGATCATTTTGCACACACCACAATCCCACCAGGATGATCTTCCTCGCGATTTCATCTTCTTCCGGAGTTGCATCTTTGAGCCTCAAATCTTTGTCTATAACCAGATGCTGATACACCCAATGCGGAAAATACACCTCACTTGTATGGCTAGTTTCCAAACATACATTCTTCCTTCGCCCAACAATTTCCAGAATCATCATTCCGTAGCTATACACATCAGATTTGTATGAAACCACCCCAAAGGCTCGGCTCACTAACTCTGGTGCAATGTACCCAATTGTTCCTCTTGCTCCGAATATTGATACCATACTTTCATTCATTTTGCATTGCTTAGCCATCCCAAAGTCAGATATTTTGGGACAAAAAAAATCGTCCAAAAGAATGTTATGAGGCTTTATGTCGAAATGCATAATCCGAGTATTGCATCCCCGATGTAAGTACTCCAATCCTCGAGCAACCCCAAGTGAAATTTGATAGAGTTTATCCATTTCCAGCTGATTGCTGCTCACATCATTCCTCTTGCTGTGAATGTATTTCTCCAAAGAACCATTAGGCATGTATTCATAGACCAAGGCTCTTTTTTCCCCTTCAATGCAGAATCCCAAGAGCCTGACTACGTTGACATGTGAAGTTCTGCTGATGCTCAGTACTTCGTTAATAAATTCTTCTCCACTTTCTTTAGCGACATTTAGGAGTTTTATTGCAACAGGACGACCATCTAAAAGCTTTCCTCTGTACACAGTTCCATAACCCCCTTGGCCCAGCTTGTCTTTGAATGATAATGTCATTTTCTTGATATACGAATATGGGTATCTTTCTGGTGCAAGTGATCCATATTGCCTCAGGACCTCTTCAAGATTATGTTCTTCTTTTGTTTTCCTTTGGAAGATCAACAGTTCCATTGATGACCTTCCATTGTACCGCAAACAAGCTATTATAGTAAAAGCTAAGGCAAATGATGTAAATGCACCTAAGGCTGCAAAAACAAATTGAAGCAATAAGAATTTATATATGCTACTCCCCTTCTCCCCAACACACTATTAGATTTAAGCTCGTATTAATAACACAGTTACTCACACAACATTTTTTAATATTTTTATACTTACATAAATAGCAAAATTCACAGCTTAGTGGAATTGTATACATTAGTGGAAGAATGGCCATTAACGGGGAACTTCCGTAAAAATTACTAAAACTGCCTTCTAGCATAGGTTTCGAGCATTGAACATGTATTTTGGTAGTCGGGTTGATGATAGAGACGGCTCCGAAAATCCATTAGACGGTGGTTGGAATAAACATCGTCTAACGTAGTATGATCAACGATGGCTGGGCTTGAACTGCCGTTGAAAGTGTTGTACAATGGTTATGTTGTTTACTTTTGTGTACTTCTAAGGGCACTTCCAATGTCAGAATATGTGTCCGGAGTGCAGTAAAGTAGACAACGGTGCCGTTGTCCCACCGTCTAAGAAACCCTACAAAAAATGCACAAAAAGCTACTATATGAAAGCATTTTCGAGGACGCTTCCAAAGGAGGAAGTACCTTCGGAATTTCACTTCCGATATCGGTTGCTATTTCGGAAATGCCTTTGAACTGCACTAAAACAGATAACGGTGGTTGAACCACAGTATGAGAAATCCTACAAAAATATGCACTAAAAGCTAACCCCATCACCACCGCCATCATCAACTTTGATGCCACCCATCACCACTTAGGCCACCTCCTTAGTCTAACCTAACCCCATCTCTACTCAGATCCCAACCTTAAGTTTGTTGCTGCTAATCGATCTTCATCGCTCACCCCTCGACGTCCTGACCGTCCCTTCATTTACCTCTTGTCGTTGTCGGAGTTAGATGTCAAGCATTCACTGGAAGGATTTTCGACCACTGTGGTTGGTTTCTAGCATATCAGCCATGAGGTGGCCGCGACAAATACCTCTGATGGAATAAATCAAGTGATTGACAGGACGTCAACGAGGGAACTCAACGGGACTTCAATGATGAATGGGGACTGTAAAATATGAACGTGTGATTTTATTGATAGTACAAGGGTACAATTTATAGGCAGCATACACGGAATCACAAATGGAAAAGGATTCTAAGGTACAAGATATACACAGAATATTGTAGAAGATATTCATAGAATATGTCCTACACTCCTCCTCAAGTTGGAGCATGAGGGTCCTGAATGCCCAACTTTCCAAGTAAACTCTGAAATGGATGTCGTCCAAGTGCCTTAATAAACAAATCCACTGGTTGACTGGAAGTACAAATTTGATGAGTAATCACGTCACCAGACTCAATCAAATCACAAACAAAATCACAGTCAATCTCTATGTGCTTAGTTCTCTCATGAAACATAGGATTGTCCGCAATATGAAGGGCTTCTTGGCTATCACCATACAACCACATCGGAATAGGGTGGCCAACGCCCAAAGAACGAAGGAATGATTTAAGCCATGGCAACTTACAACAAGCAACTACCATAGCTCAGTACTCTGTTTCAACCAAAGAACGAGAAACAGTCGGTTGCTTCTTCATCTTCCAAGAAATCAAAGATTCACCAATTATCACAAAATCACAGTCAATCTCTATGTGCTTAGTTCTCTCATAAAACACGGGATTGTCTGCAATATAAGGGGCTACTTGGCTATCACAATACAACTGCGTCGAGTAGGGTGGCAGGCCAATGCCGAAAGAACGAAGAAATGATTTAAGCCACATCAACTTACAATAAGCATCTGCCATAGCTGAGCACTCTGCTTCTGGTGAAGAACGAGAAACATTTGGTTGTTTGTTTGTTTTCCAAGAAATCATAGATTCACCAATCATCACAAAATAACCAGTCAAAGATCACCGAGTGATTGGACAAGCTGCACAATCGGAATCACAAAATGTTGTAAGCTGAGGCAAACTCTTGGCCGACAGAAACAAACCCTAACCAGGATAACTCTTAAGATAGTGCAAAACCCACAGTGCAGTATGATAATGCGCCGACCGCGGTTTCTTTATAAACTGGGCCAAGGTATGAGCTGAATAGCTAAGCTCTGGATGAATAATGGTGAGATAAATGACGATTCTACGCCGAATCATCAAACAAAGGACCATCATCTTGTGCCAAATTGTGTTGTTTGTTCCATGGGAAAATTAGTGGGTTGTGCCGCCAATAAACTAGTATATGACAAAATATCCAAGACATATTTCCGTTGACACTGAAACATACCATCAGGTGTATCTGCTATCTCAATGCCTAAGAAATACTTCGAGACACCAAGATCCTTCTTATGAAAATAGGAGCACAAATACTTCTTGAATTTAGCCATCATCTTCGAAGACGGGCCAGCAATAATAAGATCAACAACATAAACCAGAACATGAAGAGACACACCATCTCTCAAGTATGAACACAATGAGTAATCTATCTTACTTTGAACAAATCCAAAGAGGCGAAGAGCATAAGCAAGTTAAGCAAACTAATTATGCGGAGCTTGTCAAAAACCATAAAGAGATTTGTGAAGCTTGCAAACCAAACCAGGCGTTGGGAGTGTCTAACTAGGAGGTATACGCATATACACCTCCTCCTCAAGATCACCATGTAGAAAGGCATTGTAACATCCATCCGATAAAGATCGCATCCACGTATAGCAGTAACAGCCAAGAAAAGACAAATTGAACTCATCATGGCAACACAAGCAAACATCTCTGTAAATTCAGTCCCCTCAATCTGCCAATTACCAAGAACAACCAAATGAGCCTTATACCGCTCAATGGAACCATCAGAATGGAACTTTACCTAATACACCCACTTGCATCTCATTGCCTTCTTTCCAGGTGGAAAAGGATCAAGAACCCATGTTTTATTTCGCTTGAGTGCATCAATCTTGTCAAATTTGGGCTCACTCTCCAGGACTTGATGAATTAACGCTCATTCTCTAGCTGGCACTGACTGCTTATGATGGTCATTGTTGGAACCCGGTTATCGTTAGTCGTCGGTTGACGGTGCAACCAGTGACTGGGAAAAGAGTTTCGCTTGGGAGAGTTGTGCAACCAACAGAAGGTTGTCTTGATTTTTTGTTTTCTAGTTTTCTATTTTATTTTTACCACTTTTTTTTTGTTTTCTCTTTTTTTCTACTCCCTCTGTCCCAAGTTTATTGCCTAATTAATTTTAGCCCAAAGTCTTACGTAAGCTAATGTGATAGGGAATAATTGTAGAAAAATAGAGATATTTTGGGGAAGCAGTGAGTCCAATATCTAGGTTTTTAAAGTTAAAGAGGATATTGTGAGAATTGACATATTCTTTTTCATATTAGGTAGACCAATATTTATGGGACACGGGGAGTATCTTTTTCTATCTTCAACTTCATTTTTTCTTATTATTTTCTTTGGGGGGGTGTTTAAATAAATGGTGTTTTTTTTTATAGAAATGAGTCTTGTTTTTTGTTATGAGCATTAGACTTGAAAGTTTCTCCCAAGCTATATTTTTCCGGTGACCTTTTATCCGGTAAAACTCTATTAGCTTCATATCTACTCTCTAAAGTTGATTTAGGAGAAATCTGAGTCAAAAATCGTTTCAAACAATTGACTTTTGGCAATTCCTTCAGAGGTTACAAAGTAGATTTGTAGACTCTAGCTAATTTGAACTGTTTTTGGCTACTGTGATTGATTTTATTCAGTTAGATTGCCTCTAAACCAATTTAATTCAGTTTGCTCAATCTATAACGGTTTAGACATTTTTGCACGTACAAATTAAGGATGTAGATCAAACTTTGTCTGATTGACATATCTTTTGAGCAAGCATGTAGCTGCTTGCAACATAAAAATATCAAGTTTATTGCTTACTATTGTGACTAATTCGAATCAGGATGCTGGTTCAATTTAGGATTCTGCTAGGTGATTTTGGGTTGAGTTTGGTATAACGTTTCTTAATAGATGAAAACCACTTTATTGTATGATGCACCTTTCAATAAGCCACAAAAGTTGCTTATAATTTAATTTTTACAAATTTTCACTAGTAGAGAAATGCTTATTAAAGGAGGCTATATCAGACTTCAAGTACTTTCTCTGGCTCTGCCTTTGATTGATTTTGATCAAAGGTAGGTAAAAAACCGCCTTTGATTGGGGTTCAAATTCAGTACCAGATTCTAAACCTATTTCGGGGGTTCTAAATAAAGCTGCCAGAAACCTCACCTTTCCGACAGAAAGTAAAAAAACAGATCAAGGAAATAGACAGAAAATCATAAAAAATGGAGTTTAAAAAAAGATCAAGGAAACAGATCTTGAATCAGGGTTTAAAAATGGGGTTTAAAAATAAGGTTAAAAAATCGTGATGGTGGAGGGCTTTGCGATGGTGAAGGTGATGCAAGGCGACAAAGGCGAGGCGATGCGGTGGAGGCAACATGGCGGAGTTGAGGCTACACGACAGAGGCGATGCAGCGAGGACGATGAGGCGTGATGGGGAAGACGAGGTGCAGCGGGGATATGAGAGAGATGGAGGAGCGCACGAGAGAGGGGCTTCTGGGTGGAGCGTGAGGGAGGGACATGTAAGTGACAGGGATGGAGGCGTACATCGGAGTAAGGGAGAGGGTGGAGTGATGTTTGAGTGAGGGAGAGGGAGGGACTAGAGAGGGAGAGAAAAATAACTAAGGGATGGAAAACAAGGAATGTCCAGTAGACATAGGGTTTTTATTTATATAGTCGTTTTTCATCACCTTTAATTGGTTTAAAACAGCATTTAAAATGAAATGCATTACTTGGTAGGGAGTTCATAGTTCGAAACTTGATTCGCATCTTAATGAAAGGCGATTTCTCATACATGAATTGGGATAGCATGCATGAATGTAAATTGACGAAAGTGCAGATATAACCCTGCAGTAATTGAGAGTGCAAATATAACCCTAGATATTTAGGTTATGTGCAAATATAACCTTTTCCGGCAGTTGGAGGCCGGAATACACTGAAAAGACTATTTTGCCCATCTGTAAAGAAAGTAAAGAAATATAAAAAAGTAAAGAAATATAAAAAACATTGAAATTACATACCTACCCCTAAAGCCGATCTCATCTTCTTCATTTCTTTCTTTTTCATTTTCTCGCTGTCATTTTCTCTTCTTCTCATCATCCCCTCTTCATCTTCTCATCATCAATCACCTATCGCCATATATGCCGACGTATGTGATCCTTGATGTCATTTTGGTGTGGCATCGAGGTTCAGGCTGTGATCCTCAATCTCCCCTTCCTTCTTCATGCCGCCTTCGTTCTCGTCATTCTGCTCTTCACATATTCCACTATCGGGAGGAATGTCGGTGAAGTCATGGAATTCGGCTCCTACGATGCGTTGCCCACCGTTGAATTGAACCACGTTCAGATGAAGGCCGTAACCGGCACCCATGCCTGATTTCCAGGGGGTCCAAAACAATGTTGTTTTGGTGCGACATTCAGATGCGGTCTCCATTTCTACGCTCTGCACATCACGTAAGCAAGCATATCATGGGCTTCCCTAATTTCGATGATGTATTCTTTGTTTAGTGATGTTTTAGAATCTGTTTGGAATAGTATTGTGCAAGCAAGGTGATGAGCCACTATTGCAAAACTTCAATTATCGTGAAGTGGAGTTGTATTTCTAGGTTCGCTGATGAAACTTGCAGTACAAAACTAGTAGCAAATGTGATTCCGGTCAAATTTGGTCTCTCTCTTTTTCGTTCGACTATTGTTCTTGTGATCCATTTATTGTGAAGTCAAATTAAGAAGGGACTCAAAAAGCTGAAGTTTAATTAAAATTTAGACTATTGGTAGCAATGATACTAAAATCTGCATTTAAATTAGAAGAAATTGGGCATTTTTTTATTGCATCAGGTGATAGGTATTGATGAATACTTGTACAGTAGGGGAAAATAACTTTAGGCCTATTTATTCTTTCTGTCATGATTCACAGATGGGAGCGGAGGTGGAGCGGTGGTGGACTGGTGGCTGGCGGAAACCCTAGAGGTGGTGGCCTGGCGATGGAGGTGGAGTGGAGGTGGAGTGGTGGTGGAAGTGGTGGTAGATCGGTGGTCGGCAGAGGCTATTTTTGGCTTTTAGATATTTGTACTTGGCCCAAAGGGCATTTTGATCATTTCCGGTCGGTCAATGGCCGGAAGTGGTCAGTCAATGCCAAAATAATGGTTGTAGGGTTATATTTGCACTTATGTATAATAGCTAGGGTCATATTTTCACTAAAATTATCTCAGGGTTATATCTGCACTTTCTAAATTATATAGGGTTATGTCTGCATATTTTCCATTAATTTAAAACTACATTTAAAATGAAATGCATTACTTGGTAGGGAGTTCCTAGTTCGAAACTTGATTCGCGTCTAAATTAAAGGTGATTCCTCATACACCGCCTTTAATTGCTGCCTTTAATCAACACTTGTCCATTAGTGTTTGTGTAAATTGGGATGGCATGTATGAATGTAAATTGGGATAGCATGTAAGAAGATGGAAGGCCTGCTATCTATTCATATTAACTAGATAATACTCCTGCCGGTGCACGGATTTGTAAATGCAAATGAAAAATATAATATTTATTAATCTATTAGTTTCAATCAATTAATGTATGTATATATGTATATATGTATTAATATTATAAATTAAATAAACATGTGACAGGCGATCTTTGTTGACGTATATGTATGTTATGTAGAAAAAAACTAATTGTTGTATTAAAACACTTTACTTAATAGAAAATATTGTGATAAAAAATGAAAGATCTCTTACTTTAGTAAATCAAAACAATATTCAAAACAATCTAATCAAAGTTATTAAAATCACGTCTCCATTAAAAGTGCATTAATTAAGGAAGGTAAATAAGAGAATAATTATAGCTTTATAAAAGGTACATTTTGTGGGTGACACGTGCGTACATGATGTGGCTAATTCTAAGGGTAACATGTGGCAAATATGATGTGACAAAGCATTGTACTTTTCAAATTCATACTTACCTACACCAAGCTTCATTAGCAAATTTCTTCCACCGCCATCTGAGGAAAATGTAATTCAGTTGTTAGTCAGCCATTTGAAGAGGCATGAATCAGCAAGTGGCATAATAGATTAAAGTCAATTTTAACAAAATATCATCTACGTAATAAATTTAGAATATTTTATAGTTACAATAATACCATACTCCTTGCCTTACACTATACCTCTGCTTCTCAAACGCTAACTGGAAGTGTTGGCAACTTTATTCCCTTCTCTGCTAAAGTAATACAAAGCCACTCCAATGTGGTTTCAACTAAAGTTTGTTTCTCTAACTCTATGAAGGCTGATTTTCAGTTCAATAATGATCAGTAGAACACAGTGACTAATGATGGAATGAATCAACAACTTTGGTTAAGAAGGGAAATGAATAGGCAGAGAAGAGACTAACCTTTAATTTGACAAATAGAATTGTGAGGGCCATCGGGGCAAATGCAAGTAGGATCCCCCAAATTAGTGCCAGCCCAGCACAACCCTTTCGAAAACATACAACCTAAACAGGCTGTCCAATTTAACGAGTATTCCACTCCGAACCCCCTATGCAGCACATACTCCAAAGAAGTCGATGCAGTACTCATGTTAAACTCCTGAACTTCGCTTTGAAGAGCTCGGATGGTAATGCTCTTTTTGCAATCTGAATCGTTCAAAAAGGAATAATCTCTTGCATTGTTGTCTCCGCTGTTTGTGCAAGAAAGTCGGTATCTAGAGTTGTCATATTCATTTACTGGACAATCGTAGTATAGTGGAAGATCAATAGTTTCTCCTCTTACAGGGAAGAAGGGGGATATGTCTAGGTAGTATTCAGGACAGCCACCATTCCAGAGAGCATTTGGTGCAATAGTGAGGGCATAAGTTGAACTATTTATACTGAGAACACGAAAAGTGTGGCCAGAGATACCTATAGTGAGAATATCATCTGGCAGGCAAGTCGCATAGAATCCCTCCTTGCCGCATTCTGGAGACCTATCCCCTCCCCAGAAAGGGTATTTGATATCGGGAAACCTTTCGCCGCAGCTGAAAGGAGAACTGCAGTTTTGGTAAAGGGTGACATTTTTCTGACCAAAGGATACAGGGAAGATAGTGATCAAGGTGATGAATTGTAGGAAGAAAGGAAGGCAGGGGAAAGAGTATCGGATTTGCATTTGTAGACCAAACACACATGGAGAATTTGATTTGGGATTTGAAGAGAGTGGATGATGATATCAGATGTTTGTACAACTTGCAATGCTGAGTTGCTACACAAACCCCTGTGGAGACTTGGACTTAAGACTTATTGTAATGAACTAATCCAGGCGCCATTTTCTTTGACAACGAAAGGAGTAAGACTTTTTTCAGAGGAAACCTATGGGAAGGCGGGATGCCATTTAATGCTCAATTTAATATTTGTCTCAGTTGAAGTACAAAGTCTCCCTCTTCAGCTCAAATCAATTTGGACGGAGAGATGTTTTGTAAGGTTGCAGAAACTTCCAGTTTCTGCAATATGTAGAGTTCGTTTGATTGGTAGGTAGAAACTAGAAAAGATAGAACGTGAAACTTGGGGGTGTTGAAAATTCAACCACCACAAAGGGGTATAAAAGTAATGGAGCATTCCCCTTGTGCGCACTATTATTAGTGAGCTAATTGGACTTCACATTGACTCCGTCAATTACCTACGTACGTATGATTCTTAATCAGGTTGAGATACACTCATGGGTGCACCCCATTGGTTGGAACATGGGTGGAAAAGTCAATAAACTCAAGTTCGATCCTCGGTAGCGGCAGTATGGGGAGTTCTTGCTTTGCAAGGCTTCCTTGTGCGCACCGAGGCAATGCCAAGCCCATGGGTACTGGTGCTGGGCTACCGTGATTTACCTCTCACATGATGGGCTGGGTGTGGGCTGGTATGGGCCGCTGAGGGCGAGCGGATGATCGCCTTTAGCCTTAATCAGGTTGAGATTCATTTCCTAACACGATACCTAATTGTTGGTATGCATTGAATACTGTAATAGCCGCTTCTGCGACCCTGGAGCGGCAGACACCCCTGGCTAAACGGGGGTCTCGCTGCCTGGTCAGCGAGTCGGGGGGTCCAGGCCTTGGGGGGGGGGGGGGGGCGGAGATGCCCCCGGTCCGACGGTATAGCTTGTCTCTTTATTGGACTGCTGTTGATTTGGGTCGAATTGCATTTTGGCCTAGTTTGTTAGGGTTTAGTGGAGACAGCATGCAAAGTGTCTCTCTCCTCTCTATAAACTCTATTCTGTTCTGCACTTAGATAGGTAGAAATCTGGCCAATTTCTTGGCGTCTGTAACTTGCTACCTATTATAGTGAATCCGTCTCCCGTGGATGTAGCCAAATTTGGTGAACCACGTAAATCTTGTGTCTTGTTATTTTCGTTCATATTTTCTGTTCTTTCTCCATTCAACTCAACAAACTGGTATCCGAGCGGTTTCTTTTTTCGGTGAGATCCGTACTGGGTGTATCGGATTCTGGGCTCATTAGATCGGGGCTGATCGGGGAGAAAGATGTATGTGTTGAACGTGAAAATCGACAAGTTTACTGGGAGAAACAGTTTCAGTTTATGGCAGATCAAGATGCGAGCTTTGCTGAAACAGCAAGGTTTGTGGGCTCCGCTGACGAAGGATTTCACGAGCAGTTCTGGCGATGTGGTGGGTCTGGAAGAAAAGGCACACTCGAGGATTATGTTGTATCTCGCGGACGAAATCATCACTGAGGTCTCAGATCAGGAGACTGCTGCACAACTATGGCTGAAGTTTGAGAGTTTGTATATGACGAAATCTCTAACCAACAAGCTGCTTCTGAAACAACGCCTCTTCGGTCTCCGAATGCAGGAAGGTAAGCAACTGAAAGACCATCTAGAACAATTGAATACTTTGTTATTAGAATTGCGAAATATAGATGTGAAAATTGAAGATGAAGATACTGCTTTGATTTTGCTAGTGTCTTTACCATTTTCGTATGAGAATTTTGTTCAGTCATTTATTGTTGGGAAAGATTCCGTGTCTCTGGAGGAAGTTAGATCATCTCTCCATAGTAGAGAGTTGCGACATAAGGCAAACAGTACAGGTACAGAAAGTCAGGCCTCTGGCTTGTTTGCTAGTGGCAGAAACACAAAAGGCAAGGGAACCGGTAGTAAGAAGAAGGGCAAGAAGTCATCTTCAAAGGGTCCCAAGGCCAATGATGTTTGTAATTACTGTAAGGAGAAAGGGCATTGGAAAAAGGAGTGTCCGAAGAAGGCTAGTCAATC
This sequence comes from Rubia yunnanensis, assembly GCA_037428765.1. Lineage (NCBI taxonomy): Eukaryota > Viridiplantae > Streptophyta > Magnoliopsida > Gentianales > Rubiaceae > Rubia > Rubia yunnanensis. The sequence continues at coordinate 69,725,809 of CM075068.1, forward strand.
TGGGAGTACATCTGGTACTGCTGCTGTGGCTGAAGGGGATTTCAGTTCTGAAGATGATTTTGCTCTAGCTGCTACTGGGAAAAATAATCATCCTAATGCGTGGTTTCTTGATTCTGGGGCATCTTATCATATATGCCCAAGGAGAGATTATTTCTCAACTTATGAGCAAGCTTAGGGCATCATTACTACGGCAAATGGTGTTGCGTGCAAGGTAGTTGGGATTGGTTCAATCAAGATCGGGACACATGATGGTAGTTTCTGTACTTTGAACAATGTCAGGCATGTTCCATCGATGACAAAGAATCTGTTTTCTCTTCCTACGTTGGATAGAAAGGGTTTCGTCTACTAAAGGAGTGATGGAGTTCTGTGTGTCTGCAAAGGTTATGGGCTGGTTCTGAAAGGTGTTCTGCATGGTACTTTGTATTTTCTACAAGGTTCCACGGTTATGGATTCTGTTAATGTTGCATCTTCGGAGGTTCACCAGGATGATATGACTAAGTTATGGCATATGAGGCTTGGTCACATGGGTGAAAGAGGGATGCAGATTCTGTCGAAGAATGATCTTCTTGGTGGCCACAAGGTCAAGAGCTTGGACTTCTGTGAGCATTTTGTTTTTGGGAAGCATCACCGCAGCAAGTTTCCTAAGGCGATTCATAGAACAAAGGGCACATTGGATTACATCCATTCTGATTGTTGGGGACCTTCCCGAGTTGAGTCACTGGGAGGTCACAGGTACTATGTTTCTCTGATTGATGATTACTCTAGGATGACTTGGATTATCATGATGAAACATAAGAGTGAAGCTTTCTCGAAGTTCAAGGAGTGGAAAGCTTTGGTGGAGAATTAGACCGGGAAGAAGACCAAGAGGCTTCGAACTGATAATGGGCTGGAATTCTGCTCGTCTGAGTTTGATCAGTTTCGTAGGGATGAAAGGATTGCTCGCCATCATACAGTCAGGAATACGCCACAGCAGAAAGGCATAGCTGAGCAGATGAATCAGACATTGCTGGCGATAGCGAGGTGCATGCTCTCTAATGCTGGTTTGGAAACGAGATTCTGGGCAGAGGCGGTGAGTACAACTTGTTACTTGATCAACCGCGGGCCTCACACGGGTATAGAGTGCAAAATACCTACGGAGTTGTGGTCAGGTAAAGTTTTTTATTACTCCAAGTTAAAAGTTTTTGGTTGTACATCTTATTATCATGTTAGTGATGGTAAGTTAGAGCCCCGAGCCAAGAAGGGTGTCTTTGTGGGTTATGGAGATGGAGTTAAAGGCTCCAGGATATGGTCTCCATCTAAGAAGAGGGTTATTTTGAGCAGGGACGTTGTCTTTGATGAAAATTCTTTGCTTAGATCTATGGTGAAGCCCACAGTTGTGCCAGAAACTAGTGGAGTTGATAAACAGGTGGAGCTTGAAGTCACTCAAGGTGAAAATAGATTGCAACAATTTGAGGTGGATCAAGAGCCACACACAGAATCTGAGATACCGGAATCTCCACCACCAGATCCTCAATCATCAGGAGCTACAGTCCGTAGTTTAGGTCGGGACCGACCCAGGAGGGTTGGAGTTGGGGCACCCAAGAGATATGGGTTTGATGATATGGTAGGTTATGCACTGTCAGTTACCGAGGAAGTGGATACTCAAGAGCCATCAACCTTCAGAGAGGCTACTTCACGTACTGAAGCTGATAAATGGCTTGCTGCAATGGGAGACGAGATGGAGTCTCTTCAGAAGAATCAGACATGGGAATTGGTCAAACAGCCTCAAGGGAGAAAGGTAATCAGTTGCAAATGGGTTTTCAAGAAGAAGGAAGGAATATCACCTGCAGAGGGAGTCAAGTATAAGGCAAGAGTTGTTGCAACAGGTTTCAGTCAAAGGGAGGGGGTAGACTATAATGAGATCTTCTCACCAGTGGTTAAACACACTTCCATTAGAGTGTTGCTAGCCTTGGTGACACATCAGGATTTGGAGCTCGAGCAACTTGATGTGAAGACCGCTTTTCTACATGGAGAGTTGGAGGAAGAGTTGTACATGACTCAGCCAGATGGTTTCCAGGTTCCTGGAAAGGAAAAGTATGTTTGCAAGTTGAAGAAGTCTTTGTATGGACTTAAGCAGTCTCCGAGGCAGTGGTACAAGAAGTTTGACAGTTACATGCTTCAGTTGGGATACACGAGGTGTGCTTATGACTGTTGTGTCTACTACAGCAGGTTGAGAGATGGGTCATTCATCTATCTAGTGCTATATGTAGATGACATGCTGATAGCCGCAAAGAGTAAGCATGAGGTTCAGAAGTTGAAAGGACTTCTTAGTGCTGAGTTTGAGATGAAGGATCTGGGTGCAGCTCGGAAGATACTAGGAATGGAGATTCTTAGGGATCGAAGTCAGCGAAAGCTTTTCTTGTCACAGAAAGGCTACATTCAGAAAGTGTTGGCTAGGTTTGGCATGTCTACAGCGAAGCCTATAGACACTCCTAGTGCTGCAAATATCCATCTCACCACCATGTTTGCTCCTCAGTCAGACGAGGAGAAGGAGTATATGTCTCGGGTTCCTTATGCCAGTGCGGTGGGGAGTTTGATGTATGCTATGGTTTGCACGAGGCCAGATTTAGCACAGGCAGTCAGTGTTGTGAGCAGGTTCATGGGGCAACCGGGAAAGAAACATTGGCAAGCTGTGAAGAGGATCTTCAGGTATCTTAGAGGTACGTCTGATGTGGGTCTCATTTATGGAGGTGATATCGAGTGCTTAGTTACAGGCTACTCTGATTCTGATTATGCTGGTGATGTTGACACGAGGAGATCGATGACTGGTTATGTATTCACTTTGGGAGGTTCTGTGGTTAGCTGGAAGGCGACTTTGCAACCTACAGTGATGTTGTCTACTACGGAAGCAGAGTACATGGCTCTGACAGAGGCTGCAAAGGAGGGAATATGGCTGAAAGGGCTGGTTAGTGATCTTGGTCTACATCATGATCAGGCTACTGTGTACTGCGACAGTTTGAGTGCAATCTGCCTAGCCAAGGATCAGGTCCATCATGAGAGGACCATGCATATTGATGTCAGATATCATTTCCTGAGGAGTGAGAGAAGAATCAGGGTGAAGAAAGTGGGAACTGCTGATAACCCCGCTGATATGTTCACCAAACCTGTTCCACATAGCAAGTTTCAACATTATTTGGACTTGCTGAACATCAGAGCTGATTAGGTGCTCTATGGCCAGTCCCGGGAGTGGAAGGCGAAGTCTACTCATCTAGTACTGTAATGGTGCATCTGGAGTTTTTTCGACTTTGAGGATTCAAGTCAAGGTGGAGATTTGTTGGTATGCCTTGAATACTGTAATAGTCGCTTCTGCGACCCTGGCCTGGGGGTCCGGGGGGCGGCAGACACCCCCGGCTAAACGAGGGTCTCGCTGCCCGGTCAGCAAGTCGGGGGGTCCAGGCCTGGGGGTCTGGGGGGCGGAGACGCCCCCGGTCCGATGGTATAGCTTGTCTCTTTATTGGACTGCTGTTGATTTGGGCCGAATTGCATTTTGGCCCAGTTTGTTAGGGTTTAGTGGAGACAGCATATAAAGTGTCTCTCTCCTCTCTGTAAACTCTATTCTGTTCTGCACTTAGATAGGTAGAAATCTGGCCAATTTCTTTGCGTCTGTAATTTGCTACCTATTATAGTGAATCTGTCTCCCGTGGATGTAGCCAAATTTGGTGAACCACGTAAATCTTGTGTCTTGTTATTTTCGTTCATATTTTATGTTCTTTCTCCCTTCAACTCCACACTAATAATAGTGTAACCAACTATCCACCCTGAAGTTAGTTTCCAACCAAAAATACATGCTGCTTTCTCCTTTCCATTTATGTTTTCACAATTTACACTCATGTCTTGCACAAGTATTAATAGGGAATTGGATGTATGAACGAAAAATAATTAAAAAGTAAAGGAGAATCAAATATCTTCAAAGAATAAACTTGTTTACTAGATCAAGTGAACAATGATAGTTAACTGTAACGCAAACTTCTTAGTGTGGAATCTTAGAGGCATGAACACTTCAATGCTAAGGCTTATAAATTTATGCAAACTCAAGAAAGTACAGTTACTGTGTATTATTGAACCGATGCATGACAATTCTTCCTGTCAAGCCTACAGGGATAAACTATCCTTTGCCCATAGTTTAACTCTGTATAATGGAAAAATCTGGTTAATGTGGTCAAATTCTTTATCTATCTCTTTGTTATCCAGTCATGAACAATTCATGCATGCTTCTATTTCACATCATCAATTTAACTGGCACATGGAAGCAGTGTTCATCTATGCTCTTAGGAATCGAAAGGGTAGACAGGCCTTATGGAATGACTTACAGCCAATCTCCAAAGGCAACACCATTTTTATTGGAGATTTTAACTCTATTACCTCCCTGTCTGAATACAGAGGTCCTAGTTCACCTGGATTAGGTAGCATCAGGGATTTTAACTCTTGGATTAATTTAAATGGTATACAAGGAATCAATACGGTGGGTAACCTCTACACATGGTGCAATTCTAGGCTTAGGAACCCTACTTCGAAAAGACTAGACAGGGGACTTAGTACTGTTTCATGGAATTCCAAATTCCCAGCTTCCTCGATCCAAATACTCAATAGGCAGACATCAGACCATGCTCCACTACTCCTCCAAGTCTCCACTGTGACCTCCTCCAGTCCTAAGCCTTTTAGATTCATTGATGCCTGGTTTCAAAGGGATAGGTTTATGGGATTAATTGATGATAGCTGGAACCTTCCTATTGCTGGAAATGGTATGCTCAGATTCTACCTTAAACTAATCAGGCTTAAGAAAACTCTTAAAAACTGGAATAGAGACTATTTTGGTAACATAGACCAAAATGTTAAAAATGCGGAGGAAGCTTTAAGAACACATGAAATTAAGTTTGATCCCCTTCCCTCAGCCACTGAGCGTGTTAAACTGAATGAGAAAAATGCTTTATTGCTAAAAGCTTTAAAAGAAAAAGAAAAATATTGGAAGCAGAAAGCTAGACTCAAATGGCACAAATTAGGAGACAACACCACCTCCTTCTTTCATAAAGTGGTGCAGGAAAGAAACTGCAAATTGCAGATTACAAAAATAAAAAATGGGCCTGGCCAATGGATTAACTCTCAGTTAGAAATTCAAAAAGAAGCAATTGCTTATTTTTCTGAACTGCTAACTGAACCTTCCCTGACCAATGATGAAACTTACTACCCTCAATTCCTAGGTCAAATACCTGAGATCATTAAACATAGGGATAACCAAGAGTTAGCCTCCCTGGTCTCTGAATCTGAACTATTTAAGGTGATCAAAGGTTTGAAAAAAAATAGTAGCCCGGGGCCTGATGGATTCTCTCCAAAATTTTACACTAAATGTTGGCCTATTGTAAAACTTGATCTGATGTCTGCAGTTAATGATTTTATAGCTGGTTCTGAAATGCCTAGGGGTATTTCCAGCACATGGATTACCCTGATACCAAAAAAGCCTACACCATGTTCTTTTGATGACTTTAGGCCAATTAGCCTCTCCAATGTGTTAAATAAAATCTGCTCTAAAGTGATAACGGAAAGGTTAAAACCCTACATGGATAATCTGATCTCTCCTAACCAATCATCATTCATGAAAAATAGAGATATCTCAGATAATATCCTCTACTTACAGGAAATGATTAGATTTCTTGATAAAAAAAATAGGACACCAAACTGCATTCTAAAGCTGGATCTAAGAAAGTCTTTTGATAGAATTAACTGGAATTTTCTTAGACAAATCTTATTGAAGTTTGGTTTTAATGGGAAGTTTCTGAATGCTGTAATGAATAACTTGTCCCAAGCTTATTTCTCTATACTTGTTAATGGTAATCCTGTAGGCTTTTTTAGGGCTACAAGGGGAATTAAACAAGGTGATCCTCTTCCTCCCTTCCTTTTTAACATATTTTTTGAAGCTTTCTCCAGGAGTCTTTCATTTATATTCTTCAATCATAGCCTGGCTAGTTATCATATCCCGGCCTCAATTCCAGCTGTTTCCCATCTTATGTATGCGGATGATACGATTATTTTTATGCAAGCATCCAGGCCAAACCTTACTAAGATCAAAGTCTTTCTTGAAATATTTGAATATACATCTGGAAAAAAGTTCAACTTTGACAAATCTGAGTTTTTTCTAAGTAAAAAGGCTACACCAGCTAGACTTAACCAGGTCAAAGCTATCCTAAAAATGAAGAAAGGAACATTTCCTTTTACATATTTAGGTTGTCCAATTTTTAGAGGCAGGACTTTAAAGAGATACTTTCACCCACTGTTGGCCAGTGTTGACCAAAAGCTTCAAAACTGGAAAAATAAATGGCTTAGTGGAGGTGGGAAAATGATCTTAATCAAATCGTGTTTATACTCTATTCCTCAACATATTTGGTCAGTCACTAACCCCCCTAAAGGTATAACAAAACTATTTAAGAAAAAAATGTCTCACTTTTTCTGGGGAAGAACTGAAGATAAAAATAATAGAGTCTGGAAAAGATGGGCTGAAATTGCAAAACCTACTCACCTGAATGGTTTAGGTTTCAGATCTCTTATAGCAATTATAGACTCCTGTTCAGTTAAACTGTGGTGGAAGAGCCAACTAGGCACCTCCTTGTGGGCAAAATTATTATGGGCTCTTCCACCATCACATAGGAAATCAGTGACTTGGAAAAGAATTTGTGCTATAAATTCATTTGCTGAAAATAATTCTTTTATCATCCATGGCAAAGGAAGTTGTAATTTATGGTCGGCTAATTGGTGTCCAAATGGACCTCTAATTAACTATGTTCCAGATACTATTACCTCAGTCTGGACTAATATCTCAGTGGCTAACTTCATCAGTAACAGAGACCTTATTTTAGACCTGATTTCGCCCTTTTTGGAACATGATACATTTTCTTTTTTGCAGGGTGCTCAACTAACACTAGACAGAGACGACAGACTGGTCTGGAAACCGGAGCTTTCGGGTAATTTCTCCTTTAAGTCAGCCTATAAGGCCCTGACTTTAACACTAGGTAATTTCCCGGCAAATAAATCTCTTTGGAAAATTCCCCTGCAAAAAAATATTACTATCTTTACATGGAAACTGCTACACTCTTTGCTCCCCTTTGATGATGTGTTGATCACTTGTGGTTTTAGTTTAGCTTCTAAATGCCTGTTTTGCTGTCATTCGGATTCAATCCAGCATTTTTTCATTTCATGTCCATTAGCTCATGCTGTCTGGTCAAATCTTACCTCTTTACTACAGTTTAACTTACAAGCTCAGCATTCCATTCCACATAGATTTCACATTTTTTGGACCTGTACTGATCTCCCTAAGTTTCAGCAAACCTACTGTGCAATTCTGCCTTCTCTTGTGTGTTGGTCTCTCTGGAAAGCTAGGAATAGTTTTCTATTTGACAACAAGCCTTTTGCTGTTCAGCTGATCTGTAAGGAGATTCAAGAACTGTTGGAATTAACTTTACATGCTTGCCCCCCAAAATTGTTATCTTCTGCAAAAATCCTTGCAGCATTTAGGCATCTAGCACCTTTGCTTAGACCTCCCCCTAAGCCAAATATATCGACAGTCCAGTGGGAAAAGCCTGGGTATGGATTCATAAAAATCAATGTGGATGCATCCTGGACCCTTAACAAAGCCTCTGTTGGTCTAATTGCTAGGAATACCTCCGGTTGCCCAATTCTGATCAGCTCGGCAGAATCCTCTGCTAAGTCCCCTCTACATGCTGAAATTGAAGCCATTCTATTTGCCTGTCAGATTTTCCCTCATCTAGATCATACCTGCATAATTGAATCTGACTCTAGACTTGCGGTTAATATGATACATGACCCATATTCTGCTCACTGGAAAATTTTTGATATGGCCTTCAAAGTGAAATCACTGCTCCATGGAGCTGAACTCAATCTTGTCTTCAGGGAGAGTAACTGTGTGGCGGATGCGATTGCAAAACACCATCTTAACTTTAATCATGGTCTGCATACATCTAACATCCCTGAGCACATTAGAGGACTAATTACTCTGGACAAATATCTTATACCACACATACTGGTTTCCAACAACCCCTGATTGTTTTTCTCTTGAATAGATACTGCTAATGGATCTTGTTTTTTCCCCACAGGAACTTCTGATACACCCTCTTTCGAACTTAGTTTGGCGGCATGTGGAATGTTTCGGAGGATGATTATACTACCTGCTGCACGGACTCCCGTTGCTGGAGTCTCATCTCTTCCCTATAACACATCAAAGGACTCTTCTCGCTACTGCAAATACTGACCTCTGTGTTGGCAATACTAAATACTTGTCAAACTTCTTCTACTTGGAACAGTACAGTCTCAATTTCTAGACTACAGTATCTTTGAAGTTGCCTGGCCAAAGGAGAGAATTAACACAAGGGGTGGAGATTCTCTCCTTTGGATCGCAACTTCAATCTGTTCATACACCCTTTATATATTGATAGCTTTTAGGACTTTTGGGGGCAAGCATGTTGCTCCACTGCTCTTGATAAACTGGTTTCTTACCCGATGTCATTACTACATTTGTTATGCAAAGGTTTGAGGAACCTAATACATATCTCCCCCACCTTCGGGTGTTCTTATTTTAAAAAAAACTTGTTTACTAATTTTTCACACGCAAATTGTTATTTTTGATCGACTAACAATTAAATGAGGCCATTTTATAATTGATATAACTAATAGGGTGATTTGATGTTTATTTTTATTTATTACAACGAGGTTTCTATAAGCTTGAATTATTTTAAAAATGTATCGCAATTTATAAATCATTCTGACCCTACAAGATATTTAAATTAGGTTTTTCATAATTGATCTAACAGTTAATCAATCTAACGGGAGACTTTCTCCTTCCCATAATGAAAAAAGAAGAAACAAAAGATTGAATAAAAAAGTACTCTCTATATACCATTTCAAGTTGTGATAAAATATAATGACTTTATTATATGGTGCATTGATATCACATCAATTACACATCTCCTCAATGATGAGAGTTACAATATATAGGGCTACATCAAAGCAAAGTCTGACAAGAATAGAATTCTAGCCTATAAGGAAACTACAATCTATAACTAATTTTATAAGGTAACTACCATCTATAATATTTCCTACAATGAAAGAGTTTCTATTTCCATAACACCCTCTCAAGTTAGAGCATGATGACAAAAATGCCCAATTTGCAAAGAAAATTATGAAATTGCTAATCATTAAAAAAACATATTCTCAGTAGGGGTAGAAGAAGAGCAGCAACAGTAACAATAGCAGCTGGTAGAGCAGTATTCAAATTCAGGTAGAGCAGTATTCAAATTCAGCAAGAGCAGTATTCAAATTCAGCAAGAGCAGTATTTGTAGGAGACCATTCAAGGTAATTCTTTTGACTCTTCATAATGGTGGGTGCAATAACCAAATTAGGTCCGTCAGAAGAGCCAATGAATTAGGGGTCAGTCGACAAACGACCAACATGTATAGGTATCTTAGGGCCAGATTGCAACTGCAACTGTTTCAGTGAAGTCGCAATTATCTCATAGTCATTCATGTTCTGAAACGCATTAGCCTCAAAACCAGAGGCAGACATAATGCAAAATCAGGTACGGATCAGCAGCAAATGCAGCAACCTGCGGCGGATCAGATCACCAGCAACACGTGACGGGAACGTAGCAGCGCGTGAGCTTCGGGATCAACGTGTGTGGCTTAATGCATGGACCGATTAGATCAGGAGAGGCGGCGCATAGATTACCACGGCCAGACGATGGTGGTGGCAATCCGGGAGAGGCGGAACGGAGCAGACGATAGCGGTTGTGCGGCGGCGCGTGGCTTGACAGCGACGTTGGTGGCTCGGAAAAGGCAGTGGAATATTGTCTTAGGGTTTCAGGATTTTTGATGTGTGATATTTAGTTGTTCATTTTTGAAGGAATTTAGTGCTCTTTTATGTGATTTTCTGGTACTTAATTGATTTATTTTGTTGATAGATCACTATTTTTGGAGCAAAGCGGTATTGGAGCGGAAGAGCTATTTTTGGAGCACTATGATGCTATTCCAGCTATCCTTAGTCGGAATCCTTCATGTGGCAGAATTGTGCTTCGTTTAACGATCACTAAGTTGCTCCGTGAAGTCGACCCGATTAAGGTGAAGCTGATGAAAGGGGGATTGTTATACTCTTTTTTTCCCGAAAGGGTTTTTAATGAGGTAACGATCCCGATCCCTCGTTAGGGAGTTTACGGAGTTGCAGTCCAGAAGGAAATCAGTCCAGAAAATTCAGCACTGTGATTGGGCCGAAGAGAAGCCATGAAGCCCAAGACTTGGATTAATTATTTATTCCAAGTTAGAATTTAAGTATAATTAGGCTGAAATTAAGTGAAAAAATATTTCTTTTTGGATAAGAATTGCAAACTCTCCAAAATTAGTTAGGATTTGGGTTTTATTTTTGGCATATAAAAATCGTGTGTTGTACACGATTTGGGAGGAGAGAAAATATATGGATGCGGGACGGAACAATATTTAGAGAGCAGACATTAGACGGAACAAGATGGATGGGAGTAATATTCATGGGGAGTGCACAGACTTAAGAACATATTCCCTGGTTTGATTTTGATTTTCGGTTAGTTAATTAATTTATTATTTTGATTATGAGTTATTATTATATTATATATTTGTTTAGTTTAATTATTATGAGTAGCTAATTTATATATCGGCATGGAATAACAAGCATTAGTTTATGAATCGTGAGGCCTAATTGTTTTATAATTGATTCTTATGTGTTCTTGATTGTTCTTGGTTAAATTTATTTCTTGATATATTTAAGCCTGATCAACTTGAATATTATTGGGATAATGCTATCTAATTCTACCAATACGTAATCGTTGGAAGGGGTTAGTAAGTAGCGAGTTCTTGTGAAAAACAGCTAACTAGCTAAGACTGTAATAGCAAGACGGGGAACAATTAAGTGTGCGTTACTACTTGTGAATACTTGGGTAATTGCTATATCAGGTTCTTTTCATTCTTAATGCTATCGAGGTGTGTATCTGGTTCAGCGAATACTTTCCGGAGGCATCTTGGTAAGAGTAACGATTGGTTAATTATAATTAGTCAGTTGTCGACAAGGTAAGAAAGAATTGAGAGGGTTTAGCAAATACTTGCCGTCTTATAACTGATAGATGCATATGAATTGATTTATCTTTGCGCCTATGATCGATGTTTAACTAATGTGAGTTATTCCGAGCCGATTACCTTATTCATATATTTTATAGACAATTATATATTTTAGTTTGAATTATTATTTTATATTTTATAGTTGCATTATTAGTTGTTAGATAAATCTAAAAATTAAGGCGTGGTGGCTACACCAAAATTGTTCTATATTAGTAGCTATTTTATTATAGATTTTGCTCTGTTCCTCGTGGGATCGACTATGCTTGCTACTGTACTAATTTCATCATTAGAGTTTGCAGATTATTTTGGTGAGTGAAACGACGTTCACCAATTTTAGGCTCTGATACCATGATAAAATATAATGACTTTATTATATGGTGCATTGATATCACATCAATGACACATCTCATCAATGATGAGGGTTACAATATATAGGGCTACAACAAACTAAAGTCTGACAGGAATAAGGTTCTAAGCCTATAAGGAAACTACAATTTATAACTAATTCTATAAGGTAACTAATTATATAAAGTAACTAATTATATAAGGTAACTACCATCTATAACCTTTCCTACAAGGAAATGGTTTCTATTTCCTTAACAAGTTGCAATAATTTAAATATTTACCTAGTCAAATTCTCTTAATTTTGACCATAAAATTGAATTATAGTAGACACTCTATAAATCAATATTCACCGGACCACCAAAATTTATTAACTAAATGAGTTACTGATTTATTTATAAATTTATTATTATTATTTTATATATTAGTTAATATTTTATTAATTTGTAATGAAATACTCAATTTACAAACACTTCTCAAACTTCCACTTAATTATTGTGCAATGCATGTACATCAAATGAAAGGCACAATTTAAAAGAACCCTTCAATCTCCCACCTTATTATGCTTCTTGTGTTCCATATATCACTTTATGGACATTAAAAAAATATTTTCTATATAAATACATGATCAAATTATGCCCTGAACCACCCAGAAGAAAATGTAGTTGCACAGTTGTTGACCGATGAAGAAATTATTGAGAGCATTATTGGAATTAATAAAAATAATGATGAAAGTTCTAAAATGGAGCCCCCTTGACAAAACAGGCTATTAAAGCAACAATCCCATTGAATAATTTCTTATTGAGCTATGAAAGAACAACACCAGAAGTCCTTACAATGATAAGGAAAATTAGAGACGACATTCAAGGTGAAATTGATTTCAACAATATATAAAAGACAATTGAGTCATTTTTCAAGAAACTTTCATAAATCATCCATGTAATATGTAGTATCTAAGGAGTTATTAATTTATATTTTATATGGGGTCTATAGATTATCAAAAATATATTATTTTGTCATTTTAGTGAATTATTAATTTAGCACCCTATCTCCGAGTCAGGATCGGCCAAAAATATTATCTTAGAAAGTTTATTCAATAATCGAGTATTGATTTATCGAGTTTCTACTGTAGTGTATAAGTATGCAATTGTGTGATACCTTGTTATATTCGTTATAACATACTCTAATGTATATTTTGAAGAGGAGTTCTCCTGACTGGTTGTCTATACTTAAGTTATGGACAATTCACTATATTTTTCACGCATCACACACTTAATTTTCAAAAACAATTTATCATAATTTAAAATTTTACTTTTATATCTAATACACAGTCTCAAATTTTTGGAGTTGGAACAGATTCACTGCCACAGAAATAATACATAGTAGAGATATATACAAATATAACCCTACCTACTTGAGTAACTGCGAATATTACCCTCAGATTATTTTTAGTACAAACAACCCTAATTAATTGATAAAAGTGCCAGTATAACCCTAAGACGCTATTTCCGACATTGGTCACACATAAAATGACTAAAATGCCTTTTAACCTAAAATCTAAAAGTGTTAGGACAATTTTTCCCTCAGACCACTACCACCACCACCAGTTTGCTCCCGCCCCGCCGCCATCCCCACCTAGCCAGACCTGCCGCCACCACCACCTTCCACCCTCGCCACCACCGTGAAACCTTAGTCCACCTAACCCACTACTCAACGCCCAGCCCCCGCCACCAAACCCTACCACCACCACCTTAGCAGCTCGACGGCCATCCCCCGCCACCGAAGCCTAGCACTACCACCTCCACCGCTCGATGCTAAATATCCATCACCAAACTCTAGCACCACCACCTGTGCCGCTCGATGCCACCCACCCATGGGCGCCCTTAAACCCCACTGACGAAATTGAAGAAATCAGAGAGAAGAAGCAAACAGAGAAGTAATAAAAAAGACTCGAGAGAAGAAGAAGCAAATGAGAGAAGAAGAAATTGAAGAAGAAGCAAAAACTGGTGGTTGAAGAAAAAGAAAAAAACAAATTGAAGAAGCAGAGTAAACAAAGAAGGCAGAAGAATAGTAAAGAAAGAAAGATAGAAACGAAGAAGGGGATGATAGTAATTTTAATTTATTTTCTATTTTTTTTTCATAAAGGCAAAAATATCTTTTCATGTAATTATGGCTAAAAGTTACTGGAATGGGGGCATTTGCACTTACCTCTTACTATCTAGAGTTATATTTGCACTTTCAATTGTCAAAAGGTTGTATTCGCGCTTGTGTGAACTAAGTAGGGTTAGAAAAGCATTTTTTTTCTACATAACAATGTAAACAATAATGTGTTTCCATGCCCTCCTCCTTGTTTAGTGCACATATACCCCTCAATGTTATGAAAGTGCACATATACTCCTAGTGTCACCTGAAAATTTGTTCAACTTTGATCATTGCCAGGTTCATTTTAAATGATCATTCTTCCCCCTTTATAAAAAAAGGAAATCTATATTTCGGTATAATTATTTTTGTCAATATGCTTAGCCCACTTGGGAGCAACTGGATTCTGTGCCAAGAATATGACACTGTTATTGTCGCATAACAGTACCGGAGAACCAGACAAGGACTCAAAGATCTTAGAGCAAATGAGTAAACCAAACAACTTCCGAGGCAGTGTTGGTAAGAGCATGATACTCAAACTTAGTGTTGGAACAAGAAACTGTGGGCTATTTCTTGGCACTCTGGGAAACAAGGTTTCCATAAAGAAAAAAAACATATCAATAAGTGGATCGACGAATCTCCAAACAGCAGGCCCAATCAGCATCAGAGTATGATAAGATGTCAAATGCATGTATTTTCCAAAACATTTAACATCTCTTTTGTCATGTTTTGGTTGGAATATTTCTAGATTTATGTAGGTTTACATCATAAGGGGTTTAGATGACCGTTTTCAGTTTTCATATCTAAATCCTTCATTTTATAACCTATTTATAGTCTAGTTGATTTTTGGTCCTTACGAGCATCTAGATTCCTTTTTTTGTAAGCTTAATTTGTATATTGCTTGTAAGCACTTCGTGTTGGTTTAGTGAAGGCCATTCGCAAGGATGGTAGAAGATTGAAGACCACGAGTAAAAACGTGGTAGAAGACAAAGAAGCGGATAAATTGTGACCCCTGAACTTTGGACCAATTTCTTGTAATGATCCAAGAAGAATCAGCCTCCAAAGGTGGTACCGTTGGATTTGTCTTCTCGAGCACTATAAAATCGACTATAAGAACTCTCAAAATGGATTAGAGGTTCACCCATAGTGATGGAAATAAGAAGAGGGCAGTAGCATCATTGCGGGCCGCAGCCCACACTGCGGCCCGCAACAAAAAATGCTCATTTTCACGGACAGGGCAGAACCTTCACTGCAGACCACAGCCCACATTGCGGCTAGTTGTGGCCTAAGTTAAAAGCATATTTTTTGCCCAAAAAAATCTATTGATTCATTCCTTTCTTCCCATTCATTTCTACCCGACCCTAGACATAAAAACCCTAGTTTTCACTCATCTTTTCTTTGTTTTTTCATTTCTTCCATGGATTCTTGCTATTTTTTATGGGTTTTCATAATCTAGGCTAAATATACTCTTGGGAGCAATTGGTAAGCATTTCTAGTATGAATTTGTGACATTCTATTTATCCAATTTTGTGCTTTGATTATCAAGTATATTTGGTGATTTCTTGTGTGATTGATGCATGATTTAGACTAGGATGACCAACTAGTTGATGATGGTGGATTGATTATGTGCTAGGTTTTTGGTCAAACCCGGAAGACGGAGACTTTTAGTCAATGTGATTGTTATTGTTCAATGCTAGGTCATAATTAGGAGTGACAACTAATTATAGTTGTTGATTGATGGAGTTTCTTAGACTTAGGTTGAACTTTGATGGATTCGACTAATTATCAATGTAGCCCACTAATAACGATTAGACTGAAGGTCGATCCTCCTAGTCGTTATTAGTAAATATACTTGTGCTATCTATGTGTTTCATGCTTGTAGGAAATTGTGGTAGTCGTATTGGGTCTCCGTGTGTATTGCTATCCTCAGGGAAGTCTATAACACCGATCGTCTAGGTTGACCTGAGGATAATGGTTATTGTGTGGTGCCGAGCGCCCTTTAAACTTTAACCGAGGAGAGGTGAGAAATGTCAACATTCGAAAGGTATTGACAAGTTCTCAACATTATGTGAATAATGCATAAAAATAGGATAATTAATCTATGATCAAAGGATGACTAGAATGTAAACCAATTGCTCCCAAGACTCGTTTAATGTAGTAGTTTAAAGTAATCGTAGTGGTTGTCCAACACAAAACCATCCAACTTGGTTACCACATACGAAGAGTGACTCCTTTGTGTACTTTTCAACTACGCTTGAACACTATATAAAACCCCTTTTTCCTCAAGGACGACCCCGTCTTACCACTAGCAATTATTTCGTAGTTAGCCGTAAGTTGGGCTTATAAATATTTTCTTTGAGAGGCACCACAACGGCCTCCCAAATTTTGAGAGTACCCCAGTACCTCCGAAGAACTAGTAGATCAAAAAGCAAGACCAAAATGTAGGGTACCCTGAACATAGCGCAGTATCCGAGTAACAGCAAAATGGTTGTCTGTGGGATCCTAAAGATACTGACGGACAGTATTGGCTGAAAAAGCCAAATCAAGACGAGTGATGGTCAAGTACTTTAGAGCCCCAACTAGAGAATGATAAAAGGTCAGATTTCAAAATGGTGGACCGGTCGAACTGTACAACTGAGAACCTGGCACAAATGGGGTAGAGACTGGTGCAACATCAGACATCCCTACACGAGTGTGAATGTCCTGAGCATACTTTGCTTGACCAAGAAGTAAACCTGATGAAGTAGGTGAAACTTCCAGGCCAAGAAAGTAGTAAAGAGCTCCAAGGTCCTTAATCGTAAACTCCCGATGTGTCCGATCAATGAACTGCCAAAGGAGAGTCGAATCGTACCCTGTAAAAATAATGTCATCGACATACACCAGGAGATACAATAACGATGATCCTCGTGAAAGAACAAACAGAGAGGTGTCAGTGGAGCTGCACTGAAAACCAAGCTAAGAAAAATAAGTGTTGAATTGCTGAACCCACGCCCAAAGAGCTTGCTTAAGTCTTTAAATGGCCTTCCTGAAGTGACAAACATAATATGGATGAGCATGGTCCTTGTATCCAATTGGTTGCTTCATAAAAACTGGAACATTATGGACATTAAGAAATGCAAGTAACATAGAATCCCTTCATGCTGCATTCTGGAGACCTATCCCCTCCCAGAAAGAGAATTGGATATCCGTAAAGTTTTCGCCGCAGCTGAAAGAAGAATTGCGATTTTGGAAAAGGGTGACATTTTTTTGGCCAAAGGATACAGGGAAGGTAGTGATTAAGGTGATGAATAATAGGAAGAAAGGAAGGGAAGTGGTTTTTGATAAGCTAATCAAGCTCTTGTTGATAAGTCCATTTTCTCTAATGATAACCTAGAAGTTTGACTACAAAAATAATAGAGTTAAGTGCTCATATAACCCTATGTTTTGAGGTTTTATGCTAATATGACCCTGAGAAGTTGGAAAGTGCTATTGTAACCCTGTGTTTTACTAGAATGTGCTACTAACCCTGGAGGCCTGAATTTGGCTAAAAATACATGAAATGAATATTATACCCCTGTTTAAAAAAATAAAAAATAAAAAATGTAAAAGGACAATTATGCCCTCATTGTTTATTAACCAGAAAATTTTTCCTTTTTTCTTCTCCTTCCTCGATTCCATTTTCTTCTTCTCTTTTCTTCTCCGTCCTCAATCCCTTTTCAGCATCCTTGTCTGAACCCGTCGGCGCCTCCAGTAGCGTATCTCCTCTCCGACGTAGCTGCGGTGGGGCTTGGGTTTCCCGGTGAAACAACAGCCAGCTCAGGGTGAGACTACAATGACGTCTTTTTACAAATTAGTATCTCTGGCGGGGCTTGGGACTGGCTCGGATCTTTTTCCAATGAGGTTTGTGTTGGGCTGGCCGCCGGTGCTCGTTGCCCGCTGAGGATGAGTGATGTGCAGTGGTGGGATGGACTCATTTGCCATTATGGTGAGGGTAGGGTTTAATCGGTTGTTGGGGAAGAGCTGTGGGGCTAGGGTTTCCATCGATTGGTGGTGGTGCTTGAAGGGGGATGTTGGGGAGGGCGAGAGTGATGCTGAGTAACGATGTTGTGGTACGGTGGCAACGGTGGGGTATGGTGGCGGCAACGGTGGAGTTTTTGTTTGATGTTTAGTTTTTCAATTTGTGTTTCTGATTTTTTGAATTTTTGTGTTTGTTTGAGTTTTGATTTGTGATTCTTTGTTGATCGGTGAGGTGATGTTGATCGGTGATTTGTGATTTTTTGTGGTTCTGGCGGCGGTGGTGGTAGCGCGGTGGTGATGGCGGTAGCGATGGTGGCAGCGTTGTGGAGCGGTGGTGGAGCGATGATGGTGGTGGTGGTAGAGCGAAGGTTGTGGTGGTGAAGCGGCAGCGCGGTGGTGATAGCGGCAGCGATGGTGATGGTGGTGCTTGTGGTGCTTCTGGTGATGAATGCTAGGGTAGTTTAGTCTATAGATTTGTAATTTGAATGCTAGAGGTAGTTTAGTCTTTTTAATTTTGGTCAACGTTGGCAATGCCAAAATAGTGCCAAAAGGTTATATCGGCACTTCTGATGCAAAAAACAGGGCTAGAATGACACTTTTCAACTTCACAGGGTCATATAAGCACAAACCTCCAAAACATAGGGTCATATCAGTATTTTACCAAAAATAATAAAAAGAAGTGTGTGAAAATAATCCTATGTTATTTTCCAAACTGTCGCAACAATTAAGAGTTCTTTGAAAGTGGTAAACGGACATTACACATGTGAAATCGTTGAAATGATACTGCAATTTTGATATTGATTTTGGCATATATCAATAAGACATAATAGTAACATTCGGCGAATAATTATGATTTTTAAACATTTTCAAAAAAGCTCAAAATTATTTTTTCAGAATCACAAAAATATAAAATCATTTTTCTGTTTTGTCAAAAGATAAATTAATCAAGACTGAGGCTGGTTGCAATTTTTCTTTAATGATCATCATTTCTCATTTTCTTTATATTTTTAAAATTAAACAACAAAGTCAAGATAACTTGGAATTTAGAACCGCGGGTTTATTTAACTTGAGGCATACCTTCACTTACAGTTAGAGCTGTCAATTCAGTTATTTGGGTTGGGTTTGGGTTCAAGTCAAACATATTGGGATTGAAACGAGTCAGGTTGAAATAGGTCGAAATATATTTTTTTGGATCGGGTCGGTTTGGTTCGGGTCGAAACAGATTTGGTTCGAGTTGAAACATATCGAAATATATTTGTCGGGTTGGCTTGGGTTGGGTTAGGTTGGGTACAAATGGGTCGAGTTGAAACAGGTCAAAATCTGTTAGTCGAGTCGGGTCGGGTCGGGTTGGATTGGGTTGAAACGAGTTCGGCTGAAAATAGTAATTTTGGCGGATAAAATTATGGTGGGAAAATAGCTAGCCACGATATAAGAGATAATATTTAGGTGCTAGGACTGTATTTATTTTATTTTTAAAAAAAATTAAGAAATGGTTTACCAGGTCAGAATCAGGTTTCATGTTGAGTTTGGGTCGGGTCGAGTTCGAGTTCAGGTCCCAATATCAGGTCAGAATCAAGTTTTGGATTGCGCTCGAGTCGATTTGGGTTTGGGTTTAGGCCCATATTTTTAGGTCAAAATTGGGTTTCAGGTTGAGTTTGGTTCGGGTCGGGTTTGGGTCAATATTTTGTGGATAAGGACTGGGTTTAGGTTGAGTTTGGTCAAGTCGGTCCGGGTCGGGACAAAAATTCGGTTCAGAGATTGACAACTCTAATTCTAGTGGACCAGTAGATTTCATTGGTTATTCGCATCTTTTCTGAAAGGGATAGTGCCAATATAACCCTACCTATTTGAGTAAGTACCAATATAACCTTGAGATAATATTTATTGCAAAAATAATCCTAACTAGTTAATGAAAGTGCCAATATAACCCTCAGACCCAATTTTCAGCATTGACTTTGATTTTCCAACGTTGACTCTATGTAAATTGACCAAAATACTCTTAGGGCAAAATATGAATTTAGGTGAACAATTTTACCTTTATAGTTCATCGGACCGCCGCCGGACCACCATCGAACCACCACTGGACCACTACTGGAACACGTAGGGTTATATCAGCATATAATGAAAACTTGTAGGGTTATATTAGCACATTCCTAAAACTTATTGGGTTATATTAGCACATATTATAAAAGTTATGTGTGTGGTACTCGATTGGCTTTAACAGGCGACACATCATCATATACATCATTATCACATCATAAAAATATCCTATACACCATAAAATTTGACATTATGACACCATAATTCATATTAAACACCATTATCACATATCATAGCCTCATTACAAAACTTATCAACATTAAAAATCCTAGGTCGAAGAACACGGAAAAATAACAACTAGACACAACACCAAAAGTCATCAAATTATCAATTCGGACTAAACACAACAAAATAAATAAAATATCATTAAAACCCCTATATTCTATAGTGTGTGCTGATATAACCCTGCACTTTTACGAATGTGTTAATATAACCCTATAAGTTTTAGGAATGTGCTGATTTAACCCTAGCAGTTATCAAATTGTGTTGATATAACCCTACCTATTTTGATGGCGATGTAGCAGCGGTCCGGTGGTGGACCAGTGGTACTCCGGCTACATTGGAATATTAATTAGTCTAAGGGCAATAATGTAATTTTCTATTTTTTAGTATTTTAATTTCTTTTTAGAAGGGCAAAATGCATTTTTATAAACTTCGGCTAAAAGTTTCCGGAAAAGGTTATATTGGCACATACACTAACTATCTAGGGCTATATTAACACTTTCAAACACTGAAAGATTATATTAAAATTTATGTCAAGTACGTAGGTTATAAAAATATTTTTTTCTTTTTAAAATGATTTAAACTTCCACACGACACGTTAGCGTCGACTGGCCTTAGTCTTGGTCGTCGGTGAAGTCTACCTTTGTATAAAGGAATCATGTCCACAAAGTACTCCTAAAATATCAAAAAATTGTTAATCAACTTTGTATAATAAGTGATGAAGGAGATATAAACATAGTAGTTCCGTAAAGGATACTCCTTCCGTTACTCCGTCCTATGATATTGACATACGGAACATTCCCTCCGTCCTAGTTCAAATTGCATAAAATTTTTTTTACGCTCATCAAGTTATATTTAACTACGTATAATAACGGCAAATAAAAAGTTACCTGTGAAAAACTACTTGTTATTACAAATCCAACCATATAACATATACTAATATTATGGGCAAAATACTGCTATGACTATATGTTTTGGTGGTATGTGCATATATGACTCTGTGAAGTTGGAAAGTGCTATTGTAACCCTATCCTTTGCATTAGAAGTGCCGAGATAACCTTTTGGAAATATTCCAACATTGAATTTGTATTTTCCAGCATTGACCAAATACAAAAAGACTGAAATACCCAAAGTCTTAAAATCGAAAGATTAAAGACAAAAATACCCCTAATGTTCTTTTTCTTTATCTTCAAAACCACCTTTAGCACCACCTTCGCCGGGCCACCGCTACTCCACCACCACCGCCAGATTGCCGCCGCTCCACCTTCGTCGGAATCTGGATTTCCGACCGTAGCGCCACCATTGGAATCCACTCCAGAAATCATAGTAACATAGAACATCCGTTGAAACATGAAACATAGGAACCAATAACACTCAAAAACCTGACCCAGAACACCACTACCCAACAAAACTGAAGAACGTAAATTTAACAAACCACCCTACCTCTAGAGACCAAACCCAAGATCTAGTTCTAGTTGGCATAAGAACCACCACCCCTGGAGGAGTAGCAAGATCCACCACCACCACCACCGTAACTTCCATCTCCTCGACCACCACTGTCATATCCTCCACCGCCTCTGTAACCTCCACCTCCACGGCCACGACCAATGCCACTGCGAGACTGGGCCTCGTTGACAGTAATGTTGGCCCTCGTTGACGGTCACCGCCTCCGTAACCGCCACCTTCACCTCACCACGACAGCGCCACCACGATAGCGCTACCCCTGCAAGAAACACCACTGTCCCTCCCGATTCAAGCATTTAAACACTCTTGCACTAACCATGGATCTGTTTGAGCTAACCATGGAAGCATTTAAATACCTGACGTTGGCGAAATCAAAGCTCCGACGACGAGAGTGGATCTGTTCGAGATGAAAGAGCTCGACAAGTCTGCTTGAGACTGGATTTGTTCGAGACCGAAAACTGTGGTCTTTCTATCGTACCTCGCAATCATTTCCGAGCTCGAAAAGTCTCCCTGTTCCGAAAGTCTCTAGTCAAGCTTGTAGGCCTATCTGACCTAGAAAGTAGGGACGAGTTCAAGTAGGCCTAGAGGTTCTAAAGTCTCTTTGCATGCAAACTTTGTCTCCAAGATGGTCTTCTTTCATTAGTGGGGGAATGGGCCATTAAATGCGATTTTATCAGATCATAGAAGACACTTTCAAAGTTCTTTCTCTGATTGCGCCTTTGATCATTTTTAGTTAAAGGAGGTTCCGCAAACCACCTTAAAAACATCAATTAAAGGTGGTTCTTAGCCGCCTTTGAAAGATCGATGGAACCACCTTTAATATCTTGCGAACTCGGAAGAAAGCTTGATCCCTTCGGCTCTGGGTTACGTTCCGAACTCGGAACCCATATTCCAGGCGGTTCAAAAGCGCCTTTAACTAGCCGGTTGAACCACTTTTAACAGCTTTTGAGCTCGGAAATCATAAAAGTCCGTATACCAAGAGTTACGAACTCAGAACCAAATATAGTTCCGAGATCGGAAACCCAATTGTAGCCAAATTTTAGCCCTATGAAGTGGGAACTTCCCCGATCAGCCCTCCATCCCGGTCCTCTTCTATATTATTTTGCGAGCGCATTTATTTTTTCGAAATTTGCTCCCGAGTTTGGAAGCTTGTTTGGCTACGAAAATAATAAAGGGACGAATTTCCTTATAAACTCAGAACCCAACACATCTCCAAATTTGAAAATAATATTTTCCTTCATATCCCCGGCTCAAAATAAGTCTCACTCGATTATAAAAATTGTAACATAATACAAGACTATATTCTACTTGGCACAAAAATCTATAGAAAATGCTTTCTAAGCAATATTCTATAGATAAGAATAGAAATGAGCACAATTATATTCCAAAACTACATAGTAATGTATCTATATTGTGTTACTATACCAAGTTAGGGTTTCCAAGATATGCATAGCGGTTGGTAATGAGATGCCTTGCCAAACAATTCCTTCCATTGTATATGTCTTCTTTTGAATAGGTTCTCGTTGCCTTTGGAAGAACCTTAGAGTTTCAAGACATTAGCAAATGTAACGTAGGTATTGAGAAACTATTAATGTTTATGAGAAATTAGTGTATAATTACCTTGTCAATTTCAAGCAAATCCACATTTACACCTTCTATGCACTCTATTGCGTACAACTTTACATAATAGCCGCATTCCCATGTTTGGGCTTGTTTCTTTTACTGAGTTAAGACCAAATTAAACTTGTAACATATAGAAACACCTCAATAAATCACTTTGGAAAAAAAAAGAAATTGTACTAACTTATACCTTGATTTCGACCACTTCAAATTTCATTCCATCAACTCACAAGTGTCCTTCATAGCGGGCTCCAAAATCTTGACAAATACTTTTGATGGTTGGAAGTTGAAGGGGTCCATCTAATACACCCATTTCTTTGCTAGAACAATCATGTCAATCGCCAATGATATCTAATAAAAAATAAATTTATTAATGTTAATAAAATAGCGTAAATGATGTTTGTAAACATAATTTGGATCGTTACTATATCCTTTAAATGTAGGACACAATGAAAAATGTATTATCCTTCCTCCCAAGAATTTTGCGAATGTAGTCAATTCTCTCTTGCTTTATACATCCAATTTCTTGAGTCATCGCTGGGCACATGTATCCGACCCATCCCTTCATTTGATTATACAAAAAATACAAGTACCTTGAAATTAAGAAAATTTTCACATTAGTTGTAAAAAATTTGAAATTAATAAATAGTAAACAAGAAATAAATGTATATATAAATAAACGTTACTTACAAGATGTATATGAACATTAGCGTCTGGTTAAGTTTCTCACATTTCCATAAGTCCTCGAAATCACTCCATAGCGCGATGATATCTCATTTAGCACCAAATACACAATCGTTACCCAAAAATGAGTAAGTCGAGTTCCGTTCATGTGGTTGAAGCCAATTTTTTAGCACTCGTACGAAGTGAGGTGAGTCTTTCGAGCCTTGTACTCTTGGAACCGGTTGTCTAATATTGTCTGGTGTTGTATGGACCGATTTGGGTGTTTTTTGGAATGGTTTTTGTGTAGTATGGACTATTTTAGGTGTTGTTGGACTTGTGAATTTCAAATTTGGATCCTTTATAGGATCAACATAAATAAGTCGACGGGGACAACATTTCTATATTTGCTGTCCGGAATTGGCAAAAGAGACACTTCACCAACGCCTTGTCCAGAGAAATTCTTGCAAACTTTCCGCAATTGGTACTGTGTGATAATATCTCATTAACTTATGTAAAACTCCATTGGCTACATGGAGTGGTCTACCATATATGTCTCGATCAATGTATAATTCACACATGAGAACCCTACATTACACCAATTACATTTGTCAACTGTTGTGGTATTCCTGATCAACCAAAGTGATTGTAGTTCACTGTATATCCTCCTGCAAAACAGATCCCAGAAGTGATTACGGGGAAAATGCTCCGACGCTTAAGTCAGTAGTTTCCTTTAGAGAATTAGAATTTCTCAGTTAGAAATCACTTACCTTAACTGGCGTTCTTACTCTTTTATTTATATCAGATTACTGTCGTGGCTCCGTATTATCAGGATTCACGATCATGGGTTATATCATAGTCCCTATAAACCCAGTTCGTGTCTTGCTTCATGGCTGGAAGATGATCGTGGTCTCTGCCTTTCTCGATTTGTGGCTTAGTCCCTTCCGACCTGATTCCACTTTTCTCGGTTCACATCTAAGATTAGTCTGGGGCTAAGTTTTGGGTTGGTCCTGAAGTCCAACCTTATGTGCTTCATGGGGTAGGTGTACACCATAAGCCCCCTTAGCCATGAGGACTATGAGATATGAAGTGGTGGCATTACTTGTGGAATAAATACAAACAGTTTTTGTATTAGTTTATCAAACTCTAACAACCTGTTCGTCATTAGTATTACTCATATCGTCCTCACGAAGTGTCATTTTCTTCTTGTCTACACTTGTGATTTTTTTTATTTTTTTTTTATTTTAAATTTTGAAGTTTGAATCTTCATCATCAATGTCGTCCGTGTGATAAATTGTTGAGATTTTGTTTCAATGAGGCAAGATTTTGTCCCTATTCTTTGCTGTATTGTTCCAATTTTTCCTGACTTCCGTTATCGTTCCTTCCCTTAAATGAGGAATTTGAATCAATTGACTTAACTCCATTATCATTCAGTGTATTGTCTACTCAAATTCCACCGCCATCTCGATTTCTGAAAGGCAACCCGCTTTGTGTCAGACTATAATCATGATGCTTTTGAATTGATTGAACTCTTCATTTTTTAATTTTTTTGCTAGAGTTTACATACTGAAGTTTATTTCTTTTAGTTCATCTTATCAGTCATCCAACCCTTCATCTTTTTTGGTTCTTTCTAATCCTTCTGGGAATCATTGTTCTTCATCCTCTATAAAAGTAATTTTGTCTAGCTTTTTCTTTCCTTTATTTGTTGTATATGCTAAATCTGTAAAGTATCTCTTCCTCTTTTTTCTGGCGGCT
Source organism: Rubia yunnanensis (assembly GCA_037428765.1). NCBI lineage: Eukaryota > Viridiplantae > Streptophyta > Magnoliopsida > Gentianales > Rubiaceae > Rubia > Rubia yunnanensis. Next base: position 69,751,288 of record CM075068.1, read on the forward strand.
TATCGATTATAGTTGAATCGTATTTTTCTGATCATCTTCTCCATCGTACGCTCTTCTTTTTTCTTTAAGTTTTTCACCGGAAAAATATTTTTATCCACTCTTTGTAGCTCTATTATTTTTGAATTCTAAGACTCTTGTCTATCCACATGTCTTCTTCTAACCATATGGATAATCCCGTAGAAGAGGTCCCGATTGATTATGTTCATTCTGATGGTGATTCCAGTCATGTCACCAGTTCTTCCACGATTTGTAGTGTTTTGTCTGACAACTACTTGGAGACTTAAAGATTTATTTTCCTTTTTGTTTTCGTTTGAGCTTTGGGCTTCTGCTAACTCTTTGTGTGTTCACACTCCTCCTACTGGCTACATGTCTTGTTCTTTAGCATATCTTAACTTTGGTCTTTACTTTCCCCTTCCTCAACATGTTGTTGATCTTCTCTCATCATACTAAATTGCTTTGTCCCAGTTTCATCCTAAGGGCATCGCTATTATTATGGGATTTCACCATGTGTGTGAAAAAGTGAATGTTCCTTTTACTATTGACTTATTTCGTAACTTTTATCATCTTTGCAAAGTAAAAAACACTTTGGATGATTTTACTTTCTACCATGTTATTCCTAGTGTTGAGCTTGTCAGTGGCTTTCCCAGCAATGTTGGTACATGGCGTACAAAATATTTTTATGTAAAAATCAATCCAGAATTTGAAGAGGTCATTCTGTCTTGGAACTATAATGTTCCTAAGTCTAAGATTCCTTGTACGAGAGTTCATTTTACTGCTGATTCTGAGGTCGTGGTAACACTCCGCGAACACATGCAACATTTCCGCTATGCTAATTTTGATACTGAAGGTGTTATGTTTGTGTTTTATGTTGTTTCACAATGCCGTATCTTTTTTTCTTTTTTTTTGAAATTACTTTATTTCTTTTGTGCGCTCGTCTGATCTTTACTACTTTTTTGCATTCGTTTGATATGTGATATACACTCATTTGCAGATATGGATCTAGCTGGAGGTGCTTCAGATAGGTCTCTTCTTGCTGATAATGACAAAAAAATAGATGAGATGCTTGTCTATTCCAATGATCCTACTGCTGATTATATCCTTCAAGAGGATACCAATAATACAAACTCTCAAAATTTATCTGCTAAGGGTAAAACAATTGAGGGTGGAGAAATGGGTGATGATCGCGCTACCGGTGACTCCAAAGGGAAGAAAAAGAAAAGGGAACGAACAGATGGGTCATCAACTATCTTCCTGCCTCTTGGGAAAAGGGCATAGTATCCAGCCTCATTCTAGGGCTCTGCCATGAATTAGTAACTTACTAGTGGAGGGAACTATTCCTGCTATTCTCTCCAAACTTTCTCATCTTGAAACCTTGGCCGTGGTAAGTTCACTAGAAGTTTGAAGTAATTTTTGTTTTAATTTGATATTCTCTTATTTCGATGAACGACTATCATATTCATTTGTGTATTTATCTATAAGGTTGGTGATAGTCTTTAGCTCGTCAGTGAGCGAACTGCAAAATTTTCCAAGGACGACGGTTCACTCTTGGAGAAGTTTAAGGCTAAGAAGAAGAGGTGTGAGGCTATAGAGATTTCCCTTAAAGCTTTCGAGGGGCATGTGAAGGCTGTTGAGGAAGAAGCCAACACTCTCCGCTCTGAGCTGAAGGAGATGCAGACGAATGGTTCCGCTTCTCCTAGGTGCCCCTAAATTCTTGTCGATCAGCTTTGTAAAACAAAGTCCTTCTTGAAACTATTTGAGGATATTTCCAGCTCCACTCGCAACATTGGTTACTGCAAAGCTATAAAAGACTTACGTGAGTTGAACCCTACTGCGAAAGTGAAGAGTTAGCCTTCTTTGGCTAAATCTAATACAATACTGGGGATGTATAAGGCTATGCTAAATATGTTGAAAAGATATCCGATGGTGGGCATCCTTATATCCAACTATTGCATCTCGCGGGTCTTCCTTCCTTTCCCGTCATTCCCGAGCTTCAATGTTGCCAGGTTGATTATTGTGAAGGCATTTCGTTTGCTTCTAATGATGCTTCACCAGCTCCCAATCCAGAGTCTAATGCACATGTTGAGAACCTTGTCTAGGATATGAACTAGGGAGAAACTACCCCTGCTGCCCAGAGCATGCCTCCCTATCATAACAAAGTTAGTTGATTTTTAGAGATGTGATATGATTTGAAAAAATATTAACTTTGTCTGTAATATCTAATGAAATTGTTGTGTATCTTCACACTGTGTATTTTGTTTGACTATGACTTGTTTTTCTATTCCAATTTTATAATTTTGTTTCGTATTTGTTTGTATGCAAGGTTTTAATATTTTCATCGACCATAAATTTTTAAATCTTCGTGGCTTGTCTGGATCTAGTAATCATTCCGGACATCATCTTGGATCTATGTATTCTGATTCTTGGTGTCCTAGTAAGCTAATTGAGGCTACTAGTTCTATATCATTAGAGTATGTTGAGCTTTTTTCTAGTGGTTGTTTATCTAACATTGGGAATTCAGATTTAAAATCTCTCTCTTTATGTCTTGGATAGTACAATTCTACTTCCTCAATGTCTCCATCTTCTTCTAGAGATTGCATGTGTAGCAAATTTGTTCCTGATGGTTATAACCTTGAGTCTCTCGATAAAGATATTATCTGTAGCTTAGTTGATCTAGAATCTGCTGGCGCTTATATCCGCTCTCTTAAGTTTTCTAATCATGCTGAAGAGTTGGAAATATCACTAGGCCTCCATCTGAAATATATGCTTCTCGGTGTGAACGATCTAGAGCTTGGATGGAAGAAGACTCTTAATGAGACACAAGAGCATTTTCATGAATTAAAAAGATTATGTTCAGAACAAAATGACCTTATTCATCATCAGTAGCTATGTTTGGTTAAGATGATCTATCAATGAGAGGAAGCAAATAATTTTACTGCAAGTAAATCGTGCGAGGCTTATAAGAAAAATGGTATTATAGACAAACAGTGATCTTGTATTGATAACTTATTAGACTGGTTGAAAAAGAAACAGGATGAATGTGACCATCTATCCACTCGTTCCGTAGGATGGCAAAGCAGGTTTGACGAACATGTTACTTTGAATAACCAATTGCACAGTGATAATAAACTCATTTGCGGTAAGTGTGAACATCTCGATTCAAATGTTCATCATCTTGAGCAAGCATGTGCTACTTATAAAGATGAGCTGAAGGCTATTTCTGCAGGTTCTCGTAGTTTCACTAGTCGTGGTGATTTAGCTATGAGTATTGGCGGTCAGTAGGTTAATCTGCATGAGGTTGTTCGATTGCATATTCGCCAATTACAAGAGGAGATTCACAATTTGGAGGAAGCGAATAAGAGTTTTCAAGAAACTGTTGGCCTTATGAATATGCAACTTGATCGTGAATATTTTGGCCCGATAAATGATTTTAAAGCTTATTATGCTAAGTATCTTGATCATATGGAGGGAAGTGGTCAAACTCGGGATCTTGCCTGCTTGCATTTGAAATGGAGTTACGATTATATCATGGTTGAATAACATCAGGCCACATTCTCGTTGTTGTGGTGGTTCATCCTCTTTTGTGTCTTCTCATGCCTCAAGGCGTAGATAATTTATGATGTAATAACTTTTCATCTAAATGCTTCAAGTACTATTTTCATTTTGTTTTAGCTTCTACAAGTTGCTGCAGTTGATTTTTTAAAATACAAAACATTATACTTTACGCATCTTCGCTTGCATGATTTTTTTTGGGAGATCTATCTATTTTTTATTTGTTGATATCCTTTTGGACATATTTTTCCCATTGCAAAATTGGATATTTTTCACATTGCGAAGTTGCAAGATGTGTTGCTTGATTCTGTCGCTTTTTTGTAGGCACATATACCATATTGTAAGATCTATATCTTGCTAAATTTAAATTGTGTATTGCACAAATCTGCAAGATCTATCGCTTGCTTTTATCGTTGTTTGATATGCATATCTTCCTTATTGCAATATCTATTGCTTGCAGAATTGAAAATTTGTATTGTGCAAAGTTGCAAGATCTATAGCGTGTTTTTGTCGCCATTTTATAGCCATATCTACGCTATTACAAGATCTATAGCTTGCAAAATTGAAAATTTTTACTGTGCAAAGTTGAAAGATCTATATCTTGCAAAATCAAAGAGTTGTATTGTTCGAGTCGCATGGTATATTGCTCGTTCTTTTGGCATTTCTAATTTTGTTATTCGTATAATAGAAAACTCCGTAGCTTGTTTGCATCATAATTGGTCAGGCTCAATTGCTTGCGACTACAAGGCTTGATATATGGTTCCTGATGTACCATAGTTGACTATTATGCACAAGATACGAGTCAACAAATATGAAAAGTAATTTTCCCCAAAAGACGCTTTTTGATATTTATAATGTGATTGTCATAATATCACCGTCAAAACAAAACAAAGGTGTGAACATCACCAATGAACATCTCATGGTTCCTATACAACTAGAATTTTCATATCTTTCTCCTTGGATCTACACTTAAAACTATCTCAAGTTGATCACATGCCAAGTATTGGGGACAGTGTTATCATCCAATCTTTCTAACTTGTAGCAGTTGGATCGGTGTGTCTTCGTCACCTTCTACGGTCCTTCCCACTTTAGGCTTAGCTTTCATTTTTCTTCTGCTAGGCTTTCTTCATTTTTCCTCAATGCGACATCACCAAATCGAAATTGCGTCTCTTTGACCTTTTGATTATATGTTGTACTTTGTCTTAGATAAGGAAACACCATACAGTCTTGTCTATTGTCATGAAACGGTAATACTAGTAGAAATAGGGAACTCAAGCCTTCGAGTGGAAGAATACAAGGAGGACAATAATCTCAAAATGATGAGGTTGGATTTAGACATGCTTGAAGAGACACAATATAGCCATGATTTCCTCTTTGAAATTGTTGTAGCCATCGTTTCCTTGTACTTTGCCTCAAAACAAGGAAAGTTAGGCTAAAAGAACCAAAATATGTGATCCACGAGGATGTGCTCTATCATCGCTCACTTTGGGGGAAATCCCTTGAACGTGCATCAAGCACCCAATACACAGACCTTATAAACATTTGAAGGGCCAACACAGCCCATCGAAAACTTCAATGCCAAAATCCCCTAAACACGCATCAAGCTCCCAAGGCACAAACCTTGTAAATGTTCAAAGTGCCAACACAGCCCATCAAACAGTTCGGGGCTGAAATCTTCTTAATGTGCATCAAGCTCTCAAGGCATAGACCTTTTAATTATTCAAAGGGCCAACACAGTTTATCAAACACGCCGGGGCAAAAATTCCCATAACATGCATTAAGCTCCCAGGGTACAACCTTGTAAACATTCGAAGTGCCAACACAACCCATCAAATAGTTCGGGGCCGAAATCCCCTTAATGTGCATCAAGCACCCAAAGCACTGACATTGTAAAGATTTGAATGGCTAACACAGCCCATCGAACACTTTGGGGTCAAAATCCCCTCAAAGCGTATCAAGTGCCCAAGGTAAAAACCTTGCAAACATTCGAAGGGCCAACACATCCCATTGAACACATAGGATTAAAACTCCCTTTTCTTTAGGTATAGTAAAGCCTTACAATGAAAAGAAGAGAAAGAGTTGAAATGCTCAACTTGATTAGAAGGGCTAATCCCCTTTGTGGAAAATTTTAATGCTCAAAAAAGAATAAGGGGCAAAAACTTTTATTTCAACTTTACAAAATGCCATAGTGACTTACAGGTAAAATGATAAGAATTACAACAACTATCTAAAAGTTATGGAAATCTATCATAAGGAAGAAGAGACTCTTATTCTTTCAAGTCCCCAGCCTCTGGTCTTTGAACAGAGTTTTAAGGTCTGCGGGATAAGCCTCGAGATCTTCTCATCAGGGGTAGATCTTCAGCGTCCTCACCCTCAGTATTGGAGGGAGGGGTTGCTTGGTTTTTGCTTCCATCAATGCCATGTAGTAAGGCCACCCCTCCCTCGATCAGAGGCACTAGCCTGATTACTTGCTTGGTTAACACTCGATACTAGAGCCCCGAGAGGTACAGATCGAGAGGCAGAATTCGCTACCTGGACTTGTTGTGAGGTAGGGATTCTATAAGAATGGCTTAAGCAAGAGAAGATGGAGCCTCCCCTTCCGCAAGAAGTCCTGGAGTGGATACTGTTCGCGGGGTCGGGAACTCCACTCCATTTCAGAGCAGCATGGGAGCTCGAAGCCCCGCTCTTCTTCTTCTTATCCTTTATTAAATTGCTCAACCACTTCTTACCATCATGGTAGGCATCACGGTACTTAGGATTCCCCATGATATGTTTTCCTTCCATGATGTTAATGGTCTCTTGAAGAAAAGATTCAAAGTCTTCAACTAAGGGCACCTCGACGGTTCTAAGTCGGAGCCCATACGTCCGGAGACTATTAGCAGTCGCTATGTAAGTCTGATACAGCTCAACGTGATCCCTCTTGATCTTTTCCTTGTCTCTATAGGTAACTATGAAAACTACCTCATTTTCTTTAACCGCCCGTTCTAGGTAGGGAACTAATACATTGGTAGTCCCGATTCCATTTTTCCACTCCACTAGTTTGGCGGTAGCTGTAACAAGGGCTACACGAGCCACTTCTATATTTTCCTAATGCAACTAGCCCTCGCGACGCTAGAGTCTCATTAGGCTGAGAAGACGATGCCTCCCTAAAAGCTAAGGAAGTATCTTTCCTCCCTCGAATGACTAAGTGTGTCGAGAAGTTCTTTTTGTCTCTAATGAAGACAGTTTCCCCATAGGCTAAATTCCTCATGGGCAGCTTGAAGCTCTTCTTCGAGCTGGATGGATTTGTAATAGAATCGAGAGGCTTCGATTTGGTGCTCCCATGCTCACTCTTCAATCTACTGATACCATTATTTCATGACTTGGAAAAAGAAGTCAAAGATGGTACCTTTGTAGTTGAGGGGGGGGGGGGGGGGGGTAGGGCACCAAGTCTAGAATCTACACGCGACAATAAGCAGAAATGCATAAGTAAAGGAACAAAAACATTCATTAATACTAGAAAGAAAAGAGGGGGGGGGGTACATTTAAAGCCCTAAAAGGAGATATTTCATAAATCTTCTTCCCCTACGCTACAATTTGCTTAGTTAGAGCTCAAAGAAGAGGGCTTGTGTTAGGGTTTCAGCTTGCTCCACTCCTTTTCATCGTCCACCTCTATATTGCGGATCTTCTCTGTAGAAAAGAATTTTCCAAGGGCTTTTAGGTGCTTGAGCAAGAGGAGTTTGATAATTCCATCCTGGATGGATTTCCAGCAAAGATGGTCCAACAGTGCCTTTTTGGAGTTATTCTCGTGGGCATCAACCATGATAGCATATTTGGCTTGGGAGGTCCTTGCCGATAGAATAAGTGAGAGCATTCCAACTGACCCTCACCAAGACTTTGGGGAGGGGCAAGAAGAAGTCCCTAAATCCCTTAGTCTTCACAAGCTTGTTGGTATAAGCCTCGAAAATGGAGGCCTTCTTCTCGGCATAATAAAGGCTAGCCAGTTTAGCCTTTTCATTGGTCAGGGCTTGGGCTGATGCCCGGGCCTCTGAAAACTTCTATTTGAAATGTCCCTCATTCTTGGAGACCACCTTCTTCAATTCCTCCTTATGTTAGGAGGATATCCTCGTTAGTTCCCCCTCATGGACGGAGGCCACCTTCTCTAATTTCTCCTTATGTTGAGAGGCTATCCCCATTAGCTTCCCCTCATAAACGGAGACCACTTTCTACAATTCCACCTTATGGTTAGAGGAAGAATTTTTGAGCTCTTCCTCAAGCTCATTCACCTTGGCCTTATGGGCTTTCAACTTTGCCACATCCTCTTGAGCTTCATTGGCCTTGGCCAAGAGAGTATGAAAGGCAGAGTACATAGCGGGCGTGATGGCGGTAAATTCGGTGGCCACCTCCAGGAGAGAAGTAAGGGCGGGATAAATCATTCCTGGAGGGGTGGGCTTATGCCCCAAAGTGTGCCTGACTTGGAACTGAACAACATTAAAGTCACTAGAATGGGACACCACAACCTCGTCACCTCTCTGCCTTGTGGGCGAAGGGCTTTGGAAAGAGGTTCTCACGAGGTCGCTTGTTAGTCGCCAAGGCACTGGGAACCTCCAGATGGTCCTCTAGCTGGGCCTCCGATTGGACCTCCGGCTAGGTTTTGGATTGGCCTTTGCTTGGACCTCCAGCTGGAAAATGGGCTTCTGACTGGACCTCCGGATGGGCCTTTGGTTGGACGTCCAAGTAGGGATTTTTGAAGATCATTTCCTTCACCTCCTCATTCTCGAGACCAAGGAAGCTAGTGAAGCATAAAATATAGATAAACGAGTTGAGGAAATAAAAGTTAAAAATTAATTAAGGTAAAAGCTAAGATGCCACAAACACCTTCGTGGGAGAGGGGGGAGGAACTTCTAGAAGGGCCTTCTGTAGCATTATCAGGGTCAGGGTGTAGGGGCTCCGAAATAGTTTCAATGGGCCTTAAAATAGGCTCAGAAGGCTTCAAAGAACCAACCTTTGTCTTCTTTAGCTTTTTTGGGGCACCATCTTCGGCAATCGAAGGGACCTTTCTGTTAGCTTTCTTAGGCTTATCACCCTCATCCATCTTCTTTTTGCCCTTCCTTTATCCAAAGGGGCCTTCAAAGAGTTTTCCAGAGGAAGAGGCTTAATCAAAACTAGTGTTTGGCTGTAGATCCACTCGTAAACCTCCTCCAGCAAAAGTATAGTAAAAGTTCTTGGAAATATCAAGAGGTTCACTCAACATCCCATCCCTAGCTGCTACTACATTGTCAGGAGTGACATAATTAGCAGGGTTCTTGAATTCCACCCTAGAACATAGTAGTCCTCATCCACACTATCAAAGGTGTATATGGGGGTCTTATGCCACCCTTTGCTATTTGAGGAAATTTTTATATGGGTGTTCCAAAAACCTATTGCTAAGAGTCAAAATCCCACTAATCTTCATATCTCCATGCATTACGACTTTTCTAGTAGAAAGATAGCAGAGGGACCTAAAAAACTCGTAGCTAGGGGTTATTTCTAAGCTACTACACCAGGTCATGAACTCCATAATTAATAGTATGATGTTCAAATGGAGTTGGGCCAAGTTAATTGGTGTTCTTCGAGAAGATAAGAGAGGATAGGGGGTAAGGGAAAACAAAGCCTAAATTTGAAATGGCGCTCGTAAACAGTGCACCTACCAAACCTCATATCCCTAGGGTTTTTGTCTTCTCCAAGGATCTCCAACTGTGGGTCCTCTTAAAGCTTAATAAAAAAAGGTTAGGATGATAGAAAGTTGGAAATCTCCTTAGGGATTGGCTGGGGGATTTCAGGGCTCTCAGAAAGTGAGGTTAAAACCTTCTCGAAAAAGAAAGGCTAGCCCTCCTTATCCTATTGAACCTTGGCTTCCCTCGGAACTTGGGACCTCAAAGTTACCCACATACGGAGGAAACCCTTAGGTGGCACCGAGAAATTAGCAGAGCTCTCTCCACTTTCCCTACCAGCTGAATTGGAACCAGCAGCCGATGAGGGAACGACACCAAAAACCTGGAGGAGAGAGTTTTCAACCCCACCAGTGGAGGAAACGGCTGGAATTAAGCTCTTTCCCCCCCCAATGGTGTTTGCAAACTTTTAATAAGAGAAACCCGGAATGGGTCAATCCAAACATAATGGGCCATGTTCTCATGTGCCATTTTCACTCTAAAAATGGCTAAGCATGGGTGCGGGCTATCCTATTTCACATAGAATGTGCTGTTCTAAGTAAACAATGTCAGGACCAGCCAACAGGGTATGAAATGAAGTTGCCCGCACAAAAAGATAGAGCAAAACCAAAGTCCAGACGATGCCTTGTGCCAAAAGACATGGGGCACAGATCAAAAGTGCAAAAATTGATGTCCAGATGACAGCCCATGCTAGACTACATAGACTGCGTCCAGCATGGCCGCGCAAAGCATGGCACCCCGCACCACTATGAGGCAAGCGTTCCATGCTAGTTCTAACGGACTGAGCCAGCACGAGGCCACACTTGAGCCTATTTTTAGGCCCATCTCCCAAATAGCTATAAATATAGCCTTAGTCTACTAGGACTTGAGATCTTTCATATCATAGATCATTTTTAGATTTTGAAGAGCAACAGAGAGAAAGAAACACTCTCTATTCTCTTTAGGTTCTTTATCGTTACTTTTTATTTTGATTTTTCCCTAAGATGGGGAATTGAATGAAATACTTGAATTCTATGTCTATGGAGTAGTTTTATAGCTTGGGGATAAATTTGTATTCATGTGTTGGTTATGTTTTTGTGAGATTCTTTCGATCATCCTAATTTTATGTGCTTATAATATTATGATGGCTTGTTCTTAAATTTTTTTATAATTGCATGAATGGTACACTCCATTAGCACACACTCTAGTCTACATTCATGTTGGTGCACATATTGATACCTCCTGGGGAAGAGAAACCTTGATGTGATATGGGTATCGGGATCCAGGTCCAATTGAATGTGTGTACGTAGGTCTTTTTCGAGTTTTACAGTTACGATGATAGCACACCAAACTTAGCTGGTGAGTTGGTCCGAAGGGTTACAGGTAGAGATAGTAAATCATAGCAAGCTAGGGTTGTAAGAGGAAATAATGTCATCGATAAGGTGCGTACCTCCCCTTTGCCTATTTATGGGCCTAAGAGTAGAGCATCTATGGTGTGGTACCTGGGATGTAATTGTACGGGAGAGAAACAGACCTACGCAACAGTCGGACCGTTGTTGCACTCTCCTAATTACGGAGGCAGTGCCAATAGAAAATTGCAAGAGCACCCTAAATGAAAGGTATGGGGAAGTGCTGACCATCGACCAAACCACTTATTATGAGCACTATATTAGGTTGATGATGTCTTATATGTGATTGAGTAGAGGATCGAAACATGTAATCAACCAAGTTATGCAAATATTCCCTAGTGTTTAGCTATATAGTTTTCTTGTGTTTTAGTTTTATGTTGTAGTTGCTAATAAAAAATAAAAAACTCTCCATTTTACTTTATTAGCTATTCCTAGCACATGGACGAATTAACAACCCGGATGTGGTTGTGTTTAATTTACTATCAGGACCTAGCTTCTTTGTGGACAACCCGGGCTTTCCACAAACTACCCCATAGGTAGCTTAGTAGTGTGTTGAGTGCAGAACTATAAATTTTATCTTTGACCTCGCGAAAAGCTTTCACTTGGGTTAATTATCTACACTTAACGACCCCGAGTGAAGGCGGGTCAAATTTTACCGCCGCTGGAAGGGATGATAATCAGTTTAATTGTCAATTTACATAACACGTTACTTGAGTAGTTAGTACTTCTTTTGTTTTTGTTTTCTTTTGTAGTTTTTGTGATAGTAATCTTGCTATTTTGACCTTGTTTGCTAGTGTTATATTTGTTAGGGTATTGTTAATTCCTAATTTATGGTACATACCCGTGCCACAAATCTAGGAGTTTTACACTACTCTACTGAAAAAGCAGGTAGTAGGAGATGGAGGAAACAGAGAGCTAGATTTGAGGTCAACCTAGACCAGTTGTATTAGTGGAAGGACCGCTAATGGCAGAGGATAATAGGACACTAAGGGAGCTCATGGCTCCCAATTTTGAGAACTAACTGCTTTGTATCAGTTTTCCCATTACCACCAAACGTGAGTTGCGAGTTAAAGAGTGGTATGATACATTGTCTACCGACATTCCACGAGATGGTAGCGGAAGATCCCAACTGGCACTTGTCAGAGTTCCACCTCGTCTATACAAACATAAAGCCTCTGGGGGTCTCAAAAGACGACTGTAACCTGAGGGAATTCCCCTTTTCTCTTCAAGACATAGCTAGATATTGGTTGTACTACCCCCCCCACTTGGATGTATACGCTAATGAATGGAAATGAAGAGAAGATTTCTCGAGAAGTATTTTGCTACCTCCAAATCTGCCGGATTAAAGAAGCAATTGTAAAATATTACCCAGGGTGTAAATGAGTCATTGTATGATTATTGGGATCATTTCAAGAGACTTTTGGCAAGCTATCTATATCACATGTTTAAAGAAGGAGACTTGGTTTACTACTTTTTTTAGGGATTGTACGACGATGATGTGAGGATGGTGGACGTCACATGTAATAGATCCATTGCCAACAAGAGTCCAAAAGATTCTATGGTTCTTTTGAAGGAGATGGCCAACAGAATAAGGCAATTTGGTACAAGGTCGAGAGTGAAGGTTTTGGATGAACCATCCTAATCCCCCAAGTTCGAAGAGCAAGTCCAAGCTCTTGCTTCAATGATGAAAGAAAGGTTCATCAAGTCAAGGTTTCTAGCTTGTGCAACCTTTATCAGAATACCAATATGTGCCCACAAGTAGCGGAAGACCTAAAAGAGGTGAAGGCCATAGAGTACAACAATAAGGACACACTGCATTTTGCTAGGGGTAACAACAAAGGTTCCGAGGGAACCAAAATGATACAAGGAAAGATCCTGAAGCAAACTCTTTCAACCCAAGGTACCAAGATCATCCAAATTTCTGGTGGAGGAAGGACAATCAACCTCAAGGATATCGAGGCGGACAAGTTCCACCTAAAACATATCCAAGGGGTGAAGGCCCTTCCAACAACCCCGCCTGTATCTATAAGTCTTACAGAGAAGATATTTTAGAAGCCATCGGTCAATTGGGGAAAAGGCACGAGGTATTGTGGAGAGGAAAAGGCTCGAAATTGAAAACATTGGCAATAGGGCCTTTTTGAGTATCAAAAGCCTCGAAGTCCAAGTTGGGCAACTCACCACCTTGGTGAGCCAACTTCAGGCCAAAGAGTCCGGCAAACTCCCTTCCCAACTGGAGATCAACCCAAGGTACATGAGTTCACTCAAGTTCAGAAGCCAGAAGGAAGTTTGTGACTCCGAGAAGAAGGTTATGCAAGAAGACGATAGGTTATTGGAGTCTAACAAGGGATATTTTAAAGAGGATGAAATTATTGTCGAGGAAGCGCCTACCAAGGAGTTTCCACCGCCCGAGGCACAACTGACTATCCCACCTCCATTTCCAAATTCTTTGAGGGAAAGGTCAAAGGTGGAAACCAATCATGTAAGCATTCGAAGAATCTTGAAAAGGTCAAGGTAACAATCCCTATCTTAGAGCTAATTGAAAATGTGCTATCATATGCTAAGTTTCTTAAAGTTTCATGCAAAAAAAGGATAAGTAGACCAACTAAAAAGGCAGAACATTTTAAAATGAAGGGAGTCACCATTTTGAATCACTAAAATTTTCCTAAGAAATGCAATGACCCCGGGATGTTCTCTATTCCTATATACTTAGGAGGAAAGCTTATTGAAAATTCCATGATAGACCTAGGTGCATCCATAATTGTGATCCCATTTAGTCTTTATGAATGTCTAGATATAGGTGAACTTAGGGACACTGGGGTGATTATCCAACTTGTCGATCACTCCCAAGCTAGTCCTCGTGGGCTAGTGAAGGATGTGATAGTGCAAGTTGGCAAGTTGGTGTTCCCAGAGGACTTTTATGTTCTTGGCATGGCGCATGATGGAAGTGCACCCCCAATCCTATTGGGGAGACCCTTCCTTAAACCGTTAAAGACTAAAATCAATGCCCATTTGGGAACCCTAACCCTAGAAGATAATGTGAATACATTGGAATTTAACATCTATAAACCTAGGTAAGATCCGATTAATTCATCTTTTGTGTGCAAAGGCGTGACCTTATGAGATGAGAATGATCTATGTGAAACTTCTTGCATGACAAGTGAGTATGAATGTTTTCATGAATCCCTTGTTGATGATGATAGTGTTGAAGAGTCCTTTACATTGCATGATTCGAGTGACAACATATTTGTGTTAGACTGCTTTTCCATGCTGACTAACTTGCAGTGGGAAAGGAAGAGTGTTGAGGGCATAAAACCCTCTCGACCTCCTCCTATACCCAAAGTAATGTCTACAGACTCAACCTTAGCAAGGCTTGGGAGTTCATCTTCCATGGCGGAAAAAGCATCCAAAGGTAAGGGTGACACGTTATGGAAACCTCTTCACAATGATGTCATCGTGGGTGGAGTCGTCGATGGCGATTTTGGAGATCCAACGGTAGGTTGTTTTAACTAGAATGCATGAAAAATAAATAAGTCATGAGATGACAATAAATATACAGTGTTTCTTATTACTTTGTTTTCATGATTTTGAGTAGTGAGTAGGTTTTGCATGTTCATGTTTGTGATGAGGATTTTGAGATGAAACTCTTTTTTTATTTTAAAATTTGAGCTTGAGTCTCGTGATTTTGTTTGGATGGAATAAGGCTTAATGGGTGACTTGGTTTTTTTTTGAAAAAGAGGGAAAACTAAGGAAACATTGGTCAAAATATTGGCAGTATTGGCACGAGCCGTTCCAAGCGATAATGCTCGTGTGACAGGAGTTAGCATGGGGGACCTCATGCCATGATTTAGCACGGCCCGTTCTAAGCTATACGGTCTATGCCAGACAACTTGGCATGAGGGGGTCCATGTTAATACCCTTGACACGAGGGTATAAGTGTCGACACCCCATTAGAGCATCCAAATTGTACCAAAAATGAAAATTTTCAAAAAATATGAATTTTAAGCTAAAGAAATGTATTTTGGTTCACAAAATTTTGAAATTCTCTTATTCCTTAGGATTTTTGATGGAAATATTACTTTAAACCTCTCTTGTTATTGAATATATTGGTACTATTGTCCCCCAAATTGTAAATTTCAAAATTCCATCCTTATCTTAATTATACCTCTCCTCCTTATCACCTTTGCAGAATTTTTCCACCTAATTGATTTGTATAACACATTCAAGATTTTCAAGAAACACACACTCACACACGTTCTTGGTGAACTTGGAAATTTGAAGTTTTTCTCTAAAAAATTTGTATTTTTGCTTCTTCTTGTGTGGATCTTGAAACTTCTATCTTCAAAGTCCGGGTAATCCTTTGAACTTTATGTTTACTTGCTTTGTTTAACATTGTGGTAGTGTTATGTGAAGCATGAACCTTGACAGTGTTTATGTTCTTGTGAATTTGTTTTGGTTGTATGCTTGATCTCTTGTTGAAGTAAGTTTGGATGGCTTGATTTGCTACTATGCTTGGATGATATAATCTGCATGTGTTGGGTGATTTAGGAGGTTGATTCTTAATTGCATTGTTTTTTTTGACGGGTTGATATGAAGTTCCATGAGTTATTGTTTGATGAGAATATTATTGTTTGAATAGCCTTCATGTAGAGATTATCATGATTTGAAATGACTAGGCTATTTAAGAGAAATTTTCTTGTTAAAAAATATTGTGGGCATGCCCTTATTTATGATCACATTACCACTCTCTCCTTGATTATGTTTGGTTGCCTCTGAAAAAGTGTGTGTCAGAGAAAGGAAAGTCTTCGCAGGGTGAGAAAAGGAAGAAACCCGCTAAGGTTGTGAACCATGAACCAGTGACTCCCCTTCCTCGAAACCCCGTATTCATGATGGAGTTCATGGGCTTGCCTGAGATCTCCGAGAATGAAGCCCAGAGGTGGAGGTATTTGAAGGGACTGAAGAGGAACATTTTGGTGATGGAATTCAAGTGCAAGGATACCTTGGAGGCTCTAGGCCTACTCGATATTGTTACCTATTTATTAGGATGGGTAGGTCTAGAAGGTTTCCTCGTAAAGAACTCAAAGACCTAAGGTGGACTTTGGAGTTCCTTGCTACTCTATTGCAAGTTACAGATGATGATGGACATCGAGCAATAAGATTTCACTTGGATGACATAGAGTATACAATGAGACACAAGGAGGTGGCTCACGCTTTCGGTTGGAGATACGAAAGTGACATTTAGAGGACACATCGATAGGGTTTGCCATTATCGCTTAGGAATTTTTGAAGGCAGCTGACAGGCACAAACATGAAGAACTTATGCAAAAGCACTGCTATAGTTCATTCGACGTTGTGTTATGTTCAACAGTTGCTAGCGATATGAGTATTTTACCATGGTGAACTAACACAATGCCCGGGGTTTGGATGTGCATTGCCTTTGGGCAACGACTCCTGAGGGTAACTTCTACCCAAACTTAGTGGGAGCTTTTGTACATGAATGCTCAGCTATAGGGGAGAGAAAAGGAGGAAAGATTTTGATGGGCGGCATAGTAGGGCTTTTGGCACAGTATTTGGGGCATCCGATCACTCAAGAAGTATTGGCTAGTTCATGACGATCAGGAACAAAGTACACTATTGAGAAGTTGGCTCGAGCTTCCATGATAGCACCTACGACCTCAGACGATCGCTTCATGATCCTTCCTGCGCCGGAGTGCACTGCTATTACCCACAACATGAGTTTGGATGATTTGTTCCTTGAGCCCGACCCGCTCTTTGAAAAGGAATTCTACTAGATTCTAGCCAACCTAGAGATAGAGATCGAGGAGACGGATGGAAAGACTTCTTCAAGGGAACCTCCTAGCTGCTCTCACTTATCCACATACATCATTGACTGATTGCATACCCTCGGTGAACAGTTCTCGAGCTCCACCTAAGCAATGCAAGAGGTCGTCCTAGCGGTAGAGGGTATGAAGTCGCAATTGGAAGAGCTTAGCAAAAGGATGGATTCCATAGAGGCCGCTATTCAAGATTTTGGGTACATCGAGAGGAACCACATAAGGCAAGAGGATGAAAGCCCTTTAGGGCTGCGAGAGTAAATGCTACGACTTTCCTAGCCTCACTCATGTGTTCACATTTTTTTTGTGCATTGGGGACAATGCATAGTTTAAGTGTGGGGGAGGGAGTAGTGAGCACTTGGGGAGTTTTTCATTTTGGGATTTCTTGGTAATTTTATGTTTTCTTTTGGAGTTTTTGTTGTTTCTTTGATAATTTTTGGTGTTTGCTTCCTTTTGGGATGTTTTGGATGCATACTTGGTGGTGTGACTTGCTTGTTAGGATGCATAGCTTGTCTTGGGATAGTTGTTTTAGAAGCTTTGGTGGTGTAATTTTTTGTTTGTCATTATCTTCATGTAGTATGAATCCCAACTTTGGGGCATTTTGTGCTACACCAAAAAATTGAATGATTTGAAAAAATGAAAAAAAATACCCAGCTATGTTGGAAACCTAAAAGGGCAACTTAGAAAACATTGGAAAAGCCTGGATAGGTCAAAAGGCCTAGGTAAAAATGAGAGGCTAGGCCCAGCTAGGTTTACGAACCTAGGAAAACAATTAGAGGCCGTGTGGAAAAGGGTGAGAATGTGAACTCAACATGTGTGAAAGCTAGGATGAAAACCCGAAAGGGATCCTAGGAAAAATGACATAAATTGAGAGAAAATAAAAAACTAGGTTGACGGTATATTTTCATCATCATTTGTTGTAACTAAGTTGAGAATCTAGAGTTATCCTTAGTTACAACCAAGTCAACGACTCTTGGATTTCCTTGGTGGATTGTTTTTATGCATGACTCTTGGATTCCTTTTGGGGGAATTTTTGGGAAAAGTAAGCTAGCTTAACACTTATCTTTCTTTTCTTACCTTTTCCTCACTTTATCTTCGGGGAGTGTGAGAGTTATGAGATTCATGCTTCTTTGTGGAGAATAGGGAAATCTAGGAATAAGTTGAATGCCTCGATTAACTTATGCTTGCATGCTACATTTTTCTTAATCCTTTTCTTTTTCTTATTTACTCGATGAACGAGTAAAGGGTTAAGTGTAGGGGGTTTGATGTGCTTCATTATGCGTGCGTTAAGTGTTGCATTCAGCGTGATAATTGGATTTTTTTTAATGTTGAATTTCTAGTACTAGTTGAATTTAATTGACAGGGGGTTTAGATGGCCATATTTGGTTTTCTTGTCTAATCCCGCATTTTGTAGACATAGTTGGTACTAATGGACACCTTGTATCCATGGACACCTAGATATTCCTTTGTGATCATCCTTAGAAGGTCGCTCGTGGGTACTTTTTCATTACATTTTGTATTTAAGGCCATTAGCAAGGATGACAGAAGATATTGAGGGCCATTCACATTAGAATGGTAGTAGATGATAGCCCCCGCCGAACGACACGGACCGCACCAAGCCCAGAGCTCCGCACCAGCACAAGGCAAGTGGCCCACGCTAGATCTGACGGACCTCGTCGGCACGAGGCCACGTTAGCGGTGTGACTTTTGCATTTCATGGCGATTTGTGCGAGCGGCGGCTAACTAGGGATTTCTCCTATTTTGGGCCTATTTTGGGCCTATTTTTAGGCACAAATCCCCTACAACTATAAATATATACTTAGTCTACTAGGGTTTGAGATCTTTCATATCATAGATCATTTTTAGATTTTGAAGAGCAACTTAGAGAGAGAAACACTCTCTCTTCTCTCTATGTTCATATTCTTTTTATTTTTCTTTTTCCCTAAGATGTGGAATTCAATGAAATTTTGAATTCCATGTCTAGGGAGTAGTTTTATAGCTTGATGATAAATTTTTATTCATGTGTTGATTATTTTTTTGTTAGATTCTTTAGATCTTCCTAATTTTATAAGCTTATGATATTATGATAGCTTGTTCTTGAATTGTTTATAATTGCATGACTGGTACACTCCATTTGCATACACTCTAGTCTACATTCATATTGGTGCACATTTTGATACCCCCCGGGGAAGAGAAACCTGTTATAATATGGGTAGCGGGGTTTGAGTCCACGTGAGTGTGTGCATGTAGGGTTTTTTCTGAGTTTTACGGTTACAATGAAAACAGACCAGTCTCAGCTGGTGAGTTGGTCCAAAGGGTTACGGGTAGAGATAGCAAATAGTAGAAAGCTAAGGTTGTAAGAGGTTCTAGTGTCATCGATAAGGTGCCTACTTCCTTTTGCCTCCTAATAGGCCCAGGGGTAGAGCATCTGTGGTTTAGTGCATGTGACATAATCGTACAGGGGAGGAACAGATCTGTACAACGGTCAGACCGTTGTTGTACTCCCCTAATTACGGAAGCGGTACCGATAGAAGATTGCAAGAACACTCTACGTGACAGGTATTGGGAAGTGCTGACCATCGACCACACCACGTGTTATGAGCATTAGATTAGTTGATGATGTCTTATATGTGATGTAATCAAAGATTGGAACATTTAATTAACCATGTTACGCAAATATTTCTCAAGTGTTTAGCTACGTAGTTTTCTTGTATTTTATTTTTATGTTTGTAGTTGCCAATTAGAAAAACCCAAAACACCCCATTTTACTATATTAGCTATTCCTAGCACACTGACGAATTGACAACCCGGACATGGCTGTGTTAAATTGATTATCAGGCCCGAGCATCTCTGTGGACATACCTGGGCTTGCCATTAACTACCCCATAGGTAGCTTAGTAGTGAGTTGGGTGCAGAACTATAAATTTTATCTTTGACCTCATGACAAGCCTTTGCTTGGGTTAATTAGATACAATTAACGACTTTTGAGTGGAGGCGAGTCGCTCTATCTTGCGGTTGTGTGCCTCTTTGGTTTGCACATATTGTTCAATTATTTTTTGCAATTTCCTTGGGTTTTTGGCCATGTTTTTTGTGAGTTCCTTGCCTCCTGTGAATGTGCCCAACAAGGATTGGAATGACAGATCGTGAACCTGCAAACATTTTGTTACGAACCTATTATGGTATTCTGTGGGACTTTCATCGCTTTGCTGAGCTGTGTTTTTTAGGTCTGCTATTATCTTGGTGAAATTTTGTTTCTGGTAAAAGCGCTTCAAGAACAAATCTGACAACTGTGCCCAAGACTTAATGCTTCCATTTGGTAGTCTTCATATCATGTAATCGATTTTCTCGATAGGAATATAGGGAAATCCTTGCACACCAACTCAATTTCCGCATCACAAAATATCATTCTGTTGCATTAGGAATGTAGGAATTTCTTCAATTCAGTTGTCCCACAATAAATTTTGATGTGCAATGGAAGTTTGAAGTCCTATGGCATCTTGAAATCACGCATATGCAGTGCCTATGGTGATTTGTCTGCATCATCTTCTGCCACTATATCTCTTAACTCATCCCCATACTTAAGATTACCATGCTTTTGACTTAATTTTGGGGATTTTAGCTTGAGAGGGGCTATGAATTGACTGTAAAGTTGTTCTCTGTTCGCTTTGAGAAATGATACGAAAGCTTTCCTTTCTTTTTCTTGATTCACGTTAGGAGACTGTGCTTCCTCTTCATCACCTTCCATATTTTCTTTACTGTATTCTTGTTCTCTACTAGGGTTATATTCTTGATCTTGGCTGGGATGCATACTCTTGTTGCACCCATATATGTTTTCTTGTGTATGATGGTTTTGGCTTCCCTCGCTTCTAGTGAACACTATTGTCTACTTTAAAGGGAAAATAAGACTCAAAAAAAATTCTCATTCCCACATTAGGCGCCAGATGTTGTGGTACTCCCAATCAACCAATGTGACTACAGTTCAACGTATGCAAAACAGATCCAGGAAGTGATTCCGGGGAAAATGCTCTTATGCTAAAGTCAATAGTTTCCTTTAGAGAATTGAAATTTCTCAGTATAGTCTCACTTACCTTAATCGACGTTCTTACTAAGGTATTTATATAATATTACCGTCATGGTTCCACGTTATCAGGATTCACAATCATAGGTTATATCATGGTCCCTATAAACTCGGTTCGTGTCTTGCTTTGTGGCTAGAAGCTGATTATGGTCTCCCCCTTTCTCAGCACGTGGTTTGGAACCTTCCAACCCGATTCTTCTTTTCTTGATTCACATCTAAGATTAGTCTGGGGCTAAGTTCTGGGCTGGGCATAAGTCCAATCTTATGCGGTTCATGGGCTAGGTATACACCACAACCATTTCAACAAAATTTTCATGAAGGATTTGAAAAGGTTAAATGTTTACCTTTTTATCATTTGCGGGGATGACCTTGTCAAAGTTGTCGGCCTCGTTATTAGGAGTTTGAATGATTGCCTCCTGATCTACCTCATCATACTTGGGAGAATGGTGTGATCCTCTTGATGATGGTGTCTAATCTAGTGTTAACCTTCTAAGTTCTCGGGAATAGCAAGGCCTGTGTTGGATCAACTTCCGAATGAGAATGTCTTGTTGCTTAATCTATTTCTCTTGTTGAAAGGCTTGTTTTTACAATGTGTGGATCTGGTATGGTTGTACACGACCATAGTACCGAGTAATCCCAAATGCCTCTCTTAGGGTCATGAACCCTCTCACTACCCTAACACGCCCCGCGTGGTCAGGTTTTCTTGTAGCCTCAATAAGTATGTCATTTTTAAATGTGTCTATGAATTTCCCCTCCAATTATTCATTCTTTAATTTTTCATAACCATCAAAATTGATGGAATTGATTAACTAATGTAAATGGGAAATATGGTAGTGAAGAAAAAAAATAAAGGAAGTGAAGGTTTACCACTCGTTCCACAATTTTTTGTCCTCCTCCTTCACGTACATGCCCTCCTTGTTTTGTCGGCCTTTGAGGAATAAATGTCACCTATCAATCTCATCCACATCCATTGGTCTTACAATTACTCTTGTTTCTTCTTCGACCATCCTAGCCTCGATTGCAATTTGAACATTTCTTTCAAGACGTTCTTTCACTAATTGCATTGCCACTAATCGATACCCCCAACAGCTTAAACGATGAGGAACTATATTCAAACCAGCTACGCGTTGTTTTTCTTTCTACATACCCTGTGTTAGAGACATGTCAGCACTTATGACATCTTAATATAAATACTTTGTAAATTAATCTTTTGATTACTAACGTTAGAATCATTCTCCAAAGCCCTTCTCTTGTAGATCTCCCAACTCTCTGGTTGAATGTGTGTGTACGTTATCCACAGACGATCACCTTTCTTCGAAGAAAACTTGTAGTCCCTAGACAAAGTATATTTGTGTTGCTTCCAACTCTTGCACCAAATAGATAGATATATGGTTCTCAAGACATAGATATGGAAGCTTCAATCCATTGCTCCCATGATAAAGCTAAGCTAGATAATTAAAAGACATGATTAACCTACAAAAACTAAGAAAAGAAAGAAAGAAAAACTAGGGTTTGAACCCACAAAAATGCAGGAAGAAGAAGGTGGATCCGTGTTGTTGAAGAGGAGAGGATAAGATGAGTATTTATAGTACAAAAAGCAATAAGAGTTTCTGGCCATTCATCCATCGCGAGTCGCGACGGGCTTGTGACAACCTTGCGACAAACTCTAGTTCCAGCACCATTTCTTCTTTCTCCTTTTTGTTTCATATCCTCCTCTTCTCTTCACTTCTTCAATTCTTAAAATCTTAAAAAGCTCAAATACAAGTCTTCAAATCTTCAAATCTTCAAAGGTATTCTTCAAAGTCTTCAAACAAATTACCTTGTCACACAAAATTGTCTATAAAAGTAATAAAAGGGTAAAAGTCACTTTTAACCCTCCTTAGAGAATTTCAAGGTAAAATGTCACATTTAGAGCACAGAAGTGTACAAATGTGAATTCTAAAAGTCCTAATATAACCGCATAAAATGGGTATATCAAACCTCCCCACACTTAAACCTTACTCGCCCTCGAGTAAGAAAATATTCAAGCACACGACGGAATTCATATGTCTATATCCTAAACTAATATTCCCCCAATCAAAACCTCACAAAAACTCTCAATATCATAAATCCCAAAATCAAAGAACAAATGAGATTTTTTTTCACACACATAACCCCAATTCCTAAATCTAACCAAACCTACCACTTATCAATTCACTACCCATAAAAGCATTTCAAAGTCCCAAATTGATATTCCCCAAGTCCAATGACACAAAATGAAGTTAAAACCATTTAGGAGGTTCAACCACACACTTCACTTCGTACCAATATATCAACCAATATCCAATGACACAAAATGAAGGCAAAACCATATAGGAGGTTTAAACACATAATTCACCCAATGTCAATATATCAACCAAAATGATGTATAAAAGAAACAAGAATTTCATAACCCTACTTCATTTTTCAACCCACTAAGTTACCTAATCCCAAGAGGTCTAAAGATGTTGAGCTACCCGATCCATCCATATGACAACCGCAACCTTATGAATCTAACGCCGACAAATGAGTGCAATCATAACATTTTTCTTTTTTTCTCTCTTTCTCTCATTTTGCGTAGGAGCCATTTCCAGTTTTCATCCTAGCCACACATCATGTTTCTTTGGCTCACATCTCACCTTTTTCAGCACATTTTGGCCTCTCACGTGAGATCATAGCCAAGAAGCAAAAGTTTAAGTGTGTTGATGAAGAACTCGTGCTTTGTTGAATGTGGGATTCATACTGTGGATTTCATCCATGTGAATCTCAATGTATAGGAAAACATCCTCATGATTCTGAAGAACATACAAATGTGCAGTGCCCAAAACCTCTGTGGAGGGGCTTAGTAGCTTACCTTGTCGAGTCCCTACACCGTCTAACCACCTGTTATGCCTAGAAATGGGAAGATCGATAGATTCAGACTCACTAATATAATTGGTACAAAATTAAATTACTTCCTTTGCACGTTACCGTTGCACAATACTTGCATCAGGTCTATACCCATTCTTCACAAAATGCATGAAAATTTTCATGTACTGCTCGAAGGGATAAAACTATTTTAAAAATACAAGACCACATAACTTAATCTCCCAAACCAAGTGAATTATCAAATGTACCATAATGTCAAAAAAAAAGGTGGGAGGTACATCTCCATTTGACACAAAACTTCTAAAGTCATAGCTTGCAACCAAACAAGATTAACAACACTAATGGTTTTTGAACATATAGATTTGAAGAACAGACACAGCTTTGTAATACATAATCGTATAGGGGATGACAGTGATGACCGAATTTCAATGGCATTCAATTAC
This sequence comes from Rubia yunnanensis, assembly GCA_037428765.1. Lineage (NCBI taxonomy): Eukaryota > Viridiplantae > Streptophyta > Magnoliopsida > Gentianales > Rubiaceae > Rubia > Rubia yunnanensis. The sequence continues at coordinate 69,775,153 of CM075068.1, forward strand.
TGCATCAAGTTGTACCAGTCTTGGGATTTCAATCCAACCAACTTCAACTTTTTTAGTAATACACAAGTGCTGATGTTGGAAGAAAAAGCTCCAGGAGCTTTCACACTACTCGGCTTCTCACAGTACGGCTTCTTCTCTGTCCGAGACATTGAATAACAAGCCGAAAGGAGGTAACAAGCATCTCCATCAGTAATGGGACCCAGATTTTCTCTAATACCCATGTCAACTGGATCAAGTCGAGACTTCAATCCATCTTTGGTTTTACCAAGAGTATTCAAAAGTGTTCCAATCAAAGCATCACATACATTCTTCTCTATGTGCATTACATCAAGAGAGTGTCTGACATCCAAATCCTTCCAATAAGGGAGCTGAAAGAAGATTGAGCATTTTTTCCAACTAACTTCAACACCCAACTTCCACTTCCCCTTACCAAAACAGTTTGGAAAGCCTCTAAAATTTTCAAATACCTCAGTGTTGGTTAACGGTAGAGGCGCACCTCGTAGCTCCATGTTTCCATTGAACCACTTCTTGGAAAAATGCCACGAATGCCATCGAGAAGAAAACATTGATGCCCCTAGTAGACAGTTTTGGAACCATGATTAAGTTGACAAAATGAGGTTTCTTTCTCACAAACTGACACGCATAGTGGCCTTTCATTGAATATCCTGGAAAATTTCCATAAGTGGGAAAATCATTAATGGTGCAAAACAAAAGGCCTTCATCGTGAAAATATCATCCACAAAAGCATTGTAGGTATGGACTCCATGATTGAACAATGTCAAAAAATTATCCACTAAGGGCATAAGATATACATCACTGTCATTGTCACGTTGCTTGGGGCCTAAAATATCATAGACAAGAGAACATATTTTATTTCCATTACCAGCCACGACGGTAGATTGTATATCACCAACATTATGAGCCAAGAACTGTATCCACTACTCATGTTTCCAAATGGATTCATTCCATCAGTAAACATCATTAACCTCAGATGTCGGGATCCGATCCAAACTCTGGGTATATACCGTCAATCTTTTTCCATTGCTCACCATCGAATGTATTCCTTATTTTATCATCTGCCTTCCGCATGCCAGCGTAGTAACTTTGCATCTTCTTTGGAAGAAAAAAATTGTTGATGTGAAATTATCGGAAGATGCCATAAAACCTTAATGAGTGTCTTCTTCTTTGAAACACTCCCCAGCTCCGCAAACACACTAATTTTAGCACACTTTAACTTGTGTCAAGATTCACCGCATACCGTGCATGTTTCAAGTTTCTCATCCTCCTCTGCTCTAAAAAAAATGCAATCATTCAGACATGCGTGGATATTTTATATTTCTAAACCCATAGGACAAAGAATTATTTTCACGGTATAAGATATCTTAGGCAATCGATTTCCTTCGAGAAGCAATTCCCAAAAAAATTGTAGAGTTTAAGTCATCCATTTTCATTCCAACCAAATTTGGTCTTCAAATTCATGAATTTCAACGTCTCACTCAAAAGTGAATGTTTTGACCCAACGTACAGTGGGAAATTCTTGTCATTAAGAAAAAACTCTAGGGCCTTGGGTTTACCATAGAATTCTGTAGTAACATCCTCCACCATCTCATCAAATTGATTATTACAATCTAATTCAACCCTTTCCTTTATTCTAACATTTCCACCTGTATCTGTTGGTACCTCCTCGTGCCATATATAACAAGTGTAACTTCTTTGGAAACCCCAATTTATGAGGTGTTCACGTAACTTCTTCCTCTCTAAATAAGCATCATTCTTGCAATCCTTGCATGGGCACCGTGCACGCAAGACCTTGTTTTTGGTGGCATGTTCAAAAGCCACAACAATAAATGAATCTACTAAAAAATGTAATAAGGTGAAGTCCTGAGGTCGCTCTGGATGAGTCCAATTATATCGATTAACTACATGAAAATTTCATCAGCACACATTCAATCATATATGCAGAACAATTTCGATCGATGAGAAACATTTCAAATCAAAACCCTGACTCAAAACATATCAAAACTTAACATAATAATAAAATCATTAGTATGTGTTGAATTACCTTCACCATTTCCTTCCAAAAAGTGCCCTAAATATTTAGCTTATTTTTGCAAATGAAAATGGGATTGGCAGTATGTATTTATTGCTATTTTTTATGGGTTCCATTCTCGGAACATAAATCGGACCTTGATAAATTGTGTACAAATCTAGTCCGACTTTGTTCCATCTACAGAACGCCACACTGACAAAACTTTCGAGATCGGAAGGGAAATCGTGCTTGCAATTACAACTCAAACCTACCAGTTCCGGATCAGGAACACTAATCGGATCCCTATTCCGAACTCAAAAGATGTCACGTTCAAAATCATTTTGAAAGAATCACCTTCCATCTCCCTCAATCAAAGGCGGTTCTGATTAAACAACCTTTGTACAAACAATAACCACCTAAAATAAATGTGTCCGATTCAGAGAGGTTCCGATATCAGAACCTCTTCCAGAAGGTGGTTTTAACAAAATAAGGTGGAACCACCTTCTAATTTTTCCTTTAATGAGCCATCCTCAACTAGTGTAGGGTTTAGAAGCACCAACCTTTACATAAAAAATGAGAACTTCATCTTTCTTAAAGATTGCCAACCTACAAGAAGAATAGTAATTGAACTCCTCCCCTATAAAAAATAATAAAATGAAGTGAAAATTTACCAAAATGAAGAGGAAAGTAGGTGTATTAATCATGAACACATAGCTTTGATTTGAAGATAAAGAGAAATGGAGATTAAAAGATGGAAGAAATGGAGTATAAAGATGGAGAGGTTTTGGTGTGGGGGGAATGAGGGAAAATGCTGGGTTTCATAAGGATATTTAATTCCCTTTTGACTAACCACCTTTAATGCTATTTTTTGTGTCTGACAGAGCTTTCAAAATCATAAGAAAATAGTCCCTTCATCCAAACCCTCCGTCAGGTTCCAAACTCGGAACTTAAGTTAGTATTAAAAAAATCCCAATCAGAGGGTTCCATCGTTTTTCAAACTTCGAACCCAAATTGTGCTCTCCTAAAATTGTAACCCTACATTCTACATCAATTCTCCAATCCTGCTACAATGTTGAGGCCAAGGCACACTAAGAAAAGCATCGGGGCGACGAGTGACCATAGCCATCAACCGTTCACTGAGATTGGGGCGTTGGAACAATTTTTCTACACAAAGGTGGAGAGGATGTATGTGAGTTCAAAAGCGTAAAGTCATTATTTCCAAGATTTTAGGTGATTGTCTATTGAAGAATTGAATTTATTTGTTAGATAAATATAAACTTCAACACCTAGAAAATATTGTGCCTGGAGGAAAATATCTACCATGACGAGGTCATTCAATTTTATGCCAATTTAGGGAAAAATAGTAATAGGGATAGTACGACGGTGAATGGAAAAATAATAACGGTTAACAAGTTCACAATCAATGAAGCCCTAGGATCAAGCTATACCCCCACCCCCCAAAGAAATTTATAACTGAAACCCATCCCCACGGCCCCTGGACATATGTCACCAACAAAGTTGGCCATTGGTCACCAAATCCACCCCAATAAACCCCGTAGAAATGGCTATGAAATATTTTGGGCAAAGGGGAGCTACGGAAGGGTACACAGGTGAGCCGACGATCGGTAATTTGATGCTCATCTACTTTGTGATGGAGGGTGTGAGGATAAACCCCCGGTTCACCATAATTATGAGCATGCTCAAGGCTGTGAATATGAAGAAAAAGGATCTACCCTATGGTGGATGGATTACGACTATGATTAAGAAAGCTGGAGCCGTGCCCCAAGATCGTCCTTTTCGATTGGAGTATTATGAAAAGGCGTGGTTCCAACATAAGAACTAGCAGCTCGAATTTGATAGTAGATGGGAGCAATGCGTGATTTTGGGTCAAGCTACGAAGAATGCAAAAGGGCTAGGGATGGGGATGTTGATAGAGCCGAGGGTTCCTCTTCTCATAATTTTTAAAATTTTAATATTACGGATTTTTGATATTATGTCCAATTTTTTTTTTCATTTTTGAAGAATGTGTGTGATTTTCTTGTGTTAATGGGTTCACAAAGCAGTTGGAAGAGCCAAATTGATTGGTACTTGAATTGCATTCGTGGCGACATGGAGCAAACCCACAAGATGTTGGCTAGAGAGAGGCGCGACAACAACGTTTCATGGAATCTCAGGGAATCACTCTTCTACTAAGCGAGGATGATGAGTCACCTGCCTTCGAGCCAGTTTTTTTTTCTGAGAGCGAGGAAGAGGCGGAGGAAGATTCAAACCAATAGGATGGCAATATTCGATGACGGCATTGATCACATGTTCTAGTGTGCCAGCAGGAGAGAGTTTTTTTTATCAAACATTTTATGTTGCTAAATTTAAGAAGTAGAGTATGGTTGAATTTCATTTTTATAATGTATTGGGATTACTTTATATTATTTTTTCTTAAAATTCAAGAATTCTAATTCATTTCAGAAAAACAAGTATTGATAAGATTTTGAGAATATTATGTGGACATGAAATTCTCTAAGATTTAAAAAATGACCATTGAAGACGAATCATTTCCGAGTTCAGAAATGAATCTTGTCTTTTAAAAAAATAGTCCACACGAGGTTACGAGTCCGGAAGGCGATTGGTTTCAATTGACCATTGGAGCCAATTTTGTTTCGGAGTTCAGAAACAAGGCTTCTGAGCTCGTCCCTCATTTTCGGCTCTCCTCGGGTTGGAAAAGGGCGTAGCTTTTTTTGAGAATTAATTCGGTTATGAGTCCGGAAGTGATTCGGCCCCTTTTACCAAAGAGTTCCGAGTTCGGAAACTGTAATTCGGCTCTGCGTTAATGAGAGACAAATCTGTTCCAGACTTGGAAGATACTCTGTATTTTTAAAAAGGCCAAAATTGAGTCAAAACCCTTCATTTATCCTATTTCCAAAAACCCTCCACCCCGTGCCGACCTCAGAGACACAATTTCTTTCTTCCACTCATCAACTAATTTGACTTTGATTGTCAAATTGCAAGGGGAGGTTCATCACACATCGCTTGCTCTAGATCGACCAGCAACAATCCCGGGTATGAAAATGTGATTTTGTTTCATTTGGTGCCCAAAAGAGATATGAACTATTACGTTCGAAAGGGAAATTGATTGATTGTTATGCCATTGACTTCAATGAGGTTTTGTGAATAGGTTTAGCCAATCCCTTAGAAAAGTTTAGGGACAAACATGTTGAGAAATTGCTTGCTTGCACCGAGTCCTCGTATTTTAATCTTGTTTGTCAACTCTATAGTAATATACACAAGCTTCCAAATGAGGCTTAATCTAGTAGGTTAAGGGGATTTGATTTTGTAATTAATTAGTGGATTTTGAATGAAACCCTAGAGTGCCTGTATAGGAACCCAGAGAGCATTTACCTGGAAGACCCTGAGGGTCCGTTGGATGATTGTTATCATATGGAAAAATTACCACTACTTGCTGATCACCCTTACGTAGACCCTATCCAACTTAATGTTAGGTATTTCCAGTGGAACACGATGGATTTGGGTAAGCCTGAGACCTTTTGTCTTTGATGACGATCATATTGTTTATGAAATAATTTCAAGATGTTTAATTCCATCCTCAGGACACGTCACCAAGCCCAACTATGATTTCTCGGTGATGTTCTATTTGATAATAGAGGGTAGGAAGATCAACCCAGGGCGGAAATTTTTAAGCATATGCTTTGGGTTGCCACTTCAACGGGATGGTGAAGAGCCTTCCATACGGGAGTTTGATCACCTCATATTTAAGAAGGTTGAAGGGTTGGAAATTTACCTGTGAAGAGAAACCACCAAAGTTTTTTGAAAAAAATTAATTAAAAAATGGGAGGTGGATCTTGGTGGATGGTAAGTGGTGCAATAAGCCCAAGTAAGGAGGGGAACCGAGCAAGAGGCCGAGAGTTGAACAAGGTTAGTGAAATGAACTTTTATTTTTCATTATGTATATTGTCGATGCATATTAATATTTGTATGTTTAACTATTTTAGATTCCAAGAAAGCCTACCTCAAAGGTATAAGTGATTTCTATAAATGTGTTCGTAAGGAGTTCTCCGCGATGAAGGAGAGAACTTTGAAGATGGAGAAAAGACAAAGAGCATGCGAACGCCATCTTGCGGCAATGCACTTACCTCATCTTGACCGATCCACATCCACGGACGATCTAGAGGATGACTTGGAGTCACAAATTCCATAGATATAGCTTTGTTTGATGCTCTTATTTGGTCGCTGGACTTGTTTTGATTTAAGGATGGTTGGTTATTTGTTACTCGTACTTTGGATGTTGATTTATAATTGACTTTAGTAGCTCGTGAAAAGTTTGAACTATGGATTAATACTTTGATTATCATGGAGATGCCTTTCAAGCCACTTCTTTTTAGGGCATCAAATATTTAGGACTTCATTTAATTTCAACATAAGGATAATTACAATCATTGAAGCTACTTCTTATGTTTTCTTATCTTCGGAGCCTTCTTGGATATCATCCTTTTACGAGTGACCTTTGCATGGACATCAATACAAATTCCCTCATCATGATCGCTATGTCCCACAAAACTGTTCAAACTCATATCGTCCTCCTCAAGCAAGCTCGCATAATGACACTGTCCCTCATCACCATCGATAGCAACACCGGTTGAATATTGACTGAAACCAACGATTTCTTTGACTTCATAATCTTTTAAAAATGTGCGTTTCCCTTCCACCAAAATCTTCCAGCTAGGATTGGAAGGGTCCCTCACATAGAAAACCTGGTGTGCTTTGGAGACTAATATGAAAGGATCTTCCCGCGAACAGATCTGACTTCTATCAACAAGTGTGAAACTGAAATCCTCAGTATGCTGTCCATCGTTTAAATCCACCCACTAACATTTAGAAACAGCAACTCGCATAATGCCACTATCAAGCTCCTAGATATCCAAAAAATGCGCCAAAGTAAATCTGATAAGCATACATTGGATTATTATCACTTCCATTACTAACATGCAAAGCTTCAGAAACTAGGGAGACTCCACTCTTCTAAGACACACCCTTATCATCCATTGATTTTGTTGCAAACGTAAAAACATTGACATCGTATCCTCCATAAGAGAGAACAGTACCAAGTGGTCTACGAGCCAATCCTTTCACTGTCATAGGATGATCGCCAATGACTACGTGTTCACACAACCATGACAAAAAAGTACCACAATGTCATTACAGGATATGAGCTTCATTAAAATTAGGGTTCGCAACTCTAATGGCATCCATGTGAATCTCTATATATGGAACAACATCTTCATGATTGCGAAGAGAATAAAGATGGGCAGCACTTAAATCTTCTGCACTAGGGCTTATCAATTTCCCCTGCTTAACCCCATGACCTTCCAACCGTCCCTCGTGTCTATGAGTTGGGACCCCAAACAAATTAACCTCCTTCAAATAATTGGTACAAAACTCGATGAACTCCTCTGTACAATACTTGCATTGGGCCTGTACCGATTCTTCACCAAATGTTTGAATATTATCATGTACCTCTCAAATGGGTAAATCCACCTAAGAAACATAGGACCACAAAGCTTTATCTACCGGACTAGATGAACAAACAAGTGGACCATAATGTCAAAGAATGATGGTGGAAAATACATTTTCATCTGGCACTAAACTTCAACGATCATTGACTGCAACCGTTCTAACTTTGACATATTAATGTTTTTGCTACAAATGGACTTGAAAAACAAACAAATCATCATAATGCATATTCTTACATGAGATGGCAATGACTATTGAATAGAAAAGATGTTAAATTCCTACATTAGATTGTGACAATCATGAGACTTTAACCCAACCAGCTTCAACTTCTCAACTGACACACAAGCACCGATGTTCGAAGAATACGTGTTCGTGACCTTGACACTTCTAACGGTTTCACAGAAAGATTTTTTTTTTCTCCATTTTAGACATAGAATAGCAAGCAGGGGGTAAGAAAAAATTATCATAGGAACTCACAGGGCCTAGATTCTTCATAATACCCATCTCGACCAAATATGGCCGAGCCTTAAGTCCGTCCTTCATTTTCCCTGGGGTATTTAACAAGGTCCCAAACAAAGAATCACACACATTCTTCTTAATGTGCATAACATAAAGACAATATCTAATATCCAAATGCTCCTAATAACGCAATCTGAAGAAAATAAAGGATTTCTTCCAACTCCCATCCACGACCACTTTAATATTATTCTTCCCAATGTCACTAGGTAATTTCATCACTGTTTAAAAATCTATGTACATGTTCTTGCAACTGGTGCTTCTCTAGCCTCCACTTCCCCATTGAACAATTTTTTCACCAAACGCTTTGGATGATCCGCCGAAAGAAACCTACGGTGACCTTAATACATAGTTTTACAACCATGCTTCAATTGGTGGTAGTCAGTGTCCTTTTCACACATGGGACATGCAAAGTGGCCTTTCACTGCGTAACCGGGCAAATTACCATAGGCGAGAAAATCATTAATAGTACATAATAACATTGCTTTAATGTAAAGTAATCTTCAACACTCCTGTCATATGTTCACACACCCTTCTAAAAGAACATCAATAAATATTCAAAAAGAGGAGCAAAATACAAATCTATGTCATTACCTGGTTGCTTAGGGCCAAAAATCATCACAGATAACAACACATACTTATGTTTCATAGTCAACCATTACTGAATTTTAGATAACCAACATAACAAGACAAGAACTGTGTGTACTACTCATATTGCCAAATTGGTTCATTTCATTGGTACATAGGCCGAACCTCAAATGTCGGGGGTCTTCTCCAAACTCGGGGTAAAGAGCATCAATTTTTTTCCACTGCTCACCATCTGACATATGTCTTATCACATCATCCACCGGTCAATCCCTCTTCATGTACCACATCAATAATTTTGTATCTTCCTTGCACGAAAACAATTTCTGCAATCTGGGTACTATTGGGAGATACCACATCACCTTTGCCGGTGTTTTTTTCTTTATGTTAGTTAACACTTCCGCACCCACCTTGATTGCCCCCCTCTTCAATTTGTACCAAGACCCATCACATACCAAACATGTTTCTAGATTTTCATCTTTTTTCCCTGGTACAACATACACTCATTAGGGAAAACATGTATTTTTTTTTTCAATTCCAATCCCATTGGGCAAAGAACTTTTTTCACGGCGTACAACCTATCCAGTATCATGTTACCTTGGGGGAAATTCCCTAAGAAATTCTAGAGTTTTGGTCATTGACTTATCGGTCTAACTAAATTTGGCCTTCAAATTCATTATCCCTAGAGTCACACTAAGTATCGAATGTTTTGAATCATTGTAAAATGGCATATCCTTGCCATCAATTAAAGCTTGTAATACCTACTGTGGAACTTTCTTGAAATATCCTCAACCATTTTGTCATTCTGTATTCCCATCCAATTCACCTTCCATGTTTGTGTTACTCAAATTAATCGTCCGCACTGATTCTCCAACTTCCCCATGCCATACCCAACGAGTGTACAAATTTTGAAACCCCGTCATTATTAGATGTCCCCGCAACTTCTTTCTCCTGAAATACACATCGTTTCTACAATATTTACATGTGCATCAGGCTTGCACAATGCCATTTTTATTGGCATCATCAAATGCTACCGTAAGAAATGTTTCAATCAATGACATAAAATTGGGTGATTTTCTAGGATCATTACCAATGAGTTCATCCTATTCAATTATCTTATAAGTTAATTATAATGCAACCGATTAGCATTCTCACAACAATAATCATAACCCTAAATTCTAGTTAATGAAACTAAAAACCCTAATTCAATATTTCATATATATATATATATGTGTGTGTGTGTGTGTGTAAAACCAATAATAATTATGTGCAATACAATTTAGACAACTTACCTTCTCCAATGAATACCCTCTTTAAATACTATGATAGGGAAAAAACCCTTCAAATTTGATTGTTTGTGAAGATTTGAAGAAATTGGCGCTTTTTTAATCATACAGAGTGGGTTCCGAGTTCGGAACCCACACTAAAACTAATATTATATCGGAAATAACCATTCTGAGTTTGGAACGTTGATTCGGATGGACTTTATGAAATTAAAAGAGCTATCGTCTTTTCACAATTTTATAGACAATCTGTTACGAACTCGGAAGCCGATCGTGTCCAGTTTCCAAACTCAGAACATGACTAAATCAGAGGTGGTTAGGCATAACCACCTTTAATTAAGGCTATTTAAAGGCTATATGGTTAACCACCATTAATTAACCCTAATTAAGGGCGATTATTCAAAAACCACCTTCTATTGAAAAAAATGCCTTTGAAACTCTATTGCCGGGGCCGATCAGAGGTTCTGAGCTCCGAACAGTTGAAATAAGACGGTTTGGCATTTTCTTTTAAAAAACCACCTTCTATCGTCGTCTTTAATAGACTGGTCTCTACAAGTGTTTTGTCCATTTAGGTACTTTCACCTTTGGGCTGCACTCCCGTAAATGGTGGTCAACCCCATGAACTCATCCACCATAAAGGTAGGGTTAGGAGGAAGGGGAGTTGTTGGCTCTTGTCTCCCAACTTTAGCCGAATTCTTCCTTTTCTCACCCCGGGAAGTTGTCTCCTTGTCTGGCTTACCTCTCTTTGGGGTCATTCTATCACAACAAGAAGAACATGGTAATGGAAAGAATATACAAGGATATACATCAAGTATTATTCAAGAAAAACATTCTTTCTAAATAGCCAAAATAACATGAATGGTAAATCATATCACCTCTTCCAAAATATCATTCAATAAAGAATCATTCCTCCTAAATAACCTCAACATGGAAAATCATATCATCTCAACAAAAAACTCATGTACTTCCCCCACACTTAAATCATCACAAACTCATTCAATCACATAAACCGCATGCTTCTCTAAAACAATTCAAAACTTTGAAATTCAAGTTTCTAATCACAACCCATTCATGCTAAAGCAAGTAAACATAAAGTTCAAAGAGTTATCCAGAATTTGAAGCTAAGATTTGAAGAATCACACAAGAAGAAGCAAAACTTTCTCTCCCTTGAGAGATAAACCTTGAAAATTTCAAGTTCCTCAATGATGAAGTGAGAGTGAGTGTTTTTGAAGAACTTGCAAAGGGTTAAAGAACTCTTATGGATAAGGGGAATCCACTATGGTTCTAATTTCTGCAAATCATGATCTTCCAAAGGAGATAGTAATGGTTTATGGAAACATAGAAGCTTTAGGGGGTAAAAATGTCACTTAATTAATACTCAATGGAGGTGGTGATGTTTAACATTGTACTATTTACATCACCAATTATAGGGAATAAGATATTTTATGAATTAATGGGCCAAAAGTACATGTTTTGGTTAAAAATTTGAGATTTTTTAAAAAAAATCTGAACTTTTTCCCATTTTTCAGCGTGGCACAAGGCAATGGCATGAACGTGCCACATGAAGCCTCGTTCCGATCCCTTCTAGCATGGGGCAGCCTTGTGCTAATCTCTTCTAGCACGAGTCATGCCCTAGCACAGATGTGCTCCCTTGATGTCTCCACTTTTCTTTTGAAAAATATTTTTCACCCAACAAATCCTATTTCCCAACAACACAAAACACAAGAGTTGATCTTACATTTAATGACTAACAAGATTTCCACACCAAGATCCATTATCAAACATACAACAAACATGCAAAATCGATCTATCTACCGAACAACATCAAATCACAGCAAGAAAGAGCACCATATTTTTATTGTCTTCCTTAAGAGTTATTTTCTTATGCATTTCAATTAAAACGAACTTACCGTTGGGTCTTTGGAGTCACCATCAGAAACTCCACCTACGATGACATCCTTATTGAGAGGTCTCCGTAAGGTGTCATCGTCACCTTTGGGCCCTTTGTTCGCCATAAAGAATGTATGTCCATACTCAGTCAATGTTTAATCAGTAGCTATTTTCTTGGGTTTGGGACGTGGTCGAGAAGATTTTACATCCTCCCTACTCTCTACTAATCGTTGCATATTAGTGAGCATAGAGAAACAATCAGAAACAGAAAGACCTTCATTTATCCCATACATCGCATATGTCTCATCAACATGATCATCACAGTTTAAATTCAAAACATGCTTTTACTCATCAATCTCATTATCCACCAACAACACTTCTAGGATTTATTTTTCATTCATTATGTAAGAATCATCAAATTGAGTAAGTTCATAGCACAAGGTTACGCCTTTGCGCATAAGAGAGGAGTTAGGTGAATCATGCTTAGACTTGTAAACTTCAAACCCCACATTATGAATGTCATCCTCTAGGGTTAGCGTTCCCAAGTGGACTTTTATTTTAGTCCTTGACATTTTTAGAAACAGTCAACCCAATAGGATTGGGAATGAACTACCATCAGGCGCTACGTCAAGAACATAGAAATCTGCAGGAAACCCTAACTTTCCCACTCTAACCATTACATATTTAACTAAACCCATAGGGCTAGCTTGAGAATGATTGGCTAGTTGAACAATTACCCTAGTGTCTTTAAGTTCACCTATGTCCAGGTTCTCATAAAGGGTATAAGGGATGACATTAATGGATGCACCTAAGTCTATCATTGCATTCTTCACTAAATTTTCACCTAAGGAGATAGGTATTGAAAAGATCCTGGGGTAATCACATTTCTTATGAAAATTCTTATGATTTAGAGTGGTGACTCCACCTATTTTCAACTTCCCTAATTTCCCAATTGATTTTTTCCTCTTTCTAGTGCATGCACTTTTCAAGAATTTAGCATAAGAGGGAACTTGCTTAATCAAATCCAAAATTGGAATGCTAACCTCAACCTTCTAAAAGATTACGCGAATGTTTACCTCACTGGTTACCACTTTCGGTCTTCCCCTAAGTGTACTTGGACAAGGTGGTGGAGGAATCACCCTCACCGCGATGGTAGGAAGCTCCTTGGTAGGCTCTTCTTCAACAACCATTTCTGGGTTTTGAAAGTTGGTCTTGTCAGCTTCCACAATCACATTGTCCTCTTGCAAAAATGTCTTTCTCGGCCTCTCACGTATCCTTCTCGCTCCTTTGCTTTGATGCACTCACATTCCTTGGATTTACCTTGGGTTGGGAAGGTAGCTTGCCAGATTCCCTAGCCTCAATTTGGCTCACTAAGGTAGCAAGTTGTCCGACTTGGACTTCAAGGTTCTTGATGCTTAAGAATTCTCTAGTGCCAAGATCCTCAATTTCTCTCCTTGTCAGCTTCACGAACACATCATGTTTCTTTTCCAATTGCCCAATAGCATCTAGGATCTCCTCCCGTCTGACTTGTTGATGGAGATGCCAAGATGACTACCACCATAAGTTAGACATTCCACGTCTAGATCAAATATTTAAAGTTTATGTTCGGGACCCTCTAAGTGACATGGCGGGACCTATCACTAGGTCAAAGACTAAGCTTAGGTATGCTCCTTTAAATGCTTTGATTGATCGCCTTTATGATGAAGAATTGAAACAGGAGTCATCATCGACATCTTGGACTTATTGTTCAAGACTGTCGAAAACTGAAAACGTCATAAAGAACACTATGCTTTTTTTCCCACTGGGTTTCTAATGAGGTGGTGTGATCACTGTAAAATATTGTAAAAATTATTTCATTTTGGATCTTAAACTGTAGAGCTCGGCCATGTGTGCTTTGAAAAGATGATTTTCGAACAAGTCCATTAGGGTTTCAAAAATATTTAGTTTTATTCTAATTAGAATTAATTTTGGTAAGATTAGATAACGTAATAATCATCCAAGTTGTAATATGGATGAATTTTGGCCATAGAAAATTTATTTTAGCCATTTTATTTTAGCCATTTTAGTTAAAATGGTTTTAGCTTCTTAAAGCTACCATAATTCTATTCATTTTCTTACAAGAATTACCAAATTTGGTCATGATTAGGACTAGGGTTTTCAACGAAATTCATCCCTATAAATAGGGGTTGAATTCTTGAGATTTGTACCACTATCATCATTCAGAAATATAAACCTTTGAGTTAGTACTTTTGTTGCTTGCGAGCTTCTTCCATTGTTGCTTAACCCCGAGGGCTAGTTAGAGCGCAAATCAAATTGAGTGTACCTCGAGGTCTAGACCTTGAATTTTATGCGAGATAGAGCGGGTTTACAGATCCCTTCACTAGATCAAAGATATTAATTTCACAAATGTGAGTCTTTGCAAGGAGATTCATCTCAGTTGGCATCAGAGCAAAGCGAAAGATCTACTGAGGCCAAGAAAAAAAAAGGGGTTTCGAGTTTTTGTCGAATTATTTTCAATTTTTAAAAAATTTATAATCTGTTTTATGTCGTATTTTGACTGTGTTTGCTTGATCTTTCATATCAAGAGGATTGAATCTAGAGTAGAAGGACACTGAAGGGTCCGTGAGTTAGAATACTTCGATATTACTATCTTCCTTCACCTTCATCAATCAAGTCAGCAGGACGTCAAAGGGTCTGTGCATTAACAAGTATTATCCGCCTTCATCTCCTAGTCAGTTTCGTAGTTTTTAGATAGGGTAAATAGTTTATGTGCTTGTGATATTTTTCGTCAACTCTTTTGAAAATTATTGCATGCTCATAATCCTATTTGTTTTCTTTATCGTTCTTTGATTCTGTGATCTTGAATTGTTCGTTGATTCTTGAGTACACCTTATTCAAAAAACTAAATAAATAGAGTCTTGTATCATTTTCCATATCTATATTGTCATATTCTTGATCCTTACGATCTAGAATACCTCGAAATTCATTTGAATCAAGAGGAAGTTGTCATTTTCTTATTCCAATTTTTTTATAGGCGATTTTTGTTCCACAACTTTTTTAAAAACAAAAACAAAAGGTAGAAGATTTTTGGATTTCAAATTCGGAATTTAGGATTTGAAATCGGAAATATGGGGCAGATTTACAATTTTTGAAAGTTTGGGAATTGTTTTGCAATTTTCAAAAATTTGGGAATTGTACACTGTTTTGAATTGCTTGGGGAATAAGATTCTGATTTTGATTGTTATATTGAGTGCAAAAATTGAGTTTGTGGCTGAAAAAGAAACAAAGAAAAAGGAAATACGATTTGAAAAAGGAAAAGAAAAGTCAAAATCATAATCGGAGGAGGAAAAGGAAACAAAAGCTAAATGAGATAGGGATTTTGATCTGAATATTCGACTTGGGGGATACGTAAGTCATTAAAATCCTTTACCACTAGGTATTTGGATTTGAGTTCCTATCCCAATTTGTTCTCAGAAAAGTTTCTTGAATTTTCGGAACCTATTTGTCGCCTATATAAAGTCTTCTTATTTTGATCATAACTTCTTCAATACAGCTCTAATTTGTGCCATTCAAATTGTGTTTTGTTTCTTATTCTTTATAGAATTTGTAATTTTATATCTTAGAGCCCAATTTTGAGTTAATATATTTTTAAAATTCGAAATAAGTTCTGCAGTACTCATCTCCATAGTTTGCTTTGAGTTGCGGTGAATTGATCAATTTCCCTCACATTAGCCTTCGCCTTGTGAGTTGTGAGCGTTATATACTTGGTGAGAAACCTTACTAAACAAAGGGAAGGTGGTGGGCAATTTTTAAACTAACTGTTTGATTTTCTTAGCAGTTTAGCGAAGATGGAGAACGAAAATCCATTCGTCCCGCCTTTTGTTAGAAATCCTAAAAATTTCCATTGACAAACACCTCTAAGTACAAGCATGGTAATCATCCATGCAAAGAGCCTCCAGATAGTTGGGAGCGACGTCGAATTAATCCAAATGAAGCCAATGATCCTGATCGGTTTGCTCTTGCAATAAATGCACTTATGAGTGAGGTGCAAAGGTTGGCAAGAAAATTTGAAAGTGTGGCACTGCCTACATCTACATTATCGGTCAAGAGAGAAGAAACCAAGAAATATTTCCATCAATTCAATGGTTCTGGAAGTTCAGATGACTTTCGGATTATGGTTCGGAAAGGCGATCACACCGAGGGTCTACTAGAAGGCATCGCCACAGTAAACATCATTCTCAAAGGAGAGTGAAGAGAAACTCGGTATCTAATTCCGGTTCAGATGATGCTCGAGACATCAAGGGGTTAAAATATGACATCCCTTGATTTGATGGTCAACACAATCCAGTGAAGTATCTTGACTAGGAGCGACAGATTGAGAATCTGTTTGATCTTAACAATTATCAGGAGAAAGAAAAAGTCAAAGTGGTACGGTATTCTTTCAGTCACTATGCGGCTAAATGGTGGAAAAATAAAAGGGAGTCGCGATATCTTGCCGGAATGAAACCTATCTCCACCTGGGAGAGATTGAGATATGTGCTTCGCCAATGTTCCACCTATTTACTTGATGGAAAAATAATCTTATCTGTCCAACATGAAGCAATGAAATCGCACAGTTGATGAATTTCAATATTTAGAGTAGACCATGAGAAGGGTTGGAATGAAAGAAGACGACAAATCGATTCATTATAGGCTTGCATGAAAAAATTCAAACGCCAGTCAAGCTTCAACATTACATATCTATGAACGGTTTATTGGTGAAAGAATGGTTGGTTGAGAGTACCCTGCGACCAAGGAGGCCACCACCCAGATTTTCCAGTCAGCGACCAGAGTTTGACCTAGGAAACCCTAGTTATGGCTGCAGTATGGGCACGCCCATGGGAGGATGAGGATCCATTCAGACCTATTCAAATCCAACTTATAATCCTACTGAAAGGAGAGCGTCATCACCAACCTCACAGACATAAAAAATTCCAGGTAAAACCACCACCTCTTCATCAAATTCAGTTTCTGTTAACTCTCTTACGTGTTTTCATTGTAAAGAGAGAGGACATGTCCATAGTAATTGTCCCCATGTATTAGTTTTAACCACAATTGAGAAAGGAGATGAAGAAGATGAATATGATGATATGCCACCATTGTATGAAAGTGGTGTAGAACAGGTAGATGAAAAGATCACCATAAATGATCATGGTTAACAAGGTCCAGAAACACACAGTAACTTCATGTCATTAAGATTTTTAAACTCTCAAATGGCTGAAAAAAAAGGTCCAAAGAATTAATATTTTTCATACTCGTTGCCTTGTGAAAGATAAAAATTGTTTACTTACTATTGATGGTGGTTCTTGTGCAAATACTTTGTCTAATATTCTTGTTAAATCATTTGCTTTCCCTGTGACTACTCATCCGTCACCATATAAACATATTTGGTTAAATGGTAGTGATGAAATTAGGGTTAACAAACAATGCATGATTAACTTTAAGATTGGAAAATACCACGATTCTATCTTATGTGATGTTATACCTTTGGAAGCTTGTCATATTTTGTTAGGCAGTTTGATCGTAAATATATGCATGGGGGTTACACTAAAAAACTTATTCTGATTGAGGATAGAACAAGGCATACTTTGGTTCCATTATCTCAAGTGGATGTCTTACAAGCACAGACAAAGAGAAGTGTGCGACTAAGGAGAAAGTGGCCGAACAAAACCCTATCCAGAGTTTGAAGGAGATCTGCCACAAGGTGAAAATAGGAGGCAAAAACCTTGATATTTTCGAACAAAACTCAAGGGAGGCCGATTCAGGGAAGGCAGGTAAGTCTCAGAATGATTCTAATAAGTCACGTAGAATTCTATCTTCACATCTTAGTCTTTCGTCATCAAATTACATGATGAGACATGAACTGCCTATTGATTTTGGTAGATTTTTTTATTCATCAAGTTGGGATGTGAATCGTGCTTTAGCTAATCATTCTTATTTACTTATCATTCATTTTAAAGAGAGCTACTTTGCTAGTGATGATATTCCTATGCATGTTTCTCCACGATTTGCTCAGATGTTACAAGAATTTGAGGATGTCTTTCTGGAAGCCTTACCCATGGGTTTACCACCTTTGCAAGGTATTGAACCCCAGATTGACTTGATTCCAGGTTTGGTTATTCCAAACTGTCCAGCGTACAAAGCAAACTATGAGGAGACAGAGGAACTACAATGACAAGTCGAGGAGTTACTTCAAAAAGGTTATGTGCGAGAATCCCTATCTCCTTGTGATGTGCCTGTCATTTTAGTTCCTAAGAAAGATAAAACATGGTGTATGTGCATTTATTTCCATGCTATTAACAAGATTACCATTAAGTATCACCATATTATCCCTAGGTTAGATGATATGCTTGAAGATTTGCATGGATCAGTGATTTATACTAAGATTGATTTGACTCGGGGTTATCATCATATTTGAATTAATGAAGGGGATTAATGGAAAACTACATTTAAGACTAAGTTTGGGTGTATGAATGAATTGTTATGTTTTCGGTTTAACTAGTGTGCCTGGTACTTTTATGCAGTTGATGAATCATGTCCTAAGAAAGTTTATTGGTCGATTTTTTGTGGTCTATTTTGATGATATACTGATTTATTCTAAGTCTATTGATGAACATATTGAGCATGTTAAAATGGTTCTTGATGCACTTCGTGAGTCTTTTTTGTATGTATACATCAAGAAGTGAACATTTTGCGCTTCAGAAGTGGTGTTTCTTGGTTTTGTGGTCTCTATGGAGGGCATAAAATTTGATGAAACAAAACTTGAAGCCATCAAGACCTGGCCGCAGCCTACTAATGGCAATCAGGTATGATCTTTTCATGGTTTAGCTAGTTTTAATAGGTGGTTTGTACGTGATTTCTCATCTATTGCTGCACCTTTAAATGAACTAGTTTAAAAGGATGTGAAATTTTTTCGGACTGCGATTCTAGAGAATGCATTTAATGAATTGAAAGTACGATTATGTAATGCTCATGTTCTTTCTTTACTTGGATTTAATGGTACTTTTGAGATTCATTGTGATGTTTCTGGTGCTGGTATTGGTGCTATATTGATGCAAGAAAATAGACCTATAGCTTACTTTAGTGAAAAGCTAAAGGGTGGCACTCTATACTATCCCGTGTATGATAAAGAATTTTATGCAATTGTGCATGCATTAGAAAATTGGCAACATTATTTATTGCATAAAGAATTTGTCATTCATAGTGATCATGAATCCTTGAAATATTTGAAGAGTCAGCTAAAGTTGAATAAGCATCATGCTAAATGGTCCAGTTTCATTGAATCTTTTCCTTATGTGTTGCGTTACAAAGAGGGGAAGGAAAATGTTGTCACTGATCGTAAACATGTATTACTTACATGATTGGAATGCATTATGTTAGGGTTTTCATTCGTACGAGATTTATATGCGAATGATCTTGATTTTTCATCTATTTATGTTGCATGCGAAAATGGTGCTTATGAGACGTTTTTTCGGCATGATGGTTTTTTTATGAATAATATGTTATGTATTCCTCAATGTTCTATGCGTGAATTACTAGTTAGAGAAGCTCATTCATGTGGTTTAATGGGACATTTTGGTGCATTTAAAACTTAAATTTTGTTGCGAGAACAGTTCTATTAGAAAACAATTGCACTTGCAATTGATAGGGTTCATAGGAATTGTCATGATTGCTTGAAGGCTAAGTCTAAAACTAAGTCTCGTGGTCTTTTTACTCCATTACCTTTTCCTACACATCCTTAGATTGATATTTCTATGGATTTTGTCCTAGGTTTACCCCAATCTCAGTTACGTAGTGATTCTATCTTTGTGGTTGTGGATAATATTTTTTTTAAATGGCACATTTTATTCCTTGCAGGAAGACAGATAGTGCAAAGCATGTTGTGGATCAATTTTTGAAAGAAGTAATTCAGTTACATGGCATTCCTGCGTCATTTGTCTCTGATCGCAAGGTTAAATTTTTATCCAACTTTTGGAATACCTTGTGGTGCAAGTTAGGGACAAAGTTCTTGTTTTCAACTGCAAGTTATCCTCAAACTGATAGACAAACATAAGTGATCAATTGAACCTTAAGGGCTCTCCTACATGCACTATTTTAGAAGAACTTAGAGAATTGGGAAAAATGCATTCCCACTGTAGAGTTTGCTTACAATCGTACTATTCATTCTACTGCTTCCTTATCTCCATTTGAAATTGTTTATGGTTTTCTACCAAATACACCTTTTGATATACTTCCTTTGAATTTTAAACAGGTTAAAAATCTTGATAAAGAAAAGAAAGCTGATTTCGTGAAGAAAATCTATGTGAAGGTGTGCATCCAAAATAGAATGGACATATGCATAGAATGCTGATAAAGCTAATCTAAGCCACAAGTTGATGAGGTTCAACGTGGGAGATTATGTTTGGGTTTATCTGCAGAAAGAAATGTTTCCAAATGCTCAAAAATCTAAGTTGAGTCTATGTGGAGATGGTCCTTTTAAAGTGTTGGATCATGTGAATGACAATGCTTACAAGATTGAGTTACCAGATTATTACGGTGTTAGTGCGACCTTCAATGTTGGAGATTTATCTTCATTTACCTTTGAAGGCAATTCAGTTTCGAGGGCAAAACATTTCGACTATGGAGGGAATGATGGAGATTCCAAGACTAGGTCAATGACTAAGCATATGGATGGTGATTTAAATGCTTTAATTGATCGCCTTTATGATGAAGAATTGAAGGAGTCATCATCGACATATTGGATTTACTGTTAAAGACTGTCGAAGAACTGAAGACATCATGAAGAACACTATACTTTTTTCCCACTGGGTTTTTAATGAGGTAGTGTGATAAATGTAAAACATTGTAAAATTATTTCATTTTGGATATTAAACTATAGGGCTCAGCCATGTGGGATTTTAAGAGCTAATTTTTTAACCAGTCCATTAGGGTTTCAAAAATATTGAGTTTTATTCTGAATAGAATTAGTTTTGGCAAGATTAGATAAGGCAATTTTCATCCAATTTGTAATCTGGATTAATTTTGGCCATAGACAATTTATTTTAGGTAGTTTAGTCAAATATGGTTTTAGCTTCTTAAAGCTACCATAATTCTATTTATTTTCTGACGGGAATTACCAAATCCTGTCTTGATTAGGACTAGGGTTTTGGACAAAATTAAGCCCTATAAATAGGGGTTGAATTCTCAAGATTTGTACCACTATCATCATTCAGAAATATAAACCTTTGAGTTCATAATCTTGCTGCTTACGAGCTTCTTCCATTGTTGCTTAACCCGGAGGGCTAGTTAAGTATCAATAAATCTTGTAATCTGATCCTGAGAGCTATTGAGAGAGCAAGTCAAAATTGAGTGTACCCTTGAGCTTGACTATCCCCTGCCAATGAAAGTTTGGATGATCATGATACCTAGGGTTGAAGGTATTTGCGTAGGGATCTTCCTTTCATTCCCTTTGTTCCCCCAGAATCCTTGTTGTTGTTTTCCCCTCGCATATTGCCTATTGCCTCCATTGTAATCCAATGCATTTACCTCTTCGAATTCTCCAACTACTTGTGGGCAAGTGTTGGTGGGATGGTCTAGTCTGCATGTTCCACACACTTTTACTTGGTGAGCTCTCACTTTCATAAATTCCTTTATCATAGAGACAAGTTCTTGCACTTTCTCTTCTAACTTGGGAGATTGAGATAGCCCATCCAATGTTTTCACTCTTGATCTTGTGCCAAATCTCCTAGTTCCATTTGCCATTTCTTCAAACAAAGCCATTACATCCATTGGACTCTTGTTGGCGATGGAACCATTGCAAGCCGCATTAACCATCTGCATGTCATAATCACAGAGCCCTTTGAAAAAACAATACACCAAGTCGCCTTCCATGAACGGGGGATAAGGACAACTTTTCAACAACCTTTTGAATCTTTCCTAATGCTCATATGGGGATTTGTTTTCCATTTCATATATGTTTGTTATTTGTTTCTTCAAGCTTGTGGATTTTGAAGTTGGGAAATATTTTTCAAGGAATTGATGCTTCATATCCATCCATGATGTAATGCATCCAGGTGTAAGATAATATAACCAATCGTTTGCTGAATCTCGCAGCAAAAAGGGAAATGATCCAAGTTTGTAATCCTTTTTTGATACTCCAGGCGGCTTCATTTGGTTCATACGAGATAGAACTATGAGAGATACTTGTTTGGATCCTCCTCGGCCATCCCATAGAAAGTCAGCAAGCATTGGATCATCCCACAATTTAGCTCGCATATGACATTGGGTGGCAATGGGGGAAAACAATGCACATGGGTTGATTCTCCAAGTTTTGAGCCATCAACTTCCTGAAGGTGAGGTTGCCCTCCACCATGACTACATGGTCCTCAACTACAATCGGCCCTTGTGGAACCCTCACTCTATTCCTCCTTCTTCTTCTCCTCTTACTACCTATGCCTTATGGTAGTTCTTGCAAAATTCCTAACTTTGTCGTACGGGTATGTACCATAAACTAGAAACCAAACAATAACCAACCAAAAGAAACACTAGCAAATGGGTTAAAAGAAAATGGAACAACTATAACACATGCTCAACACTAAAAACCAACTAATGAAACCAAACCAAAACAAAACAAAAAAATATAAAATACTTAACTAACACGCTATGCAAGTTAACAATTAAAATTTTAGACTAGTGTCCCTAGCAGCGCCGCCAAATTTGATCCACCTCCACCTACCAGAGATCATTTAAATTAACCAGGTAGAGGATGTCAAAGAGATAAAAGATAAATATTTATATTCTGCTCCCATTCCCACTACTAAGCTACCTATAGGGTAGATAATGGCAATACTGGGTTTTTCCACCGAGATGCTAGGTGTCTAAAAGGCAACTACACACAGCCATGTCTGGGTCGTCAATCTGTCAGTGTGTTAGGAATAGCTAGTATTGAAAAATAGGTTTTTTTAGGGGGGGGGGGGGGGGTTAACTAACAACTAAGATCATGCAAAGACACAAGAGAATTAAAATATATATTAGTGGCATTTGGGGAATATTTGCATAATATGACTGGTGAAATGTTTTGATCCTTGATTCAATCATATTCAAGACATATGAACCTATCTTAATGCTTATGACACATAGTGTGATCGATGGTCAACACTTCCCCATACTTGTCACGTAGGGTAGGCATGTAATTCTTCCATCGACCCTGCATCCGTAATTAGGGGAGTGCAACAATGTCATAACACATTGTGCATGTCTGATTCTCTCCCGTACTATTACATCTCAGACACTACAATACTAATGCTCTACCCGTAGGACTACTGAGGCAAAGTAATAGGCACCTTATTGATGGCTCTAAGGTTGTGAATACGCTAACCCTAGTTTTCTACCAATGCTATCTCTATCTGTAACCATTTGGGACAACTTACCAACTAAGACTAGTGTGTGATCATTGTAACGGTAACTTGATGACCCACATGCACACAATTATATTGTCCCAAACCCTGCTACCCCTTATAACATATAGGTTTATCTTCCCCTTGGGATATCAATAGATTAGACTACATGAAAGTAGACTACGGTGTGTACCAATCTTAGTGTAACAATAATGCAATTAACAAGAATATGAAGAAAAAGCCAACATAATAATCATAAGCACGAAAGGAAAGGTATATCTATATAATCCCCCAAAACAAGCACCAAATCATGAATACAAATACAAATCCCAAGTAAAATAACTACTACTTAAGCATTGAATCCAAGTTTTTGACTGGATTTAATGCCCTTGGGAAAAACAAGGAGAAAAGAAATAAACTAGACAGAAAGGACATTCTCTTTCTCTCTCTATATCTACTCTTAGGAGAAAAGAATAATGTGACTAACTTAGCCAACTTAAACCCTAGTAGACATAGGCTCCTATATATAGTAGTAGAGAAATGGGCCTTGAAAAATGCCCAAAATGAGGCCAAAAACCCTTGCAGCCGTAATGGACATGGGTTGTTGCGCATGGCACAACCGTGCTGGCTGGCTCTGGCATGAACCGTGCTGGCTGACATAGACCGCTGACTAGGGCTTGGTTCTTGGGCTTCTGATTGTTTGGCATGGGCTATTGGCTAGGAGTGTTATCTTGACTAGTTGAACAACATAGACTGTGTGACTCTTTGTGGACTGTCAGCCAGATGCTTGCTTTTCACATCTGAACGATGCGGAGCATGTGGATCTTTGCAGGCCATTGGCTGGGAGTCAGTTTCTGAGTAAAAAGATGGCATAGTCGTGTGGAACGTCACAACCTATTGGTGGCCATCAAATATTGAGTTGAAACAACACACACTATTTTGAAGGAAACGACCTTCATCCATACTTAGACACAAGGGTCTTAGGTGTCACGGGTCGTGTTGGAGTTGGCAGCTCGTGCCAAGGGGTGGTAGCACGGGCTGTGCTAGATAGGGCACCTCGTGCTAAGAGGTTGTAGCACGTCTGTATTGCCTAGCATGACTCATGCCGATGGCCTCTGGCACGGCCGTGTTGGCTGATTCGACTGTTCCTTATCTTGAAGAGTTGAACTTCGACTCCACTCTTTTTCTGGCTTCTCTCCATCTACTTCCACATTTTAACTCGTTGCCTTCTTGTCCACTACCACCCTTGTGGGTGGACTTCTAATATCTACTACCACCATTGTGGATGGCCTTCTACAAAATGACAAATAAATGTGTGTCTACAGTATTCTCGTGAATGCTTCTTAGCTCTCTTGTTCACTCCAGATCATAGGCCCTTATATTGGGTTCGAAGCCCACATTCTTCTAGGAGAGTTGTATGGGCTAGTGCTCATCAAGAACCCCAGCCCAAGTTCGGGATCAGAAGGGAACGTGACTCATGTTTATCTTTAAAATAAAGTTGTTTCCGCGCGTGCCAGATGTTTTACTTCCCCCATTTTATGATTGGAAAATATGGGTGGCAGTCATGGGAGGAACTACCATGGTGCGTGATAGGACTCCAGCCCTACCTGAGATTCCGGTGCCATGGTAGAAGTGGTCAATTACGCTTCCCGACATTCATAGTAGTAGTGGTCAATTACGCTTCCCGGCATTCATAGTTTGGGATCTTCGCTTTTCAGCTTATTTTTTGTTTTTTTGGCCCCTGCAAGTCAGAGAAGAAGGCCGATGAAGGCCTTTTTTTCCCCATATTTCATCAAAACGGCGTCGTTTTGGCTCAAGTCGAACGACGTCATTTTGATTAGTAGTGAAGAAAAAACATAAAAATGAAATTCCAAATTTGAGTTTACTAGATTGGGCCAAAACTGTAGAAGCAAAAAAACAAGCATTTCACATTTTCACCTCCGCCAAAAACTCGTTCACCTCCTGCTCCAGCTCTGCTCCAGCTCCAGCCTCCAACTCCGAGCGCCGCTGCTACCATTGTCATCCCGCCGCTGCCACCATTGTCATCCCACCACCGGTTGGAGAATTCAGATGTCTCCCACCACCGTCCAGTCCGTCCTTGCCTGATTAGCCCCACCTGGAAAAAAATCCTTGTTCTGCCACTAGTGGTGGTTGCATCTTTTTGTGTGCTACATTAACTTCCACATATTATTTTCCTCAAAGGGTTTTTCTTCTAATTCCTTACTTCTACTTTCAATTATTTTTCATTTCTCTTTCTCCCTTTGATCTCCCCCTTCATTTCTTCTTCACAATATCTTCTTTATTCAATTTTCACCATGGGGTTAGCAAAGATGCTACGTTTAGTGAAATTACAAGTGAGACCCAATCAGCTAAGTAAAATTCTTGGCTTAATCTCTTGAAGGTCTTCCCTAACTACAAGAAAAATGAACCTATTACTTTGCCCTATTTACCTCGGTAACCGAGGTAAAAGTGTGTGTCTGTGGTATTCTCGGTAACTGAGGTAAGGATTTTGGCAAAATGTGTGTCTTGAGTATTCTCGTGAGTGTTTCTTGGCTCTCTTGTCCACTTTAGATCATGGGCCAGGATATTGGGCTCAAAGCCCACATTCTTCTAGGTGAGTATACCCTAGCCTAAGTTCAGGATCAAAAGAGAGCATGACTCAGGTTTATCTTTAAAATAAAGTTGTTTATGCATGTGTCTGATGTTTTACTTCCCCCGTTTTGTGATTGGAAAACATGGGAAGCGGTTGCGTCTTTTTGTGCGCTACATTAACTTCCACATATTATTTCCCTCAAAGGGTTTGTCTTCTAATTCCTTACTTCAATTTTCAATTATTTTCATTTATTTTTCTCCCTTTGATCTTCCACTTCATTTCTTCTTCACAACATCTTCTTTATTCAATTAACACCATGGGGGTTAGCAAAGCCGCTACGTTTAGTGAAATTACATATGAGACCCAATCAGTTGAGCAAAATGCCTGGCTTAATCTCTTGAAGGTCTTCCCTAACTACAAGAAAATGAACCTATTACTTCTCCACATTAACGTTGGTAACTGAGGTAAAAAGTTCTTTTACCTCGGTTATTTTTAAGTAAACAATATTATTGACCTCAATTTTTAAAAAACCAAGGTAAGTAATATGTTTTTACCTTGGTTCTACAATAACCAAAGTAATTAGGATATGAAATTGAAGTAAAAGTTACTACCGGCGTACGTCTGACATTGGCATTAAGGGTATGACCTAGTAGTAATAGTCATCAATAACAATCTTGACTTCACACTGTCACTCGATGGGACCAACATTGATCTGACATAGAAAGCGATGTCTATATTTCCACTCGACGAGGTCACACATGCTCCTCGGTACAAACCCGTGCCTAAAATCCACTCAAATAAATTAATTTGTGCAATGTCACATTTCCATCGGTGCTATGTCGGTTAGAGAGAATATAACTATGCGAATAGAGCTCGAAATCACACGTATCTGTCACAACTAATAAATTAAGGATACATAACCAATATACCTATAACTTCAAATGTACTATCAGAAGGTTTCATTCAAAGTTCACCACAGCCAGTCTCAGATTTCATGAAGTTACATATGTAAGACTAAAGCTAGTTAAGTACGTACTTATATATCCAAAACACATAATGCTACGTACGCAGCACATGTAACATTCCTGCAAAATAAAAATGAAATAGAAGACATAGAATACTAATAAAATCCAAACATTCTTCATGTTCTAGGACGACAAACATATGATCCATGGAAATCAATGGGGTGGTGATGCAGGTGGGATAGCATCGTCTGCAGTAGAACTGCTTCCATTTTCTTGAGAATTAGTCTCCACTAACTGATCTTTGGTGAAAGAGTCACTAGTGCTGGTGCTTGACCTTGCTTCATCATCTATGGTATCCAGCCAATCGTCGTGAATCCCAGGGCCCTCATCCCTCACAGGTTCATTGATCGCATCGGCAGTCATAGACTTCGGCACCCCTATTTCTTTCGTAAGATTATGCATGCCCCAGGCCTATTATTTAGGTCCTGTGGGATTTTTCATTTAGTTACATTCGATGAAAAAAAATTAATTGTAATTAATTCAAAATTGGAATAATCCAAACAAACTCTAAATTTTGTTACCCATTAGATGGGGTGAACGTCCATAGCTGTTGAAGCCAATAGAGTCGCATCAGGCCCGGGTGTGCGAGGCACATCCATATCCCCTATAGGGACATTTCAATCAATCCATGTCCCCGACTCCCAAACCCAATGCTTTAGCTGAAAGTAGTTTGCATCGTAGTACTTAGGCTGGATATTAACTTTTGATTTAATAGGAGCCTTCTTTTTCTCTAGAATGGCAGTGATGATTTTGCCATAGGGGAGCTTTCGACTCTTTGTGGAGAGGGAAACTTGATGAATCTCCTGGATGATGGTGTACCTGAGGTCGACTACCTTGTTCTCTGCAAGGTGGTATTACATGGCATTCCGGTTGATCGTGCACTCCGTAAGATATCCATCCAGGATAAGTACTTGTACAATTATGTTGCATATCATTCTTTCCTGAAGGTTGAGAACATCAAGCTTGATCTGCTTTAATAGGATGAGTCCATTCCCCACTTTCATTTTGAAGTACTTCTCCACCATTCGGTTGGGGTCAAGCGCCCCGGATGGCTCATTCTCGTTGACCCATTTTGGTCGATTGTCTCGGCAATACAACCGTAGAGGCTCAATCTCCGACTAATCCTCCCCTCCAATGGTGCAGCCAATCACCTTATTGATGAGCTCTTTCAATATCTCCAAGTTCATCCCATCCACTCTTGTTTTACAGGAGGTCATTGTATGCATTCTGAAATTGGCGTAGAACTCCTTGACTTCCGTACCATACGTCGATTTATCCGAGCATATTAAACCCTCCATTCATGGCAGTTTGAATGGTTCAAGGAAAACATCGAGGTGTAATCGCTCCACATCCTCGAGCTTCATCACACTGACCACTTTTATCCTACAGCCTTGGATATTTTCAAAACACTTCGCTGCCTCCTTCTTGACAAACCGTAATTTGTCCCATGTTGGCGATGGAGGGGTGACCATTGTCTTCGCCTTCTTTGTGCGTGATGGAGGTACCCCCATGTTGTCTACCCTTTTCCTCCTAGATGTCTGCTTTATTCGAGCAATCTAAGAATGAAAGGGACGTAGAATTGTCAGTGGAAAAGTCAAGAACTCAATGATGTTAATATGTTTTATCCGAGTTTGGATTCATGTCAAAAACACTTCGTCTAGACCAATGTGATGCATGTGACATCGCATATTCATGTTCTTGAATATGTGACATTGCAGTGCAATAAGCTAATCTGAAAGAGTATGCGAGTACAACACGAATGGTCCTAAAACACCTATGATCTCAACTAAAACATCACAAAGTAAACAACTAACATCCCACAATTGAATAACCAAGGAATGGGCAACTAAATAAGTATATCAAACCCAAAAAAACCAACATCAAACTTCATTTGAAAATCCTTAACTTGTTAGGGTTTGTTTCTCTTCAAAGTTGGAGAAATCCGCCAATGCACAATGTCCAAAGAAGTTGAATGTTGGTTTTGGTGCTACTGTGATATGTGACCAACTGATTCTGTTTGGATTAGAGTGTTTTCCAACTATTTTTTAGGTCGAAGGTTTGGTGCGATGTCGTCGGTTGGGAATGCAAAGGGGCAGAGTGGTTGGGTATTTATATACCCGCAGTGAAACGTTGCCATTTCGTGCAACTTTGCAAGTGTGTTGCACAGAACGAATAAGACATATAAGAAGTGCAAAGTCAAGATCGTAGGCTTTAGGCCCCACATAAGAGGCCAAACAAATTTTGGATTGGGCCTGGACTACAAGTAATCGCAATAAACAGTGATACTGCGGTTACATTTGCTCCATACGAGATATAACCAAAGCAACCCAGACATCGCACATAATAAAAACTGGGCTGAATTAGAATAGCGGTCCAATCAAAAACTAACTACGGTCCTGGTCAATGGTGAACGAAAAAGTACATTTATGCAATGTCCTTAAATGTCTTCGCCACTGAGTCCACCCCGACCTTAGACAAACGTTGCATTAATGAATTTTGTGCCGAATAACCCAAATTGCATAATCTACGTTTGTCATGAAATATAAAAGTGATAAAATTACGTCAATCAAATTACAACCACCATGTTCGAATTTGGCCATAGATCCATCATTGGAATGGGCCAAAATTATTCACAGACTAAGCATTACGATATTCTGGGGAAATTACACTACAGCCCAAACTTTCGTGATTGTTACTGTGTGTTAAGAGACATTCACACAAACAAAATGACCAATGTTTCATATGGAAATTACGTGTACTGTATATGATTACTCACACAAAGCACCAGTACGTGGTCTAGAGTAAATTGAAGATGATTACTTACAAGTATACGATTATCGGTCGTATGATCTTGTGGAAGTCTATGGAGAAATATAATATTAATACCGATTATTATAAGTTAGACTACATATGGGTGACACTGCTTCTTTTCAGAATAATCAGAATTGTGTACAGGACCACACACATTTGTTTAGCACTACGGTTTCCTCCAAGAGACTTGGAGGTGTCGAAATGAAAAATTAGATGTACGCTTTTGTAATTCATATTTTCTGGACCACCATCTTTAAATTTGTCCATGAACTACTCACTGGAACGGTCCCAAATTATTCACACATAGTGCATTACGAAACTGTGGGGGAAATTACACTATGGCCTGAACTTCCGTGGTTGTTAATGTGTGTTAATAGACATTCACCTGAACAAAACAACAAAAGTTTTATATGCAAATTATGCGTACTGTCTTACAGGCATGCAGACCTGGGTAATCTTTTGGGAACCTTTAATAGTATTCCATTTAAGCCGTGGCGATAAGCGTTATGGGAACAAACATTTCTTCCAAATATATAGAATCACAAAAAAAATCATATTCTAGGTATTTTTGGATGTATAATACTAATAAAATTACTTCCATGAATTTTTGCAAAGCGCCAATACGTGATCTAGAGTAAATAGTAGATGATTAGTTAAAAGTATATGATTGTCGGTCGTATGATCTCGTGGAAGCCTATGGATAAATATAAGACCATTTTCTTTATTACTATCGGTTATTATAAGTTCGACCATATATGGTTCACTGCTTCATTTTGGGACAGTCGGAATAGAGTTTAGGACCACACGTTGTTTGTTTTTTATTTTTGAAATTAGGTACCCCCAAGAACCGGGATATGTCAAAATGCAAAATTTCATATATCATTATTTTATTCAAATTATGACGACAATGTTGTCTCGATTAAGTCATAAACGGAGATTATTAAGTAAAATTTTGATTATTACAATATGGCCAAATATGTGGTGTCGCAGACATGTCGCATGGATCGATAGACTTACCGAATAGGTAGCGACATCGATTATTATGAAATTTCTAGCGAGAACCAAAATATTTCAGATGAAAATTCGAATTAACATTTCCCCCCAAACCTTTTCTTCATTTCAATACTATCGCCACAAACTCGCCACAAACACTCACTTCCATCTCCAATACATATCCCACAAACCCACTTTATCCATTCACACCATAATGAAAGGGCTCAATCAAATGAATTCCTTCAATCATCAGCAAGTATCCAAAGAGTGGAGCATCTAGGTTCAAATTTATTGAGGCACCTTTCCATCTTCTAGATGTTTACCTTCACCAAATTTATTACCATCTATATATTCTACTTGTTCTTTTCTTCATTCATTGAAGACCAAAACATTTCATGAAGGGTGAATCATTCTGTCACATGTTACATACTGTATGTTTTGTTTGTTACCAATAAGATGACACATTTCTAAAAAATGGGGAAAATGGCTTAGATTCGGATGAACACAATATGAAAGTGTGACGTCGATCTTTAATCGATTTGTACGATATGATACCGATGCGGACTCAACGTCGCAAAGGTGCGTAATTTTTGAGTTTAGCATTAATATCCATGAATATCCAAATTCGTTTTAAATCGGTCTCGGCGACCTCGGTAAATATGAGTGCAAAGTCGCTTCGGTTCTGTTCAGTTACTATTGACATATTGCGAATAATGTCGTCTACATATGAAAACATTACGGGTAATTTTGGGTCCAACCGTATCGTAACATAATTTTTGTTTCTTGTTCATTGGTTGTAATAGGATCAAATAGAGTTATCAGTGGATTCTAACATATCAGATGGACTTAGTTGGTTTCTCACCGGTCGCTCGAGAAATATGAACGTCCTACAACGTAGAAAATGAAGGTTAAATGCAGTTATTTTTTCAAGCATATAATAACCTTTTGTATTTTAATATAATATTACATATATTAACAGTATACTAGCATGCCATAATCTTAATGGTTTAAGGGAACAATTCAGTTAATGATTCCCACAATAATTGAACAACAATTGAGTGTTGTACGATGTTCAACAAAAAATTGATTTATCACATTATTTATAACATGTAACGACTGTCAAAGACTGATTGTTTGCATTATCGATTATTTTTTATTATAATATTTTGCAAAAAATGAGAGCTGACCGACTAAACTGCGACATTGCATTAACTATCTCTGACATGACATATAAGCGACGTCACAAAGATCGACGTCGCCTTTTTTTTGCGAGCTCAAACACGTAAAATGATGTTACTTTTTCATCGACCCAAGTCACCATGGACACGATGTGGGTCTCTCACCATGTGCGATGCACTTGCCATCAACTCCGACATCGCTAGTATTATGAACGACATCATCTAGTGCGATGTCGACGCACTTCCTCTACCATTGGCTGCAAAATTGCTTTCATTGACGCCATATGCTTCATGAGGTTGACGTCGTTTACAACGATATTGTAGATAGGGTATCATGAAATCTTCCCTCCGCCATTATGCGAAGTCAGTCTCCGTTCATGCCGAGGTTGGTTCCAAACCGAGATAAAAGGAGACTATTTACCTCGGTTTTAAACCAAGGTTAAAAAGTATGCCTTTTACTATAGCCACATTTATCTTAGTTTTTCAGGGGCTGAAAAATGAGGTAAAAAGCACTAAACAAACGAATTAATAGGTGTTGTTTGTTGTAGTGCCTGGTGGTGAAAACCTCTGTGATGACACGGTCATTTTCCCGAGTAGGAAGCAAACTGTTCTACACGCACCTGTGAAGACCGTTTCTATTTACTGTTGGACATATATTGACTTTATCATGCGAAAATTAAATATTAAAATTGAACGAGCAATTAATATATGCAAGAATAATAGACTTTTATTAATTATTCAAGCATACAATCGAAAAGCTTAAATTATAAATAATCAAAGCATAAATCATGTTTCAAGTAATCACAAATTGATGGAGTCATGAGTAACACTCGCTGCCCTTGAAATGAATGAGTCCCGTCGTGGACATCGTTCCCTAGGATAAAACCATCGCAGTTAACAATTAACACGTAAGAGTTACCTGGGATTCACGCAAGGCCCGAAGGACTATCACCTCGACAGAGCACCAAATGGAAACTTCGAGAAAGACAAACAGAAGACTCAAGTTTAGAATTTATGAGGAACTTGAGAATGGTGCGAATTTTCTGACTGACTTAGAGGCTCTATTTATACTACTCTAAGAGACCCTAATGATGGATACATGATATTCTGATTTTCTGTAATTAGAGAATAATATTCTCCAATCACCAACTCACCAAATTCGAGACATTCCATGAATACTCGAATCATATCTGCTGGAAAAGGAAGAAATATTTGTACAAATATTTTTCATCATATTAAACATGGTAAACCGCATATTTATTTAAGACAAGATATCTCACAAAATATGGAAGTATTTTGTTCTTATCTCTTAAGAATTACACACAAGTAATTCCATATATACTATGCGGTTGGGCCTTCATAAGACTTCCATGCGATCCATACGCATTTTGGACAGTCCAGAGAAAATTACCTGGGCCAATTTTCGCCCATTTATTTCCTCTTTCAAGAGTGAAATTAAAACATTCATATCTCATTCACCCTTGATCCGTTTTGAGAGTTTAAATAGTCGATTTTATAGTACTCGCAGAGGAGAACCCAAAAATGACATCCATTGACCCAAAATCCGTTCGGGTCCCACTCTAAACGAAGCCCAAAAAGTTGACAAATTTCAACCTTTTAACCATCATTTTCCAACAATCCCCCACATGAATAGATATTGATGTAGGAATCAGAACAATCACGTCAGATACAGAGTTTGACTTGGTGATAGATTCATTTTGACGGCATAGATGCTGCATAGGATAAGTAGGTGTCACCCTTTGAACTTTCCCTTGAGAGAGTACGCTTAGCCCACTGGTTAGGAAGTAGACGCGATGTCCTTGAACTTCCCCAACCGCTTGTGTGAACGACAATGCACTTCCCACAGACATCTTTCCTAGCCCTTGCGCTTTCCTCGGTTGTGTCCATTAATCAGGCCATGGCACACGCCTAGTTCTGTAAGGTTTCTAAAGAATTGCGTCCCAACAATTCCCTTTCGAAGCGGCCACACTTCTCGCTTACGTAGGTGATTCTTGGCGTAAGAGCAGTTCCGCAAACTATTGCGCTCTTTCGAGTACTACATACTCGATGCCTTGAATCATTAAAAGCAATTTAATGCTTAACCTCCATTCACATCACTGTTTCTTCATCATAGGAATAAGACAGGAGGTATGAAACCCCCACAGTGATCGCGATGGGTCTTTGCAGTTTAGTTGTCCCTTTGAACCTAGATCTTGAGATCTCCAGTCACATAGGTTGGGTGTCCACGTACGTAACCCACCATTTATTGGACTTAGTCATATTCCTTTCGATGAGTTCTCAACTAACTCTCGATTCAATTTCTTCGTCAAGAAATCGATTGAATCCTTTCGTCAAAGAATAACAACTCTTATCATATTGACCTTACGTAGTCAATATCGATAATTCTCGTAGAGAGTAGTCGTCCAATGGTAAAGTGTCTATGTCGACACACCATCATCAATATGGCTTTAAACTACAAGCTTTACGCTACACCAATACGCATAAAAATGCTTTGGTCATCCTAGGGTATATCTTTCCCAATTTTTTTTTTGCCAACACAATGGACATAAATTCCTCTATGAATCTAGCAAGAGAGAACCATTTCTCTACACAACTCAAGCCATATCCACGAGTCTCACACACAGCTAGTTTCCAGTGATCTTTTCTAGATTACTCGTGTATCATCTTACTATCCATTGTAAGAATTGTCTAATGTGCACTTTAATAAGTACAACAGACTATCAATGACTCTTGAGTTCTCTTCTTAAGAGACACCTCACTTTTACAAAAAAGGTAACTCATAATGTTTAGAATCATTCCATTGAATACGACATATCTCCAAGAGACTCAATCATCGTATCAATTTTTCTATCAATGAGAAAACCATTAATTCAAAGACATAAATGACATGGTCATTTTCCGTGTCCCTTAGCATATCCGCTTTCATCAAACTCATTGATTTAATATCACTGGCTAAACAACAATTAGTTTGGTCACATGATGGGTCATTTAGGAGCATTGAGCTTATCATTTTGCTCTATTCAGATTTTAATATCTAACTCTCCAAATAACCATTTAGGTCCATTAGATGTACTTCTAGCTTTCACAAAACCTTGATAGCAAGTACCATCACCCTTGGACTCATTCTCACGTCTAGAGAACACCCATCAAGTACACAAATATACTTACTAATTGTTCAAATCTACTAGTACTCTAGTGATTTGCACTCATGGTAGATCAATCTCTCTATTGATCACCACATTCCACAAAAATTATTTCATGGAATCTCGTTTCCTTCGTTGGTATCCCTGATCCTTAATGATTTCATCTATTGACTCTTAAGTCCATTTAAGATAAATCAAGATCTTTAACAGAAACTTCCACAAAATACACTTTCCATCAAGATATATTTCTAGTTTCTGCATAATATTTCTTGTGAATTTCAAGAAATTGATAGCACTTCAACATTGTGCATATCTAGTAAAGATACTATTTAAGTATTCCTTTTACTACATTCGCAATATGCCAACCCACACATTCGAAAGAACTTTTAGGATGGCTCTATGAGGAGCTTTATTTTCCTCCTTCTTGGGGTATCTTATTTAAAAGATCGCCAGCCAACTTAAAGGCTCCCCCACAACGCTTGATCATTTCTAGCAATTTCCTTCAATCACCAAATGACCTTGTAAATGTCTACATTGTGAATCACATTCCCATAGGATTCTATGTATTCACATCATGGTCACAGATAACCTCATATGTTTTCTATGCATCACGTAAGTGGTTTCGTTAATATACAAACCCAACTTACTAAAAGTCCGTGTGTTCAATAATGAATCAAACACTAGGTTCTTACCCATAAAATTTCTTTAGGGCTTGATCCTTTCAACAATCAAAACACCTTCATGTATTGATCTTTTATCGTGAAAGTCTCTCTTATTCCTTCAACTCCCTTGGAATTAGAGATAACTAAACTTTCCGATCTCAATTAATTGTTCTTCCTCGCATGACCAATACTACAACCGATGTAGTATCAATCAATCGAGGATTCGATTAACTCTCACTAGGGCACAGTGTGAGTTTACCAACTCCACACAATTTCATGCCCATTTTAAAGCCAAGTTTCAGTACAACTGAACTTTACTTTCAGACTACTCAAATCAAACTTTAGTGTCTTTATGCCCGAAACACATTCAAGTCTATTGCTCCACTCAAGTTTGAGTGCATTGCTAGACTCAATTTCGAGTTTACCCTTTTGGTTCGGGTTAAAGTCCTCCTGACTTTATCAACTTGATTCAAATCTCTCGTGGCGACTTTTTCACTTCAAGTACCTATCAAAATTCATATCGTCGTTGAATTTTTAGGTTTTCGTCTACCCCCCCACATTGGGCTGGTTTTATTAAACATCCCCACACATGTTAAGTTTCTCAAAACTCGTGTCTTGGGGTTTCTAGACTAACTGTATTAGGATTCCTCATCTCAGAATTCTAAGGCCTTCCAACCAAAAATCTAGAGAATTGACCAATTGTCTTGGGATTCCATATCTCATGATTCTTAGATTTTTCAACCATAAATCAAGAGATTTGACCAAAAGTCTTGGGATTCCCATTCTCAGGATTCTTAGTTTTCACAGCCAAATTCTTGAGATTTTTCCCTCAATTCTTTGATTACAAATAATCAAAGGTTTTTAGCATAGTCATGATAACTCATGCTTTAGGGTTTATACCATGGTTCACAAGAACCAATACCCTAGACATAGTCGTAAACTAATGTCTTCATGTTCACATTTTTCAGGTCATACAAAATAACCAGAATATGTTGAACTTCGAGCCCATACGCTCTATCTGTGCAATCTAACAATTGTCACTCGTGAGCCATATGCTCGTAAACGATCAATCAAGATAGCCAATTATTGGGACAAGCCTTCTCAAACCTTTCATTGCATCAAAAGGGCACTTTCCCAAACAATTCATATAATCATAGCATATAAAAGCATAACCCAATTTTAGACACAACATAAATCTAAAAGTTTTGTATATGAAGCTAAATCAAGTCCCTAAATGAACGAGAATACATCATGGATCAAATAACCCAATGTCACATCCTTCATTCATGCACAAATATATTACACTCTTGCCGAGAGATGTCATGTTTAAGTGCAAATGAAGTTTACCATTTTATCGCATGCGATTCTCAGACCAAACATATAAAAGTCATGAATCACTAGCAGCACATTCTCACACAAATATGGTTTAAACCTTTAACCAACATGAGCAGCCCACACAACCAAATTACTATACCATGCAAAATAGGTATTTCAACATTTGATCAAGTATTTAAACAAATATTATAACATTTTGAGGGCTTAGGAAATTTAAATATGTCTCATATTTTCCAAACATATGTACTGCTTTCATGTAATTGAATAATAATGTCTGATCCCATATTCTAAACTCATGGCATTTTTTTTTCCCGTAAATTTAATTCAATCTTTCATGCAAAGAATCAAATATGATTTCTTACCATATCAACATTTAATCTCATAAGCATGAATATCATGGAATTAGCATATTTCCATAATTGCGCCATATAATTTAACACACATGCTCAACTCATTTTCCCACATAATTAAGGGATTAATATAACCAAATTCATTTACTATCAAATTCGATAGCCTTAGTGTACTGGACATATATGTACAAATATTATTCACATAACACTCTTTGTAACAAAGTCTTGTTCACATCCAGATTCACGCAAATGGTTATCAAATATAATCCAAGCAATATATGTATATATAGCATATGCCATGGTTCATATTAATTAACGTGTATACGTACCATAGTTTGCAAAACCGTGGTTACACTCTTCACCAATGTGTACATACAAAAAATCATTCATCGTTAAATATATGTACACATCTAATATCGTAGTATAATATTTTAAATAATTATACATAACAAATTGCTCAATGTGATTTTGTTGTAAATAATCAAAACCATTAGCATGCATATTTTTGCACACATACAATTTCCATAAAGTGGCATGCACGGTATAGCATCCAAATAGATGACAAATAAATATGGCATGCAAGAGTTTCGGATTACAAATAAATATGGCATACTATCATATGGTATCCATTTGAAGATTAATAACCAAACATGCAAATATCTATATCCGTATGCATATTATGCATGCATATTTAAACCAAACATGCACATATCTATATCCATATGCATATTATGCATGCATATTTAAACCAAACATGCATTGATATATATATATATATTTACGCAAACATGTAATCTTCTAATCAATATAAATCAACAAATATCATTCGTTTCAAGACTGTTGGACATATATTGATTTTATCATGCGAAAATTAAATATTAAAATTGAACGAGCAATTAATATATGCAAGAATAATAGACTTTTATTAATTATTCAAGCATACAATCGAAAAGCTTAAATTATAAATAATCAAAGCATAAATCATGTTTCAAGTAATCACAAATTGATAGAGTCACGAGTAACACTCGCTGCCCTTGAAACGAATGAGTCCTGTCGTGGACATCGTTCCCTAGGATAAAACCATCGCAGGTAACAATTAACACGTAAGAGTTACCTGGGATTCACGCAAGGCCCGAAGGACTATCACCTCGACAGAGCACCAAATGGAAACTTCGAGAAAGACAGACAGAAGACTCAAGTTTAGAATTTATGAGGAACTTGAGAATGGTGCGAATTTTCTGACTGACTTAGAGGCTCTATTTATACTACTCTAAGAGACCCTAATCATGGAAACATGATATTCTGATTTTCTGTAATTAGAGAAGAATATTCTCCAATCACCAACTCACCAAATTCGAGACATTCTATGAATACTCGAATCATATCTGCTGGAAAAGGAAGAAATATTTGTACAAATATTCTTCATCATATTAAACATGGTAAACCGCATATTTATTTAAGACAAGATATCTCACAAAATATGGAAGTATTTTGTTCTTATCTCTTAAGAATTACACACAAGTAATTCCATATATACTATGCGGTTGGGCCTTCATAAGACTTCCATGTGATCCATACGCATTTTGGACAGTCCAGAGAAAATTACCTGGGCCAATTTTCGCCCATTTTTTTCCTCTTTCAAGAATGAAATTAAAACATTCATATCTCATTCACCCTTGATCCGTTTTGAGAGTTTAAATAGTCGATTTTATAGTACTCGCAGAGGAGAACCCAAAAATGACATCCATTGACCCAAAATCCATTCGGGTCCCACTCTAAACGAAGCCCAAAAAGTTGATAAATTTCAACCTTTTAACCATCATTTTCCAACATTTACCTCAAATAGGTGAATTTCAGTTTCACCTAAATTCTGAACCTTTATGCCAAGTTGTTTAACAGTTTGGTGTTGAAACACCAAGTTCAGTTTGATGTTAAAACTCAAAACGAAACACACAGTGCACACACAACTTGGTTACGCAGTTCGGTGCAAATACACCTACGTCTGCGGGGCCTTGCCCAGATCAGAAACCATTCACTAGAAAGCAGTCTTTAGTACAAGAAGCTTAACTTAAATACTAATCCATTGCTAACCTACAGAGTGAATGTTGTGAGCTCCCCTCACTGTCGATCCTACGTCGTTGAACCCTCACGATCAACACGTCTCCCTGGATCTCCTCCTCCCGAGGAATTAAGACTTCCTTGTTTCTGATCTTTACGAACTTGGTCGGTTGATTTACGAACCTCCAAACAGCACGGCAGATCGCTCCAAAGTTCTCAACGTAGAGAATAGCACTGGACGCTCTAACGATTGCGTTGTATTGGTCTTCTATTTATTCCATCGCAATCCTGCCTTGAATCAACTTCCTTCCTTGTCTAACTCTACCATAAATAGACTTCTAGACT
Source organism: Rubia yunnanensis (assembly GCA_037428765.1). Taxonomy (NCBI): domain Eukaryota; kingdom Viridiplantae; phylum Streptophyta; class Magnoliopsida; order Gentianales; family Rubiaceae; genus Rubia; species Rubia yunnanensis. The sequence goes on from CM075068.1 coordinate 69,814,907, forward strand.
AAGGAAAACTCTGATTCTAATCTGGTACTTAAATGGACAATCCTGTTAACAATAGGACTTGTACCATAATTAAACTACTAAATCAATTCCCAACTATTACAGGGATATTCGTTTACCAGAATTAATCTTCCACGAACTAAGATAATATCTCTCACAATATTCTGATTTGATCACATCAATATACTCCATAATTCCGTGGATAAAAATCTGTGTTTCCGGAAATCTTTAAAACCTGCAAAACGGTGTTTAAACACCAGATTTCCACAATTCACAATTTGCCATATAACAAGTCCAACTCCCGAGGACTTTACAATCTCCCCCTTGGCATATTGGTGAATTCATTAATACACACAAAACAGAACACCAGAATACCAGAATAACAGATCATAGATCAGCAGAAAACCAGCTAGCACACATATCTAGAATCCAGACCGAATTTAGAATCAAATCAGAACTTAGAATCAATCAACAATATAAAACTTCCAAAACGTCTCCCCCTGAATTCATTAATATGACAAGAAGGCCAAGAAAAACAAGAAAACCGCTAGAATCAATTAAGCCAAACTGTCGTCCGATTCTTCTGAAGTACCAACATTGGACCTTTCTTGAGTTTCTGCCAATAAAGCTTCTCGTTCAGCCTCCAAGGCTGCAATCTCCCCCTGAATCTTGTCTATTGCTGCCTGATGACGCCTAAGTAGTTCGTGACACACCACTGCCCTTGCCTCAATTGCTCGCACCCGAGATGCTCCTCCATCCAAGCCAGTAGTCACCGGAGGCGTCCATGGGAGGTCCTTCACTATTCGGCCACTCAAAGTCCTGAGGGTTGGCCTTAAGGCATGTGTAGATATTATCTCATCTGTCTCCCTTGCAGCTGCTCCTCCTTTCAGCAGTACCATGGAAATAACGCACGGATGGACTAGAGATTCCTTCCTAGTTTTACGGGCACAATCCAGAATGTCATTGAATATCAGTCTACCCAGATTCACTCGATGCCTCGCACCCAGACTGTAAAGCAACGTTGCCATTTCTTTTGTAACCATAGTGCTGTTCACCGACGGAATCCAGTTATGCACTGCTACCACATATAGACAGTAATACCTGGAAGTCAGGTTTGAGGCTGGAATTTGTTGTCTCCCAGCAAGTGGCCAACTACTTTCCACTCCTCCTGTCAACTCAACCGCTACCTCATCAAAGTTTTCTGGAACTTGGTGTTGAAACACCGACTGAGAGTTCTTGAAATTTCCATGCTGCAAACATCTGCTAACAGCCTCAGGAGAGAAAACAACGACTTTCCCTCTTACATAGACTCTGTGAAACCACCGAGAGTCTTCATCCTCACATTCTTCCTTCAAATTTGAATAAAATTCCAGTACCATCTGTTTATTGAATTCTGCAAAGCAAGTGGCAGCTCTAAGCACCTTAAGGTATTTGAGAAACGCAGTAAATCCACAATCTTCATATTTTTCCGCATCAGCCGGTCTCTCTGCTAGGATTTTTCTCCCACTGATGAATTCAAACTTGTCTTGACTATCATTATCATACCATTCACTGCAAATGGCTTGACTGACTTCAGGTGCAGGCATGACTTTTGGCTTCATTTTCTTAGCGGACTGCTTCAGCTGTTCTGCCCTTAATCTCTTCAGCTTCTCCCCAATGGGTTCATCACTGTCTTCACTTTCAACTCCATTCCTGTCTCTGCAGCGTTTTGATCTCCGAATTTTCTTGGAGGCTGAGGCCGAACTTCCTTCAACTGGTGTTTGAACACCAACTTCCTTTCTTTTCTTCCTAAGTCCCTGGACTGGACTAGTCTCTGGTGGTGTTTCAACATCACTTCCAAACATCTCAGAGATTTGCTGCTCCTCAGTCAAATCCTCTCCTGGTGTTGGAACACCAGAACCCAGCATTGCAGTATCTTCTTCCACAGTAGTACTCCGCATATTCACTCCTTCTGATTTCTCTTCTTCTGGCATCTCAGCATTTTCACTCTTTTCCTCAGCCACAGTTCCAACAACATCCTTTTCTGAATCTGATCCCACAAATGCAGCCAGAGCCTCTTCAGATCTCATAAAGGCTGCCAGAGCTTCATCCAGCACAGTGGCCTCTTCAGTTACATTCATCGGGGTTTCCTCTGTATTAACTCTTCCAACACTTCCAGCTTCTTCTTCACTGTCAGAGATCTCCACAACTGGAATCGATAACCTTCTCAGAGATATTTGAGTCTGATTCAGAGACTCATCAACACACACCATCTCCCTAGCAACATTAGTGGATTTGACCACTTTTGTCCAAGGCTGTACAAAAGCATTATCTCCCAAATTTTTGATACTGGGCCTATGCAATGATGCTATCCGAGTATAGATTGTAAAGAACTTACTCTCGAACTGACCCTCTTCATATTCTACTTTATAAGTTTCTCCAAAACCAACCCCAACTAACTTAGCATCATAGTCGCTGATCTCCTTAATGTCTCCTATTCTCCCAGTCAGCACCTCATCAAGCTTAAACCTATTTATCTTGCCATGCAAATTTTTATATTTCCTGAGGTCTACATAGTCCCTATTTTGCACCATCCATTCTATGAATTCGAGAACAGAGCTAAAAAACATACCATCACGGACGAAGGAGCAATCAAAGCTGGCTTTCCGTCTCCTCTGATTTTGTCCATACCAAGCCCCTACTGTCCGTACTCGATCTCCACCCATCTCGTTCAAGTCTGTGTCATCACCGAACTCTTCAATCCTCGGATTCTCAGGCACCCGAACCCTGACTGAATCTCCGACCATCTTCTTGAACACGGAGCTCGGCATTGTTATCTGATTGGTGAGCAACAATAACCGGGGGTTGTGAAGAAAATTTTGAGGAACAGAGAGCTCCGAACTGAGGAAGAAGATGAACAGTTACTGGTTTGAGTTTGTGTGGGAATCTACTTTCTCTTTCCCCCCTTTTTCGACACCAAAAAGACCATCTCCTTTCTCCTTTCTTCAGACTGTCGCACATCTTAGGCCCAACATAATTTTCTGGCCCACATATTCAGCCCATCTGAATTACTTGCCTCGGAAAGCCTTGGTGTTTAAACCCCACTTCACATATTTTTGGTATTTTCGATTTTTCATTCAATTTTTTTTTCTTTTTCACGATATAATGAAAACAAAGCAGTAAATAATACAAAAGAAAGTACAAGCCTCAGTACCTTACATTCGACAGACACCCAAGTGCTGTCTAAGTACTTCAAACGTCTCACCATCCAGAGGTTTTGTAAAGATATCGGCCAGTTGTTCAGCTGTTGGCACATACTGGACTGTAACTTCTTCTTTTTCAACCAAGTCCCTAATAAAATGATGACGAATATCAATGTGCTTCGTCCTCGAATGTTGCACAGGATTCCTGGAAATATCAGCGCTTTTATTATCACACAGCACTGTCAGACTCACATCGTCAAACCCATAATCTCTCATCATCTGCTTCATCCACAATAGTTGTGCACAACAACTCCCAGCAGCTAAATACTCTGCTTCAGCCGTAGACAAAGATATGGAGTTCTGCTTTTTGCTATACCAGCTGACTAGATTCGATCCAGCAAAGAAACATCCACCTGTAGTACTCTTACGATCATCAGCATTCCCAGCCCAGTCTGAATCACTGAACCCTACTAACTGTGAATCCTTGTTTCGAGAAAACCATACTCCATACTCCACTGTTCCACTTATGTACCGAATAATCCTCTTCACTGCTGACATATGTGATTCCTTTGGATCTGCTTGATAGCGAGCACAAATACCAACACTCAAACAAATGTCTGGTCTACTTGCGGTTAAGTACAACAGGCTCCCAATCATACTCCTGTACATTTTCTGATCAACACTTTGTCCCTGCTCATCTTTTGTCAGTTTATCAGTAATAGCCATTGGAGTGCGTATTGCTTTTGCGCTTGTAAGTCCAAATCTCTTGATCAAGTTTTCAGCATACTTCTGCTGATTGATGAAGAGACCATTCTTCTCCTGAATAACTTGCAATCCCAGAAAATATGACAGTTTCCCTACCATGCTCATTTCGAACTCATTAGTCATTAAGTCAACAAACTCCTTTAACAAGACTGAAGAGGTGGATCCAAACACAATATCATCTACATAAATCTGTGCAATCAGAATATTTGGACCTTTGTGTAGTACGAACAGAGTCCGATCTACTCCCCCTCGACGATAGCCCTTTTTAATCAGAAAGGTTGTCAGTCGCTCATACCATGCTTGGGGTGCCTGCTTGAGGCCATATAGTGCCTTATTCAACCGATAAACAAAATCAGGAAACTGTGGATCTTCAAACCCTTTAGGTTGCTCCACATACACCTCCTCCTTCACGACCCCATTCAAGAATGCACTCTTGACATCCATCTGGAAAAGAGTAAAATCCAGAATGCACGACACAGCCAACAAAAGTCTGATTGACTCCAATCTGGCTACAGGTGCAAAAGTCTCATCAAAATCTATTCCTTCTACTTGCGTGTACCCTTGAGCAACGAGGCGTGCTTTATTCCTTGTGATATTACCATCTGCATCAGATTTATTCTTGAAAATCCACTTGGTACCGATCACATTGACATTTGCAGGTCGTTGGGTAAGAACCCAAACATTGTTTCTTTCGAATTGCTGTAATTCTTCTTGCATAGCAGAAATCCAATATTCATCGAGCAAAGCCTCTTTATAATTCTTCGGCTCCGTGAGTGATATGAAACAAGATAATCCTGCCAATTCCCTGTAATTTACACGAGGTTGATCCCGAAGTTGCATATGTCTGGACGGACGCTGTTCAGATTCAGGTGTCTCAGTTTCTGGTGTTTCAACACCGGTTGACGCTGTTGGTGTTTCAACACCGGGAGGGAACACTGGCTCCAGCACTTCACCTTCTCCAACCTGGTCATCCTCAGAATCATCGACCACCACATTAATAGATTCCATGACCGTTCCAGTACGTTGATTAAGCACTCGGTATGCTCGACTGGTGGGAGAATAACCCAAGAATATCCCGACATCACTTCTAGATTCGAACTTAGCTAACGGCACACGATCTTTTAGAATATAACACTTACTGCCAAAAACATGAAAATACGACACATCAGGTTTCTTCCCTTTCCAAATCTCATACGGTGTCTTCTCAGTAAATGGACGCAGATAGACTCTGTTGATGGTGTAGCATGCTGTATGAAGCGCCTCAGCCCAGTATTTAGAATGAATTTTCTTTTCGGCCAACATTGCTCTGGCCATTTCCTGCAGTGTTCGATTCTTCCTTTCAACTATACCATTTTGTTGCGGTGTGATGGGAGCAGAGAACTCGTGGTGTATACCAAGTGTCTTACAGATGTCATTAAATCTAGAGTTTTCAAACTCCTTTCCATGATCACTTCTGATACGTGCAATTCTTGCCTGAGTAGATCCTTTTTCTACGTGTAATTTGTACACCAAGGTCTCGAAAACTTCAGCTGCCTCTGACTTCTCTTTGAGAAAAGATACCCAAGTATATCTCGAGAAGTCGTCCACACACACAAAAATGTACTTCTTCCCTGCAACACTGGGTGTATTGATCGGCCCCATTAAGTCCATATGTATAAGCTCCAAAAGTCTTGACGTTGAAACATCATGAACAGCATGGTGTGGGATCCGAATTTGCTTTCCTTCTTTACATGAGCCACACACAACCTCCTTGCTTTCACCGATTTCAGGAATACCTCTGACTGCATTCAGTCTAGAAATACGGGCCAGGGATTTGTAATTTATATGTCCCAATTTTCTGTGCCATAGAGTGCTAACTTCCTTCTTCGAGCTCAAGCAGGTGACATCTTGATCGAGCAAATAACAATTATCTAATGACCTTGTTCCAGTGAATACTCCAGTCCCATGGTTAACAATACATTTTCCTTTGTCAAAGTTAACTGTCATATCATTGTCACATAGATGGCTAATACTCAATAGATTAGCCTTCAGACCTTCCACAAGCAATACATCTTGAAACACGGGGAGTCCTTTGATCGCTAACTCACCCTTGCCAATTATTCTGCTCCGTTTTCCATCACCAAATTTAACATGTCCACCAAATCCAGGTTTGAATTTTTGCAAGAATTCAGGAACTCCAGTCATGTGCCTTGAACACGCACTATCAAAGTACCACGAGGTTCCTGTATGTGCCCCAAAACATACAAAACTAGAAAAACAAACATCTTGAGATTTTCGAACCCATACCTGGCGTACTGGTCGAATGACTTGTTGTGGATTCTGATTAACCCGTGTGTTGAGAGATCCAGTTTTGCATCCTCCAATGTTGAATTTGTGCGTTTTATGTTCAAAGTTGGTGTTGAAACCTCGAACTGGATTGGTGTTGAAACATCGATATGGGTTGGTGTGCATGCCCCGATATTTTGTGTTGACAGACAGGGTTTTCATCAGTCTAAAACATCTGTTTGTCACATGACCTTGAACTCCACAGTATTCGCATCGTCTGACCCTTTTTGTGGGACCATTCTTCTCACTTTTTCTTGGAGCTGGTGCATTTTGATCTGTCTGATGATTTCCTTCTTTCACTGTCCTCTCATAGCCAATGCCAAATTTGCTCGTCTGTCCCATCCTTAGACATTCTTCGAGTTTAGCTTTCCCAGTATTGAGGCGTCTAATGGATTGTTCTGCTTCCTCTGCTCGTTGCACCACTACAGCGAATTCCTTCTTGAGTTTTTCCAGATCTCGAGTTGCCTCTTCCTTTTCGCATTCATACACTTTAACATTCTCACTTAACCTCTTGTTTTCAGCCTTGAGTTCCTTGTTTTCATCTGCCACTTTTAACCACATCTTGTACATCTCCATGCTTTCTTTGCGAATGTCTTCATCACTAACGCTTCTACTCTCTTCATCTGAGCTGCAGATCTCTTCTTCGTTCAGCACACTGAGACTTTCCTTACAAAAGTCGTCTACCTCCACCATTGACACGCCGAAAGCAACATGATTTGTATACTCATCTTCATACTTAACATCATCTCCTCCATCATCATCACTCCAGGTTGTGGCATATGACTTTCCTTGTCTTTTGAGTGTATTAGCACACTCAGCTTGTATGTGTCCAAAACCTTCACACTCTCTGCACTGGATTCTCCTATTCAGGTTCGGATTTACCGATTTGAATTTTGGTGTTTCAACACCAGTAGATTGACCAAATCGTGGAGTGGAGTTTGCATTCGGATTTTTGCTCCCACTTGACTTTTCTTGTGGTTTCCTGCTCATCTTCTTCATAAATCTGGAGAAATTCCTGGTTATGTTTGCAATCTCATCCGTCTCTTCATTATCTGTAGAATCATCAACCTTTCCAGTGTTTGTGCTTGAAAACGCCATTTCTTTCTTCCCCGTTTTAGTTTGCAACATCTCCATTTCGTACGATTCCAGAGATCCCATAAGTTCATCAAGTGTCATTGTTCCGATCCTTCCATTTTCATTTATTGCCGTGACCTTCATGTTGAACCGTGGAGGTAATGCCCTCAACACTTTCCTTACAAGTTTTTGATCTTTGTACTTTTTGCCAAACTGAAAAGCCTTGTTTGCAATATCTCGGACTCGTCCATTAAACTCGGAGATAGTTTCATCTTCACGCATCTTCAGTTCTTCAAATTTGGTCGTGTAATACTGCAGCTTTGATTCTCTTACAGAGCTTGTTCCCTCATGGTAAGTTTGTAACACATCCCACGCTTCCTTTGCAGTCTCACAGTTTGAAATCATTTTAAACTGATCTTCGTCCACAGCCGTAAAGATGGCATTCAATGCTTTTGAGTTGGACACGTGCGCTTTATGCTCCTCGGTGGAATACCTAGAGAATGGTTTAGTGGCAGTGGAGCTTGATCCTTCAGTTGTGTCATTAGCAGGTGGAGTGTATTGATTTATGACATAGTTCCAAGCTTGATCATCTAGAGCTCCAATGAATACTTTCATACGTGCCTTCCAGTAAGCATAATTTCCTTGTTCCAACAACGGTGGTCGCGTGACTGATGCCCCCTCCTTTGGTGCCATGGTGAAACCTGATCTCACTCTCCCTGTATAGGGGTCAGCAAGTGCCTTGCTCTGATACCAATTGAATTTCAGTTTCACCTAAATTCTGAACCTTTATGCCAAGTTGTTTAACAGTTTGGCGTTGAAACACCAAGTTCAGTTTGATGTTAAAACTCAAAACGAAACACACAGTGCACACACAACTTGGTTACGCAGTTCGGTGCAAATACACCTACGTCTGCGGGGCCTTGCCCAGATCAGAAACCATTCACTAGAAAGCAGTCTTTAGTACAAGAAGCTTAACTTAAATACTAATCCATTGCTAACCTACAGAGTGAATGTTGTGAGCTCCCCTCACTGTCGATCCTACGTCGTTGAACCCTCACGATCAACACGTCTCCCTGGATCTCCTCCTCCCGAGGAATTAAGACTTCCTTGTTTCTGATCTTTACGAACTTGGTCGGTTGATTTACGAACCTCCAAACAGCACGGCAGATCGCTCCAAAGTTCTCAACGTAGAGAATAGCACTGGACGCTCTAACGATTGCGTTGTATTGGTCTTCTATTTATTCCATCGCAATCCTGCCTTGAATCAACTTCCTTCCTTGTCTAACTCTACCATAAATAGACTTCTAGACTAAGGAAAACTCTGATTCTAATCTGGTACTTAAATGGACAATCCTGTTAACAATAGGACTTGTACCATAATTAAACTACTAAATCAATTCCCAACTATTACAGGGATATTCGTTTACCAGAATTAATCTTCCACGAACTAAGATAATATCTCTCACAATATTCTGATTTGATCACATCAATATACTCCATAATTCCGTGGATAAAAATCTGTGTTTCCGGAAATCTTTAAAACCTGCAAAACGGTGTTTAAACACCAGATTTCCACAATTCACAATTTGCCATATAACAAGTCCAACTCCCGAGGACTTTACAATAGGTAAATAAATGTGGGTTCCCCTTCCCTTTAACTGATTTTTATTGGTCCACCATTCACCATTATCACTATCCAATACACCAAATAAACCTAAACTCCATTAGGATGATGGTATCCTTTGAGGCACTATGTTGATCTCAGCCTATCATCCTCACGATTGACCCTTTTCGATGGTTGTGTTTTCTGTCAAAGAAACCTACCGATTGGGTTTGCCTGGAGTTTTGTAATGGTGTCGCGCTTGGGTCAGACAAGATTTTACCCAGCCTTCCCTCTCATCTCGACTGAAAGGATCAGTTTGTCTTTTTAAAGGATCAACTGATCTTGGGGAATGCTCCCCGTAGCAACCTTTATCCTACTGGCTTCTTGCGGGCTAAGAATCATCAGTGGTAGGATTATGATGTGCAGGCGATAAGACTTGATAACTAGGTGTTAAGCCGGTTCTCGATAAAGTGCTAGCACCTTTTAACCAATAATCTTTTTAAGGAACTCAATATGCCCCTTTTTTGGTGCCGTAGTATCCTCTTATGTTCCTAGCGGTATATAGCTGACATTTTATTTCTCTTTATTGTCTGCTTGTTGGTCTGGTTACTCATCTGTTGAAAATAAGGGTAACAATCTGTATTTGTATTCATAATCTCATAGTACATTATATAGTGGTACATAATACTTGTATAATCTAGGAAAAGGAAATAGAATTTAATCACAACTACAAGCAATATCTACGTTCCTTAACACCCTCCCTCAAGTTGGAGCATGGGGATCAGAAATGACCAACTTGCCAAGTAATGAATGGAACTGGTTACGTCTAAGAGGTTTGGTAAAAAAGCCGGCAAGTTGTTCTGACTTGCATATATGATGAGTAACAGTGGTACCAGACTGCATAAGATCCCAAACAAAATGACAATCAACTTCGTATATTTCATACATTCATGGAACACCGGGTTCACCGCAATATGAAGAGCAGATTGATTGTCACAAAATAGACGCATAGGAGTAGTATGCGCAACCCCCAAATCTTTAAGCAAAGACTTAAGCCAAAACTATTCACAACAAGTAACAGTCATATCACGATACTGCGCTTCAGCAGAAGAACGAGAAACCGTAGGTAGCTTCTCAGTCTTCTAAGAAACCGGAGAATCGCCGATCATCACAAAGTATCCGGAAAGAAAATACTGGGTAATGGGGCATGCAGCCCAATAAAATCACAGTAGGCAGTAAACTGTAATGCACTACGAGAGGAGAGAAATAAACCTTGACCAGGATGACTCTTCAAATAGTACAACATGCGAATTGCAGCTTGCCAGTGAAGAATACAAAGAGACTTCATGAACTGGGCAAGTGTATGAACTGAATAACTAAGCTCAGGACGAGTAATAGTGAGGTAGATAAAGCGCCCAACGAGATAACGATATTGCTCAGGATCATGGTAAAGGGGACCATCAACACTTGCCAGATCGTGTTGTTGCTCCATCGAAAAGTTTGTCGGTTTAGAAGTGGATAAACCTGTGTCAGATAAAATGTCCAGGGCATATTTCCGCTGTGAAAGAAACATCCTATCCGGTCTTCTAGCAATCTCTATACCCCAAGAAATACTTAAACTTGGTACGGTAAACCCATTTACAACCAGTTACAGTCTTATCCAGAGGTAGATGAGCCATCATCCATGTCTGATTGTGCTCAAGCGCAGTAATCTCATCATCCATAGCATCTCTCAAATGAGCATGCTTTGACACTTTATAATAAGTTGTAGGATCTACAATAGAAATTACTGGACACAAAAACCTAGAATGCATACAAGAAAATTTATCACAGTTTACATAATCAGTAAGAGGATAGAGAACACATGAGAATAGTGATGGCACATGAGTGATTGTAGCAGTTGAGGGGGTTTCTTTAGTAGTAATAGCATAGACATAATCATCACATATGTAATCATCCAAGTAAGAAGGAGGATGTCGATCACGGACACTCTATCGGGGAGGAGGTAGCTCAGCGGCAGAAGGTTGCGCTGGAGTCACCGGTAAAGTAGGTGGTAGAGCGGGCAGTAAATGGCTACAAATAGTAGAATTCGATGCCGATGACGCCACATTATGCAGCAGAGCAGAAGTAGGATCCAGGTTCCACGGCGCGTGAGGCGTGTTGCCGAAAAGAGCTGGAGGCGTCGGATCGGGATAGGCATCGTCGGACTAAACCGATAAAGTAGGCAGCCATTGGTCGGGGCCGATCGTAGGTTCCGGCTGCAAAGGTGGAGTGTCGACTGGCGGTAATGGAGGGGCAGCGACCTGCGGATACTGGTCTGGCGGCGCCAGTGGTGATGCCGGCGATGAGGTGGTGGCACCTTCGCGATGCACTGATGAAGCTGATGTTGGATTGACTGCATATGGGAATTGGTCTTAAAAGAAACCAGCATCCCGATATTTGAAGAAAGTGTGAGATTCCAAGTCATAAAGGCAATAGCCTTTCTTTCCGACAGGATAACCAAGAAACAAACATTGACGACAAACCTTCCTCGACCTAGGGTTATTAACACAATTGCAGCAATGAAATCAATTAACTTGAGCTGAGGCACTAGTCTCGTGGGATGGTAAAAAATAAGATTTATATTCAACACTACACCTAGCTTGCTACTATCAACTATCTCTACCTGTAAATTATCGGAAAATGGTTAAGTAATCAGCTAAGACTGGTGCGAAGGTATGCAGATTAGGGTTACCTCGAATCTCCCATGCACACACTAATGTAGAATCGTTCCCCTCCACCCATTCAAACATTCAGGTTTCTCTTCCCAATGGGGCACCAATAAGTGCACCATACATGAACATAGCCCAAAGTGTGTGCTTATATGTGGTGTAGTGTTCACGCATTTTTCACATTCAAGAACAATCACATAATATCATAAACACAAAGATATATGGAATTTACGGAATCTCATAAAGCATCAGAAGCTACACATGTGCCAAATATGTCCCAAGCTTAAGATCTAATCTACAAAGGTTAGATGCATGGAAAATATTGGGTTAGATTCCATGGATCTAAGAAAATAAGAAGAAAATAAAAAGAAAGTACAAGAGAATGAGAAGGGAAGAAAAGAAGAACTCTCTTCTTCCTTCTCTCTAAACTAGAAAGAGAAACTAATATACATTATTCTAGCTTCTATTCTACATAGTATTTAGTTGAAAACTAAGGCTTCTATTTATAGTAGTAGGAAATTAGGCCTAAAGATTGGCCCAAAATAAGCCAAACATAACAAAACCCCAGTCACCCTTTCCCTCTAGCTGCTGAACCTTTCTCGAATAAACTACTCAAATCCGTGAACTTTCTAAATCTGAGTTATAGTGTGTTAGATAGAGCTCATAAATACAAATATTTTGATATATGGTAGAGGGAAATCTGATGAAAATTGAGAGAGTTGTGGCCAAAATGGTTAGCCGGCAAAGTGTCACAAACCGGCACGGATCCCACGGTCCGTGAACATTCAAACATGGACCACGATATCTAGCGCGGTCTATGAACATTCATAGCCACGGGAAGCCATTGTCTATGAAACTGGGCTCGTGCCACAGTCCATGAAGGTATTCATGAAGCGTGACCAGCACCACGGTTTCCACTCAGTAGTTTTCATGGCTCAGCCTCATTTTCACAAACTGTGAGCAGCATGGGTGTTTGCTCAGAACTCTCATCACAGTCTGTGAAGGTTTTCACTGATAGGCTTCCATCTATGCTTCATGGCCCAACTTCATTGTCACGGACCGGTGTTGTTACTTCATGTAGGGCGGACCATGGGTATCTTCTTGGGCCACTAATGCTTCATGTAGCACGGGCTGTCATGGGCCGCTGGTCCTTCATCGATTGAACTTTGTTTGCATTCCACGAATGAACCGTTATTCCGAATTGGGAGTTCCAATAGTGGATTTTATAGTACTCGAGAAGGAAAATCCAACAGAACCAGCCTTAAAGACTAATTCTTCCTAGATCGTTCTTGGACTAAGGTAACACTCCTCAGATCACGATTCACCATTTCCATCTTTTGTCATATTGAACTTCGAAGCCGCCTATCCTTGGCTTCAATCTCCTTTTACCACAAATTGATGCTCGTGGCCTTCATCTACTACCACTAAATGTGAATGGCCTTCAAATCTTCTGCCGTTAAAAGCAAACGACATTCGCAAGGATGTAATGTAACAAATAGCATTCATGGGCGACCTACTAGAGGTACTTATAATAAAGACCAAGGATCCCATGAACACGATATGTCAATAACCACTAATTAAGTATACGAAATGTGAGATTTAGAATAGAAACCCGAACATGGTTGTCCAAACCCCTTGTCATATAAACTCAACTAATGTTGCCAAACCACCAACCAAAAGTAACTAAAAACTATGCTAAATGCATTAGTTAAAGCATGAAAAATGGTGCTGATCTATAACTTCGTGGCGCAAACTTGTCACGGTATATGGGAAGGTAAGCAGCAAAATACAAGCATCCAAACACCTTCAAAGGTTCATCGATGAAGCATCTCAAATGGTGTGCGACCATTGAGTTGCTTTGTCGGTGTCAGGTTAATCAGGTAAGAAGCAGTGAGAACAAATTCTTCCCAAAAAATAATAGCCAAATTTTCTTGAAAATGCAAAGCACGGGCCACATTCAACAGATGACGATGTTTGTGCTCTAAACGGCTATTCTGTTGTGGTGTATCAACTATAGATGTCTAAAAAAATATACTGGATTCAGCAAAGTTGGATCTCAGGGGCAGAAATTTTGTACCATTATCAGCACGGACACGACTAATGGTGCGCCCAAACTATGTCTTGATCAAAGCACAAAATTCTATAAATCTAGAGGTTACATCTGGCTTAGCCACTTAAAAATAAACCCAAGCAGCTAGGGAATAATCATCAACTATAGTTAAAAAAATAAGATGGTGAGCTATAAGGCCCACTAACGTCACAATGTACTAATTCAAACAAAGAACTACCTAAAATGCACCACTAGAAGATGGTGAGCTATAAGGCCCCCAAACATCACAATGTACTAATTCAAACAAAGAAATAGCATTTGAAGAACTCAAAGGAAAGCTATGCCTAGTCCGTTTTGCTCTAAAACAAACAGAGCAAGGAATAGAAGTATTATTTGTGCTAAAACTAAGAGTAGGAACATAATACAACACCGTAGAGGATGGATGCCCAAGATGCCGATGCCATAAATCAGATGAAGAAACTGACACAACTATCGAAATATACTGCACGATATGAGGAAAAGCACGAGTATTAAGCAAATGAAGCCAATAACCCCCCCTGCTATTCAGCTACACTAATCATAGCCCTCATACTGATTTTTTGTAAAATGCAATAATTTTCAATAAACAATAACAAATAGAATGATAATAAATAGAGCATGATAATAAATAACATATAAGAATCTAGAGCATGATAATAAATAGCATCGCAAAGTAGGTATGTAGAGCACATGAGTGAGGGTGACATCACCAAAGTAAATAGAACCATATTGTGCAGTAGATGACATAGATCCATCAGGCAGTATAACATTCACAGAGTTGATAGCAGTAGTAATATTAGTAATAGAACCTTTTTCAAAGGTCATGTGATATGAGTCTCTCGAAACGAGAATCCAGGGTAAAGTAGACTTACCTAACCCATAATAGAAGGGGTAATATAACTGATTAAATACATAAAGTGTCTTACTCTATTGGTCGTTAGACAGAGAAGGGGTAACATCAGATTGAGGAGGGGAGCCGAAGGCCACCGTCGCAATCCCTGGCAGTGAGGTGACGGCACCATTGAACGACGACTGAGGGCAACAGTGGGTAACAAATTTAAATTCAGAGGTAGACATTGAAGCAGATCAAAATAGATTAGTAGCGGTAGATCGAATCTGATCGATGGCAGTAAACAATGTGGTGATGCAGGACATACGTTAGTGGCACGTGGATCACACGTGCAGTGCTTACGAGGTCAGGAACTGAGATTGGCAACTGTTGCGGCAAACAAATGATCTGGAAATTAGGAAGTAAATATGATCGGCAAGGCGCAGCAGTGCGTGAAGTATGGAGTCGGCGCGTAGAGGGCAACGTACAGATGGTAGTTGACTGTCGAAAAATTGCGGAAACCCGGGGACTCGGTGTGACGGTCGATGGATAGAAATCGTTAAGCAAGAAAATACAGTAGCATGTGGGCTTCACGACAGTGGCACATGGATCTATGGAGTCAGTGCGTGGGAATCACTCACGGATAGGACTGGGCAACGGACAACGGCAGGAGATTGCGGCAGGCTGGAGAAGCACGGCGGCGATCGACGCATGAAGAACAGTGAGCAGCAACGGCAACTGAAGGGCAGCGCTTGGAGGTGACGACGGGATGGAAAATTTTCTTTAGGGTTTCAGGATTTTAGTCTCTGATACCATGTAAAAAATAAGGGTAATAATCTGTGTTTGTATTCATGATCTTATGGTACATTATATAGTGGTACAGAATACCTGTATAAGCTTGAAAAAGGAAATAGAATCTAATCACAACTACAAGTAATATCTACATTCCTTAACATCATCATAGTTCTTGATGTTTTGTGACAAGCATGGGCATGAGAAAATGTGTGCAAAGCTTGTCTTCTTTCAAGGCCAAAGGCAGGGTCCCCATGAAGATCGAAGTCGTGGCCAGCTCTTCTTCCCCTGACGCTTCAGTCGGCCAATCACATCATCAAAATTGCCAGAAAGGATACAAAGCTTCTAAGTTCTCTAGTCGGGAGCGTGGGTGCTGGTATGACCGTCGGCTCAGGCCACTAGCAGAGGCAGTCCTGGGCAAGCCAGGCCAACTGCCTCGCCATTTTCTAAAAAATATTTTAAAAAAAAATTACTTAGTTAAAATATAAGTTTTAATTAGTGCCCTACCATAATTTTAATTTTGATCCTACTGTAATCTCATCTCATCTTTACCGTATTATTTTTCAAATTTTAAAATTCTATCGAACTTCAACATTATATTTGTTTAATATTAAATGTCACTCCAAAAAAATTTATCGTTGACCCGTTTTGGTCGATTGTCTTGGCAGTACAACTGTAGAGGCTCAACCTCCGGCTGATCCTCCCCTCTATTGTGCAGCTAATCACCTTATTGATGAGCTCTTTTGATATCTACAAGTTCATCCCATCCACGCTTTTTTACATGAGGTCATTGTATGCATTCTGAAATTGGCGTAGAACTCCTTGACATCTGTTACATACCTCAGTTTATCCAAGCATATTAAACCCTCCATTCATGGCGGCTTGAAGGGTTCGAGGAAAAAATTGAGGTGTAGTCGCTCCGCATCCTCGAGCTTCATCACCCTAACCTCTTTTATCCTACGACCTTGGATCTTTTCAAAACGCTTCGCTACCTCCTTCTTGACAAACCGTAATTTGTCCCATGTTGGCGATGTAGGGGTGGCTGTTGTCTTCGCCTTCTTTTTGCGCGATGAAGGTGACCCTATGTTGTCTTCCCTTCTCCTCCTAGATGTCTGCTTTATTCAAGCGATCTAATAATGAAAGGGACATAGAAATGTCAGTGGAAAAGTCAAGAACTCAATGATGTTAATGTGTTTTATCCGAGTTCGGATTCATGTCGGAACCACTTCATCTACACCGACGTGATGTATGCTACATCGCATATTCATGTTCTTGATTATGCGACATTACAGTGCAATCAGCTAATCTAAAATAGTATGTGAGTACAACACGAATGGTCCTAAAACACCTATAATCTCAACTAAAACATCACAAAGTAAACAACTAACATCCCACAATTGAATAACCAAGGAATGGGCAACTAAAGAAGTATATGAAACCCAAAAAAACCAACATCAAACTTCATTTGAAAATCCTTACCTTGTTAGGGTTTGTTGGTCTTCATAGTTAGAGAAATCCGCCAGTGCACAACGTCCAAACCAATTGAATGTTGGTTTTGGTGCTACTGTGATATGTGACCAACCGATTCTGTTTGGATTAGAGTTTTTTTTACTATTTTTTTAGATGGAAGGTTTGGTGTGATGTCGTCGATTAGGGATACAAATGGGTAGGGTGGTCGGGTATTTATATACCCACAGTGAAACATTGACATTTCATGCAACTTTGAAAGTTTGTTGCATAGGACGAATAAGACATGGACAGTAGTGCAAAGTCAAGATCGTAGGCTTCGAGCCCAAAATAAGTGGCCAAACAAATTTTTGATTGTGCCTAGACTACAAGTAATCGTAATATACAATGATATCGCGGGTACATTCGCTCCATACGAGATATAACCAAAGCCACCCAGATATCGCACATAATAAAAACCGGGTTGAATTAGAGTAGCGGTCCAATCAAAAACTAACTACGGTCCATGTCAATGGTGAACGAAAAAGTACATTTATGCAATGTCGCTTCATTGTCTTTGCCACCGAGTCCACCCCGACCTTAGACCGATGTCGCATTAATGAATTTTAGGCCGAATAACCCAAATTGCATGGTCTATATTTCTCATGAAATATAAAAGTGATAAAATTACGTCAATCAAATTACAGCCACCATTTTTGAATTTGGCCATGGACCCATCATCGGAATGGGCCGAAATTATTCACGGACTGAGTATTGCGATGTTCTGGGGAAATTACACTATGGCCCAAACTTTTGTGGTTGTTACTGTTTGTTGAGAGACATTCACACAAATAAAACGACCAATGTTTCATATGGAAATTAAGCGCATTGTATATGATTACTCACACAAAGCGCCAGTACATTGTCTAGAGTAAATTGAAGATGATTACTTACAAATATATGATTGTCGGTCGTATGATCTTGTGGAAGCCAATGTAGAAATATAATATTACTATCGATTATTATAAGTTAGACTACATATGGGCGACACTGCTTCTTTTCGGGACAGTCAGAATCGAGTTCGGGACCACACACATTTTTTTAGCACTTAGGTCCCTCCAAGAGACTCGGAGGTGTCGAAATGAAAAATTAGATGTACGCTTATGTAATTCATATTTTCCGGACCACCATCTTTGAATTTGGTCATGAACTACTCACCAGAATGGTCCCAAATTATTCACACACAGTGCATTACGAAACTACGGGGAAATGACACTATGGCCCAAACTTCCGTGGTGGTTGATGTATGTTTATAGTCATTCACCCCAACAAAAAAACAAATTTTTTATATGGAAATTATGCGTACCATCTTACAGGCACGCGAACCTGGGTAATCTTTCGGGAACCTTTAATAGTATTCCATTGAAGCCGTGGCTATAAGTGTTATGGGAACGAACATATCTGCCAAATATATAGAATCACACAAAATTTCATATTCTAGGTATTTTTGGATATATAATACTAATAAAATTACGTCCATGAATTTTTACAAAGCGCCAATATGTGATCTAGAGTAAATTGTAGATGATTAGTTAAAAGTATACGATTGTCGGTCGTATGATCTCGTGGAAGTCTATTAAGAAATATTAGACTAGTTTCTTTATTACTATCGGATATTATAATTTCGACTATATATGTTGACACTGCTTCATTTTGGGACAATTGGAATCGATTTTAGGACCACACATTTTTTTTTTGCAATTAGGTACCTCCAAGAAACTGGGAGATGTCAAAATGCAAAATTGGATATATCATTATTTTACTCAAATTTTGACAACAATGTTGTCTCGATTAAGGCATAAACGGAGATTATTAAGACAAATTTTGATTATTACAATATGGCCAAATATGCGGTGTCACAGACATGTCGCATGGGTTGATAGGCTTACCGAATAGCTAGCGACATCGATTATTCTAAAATTTCTAGCGGAAACCAAAACTTTCAGGCGAAAATTCGTATTAACATTTCCCCCAAACCTTTTTATCATTTCAATAACTATCACCACAAACACTCACTTCCATCTCCAATACATATTCCACAAACCCACTTTATCCATTCACACCATAATGAAAGGGCTCAATCAAATGATTTCCTTTAATCATCAGCAATTATCCAAAGAGCGGAGCATCTAGGTTCAAATTTATTGAAGTACATTTCCATCTTTTAGATTTTTACCTTCACCAAATTTATTACCATCTATACCTTCTATATGTTATTTTCTTCATTCATGGAAGATAAAAAAATTTCATGAAGGGTGCATCATTGTGTTACATGTTACATACTATATGTTGTGTTTGTTACCAATAAGATGACATGTTTCTAAAAAATGGGGGAAATGGCTTAGATTCGGATGAACACAATATGAATGTGTGACGTCGATCTTTAATCAATCCTTACGATATGATACCGATGTGGACTCAACGTCGCAGAGGTGCGGAATTGTTGATTTAGCATTAATATTGAATATCAAAATTCGGTTTTAAATCGGTCTCGGCAACCTCGGTAAATATGAGTGCAAAGTCGCTTCGGTACTCTTCAGTTACTATTGACATATTGCGAATAATGTCATCTACATATGAAAACATTACGTGTAATTTTGGGTCCAACCGTATTGTAACATAATTTTTGTTTCTTGTGCATTGGTTGTAATAGGATCAAAAGGAGTTATCAGTGGATTCTAGCATATCAAATTGACTTAGTTGCTTCTCATCGATCGCTCGAGAAATATGAACGCCGTACAACATAGAAAATGGAGGTTAAATGCAGTTATTTTTTCAAGCATATAATAACCGTTTGTATTTTAATATATTGTTACATTTATTTACAGTATAATAGTATGTCATAATCTTGATGGTTTAAGTGAACAATTCAGTTAATGATTCCCACAATAATTGAACAACAATTGAGTATTGTATGATGTTCAATGAAAAATTGATTTATCACATATTTATAACATGTAACGGCTGTCGAAGACCGATTGTTTGCTTCGTCGATTATTTGTAATTATAATATTTTGCAAAAAATGAGAGCTGGCCGACTAAACCGCGACATTGCATTAACTATCTCCGACATGACATATTAGCGACGTCACATAGACCGACGTCACCTTTTTTTTGTGAGCTCAAATAAGTAAAACGATGCCATTTTTTCATCGAACCAAGTCACCATAGACATAATGTGGGTCTCTCACCATGTGTGATGTCGCTTTCCATCAACTCCGACATCACTCGTATTATGAATGACATTATCTGGTGCTATGTCAACGCACTTCCTCTACCATTAACTGCTAAATTGCTTTCATCGACGTCTCATGCTTCATGAGGTCGACATCATTTACAACGATATTATAGCCGGGGTATCATGACGTCATCCTTCCGCCATTGTGCGAAGTCGGTCTCTGTTCATGCCTAGGTCGATTCCAAACCGAGATAAAAAGGAGACTATTTACCTCGATTTTGAACCGAGGTAAAAAGTATGCCTTTTACTACAGCCACATTTACCCTCGATTTTTCAGGGGTTGAAAAATGAGGTAAAAAACACTGAAAAGCCGATTTAATAGGTGTTGTTTGTTGTAGTGCCTGGTGGTGAAAACCTCTCTGATGACGCGGTCATTTTCCCGAGTAGGAAGTAGACTGTGCTACATTTCCCGAGTAGGGCGTGGTTTCCTTCGAGGCACTATGTTGATCTCAGTCTATCATCCTGATGATTGACCTTTTCCGATGGTTTTGTTTTTTGTCAAAGAAACCTACCAATTGGGTTCGCTTGAAGTTTTGTAATGGTGTCGCGCTTGGGTCGGACAAGATTTTACCCAGCCTTCCCTCTCATCTCAACTGAAAGGATCATTTTGTCTTTTTAAAGGATGAACTGGTCTTGGGGAATGCTCCCCGTAACAACCTTTATCCTACTGGCTCCCTGCGAGCTAAGAATCGTCAGTAGTAGGATTCTTATGTGGTGACGATAAAGCCTAATATCCAGGTGTTGAGCCGGTTCTCGATAAACTGCCAGCACCGTTTAACCGATAGCCTTTTTAAGGAACTCAATAAGCCCTATTATGGTGCCTTAGTATCCTCTTGTGTTCCTAGTGGTATATAGCTGACATTTTATTTCTCTTTATTGCCTGCTTGTTGGTCAGGTTACTCATATGTAGAAAATAAGAGTAATAATCTATGTTTGTATTCATGATCTCATGGTACATTATATAGTGGTACATAATACTTGTACAAGCTAGGAAAAGGAAATAGAATCTAATCACAACTACAAGTAATATCTACATTCCTTAACACCCTCCCTCAAGTTGGAGCATGGGGATCAGAAATGCCCAACTTACCAAGTAATGAATGGAATTGGTTACGTCTGAGAGCTTTGGTAAACAAGTCCGCAAGTTGTTTAGAAATGCATATATGATGAGTAACAATAGTACTAGACTGCACAAGATCCCGGAAAAAATGACAGTCAACTTCGATATGTTTTATACATTCATCGATCACCGGGTTTACTGCAATATGAAGAGCATATTGACTGTCACAAAATAGACGCATAGGAGTAGTATGCACAACCCCCAAATCTTTAAGCAAATACTTAAGCCATAACAATTCACAACAAGTAACAGCCATAGCACGATACTCTGCTTCAGCAGAAAAATGAGAAACCGTAGGTAGCTTCTTAGTCTTCCAAGAAACAAGAGAATCACTAATCATCACAAAGTATCCAGAAAGCAAATACTGGGTAATGGGGCATGCAGCCCAATTAGAATCACAATAAGCAGTAAACTGTAATACACTACGAAAGGAGAGAAATAAACCTTGACTAGGATGACTCTTCAAATAGTGCAGTATGCGAATTGCAGCTTGCTAATGAAGAATACAAAGAGACTTCATGAACTGGGCAAGTGTATGAACTGAATAACTAAGCTCGGGACGAGTAATAGTGAGGTAGATCAAACACCCAACCAGATAACGGTATTGCTCATGATCATGGTAAAGGGGACCTTCAACACGCGCCAGATTGTGTTGTTGCTCCATTAGAAAGTCAGTCAATTTAGAAGCAGATAAACCTGTGTCAGATAAAATGTTCAGGGCATATTTCCGCTGTGAAAGAAACATCACATTCGGTCTTCTAGCAATCTCTATACCCAAGAAATACTTAAACTTGGTATGGTAAACCTATTTGCAACCAATTATAGTCTTATCCAGAGGTAGATGAGCCATCATCCATGTCTAATTGCGATCAAGTGCAGTAATCTCATCATCCATAGCATCTCTCCAATGAGCATGATTTGACGCCTCAGAATAAGTGGTAGAATCTACAGTAGAAATTACTGCACACAAAAACCTAGAATGCATACTAGAAAATTTATCACAATTTACATAATCAGTAAGAGGATAGAGAACATCTAAGGATAGTGATGGCACATGAGTGATCATAGCAGTGGGGGGGTGTTTCTTCAGTAGTAACAGCATAGACATAATCATCACAGATGTAATCATCTAAGTGAGAAGGAGAATATCGATCATGGATACTTTATTGGGGAGGAGGCAACTCGGCGGCATAAGGTTATACAGGAGTCACCGGAAAAGTAGGCAGCGGAGAGGGAAGTAAATGGAAACGGACAGTAGAATTCGGCACCGGTGATGCCACATCAGGCGGCAGAGCAGAAGTCAGATCCAGGTTTGGCGGCGCATGAGGCGCGTTGCTGATAGGAGATGGAGGCATCAGCTCGGGCTAGGCATCGTCAAACTGAATCGAAAAAGTAAGCAGCCAGTGGTTGGGGCTGATCATAGGTTCCGACTACAAAGGTGGAGCAATGAATGGCGCTAATGGTGGGGCAGCGACTGGCGGGTACGGCTCCAACACCGCTGGTGGTGATGCCGGCGATGAGGTGGTGGCACCTTCGTGATGCACTGATGAAGCCAATGTCGGAGTGACTACATATGGGAACTGGTCTTAAATAAATCAACATCGAGGCACTTGGTATTTTCATCTAACAACTACAAGCATGAAATAAACAAACAAGTAAACTATTTATACTAGGCACTTGGGACTAATTTAGCAACATGGTAGTTCTAATGCTTCAATCCTTGATTCATTCACATATAGACATATAAAGGAACTATTAGTGTATTCACAACACGTGGTCTGGTCGATGGCATCCCTGTCACGGTGGGTGCGCTTGCAACCCTCCATCGACACCACAATCGTAACTAGGGAGCACAACAAGGTTTAACCATTGTTTTGGTTTTGTTTCTCCCCCATGCTATTACATCCCGGGCTTCCACCACAAATTCACTAATTCCTAGTGGTCCTCTATACGCAAGGTTTTAGGTTCATAGGCACCTTATCTGTTATACTAGGGTTTCAACACAACACCTAGCTTGTTACTATCAACTATCTCT
Source organism: Rubia yunnanensis (assembly GCA_037428765.1). Classification (NCBI taxonomy): domain Eukaryota; kingdom Viridiplantae; phylum Streptophyta; class Magnoliopsida; order Gentianales; family Rubiaceae; genus Rubia; species Rubia yunnanensis. The sequence continues at coordinate 69,838,173 of CM075068.1, forward strand.
ACCCGTAACCTATCGAAAAATGGTTAAGTAATCAGTTAAGACTGGTGTGATGGTATGCAGATTAGGGTTACCTCGAATCTCCCGTGTACACACTAATGCAGAATTGTTCCCCTCCACCCATTCAAACATCCAGGTTTCTCTTCCCAATGGGGCATCAATAAGTGCACCATACATGAACATAGCCCAAAGTGTGTGCTTATATGTGGTGTAGTGTTCATGCATTTGTCACATTCAAGAACAATCACAATAATATAATAAACACAAAGATATATGGAATTTAAGGAATGTCATAAAGCATCAGAAGCTACACATGTGCCAAATATGGCCCAAGCTTAAGATCCACTCTACAAAGGTTAGATCCATGGAAAATATTGGGTTAGATTTCATGGATCTAAGAAAATAAGATGAAAAGAAAAAGAAAGTACTGAGATGAAATAGAAGGAGAAGGAAGGAGAAGAAGAACTCTCTTCTTCCTTCTCTCTAAACTAGAAAGAGAACCTAATCTACATTATTCTAGCTTCTATTCTACATAGGGTTTATTTGAAAACAAAGGCTTCCATATATAGTAGTAGGAGATTGGACCTAAAGATAGGCCCAAAATAGGCCAAACATAGCAAAACCCTAGTCACCCTTTCTCTCTAGCTGCTGAACCTTTCTCAAATAAACTATTCAAATACATGAACCTTCTAAATCTAAGTTATAGTGTGTTTGATAGAGCTCGGAAAGACAAATATTTTGATATATGGTAGAGGGAAATCAGATGAAAATTGAGAGAGGTATGGCTAAAACGGTATGCAGCCAAGGTGTCACAGACCGACACGGATTCCACGGTCCATGAACATTCAAGCACAGACTGCCAGGTCTGGAATAGTCTGTGAACATTCATAGCTGCGGGAAGCCACGGTCCGTGAAGTTGGGCTCGTGCCATGGTCCATGAAAGTTTTCATGGAGTGCGAGCAGCACCACGATTTTAGGTCAGTAGTTTTCACGGCCCGACCTCATTTTCACGCACTGTGAGCAGCATGGGTGTTTGTTCAGAATTCTCATCACGGTCTGTGAAGATTTTCACGGACCAGCTTCCATACTTAGCCAAATTTCTCATCCATGCTTCATGGCCCAGCTTCATTGTCACGGACCGGCGTTGTTGCTTCGTGTAGGATGAACCGTGGGTATCTTCATGGGCCGCTGATGCTTTGTGTAGCGCGGGCTGTCACGGGCCGCTGGTCCTTCGTCGGCTGAACTTTGTTTGTGTGCCACAGGTAAACCGTTAGTTCAAATTGGGAGTTCTAGTAGTCGATTTTGTATTACTCGAGAAGGAAAATCCAATAGAACCAGCCTTAAAGGCTAATTCTTCCTGGATCGTTCTTGGACTAAGGCAACACTCCTCAGACCACGATTCACCCTTTCCACCTTTTGTCATCTTGAACTTCGAAGCCGCCTATCCTTGGATTTAATCTCCTTCCACCACATATTAATGCTCGTGGCCTTCATCAACTACCATTAAATGTGAATGGCCTTCAAATCTTCTACCGTTAAAAGAAAATGACATTTTCAAGAATGTAATGTAACAAATAGCATTCATGGGCGACCTACTAGAGGTACTTATAATGAAGACCAAGGAGCATGTGAACATGATATGTCAATAATCACTAATTAAGTATACAAAATATGAGATTCAGAATAGAAAACCGAACATGGTTGTATAAACCCCTTGTCATATAAACTCAACTAATCTTGCCAAACCGCCAACCAAAATTAACTAAAAACTATGCTAAACGCATTGGTTAAAGCATGAAAAATGGTTCTGAACAACGACTTCGTGGTGCAAACTTGTCACAGAATCTAGGAACGTAAGCCGCAAATCACAAGCATCCAAACAACCTCAAAGGTTCATCCATAAAGCATCTCAAATGGTGTGCGACCATTGAGTTGCTTTGTTGGTGTCAGGTTAATCAGATAAGCAGCAGTGAGAAGACATTCTCCCCAAAAAATTGATAGCCAAATTTGCTTGAAAATGCAAAGCACGAGCCACATTCAACAGATGACGATGTTTGTGCTCTACAAGGCTATTCTACTGTGGTGTATCAACCATAGATTTCTAAAAAAAATTTACTGGACTAAGCAAAGAAGGATCTCAGGGGAAGAAATTTTGTACCATTATCTGCACGGTCACACAAAATGGTACGTCCAAACTGTGTCTTGATCAAAGCACAAATTCTATAAATCTAGAGGTTACATCTGACTTAGCCACTTAAAAATAAACCCAAACAGCTAGGGAATAATCATCAACTACAGTTAAAAAATATAATGCACCACTAGAAGATGGTGAGCTATAAGGCCCCCAAACGTCATAATGTACTGATTCAAACAAAGAACTAGCATTTGAAGAGCTCAAAGGAAAGCTATGCCTAGTTTGTTTTTCTCTAAAACACACAGAGCAAGGAATAAAAGTATTGTTTGTGCTAAAATTAAGAGTAGGAACATAATTCAACACCGTAGAGGATGGATTCCCAGGACGCCGATGCCATAAATTAGATGAAGAAACCGACGTAACTGTCGGAATAGACTGCACGATATGAGGACAAACACGAGTATTCAACGAACAAACCCAGTAACCCCTCCCCCCTTGCTATTCACCTACGCCAATCATAGTCCTCGTACTGATTTTTTGTAAAATGCAATAATTTTCAATAAACAAAGCTAGACATTTTAAGGCAGATAACAATTTAGAGCATGATAATGAATGGCATCGGAAAGTAGGTATGTAGAGCACATGAGTAAGGGTGACATCACCAAAGTAAATAGAAACATAGTGTGTAGCAGATGACATAGATCCATCAGGCAGTATAACATTCACAGAGTCGATAATAGTAGTAATATTAGTAAGAGAACCCTTGTCACCGGTCATGTGATATGAGTCTCTCAAATTGAGAATCCAGGGTAAAGTAGACTTACCTGACCCATAATAGAAGGGTAATGTAACTGATTAAATAAATAAAGGGTCGTACTCTATTGGTCGTCAGACAGAGAGGGCCAACCTGACCCGATTTTTTAGGCCGCCTTTCCTGAGACTTTCCCTGTAGAAAATAAGGGTAATAATTATGGGTCTGTATTCATGAATTCAGGATACATTATATAGTAGTACAGGATACCTATACAAGCTAGGAAAAGGTAACAGAATATAATTACATCTATAATTATGGTAAGAATACAAATCCAATTCCAATTCCTTAACATTCCTCCTCAAGTTGGAGCATGAGGATCGGAAATGCCCAACTTACTAAGTAAAGAATGGAACTGCTTACGTCCGAGAGCCTTAGTGAACAAATCCGCTGGTTGGTCTGTCGTACGGATATGTTAAGTAACAATAGTGCCAGATTGGACAAGATCTCGGAAAAAATGACAATCAACTTCAATGTGCTTCGTGCGTTCATGAAAAATCGGGTTGGCTGCTATGTGGAGAGCAGATTGACTATCACAAAATAATTTCATAGGAAAAGAGTGAGAAACCCCAGAGTCCTTCAGTAAGGACCTAAGCCATAACAACTCACAGCAGGTAACTGCCATAGCACGATACTCTGCTTCAGCAGAAGACCGAGAAATAGTAGGTTGCTTCTTAGTCCTCCAGGAAACTGCAGAATCACCAATCATAACAAAATAACCAGAAAAATAACGCCGAGTATTTGGACAGGCGGCCCAATCTGAATCACAATAAGCAGTCAGTTGGAGAGTACTACAAGAAGAAAGAAATAAACCTTGACCAGGACAACTCTTCAGGTAGTGCAACACATGAACCGCAGCTTTCCAGTGAGGAACACAAGGAGACTTCATGAATTGCGCAAGAGTATGAACTGAATAACTAAGTTCTGGACGAGTAATAGTCAGATATATCAGGTGCCCAACCAAATGGCGATACTGCTCCGGGTCATGGTAGGCTGGATCTTCAACACGTGCCAAATCATGTTGTTGCTCCATCGGAAAATCAATTGGTTTGGAAGCAGATAAAACTGAATCAGATAGGATGTCCAAAGCATATTTCCTTTGCGAGAAAAACATCCCCTCCGGTCTTCTAGCAATCTCTATGCCCAAAAAATACTTAAGCAAACCAAGGTCCTTCATGTGAAAACAAGAACCCAAGTATATCTTGAACTCAGAGATGAGCGAAGAAGAACTACCAGCAATAACCAAATCATCCACATAAACAAGAACATGTAAAGAAACTGATTCACGGAAATAGACAAATAAAGAGTAATCGGCCTTACTCTAAACAAAACCAAAAGCCCGTAAAGCTGGAGACAGTTTAGCAAACCAATTTCGAGGAGCCTGACGAAGACCATAAAGAGATTTCTGAAGGCGACAAACCTGACCAGGAGGTACAGCATAGCCAGGCGGAGGACGCATGAACACTACCTCATGCAAATCACCATGCAAGAAGGCATTATGAACATCCATCAGATGCAGTTCCTAACCTTTTATGACAGCAACAAACATGAACAATCTAACATAACTCATCTTCACAACTGGAGCAAATGTCTCAGTGTAATCAATTCCTTCAACCTGGCAATTTCCAAGAACCACTAGGCGTGCCTTGTGACGTTCAATAGTACCATCTGAACGAAACTTCGTCCTGTATACCCATTTGCACCCAATATCCTTCTTATGCGCAGGCAAAGGAGACAAAGTCCATGCCTGATTTCGGTCCAAGGCAGTAAGTTTCTCAACCATAGCATCTCGCCAATAAGAATGACAGGAAGCCTTAGAGTAAGTAGTGGGATCTGCACTAGAAGTTACAGCACCCAAAAATCTAGAATGCATACTAGAAAAATTATCACAATTTACATAATCAGTAAGAAGATAGAGAACACCTGAGGAAAGTGATGGCACATGAGGGAATGTAGTCAAAAGGGGGGGTCTTCAGTAGTAAGAGCACAAGCATGATCTTCACAGTCGCAATCTACCAAGTATGACGGAGGACGACGAGATCGAACACTCTGTCTAGTAGGTGGCAACTCAGCAGCGGAACTGTCCGGTACCAGAAAAGTTGGTAAAGTAGATACTGAGGATGTACCATCGACGGCGACTGGCGGATAGTCACCAGGAGCAGACGGCAAAGGTTGGCCGGCAGCGACCGACGTGGCAGTACCAGCATCGGGCAGCGGAGGACTCACTGGCGTTGACCTACCAGCATTGATCAGCATTGACTGGCTGGTGTCGACCGACATTGACTAGCCGGTGTTGATCGGCATTGACCAGCCGGCGGTGACTGGCAAGACAGCAGTCGGCAACAGCTGACCACTGGTGGTCAGCGGAAGGCCAACAGTGACCGGCGGCGGTTGATCGGCAGCGGAAGGCTGAACAAAAACTCTGTGCTGCTCTGGCGAGAAGGAGGAGGAATCTGGCGGTGGTGTGGTAGCGTCGCCAGGTTCATCGAATAAAGTAGATGCCGGAGTTGCAGAGTACAAGAATTGGTCTTCAAAGAAATCAGCATCCCGACTGTTAAAGATCACTCGGGATTCCAAGTGAAAAAGGCGATAGCCTTTCTTTCTGGCAGGGTAACCAAGAAACAGACACCGCCGACTTTGTGGTGCAAACTTGTCACGATATCTGGGAACATGAGCAGCAAAACACAAGCATCCAAAAACCCTTAAAGATGAATAATTTGGACCTTGCTCATAAAGAAACTCAAAGGGCGTACGACCGTTAAGATGCTGAGTCGGTGTTCGGTTGATCAGGTAGGCAGTAGTAAGAACACATTCTCCCCAAAATTTAATAGGAAGACTGGCTTGGAACCGTAAAGCACGTGCCACATTGAGTAAATAACAATGCTTTCTTTCAACCCGACCATTCTGTTGTGGTGTGTCAACCATATATGTCTCAAAGATGATCCCAGATGCAGTAAAATGAGATCGCAAAGGCAGAAATTCAGTCCCGTTATCAGCCCGAACACATTTTATGGTTCGGCCCCACTGGTTCTTCGCTAAGGCATTAAATTCTAGAAATCTATAGGCTACTTCAGACTTAGCGACCAATAAATAAACCCAAACAGCTTGGGAATAATATCGACTATCGTCAAAATATAAAATGCACCACTAGAGGATGGAGTTCGATAAGGTCCCCAAACATCACAATGTACTAATTCAAATAATGTAGTAGCATTTGTAGAACTCAATGGAAAACTATGTCTAGTCTGTTTTGCTCTATAACATACAGAGCAAGGTATAGTAGTATTATGTGTGCTAAAATCAAGAGTTGGAATAGAAGACAACACCGTAGATGATGGATGACCAAAATGTTGATGCCATAAATCAGAAGAAGAAACCGAAGCAACTGTCGAAATAGACTGCAGGATATTAGGACGAATGCGAGTATCCAATAGACGAAGCCAATAAACCCCCCCCCCTTTCTGTTCACCCACGCCAATCACAATCCCCGTATTGATTTTCTATAAAATGAAATAATTTTCAGTAAACAAGGCTAGACATTTTAAGGCAGATAACAATCTAGAGCATGATAATAAATTGCATCGCAAAGTAGGTATGTAGAGCACATGAGTAAGGGTGACATCACCAAAACAAATAGACCCATATTGTGTAACAAACGATACAGATCCATCAAGCAGTATAACATTCACACTATTGGTAGCAACAGTAATATCAGTAAGAGAACCTTTGTCACCAGTCATGTGATTTGAGGCTCCCGAATCAAGAATCCAAGGTAAAGTAGACTTACCTAACCCATGGTCAGATAACGAATCAAACTGATTAAATAAATATATGGTCATACTCCATTGGTCGTCAGACAGAGCAGGACCAAAATCAGATCGTGTAGGTAAGCCAGAGGAGGTGGGCAACGCAAACCCTTGCGGCGACGTCACTACGCGCTGTGAAGGGAAACTGTACATCTGGTGCACCCGCGCGTGGACTCACGTGCTTCTGGAAGGTCGAGCATGTGAATCTCACGTGCGTCTCACATTGTCTGTGCGTCTCTCACTGCCGGAGCCGATGGAACCTAGCCGGAGTCGAGAGCGGAGTAGAGCTATCCGGCCGGAGTGGTGAGTAGACCGGACGGATCGCAGCAAGAAATAGCCGGAGTCGTTCAGGAGCTCGCCGGTCAGAGCGAAGCGGGGCGGACGAAAAAAAACTTCCGAAAGACTGTCGGCAGAAGTAGGTGCAAGCCGGCGGACGGAGTCGGGAGTGGAAGCAGGTGAAGGCCGGCGGAGCGAGAGCATAACCGGCGGTGGAAGAAGAACGACAACATAGTGGTGAGCAGGACCGGCGGCGGCGTGGTGGCAATCGACTGAAAGGAGAAGATTTTTTTTGGGGCAAAAGGAAGGTAGTCCGGATCGGCGGCGCGTGGAAGTCATGCACTGACGACGGTGGAATAGTTAGGATGGTATTTTAAGGTTTCAGTATTTTAGGCTCTGATACCATGTAGAAAATAAGGGTAATAATTGTGTGCCTGTATTCATGAATTCAGGAAGCATTATATAGTAGTACAGGATACCTATAAAAGCTAGGAAAAGATAACATAATACAATTACATCTATAATTATGGTAAGAATACAAGTTTAGAATATGGATGGACTTGAAAAATGGTTCGAGTTTTCTGACTGACTTAGAGACTCAATTTATACTGCTCTAAGAGACCCTAATCATAGAAACGTGATATTCTGATTTTCTGTAATTAGAGAAGAATATTCTCCAATCACCAACTCATCAAATCCGTGACATTCAATGAATACTCGAATTAAATCTGCTGGAAATGGAAGAAATATTTGCACAATATTCTTCAGCGTATCAAACATGGTAAACTGTGTATTCATTTAAAACAAGATATCTCACAAAAATTTGAAATATTTCGTTCTTATCTCTTAAGAATTACACACAAGCAATTCCATATATACTGCGCGGTTGGGCCTTCCAAAGACTTTCACGCGGTCCATACGCATTTTGGACAGTCTAGAGAAAAATTAATCTGGGCCAATTTCTGCCTAATCTTTCTCTTTCAAGAGTGACATTTCAGACATCCATATCTCATTCGCCCTTCATCCGTTTTGAGAGTTTAAATAGTCAATTTTATAGTACTCGCGGAGGAGAACCATAAAATGACATCCACCGACCCAAAATCCGTTTGGGTCCCACTCAAAATGATGCCCAAAAGTTGATGAATTTCAACCTCTTAACCATCATTTTCCAACAATCCCCCACATGAATCAATATTGATATAGGAATCAGAACAATCACATCAGACACGGAGTTTGACTTGGTGATAGATTCATTTTGGCGGCACTGATTAGGAAGTAGATGCGATGTCCTTGAACTTCCACTACTGCTTGTGTGAACGACAATGCAATTCCCACAGGCATCTTTCCTAGCCCTTGCACTTTCCTCGGTTGTGTCATTAATCAAGCCATGGCACACACCTAGTTCTGTAAGGTTTCTAAAGAATTGCGTCCCAACAACTCCCTTTCAAAGCGGCCACACTTCTCACTTACATAGGTGATTCTTGGCGTAAGAGCAGTTACGTAAACTATTGCGCTCTTTCGAGTACTAAACACTCGATGCCCTGAATCATTAAAAGAAATTTAATGCTTAACCTCAATTCACATCACTGTTTCTTCATCATAGGAATAAGATAGGAGGTGTGAATCCCCCCACAGTAATCACGATGGGTATTTGCAGTTTAGTTGTTCCTTTGAACCTAGATCTTGGGATCTCCAGTCACATAGGTTGGGTGTCCATGTACGTAACCCACCATTTGTTGGACTTAGTCCTATTCCTTTCGATGAGTTATCAACTAACTCTCGATTCAATTTCCTCGTCAAGAAATTGTTTCAATCATTTTGCCAAAGAACCACAACTCCTATCATATTGACCTTACGTAGTCAACATCGATAATTCTCGTAGAGAGTAGTCGTCTAATTGGTATAGTGTCTTTGTCGAGACACACCATCATCGATATGGCTTTACGCTACACCAATAAGCATACAAGTGCTTTGGTCATCCTAGGATATATCTTTCCCAATTTTTGTCCAACACAATGGGCTTAGATTTTTCTGTGAATCTAGCAAGAGAGAACCATTTCTCTACACAACTCAAGCCATATCCACGAGTCTCACACACAGCTTGTTTCCAGTGATCATTTCTGAGTTACTCTTGCATCATCTTACTATCCATTGTAAGAATTGTCTAATGTGCACTTTAATAAGTAATTCGGAATATCAATGACTCTTGAGATCTCTTCTAAAGAGACACCTCCCCTTTAGAAAAGGTAACTCAAAATGTTCAGAGTCATTCCATTGAATGCGACATATCTCCAAGAGACTCAATCATCGTATCAATTTGACTATCAATGAGAAAATCATCGATTCAAAGACATAAATGACATAGTCATTTTTCATGTCCCTTAGCATATCAGCCTTCATCGAACTCATTGATTCAATATCATTGGCTAAATAACAATTAGTTTGATCACATGATTGGTCATTTAGGAGCATTGAGCTTTTCATTTTTGCTCTATTCAGATTTTTAATATCTAAATCTCCAAATAACCATTTCGGTCCATTAGATATACTTTCAGCTTTCGCAAAGCCTTTATAGCAAGTACCATCACCCTTGGACTCATTCTCAAGTCTAGAGAATACCCATCAGGTACACAAATATACTTACTAATTGTTCAAATCTACTAGTACTCTAGTGATTTGCACTCATGTGTTAGATGCAATCTATCTATTGATCACCGCTTTCCACAAACATTATTTCATGGAATATAGTTTCCTTCGTTGGTTTATCCCTAATCCTTAATGATTTCATCTATCAAATCTTAAGTCCATTTAAGATAAATCAGGATCTCTAACAGAAACTTCCACAAAATACACTTTCCATCAAGATGTATTTCTAGTTTCCGTATATTATTTCTTGTGAATTTCAAGAAATTGATATCACTCCAACATTGTGCATATCTAGTAAAGATATTGTTTAAGTATTCCTTTTACTACATTTCCAATATGCCAACCCCCACATTCAAAAGAACTTGTAGGATGGCTCTATAAGGAGTTTTGTTTTCCACATTGGGTTATCTTATTTAAAAGATCGACAGCCAATGTAAAGGCTCCTCCACATCGCTTGGATCATTTCTAGCGATTTCGTTCAACCACCATATGACCTTGCGAATGTTTCAACATTGTGAATCACAATCACCAAAGGATTATGTGTCTTCACATCATGGTTACATATAACCACATATGGATTCTATACATCACGTAATTGGTTTCGTTAATTTACAAACCCAACTTACTAAAAGTCTCGTGTGTTCAATAACGAATCAAACACTAGGCTCTTACCATAAAATTTCTTTTTAGGACAACAAATTTCAACAATCAAAACACCTTCATGTATTGATCTTTTATTGCGGAAGTCTCTCTTATTCCTTCAAATCCCTTGGAATTGGAGATTATTAAATTTCCCGATCTTAATTAATCGTTCTTCCTCGCATGACCAATACCACAGCCAATAAAGTATCAATCAATCGAGGATTCGATTAACTCTCACTAGGGTACAGTGTGAGTTTACCAACTTCACAAAAATTTCATGTCCATTTTAAAGCCAAGTTTCAGTACAACTGTACTTTACTTTCAGACTACTCAAATCAAACTTGAGTGCCTTTGTGCTCGAAATTGATTCGAGTCCGTTGCTCGCCTTAAGTTTGAGTTCCTTTCATTCTCGACTCGATCAACTCGATTCAAGTCTTTCGAAATGACTTTTCATCTTGAGTATATATCAAGATTCATATGGTCGTTGAATTTTTAGTCTTTCGCCTACCCCCACATTGGGCTGGTTTTATTTAACATCCCCACACATATTAGGTTTCTCAAAACCTCGTGTCTTAGGGTTCCTAGACCAAATGTCTTAGGATTCTCATCTCAGAATTCTAATGCTTTTCAACAAAAAATCTAGAAATTTGACCAAATGTCTTGGGATTCCCAATCTCGTGATTCTTAGATCTTTCAACCATAAATCAGGAGATTTGACCAAAAGTCTTGGGATTCCCAATCCCCTGATTCTTAGGTTTCTCAGCCAAATTCTTGAGATTTTCCTAGAATTATAGCATAGTCATGATAACTCATACTTTAGGGTTTATACCATGGTTCACAAGAACCAATACCTTAGACATAGTCGCAAACTAATGTCTTCATATTCACATTTTCTAGGTCATACAAAATAACCAGATATGTCGAACGTCGAGCCCATATGCTCTATCCTTACAATCTAAAAATTGCCACTTGTGAGCCGTATACTCATAGGCAATTAATCAAGATAGCCAATTATCGGGAATAGTCTTATCAAACCTTTCATTGCATCAAAAGGGCACTTTGCCAAACAATTAATATAATCATAACAAATAAAAGCATAACACAATTTTAGACACATCATAGATCTAAAATTTTTGTATATACAGCTAAACCAAGTCCCTAAATCAACGGGAATACATCATGCATCAAATAACCCAATGTCACATACTTCATTCATGCACGAACATATTACACTCTTGCCGAGAGATGTCATGTTTAAGTGCAAATGAAGTTTACCATTTTATCGCATGCTATTCTCCGACCAAGCATATAAAAGTCATGAATCACTAGCAGCACATTCTCACACAAGATGTGGTTTTAAATTTTTTAACCAACACGTGCAGCCCACACAACCAAATTATTATACCATGCAAAATAGGTATTTCAACATTTGATCAAGTATTTAAACAAATACTATAGCATTTTGAGGGCTTAGGAAATTTAAATATTTCATAATTTCCAACACACATGCACTGCTTTCATGTAATTTCATAATTAAAGGGAATAGTAATGCTTGATTCAATATTCCAAACTCATGAATTTTTTTCTAACTTTAAGCTATTCATGCAAAGAATCAAATATGATTTATTTCCATGTTAACATTCAATCTCATAAGCATGAATATCACAGAATCAACATACCATATATCTCAGTTTGCGACCTGACCAAAAGTCAACTCCTTTAATTCTTCATGTCACCAAGCAATAAATCTTGCCGTATCTCCATGCCAAGTTTCTCTTCCATATATGGAGATATGCAACCGTGTATACTCGGAATCATCTCGGATTCATCAATGCATACATACAAGAAATTGTTCGTCGTTAAATATATGTACACATCTAATATCCCATATAATATTTTAAATCACTATACATAACAGTGGCTCTTTTGTTATAAACAACCAAAAACCAATCTACTTTCAAAGTCATAAGAATTTTTGAAATAAATTTTCCGCACATTAAGCACGCATTAGATAACACGGTAAGCAGGCACTAATATCTGCTACTTTCAAAAAACCATACCAAAATATAGCATGCAATTTCCGTAATGTGAGGCATGCAACATATTTTAGTAAATATGACATTAATGTAATCATATAATCAAATAGCATGCAATGGCAATCATACAGCTCATAATAGCAATTTGATCAACATGATCAGTACAATAGCATACAAGTAATTCAGCTTGCAGTTTCAGATTTCGATCATGCAATTTCGCTAATATTCATACCTAGAAGGTATATTTTCTATGCACAATTTACTAAAATTTAAGGCAGGTAGTGTAGCATCTAAATTCGAACAGAATATAGTATGCAATTTCATTCGCAACATTAAGCGTTCAACATGAAATTTTTGAATCAATATAATTCAACAAAAATATCATTCGTTTTAAAACTGTTTGACATATATTGATAATATCATGCGAAAATCAAATAATGAAAATTGAACGAGCAATTTACATATGCAAGAATAATATAGTTTTATTAATTATTCAGGTATACAATCAGAAAGCTTAAATTACAAATAATTAAAGTAATACATGCAATATATTAACAATAAATAAATCACATTTCAAGCAAAACAAAGTGATGGAGTCACGAGTAAACTCGTTGCCCTTGAAACGAATGAGTCCCATCGTGGGCATCGTTCCCTAGGGTAAAATCATCGAAGGTAACCATTTACACGTAAGAGTTACCTCGGATTCACACAGAGCTCGAAAGACTATCACCGACAGAGCAACAGATGGAAATTTAAAAAGAGACAGAAACAAGACTCAAGTTTATAATATGGATGCACTTGAGAAATGGTTCGAGCCTTGGATTCATTGTTAGCGCTGGTTATAAATTTTCCCACTTTCTGCCAAGAACGGTTAAGTTTTATGTCTGCGAGTGGAGTAAAAAAGGGTTTGCAACTGAGCTTTGGTGCTTGCTTCAGTTTTTTAGTCCTTATGGTAGATGAAAAAAGTGAAAGCAATATATAATTATAAAGACAAGCTGCAGGTATAGATTTCATTTATATTCACTCATCCCTTTCAGAGTGATACAAAATTGTGACCTAGCTATCATCTATTCCTTCGCTACGTAAAACTTGTGCATGTTTGACTTGCACCTGAAAGCATGCGTTAACTAATGCATTCGATACATTTGTTTTTTTTAGTTTGGTTGATTGCTAGTTTTAGTTAGCTTTACATTACAAAGGGTTTAGATGACCATTGTTTGTTTTTTTATCTAAATCCTGAGTTTTGTAGATTTAATTGCATCTAATGGACACTTTGTCCTCATAAGCAGCTAGATCTTCTTTTGTGGGCTTATTAGTAGGTTGCTCATGAGCACTTTGGCGTAATCTTGTAGAAGGCCATCCGTGAGGGTGAGGTAGTAGATGTTAGAAGGTCATTCGCAAGAATGGTAGTATACAGAAGGCCAAGAGTCAAAACATGGTAGTAGATAGAATCAAGCCGGAAAAAAAAGGAGTCAAAGTCCAACTATTCAAGACTTGGCACGGCCGCGCTAGCCAACACAACTATGCCAGGAACTCTCAGCACAAGTCGTGCCAGCCAGCACGGTCGTACCACAGACCATCTACGCGAGCCGCTTACTCCAACACGACCCGTGCTAACCCGAAGCTTCTTGTGGCTAAGTATGGAAATGGGTTGTTCCCTTTAACACGGCCCCATGTCGTTTCAACTCCAATATTCGAAGACATCATTTTGCTAAAAATTGACTCCCAGCTGACCCGCGCCATTCAGAAGGTAAACTCATGCACCCAACCAACGGCCAGTTAAGATTTACATAGCCCATGTCGTTCAACTGATCAAGGAAGCACTCCCAGCTGACGGCCTGTTTCGAACGACACAGCTGCAAGCATTAAAAGGCTGATGACAAAGCCCTAGTCGGTGGCACATACCAGAAGACACAGCTTGTGCTAGGCCAGCCAGCACGATGTTGCCAGATGACACAAGTCGTGCCAGACAGGACGGCCCGTGGCAATTTTGGCTGCTAGGGTTTTTGGCCACATTTTGGGCCTGCTTTAAGGCCAAATTCCCAACTATTATATTTAGGAGCCTATGTCTACTAGGGTTTAAGTTTTGCTCATTATTATTCTCCTAAGAGTAGGTAGAGAGAGAAAGGGAATAACCCTTCTCTCTAATTGTTTTTCTTTTCTCCTTGTTTTTGCCCAAGGGCATTGAATCCAATGAAATATTTGGTTTCAATACTTAGGGAGAATTGATTTAGCTTGGGGTTTAGATTTGTATTTATGACCTTTTGTTTTTTTGGGAGATTCTATAGATCTACCTATCTTGATATGCTTATGAACATTATGTTGCATTGTTCTTTACATTCTTATTAACTGCATGATTGTTACACCATGTTGGCATGAACCTTAGTCTACTTTCATGTTGATGCATTTATTGATATCCCACAGGGAGTAAAACATAGATGCAATAGGGGTAGCGGGGGTCCGGTACCATATGGGTGTATGCATTTGGTTCGCCGAGTTACTGTTACGATGACCATACAATAGTCTTAGCTGGAAAATTGGCCCAAGGATAAGGTGTCTGTCCTTACTATATAGATAGAGATAGTGTTAGTACAAACTAGGGTTAGTTCTCAACCCTAGAGCCAAAGGATAAGGTGTCTGTCCCTTTGCCTTTGTAGGCATAGGGTGAAGCATTCATAGTGGAGTGACCCGCCTCCACTCGGGGCCGTTAGTAAGTGTAGAGCAAAGGCGTTTAGAAGTCAAACTAGAAATGAATGAGAGGGTCAAATTTAAATTTATAATCTGCTCTCAAACTTGCCACTAAGCTACCATTGTGGTAGTTAGTGGCAAGGCTGGGTTTGTCCACAGAGATGCTAGGGTTTAATAGCCAACTACACACAACCACGTACGGGTTTTCAATCCGTCTGTGTGCTAGTAAATAGCTAGATATTGCAAAATAGGGGTTTTTGAGGTTTTTCAATTCACAACTACGAGCATAAGAATTAACAAAAGAGAAAACTATATAAGCAAGCACTTGGGGAATATTTGCGTTACATGATTGAACAAATTTTTTGATCCTCGATTCCATCACATGAAAGACATCAAAGCCAATTCTAGTGTTCATAACAAGTGGTTTGGTCGATGGTCAACACTTTCCCATACCTGTCGCGTAGGGTGCTCTTGCAATCTTCTATCGGCACCGCCTTCGTAATTAGAGAAGTGTGACAACGGCCCTGCCGTTGTGCATATCTGTTTCCCCCCGTATGATTACGTCCTAAAAATAGGCCCAAAATAGACCTAAAACCCTAGCAGCCACAAACGGCGCGGGGGGTGGCATCTGGCACGGCCCATGCTGGTCGAGAAACCCTAGTGCTGGCAAGAGACGTCGATCCTGGCACATGCTGTGAGCCTCATGCTAGTGCGGTCCATGTTAACCAGCACAGGCCATCGGCTGGAGCACCATTTTTGGTCTTCTGATTTGTACCTTGTGTCATTTAGCAAAGCCCATCATCCGAATCCTCATTTTGCTCATTATCATGACATGCCTGTGGGATGGTCTTGACAATTTTAACTTGAAATGATGCAAACCGTGTGAAACGGAACGGTCTACGCCCATACTTAGCCAAATTTTGGAGTGAAAAAAAGACTTGTGGCACACAGCCAGCTGGAATAGGCACGGTCCGTGCTGGGGCTTGCCACGGCCCGTGTTGGTTGGAACGGTCTGTGCAAAAGACCCCTCACATGGGCCGTGTTGCTTAACACGAGCCGTGCTAGGTCTAGCCTCGTACTGGCCTTGTGTAGTCTATGATGGCCATGGCTGGTTTAGCCAGCTGAATTGTTTGCTCCGCTACGGATGAACCTTTGGTTCGATTTGAGAGTTCTTGTAGTCGATTTTATAGCGCTCAAGAAGATGAAACTAATGGTGCCACCGTCAAGGGATAATTCTTCTCAGATATTTCCGAAAACTTTGGGTATCTCTCAGACAACAATTTCTCCACTTCTTCCTTTGCCTCTTTGAACTTCGAATCTTCATTTCTTGGGCTCAACTCCACCTACTACCATGCTTCAGAGTACGTGGCCTTCAATCTACTACCATTCTTGTGAATGGCCTTCAAGGATCTTCTACTATTTTTCAAATGACCTTCTATAAAAATGTTGAAGTATCCACAAGCAATCTACTAATGAGATCATGAATGAAGATCTAGGTGCTCATGAACACAACGTGTCCATTAGCTTCAATTAAGCCTACAAAACTTTACAAAACTCAGGATTTAGACAAGGAAACCAAACAAGGTCGTCCAAACCCTTTGTCATGTAAACCTAACTAAAAGTGAAAATCCAACAAGTAAAACATGCCAATTATTATGTGTAATGTATTGGTTAACGTATGCGATACGGTGAACATCAATCTCCCCACACTTAAACCTTTACTCATCCTCGAGTAAATAAAAACAAGAAAAGGTCTAAGTGAAGTGTAGCATGCAAAGATAAGTTAGCCAATGCATTCAACTTATTTCCAAGCTACCCTAGTTCCCGAAAGAAGTAAGAATCTCACAACTCTCACACTCCCCGAAGATCCTAAAGTAACCTAACCTCCCAAAATATATTTAAAAAAAAGGTAAGCAAGAATGATGAGTGTTGAACTAGCTTACTCTCCCAAATAGTTCCCCAAAAACAATCCAAGAGTCGTTGCCAAAAAACTACCAAGGAAATGCAAGAGGTCCTTGATTGTAACTAAGGATCACTCTAGATTCTCAACTCATCTATAAGGAAGGATGATGTCAAAGAATTGTCAACTTAGTTTTTGTTTTCTCTTAATTTCTCTCATTTTTCCTAGAAGCGCTTTTAGGTTTTCATCCTAACTTTCACACTTGTTGAGCTCACATTCTCACCTTTATCCACATGGCCTCTCATTTTTGCCTAGGTTCGTAAACCTAGATGGGACTAGCCTCTCATTTTTACCTAGGTCTTTCGACCTATCCGAGCTTTCCCCATTGTTTCCTAAGTTGCCCTTTCAAGTTTCCAAATAGCCGGGTTTTGTTTCATTTTTTTCAAAATTTTCAATTTTGTTTTGGTGTAGCACAAAATGGGCTTCATACTATGAAGATAAGAAAAACAAAAAAATTACACCACCAAAAATTTCCAAAACAACTACCCCAGGACAAACTACAAATGCTACCAAACAAATCACACCACCAGATTTGCATCCAAAACATCCCCAAAAAGAATCAACACCAAAAACACAAGAAAATAAAGGAATCTCAAGATGAAATCCAATAAGTTCCCGACTAAATTTACATCCAAAACATCCCCAAAACAAATCAACACCTAAAATACAAAAAACAACTAAGGAATCTCAAGATGAAAACTTCTAAGTGCCCGACTACTCCCCCCCCCCCACCACCACTTAAATCATGCATTGTTCCCAATGCATAATGAAAAGTGGAACTCATAAGTGGAGTTGGGAAAATGGTGGCACTTACTCTAGCTGCCTCGAAGGGCTTTCCTTCACTTGCCTCGTCTCTTCCTTCTCATGTACCTCATAGCTTGCATGATAGCCTCAATAGAATCCAACCTAGTACCGAACTCCTCCAACTGTAACTTCATACCCCTACCGCAAGACCGACCTCTTGCACAACTTGGGTAGAACTCGCAAGTTGTTCCCCAAGAGTGCACAATTGGTCAAGGACGTCTAAGGGTAGGTGAGTGTGGCTAGGAAGCGCTCTAAACAAAGTTCCGCCATCCTCCTCATCGATCTCTATGTCCGGGTTTGATAAAATCCTGTAGAACTCCTTCTCAAACCATGGGTTGGGCTCTAGAAATAAATCTTCCAATCGCGTCTCATAGTCGATGGTGATGCGTTCCAGCTGTGGAAGAACCATGAATTTGCAAATTGTTGCACTGCTGTACAACCATACAAATCGGTCATCCAAGGCGGTTGGGGCAACTCTAGAAGCCCGCGCTAGCTTCTCTATGGTATACCTCATCCCTGAACGTCCGAAACTTGCCAAAGCAAATAGAAAATGGATTGGATGGACCAAATGTTGAGCCGAGAGCCCTACCATACCTCCCATTGAGATCTTTTCACCTTTCTTATCTCTCATTGGTAAACACTACTGTACAAAAGTGCCCACCATGTTCAGGTAGAAGTTACCCTCTGGAGTCATCACCCAAAGAACATTAACATCTGAAATTAGGCATTGTGAAACCACCCCGTGACAAAATACTCCCATAGACAATAAACATTTAATGTAGTGCAACGCTGGGTGAACAATGGCGGTGCTCTTGCACAAATGTTTCCTTTTCATGCCCTATAGTATCATCCAAAAAATTTCATGTGAGAATGGTAGACCCTGTCGATGTATCCTCAGAACATCCCTTCCATATTTCAATCTGAAGGCTTAGGACACATCCCTATATGGCATTGTGTATTACTTGTCGTCCAAATGAAAATGAATGGCTCTCCATCCCTCCGCACTCATAGCTTGCTCAAGATTTTCCAAGGTCCATCGGATATAAGTCTTCGAATGCTTCTCTAGAAAACCTTCTTAGCCTATCCGACCTAGTAAGTAGGCGATGGGATTGAGTAGGCCTAGGGCCTCTAGAGTGTCCTTGCACCCAAAACCCATCTAAAAAAATGTTCCTCTTTGGTCCATTCAAGTACCTCCACCTTCGGGCTATAGTCCTGGAAATGGCAGTCTATCCCATGAACTTCTCTGTCACAAAAGTGGGGTTGTGAGGAAGGGAAGTTGCTGGCTCTTTTCTCCTAACTTTAGTCTGCTTCTTCCTTTACTCATTCCCGGAAAGCGTCCCTTTCTCCAACCTATTCCTTTTCGAAGGCATCCTATCACAACAAGGATAAAGTGGTAATGCAATAATACACAAGGCCATGCCCACAATATCATTCAAAAAGAACATTCTGCCTAAATATCCTAGTCATTCCAAATCCTGTTATTCTCAACATAAAGGTTATTCAATCAAGAACCATTCTCTTTAAACAATAAACTCATGGAAAATCATATCAACCCATCAACAAGATCATGAAATCAAGAATAATCCCTCCTAAATTACCGAACAAATGAAAATCATATCATCCTTGCACAAAAGCACATCAATCCACCCATACTTACTTCAACACAAGATTATTCACATAACCCAAAAAACTTCTCAAAAACATACCCACTTTCAAGATTCAAGCTTCACATAAAATCACCACAATGCTAAATAAAGCAAGTTAACGTGAAGTTTAAAGGATTTCCCGGAATTTGAAGCTAAGAGTTGAAAGATCCATACAAGAAGAAGCAAAAATGCTAATTTTTTGAGAGAAAAGCTCCAATTTTCAAGTTCACCAAGAGAACATGTGAGTGAGTGTTTCTTAAAAACCTTGAATGTGTTAAATGACTCAACTAGGTGGGAGAATATACCAAGAATCTTAAATTTCTGCAAGAGGAGTGATATGGAGGGGAGGTACAAATGAGATAAGGATGGAATTTTAAAAAATTGAAAAATTTAGGGGACAAAGGTACTAATCAAATTATGTACAAGGGAGATTTGAGGTGTTATTTACATCAAAATCCCATGAAATAAAGGAATTCCAAAATTTATGAACCAAAAATGATTTTTTTTTGGCTTAAAATTTGAATTTTTCAAAAATCTACATTTTTGGTCCAATTGACAGCTCAAATGGGTTGCCGACACGTGTACCCTCATGCTAAAAGCACCAAAATGAACCCCACCCCCCTCATGCAGAGGGTGTTTGGAAAGGACCCCCCTCGTGCTGAGGGTGTCTGTTATGGACCACCCTCTTGCTGAGGGTGTCTGGCACGGACCCCCCTCGTGTTGAGGGTGTTTGGCACAAGACCCCCCTCTTGTTGAGAGGCTATGGGACGATCTATATCGCTTGGCACGGACCATGCTGAGCTCTAGCACGAAGCTGCTAACATTTTGACCCATTTTCCCTTAGTTTCTCTCTCTTTTCCGAAAAAATTTGTCACCCAAATAAGCCTTATTTCCTTCTAATCAAAATCACGAGACTCAAGCATCAAATTTACCAATCAACAAAAGTTTCATCTCAAAATCCTCATCACACATAAAAACATGCAAAATCTATCCATAACAAATCATGAAAGCAAGATAAGAAGAGACACCGTATTTTTATTTTCGTTCTCACGACTTACTTTTTTCATGCATTTCAAATAAAACAACCTACCGTTGGGTCTCTGGAGTCGCTATTGGTAACTTCCCCAACGATGACATCATTGCAGAGAGTTATCCACAATGTGTCACCCTTACCTTTAAACGCTTTGTTCGTCATAGAAGATGAATTCTCGTACCTCGTCTGTGCTGAGTCTTTATCCATTACCTTGGGTTAAGGAAGAGGTCGATAGGTTTTTATGCCCTCGCCACTCTTCCCTAAACGCTGCATGTTAGTGAGCATGGAAAATCATTTCGACACATATATATATCATCACTAGAATCATGGAATGTAAAGGACTCATTATCAATATCATCATTGCCAAGGAATTCATATAAGCATTCATTGTCATTGGTCATGCAAGAAGTGTCACATTGATCATGCTCATCAAATAAGGTTAAGCCTTTGCACACAAAGATGAGTTAGGTAAATCATGCCTAGACTTATAAATGTCAAACCCCACCTTATCAATGGCACCCTTTAGGGTTAGCGTTCCCAAATGGACTGCAATCTTCGTCCTTGACTTTTTAAGGAATGGCTTCCCCAATGTCATTAGGGGTGCACTTCCACCGTGCACCACGTCAACAACGTAAAAGTCTGTTGGGAACACCAACTTGCCAACTCAAACCATCACGTCCTTCAGTAACCCTTGAGGGCTAGCTTGGGAGTAATCAGTGAGTTGGACAATTTTACCTTAGTGTCCCTAAGTTGACCTATATCTAGGAATTCTCAAAGATTATATAGAATCATATTAATGGATGCTCCCATGCCTATCATGGAATTTTCAACTACTTCCCACCTAAGGAGATAGGAAAAGAAAAAATCACGGGTTCGTCACATTTTTTAGGCAATTTCTTATTGTTCAAAATGGCGACTCCCCCACTTTCAAGTGACCTATATTCCTAGTTATTTTTTCACTTTTTAGTGCATGCAACATTAGCATATGATGACATATGTTTAATCAACTCTAGGATGGGAATGGTTACCTCAACCTTTTCAAAGACATTCCAGATATTTGCACCATTTGTCGCCATCTTCGTCTTCCCCCTTAATGCACTTGGAAATGGTGGTTGAAGGGTCAATTATTCCTCGATAACGATCTCATGCTCCTCAAAATTGGTCTTGCTGGCCTCCAAGATCCTATCATCTTCTTACAAAACCTCTTTCTCGGGCTCACGAATCTCCTTTCCTCTCCTCAATTTAAGGGCACTCATATTCCTTGGATTGATCTTAGGTTAGGAAGGAAGTTTGCTGGATTCCTTGGCCTCAAGTCGGCTCACCAAGGTGGCAATTTTCCCAACTTGAATCTCAAGGTTTTTTATGCTTGAGAAAGCCCTAGGGCCAAGATCTTCAATCTCACACCTTTTTCTTTCCATGAACACCTCGTGCTTCTTTCCCAATTGGCCGATTGCTTCTGGAATTTCTTCCCGGTCAGACTTGTAGAGAGGTGTGGTTGTTATAAGGACCTTCACCCCTTGGATATGGTTGAGGTGGAGCTTGTCTGCCTCGGTGCCCTTAAGCATGATTTTCTTCTCTCCAACAGAAGTTGGGATGGTCGCGGTACCTTGGGTTGAAACTGTTCGCGTAGGGGACTTGCCTTACATCTCATTGGTTCCCTCAGAACCCTTGTTGTTGTTGTCCCCTAGCTAACTGTTTCCTATTCCCATTGTTTTCCTAGCTAACTGTTTCCTATTCCCATTGTTTTACTCCAATGCTTTCATCTCTTCCAAGTTCTCCACCATTTACGGAAAAGCCTTGGTGTGATGGTCGAGAATGTATAAGCCGCAAACCTTGACTTGGTGAACCCTCCCTTTCAAAAGTTCTTTCATTATTGAAGCAAGAGCTTAGACTTTCTCTTCCAACTTGGGAGATTGAGATGGTTCATCCAAAGTCTTCACCCTTGACCTCATACCAAATTGCCTCATCCCAGTAGCCATCTCTTCAAAAAGGGCCATAGCATCTTTTGGACTCTTGTTGGCAATTGATATGTTACACGCAGTGTTCATCATCCTCATGTCATCGCGCAATCCCTCGAAGAAGTAATAAATCAAGTCCCCCTCCTTGAATGGGTGGTACAAAAATCTTTCCAACAGACTCTTAAATATCTCCTAGTACTCGTACAAGGATTCGTTGGCATTCTAACTGATGTTTGATAGCTGTTTCTTTAATCCAGCAGACTTGGAGGCGAGGAATTACTTCTCAAGGAATCTCCTCTTCATGTCTATCCATGAGGTGATACAACCTGGTGAGGTAGTACAACCAATCTTTTGTGGTGTCTTAAAGGGAAAAGGGGAATGCCTGCAAGATATAGTTGTCCTCCGTGACCCCATGGGGCTTCATATTCGTGCAAACAAGATGGAACTGTGAGAGATGTTTGTTGGGATCCTCCCAGGCTGATATGAATCTCCTTGTGAAGACTCATGATTTGCGGAATTAATATCTTTGATCTAGTGAAGTGATCTGCAAATCCGCACTATCTCGCACAAAATTCAAGAGTCTAGCCCTCAGGGTATGCCTAACTTCAACTTGCTCTCTAACTAGCCCTCAGGATCAGATTGCAAGGTTTATTGATACTTAACTAGCCCTCGGGGTTAAGCAGCAATAGAATAGCTCACAAGCAAAGAGTATGAACTCAAAGGGTTGTATATTTGATTGAAAAGTTGTAATGTAAAAATAATTTTGAAAACCACCTCTATTTATAGTACATAGGTATGGTCTTAAAAAAATACAAACAAGAAACTGAAAAAGATTATGGCAGCTTTAAGAAGCCAAAACCATATTTAACTAGACTACCTAAATAAATGACTATATTCTTCAAGATAAATCTTGAATGAATATTGGCTTATATAATCTTACCAAATCTAATTCTAATCAAATTAGAACTGAATATTCTAAATACTAAAATAAATGCATGACCGAAACATTATTCTTCTAAGGCCAACATGGCTGAATTAATGGGCCTTATTCTAAAATAAAATAAATGATCGTACTATCTCATTAAAAAATCCAGTGGCAAAAAGAGTATAGTGTTATCTTCTAAAAACCCTAATAAATAAATAAATAAATAACCTAATTCTTATCATTCCCTTTGAGGTCGAAAATTTTTATCCTCGAAACGTGAACGATCTTCAAAAATAAATGGAGATAAACATCCCACGCCATCCCTGCAAAATTTGGCTAGTAAACGGTGACTTGATGCTGACTAGGCAGTGGCTGTGTGCTGACTGGGAGGCTGAAGTGGCACTAACTCATGAGATAAAGAGAACCAGAGAAAAACTCGAGATAAATTCAATAACTCACGATAAAAGTACAAACTCGTGATATATCGAGCAGCTCACGAGATGAAGAGAAAGAGTGGCTGTTTTGCGCGTGCGACGGACGAGCCTTCAATGGAGGCGCGCGTGAGCTTCACGCGCTCTTCTGTGAGCCCGTTCGTGTTAAACACGCACAAAACATCTTCCTCTGCTGTGCTGAACGCTTCTTTGCCGGAATTTTTTGACTTCAATGGAGACTATCAGAGATGAAACGGAAATAACCGGCGATGATTAGATCTGCCATTGACGGCAAGAAGAGTGGTTCGATTGGAGACGGAGTTGGAATTCCCAGAGGAACCTTCCCTTCTTTCGAATCGAATAGTGGCAGATGGAGTTGCGGTGGACGGTGACCAGAGCGATGGGATTCTTGAGGTCGGACCGAGACGGAGCTGGACGGCGGTGTGACGGCATAATCGTCGGAGAATTCTGAGCGGTGGCAGCGGCGGATTCTGCTTAATGATATTTTTCTGGTTTTTTTTTGTTTTTTTTCAAAAATAAATTCAAACAAAACTCGAAATCCCTATTGATGAACTCGTCCAAGGATCTTTTGCTTTGCTCTAATACCAACTGATATGAATCTCCTTACGAAGACTCACAATTTGCGAAATTAATCTCTTTGATCTGAAGGGATCTACAAGCCCACACTATCTCGCACGAAATTTAGGAGTCTAGCCCTCAGGGTACGCCTAACTTTGAATTGCTCTCTAACTAGCTCCCAGGATTAGATTACAAGGTGTATTGATACTTAACTAGCCCTCGGGGTTAAGCAACAATGGAATAGCTCGCAAGCAAAGAGTATGAACTCAAAAGGTTGTATATTTGATTGAAAAGTTGTAATGTAAAAATAATGTTGAAAACCACCCCTATTTATAGTACATAGGTATGGTCTTAAAAAAATAAAAACAAGAAACTGAAAAGGATTATGGAAGCTTTAAGAAGCTAAAACCATATTTAACTAGACTACCTAAAATAAATTACTATATTCTTCAAGATAAATCTTAAATGAATATTGGCTTATCTAATCTTACCAAATCTAATTCTAATCAAATCGAAAATGAATATTCTAAATACTAAAACAAATGCACGACCGAAACATTAATTCTTCAAAGGCCAACATGGATGAATTAATGGGCCTTATTCTAAAATAAAATAAATGATCACACCATCTCATTAAAAAAAACCAGTGGGAAAAGAGTATAGTGTTATCTTCTAAAACCCCTAATAAATAAATAAAACCTAATTTGTATCATCGGCCATCCCATGGAAAGTTAGGAGACAGTGTATCATCCTGCTCTTCAATTCAAAGTTCACATCGGGTGGCAGTAGGGGAAAGGTGGTACACAGAGGTTGGTTCTTCAGATTCGGGACCATAAGCTCCCTCAATGTTTGATTGTCTTCCGCTATCTCAAGCGGATTCTCTATTGCTAAAGCTAGTTCAGGTGGAACCCCCACTCTAGTTCTCCATCTCCTCATTCTCCAACTACCTGCATTCTCCGTTATAAAATCCCTAAGTTTGTGGCACGGGTGTGTACCATAAACTAGGAATAAAAAAATACCCAACTAGAATCAACACTAGCAAATAGGATTAGAAGTAACAAGATCACTATCACAAAGGCTCAACAACAAAAACCAACAAAACAAAAACCAAAACAACACTAACTACTCAACCAACGTGGTATGCAAATTGAATATCAAACTTTTAAACTAGCATTCCCGAAAACGGCGCCAAAATTTGACCTACCTCCACTCAGGGTTGTTAGTAAGCATAGAGAGAAGGCATTTGGAAGTCAAATGAAAAATGAATGAGAGTTGATCAAATTTATATTTATATTCTGCTCCCAAACTTACCACTAAGCTACCATTGGGGTAGTGAGTGACAAGGCCGAGTTTGTCCACAGAGATGCTAGGGTTTAATAGCCAACTATACACAACCACGTACAAATTGTCAATCCGTCTGTATGCTACGAATGGCTAGATATTGCAAAATGGGAGATTTTTGGGGTTTTCAATTCACAACTAAGAGCATAAGAATTAACGAAAGAGAAAACTATATAAGCAAGCACTTGGGGAATATTTGCGTAACATGATTGAATAAATGTTTTGATCCTAGATTTTATCACATGAAATACATCAAAGCCTATTCTAGTGTTCATAACACATGGTGTGGTCAATGGTCAACACTTCCCTATACCTGTCAGGGTGCTCTTGCAATCTTCTATCGGCACCGCCTCTATAATTAGGGAAGTACGACAATGGCCCTGCCATTGTGTAGATCTTTTTATCCCCTGTACAATTATGTCCTGAGCATTACATCTCAAATGCTCTATTTCCTAGGCCTAAAAAGGCAAAAGAGAATAGGCACCTTATCGATGGCACTAGGGTCGCTAAACCCTAGTTTTGCTACCAAATGTTATCTCTACCCGTAACCCTTCGGGAAAACTAGTCGGCTAAGACTAGTGTACTGTCATTGTAACGATAAAACTCGGAAAAGACCTATGCAATTCATAAGCAATTCAAGAAGAAGCCAACATAATATTATAAAAACATAGAAATAGGTGGATCTAATGAATCTCACAAAACATAAGTCAAATCATGAATACAAATATTATCCCAAGCCATTAAACTACTCCCTAAGTATTGAATAAAAAATATTTCATTGGATTCCATTCCTCTGAGCAAAGAAAAAATGAAACCATGAAAAGAAGAAATTCTAGAGAGAATGAAGAGCTCCTTTATCTCTCTACCCTACTTTTCAAATAAAAAATGAGTATAAACTTCAATCCTAGCAGACAAAGGTCCTTGTATATAGTAGTAGAGAATTGGGCCTAAAATAGGCCCAAAATAGTCCTTAAACCCTAGCAGCCGTAAACGGCACTAAGTGTGGCATCTAGTGCGGGACGTCTGTACTGGCATGAGTTGTGAGCCTCGTGCTAGCGTGGTCCATGTTAATTGGCACATGGCACCGGCTGGAGCTCCATTTTTGGTCTTCTAATTCGTACCTCTTGCTGTTTGGCGTGGGCCATCAACCGGAGCCTCATTTTGCTCAGTATCATGGCACGAGTTGCGTCATTCTTCACACCCCGTAGGCTGATATTGATAATTGTAACTTGAAACAACATGAAATGCGTGAAACTGAATGGTCCACACCCATACTTAGCCAAATTTTAAAGTGAAAAGAAGACTTGTGAAACATGGCCAGCTGGAATGGGCACGGTCTGTGCTGGGGCTTGGTAAGACCTATGTTGGTTGGAACGGACCGTGCTGAAGACCCCTGACATGGGCTGTATTTCTTGCCATTGGTCGTGCTAGATCTAGCCCTGTGCTGGCCTTGTGCGGTCTGTGCTAGCCATGGCTGGTTAGGCCAGTGGACCTTTTGCTTTGCTACGGATGAACCATTGTCCGATTTGAGAGTTTTTGTACTCGATCTTATATAGCTCGAGAAGACAAATCCAATGGTTCCACTACCAAGGGCTAATTTTTCTCAGACAAATTCCTCCGCTTCTTCCTTGGCCTGTTTGAATTTTGAATCCTCCTTTCTTGGGTTCAACTCTATCTACTACCACGCTTTGGAGTATATGGCCTTCAATTCACTACCATTCTTGCGAATGGCCTTCGAGCATCTTTTACCGTTCTTGCAAATGACCTTCTATAAAGATTTCGTAGTATCCACAAGAAACCTACTAATGAGATCATGAATGAAGATCTAGGTTCTCGTGAACACGTGTCAATTAGCTTCAATTAAGTCTACAAAACTCAGGATTTAGACAAGAAAACCAAACAGAGTCGTCTAAACCCTTTGTCGTGTAAACCTATCTATAACTAGCAATCCAACAACTATAACATGCCAATTATTATGCTGAATACATTGGTTAATGCGTGCAATACGGTGCACATCATGGAGTGCTCAGGATGTAATTGTATTATTTCCCTCGGTTATAAAAAACTGAGGTAAATAATTGGTTTTTAACCTCGGTTTTCATTTGAACCAAACTAAGAGGTTAGAAACGAAGTAAATAATGTTACCGAATAGCTTGTGACGTCGCATATGTTGTTTGAAAAGCTTGCCCTATTTCGCTTTAATTGTCATTTTTACCGATATGTATTGCAAATGACTAGCGAAGTCGCATATATGTAAATGACAAATTAAAGTAACCCTAACAAACACATTCTCAATAACATAAAACTGGAGCAAACAAAGGTTATAAACAACAAAATAGGGTTTGTTGACAGGTGAGAACGTAAAACCCAAATTCAAAGTAAAAGATATTATTTACCTCGGTTATTAAAAAATGGGGTAAATAATTGGTTTTCTTTACCACGGTTATTGTTTGAACCGAAGTAAAAGGTTTAAAACAAGGTAAATAATGTTACCAGTTAGCGTGCAACATCATATGATGCATTAAAATTGTTGTTGAATTTTCATATTTTGTTGTTGTCACTGACAGAGCGTGAGATGGAACACCGACATCGTAGGTAAGTAATGATAGAACTTTTAGATGATAAAGTTGAGAAGGATTAACTTTGGAAAAGAGGAGTTTTCTTAAGTTTTTTTTATGTTACGATTTGTTTATATAAAATTTACCAAGGTCCGTTTTGTTATGTTACGATTGAAAATGGTTGAATAATAGGGAAAACCACAACCAAAAGTGAATGGTGTTGAATGGTACAGTTGGAAACCCATTTAAAAATCAGACACAGATCAAATCGCACATATAGTTAATTACATATTGTTCAAATAAAGTAGTAAAATTATTAGAAAAACATTAATTATGAAAATCTTGTTAAAACATACTTAGTATATATAATAGTTCTAATTTTATTAATAAATGTATGACTTCTAATATTAGAATAGAATTACAAGAAACTCAAGCCGCTCAAATTAAGATAACCTTGAAGACAATCGGCCCTGGCCCCTCAGCTTCTATGATCTCGAAGAACTAGTGTTCTCAATGCGCAGGTTGTTGCCGGAAAGGAACTCAGAAAAACCCTTTGGGGACAAGGCCTTGATTTTCCCTTGGCTTGAGTAGTTCACGCGCCACTCTTTCCTGTAACACCTCAGCACATCGGGGATCTTCTCATTCGGCAGAAGTGGTACAATTTCAATCGGGGTGTACTCTAATCAGAAGAAAAAAATCATTATGATATATATATGTGTGTGTGTGTATTCAATTATAAACAAATAGTATTAAAAGAAAATCAAATAATTTCATGATTTTAATAGTTTGCTAATTTTAGTCCTTACCAAAGTTGGGTTTTCCCCAAAGTTTTATTGCTTCAAAGTGCAGTGGAAACACGGGATTTCTGGAGCCATTGTATGGTTTTCAAGCTCGAACACGACCGATTCAGGGTTTCTCCTTTGTTCGGAGAACTGTAAAAATAAATACAAATAAAAATTAATTTTGATAAAAGTGTGCAAATGTATTAGTAAATATATGTGTAAAATGGTAAAATACCTCGAAAAAGGGGCGACTAGAGGATCCTTCACCAGCCATTAGTCCTGTATATGAAGTGGACAATATGTTAGGGAAAACTATCCATATAATAACAACGTGCGATGTCGATCATGTGTCGCGGGAACATATCGGGTCTGAACCAGTGGCAGAGTCGACATATACTAGCGACATTATCGATGAATCGGCAAGACCGATATCATGACCGTTGATAAAACAAGGTCAGAAAAATAAACATTTAGTTAAATTTAATACCTACATGCGACATCGCTAAAACATCGGTAATATCGGTGTATACATCGATACTACTGCGATGGCTTATGCATAACTTAAAGTAAGAATATGCGACATTGCATAACTTGAAATAAGAATGTACGATGTCACATGCACAAATTGAATGGCACTGACTAAAGACCGACTTCACATGCGTCAGAGATAGAAACGGGAAAAACACATAAATCTAGCAAAAAAACATGCACTAAGGAGACAAAATTACACAAAAACGTCCTAAAACAAACAAGAACGTTACACCTAGGTTTACATGTAACAAAACCTAACACTCCAAAAAATCTGAGTAAGAACTAGAAAACCAAAAATATAACCAATAACATAAATAGATTAATTAAACAAGGTGAAGTAACAATTACAAAAACGTAGGCACTACAAGAGTATAAATCCATACCTTTGTCAAAGGAGAAGAGGAAAGGAGTGGAGAAACCCCTGGTATTTGTGGGAAGCTTGGAAATGAAGAGCTTAAACTGATTGTGAGGGACCCTTTATTTATAACCGTTTTTAAATGACGTCGTTTTGAGACCTTGTGTTGTCCATCACATTTTGAGCGACATTGCACCCATATTGCATGTGTCGACAGATCATAACCGACTTTATAACCATCATATGAACGACATTGCACCCATATCGCTAATGCAACGTCGCTCACTAATTAGCTCTACCGATATAATAGCCGGCATATGACTGACGTCGATAAGTGAGATTTTGGGCCACCATTTCAGTCTACTAGCGTATGAAATGTGCCCGTGTTTGACCCAAACATATATAATGCTCTATAGAAAATTAGAAATACTTATTGAATTTTATAATTGTCCTTGAGCTTTATTAATGTCTGTTTCAATCGCTTTTGGGAGTACGGTTGACTTCTTAAATTTTGTACTTAGCCCCCCCCCCCCCCCCCCCCCCCGATGTTGGAAGAAGTGGAAAGGCAAATTTTTATTTGTATTAATTTAGGCAAGACCAGATCAATGGAATGGGGTAATCGTCTATCATTTGTATTAGTATTTCCATTTATACACTTAGGATAAACGTTAGGGGAACGATAATTTCCACCACGTAGAATCACATGAAATTTCTTATTCTTGGTTTTTTATGAAAATAAAATATATTAAAATTCCATCCATCATATTTTAGAAAGCACTAGTATGTGGTCTAGAGTAAATTTTAGATGATTACTTATAAGTATATAGAGAGTTAGAGCATCTCCATTGTAACCTTCTTTCTTTTAAACTTCTATTGCCACATAGGATTTAATGACCCCAGCTCTAAATTTGCTCTCCAATCCAAGGGTCAAATACCAGAGTCAGTATTACGTGGACAAAATTTACATCGATACTGTCAAAGTGACCTTCTCTTCTCTGAAGGTGAAATTGACGCTCGCTCTTTGCCAAATTAACCGCAAAAATTGGGCGGGTGACTCAAATTTCGCTCTTTGTGTGTGTACACGTCAGAAAAAATTTATTCATTTGATGTTTGGATTGGAGAAGAGTTCTAAAAGAATCCTGCAGTCAAAAGTTTAAATATTACATCATACCAAAGGTGTGTGCAAGTTCCAATAAAAATTTGCCATGTGTTCCCGATAAATAGGGAAAACTTTCTGTGCATTGGAGATGCTCTTAGTTGGAAGAACTTGGCTGGGAAGTCTCTGTGGGACCATGTCTGTTTATTTATCATTTTTGAGGATTAAAAGTTTAACTGAGGATGACAAAGGTCCCTTCCGGGATGCTTCGAATTGCTTTTGAGAGTACGGGTCAACTTTTGAAAATTTTCACTTAGGTCCCTCCACGAATGTGGGAAAAGTGTAAATGCAAATGTGGATATACCCTAATCTAATTCACATTGTCAGGACCAATACATTCCGATTTAGGCATGACTGGATCAATGGAACAGGGTAATCGTCCCTTATTTTTATTAGTATTTTCATTTATACCCATCGGATAAGCTATAGGGGAACGATAATTTCCACCATGTAGAATCACATGAAATATCTTATTCTTGGTTTTTTATGAAAATATAATATAATAAATTCCATCCATCATATTTTTGAAAGCGCTAGTACGTGGTCTAGAGTAAATTTTAGATGATTACTTATAAGTATACAAAGGGTAAGTTGGAAGAACTTGGCTGGGAAGTCTCCATGGGATAAGAGGAGTTTCTTATTTGCTACTCTCGCTTATTATAAGTTTGACTAGACATGACAATGTTTCTTTTTCAGACGATTGGAATCGAGTTTGGGACAAGCAGTGAACTTTTAAATATTTACACTTGGGTCCCTCCAAGAAAGTGGTACAAGTCCAAATGCAAATATGTAGATAACATTTTTCTATTCATATTTAGACGGAAATGTTGTTTTAATCTGGGATCAAAATGGTCCATGGAAGGTGCCCCAATCTTAAAATGAAGTATGTTACGACACTTTTAAAAACTTACATGTTGGTGTGCGACATCGAGTGTATGTCTCCACATGCGGATCCACGACCAAAACAAGGCCAATATCGGTAATAATCAAATTTCAGGCGGGAAACAAAAATTTGAGCCAAAATATTGAAGCTAAAATATGAACACAATATGAATGTGCGACATCGGTCACTGTTAGTTGGCCTTTCTGATGTACAACCAAATTAAGAGCGATGATGCACATGTCAATAAAAAGCTTGAAATATCTTGAATATCTTACGTTGCACTTAGGTCAAACTTAGCAACATCAATTACTATAATGGGCGACGTCACTTCTACCCATATCCATTTTTTCTAATTTGACATTCACGTCGTCTAAGTATGACTATGTTATGTGTTTTTCAATTTGGGAGTGCCCAATTCTAACATAAATTTTATTTCCTGTGTATTGGGTGTAGTTGAACAACGAGAGTTATCAATAGACTGTACATGGATGACTTTTCATTTCACTACTCACCCTAACAGTTTTAATGACTCACAATGTAGACAATATGGTGGTTCAATACATTTAATGTTTAAATTGAATGTCAACCTAGCGAATTATTATTTACTAGTAACATGTATTTGAAATATATATATATATTAGCTAGTTTTGTGGATTTTAACATGTCATTGTTAATTTTCCCACACGAATTTAATTACAATGGATTGTTGTATGATGTTTAAACATGTCTAGAGTAATCCAATACTAAATAACATGTAATGGCTATCGACGAACTCTCCAAAACTGATCAAATATTGAAAATTATAATATTTAACAAAAACGTTCTCTCCACGACTTATCTGCGATATCACACTTACCAGTGCTCATATGACACAGAAGCAACGCCGCATGTAGAACCGATGTGTTTTTTTACATCGCCTATTTAAAACGGCATCATATTATTCATCGTCCCACATCAACATGCACTCAACATTGGTGCACTGCATTGCGCAATGTCGCTGTTCTTTAGAACGATGTCAATTGAAATGACGTCGCAAACTTTCATCTCATATCACTTGTCTTATTGGTATGGCCGACGTCATTTTTCTTATACCTTTATGTCGATAAGAACGATGTCGCAAATATCGTATCCTATCGTTGGTCTTATTGCTAGGAGAAACTTCATTCATACAATCTACCGATGTCGTCATGTCGGTCTAAAAACTGAGGTAAAAGATACTTTTTACTTCACCCCCATTTACCTCAGTTTTTTTATGGAAAAATATTGAGGTAAAAAGCCCTTAAGGTAATAGGTGTTGTCTGTAGTAGTGAAGGACCGACATTGATGCGAATTCGGCTAATCTAAATGTGGGCCTCACTATTTCAGCCCATTAGCATAGCAACGAACCTATGTTTGACCAACAGCATATGCGACTCCGCATGTCCATCATGTTTAGAGACATTTGACCAACATGTGACCAACGTCGTCTCACATTAAAGTGGGACTCACCATTTTAGCCCACTAACATAGCAACAGGGCCCACATTTGACTAAAACGAACATAATTGACCTTAATTGAAGTTTATAAATATCCACGAACTTTATAGACGTCTAGTTTGATGTAAATCAATTTTAACACAGCCGATGAACTTTATTGACGTCCAATTTGATGAGAACCACCACATAGAATCGTATGAAATTTCATATTATTGGTTTTTGAGGAAATAAAAAGATAATAGAATTCCGTCCATCAAAATTTTAAAGCTATAGTACATGGCCTAGAATAAATTGTGGATGATTACTTATAAGTACATAAGGGGTCACTTGGAGGAAGTTGAGGAAGTATATGTGGCATAAGACCAATTTCTTTATTACACTCGGTTAGTGTAGGTTCAACTTTGGATGTCAAAGATTCCTTTCGGCCCAACCATAATCGGGTTTGGGACAAATAGTGTACTTTTATAATTTTTCACTTAGGTCCCTCCTAGAAAGTGGGAGAAAATTGACAGTGTACTATTATAATTTTGCACTTAGGTCCCACTGGTGCCAACGATGTTCTTCTTCGACCAAACGACCTTCGTCTCTGGTTCTAATAGCGTTCTCCGACAAGCCACAGTTCAAATTCATCATTTTTGTTCCAGTTCCGGCGTTAGTTGCAGAGGCTGAGTCCGGTTTCCATTCGTCTCCTATAAGCCGCGACTCAAATTCATCACAGTTGTTCCAGTTCCGACATTTAGTTGCAGAGGAGGTCGAGTCCGGTTCCCGTTCGACGCACCTCTCCAACACATGAGATTCACGCGCTCCATGAAGGAGAACCTCCAGCGCGTGGAGGTGTTTGACCAGGCTTGTGTTTTGGCACATGAAGTCACGTATACGACGTCTCCATTGCGTACTTGCACGGGCGGTCCAGTTCTATTCTTTGGCAGTACTTTACTCACGCCTTGCATGACTATTTGTGCAATTTTGTGCAATTTTTATAATCTTCTTGGCGCACCGGTCTTTTCGTGAAATTTTTTGGTCAGTTGAGCACTTTTCAACCTCTTGCTATGGTTTATTTAGCGCCTTTATCCCGAGAAGATTGTTCCACTAGTTGGATTGCGGATAAAGTTTTGTTTCAGGTTAATTTTGATGGCTCTAACCGTCATTATTCGTTGAATTAGTGGATTGTTGATTCTGGTGCTACATCTCAATCACTACCTGTACTAGTCATCTTGATAAGGTACAATACTATCGTGGCTCTGATACCATGGTAGAAGAGAAACCTCGATGATCCGAGGTGTTGATTATTAGGAAATAAATAGAGGTAAAATCTAGCTAGTATAATGAACCTGGCCTAGTACATAACATGCCAAAGCCCGTATCAGTCTATCATTCTAACAATTACACAGTTTTTTTTTGTTAAACCATCCGAGGATGGGGGGTACAGTTACACGGTTGAAAAAAGAAAAGACCTCTAATCTGTGACCTTCTCCACAAGACACAATATTCACCAAGTATTCACAATATTTACCTTAACAAATATACATAAAATGCTATGATTATTAAGAATATTTTCTGTATGACTTGACTTTTAAATAACACCCTTTAAAACAAAATTGGTAGACTAAATTATTCGGAGGTAATGCAGGAAAAAATAGTGATGTAAAAATTTGAGCTGACACTATGCTCATTGGGGAAGAAAAAGAGTTTAAATTCTGAAGTTCATGCTTCTATTTTCTCTGTAGTCTGGTTGAACTCATTATTGTTAGAATAAATCAGATTCCTAATTAGATTATGTTTTATTATGATTATAGTTATTTCTTTGTTACACTTCTATTGTACTCTCTATATATACATTTATCAATGATACAATTCGGTACTGCAAATCATTCTATCATGGTATCAGAGAAAGTTCTAATCCTAAATCATAAATAATAAATTTTTATTTCTTTTCTCGGCCGCAACTGTTTCCGAATTTCCGATCAACTTCCGGAAACTCCCGGCCATCTCCCGGCAGCTTTCTTTATCCAATCTCCTCTTCGTTAGCGGCTCTCTCTTCCCGAAGATCCAAACTCTTCATCCTCGGCTTTGTCATCATCATCTCTGGCGTCCGTATCTGGCATCATCACCAGCATCCACCCGTCGTCGAGCTTAGCCCAGTCACATTGTCGACCTCTTCCCACCGTTGAGCCCAGACCGCTGCGATGCTAGTTTCGTCACCGGCATCCGTATCCGACGGTGCTCCAGATCCGGCGTTCCAGCTCAGGTGTCAGAAACAGAGAAAGCCAAACTGGGTTTCGAATCGATGGATTCCTCGAGCGCTGGAGGAGCCCGAGCGTGACATGAAGAAGAACCCTCCAGCGCGTGAAGATTATGCGCGATTTGACTCGCTAGCAAGGGAGTTTCTCGCGTCCTCCAATTTATCATGAGTTGAAGCTGTTTCTCGCGAATTTCTCAAATTCTCGTGAGTTGAAGCTGTTTCTCGAGAATTGAATCTGCTTCTCGCGAGTTGCTCAAATTCTCGTCGGCACCCAGTCAATTTCTGTGCAATTCAATCTGTTGTGCAATTCTTGGTCCTTTGCTATGGTTTATTTGGGCCCTATATCTCGAGAATATTGCTCCACTAATTGGATTACAGACAAGGTTTTTTTTCAGGCCAGTTTGAATGATCCCAACCGCCATTCTTCGTCGAATCAGTAGATCGTTGATTCAGATGCTATATCTCATATCACTGCTCGCACCAGTCATCTTGATAAGGTACAATGTTATCGTGGTTGTGATTCTATTCTTGTTGGAAATGGTGAATCATTATCTATTTCTCACATCGGCCAATGTCATTTCTCTGGTTTCTCTGTTAATGATGTCCTTGTGGTCCCTAAGATTACTAGAAGTTTATTGTCCATTAGTAAGCTTACTCGTGATTTACCTGTCCGTGTTATATTTGATGCCAATACATTTTCCATTGAGCACAAGCATACATGGAAGATAATTGGTAAAGGCCATCATAGTTCAGGTCTTTATTTTCTTGAGACTGGTGATTCCAGCTTTTTAGGCGAATTACGCTCTGGAAAGCTCCAGGCATTTTTTGAGCAGTGGCACTCTCGCTTCGGTCATGTGTCTCATGATATTGTTCAGTTGTTAAGTCGTCGTGGCCATATTACTGTCACTTCCACTTTGCCGGCATCTATTAGTTGCTCTCCTTGTCAGATGGCCAAGAGTAGCCGTTTACCTTTTTCCACTAGTGACAAGTGCGCTACTAGTTTGTTGGATAAGGTGCATTGTGATTTGTGGAGACCAGTCTCTGTTTTATCGGCAGGTGGTTTTTCTTATTATGCCATTTTCATTGATGATTTTTCGAGATTCACATGGTTTTTCCCGATGCGGTATAAGTTAAACTTCTATGACACATTTGTCCAGTTTCATAAATTCATTGAGACCTGGTTTTCTACTGGGGTTAAAAAATTTCAGACCGATGGTGGCATAGAGTTTACTAAGCATCGACTTTAGGCTCACTTCATATCATGTGGCATTCATCATCAGATGTCATCACCCTATGCACCTGCTCAGAATGGCCGAGCTGAGCGAAAGCATCGTCACATCACAGAGACTGGTTTTGCAATATTTTTTCACTCTTCCGTGCCACACTGTTATTGGGTGGAAGCCTTCTCCTCCACGGTTTACATCATTAACCATCTTCCTAGTTCAGTTCTTGGTGGAAAATCACCTTTTGAGGTTGTTTTTGGTCATGTGCCTGACTATACCCTTTTTCACCCATTTGTCTGCCGAGCATTTCCATGTCTGCGTGTCACTGCTACTGATAAGTTTGCACCGCAATCCATTCCGTGTATTTTCATTGGCTACAGCCCTCATCACAAGGGCTTCCAGTGTCTCGACCCGACTTCTGGCATCTATGTCTCTCGCCATGTTCGTTTTGATGAAACTTTATTCCCTTATGTCTCATCTTCCGCGGACAGTCGTTCTATTTCAGATCTGGAAATTTCTTCTTTTTTTATGGAGCGGTTACTTCACCATTTTGGACCACCACGCCTATGCCTGTTCTAGCCGCCTCTCCTTCACCACCATGCTCCATCTGGATGGCCGACCCGGATCCAGCTCCTCAGCTGACGGCCACCACATCTCAGCCGTCGGCCACCACACCTCAGCCAGTCTCGTTCGTCCTTTCTCTGGTAACTTCCGACGGTGACTCTCTAGTCAGTGCATCTTGATCTTCCTCTGCGTCGCCATCTGGTTCGACTTCTCCAGCTCCGCCACAGTAGCCTTGTACCTATCAGATGGCTACTCGGTCTTCTACTGGTGTCATTCAGCGCCGGGATTATTCGAATACTATTCCTCATGGTCTCACTGCTGCACTCCTTTCTCATACAGAGCCCACTGATTATCGTTCTGCCCTTCAGGATCTAGCCTGGGTTTCAGCCATGGATGAGGAGATGGTTGTTCTTCGTGGTCAGCACACTTGGGATTTGGTGCCTCGACTTTCGAATGTTAACATTGTTGGCTCCAAATGGGTCTATAGGCTCAAGTATCGACCAGATGGCACTATTGAGCGTCACAAAGCAAGACTTGTGGTGCAGGGTTTCTCGCAGATCCCAGGTTTTGATTTTGATCACACTTTCAGTCCTGTGGTCAAAGCCTCCACTGTTAGGACGGTTCTCTCCATAGCCACCATGCGTTCCTAGCCACTTCATCAGTTGGATGTCAAGAACGCTTTCCTTAATGGTGTTTTTGATGTTCCGGTCTACATGAAGCAGCCTGTTGGTTATCTAGATTCTGCTCATCCAGACTATGTTTGTCGCTTGCAAAAGGCCATTTATGGTCTTAAGCAGGCTCCTCGGGCTTGGTTCCAGCGTTTCAGCAGTTATCAGACACGGCTTGGTTTTCGGTGCAGCTCAGCTGATACTTCTTTATTTATCCTCTCGAGAGGGTTGTCGTTACTGCACCTACTTGCGTATGTGGACGATATCATTCTTACAGGCAATGACTCGACTCTTCTTCGCCAATTCGTCGATCAGACACATAGAGAGTTTACGATCAAGGATCTTGGTGCTTTTCATTACTTTCTTGGTCTTGAAGTTTCTCCTACCTCTTCAGGGTTACTTCTTGGTCAAGCAAAGTATGCTCGTGATATTTTGAATTAGGTTGGTATGCCTGACACAGCACCTGTTTCTACCCCATTTGTCGCTGGTTCTCAGCTTCACAGCTCTACCAGTCCTCTGTTCCGGGATCCTACTCTTTATCGTTCTCTAGTTGGTGCTCTCCAGTATCTCACCATCTCTCGCCCGGATTTGGCATTCTCGGTCAACACGGTGAGTTAGTATCTTCAGGATCCCAGAGATAACCATTTCGCTGCAGTGACACGGATTTTGCGGTATGTTCGTGGCACTCTTCATTTTGGTATTTGTTTTCGTTCTGCTAGTACTCCTGATGTGTTAGGGTACTATGATGCTGACTGGGTTCGCTGTCTAGAAACTCGTCGGTCCACTTATGGTTATGCGGTTTATCTTGGTGGGAATCTGTTTTCTTGGAGTGCCAAGAAACAACCCACGGTTTCTCGCTCCAGTACTGAGTCTGAATACCGTGCTCTCGCCAACACTGCTTCAGAAGTGGTATGGCTCACTTATTTGCTTCGTGATCTTCGGCTTCCACTTTCTAGTTCTCCCCTGCTGTTATGCGACAATAGCAATGCTATCTTCTTGGCTCAGAATTCGGTGGCGCACAAGCGGGCGAAGCACATGACATTGACTACCATTTTGTTCATGAGTTGGTGACATCTGGAAAGCTGCGCGTTGCTCATGTTCCGACTTCTCTTCAGGTTGCAGACATTTTCACCAAGGGGCTCTCTCGTCCGCTGTTCGAGTTCTTTAGGTCCAAGCTGTGCGTCGACGAACATCCGACGCTTCGCTTGAAGGGGGGTGTTAGAATAAATCAGATTCCTGATTAGATTATGTTTTATTATGATTAGAGTTATTTCCTTATTACACCTCTATTGTACTCTCTATATATATAGTTATCAATAATATAATTCGGTACTGCAAATCATTCTATCAATTATATTAAGCCAAGCTCCCAATGTTTTGCAGATCTAGTTGGTGTTAAAAAAAGGATAATACGCATGGAAAATTGAAGGTGGTGATTTCTTCAGTTGCTCGTGCAGCTTCATTAGAGCTTGCAAGAAAGAAATTTGAGCATGTGAAAGGAAGGAGCCTCTAAGACCGCAATCTCTTCAAACTCGACCTTACCTAGGTGTGCATTTACACTGGGCGGCTTCGCGCACGAGTTTAGCTGAATTTATTACAAACTTGTCTAGCAGTGAAATAGTATACATTACTACAACGTTACTATGGTAGTGCAAGTGGTAGAAGATGTTTGCGATGGTGTTGAAGGAAAACCGAAGAATGACTTTGGAGGCATTGTAATGGCCTGCAAATCGCCTTCCAACATTTCTATCGCCTTACTCATTGTCGGCCTTTGCGATGGATCATTTTGCACACACCACAATCCCACCAGGATGATCTTCCTCGCGATTTCATCTTCTTCCGGAGTTGCATCTTTGAGCCTCAAATCTTTGTCTATAACCAGATGCTGATACACCCAATGCGGAAAATACACCTCACTTGTATGGCTAGTTTCCAAACATACATTCTTCCTTCGCCCAACAATTTCCAGAATCATCATTCCGTAGCTATACACATCAGATTTGTATGAAACCACCCCAAAGGCTCGGCTCACTAACTCTGGTGCAATGTACCCAATTGTTCCTCTTGCTCCGAATATTGATACCATACTTTCATTCATTTTGCATTGCTTAGCCATCCCAAAGTCAGATATTTTGGGACAAAAAAAATCGTCCAAAAGAATGTTATGAGGCTTTATGTCGAAATGCATAATCCGAGTATTGCATCCCCGATGTAAGTACTCCAATCCTCGAGCAACCCCAAGTGAAATTTGATAGAGTTTATCCATTTCCAGCTGATTGCTGCTCACATCATTCCTCTTGCTGTGAATGTATTTCTCCAAAGAACCATTAGGCATGTATTCATAGACCAAGGCTCTTTTTTCCCCTTCAATGCAGAATCCCAAGAGCCTGACTACGTTGACATGTGAAGTTCTGCTGATGCTCAGTACTTCGTTAATAAATTCTTCTCCACTTTCTTTAGCGACATTTAGGAGTTTTATTGCAACAGGACGACCATCTAAAAGCTTTCCTCTGTACACAGTTCCATAACCCCCTTGGCCCAGCTTGTCTTTGAATGATAATGTCATTTTCTTGATATACGAATATGGGTATCTTTCTGGTGCAAGTGATCCATATTGCCTCAGGACCTCTTCAAGATTATGTTCTTCTTTTGTTTTCCTTTGGAAGATCAACAGTTCCATTGATGACCTTCCATTGTACCGCAAACAAGCTATTATAGTAAAAGCTAAGGCAAATGATGTAAATGCACCTAAGGCTGCAAAAACAAATTGAAGCAATAAGAATTTATATATGCTACTCCCCTTCTCCCCAACACACTATTAGATTTAAGCTCGTATTAATAACACAGTTACTCACACAACATTTTTTAATATTTTTATACTTGCATAAATAGCAAAATTCACAGCTTAGTGGAATTGTATACATTAGTGGAAGAATGGCCATTAACGGGGAACTTCCGTAAAAATTACTAAAACTGCCTTCTAGCATAGGTTTCGAGCATTGAACATGTATTTTGGTAGTCGGGTTGATGATAGAGACGGCTCCGAAAATCCATTAGACGGTGGTTGGAATAAACATCGTCTAACGTAGTATGATCAACGATGGCTGGGCTTGAACTGCCGTTGAAAGTGTTGTACAATGGTTATGTTGTTTACTTTTGTGTACTTCTAAGGGCACTTCCAATGTCAGAATATGTGTCCGGAGTGCAGTAAAGTAGACAACGGTGCCGTTGTCCCA
The DNA here is from genome assembly GCA_037428765.1 of Rubia yunnanensis. Lineage (NCBI taxonomy): Eukaryota > Viridiplantae > Streptophyta > Magnoliopsida > Gentianales > Rubiaceae > Rubia > Rubia yunnanensis. The sequence goes on from CM075068.1 coordinate 69,879,559, forward strand.
CCGTCTAAGAAACCCTACAAAAAATGCACAAAAAGCTACTATATGAAAGCATTTTCGAGGACGCTTCCAAAGGAGGAAGTACCTTCGGAATTTCACTTCCGATATCGGTTGCTATTTCGGAAATGCCTTTGAACTGCACTAAAACAGATAACGGTGGTTGAACCACAGTATGAGAAATCCTACAAAAATATGCACTAAAAGCTAACCCCATCACCACCGTCATCATTAACTTTGATGCCACCCATCACCACTTAGGCCACCTCCTTAGTCCAACCTAACCCCATCTCTACTCAGATCCCAACCTTAAGTTTGTTGCTGCTAATCGATCTTCATCGCTCACCCCTCGACGTCCTGACCGTCCCTTCATTTACCTCTTGTCGTTGGCGTAGTTAGGTGTCAAGCATTCACTGGAAGGATTTTTGACCACTGTGGTTGGTTTCTAGCATATCAGCCACGAGGTGGCCGCAACAAATACCTCTGATGGAATAAATCAAGTGATTGACAGGACGTCAACGAGGGAACTCAACGGGACTTCAATGACGAATGGGGACTGTAAAATATGAACGTGTGATTTTATTGATGGTACAAGGGTACAATTTATAGGCAGCATACACAGAATCACAAATGGAAAAGGATTCTAAGGTACAAGATATACACATAATATTGTAAAAGATATTCATAGAATATGTCCAACACTCCTCCTCAAGTTGGAGCACGAGGGTCTTGAATGCCCAACTTTCCAAGTAAACTCTGAAATGGATGTCGTCCAAGTGCCTTAATAAACAAATCCACTGGTTAACTGGAAGTACAAATTTGATGAGTAATCACGTCACCAGACTCAATCAAATCACGAACAAAATCACAGTCAATCTCTATGTGCGTAGTTCTCTCATTAAACACAGGATTGTCTGCCATATGAAGGGCTTCTTGGCTATCACCATACAACCACATCGGAATAGGGCGGCCAACGCCCAAAGAACGAAGGAATGATTTAAGCCATGGCAACTTACAACAAGCAACTGCCATAGCTCAGTACTCTGCTTCAACCAAAGAACGAGAAACAGTCGGTTGCTTCTTCATCTTCCAAGAAATCAAAGATTCACCAATCATCACAAAATCACAGTCAATCTCTATGTGCTTAGTTCTCTCATAAAACACGGGATTGTCTGCAATATGAGGGGCTACTTGGCTATCACAATACAACTGCGTCGAGTAGGGTGGTAAGCCAATGCCGAAAGAACGAAGAAATGATTTAAGCCACGTCAACTTACAATAAGCATCTGCCATAGCTGAGCACTCTGCTTCTGGTGAAGAACGAGAAACATTTGGTTGTTTGTTCGTTTTCCAAGAAATCAGAGATTCACCAATCATCACAAAATAACCAGTCAAAGATCACCGAGTGATTGGACAAGCTGCACAATCGGAATCACAAAATGTTGTAAGCTGAGGCAAACTCTTAGCCGACAGAAACAAACCCTAACCAGGATAACTCTTAAGATAGTGCAAAACCCACAGTGCAGTATCATAATGCGCCGACCACGGTTTCTTTATAAACTGAGCCAAGGTATGAGTTGAATAGCTAAGCTCTGGATGAATAATGGTGAGATAAATGACGATTCTACGCCGAATCATCAAACAAAGGACCATCATCTCGTGCCAAATTGTGTTGTTTGTTCCATGGGAAAATTAGTGGGTTTTGCCGCCAATAACCTAGTATCTGACAAAATATCCAAGACATATTTCCGTTGACACTGAAACATACCATCAGGTCTATCTGCTATCTCAATGCCTAAGAAATACTTCAAGGCACCAAGATCCTTCATATGAAAATAGGAGCACAAATACTTCTTGAATTTAGCCATCATCTTCGGAGACGGGCCAGCAATAATAAGATCAACAACATAAACCAGAACATGAAGAGACACACCATCTCTCAAGTATGAACACAATGAGTAATCTATCTTACTTTGAACAAATCCAAAGAGGCGAAGAGCAGAAGCAAGTTAAGCAAACTAATTATGTGGGGCTTGTCAAAAACCATAAAGAGATTTGTGAAGCTTGCAAACCAAACCAGGCATTGGGAGTGTATAACTAGGAGGTAGACGCATATACACCTCCTCCTCAAGATCACTATGTAGAAAGGCATTGTAACATCCATCCGATGAAGATCGCATCCACGTATAGCAGTAACAGCCAAGAAAAGACAAATTGAACTCATCATGGCAACACAAGCAAACATCTCTGTAATGTCAGTCCCCTCAATCTGTCAATTACCAAGAACAACCAAACGAGTCTTATACCGCTCAATGGAACTATCAGAATGGAACTTTACCCAATACACCCACTTGAATCACATTGCCTTCTTTCTAGGCGGAAAAGGGTCAAGAACCCATGTTTTATTTCGCTTGAGTTCATCAATCTTGTCAAATTTGGGCTCACTCTCCAGGACTTGATGAATTAACGCTCATTCTCCAGCTGGCACTGACTGCTCATGACGGTCATTGTTGGAACCCGGTTATCGTTAGTCGTCGGTTGACGGTGCAACCAGTGACTGGGAAAAGAGTTTCGCTTGGGAGAGTTGTGCAACCAACATAAGGTTGTTTTGATTTTTTGTTTTCTAGTTTTCTATTTTATTTTTACTTTTTTTCGTTTTCTCTTTTTTTCTACTCCCTCTGATAAAAGTTTATTGCCTAATTAATTTTAGCCCAAAGTCTTACGTAAGCTAATGTGATAGGGAATAATTGTGGAAAAGTAGAGATATTTTGGGGAAGCAATGAGTCCAATATCTAGGTTTTTAAAGTTAAAGAAGATATTGTGAGAATTGACATATTCTTTTCCATATTAGGTAGACCAATATTTATGGGACACGGGGAGTATCTTTTTCTATCTTCAACTTCATTTTTTTCTTATTGTTTTCTTTGGGGGGTGTTAAAATAAATGGTGTTTTTTTATAGAAATGAGTCTTGTTTTTTGTTATGAGCATTAGACCCGAAAGTTTCTCCCAAGTTATATTTTTCCAGTGACCTTTTATCCGGTAGAACTCTATTAGCTTTATATCTACTCTCAAAAATCGTTTCAAACAATTGACTTTTGGCAATTCCTTCAGAGGTTACAAAGTAGATTTGTAGACTCTAGCTAATTTGAACTATTTTTGGCTACTGTGATTGATTTTATTCAGTTAGATTGCCTCTAGACCAATTTATTTCAGTTTGCTCAATCTATAACGGTTTAGACATTTTTGCACATACAAATTAAGGATGTAGATCAAACTTTGTCTGATTGACATATCTTTTTGGCAAGCATGCAGCAGCTTGCAACATAGAAATATCAAGTTTATTACTTACTATTGTGACTAATTCAAATCAGGATACTGGTTCAATTTAGGATTCTACTAGGTGATTTTGGTTGAGTTTGGTCTAACGTTTCTTAATAGATGAAAACCACTTCATTTTATGATGCGCCTTTCAATAAGCCACAAAAGTGCTTATAATTTAATTTTTACAAATTTTCACTAGTAGAGAAATGCTTATTAAAGACGGTTATATCAGACTTCAAGTACTTTCTCTGGCTCTGCCTTTGATTGATTTTGATCAAAGGTAGGTCAAAAACCGCCTTTGATTGGGGTTCGAATTCAGTACCAAATTCTATCCTATTTCGGGGGTTCTAAATAAAGCTGCCAGAAACCTCACCTTTCCGGCAGAAAGTAAAAAAACAGATCTAGGAAATAGGCAGAAAAGCATAAAAAATGGAGTTTAAAAAAAGATCAAGGAAACAGATCTTGAATCGGGGTTTAAAAATAAGGTTCAAAAACCGCGATGGTGGAGGGCTTTGTGATGGTGAAGGTGAGGCAAGGCGACAAAGGTGAGGCGATGCGGCGGAGGAAACGTGGCGGAGGCAACGTGGCGGAGTTGAGGCTACACGACAGAGATGATGCAGCGGGGACGATGAGGCGTGATGGGGAAGATAAGGTGCGGCAGGGATATGAGAGAGATGGAGGAGCGTACGAAAGAGGGGCTTCTGGGTAGAGGAGCATAAGGGAGGGACATGTAAGTGACAGTGATGGAGCCGTACATCGGAGTAAGGGAGAGGGTGGAGTGATGTTTGAGTGAGGGAGAGGGAGGGACTGGAGAGGGACAGAAAAATAACTAAGGGATGGAAAACAAGGAATGTCCATTAGACATAGGGTTTTTATTTATATAGTCGTTTTTTATCACCTTTAATTGATTTAAAATAGCATTTAAAATGAAATGCATTACTTGGTAGGGAGTTCATAGTTCGAAACTTGATTCGCATCTTAATGAAGGGCGATTCCTCAGACATGAATTGGGATAGCATGTATGAATGTAAATTGACGAAAGTGCAGATATAACCCTGCGGTAATTGAGAGTGCAAATATAACCCTAGATATTTAGGCTATTTGCAAATATAACCTTTTCCGGCAGTTGGAGGTCGGAATACACTGAAAAGACTATTTTGCCCATCTGTAAAGAAAGTAAAGAAATATAAAAAAGTAGAGAAATATAAAAAACATTGAAATTACATACCTACCCCTAAAGCCGGTCTCATCTTCTTCATTTCTTTCTTTTTCATTTTCTCTCTGTCGTTTTCTCTTCTTCTCATCATTCCCTCTTCGTCTTCTCATCATCAATCGCATATCGCCATATATGCCGACGTATGTGATCCTTGATGTTGTGCGGAATGGAGAAAGAACAGAAAATATGAACGAAAATAACAAGACACAAGATTTACGTGGTTCACCAATTTTTGCTACATCCACGGGAGACGGATTCACTATAATAGGTAGCAGGTTACAGACGCCAAGAAATTGGCCAGATTTCTACCTATCTAAGTGCAGAACAGAATTAATTTTTACAGAGAGAAGAGAGACACTTTATATACTGTCTCTACTAAACCCTAACAAACTGGGATTGGAACAAAACACAATTCGGCCCAAATCAACATCAGTCCAAATTGGAATTGGAATTATATTCTTATCATAATTGTAGATGTAGTTGTATTCCAGGCCAGGGTCGCAGAAGCGGCTATTACAGTATTCAAGGCATACCAACAAATCTCCACCTTGACTTGAATCCTCAAAGTAGAAAACTCCAGATGCACCATTAGAGTGCCAGATGAGTAGACTTCGCCCTCCACTCCCGGGACTGCCCATAGAGCACCTAATCAGCTCTGATGTTCAGCAAGTCCAAACAATGTTGAAACTTGCTATGTGGAACAGGTTTGGTGAACATATCAGCGGGGTTGTCAGCAGTTCCCACTTTCTTCACCCTGATTCTCCTCTCACTCCTCAAGAAATGATATCTGACATCAATATGCTTGGTCCTCTCATGATGGACCTGATCCTTGGCTAGGCAGATTGCACTCAAACTGTCACAGTACACAGTAGCCTGATCATGATGTAGACCAAGATCACTAACTAGCCCTTTCATCCATATTCCCTCCTTTGCAGCCTCTGTCAGAGCCATGTACTCTGCTTCCGTGGTAGACAATGTCACTGTAGGTTGCAAAGTCGCCTTCCAACTAACCACAGAACCTCCCAAAGTGAATACATAACCAGTCATCGATCTCCTCGTGTCAACATCACCAGCATAATCAGAATCCGAGTAGCCTGTAACTAAGCACTCGGTATCACCTCCATAAATGAGACCCACATCAGACGTACCTCTAAGATATCTGAAGATCCTCTTCACAGCTTGCCAATGTTCCTTTCCCGGTTGCCCCATGAACCTGCTCACAACACTGACTGCCTGTGCTAAATCTGGCCTCGTGCAAACCATAGCATACATCAAGCTCCCCACCGCGCTGGCATAAGGAACTCGAGACATATACTCCTTCTCCTCGTCTGACTGAGGAGCAAACATAGTGGTGAGATGAATATTTGCAGCACTAGGTGTGTCTATAGGCTTGGCTGTAGACATGCCAAACCTAGCCAACACTTTCTGAATGTAGTCTTTCTGTGACAAGAAAAGCTTCCGCTGACTTCGATCCCTAAGAATCTCCATTCCTAGTATCTTCCGAGCTGCACCCAGATCCTTCATATCAAACTCAGCACTAAGAAGTCCTTTCAACTTCTGAACCTCGTGCTTACTCTTTGCGGCTACCAGCATGTCATCTACATAAAGCACCAGATAGATGAATGACCCATCTCTCAACCTGCTGTAGTAGACACAACATTCATAAGCACACCTCGTATATCCCAGCTGAAGCATGTAACTGTTAAACTTCTTGTACCACTGCCTCGGAGACTGCTTAAGCCCATATAAGGACTTCTTCAACTTGCAAACATATTTTTCCTTTCCAGGAACTTGGAAACCATCTGGCTGAGTCATGTATATCTCTTCCTCCAACTCTCCATGTAGAAAAGCGGTCTTCTCATCAAGTTTCTCGAGCTCCAAATCCTGATGTGTCACCAAGGCTAGCAACACTCTGATGGAAGTGTGTCTGACCACTGGTGAGAAAATCTCATTATAGTCTACCCCCTCCCTTTGACTGAAACCTCTTGCAACAACTCTTGCCTTGTACTTGACTCCCTCTGCAGGTGATATTCCTTCCTTCTTCTTGAAAACCCATTTGCAACTGATTACCTTTCTCCCTTGAGGCTGTTTGACCAATTCCCATGTCTGATTCTTTTGAAGAGACTCTATCTCATCTCCCATTGTAGCAAGCCATTTATCAGCATCAGTACATGAAGTAGCCTCTCTGAAGGTTGATGGCTCTTGAGCATCCACTTCCTCGGTAACTGACAGTGCATAACCCACCATATCCTCAAACCCATATCTCTTGGGTGCCCCAACTCCAACCCTCCTGGGTTGGTCCTGAGCTAAACTACGGACTGTAGCTCCTGATGGTTGGGGATCTGGTGGTGGAGATTCCGGTATCTCAGATTCTGTCTGTGGCTCTTGATTCACCTCAAATTGTTCCAATCTATTTTCACCTTGAGTGACTTCAAGCTCCACCTGTTTATCAACTCCACTAGTTTCTGGCACAACTGTGGGCTTCACCATATATCTAAGCAAAGAATTTTCATCAAAGACAACGTCCCTGCTCAGAATAACCCTCTTCTCAGATGGAGACCATATCCTAGAGCCTTTAACTCCATCTCCATAATCCACAAAGACACCCTTCTTGGCTCGGGGCTCTAACTTACCATCACTAACATGATAATAAGATGTACAACCAAAAAATTTTAACTTGGAGTAATCAACAACTTTACCTGACCACAACTCCATAGGTATTTTGCACTCTATACCCGTGTGAGGCCCGCGGTTGATCAGGTAATAAGTTGTACTCACCGCCTCTGCCCAGAATCTCGTTTCCAAACCAGCATTAGAGAGCATGCACCTCGCTCTTGCCAGCAATGTCTGATTCATCCGCTCAGCTACGCCATTCTGCTGTGGCGTATTCCTGACTGTATGATGACGGGCAATCCCTTCATCTCTACAAAACTGATCAAACTCAGACGAGCAGAATTCCAGCCCATTATCAGTTCGAAGCCTCTTGATCTTCTTCCCGGTCTGATTCTCCACTAAAGCTTTCCACTCCTTGAACTTCGAGAAAGCTTCACTCTTATGTTTCATCATGATAACCCAAGTCATCCTTGAGTAATCATCAATCAGAGAAACAAAGTACCTGTGACCTCCCAGCGACTCAACTCGGGAAGGTCCCCAACAATCAGAATGGATGTAATCCAATGTGCCCTTTGTTCTATGAATCGCCTTAGGAAACTTGCTGCGGTGATGCTTCCCAAAAACGCAATGCTCACAGAAGTCCAAGCTCTTGATCTTGTGGCCACCAAGAAGATCATACTTCGACAGAATCTGCATCCCTCTTTCACCCATGTGACCAAGCCTCATATGCCATAACTTAGTCATATCATCCTGGTGAACCTCCGAAGATGCAACATTAACAGAATCCATAACCGTGGAACCTTGTAGAAAATACAAGGTACCATGCAGAACACCTTTCAGAACCAACCTAGAACCTTTGCAGACACACAGAACTCCATCATTCCCTGAGTAGACGAAACCCTTTCTATCCAACGTAGGAAGAGAAATCAGATTCTTTGTCATCGATGGAACATGCCTGACATCGTTCAAAGTACAGAAACTACCATCATGCGTCCTGATCTTGATTGAACCAATCCCAACTACCTTGCACGCAACACCATTTGCTGTAGTAATGATGCCCTCAGGTTGCTCATAAGTTGAGAAATAATCTCTCCTTGGGCATACATGGTAAGATGCCCCAGAATCAAGAAACCACGCATTAGAATGATTATTTTGCCCAATAACAGCTAGAGCAAAATCATCTTCAGAACTGGAATCACCTTCAGCCACAGCAGCAGTACCAGATGTACTCCCAGATTTACTAGCCTTCTTCGGACACTCCTTTTTCCAATGCCCCTTCTCCTTACAGTAGCTACAAACATCATTGGCCTTAGGACCCTTTGAAGATGACTTCTTGCCCTTCTTCTTATTGCCGGTTTCCTTGCCTTTTGTGTTTTCGTCACTAGCAAATAAACCAGATGCCTGACTTTCTGTACCTGTACTGTTTGCCTTATGTCGCAACTCTCTACTATGGAGAGAGGATCTTACTTCCTCCAGAGACACAGAATCTTCCTGCATTCGGAGACCGAAGAGGCGTTGTTTCAGAAGCAACTTGTTGGTTAGAGATTTCGTCATATACAAACTCTCCAACTTCAGCCACAGTTGCGCAGCAGTCTCCTGATCTGAGACCTCAGTGATGATTTCATCCGCGAGACACAGCATAATCGTCGAGTGTGCCTTTTCTTCCAGACTCACCACATCGCCAGAACTGCTCGCGAAATCCTTCGTCAGCGGAGTCCACAAACCTTGCTGTTTCAGCAAAGCTCGCATCTTGATCTGCCATAAACTGAAACTGTTTCTCCCAGTAAACTTGTCGATCTTCACGTTCAACCCAGACATCTTTCTCCCCGATCAACCCCGATCTGATGAGCCCAGAATCCGATATACCCACTACGGATATCGCCGGAAAAAGAAACCGCTCTGATACCAGTTTGTTGTGCGGAATGGAGAAAGAACAGAAAATATGAACGAAAATAACAAGACACAAGATTTACGTGGTTCACCAATTTTGGCTACATCCACGGGAGACGGATTCACTATAATAGGTAGCAGGTTACAGACGCCAAGAAATTGGCCAGATTTCTACCTATCTAAGTGCAGAACAGAATTAATTTTTACAGAGAGAAGAGAGACACTTTATATACTGTCTCTACTAAACCCTAACAAACTGGGATTGGAACAAAACACAATTCGGCCCAAATCAACATCAGTCCAAATTGGAATTGGAATTATATTCTTATCATAATTGTAGATGTAGTTGTATTCCAGGCCAAGGTCGCAGAAGCGGCTATTACAGTATTCAAGGCATACCAACACTTGATGTCATTTTGGTGTGGTATCGAGGTTCAGGTTGCGATCCTCAATCTCCCCTTCCTCCTTCATGTCGCCTTCATTCTCGTCATTCTGCTCTTCACATATTCCACTATCGAGAGGAACATCGGTGAAGTCATGGAATTCGGCTCCTACGATGCGTTGCCCACCGTTGAATTGAACCACGTTCAGATGAAGGCCGTATCCGGCACCCATGCATGATTTCCAGGGGGTCCAAAACGATGTTTTGGTGCGACATTCAGATGCGGTCTCCATTTCTACACTCTGCACATCACGTAAGCAAGCATATCATGGGCTCTCCTAATTTCGATGATGTATTCTTTGTTTAGTGATGTTTTAGAATCTGTTTGGAATAGTATTGTGCAAGCAAGGTGATGAGCCACTATTGCAAAACTTCAATTATTGTGGAGTGTTGTATTTCTAGGTTTGCTGATGAAATTTGCAGTACAAAACTAGTAGCAAATGTGATTCCGATCAAATTTGGTCTCTCTCTTTTTCGTTCGACTATTGTTCTTGTGATCCATTTATTGTGAAGTCGAATTTAGAAGGGACTCAAAAAGCTGAAGTTGAATTAAAATTTAGACTATTGGTAGCAATGATACTAAAATCTGCATTTAAATTTGAAGAAATGGGGCATTTTTTTATTGCATCAGGTGATAGGTATTGATGAATACTTGTACAGTAGGGGAAAATAACTTTAGGTCTATTTATTCTTTCTGTCATGATTCACAGATGGGAGCGGAGGTGGAGCGGTGGTGGACTGGTGGCTGGCGGAAACCCTAGAGGTGGTGGCCTGGCGATGGAGGTGGAGTGGAGGTGGAGTGGTGGTGGAAGTGGTGGTAGAGCGGTGGTCAGCAGAGGCTATTTTTGGCTTTTAGATATTTGTACTTGGCCCAAAGGGCATTTTGATCATTTTCGTTCGGTCAATGGCCAGAAGTGGCCAGTCAATGCCAAAATAATGGTTGTAGGGTTATATTTGCACTTATGTATAATAGCTAGGGTCATATTTTCACTAAAATTATCTCAGGGTTATATCTGCACTTTCTAAATTATATAGGGTTATGTCTGCATATTTTCCATTAATTTAAAACTGCATTTAAAATGAAATGCATTACTTGGTAGGGAGTTCCTAGTTCGAAACTTGATTCGCGTCTAAATTAAAGGTGATTCCTCATACACCGCCTTTAATTGCTGCCTTTAATCAACACTTGTCCATTAGTGTTTGTGTAACTTGGGATGGCATGTACGAATGTAAATTGGGATAGCATGTAAGAAGATGGAAGGCCTGCTATCTATTCATAGTAACTAGATAATACTCCTGCCGATGCACGGATTTGTAAATGAAAATGAAAAATATAATATTTATTAATGTATTAGTTTCAATCAATTAATGTATGTATATATGTATATATGTATATATGTATATATGTATTAATATTATAAATTGAATAAACATGTGACAGGCGATCTTTGTTGACGTATATGTATGTTATGTAGGAAAAAACTAATTGTAGTATTAAAACACTTTACTTAATAGAAAATATTGTGATAAAAAATGAAAGATCTCTTACTTTAATAAATCAAAACAATATTCAAAACAATCTAATCAAAGTTATTAAAATCACGTCTCCATTAAAAGTGCATTAATTAAGGAAGGTAAATAAGAGAATAATTATAGTTTTATAAAAGGTACACTTTGTGGGTGACACGTGCGTACATGATGTGGCTAATTCTAAGGGTAACATGTGGCAAATATGATGTGACAAAGCATTGTACTTTTCAAATTCATACTTACCTACACCAAGCTTCATTAGCAAATTTCTTCCACCGCCATCTGAGGAAAATGTAATTCATTTGTTAGTCAGCCATTTGAAGAGGCATGAATCAGCAAGTGGCATAATAGATTAAAGTCAATTTTAACAAAATATCATCTACGTAATAAATTTAGAATATTTTATAGTTACAATAATACCATACTCCTTGCCTTACACTATACCTCTGCTTCTCAAACGCTAACTGGAAGTGTTGGCAACTTTATTCCCTTCTCTGCTAAAGTAATACAAAGCCACTCCAATGTGGTTTCAACTAAAGTTTGTTTCTCTAACTCTATGAAGGCTGATTTTCAGTTCAATAATGATCAGTAGAACACAGTGACTAATGATGGAATGAATCAACAACTTTGGTTAAGAAGGGAAATGAATAGGCAGAGAAGAGACTAACCTTTAATTTGACAAATAGAATTGTGAGGGCCATCGGGGCAAATGCAAGTAGGATCCCCCAAATTAGTGCCAGCCCAGCACAACCCTTTCGAAAACATACAACCTAAACAGGCTGTCCAATTTAACGAGTATTCCACTCCGAACCCCCTATGCAGCACATACTCCAAAGAAGTCGATGCAGTACTCATGTTAAACTCCTGAACTTCGCTTTGAAGAGCTCGGATGGTAATGCTCTTTTTGCAATCTGAATCGTTCAAAAAGGAATAATCTCTTGCATTGTTGTCTCCGGTGTTTGTGCAAGAAAATCGGTATCTAGAGTTGTCATATTCATTTGCAGGACAATCGTAGTATAGTGGAAGATCAATAGTTTCTCCTCTTACAGGGAAGAAGGGGGATATGTTTGGGTAATATTCAGGACAGCCACCATTCCAGAGAGCATTTGGTGCAATAGTGAGGGCATAAGTAGCAGTATTCTGACTAAGAACACGAAATGTATGGCTAGAGATATTTATAGTGAGAAGATCATCTTGCGAGCAACTCACATGGAATCCCTCCTTGCCGCATTCTGGAGACCTATCCCCTCCCCAAAAAGGGTATCTGATGGCGGGAAAGCTTTGGCCGCAGCTGAAAGGAGAACTACAGTTTCGGAAAAGTGTTACATCTTTCTGACCAAATGATGTAGTGATCAAAATGATGAATTGTAGGAAGAAAGGAAGGCAGGGGAAAGAATCTCGGATTTGCACAAACATTACATGGGGAACATGATTTGAAGTTTTCAAAGATTAGTTATGAACTCTGGTGATGGCACTGATGTCAAATCAAGGAAAATTGTGGTAAACATAGCTCATCATGCTCTTGTTCTCTAATGGTTAAAGATCGTACACGTTTCACCACAAATTAAGTTAAGCGTGGTTTATTTTATTTTATTTTTGAAAGTGTCGAAAAAATTATAAATTCTTTGAAAGTGGTAAAATGACACTAGATTTATGAAAGTGTCAAATAACCATGTGATTTGATATTAGTTTTGGCATTAGCTGAACATAATGGTAACAGTCAACGAATACTTGCGATTGTTTCAGCACTTTCAAAAAATAATTACTCCTTCTTCATACCAGTTTTGGCCATTCTACTTTTTCAAAATTAAATTTAATAAATTTTAATTATTAGTATAAGTTAATATATAAATAATAAAAATATCATGTGCGATATTATTTTTTTTATAGAAATATCCGATATATTACTATAAACCAGCTGTAATCTAACATTTACTTAATTTGCCCAACTAGATGGCCCAAAATTTCCAACTATTGATCTCCTTCTTCCTCTGCAATTTCCATACACCTGGTTTTCAGTTCTTCTTCCTCCATTCTGTCTCGATTTTTGTCTAAGACTAGTGGATCGCTATATTACGTCCTGTATTTTACTTGATTACACCATATATTTATATTATTTAGTATACAATATGTATTTTAAATTTAATTTAAATAATTAAAATATATTTAAATTAATATTAAATAAAATTTATTATTTATCATCGCCACCGCCGCAGTGCACCCCATGCACCGCCACCGCCTGCCTGCACCGCCGTCCACCGTGCACCACCACCGCCACCATCCGTCGAGCACCGCCACCGCTCTGCACCAAACCCGTGCACCACCGCCGCCGTTCACCACTACCGCCGTGCACCGCCGCCGCCGCCCGCTCGTTTCCCTTCTCCGTCACTCGTTTCCCTTCTCCGTCACTCGTTTCCCTTCTCCGTCGAACCGCCACCGCTCGTTTCCTTTCTCCTCCGCTGCCCATCTTCGGTCTCCTTTTCCACTGCTCGTCTTCGGTCTCCTTTTCCACTGCTCGTCTTCGGTCTCCTTCTCCGCCGGGCGTTCTCGCTCTCCTTTTCCCGGTCTCCTCTCTGCCCCGGCCCCGCTCTCGTCGCCCCGGCCTGTTCTCGTCGCCCTGTTCTCCTCTGACCCGGTTCTCCTCCTGCCCAGGTTCTCCTTCGCCCCAGTTCTTCTCCTATCCTTGTTTTTCTTCTCATGTCTTGTTCTCGTTTCTCCTCTCGAGATGGGTTTTGCTCGGCGGGGGAAGAAGGTGGAGCATCGGTGGGGCATTGGCGGTGAGTGGCTAAGTACGAAGACAGCCGGCTAGGGACAGCAGCGGAGAAGGCTGGGGACGGAGGTGGAAAGGAACGGTGCCGGTGCTGGCGCCGGCGGAACCAAAAATTAAAAATTTTTGTTTTTAAAATTTTTCAATTTTTTTTAAAAAAATAAATTTGTATTATACACGTATTTACGTATTAGGGCGTAACCTAGTAAAATATCGGGCATGATATAGCAACACCCGGAAAATAAGAGTATCAACCTTCAATTATGTATTCTGAAATACTCTGTTCCATCCACAAATTGTACAGCCCCGAACAGACTTGAGCACGTTTATCCCATTTTCTTATTTTCGACATCAATTACAGTCTCTTCTTCAAATCTCTTAAGTTTGTACAACTTAATCCCCCTAGTTCCATCAACATTGTTCTGGTATACTGACAGTTCACAAATAAATGTTTCGCCGTTTCTCGTTCTTTCTTGCAAAGGCAACACTCAAGCTGGTTCCCTATTCTCCCATGGCTTTGAAGCCTATTAACACTAGCTAATTTACCATTCACCAACAACCAGATAAAGAATCGATTTTTCGGATGTGTCTGTTTATGCCATATGATTCCACTTTTTGCTTTTGTTGAGTGCCCACCTTTCAATCTATTATAGATTTCAGTAACTATCAGCTTTCCGTTTCAATCAGTACAGCTCTGAAGCTCACCAAAGATTTTGTCCCTCAGTTTTAGTAAAACTTTCCACGGCCAACTTGATTAACAGTGTTTTCACATTCATGAACTCCCTTGCTTTTCAAATAATACATTTGGATCCATTTCACCCAAAGGATATCATTCTTGCTGCTTACATCATATAGATGTTTACATAATGCAGCCTAATTCCATATTTTAGGATCTCTGATTCCCATCCCACCTTTCTTTTTCCCCAGACAGATAGAGCTCCAAGCCGCTGCACTATAACCTCTCTGGTTTTCCTCTCTCCCCCATAGATAGCAAGTGCAAATTTTTGACAATTATGTTATGAATGCTCTCATGTAGCTTCATGATACAACACCAGTAACCTGATATGCTAAGTAGAACAGTGTTGATGAGTTGCGGTTTCCCTGCATGAGCCAAATTCTTCAAACCTCATCCATTTATTCATTTTCTGATTTTCTCCACCAGCTCTTCACAGTCGGCCTTCTCATATCTTACTGACAACAATGGTAATCCAAGATATTTCATGGGCAAATCCCCTTTGGTTACCTGCGAGAATGGTGCTAAGATATCTTTTTCTATACCCTTCATCTTCAAGAAATAAATTTTGGATTTCCCAATATTGATCTCCAGCCCTATGGTTTCCTTGAACTGATGTAGAATACTTCATACTTCTTCGATGGTTTTCTTGTTAGCAGCACAGAAGAACATTGCAAAAAGCAATGTATGGACTCTAATTTTCCCACATCTTTGATGGAAATCCAGTATTTTTTTTCTTTGAAAGCTTTATTCAGCATTCGCGTTAGATACTCCATGCAAATCACAAAAAGCAAAGGCGACATCGGATCTCCCTGCTTCACCCCTAACCGTTTATAGATTGACAGAGATTGAATTTTTCAGTGCACCTCTTTATCCAACTTATCTTCAATTCCCTGAGCCAATTCCACATAAAACTCTGACATTATCAAACGCCTTGCTAATTTCTAATTGTAAAAAATAAATATCTCTCAAGATGCCGCTCTTATATCGATGTTACGACTCCTGGGCAAGAAGCATATTGTGGGCAATATGCTACAATTCCCGGCTGAGTAGCAAAATGTTTTATAAGATGCCTCGCTATAACCACTTCGTTTGTATCTTATTTATCTCCCATTTTATACAACTTTAAGATCAAGGTAGTTCCATATTTGCTCTATTGTACCTTCAAAGTTCTGAGAAAGAGAACAATGGTTGAAAATTTTGAATGGTCTCTGAAATTTAGTTTTACCACTTTTTCTAGTACTTACTAGTGTGTTCTAACATGACTAATCTAACCAAGTGCATAATAACGTAAAACGTAAAGGACACATGACTTGGTTACGCAGTTCGGTGTAATTCACTTACACCTGCGGGGCCTGGCCCAGTTCAGAATGAATCCACTAATTAGAAAGATATAGTACAGAGTACAGTTTACAAAATACTTATCTTTACTAACTATATTGTGTGAATTCTTCTAGATCCCCTAGCTACCGATCTGCCTTGATCAGACTCCCTCTGATCGCGAACTCCGTCGACGCTGGATCTCCTCCTCCCGAGGAATTAAGGTTTCTGATTCTGAACTTTATGCGGCAGGTCAGGTATGTTGGAACACAGTAGTCTGACTCTTTACAATTCTCGAAAGTCTCAAAAATCTGTAGGCATATTTTTGCTCTGTTAAATCCGTGAGTATGCAGCTGTGTTTGTCCCAATTTATATCCACGAACAGATTAGAATACTCCTTGATTATCTCCACAATATTCCTATTCCAAATCTGCTTCTTGAAGCATATCCAAATCCCATAAATAAAGAGATTTACCTTATATCAATCTATCTCATATATTCGAATATATCATCTCTATATAAGTAGGGATTTTCCATAAATCAATTATGCTTCACACGCCTAATATACATAGCCGAATATACAAATTCCATAAGTTATAACATACTCCAATATTTCGGCTTTGATTTCCATACTTCCTTGGCGTGAATTATGCTGAATACAGCATGTTCAACATGGAAAGATTTTCGGTTCAAAATAAGTTCACACAAAATTGCCAATTAAATATTCACTTGCAAATCTCTTGACTTTACAATCTCCCCCTTTGGCATTTTTGTGGACCCATAATATTTTGGACATGTAATTCTCAACGAAAAACTTCCAGCATCATTCACATAAGCTTTCAGAATAACAATCAACATAAAACCAGAATTCCCTTAAACATGAATACCGAAATTAGAAAACCATAAATCCAGGAAATCCCCAACCTTAATGTGATTACAGCCAAATTGAACAAACACATCCAAAATTACTCCCCCTGGGGAACACACAGAGGCCAAAGGTAATAAAATCAGCAAAACAGTTTGCTCCCCCTGTATCAAACATCAAAATCCAAAAAAAAAGGAATAAAATTTAGGCTTCCAACCGGGCCTTCTCTTCTTCCAGACTAGTTTTCTCTGCCTCCAACACAGCCATTTGAATGACCAAAGCACCAAGCCTAGCATTTAGAACCATTAACCTAGCCTCCTTTTCTGCTGCTGCTGGTGTAGAAGTTGATCCAGCTAGTTTCCATGGGAGATCATGCACATGCCTTAACCCGAACGTCTTCTTGTTGGGCCTAGGAAATTCTGTGTCAATAATCACATCCGAAGCTTTTCCCTTCACTTTCACACTTTTGGCTAGTGCAGATATCAGAGCAGGGTAAATCACTGCATCATTGACCTTGGGGACAGTAGCTTGTCTGACCAAATGGTGCTGAATGAGAAGCCCAAGGTTAACATCCTTCTGTGTTCCAACACAGTACAGCAATTTAGCCATTTCCCTTGTCAAAGCTGTGGTATTAGTAGAGGGCAACCAACAATGTACAACCACCTGATATAATCCAAAGAATCTTGAAGACAAGCAGGATGCTTGTGAATATCCAGTTGCCAGCCATTCAACCTTATATCCGCCAGATATAACAGCCAATATTTGATTATCAGAAACTCCCAAGTCTTTAGGAAAAACTCCCCCTATCTCAGGTGTCTTAAGACCCAGCAGTTTGTTAATCCTGGTAGCAGAGACATCTATGATCTTCCCCCATACATATACCATACCATACCATGGGGAACTTATCTCTAAATTACCAGTCATAAGGTTAGAATATACCTCAAGTACAACCTGCCTGTTGTACTGTAGCTGGATCGTGGTTGCAGTAGTCATGCCAATTGCTTTCAGATAGTCTGAAAAACCACTCTCCTTGTAAGCTTTTAAATCCACAAGTCTTTCAGCAATGACCTTCCTTTCTGAGAAAAATTCTCCCATCTCTTCACCCTTTGAGTCAAAATATACAACAGAATAAGCATTGCTTACAGAGGGGGGAGGTAGTACTTTCTTCTTCATGCAACCATGCCTTCTCTTGCTCCTCTTTGCCTGAGCAGACACCTTAGCTTTAGAAGTATTTCTCTTACCTTTAGCCATCTGATAGAATTCGTCAAGCACCCCATCACTTGAGTATGCTAGATCTGGAATTTCCTGTGTTGGAACACTTCCTGAACCTTCAGCCTCATTCTTCTCCTCAGATTCTCCTTCAGGCTGATCACCTTGATCCAAATCCTCATCAGTCTCATCATCACTTTCAGAGACATACTTATAATTAAAAAAATCTTCATCTGATGACTCGGTATTCAGATTATCCTGCATCTCATCATCTGCACCCCCAGATCAGCATCCGACCCCAGATCCATATCATCATCATGTTCACCCTTCTGTGTTGGAACATTGTCATCACTGTCTGACAACTCAATGATGATGGGCTTTCTTAATTCTTCCATCCTTTTGGCAAAATTCGAATCATAGAATCCCACATGCAGTTTGACTCTGTTTCTCACAACTTCCCTTCCAGCCACTTCACTGTCATTTATTTCTCTCAAAGAAACAAAACTCGGCAATGGAATATAGCAATACACATAGAATCTGTCTTTTCTCTAAATTCAGCATATCTTCCCATCACAAATTTCACATTATAATTCTCAAGCCTCCTTATTCCGCCTATGTTACTTGTCACTAACTCCTTAACTTTAACAGTCAGATATTCTCCTGTTATACTCCTAATCTTTGTTAGATCTATGGCAACTCTGTTTGCCTCAAGCCATTCAAAGATTTCACCAATACTTTTACATTCAATACCCATGAATTTTAATGGAGTATGATCAGGACCAGTTACCGTGGGTTTCTTCTTCTTGATTCCAGAGGATTTTTCTTGAGAATCGGTTTCAACTCCGGATTTCCCCATTATGTTTACCGTTTCCGGGAGCCTCTTCATCTTCCTCTTGTTTTCAGCTTGCTCAGAATCTACTTCAGCTGTCTCCTTGACCTCATCTTTGTCAGTGCTTCCTTCCTTCTGTTCTTGATTTTCTTCCTCATCTCTTATTTCTTAGTCGGCACAATTTCTCTTTCCATCTGACAAAACCAATTCCAAATTTGTTGAACATTGATCTTCCTCCATAATATCTGGCACCTCTGGTTCATGCGTGAGAGTGTTTGGAGTAGACATTCTTTAGCACAATGCAGCGATGGAGAAGAGTTGTGGAGTGCCAGAATTTTTTTGGCAGGGATTTCGAGAGGAAAATATCGGCCGAGAGTAGAAGGATACGAAAGGATTTATGGGCAAGTTTGAATCCCACTTTAACTCTTCATCTATTGACCTATTTTCCCGCGAAGCCCCTTTTTAGATTTCCAAACTTGTAATGATAACACTTTCTCCTCTTGTCAAATCAAGTTGTCATTCCTTAATTAACTTCCAACCCACCATACTAACCATCTCCTATTTTTGTACAACATTGCTACCTTCCAATTTTTTTGTTCTTTTCGGATTTTTCTAAACAAAAATAACCAACAAAAATATTTACAAGACAAATAATTAAGGTAAAAATTACCTCAGATTTGACAAACACCTAAGTGTTGTCGAAGGCTCTCAAAAGAGGTGGCATCCAACGGCTTTGTAAATATATCAGCAAATTGCTCGTGTGTTGGAAGATAGACTACTTCCACTTCCTTTCTTTCAACCAGATCTCTAATAAAATGATGTCATATGTCAATATGTTTGGTTCTCGAGTGCTGAACTGGATTCTTCGAAATATCAATAGCACTTGTGTTGTCACATAGAATCTTCAAGGGGCCTTGATGAATTTCATAATCTTTCAACATTTGTTTCATCCATAATAATTGTGCACAACAACTCCCTGCTGCAAGATACTCCACTTCTGCAGTAGATAGAGAGATCGAGTTCTGTTTCTTGCTATACCAAGACACCAAATTTGTTCCAATAAAGAAACATCCACCTGTGGTACTTTTTCGATCATCAGCATTACCAGCCCAATCAGAATCACTATACCCAAACAACTCAGAATCTTAACTCTTAGAATACCAAACACCATACTCATAAGTTCCACTTACATATCGAATAACTCTTTTAACTGCAGTGAGATGAGATTCATTAGGATCAGCTTGAAACCTCGCACATATCCCAACACTGAAACATATATCTGGTCTGCTTGCGGTTAAATACAATAAGCTTCCAATTATGCCTCTGTATAATTTCTTATCGACCGCAACTCCTTTTTCATTTTTCACCAATTTATCAGAAACACCCATTGGGGTTCGAACTGCTCGAGCATTACTCAGACCAAACTTCTTCACTAGATTCAAGGCATACTTACTTTGATTTATGGATAAACCGTTCCTTCCTTGCTTGATTTGCAATCCCAGAAAGTAAGTGAGTTCTCCAACCATGCTCATTTCGAATTCAGCTTGCATAATGGTAACAAAATCCTGTACCATAGATGGTGAAGTGAAACCAAATACAATATCATCCACATAAATTTGAGCAATTAAAAACGTTGAAGCCTTGTTAAGTACGAACAACGTGCGATCTACTCCCCCTCGACGATAACCTTTCTGAAGAAGAAAGGTAGTAAGTCATTCATACCATGCCTTGGGTGCTT
This sequence comes from Rubia yunnanensis, assembly GCA_037428765.1. Lineage (NCBI taxonomy): Eukaryota > Viridiplantae > Streptophyta > Magnoliopsida > Gentianales > Rubiaceae > Rubia > Rubia yunnanensis. The sequence continues at coordinate 69,900,027 of CM075068.1, forward strand.
GCTTTAGACCATATAAAGCCTTCTTAAGGTGATATACATGATGTGGATAATGAGGATCTTCAAATCCTTTAGGTTGCTCCACATATACTTCTTCATTCACCACTCCATTTAGAAAAGCACTTTTGACATCCATTTGATACAAAGTAAAATTCATAGAGCAGGCAATAGCTAGTAAAATCCAAATAGATTCTAACCTGGCAACAGGCGCGAATGTTTCGTCGAAGTCGACACCTTTCACTTGTGTATAACCTTGAGCAACAAGTCTGGCTTTGTTTCGAGTGATTAAACCATCCGCATCTGATTTATTCTTGAAGATCCACTTCGTACCAATGACATTGATGCCTTTAGGGCGAGGAGTAAGGTAACAAACATCATTCCGTGTAAACTGACCAAGTTCATCTTGCATTGAAGCAATCCAATACTCATCACGTAAGGCTTCTTTGTAGTTCTTGGGTTCAATGAGGGAGACAAAACAGTGCAACCCAGCTAGCCTACGATAATCCACTCGAGGAACTGATCGAGTACTTCTCATAGTGGATTCCGATTTGTCCTGTGTTAGAACATGGGTGTTAGTAGCGGGGAACAGTGTTCCAACATGGTCAGCTTTGGCAGAGTTAGGATTCTTTTGCTCAGCTGTTCCAGCACGTTGGTGAAGGTCAGAGTCGACTGATGGATCTGCCTTGTCTGAGTTTTGAGACTGTGTTGGAACATGAGTGTTGCTAGGTTCTTCCTCTACACCTTCTGGTTGTTGTTCCTTCTCTGAATCATCCACAATAACATTTATGGATTCCATGAGAGTGTTGGTTCGATGATAAAAAACTCTATAAGCACGGCTGTTGATGGAATACCCGAGAATAATTCCTGTATCACTCTGATTATCAAATTTTGCCAATTGTTCTCTATCTCTGAGAATATAGCAAGTGCTCTCGAACACATGAAAATATGAAACATTTGGTTTCCGGCCCTTCCAAATCTCGTAGGATGTCTTGCTGGTGAATGGTCGAAGATACACTCTATTGATTGTATAACATGCTGTATTGATTGCTTCTGCCCACCATTTCTTGTGAATATCTTTTTCTGCCAACATAACTCGAGCCATCTCCTACAAGGTTCTGTTCTTACGTTCTACAATACCATTATGCTGAGGAGTGATGGAAGCCGAAAATTCATGCTGGATTTCAAGCTCATCACAGAAGTCACTGAATTGTACATTCTCAAATTCTCTACCATGATCACTTCGAATTCAAATTATCTTCCCTACTGGACTCCCTTTTTCAGTTTGTAACTTCACTACAAGGCTTCTAAATACTTCTAACGTATCATATTTTTCTTTCAAAAAAGCTACCCATGTAAATCTGGAGAAATCATCAACACATACAAAGATATATTTCTTCCCACCTATACTAGGTGTATTGACTGGACCTATCAAATCCATATGCAATAATTCCATATTTCTAGATGTAGTAATATACTAAACTGAAGAGTGAGGAGATCGAATTTGTTTACCTTGTTGACATGGTCCACATACAATTCCTTCCTTGCTGGTTAAGGTAGGCATTCCTCGTACAGCTTTCTCATTTGCAATTTTCACCAATGTTTTGTAAATGATATGGCCCGAGCTTCCTGTACCACAGAATTCCTTCATCTTGCTTCGAAATCATGCACCGTACTCCTTGTTGTCTGTGGATCTTATTCCTGAAAGAACCGTGTTTTCTCTATGCTTTACTATACATTTATCCTTCTGAAATTCCACCACCATGTTATCGTCACACATCTGACTTATACCGAACAAGTTTGCCTTTAGATCTTCAAAAAATAATACACTTGTGAATATTGGAAATCCTTCAATTTTCAATTTTCCTTTTCCAATTACTCTGCTTTTCTTTCCATCACCAAAGGTTACATATCTGCCATCATATGGAGTAATGTTCGTGAGATATTCTGGAGTGCCAGCCATGTGGTGAGAACAGCCGCTGTCGAAGTACCACGAATCTCTGGAATAGGCTATGAGAGAAGTGTGTGCAACCAGACATGAGTTAGATCGTTTAACAATCCATACTTTTCTGATCGATTTTACTATATGAATATTGCCTATGTTGGAACATGACAGAGGTTGTCGTCCTGTCATTTGATCTCTGATCAATCTTCTGCACTATTTTTCTGCATGTCCTTGATACGTACAGTATCTACAAATGAGTGGCTTTCTTTGATGAGGCATCCCATACTTCTGTTTCACTTCTTGGATCTTAGCCTTGAGGGTTACAGGTTTTTCATGCGATTCAGTCTTGGGTTCTTTCCCGTATCCAATCCCGTGTCGATCACCAAAGTTTCTTCCCATATCCAGAATATCATCAAGCTTTGCCTTTCCGGAATTTAATTTAAATATAGTTTCTTTAGACATCTCAGTCCTCTTGACTGCTACTATCAGTTTACCATTCAGTTCTTCATTACTCTTTTCAAGTTCTGCAATTATGAATCGCAATTATCTTTCTCTTTCAATTAACTTCCTTTTTTTCTTCGTTCAGCTCTTTGTTCGTGTCGGCTACTTGAACTCACATAGCATACATTTTTTCATAGGTGCTGTAGATTTTTTCATCACTTACAGACAAATCATCATCTCTGTTGCTATGTGCATCGTTCAGATCTATGTTGGAACATACAGCTTTACCTTTATTCAGTGTGTTGGAACATTGATCCTCTGATGTATCATGAACCTTTGCTCCAAAAGCTACGTAGTTACTGGTAAGTTCATCCTCGTCCTTCTCATTATCTCCATCTTCACTCTAAGAGGTGACATATGATTTTCCTTGTTTCTTGCGAGTGTTAGCACATTCAGCCTGAATATGACCATATCCTTCACATTCTCTGCATTGAATTCGTCCAGCCTGTTTTGATTCGTTGTTCTGATTTCTCCCGAACTGCGAATTCACTTGTTCAAATATCATTCCGCGATTATTACTCGAGTCTTGTTGTCTTTGTCTATTTCCGCCAAACCTGTCCTAAGATTTCTTGTTGACCACCTTCTTTAGCATTCTCGAGAAATTCTTTGTGATAAGTGCAAGTTTTTCAATCTCATCATCGCTGTCAGACTCGTGATTGTCCTTAGCTGGAGACACTTTGAACGCCAATTCGTTAGAGACTCTTTTTGTAGCATGCTAGAATGTCATCTCATATGTTTGTAACGAACCCATTAGTTCATCTAGGCCCATGGTGGCTACGTCTCTTGCTTCCTCTATTGCTGCTACTTTCATTGCAAACCTTTTGGGAAGAGATCTCAAGGCCTTTTTCACCAACTTAGTTTCTTTGTACACCTTTCCGAGTTGATAAGCCATGTTGGAGGTGTCCCTGAGTTTTCCATTGAATGTAGCAATAGTGTCGTCCTCCTCCATTTTGAGTTCTTCGAACTTAGTAGCCAGCATCTGTAGTTTCGATTCACGCACTCGACTGGTTCCTTCTTGAACAGTCTGTAGAATATCCCATGCTTTCTTTGCTTGGTGACATGTAGATATAAGCTTGAACTGATTTTCATCAACTGCAGTGAAAATTGCATTAAGTGCCTTAGATTTCGCCAGAGATTCTTTGAGGTCATCTGGAGTCCATCTAGCTTTGTCTTTGGGTTTCTGCTTCCTTTAACTTGACTCTCCTTCTACCGCCTTAGAACTTGTATCAGCATCTTCTGTAGGATGATTCCATTCATTCTCAACATAAAACCATGCCAGCTCATCCAGTGAATTGATGAATGATGAAGACCCTCATGCGTGCCTTTCGATAGTTGTAGTTGTTGCCTTCTAGCAGGGGAGGTCGAGAAACTGAAGCTCCTTCTCTTGTCGTCATGGTAAAACTGGATCTCACTTTCCTTGAAACAACCAAGGGAATAATAAGTGATCAAGCTCTGATACCAATTGAAATTTAGTTTTACCACTTTTTCTAGTACTTACTAGTGTGTTCTAACATGACTAATCTAACCAAGTGCATAATAACGTAAAACGTAAAGGACACATGACTTGGTTACGCAGTTCGGTGTAATCCACCTACATCTGTGGGGCCTGTCCTTGTTCAGAATGAATCTACAGAGTACAGTTTACAAAATACTTATCTTTACTAACTATATTGTGTGAATTCTGCTAGCTCCCCTAGCTACCAATCCGCCTTGATCACACTCCCTCTAATCTCGAACTCAGTCGACGCTGGATCTCCTCCTCCCGAGGAATTAAGGTTTCTGATTCTGAACTTTGTGCGGCAGGTCAGGTATGTTGGAACACAGTAGTCTGACTCTTTGCAATTCTCGAAAGTCTCAAAAATCTGTAGGCAGATTTTTGCTCTGTTAAATCCGTGAGTATGCAGCCGTGTTTGTCCCAATTTATATCCACGAACAGATTGGAATACTTCTTGATTATCTCCACAATATTCCTATTCCAAATCTGCTTCTTGAAGCATATCCAAATCCCATAAATAAAGGGATTTACCTTATATCAATCTATCTCATATATTCGAATATATCATCTCTATATAAGTAGGGATTTTCCATAAATCAATTATGCTTCACACGCCTAATATACATAGCCGAATATACGAATTCCATAAGTTATAACATACTCCAATATTTCGGCTTTGATTTCCATACTTCCTTGGCGTAAATTATGCTGAATACAGCATGTTCCAACATGGAAAGATTTTAGGTTCAAAATAAGTTCACACAAAATTGCCAATTAAATAATCACTTGCAAATCTCTTGACTTTACAGTCTCATTCGTTTCTTATTTTTGCTTTCAAATCTGATTATCAAAGGTGGATGATCAGGTGTGAAATCATCCTTGATCTCACAGAATATATCTCTGCAATTATCAAGACTCTGTCTATCTTACTCCATATCCTGTCATTTCCAACCCTCCTGTTACTCCAGGAGAACTCTGCCCCAGCTGTTTTCATCTCTATCCATTATGTCTGCTCCATAACCTCCTGGAAATCCTCTCTCTTTATCATCAACAATCTGGCCTCCCAGTCTGTCTTCAAAAGTTAGGGGAGAATTGAAATCCCCCATGATTATGCACGCATTCTTTCTGTTTCCCAGTCCTTTTAAGAATGCCCAAAGCTCCACTCTCTTCTGAATAGAATTTGAACCATATACCACAGTAATGTAACCATTCAACTGGGAGCTTTTGATATTGCACTCAATGTCCAACCATTTTTCACCCTTATCCAGGATTTTGATTTCAAGCAATTCATCTCTCCATGTAAACCATTTTCTTCCCCCATTTGTCAGTTCTCCACAAGTTACTAAACTCCAGTTCAGTCCAATGTTCTTCCATACTTCTCCTCCTTTTTCTTTTCTGATTTTTGTTACGAGAAATCCAATCAAACCAATTATGTTCTGTGTACAAAACCTCCTCACCAGTAAGTTTTTGCTCCTTTTATTCAGACCTCTAACAGCCATCAGGGGGATCCCCTTTTAACTGATGATTAAATGATGTTACAGCTTCATGCTCAGTTTTCCATCACCTTTTCTTCCTTCATACCTGACAGATTTACCATCATCAACAACTGCTTCTTTCATTTTCCCAACCAAGTTCAGCTTCCCAGCTACTGTTTTCACTATTTTACTTCCTTCTACGGAACTCTCCTTATATTCCTTACCAACAGGAATATAGACCTTCTTAACAGTTAATGATCTATCTTCTTTTCCAGTTTCCTTCTACAAACAGTTTCAAAGTGCCCAAACATATTACATTCATTACATCTCACTGGGCTCCATTCAAACACTATCTTCTGCTGCACTCTCACTTTGTTTTCATTCAGAAACATTACTTTACCAGGCATAAATTCTCTTATCTTCATTTCAACCTTAACCCTATCATTGGATAATATCTCTTTCTCCTTTGTTGCTCTGTGAAGACAGATGGGTTTTCCTAGAGGGCTGACACAGTAAGAAATAATTCTAGGAAGCCAGTACATCAGAGGTAAAGCAGGAAGCTGAATCCATATAGGCACAATATTAGAATCATTAAAATATATATTTTGGAGACCGTGCTTTGATTATGACTGGATTTCCATCAAAAAACATATTTCATCCCTGCAAGTTTTACTACTGAATTGAACAAAAATTCCTTTCTCCAACATCCATACATTTCTCAGTCGTTTCCCTCATATTCTGATGAAAAAAACCTTTCATTATCTTGAACGGTGGATTGCTGCCAAACACTTTACAGACTACTGCTTCATCCCACTGTTTTGAACTTTCTTCAACTTTTGCTATTGTGATTTCTCCCATCACTAATCCTTCTTCTTTCACGGACTAGTAGAATTGAATCTCCTCTTCTCCTTCTGTGAAAAGTGTACTCCATTTTCCCTTCTTCCTGCTCCATTTTTTCACCCCAGGACAGGCATTTTGCCTTCCATCTTAGGGTTTGAACATTTTACCTTTTCTACCTTTATCTTAGTCGGCAAAATTAATCCCAACATTTCCACATCCTCCTTTGCCCTTTGCGAAATCTCTTGCACCTCCACAACTAATTTAGGTGAATTACCTAGGTCATCTTGCAAGACTCCTTTCAGACCTTCACCCAAATTTTCACTCTTCGATTCCACCGTTTTCTGCCTATTCTCCTCTAACCGCAACCTCGTTAGTGGTGTAGATTTGCCGAATCAAGATCAGAAAGTTAGGAAAGTACACATGGTAAATAGTGTTATCACCCACGGTCAGATAGAGTCAAACTGTACTTGTTTTAACTTCTAAAATACAATATTTACGTGAGATATTGCTATATTTATTTCAACATCTATTTTCTATAAATCAATTTTTTATGCAGAATTAATATAGTAGCTAGAGATATTTACGGTCAAACATGGTCATTGAAGACTGTGAAAAATTAAGAGGCAAATAATTGTGGGACGGGGGGAGTTGTAGTTGGGGATTTTTACATTTCTAACCCTAACTCTAGGTTGAAAGTGTCAATATAACCCTCTAAAATGAGAAAGTGTAAAAATATCCCTAACTTTGGAACAAAATGTGCAGTTATAACCTTTTGGTCTAATTCCGTCATTGACCGAATAAAATGACTGTTAACCAAATATGAAATGACAAAAATACCCTCCACCCTTAAGCTAAATATTTCTTTTCCCATTTTACCCCTCTCTTTTTTTTAATGTTTTTTTCCTTTTTTTTAAAAAATGATACCCATTAGTAATTTATTCTTCTTCTTTAATCTGACTGCCACCCGTCACTGACCTGTCAGCCACCACCTCTCCTCCCGGCGACAGCCACCAACACCTCTCATCTCCTCCCGCCTAAACCCGCACCCTCTCCTTTCAGGAATGCCCCAGCTGACTCCATCGATTACTTCATCACCTGCCTGATCTTGACAGATCTAGATCGGGATGAATCTCTGGTTGACTTCTATCTAGCCATCTCCGTCACCACATCTATTTATAGGCGCCTCCGCTGCTCGATTCCACTGGTGTGAACGGCGATGCCACCCTCCATACCTTCCTCTCTGGCATTGCCACCCTCCCCCGCCTTGAGATCCTACCACCAACCTCCCCCCAACCACTTGGGACCGCCACAGCAGCTCCTCAAAGCCTCATCAACGTTCTCTGGCAACCAGCCGAGCGGTGCATCTTGTTCACTATAGCAGAGCTGAGAAGAATTACGGTGGATCCCCGAGTGAATAAAGAAGAAGAAAGAAGGGGGGGGGGAGAGGAAAGATGAAGAAAGGGTTTTTTTAATATTTCCATTTTTTATTTTTCTTTTTATTAAATCGGGGTAAAATGGTCTTTTCCTTGATTTTCATCCAAAATTCCCATTGACAATCAAAGTCAACGGTGTCTAGGGTCAGATTGGCACATGAAAAAAAAGTTAGGGTTAGTTTAACACTTTCTCGTTTTACAAGGTTAAATTGACACTTTCAATCTAAAGGTAGGGTTATTTTAGCATTTGACTCTAATACTTATTTCCACTAATAGAGTTATAGATGGAATAGAAGCAGGTTAAGGAAAGAATACCTTTTTTATTTGGGTTTCGTAATATCATGTTCCATGTAAGACTTTATCGTGTATACCTTTGAACTCACTATATATATACTCCCCCCGTCCCAACTCATTTTGTTTAATTTGATTTTTGGTAGTCAACTTTTTTAATTTTTAAATATTAATATCTTTATTTATATGTGTAAAAAAATCTGAAAAAATAACAACTTAAAAATATACGTTACGATTAATCCAACAACATATAACATGATAATAGTTTTACACATACAATAATAGAGTTTAATGGTCGAAGTTGGCTAAGTTTGACTGCAGAAAGTCAAAATAAGCAAAATGAGCTGGGATGGAAGAAGTATATATCAATATACACGACCACAATACATGTGGGTTTTACTTTCTATCCTGATATTAGTCATCTCTCTCTGAAATTCCAGCCATTTTTTCTCTTTTCCCAAAATTTTAAAAACAATAAAAAAACAAAAAATCTGGCTGCCAGCTTTCCTTCTTCAAGCTTTTCCAGCGACCAGCTCTCCTCCAGCGTTGCTCCATTCCCGTTGCTCCCGCTGTTCAAATTTTTGGGTCGCCACCTGCTCCCTCGGCCGTTGCTCTTGTCTCTCTCCAGGGTGATCGTCGATTGCCAATTGCAAGCCCGTGTTGTGCGATCGATCTGATTAGTTCAGTGACTTCCATTATTTTTGGCGACCTTCATCTTACCGGCATCCTCTGTTTTCTTCTTCTGTCTGAGTCCGTTCTTCCCTTATCAGCTCTCCCAAAAATGCTTGGCCACCACTTCGACACCAAATCCTCTTTTTGATCGGTGTCATTTTCTTCTTAGGATGATGAGAAGTGCATGAGATTCACGCTCCCATCCTACCCTCTTTCTATTAGCGCGTAAAGAACACGCGTGCGACACGATCACACGCTTTCCCTCTCCGCCGCGCGTGCCTCCACATGCTAATTTTTGCCTTCCACTACTTGTGCACGACTTGCACGGTCATCCTCAACAAAATTATTTTATTTTATTATTTTTCTTTTGTTGTTGTTGAGGCTCTTTTTGACCAGCCATGGTGTTAAAGGTGTGATTTCTAGGCCACATTTCTTTTTATTTTTCTAAATTGCACTATAAATGATACTAGTTATAGTGTAAGTGGTGTGAGCATGGATGGCAGTGGAGTGGATTTTGATGGAGGTCCGCCCCGTATCCGCCCTAATGGGGTGGGTATGAAGGTAGCTTTGGTGGGGGTGGGCAGGTATGAGTATGAAAAATTATACGCTTCATGGGTAGTGGATCGGGTGTGGATGTTATTCTATACGTGCCACGTACCCATCTCACCTTACCCATTAAATACCCATTATTTATCCATTACTCCATCTGTCTCAACCCATTCTGCACAGAATTTTTTTTCCGTCAAAGATGGCAAACTTTGACCACATATTTGAATAGGTGTATGAACATTAATTTTATTGTATGAAATATGGTTAGATTTATCGTAACATGTAGTTTCTGTATATCAAATTTTTGTGTGCCATTATTGTCCGTAGCTACACATATTTACAGTCAGACATGTTTATTGGAGACCGTGAAAAGATTCTGTACAGAATAGGCTGGGACGGAGGGAGTAGGCTATTTGGCCCATTATTTTAAAACTACATTATATTAATAATTAAGAGTATGTCTCTTGACAAGCGGCATGTCCATAAGCTTACGGAAAGGTCGAGAACCTAATTGCAATTAGGAAAATTAGACAAATAAACTCCGACCATCATATGGGACCCTCCACCTCCATCTTGTACCTCACGCCCAAATTATCCCAGCGAACAGAGCTACAGGATGGGACTCATGAACAACAACAGTGCTCCTCCGGCGAGGAGGCGGAGGAGAAGAGAATGACAAGCCCTTGGAGTCAAAGAGGACGATGGAGCAGTAGATCTGCGTGACCTCCTTCCACGTCGAATCGATTTGATTCTCCTTTAGTGCAATTCAGCTAAGCTCTTCATTACTTCTACGACCAAGGGCAGAACTAGGGGGCGAGGGGGTGCTAGCGCCACCCCTAGGATCTAGTGGCCCGAAAGTTAGGCCTGGAGCACCGGGAGCCACTAGATTCCACCCCCTCTTGAGCCCTGGCAGTGCCCCTATTTTCGTCGTCCATTTGAAGAAGATGACCGCTGGTTTGATTTTTTTTCTCAATAAATAAAACAAAGTCGTTTTCCTTAAGTTAAACGACATCGTTTTGCTAATGTGAAGCCGAAAACATAAATGAGGCCAATTGGGTTGAAACCCAATTGGCTTAAAGACAAATATTAAAACCTATCTTTGGGAGAGATTATGAAGAGAATTGCAGACGTTGCCTCTTGTCTTCCCACTTCCGCCGACCGCGACCAGCTGTCGTCCATCCGCTGTGCCGACTTCATGTGCCACCATCCATCTTCCTACATCTGGCGTCTCCTTCCTCAACCAATGACCGTGTTCGAGCTAAACCAAGGGCAGTGTATGCGAGAAGAGGAACTGGATAGCGTATTCTTCATGGAGCCAATATTTTTTTGTGTAACTTGTGTTGAATTGAATTGCTTATTTGTGTGAAATTATGAATACTGAATAGCATATATATATATATATATATATATATTTTTTTTAGTGTCTGTGTTAAAATTGTGAAATTGTGCTGAATAACATATTTAGTGAATAGTGACTGTGTCACTGTGTGACTAGCTTATTTGAATTTTATGGACTTGTGTTGAATATGAATAGCTTATTTGAATTTTGTGGACTGTGAATAGTTTTTTTGAATTTAATATCATATTTTCCTGTGTAACCATGTTTGTAAGTGTAACTCATGTGAATTAATTATAAATTTATAATAATAATTTAATTTGACATATTTTTCTTATTTAATGTCAAATAGGATATGGATAAATTTTTAATTCGAAGTAGTGGATAATCTATTTTTAAGAGACCGAGTGAACCAAATGAAGAAAGGATTAATGAAGAGTGTAGTAGTCAAAAGCATCCTCGTGTTGAGTTCAATTCGGATGAAATTATAAATGATCCCAGGAAACGTAAACCTATTAAGGATTTTGATGTTTCAATTAAAGATCAAGTGATGAGAGAATATGTGTTAAGAGGTCCTTGCCAACTTAAGGGTCATTATTTTCCAAAGACAGTGTAGGGAAATGACTATAGATGTTTTCAACCTTCTTGGTTTGAAAATTTTGATTGGTTGGAGTATAGCGCATCAAATTATGCAACATTTTGCTTTTGTTACTATCTCTTTAGGAATTCACATAAGGGATGTTGGGATGGAGAAGATGCATTTACTATGAGTGGGGTTAATAATTAGAAGAAAGCTCTTGATATCTTTAAGAAACATACTGGCATAGCAGGTAGTGCTCATAATGATGCAACTCAACAATTGTATCCATTTAAGCGTCAAAGACAGAGTATCTTTCATTCTTATCAGGCACATGGGCGTGAATAGGAGATTGCATATCGCACGCATTTGACACCCGCTTTGGATGTGACACAGTTCTTGCTAAATCAAGGTATGGTTTTTTTTGGCTATGATGAAGGGCTGGATTCTCTGAATAAGGGAAATTATCTAGAAATGATTGACTGCCATTGCAAGCAAAATGATTTTGTTACTAAGAAAATGAATGAAAATGGCCCTGAAAATTGCAAGCTCACATCTCTCAAAGTACAGAAGGAATTGTCAAGTGCTTGTACTAGTGAAGTAACAAATGTTGTTGTTAATGAAATTGGAGATAGTTATTTTTTTCTATTGGTTGATGAGGCTAGAGATACATCAATAAAAGAGTAATGGGTTTGTTTTAAGATATGTCAACAAATAAGGATGCGTTCTTGAACGCTTTCTTAGTGTTGTGCATGTGCGTAATACTTCAACTATTAGTTTGAAGAGTGCTATTGATGAATTGTTTGCAAAGCATAAATTATTAATGTCGAAGTTGAGAGGTCAGGGATATGATGGAGCCTCAAATATGGGAGGAGAGTATAATGGACTGAAAGCTTTAATATTGGAAGAAAACACATCTGCAAGGTATGTCCATTGTTTTTCTCACTAGCTTCAATGGTTGTTTTTGCTGTTACTGATAATAATCAAGCTGTGTGTCAGTTTTTCTTTTATCTTGATATGATTGTGAATTTAGCTAGAGCTTCATGTAGAAGAAAAGACATGCTTCTTGATTTAGAACTTTCTAGAGTTGTAGAGGAATTGAAGAATGGAGATATTGTGAGTGGAAGAGGCAAAAATCAAGAGACTAGTTTGAGAAGGTTGGGGGATACTCATTGGGGGGTCACATTACACTACTATTATTCATTTCATTACTATGTGGGAATCTATTTTGCAATTGATTGAAAACGTCCACGATGATTGTGATGCAAATCTGAGTAAATCTTCAGCAAGCGGTTTGCTTGAGCAAATGGAGAGTTATGAATAAGTTTTTGTGATACTTTTAATGAATTGTTTGTAAGGAGTTGTAGATGTCTTGTCCCTTGCTTTGCAACAAAATAATCAAAATATTGTGTTGGCTGTGAGTTTGATGAATACAATGAAGTTTGAGTTCCAACAATACAGAGAGAATGGTTGGGATGAGTTGTTAAATGAAGTCAACGCATTTGTTTTTAACCATGACATCTCTATAGTTAATATGGAAGATGAACGGAGAATTCGTGGTCGTAGGAAACAACTTACACAAATGCAGACCCATGGTGATTTCTTTCGTTTTGATACTTTTCTCAGGTATTACTTTTATAATTTACATACCTTATTTGATTTGATTTGATTTGTAATTTTTCACTGCTACATGCTAACCTTTTATTATTTGAATACTAGGTTGTTGATAGGATGATTCTTGAAATGAACAATTGGTTTCCGGAATCAAATACAGAGTTACTTACTTGTATGACTTTCCTTGATCCAAAAGATTCATTTTCTAAGTTTGATATTGGTAAGTTAGTTCGTTTTGCTGAACTATATCCAAGTGACTTCTGTGTAGAAGATCGTTCCCACCTTCATCAGTAACTTAGTACTTTCATTCATAATGTACAACTTGATCATAAGTTTTTGGCTATTGAGGACTTTGGAAGTCTTTCTCAAAAGATGGTTCAAACAACTAGGTATACAACTTTTCCACTGGTATATCGTCTTATTGAGTTAACCTTAGTTCTACCAGTTGCAACTGCTTCTGTTGAATGGATTTTTTCAGCCATGAAGAGAATCAAAACTGATTTACGCAACAGAATGGGAGATGAATGGATGAATGATGTTATGACACTGCATATTGAGAAGGAAATTTTTGTTGGGATCAATAATGAACCAATTTTGCAACGTTATCAGCGTATGCAACATCGTAGGATACAGTTGTCTCCTGTGGTTAGTGGTTCTAGACTTCTAGTTCTAGCAACCCAAGTATTAGAAAGTAGTTTTTTATGCAGTGATTTTTCGTAGTTGTAAAAATCTAAATATTATGTATTCATATTATTATGTAAGCGTTGTTTGTTAAAATATTGTTGTATTTAAATTTGCCTCTTTTTAGCCCCCTCTTACATAACGTCTTGATTCAGCCACTGTTTGCGACGAAGTCTTCCCGATATGCTGGAGCGGATCGCCTTCATCTCCATAATGCTACTGCTGCTTTCTTGCACCATTTTTTTTGCTTCAAAAAATTTCACAGGCAAGGAATCTATTTAAAGTGTTGTTTCTTTTTTGGGAACATCTTTATATCTTAAAAGCACGGATGGGTTCAGTGAACATTAACTTTTTGACGTAGGTGTTCTAGGCAAAGTAAGTTCTCCTTCCTGGGCAATTCGTGTCCACTCCTCAACTACCGCATGGTCCACGTCTCTGTGTTCATCTTCACCGTGCCGTGCCCTGCGCCTCTATCTCAGCCGCGGTCCCATCTCTGGCTACTCCAATTTTTTGCAGATCGGGACCAAGGTAGGTCGATTTCTTGCCATTTCTCTCCTTCACCCTCTCCACTGCGTCTCTGATGGCTTTTTAGATATTTGGTGGTGTTGGGTGACTCGGTTGGTCATGTCGAAGATTTGTTTTTGTTGGGCGGTACAGTGGTGATGCCATCGCTGATGTTTCTTGATTTATAGGGTCTCACATTTAGTGATGATGTTAAGGTTGTAAGTGCGATCTTTTTTGAACAGGGCTCTTCGACGGGGCTGAACCAAAGTTTGCTGGCCCTTTATTGTTCTTAGCCGTGGTAGAAGGGGATATATGGTTTTCTTGGCGGCACCACTTTTCAAACAGGTCATTCTGGCTGGGCCTTTATTGTCTCCGGCGAAGGTGGGGCAGAGGAGGAGGTTGGCTTAGGTTAGTGGAAGAGTCAAATAGAGCTAGATGGTTTGAGGGGTGGATGGTCTGAGGAATAGTGATGGGTGGATGTTTGGGGTGAGGGGCCTGAGGATTTATAAATCGAGGGATGAAGCCTCGAATCACTTACTTTTTATCATCAGTAATTCTTTTTCTTTTCCTTTTTTTCTTAAAATTTATCCTCCTCATCTCTGCTATTACATATCATTCCGCAATAGCACGTGTCCTGGTTACCCATATATAACAATCATTATTAGCCATCTTCTACACATCATCTTTACCATTTTTCTCTCTTACATCCAGGCTGCTCTTCTTCCTATGTTTCCTTCACATAGCGTAGATACATATTTAATTTCTAAACTACAATGTTCCATTTAACTCAATCTAAATCTCAGGTAAGATTTCTTTCTTAAACATTTTTTGTATATTTTTCATCGTACGCATTCGATGCACAATAACTTCTCCTTCGTGGGTAATTCAACTCCACTCCTTTTTTTGTCCTGCGTCTGAGGGAGATGGTTCCTCAACTACCACATGGTCCATATCTTTGTGTTTGTCTTCACCACGGCATGCCCTGCGCCTCCATTTCAGCAGCGGTTCCATCTCCACCTTCTCCAATTCCTTGCAGATCTGCAGCAAGGTAGGTCGATTTCTTGCCATCTCTCTCCCCCACCCTCTCTGTTGCGTCTTTGATGGCTTTTTAGACATTTGGTGGTGTTGGGTACTGACTCATTTGGTCGTTTCAAAGATTTGGTTCGGTTGGGCGGTGCGGTGGTGATTTCATCACTGATTCTTCTTAATTTATAGGGTTTCACATTTATTCATATGATGTTAAGGATCTGTCTGATTTCGCAAAGAATAAGGGTATGAGGTTGAAGGGTGAACCTTAAGTGTTCGACGAAATGAGCCTTATAGAGGTTTTCGTCATCTACGTTGGCCCAACGCCAAGGAGATCATCTCTGTCGGCATTGTAAGTTCGATCTTTTCCATCAGGGCTCGTTGGTAGGACTAAAGCAGAGTTCACCAGCCCTTTATTGTTCTTGGCGGTGGTAGAAGGGGATAGATGGTTTTTTTGGCGGCACCACCTTTCAACCAAGTCATTCAGGTTGAGCCTTCGTTGTTTTCAGCTAAGGTGGGGAAGAGAAGGAGGTTGGCTTAGCTTGAATGATACTAAGTTAGACTAGATACTACGAGGGGTATTTGTCTCGAATGGAGTAGTTCTTAAGAAACTACCCCTTCGAGTCCACAAGAAACTACCCCCTCGAATCCATAAGAAACAACCCCTTCGAGTCCAGAATAAACCACCCCTTCAAGGCCAAAATACACCACCCCTTAGAGACTCAAAAGTACATCACCCTCGAAGGGCAGAATTCATCATTCCTTCGAGGACACGACACTACCCCTTCGAGAACACACAACACCACCCCTTCGAGGGTACAAAACATGACCCTCCTTCGAGGGTACAAAACATGACCCTCCGAAGCCACAATACAAGACCCCTTAGAGCCCACAATACAAAACCCTTTCGAGGCCAGAATACACCACCCCTTCGAGGCCAAAAAACATACACCATCCCTTCGAAGTCAGAAAACACAACCCCTTCGAGGCCAAAAAACACAACCCCTTCGAGGCCAGAAAACACAACCCCTTCGAAGCCAGAAAACACAACCCCTTCGAGGCCAAAATACAGCACCCCTTCGAGGCCAAAATACACCATGCCCTCGAGTCCCGAACATATTACCCATTCAAGCCCAAAATCTAATACACCTTCGAGGCCAAAAGACACAACCTCTTCAAGGCCAGAACACACAACCCCTTTGAGAGTACAAGACATACCCCCTTCAAGGTCAGAACAAACAACCCATTCGAGAACAGAATACACCACCCCTTCGAGGCCACAATACATGACTCCTTCGAGTACAGAAAATGACACCCATTAGAGGTCACAATACGCGACCCCTTCAAGGCTAGAATACATTACCCCTTTGAGGACACAACACAGGACCCCCTCGAACCCAGAATGAATAAGCTCTTCGAGGCCAAAATATACCACCTTTTCGAGGACACAAGACACTAACCCTTTGAGGGCACAAGATACTAACTTTTTGAGGGAATAAGATATTGCCCCTTCGAGGACACAATACAAGACCCCTTCGAGACTACAATACATGATCGCTTTGAGGCCTGAATACGGCACCCCTTCGAGAGCAAAAAAAGACCACCCCTTCGAGTCCACAAGAAACTACGCCTTCGTATCCATAAGAAACTACCCCTTCGAGTCCACAAAAAACTACCCCTTTGACTCCACAAGAAACTATCCCTTCCAGTCCACAAGAAACTAACCCTTCAAATCCACAGTTAACTACCCCTCTGAGGGCAAGACACTTCCCCTTCGAGACCACATGTCACCACCCTCCGAGGGCACAAGACACGACTTTTCCAAGGCCACAATACAGAACCCCTTCGAGGCCAGAATATACCCCTTCATGGCCAGAATAAACAACACTTTTGAGGGCACAAGACACAACCCCTTCGAGGGCACAAAACACAACCCCTTCGTGGGCACAAGGCACCAAACCTTCGAGGGCACAAGACACTACCCCCTTGAGGACACAAGACACTACCCCCTCGAGGACACAAGACACTACCCCTTCGAGGACATAAGACACTACCCATTCGAGGACACAAGACACTACCCCTTCGAGACCACAATACAAGACCCCTTCGAGACCCCTAGACACGTACCCTTCGAGGCCAGAATAAATAACCCCTTCGAGTCCAGATGAAACCACCCCTTCAAGACCACAAGCCACTACCCCCTTCGAGGGTACAAGACACTACCCCTTCGAGAACACAAAACACTGCCCCTTCGAGAGAAAAGTATACTACCCATTCGAGGCCAGAATACTCCAACCCTTCGAGACTCAAAAGTCCATCACACTCGAAGGTCTAGAATACAACATTCCTTCAAGGACACAAGACACTACCCATTTGAGGCCACAATACATGACCCCTTCAAGGCACACGACATTACCCCTTCGAGGACACAAGACACTGCCCCTACGAGCACACAATACAAGACCCCTTCAAGGACACAAGACACTACCCCTTCGAGGACACAAGACACTCACCCTTCAAGACCACAATACAAGACCACTTCGAGACCACAAGACACTCAACCTTCAAGGCTAGAATAAGTAACCCCTTCGAGTCCAGATTACAACACCCCTTCGAGACCACAAGCCACTACCCCTTCATGGGCAAAAACGACCACCCCTTCGAGGGAAAAAAAAGACTACCCCTTCGAGGACACAAGACACTGCCCCTTCGAGGGCACAAGACACTGCCCCTTCGAGGACACAAGACACTGCCCCTTCGAGGGCACAAGACACTGCCCCTTCGAGAGCAAAGTACACTACACTTTCGAGGTCAGAATACTCCAACCCTTCGAGACTCCAAAGTCCATCACCCTTGAAGGTCCAGAATACATCATTCTTTCAAGGACACAAGACACTACCTCTTCAAGGCCACAATACATGACCCCTTTGAGGCACAAGACACTACCCCTTCGAGGACACAAGACACTACCTCTTTGAGACCACAATATAAGACCCCTTCGGGACCACAATACATGACCCCTTTAAGGCCGGAATATGCCACCCCTTCGAGAGCAAAAAGACCACCCCTTCGAGGGCACAAGACACTACCTCTTCAAGGGCAAAAAAGACCATCCCTTCCAGGGCACAAGACACTAACCCTTCGAGGGCACAAGACACTACCTTTTCGAGGGAACAAGACGCTGCCCCTTCGAGGAAACAATACAAGACCCCTTCGAGAATTCAATACATGACCACTTTGAGGCCTGAATATGGCACCTATTCGAGGGCAAAAAAAGACCACCCATTCGAGTCCACAAGAAACTACCCCTTCGTATCCACAAGAAACTACCCTTTCGAGTCCACAGAAAACTACCCCTTCGACTCCACAAGAAACTACCCCCCTGAGTCCACAAAAAAATACCTCTTCGAATCCATAGTAAACTACCCCTCCGAGGGCTCGACACTTCCCCTTTGAGACCACATGTCACCACCCCTCCGAGGGCACAAGACACGACTTTTCCAAGGCCACAATACAAAACCCCTTCGAGGCCAGAATATACCCCTTCATGTCCAGAATAAACAACACTTTCGAGAGCATAATACACAACCCCTTCGAGGGCACAACACACAACCCCTTCGTGGGCACAAGGCACCAACCCTTCAAGGGCACAGGACACTACCCCCTTGAGGACACAAGACACTACCACCTCGAAGACACAAGACACTAACCCTTCGAGGACACAAGACACTACTCCTTCGAGGACACAAGACACTAATCCTTCGAGACCACAATACAAGACCCCTTCGAGACCACTAGACACGCACCCTTCGAGGCTAGAATAAATAATCCCTTCAAGTCTCGATGAAACCACCTCTTTGAAACCATAAGCCACTACCCCTTCGAGGGCACACGACACTACCCCTTCGAGGACACAAGACACCGCCGCTTCGAGGACACAAGACACTGCTCCTTTGAGAGCAAAGTACACTACCCATTCGAGGCCAGAATACTCCAACCCTTCGAGACTCAAAAGTCCATCACCCTCGAAGGTCCAGAATACATCATTTCTTCAAGGACACAAGACACTACCCCTTCGAGGCCACAAGACAGTGCCCCTTCAAGGCACAAGACACTACCCCGTCGAGACCACAAGACAAGAACCCTTCATGACCACAATACAAGTCCCCTTCGAGACCACAAGACACGCACCCTTTGAGGCCAAAATAAATGACCCATTCGAGTCCAGATTACACCACCCCTTCAAGACCACAAGCCACTACCCCTTCAAGGGCAAAAACACCACCCCTATGAGAGCAAAAAAGACTACCCCTTTGAAGTCACAAGACATTACCCCTTCGACGACACAAGGCACTGCCTCTTCGAGGGCACAAGACTCTGCCCCTTCGAGAGCAAAGTACACTACCCTTTCGAGGCCAGGATACTCCAACCCCTCGAGACTCAAAAGTTCATCACCCTCAAAGGTCCAGAATACATTATTCCTTAAAGGACATAAGAAACTACCCCTTTGAGGCCACAATAAATGACCCCTTTGAGGACATGAGACACTACCCATTCGAGGACACAAAACACTACCCCTTCGAGGACACACGACACTACCCCTTCGAGGATACAACACATTACCCCTTCGAGATCACAATACAAGACCCCTTCGTGATCACAATACACGCACCCTTCAAGGCTAGAATAAATAACCCCTTCGAGTCCAGATTACACCACCCCTTCGAGTCCACAAGCCACTACCCCTTCGAGGGCAAAATGACCACCCCTACGAGAGCAAAAAAGACTACCCCTTCGAAGGCACGAGACACTACCCCTTCCAGGACTCAAGGCACTGCCTCTTCGAGGGCACAAGACACTACCCTTTCGAGAGAAAAGTACACTACCCATTCGAGGCCAAAATAGTCAACCCTTCGAGACTCAAAATTCCATCACCCTTAAAGGTCCAGAATACATCATTCCTTCAAGGACACAAAACACTACTCCTTCGAGGCCACAAGACACTGCCCCTTCGAGCCACAAGACACTAACCCTTCGAGGACACAAGACACTACCCCTTCGAGGTCACAAGACAAGAACCCTTCGAGACCACAATACAAGACCCCTTCGAGACCATAAGACATGCACCTTTCGAGGCTAGAATAAATAACCCCTTCGAGTCCAGATTACACTACCCCTTCAAACCACAAGCCACTACCCATTCGAGGGAAAAACAACCAGCCCTACGAGAGAAAAAAAATACTACCCCTTCGAAGGTACAAAACACTACCCCTTCGAGGACACAAGGCACTGCCCCTTCGAGGGCATAAGACACTGCCCCTTCGAGAATAAAGTACACAACCCTTTCGTGGCCAGAATACTCCAACCCTTCAAGACTTAAAAGTCCATCACCCTTGAAAGTTCAACCTTTCCTTCAAGGACACAAGACACTACCCCTTTGAGGCCAAAATACATGACCCCTTCGAGGCACAAGATACTACCCCTTCGAAGACACAAGCCACTACCCCTTCGAGGCCACGAGATAAGACCCCTTCGAGACCACAATACAAGACCCCTTCGAGACCCCTTCGAGACCACAAGACACGCACCCTTCGAGGCCAGAATAAATAACCCCTTCGAGTCCAAATTACACCACCCCTTCGAGTCTCAATTACAACACCCCTTCGAGACCACCAGTCATTACCCCTTTGAGAGCAAAAAGACCACCCCTTCGAGGGCACAAGACACTACCCATTCGAGGGCACAGGGCACCACCCCTTCAAGAGCAAAAAAGACCATCCCTTCGAGAGAACAAGACACTAACCCTTTGAGGAAACAAGACACTACCTTTTCGAGGGAACAAGACACTGCCCCTTCGAGGACACAATACAAGACCCCTTCGAGACTACAATAGATGACCACTTTGAAGCCTGAATACGGCACCTCTTCGAGGGTAAAAAAATACCACCCCTTCAAGTCCATAAGAAACTACCCCTTCGTATCCAAGAGAAACCACCCCTTCGACTCCACAAGAAACTACTCCTTCGAGTCCACAAGAAACTACCCCTTCGAATCCACTGTAAACTACCCCTCCAAGGGCACGAAACACTACTTTTCCAAGCCCACAATACAGGACCCCTTTGAGGCCAGAATATACCCCTTCATGGCCAGAATAAACAACACTTTCGAGGGCACAAGACACAACCCCTTCAAGGGCACAACACAACCCCTTCGTGGGCATAAGGCACCAACCCTTCAAGGGCACAAGACACTACCCCCTCGAGGTCGGAAAACACCACCCTCTCGAGGCCATAGTAGACCCTTCGAGGGCATAAGACATGACCCCTTCGAGGCTAGAATAAAAAACCCATTTAAGGCAAGAATACTCCACCCCCTTTGAACCCAAAATGCACCACCCCTTCGAGGACATAATACACCATCCCTTCGAGTACAAAATACGCCACCCCTTCGAGTCCACAAGAAACTACCCCTTCGAGTCCACAACAAACCACCTCTTTGAGTCCACAAGAAACAACCCATTATCGACAGCCCGCACTTTACGCGGGCTGGAGACCCCTAGTTTACCATTTAAAATGCAATTCAAAGCTAATTAAGATGTAAATTCCAGAAAGCTCTTAAATTTTCTGTAAACGCGCTAAACGGTTTCCACAATTGACACGTTTTTCCTGATTACATGCACTATTTTCTTTTGTTCTCACCTCACATTATTTTTCCATACCATTTTTCTAGTAACAAAGAATCTACTCAATTTATGTTAGTTTTGGCCTGACAAATGGTAGCTATTGGTAGTTGTCCATTGGTAAATAAATGTAGTTTTTTATTTAAAATAAATGAAAATAAAAAATTTATACACAATACAACTACCAAGTACACACGTTGTTAGGATAAGATGAGATATGACTATGATTTGATGGGATCTTATGTCTAGATACATTGTATATTTAGGGCTAGTATCTCTATATGTATTCCATTATTCATAAACAATAATCTGTGGAGAATTACCTTATTCACATGGTATCAGAATAGGGTTTACGATCCTTTCTTTTTTTTCTCCACAGCAGCCGCATTTGCTCCGTTTTCTCTTCTCCAACCCGCCGCCCACTCTTACCTCCTCCTTAAGCAATATTTTCTTCTCCTCTCACAATGGTTGAATCATCCATGCTTCCCTACAATACTCTTCTACATATGTTCACCGCCAAGCTTTCTTCTACAAATTACTTGCTATGGAAACGATAAGTTGTTCATATTCTCAAACCACAGGGACTGTACGATTTTCTCGACGGCACCAAGCCATGTCCTATTCTTCCTCAACCACCATAGATTTCACATTGTTGTCTTTCTCCTATGCGATGGTCACAGGCTCTTCTTCTGGTTTCACGAAGGAGGATCAGAAGGCTGCTTATGAGCAAACCTTAGTTGCACATGAAGCATGGCTTGATGAGGATGAACGAGTATGTAGCCTTTTGTTCTTGCCCTTGTCTCCGGAAGCCCTGGCTGAGCTTGGCGATTATAAACCTTCACAACAAATGTGGGAGAACATTGCTGCTATTCATCAAAACCAAAGTAAGTTGACCATTCTACACCTTCGTTCCACTGCTTTTACAATTCGTAAGAATGGTTCGGTGCATGATTTACACCTTCAATTTAAGACAGTATTTGATCAACTTGTTGGTTTAGGTGCTCCTGCATCGAATGATGATCAACTTCTTTGGTTTTTGACTGCTTTGGGTTCAGAAAGGATTTTTTTGCCCCATTTGTCACTGCTTCTCCGTCTCATTTGTATGCTGAGATAGTTAATAGTACAAAGGAACACGAAGCAATTTTGAATAATTTACAGGGATAATATGCTACTGCAGTTGGGCCAGTCACACTCGTGGCATCAGAATCCAACTCTTGCGGCCACGCATGGTCTCACGCACTAGCAGGTGCAGCGCTTGATGGTGGCACATCTGGCATACACGCCGGACATTCTGGCCGGTTCTCAGGCCGCGGGCATGGAAGGTTTCTGGGGCATTGCTCAGGTGGTCGAGGCCGTGGTCTCAAATGGCAGTGGTGTCGCAAAATGGGTCATGATGATGCTCACTGTTACCATCTCATTCAGCATCCATCTGATACTTCTAATCTTGCTCAGCAATTTCAGTCCTCCCTTCAGTTGAGCCGGTCGCCATCACCTCCGATTGGTACCTTGACTCTGTAGCTTCTGCTTATATGAGTTGATCTGCTTCGAACCCTGAGAGTGTCACGCCCTACAATGGTAAATCCTTTGTTTCTGTTTGAATGGTACTAATATATGTATTTCTGCTATTGGTGGTTCTCAACTTACGCCTTCATTGCAACTGTCTGATGTTTTGGTTGTTTCTGATATAACCAAAAACTTACTATCTATAAGCAAGCTTACCCAAGATCTTGGTGTACTGATCACTTTTAATGACCGTTCTTTAGTGATTTAGCACAAAGTCACCAGGGTAGTCATGGGCAGAGGCCACAGTGAGGATGGATTATATGTGTTGGATTGTGGTGAAGAAGCTTTACTTTCCTTTATCAAGCAAAAT
The DNA here is from genome assembly GCA_037428765.1 of Rubia yunnanensis. Taxonomy (NCBI): domain Eukaryota; kingdom Viridiplantae; phylum Streptophyta; class Magnoliopsida; order Gentianales; family Rubiaceae; genus Rubia; species Rubia yunnanensis. The sequence continues at coordinate 69,923,512 of CM075068.1, forward strand.
AAATCTCAGGCCTCTTTTGAACTGTGGCATGCCCGTTTGGGACATGTGTCCTCTAGTACCATTTCTTTATTAACTAAAAATGGTAACCTATATGTTTCCTCTTTATTTCCTAAACCTAATGCATGTGCCTCCTGTGAGATGGCAAAAGGCCATAAACTATCATTTGTTGAAAACTCTAAACGAGCTATGCATGTCTTGGATTTGATTCATTGTGATTTGTGAGGACCATCTTATGTTTTATCTGGCCATGGATTTGTTTACTATGATCTTTTTATGGATGATTTCTCAAGATTTACATGGCTTTACCCTCTCCGTCGTAAATCTGAGTTTGTTGATGTATATATGAATTTTGAGGCGTTTGTGGAAAATCAATTTTCCTCTCGGATTAAAGTGTTTCAGAGTGATGGCGGCACTGAGTTTCTAAACTCACGTCTCCGAACTCATTTTGAGACAAAAGGAATCCTTCATCAGGTTTCCTGTCCGTACACACCCAAGCAGAATGGGCGTGCAGAACGAAAACACCGTTACATGACAGAAATGAGGCCTACTATGCTTTTCCATTCACATCTGCCACTATCTTTTTGGGATGATGCATTTACGATGATTGTAAATGTCATTAATAGTCTTCCCACCCCGGTGCTTGATGGCACTTCTCCATATGGTATTCTATTTGATCGGGCACCAACATACTCTAACTTCCATCCATTTGGTTTTAGAGTATATCCCTTTGTTTGTCCCTATGCTGAGCACAAGCTGTCACCTCGAAGTATTCCTTGTGTGTTTGTCGGTTATAATTCCCAATACAAGCAATTTTGCTGTCTAGATCCTACTTCTGGTTGAGTTTACATCACCCGTCAAGCCCGATTTGATGAAACTTTCTATCTTTTTGCCGTGATGTTTTCGAGTTCTTCAGCTTTCTCTTCTCTTGATGTATCTTCATTTATTGATCAAGTCCTTCCAGACACTATGCCACTATCACCACCGCTTTCTCCTTTGGTGCCTTGCTTATTATGTTCAACTGACTCACCTATTTTACCAGACCCCCCATCTGCTACTCCTGATCAAATTCCTGGTTCTCCGGTGCGTTCTGAGTCTAGTGCAAATGACTCTTCCTAAAATTCTCCTAGTACACCATCATCTCGGCATCATCACATAGTCACTCGGACCCGTACCATTCTGCGTCGACCTCGACATCTTGATGATTATGTTGTCACTGGCCTTACTGCGGTCGTACTTGACCACTCTGAACCCCAGTATTATCAAGGTGCTCTTCGTGATCCTCAGTGGATTGCTTCCATGGATGAATATATGTTTGCTCTTCGAAAGCAACACACTTGGGATTTAGTTCCTCGGTCATCTAATGTAAACGTTGTTGGCTCTAAATGGGTCTTCTAAGTCAAATATTTGGTCAACGGCACGGTTGACCGTTACAAAGGCCGACTTGTGGCTCAAGGATTTTTGCAGCTACTGGGATTTGACTTTGACCGCACTTTCAGTCCAGTGGTCAAAGCATCCACTGTTCGTATGGTTCTTGCCATTGCTACCATTCGCAAATGGCCCTTACACCAGTTAGATGTGAAGAATGTGTTCCTAAATGGTGTTCTTGATGCCCCAGTGTACATGGTTCAACTTGTTGGCTTCAAGGATCCTACTCGTCCTGATCATGTTTGCTGTCCGCGGAAAGCCATTTATGGGCTCAAGCAGGCTTCGAGGGCTTGGTTCAATCAGTTCATTTCTTCGCTAACTTGATTTTGTCTGCAGTTCTGCTGACACATCTATATTTGTGTTTTCTCGAGGCACTATTCTGCTATATCTGTTGACTGTTGGTATAAGTGGATGATATCATCCTTACTGGCAATGGCTCTGCTGCCATTCCTCAGCTCATTTCTCACACCCATCAAGAGTTCCCCATCAAGGATCTTGGCTCCCTTAGCTACTTTCTTGGTCTTGAGGTCTCTTCCACTGCCTGTGGTCTCTTCTTGGGTCAGGCTAAGTATGCTAGGGATATCCTTCATCAAGTTGGTATGGCTGATGTTGAGCTTGTTTCTACCCCCTTTGTACCTTCTTCTCAGCTTCTCAGTAGTTCGAGCAAACCTTTCAGTAATCCCACTTTATATTGGTCTTTGGTTGGTGCTCTGCAGTACCTCACCATTACTCGACCAGACTTGGCCTTTGCTGTGAACTCTGTTATTCAGTTTCTCCAGGATCCTCGTGATGATCACTTTGCGGCAGTCACCCAGATTCTTTACTATATTAGTGGCTCTCTTCATTTTGGATTATCCTTTCGTTCTTCCACTTCCATGGATGTGTTAGGATACTCTGATGCTGATTGGGCTCACTGCCTAGAGATTTGGCTACACGGTTTTTCTTGGAGGTAATCTCATTTCTTAGAGTGCCAAGAAGCAGCCTATTGTGTCTAGCTCCAGTTCAGAGTCTGAGTATCGTGCTTTAGCCAACACTGCGGCGGGAGTTGTCTAGCTTTCTCACTTGCTTCGTGATCTTCATTTTCGCTTTATGAGTTTCCCATCCTGTTGTGTGAAAACAACATCGCCATTTTTCTTGCTTAGAATTCAATGGCTCAGAAGTGCACCAAGCATATTGATATCAACTATCACTTCGTTTGGGAGCTGGTTGCCTCAGGGAAGCTGCGTGTTCGTCATGTGCCGACATCTCTCCAAGTTGCTGACATATTCACCAAGGGCCTTTCTCGCTCTTTGTTTGAGTTTTTTAGGTCCAAGTTTTGCGTCTCAGCCAACCCGACGCTTTGGTTGAGGGGGGTTGGGATAAGATGAGATATGATTGAGATAAGATTGAGATTTGATAGGGATCTTCTGTCTAGATACATTGTATGTCTAGGGCTAGTATCTTTATATGTATTCCATTATTCACAAATATTAATCTATGAAATATTACCTTATTCACACACGTTATACTAAAAAATGCAAACATGTAAGTAAACAAATGCAGATTCTTATTCAAAATTAACAATCAACAATAAATGAAAATAAAAAATTCAAACACAATACAATTACCAAGCACACACTTTATACTAAAAAATGAAACATATAAGTAAACAAATTCATATTCTTATTCAAAATTAACAATCAACAATAAATGAAAATAATAATTCATACACAATTCAACTACGAAGTACACACTTTATACTAAAAAATGCAACATATAAGTAAACAAATGCAGATTCTTATTCAAATTAACAGTCAACAATAAATGAAAATAAATAATATATACACAATACAACTACCAAATACACACTTTAGACTAAAAAATGCAATATATAAGTAAACAAATGTAGATTCTTATTCAAAACTAATAATCAACAACAAATGAAAATAAAAAAATTCATACACAATACAACTACCAAGTACACACTTTATACTAAAAAATGCAACATATAAGTAAACAAATGCATATTCTTATTCAAAATTATCAATCAACCATAACTGAAAATAAAAAATTCATAGACAATACAACTACCAAGTACACAATGAACACTAACAAATACAACATATAAGTAAATCAATACAGTTCTTAATTAAACATGAATAATCAATAACAAATGAAACAACAAAAAAACCATACACAGTACAAATAACAAGTACACATTGAACACTGACAAATGTAATATATTAGTAAATAAATGCAATTCTTAATTCTTAATTCAGAATTAACAATCAACAATAAATGAAATTCATACACAATACTACATAGGAAAAATTGGATACTAACAAATGCATTTCCTTATTTAAATTTAACAATCAATAAAAAATTAAAATAAAAGGTCATACATAGTACAACTATCTATTACACACTGAATACTATCAGTTGCTTTTTTTTTGCATCAAACCATCCAAAGATGGGGGAAATTATATTAGGCCTTCCCAAGCCCAAAAAAGAAAACATAAATACAAGAAAAGTGAAGCGTAGAGCTTAGTGTAGTTTTTAAAAGAGTGAGCATATTGCTCTTGAAGCAACAATAGTTGTTTCCAAAGGAAGTAGGAGTAATGAAACAATAGATAAAGGATCACAAGAAACTTCTAGCCGTTGAGAGTGTCCTTCGAACTTGTTAGTGAATCGATAGAGGAAACACAGATCAGCCAAAAGAACACCAATGAGGCTAGAGAGTGTATCCTCTACTAGGTAAAAGTGTGGCAGTGTGAGGCAAAATTCTGGATGTATTGAGTTCCAGCAGCAGCATCTAGAGGTGTGAGTAGCAGAAACAGCATTGAGATGTAATCCCAGCAAAGCTCATCATGGTCAGCATCATGGATCCTCTCAGCTTGAATGGATCTTCTCAGTCTTGGTCAACTTGAATGGATCTTCTAAGTCCGAGGTGTGAACCTGTCAGAAAACAAGTAAAATCAGTAGCACCCATTCAAGTTGCAATTCTAATAGTAGGTACACCAATCTGATCAAGTCTAATCAGTCCATGTACAGTGTTAGATAGGGAACTAAGAGATAGGTTTGAACAAGATTGAGCTTGGAGGCATGATTTTGCTATGCTATTAGCAACTTGGTTAGCTTGTCTATACCTATGCCTTAGGGTAATATCATTCACAAGTAGGTTAATGTCATCAGCCAACTGGAACAATGTCCAATGAGCAGTTGATGGGTTCAGAACAAAGGAGACTGCATTAAGACAGTCAGATTCAATACAGATAGGAACTGGATAGCATGCAACCAGCAACCTCTGGAGAGCAAATAAAATTGCCTTAAGTTCTGCTTCTAGAGGAGTTTCAGCATTTGTATACTTCCTGTGTGCATCAATGAAACCACCTCTATTATCTCTGATGATCATACCAAGACCACACATTTTAGAAAGACCACACCATGCAGCATCAACATTAACTTTAAAACCTATGCACGGTTTAGACCAAGCAATTTTAAAATTTTTTGGCTTAGGGGCAGATTTGATTAGAGGAAGAAAGGAGTGATCTGCAATACCCAAGTCAAAAACAGAAGAAACATAAACAGGTTTAGCACTGAAAGAATAGAAGATCTGATCCCTGATCTAGGAAACAACTAAGCTGGTCAGTGGAGGCACATTGTCATACAGATATTTATTTCTCACCTTCCAGAGGTTCTAGTAGGTTATTGAAGGTGCTAATTTAATGATCAAGGAATGTAAAGAGCTGAGGCCAGAATATGTGAGGTAGCATGACAGTCTTTCCCATATGGATGGAAAAATTCTATCTCTAATACCCATAAACTCATGCACCGTCTTCCAAATGTGAATGGCAAAAGGACAGGAATTAAACAAATGATCTAGAGATTCCTCATGCTGATAGCACATACAACATCTTGAAGGCATGCAAAAACTCATCCTTTTCATAACATTATCTAATGGGAGGAAAGAATTAATCAATCTCCACATAAAAACTGAGACTTTCTTTTGAACCCTTGGATTCCAAAGGTGCTGAATTGAGGCAATATTTACCTCTTTGTGATCTGAGCAATTGGTATGTAGAGTGAAGGAGAATCTTCCCTTTTTGTCAGGTTTCCATATCAACCTATCATGTCTGTGTGGAGAGAGTGTTGCACCCTGCAAAAGAGAGACAACATTAGGTGAGAGAAAAGGGGAGATTTTAGGAAGAAGAATGTCCTTGTTAAAGATGAAATTAGCCACTGAACAGTCATATGGAATGTCAATAAGACTCTGGTCACACAGATCCATAACAGGGCCTAAGTCCAACCAGTTGGATGACCAGAAATTACATGAACCTGTACCAACTATCACTCTAGAATGAGACTCCGCCCATGCATTAACATAGCAAATTATTTTCCAATTTGATGAGGTTCTAAAGGAAGGTGGCAGAGAAGCCATAAAATGGGTCCATGGGGCATCAGCAATTTGATATTTCCACCACAATTTTACTGAGAAGGTGGTAATGATGGCGGGAATTGATCTGAAACCTAGGCCATTTTGGTTAATGGGATAGCAGAGAGCATCCCATTTCCTCCAGGCCCTTTTAGGTTTCAGATCATGTACCCCCCAGAAAAATCTACTCAGTTTTCTCTCCACAGTGTGAATAATCTCCTTTGAAGGTTTAAGAACAGACCAAATATGTTGTGGAATAGAATAAATACATGACTAAATGAGAGTGATTTTTCCCCCAATTGAAAGCCACTTATTTTTCCAACTATTTAACCTAGAATCAATCTGTTCCATTAATGGTTGGAAAAATATTTTTTTTCCAATGCCATGAAAGATGGGGACACCTAAGTATTTAAAAGGAAGTTTACCAATTTTTATGCCAAGAATTGTCCTAACAGAGGTAATTTGATGAACAGAAGCATGCCTACTAATGAAAATATCACTCTTGTTGTAGTTTATCTTTTGGCCAGTAGTATCCTCAAACTTAGATAAGAAGGCTTTAAACCTAATCAAAGTTTGAGTATTGGCTTTAAGAAAAACCACTGTATCATCTGAATAAGAGAGGTGAGAGGTTTGAAGAGCCTGACCAGGTAAATCATAGTAGGCTAGCTTACCATTTTGAAAAATAAAAGCTAAGCTCCTGCTAAATGCTTCTGAAAAAATATTGAACAAGAAAGGAGAGAGAGGATCACCTTGTTTAAGACCTCTTGATGCTTGGAAAAAACCCACAGGCTTACCATTTATCAGAATTGAAAACCATGACTGTGACAGATTCTTCATAAAACTAAAAATGAATTTAGCATGGAAACCAAATTTAGCTAGCACACAATATAGAAAGGACCACTTAACTCTATCAAATGCTTTCCTGAGGTCTAGTTTAACAATACAATTAGGTGCTCTATTTTTCCTGTGCAAGAATCTAACCATTTCTTGAAGATAGAGAACATTATCAGAGATATCTCTACCTTTAAGAAAGGCAGTTTGATGTGGAGAGATAATCCTGGGCATAAGAGGTTTAAGTCTTTCCATAAGCACCTTAGAGCAGATTTTATTCACAACATTAGAAAGACTTATTGGCCTATAATCATCAAAAGACACAAGAATAACCTTTTTAGGGATAATTGTGATCCAAGTACTGCTAATACCCCCTAGGAATGTTGCTGCTAGAAAGAAAATCATGTACTGCAGACAATAAATCATTGGCTATGACATCACATGATTTGATATAAAAATTGGGAGTGAATCCATCAGGACCAGGAGTTCTATTTCTGTTCAGGCTAAAAACTATTTCTTTAAGCTCAGAAAGTACAACAGGTTGTAGCAATTTAGCATTGTCTTCACTGTTGATCAATTTAGGGATTTGGCTTAAGAAATGAGATTGAAACGGGTTGCTATCAGGGGTACTATCATCAGTTAAGAGATCCTTGTAATAGTTAATGGCTTCATTCTCAATATCTTGCATGTTATCTAGCCATTGGCCATTACTACTCTTAATTTTTGTGATGCCAAGCCTACTTTTTCTTTCTTTAACAGAGTTATGAAAGAATTTGGTATTACTGTCCCCTTCCTTTAGCCATTTTACCCTAGCCTTATGTTTCCAAAAATTATTTTGCTTTGTGAGAGCTTTGACCAACCTAGCCTTAGCTTCTTTTACTCTAACCAGGTTTTCAATGGAAGCATTTATATCATATTCAGATTCATGGAAACCTAGAACTGATTCAGCCTTAATCACATTCTCATGGACATTACCAAAGTGGTCCCTATTCCAAATTTTAAGCTCCTTCTTCAGTCTTATTAATTTAAGAAAGAAGCCAAGCATTCCTGTTTCACGGATAGGAAGATTCCAGTTTTGTTTAATAACATCCCTGAATTCATTCCTTTTATACCAAGTATTCAGAAATCTAAATGGCCTAGGGACAGATTGAATATCACTACCAATGGAAAGAATCATAGGATTGTGATCAGAAGAAGCTCTATTTACAACTTGAACAGAAGAATCAGGAAATGTCTAGTAGGGTTCCTAAGTCTCTTGTTGCTCCAAGTAAAAAAATTCCCAACAGTGTTTATTTCATCCAGTGCCATTACATCAATAAACTCATTAAATTCCTTCATACTACCAAGTTTGGGAGTAGAAGGACCTTTATATTCGTTTATAGATGTAATAGCATTGAAATCTCCAATAAAAATTGACTCAGTGTGAACAAAAGACCTAAGGTCAGACCATAGATCTATCCTACCATTTCTAGTTCTCAAACCATAAACAAAAAATGCATCCATACTTTTATTGAGAGTCAGAGAGTTCAAAGTTACAGTTAGAAACTGAAGATTATCAGCTTTAACAGATAATGACAAGTTGGTATTCCAAAAAAGCCAAATCTGTTCATTACTGGCATACATGCAATTGTCATAATGGAGTAGCTGTCTATAATGTTCACATTGCATGTTATCATGTTTAGGTTCAATAATGCAGAGAAGTTCAAAGTTGTGCCTAGTGATTAGATTAGAAAGTCTAAGCATAGAAGTGTCCATTCCTCTTAGATTCCAAACTAGGAATTTTATTCTTAAAGTTGTGCTATTCATAGAGAAACATCATTAGTGCTTTTTAATCTAGTCATGATAGTATTTAACTGAGTTAAATAGGTCTCATTAATAGAAGTGCTAGATTTTCCCTGTTTGTCTAATTTAGCAGGTTTCTTAGACTTAGAGGACTTTTTTTGGTTCTTTGTGGGACTTACCTGAGCCACATGGTGGGGCATATCTTGAGGAGGATTTAAAACAGGGATTTCTGGAACCTCAGTACTGGGAGCTGGAACCTCAGCACTGGCAGCAATAGCCTCAGAGACAGATTCAGAAACTTCCTTAGGGTTTTCAGGTTCAGCCAGGAGAAGGAACCTGTTTTGTTTGGATCTCTGCTGAGAGAAGATAAAATTTTTAGCAGCCAAAATTGTATTCAAAGGAGAGAAAGTCTTACCCCTTTTGGCCGGGGTGTCATCCCTAGCATATGCTTTCTTACTGTTAAAGTGTGGTGGTGCAGAAGAGGAGGACTTGCCAGCATAAGTTTTAGAGTGAAGGTCCTCAGGGGCCTTTGACTGAGAATCTTCATTGATTTCTTCTTGTTGAGAGGTTTCTTCTTGTTCAGTGATGTCCACAATTACAGGAACCTCCGTAGAAAGATGTACATCATTCACAACATTAATAAGAGGTTCTGGTTCCCCATTATCCTCAGTGATGACTTCGGTGACCTTAGTGACCTCAGTGACTTTAGTAACCTCAATAACTCCATCTTCATTGTTTATAGCTTGACCTAGTATAGGTTCGGAAACCACAGGATTGATCTTCTCAACTGAAACCACAGGATTGATCTTCTCAACTGAAACCAGGTCCATTACCTCATTATCAACCATCTGGTCATCAGCAAGTGCTACCTTTGTTTTTGGCACATATTTGGATTTAAGAGCCTTTTCCTGGTACTTAATTGTCTGAACCTTGTCTTGAGCAGAAACTCCAGATGAGCCAGCATTCAAAACAGGATGAACCACATCATTTCCATCTTTATGTAGCATAGTGGCATCAGTGGTAGGATGAACTCTCTTAAAAGGTCTACTTCTCTTAAGTTCAGGGTGGAGATGTACACATTGATTGTCCTCATGACATATGGATTTACAGTGGTAGCAGTACAGTGGAAGCTCTTCAAATTCCAGAGGGAGTTTCATCACATTATATTCTACCCCATCCTCCTCTATTCCTACTCTAATGAAGGTAGGCTGTTTTTTCTTAAGATCTATTTCCACACATAGCTTGACAGCAGATGGCCTAGACAGAGCCTCAATAGCAGCATCCATTTTTATAAAATTACCAATTTGATTGCCCATCGACTTTATCATTGCAGTATTGTAGAAAAACACAGGTACATAAGGGATAGTAACCCATACCAGAACGATTGAGGATTCTGCTTCTGGAGAAAAATCCATTGTCCATTTCAGCACTTTCATATGAGCACCAAGGAAAATCTAATGGCCTTTTAGCCAGAAACGCTGGTAGTCTTCTTTTTCTTGGAACCGTATCAGGACATGTCTGAAATCAATAGAGCCGAGTTGAAAGCTACCTTTGAAACCGACAGATTGAAAAACCTCATTTAGCTTGATCATCGGTGGCTTGCCTCTTACAAATTTGCCAACGAGGGCATTATCATAGTGTGATGCAAAGATTTTGGCTTCTTTGCGCGTGGCAAGGCAAGCTATATCTCCTTTATATAGCGTCTTGGGGACAATTTCAGGATTGGACGGAAGGTTAGCATTCAGTGGGGGGCGGTTTGCTAGGGCCTGGAGAAAGGTTTTGCCCGCCGCGTTGCCGCCGCGGGCAGGCGGTTGTGCCGCCATAAGAAAAAGGGGAATCTGTCTGTTTATGACCGTTAATTGTCAGATAACGGTAGGAAAAAAAAGGAAAATAAGCTTTTTGTAACTAGTCAAATAAGGGAAGTGTCACAGTGTTTTCTAGTGCGTATTTCGCACCTTTTCGCACCTTTTGAAAAATTACCGCTTTGTTCCCCGTTCTTTCTGATTATCATTTGCAACATATAAGTAAATATATGCATAATATAACATTAATTTGTTGTGTTATATAATCCTCAATACTGCTTCATTTCTTTGCTTTATATCTTCTAAATGTTTAAAAACATCTCATCAATACCAAAAACAAGGGAAAAATATCATGTGTGCTTTCAGAACAAACAAAAATCTACTATAAGATTCAAAACTCAGAGATTTGTGCGAAAACGTGCGATTTCACACACTGTCACTGTTCTTCTTCTTCACCTCCATTTCTAACTGCTAACGATCTCACCCAATTCTCACTAAAATGGTCCTATTATTCGCTTGATAGACGCTTCGGCGGTTGATCATGGCGTCGCCGACGCCTCCTCCGCCCCCGGATCCTATCCTTCCTAAGCCCCCGGTCGCTCGAAGCTTTGTCCAAGCTCTCAACACAAAACAACCCCCCCTCCTTTCGTCCCTTCCGGATACCCCAAACCTACACCCGACAACAGAATTCAAAGGAAAGATAGCATATATACTCCCCCCCAAAGAAGGAGAAATCCTAGCTTCGCACTACCAGAACGCCCTCGTCGGAAAGTTCATCCGAGGGAAACCGCAAATGGATTCTCTACAACAGTCCTTCAAATCAATAGGTTTTAAATCGAAATTTCAAATTGGCTCTATTGATTATCGTCACGTTTTGATTCGATTTCAGGAAAATGAAGACTACCAAAGGTGTTGGATGAAGGGACAGTGGTCAATATAAGGTTACACAATGAAGATGCAGAAATGGACACCAGATTTCTCCCCATCAGTGGAATCTTCCATAGTACCAGTCTGGGTAACTTTTCACAAACTACCACTCCATTTCTATAACACCTCTGCTATAATTGGTATAAGTAGTCAGGTAGGAAGGTTTCTTAAGATGGATGCTGCAACAATGGCATTAACCAGACCTTCAGCAATTAAAGTTTGTGTAGAAATAGACTTGTTAGCTCAGCTCCCTAAATCAATTATGGTAGGTATAGGAAACAAGGTTGCTGAATGCCCAATAGAGTATGAGGATTTGCCAACATATTGCACTCACTGCAAAATAATTGGCCATAGTAACACAAACTGCAACTTTCTGCATCCTAATCTGAGGAAAATAACTAACAAGAAGTTAGAGAATACTGCCCATAATAACAATCTGAGAACAGGCCCTCACCCAACAGAGGAAACAAACTTGGGAGGGACATCTGCTCTAACAGTTTCACAAAAGGAAAAGGATGTACAGAATCAAACAATAATCACCGGAATCTTAACTGACAGAAACATAAATTTCTTTAAGGTAAGTCATAAAAAACGTAATGGTCCATTTTACTCACTAGATGATATATCAAAGCCAATAACCACATCCATTTGGAGAAAAAAGAACCACTCCCCTACCCATTCCCCCACAATGGAAAAGGAAACAAATAAGAACACAGTAACAATTTCTAATGCCTTCCAATCCTTGGAAGATAGTGATGATGAACAGGTAGAGCAGGAAGGGGAGATTGCTGAGATTTTCCATGAAACAGTTGAGTCCCAGGAAGTTACATTAGCAATTGATGTTAATACTAACCAAAATACTTCCCCTGTGGTTCTAAAAGAACAAGTACAAATGGAGTTTGAAGAGCAAGCACAAAAAGGTTCAGCAGAGGATAGCTCCAGCACAGAGGAAGTATTGAAAGAACAAACATCAGAAAACTCTGAGATGGTTAGTTTGGAAAAAGAATGTGAGCAGCCACAGGCACAGGTAAGTCCCTCAGAGCAGAATCTCTCATCTGTGAATACTCATAACAATGGAAAGTCAGGAGAAAAAGGTAAAAACTCAGCTAAGACTAGTAGAAATCTCAGATCAACACAAAAAGCCAACCCTAAAATTTTTAAATGATAACACACACCATAATTGGGAATGTATTAGTTTGGCTAAAAGGCGATCAATCCGCTCGCCCTCAGCGGCCCATACCAGCCCACACCCAGGCCATCGTATGAGAGGTAAATCACGGTAGCCCAGCACCAGGACCCATGGGCTTGGCATTGCCTCGGTGCGCACAAGGGAGCCTTGCAAAGCAAGAACTCCCCACACTGCCGCTGCCGAGGATCGAACCTGGGATTATTGGCTTACCCACCCATGTCCCAACCACTGGGGTACACCCGTGGGTGTGGAATGTATTAGTTTGGAATGTAAGGGGAGTTGGTACCTCAATTGACAGACTTAAGATCCTGAAACAAAAACACAAGTTAGACATAATGTGCCTAATTGAACCATGGCAAGAAAATCAGAAGATCATAAATTTTAAATATGACTTGGGATATCAGAATGCTTACTCTGCTCAGAGTGCTAAAATCTGGCTATTTTGGAACCAGTCTTTTAGCATCTCAGTTTTAAGTGAGACTGATCAGTATGTACAAGTAAATATAATTGATTCTTTATCTTCTCTGAGTTGGAACTGTGTTTTTATTTATGCAAGTGTACATAGATTAAGCAGAGAATCCTTATGGAAGGACCTAAAGGCAGCTAATCTTCCTCCTTCTATTTTTATTGGTGACTTCAACACTGTAGCTTTAGTATCTGAGTATAGAGGGAGGAAGTCAACCCCTAAAAAAAGCATGAAGCAATTTAATAATTTTCTAAGGGATCTGGATTTGCATGATATTCCCACTGTAGGTAACTCTTTTACATGGTGCAATAACATATATAAGGAACGATGTAAAGAGTTAATATTCCAAAGGTTAGACAGGGGACTTTGCTCATTAGACTGGTTTGAAAATTTTCCTAACAGCTCAATACATGTTCTAAATAGACTGTCTTCGGATCATGCTCCTCTTTTATTATCAATACAATCATCTGAGGAACAAGCCCCTAGACCATTTAGATTTCAGGAGATGTGGACCAGCAGACAGGACTTTCTTAATTTAGTGGAATCTAATTGGAACCTGGAAACCCCCTACAGAGGAATGTATAGGATGGTTTATAAATTAAAAAGGCTCAAAAAGGAAATAAAGCAATGGAATACAACTCACTTTGGCAATGTTGATCAGAATCTCATTCAATATGAGAATAAGGTAAATGACTTAGAAATCTCTTTTCAACAAACTCCAACTGACTCCATATTGACAGATTTGAATAACACAAAACAGTTTTTGATGAGGGCTCAAAAGGAGAAAGTAATCTACCTTAGGCAAAAGGCAAGACTGAATTGGTTTAAATATGGTGATGCTAATACTAGTTATTTCCATCACTCAATTAGGGAAAGAAGAACTAAATCTAGAATCAGTAAGATTAGAGATGAACAAGGAATTTGGATCTCTGATCCAACAAAGATTAAAGAGGAAGCAGTGGGATTTTATAAAGCTCTATTCAATGAAGAAGAACCACAGAAGCAGGGAACTTATATGAGTCACTTTCTAGCTGAAATACCTGGAGTAATAACTAAACAAGAAAATGATCAACTGCTGTCTCCTTTCCTGATCCACGAGCTAAAGTTTGCAGTTTTTAACCTTAATAAACACAATTCCCCTGGTCCTGATGGATATTCTAGTTTTTTCTATACCACCTTTTGGGAAAATGTAAAAACAGATTTACTTGAAGCTGCAAATGACTTTCTGAAAAGTGGAAAAATTCCTAAGGCTATTTCTAGTACCTGGCTAGCTCTAATTCCTAAAAGAACAATACCTGTCACTTTCTTAGACTTCAGACCAATAAGTCTTTCAAATTTTGTGAACAAGATTTTTTCCAAGATGATGATGGAAAGGATTAAGCCTTTCATGTCTCAACTAATATCTCCTGAACAAAGTGCTTTCATGAAAGGGAGGGATATCACGGATAACATAATTTTGATGCAAGAAATGACCAGAATGTTAAAGAGGAAATCTAGGAAGCAAAACCTAATCATCAAACTAGATATGCAGAAAGCTTTTGATAGGGTATCATGGTCTTTTCTTAATTCAATTCTCCTTAAATTTGGTTTTCATGGTGTTTTTGTGAACCGGATACTGCAGAACATAGCCTCAGCCCATTTCTCTGTGATAATTAATGGTGTAGCATCAGGATACTTTGCATCAAATAGAGGAATAAAACAGGGAGATCCCCTCTCTCCATTTCTGTATAATATACTATCTGAGGCCTTTTCTAGAGGAATTAAAAAACTTTTCAACACAGGTTTTCTGCAAATTTTGATTTACCTAAGACATGCCCACAGATAACTCACCTAATGTACGCAGATGATACTGCTGTATTCCTCAGTGGAAATAAGGAAAATCTGAAAAGATTTAAAAGATTTCTCAGTGCATATGAGCAAACAACGGGACAGAAAGTTAATTTTTCTAAATCTAACTTCTATGTTGCTCCTACCACCCCAGTAGATAGAATTCAGACCATAAGAAGGGCATTAGGGATGACTACAGAAGAGTTTCCTTTTCAATACCTAGGTATTCCCATATTCACAGGAAGGAACACTCAGAGATACTACTACCCTATACTGGAGAGAATGGGAAAAAGCATTAATAACTGGAAAAATAAGTGGCTTAGTACAGGGGGAAAGATCATACTAATAAACCATTGCTTTCTTTCAATCCCAACTCACTTGTTTGCTATACTAAGACCTCCAAAGGTAGTTTTGAGGAAGATGGAAAGCATGGCTTCTGGTTTGTTCTGGGGTGCAACTGATAGTTCAGAGGCAAGGAAAAAATGGAGAGCTTGGAGTAAAATGAGTATGCCAATACAAGAGAATGGGATAGGGTTTAGAGACCTTCAAGCCACAGTTGACTCATTCTCCTGTAAGTTATGGTGGAAGCTTTAAAGGAACACCACTCAATGGTCTCACCACCTGTGGACACTACCTGATTCCTATAAGACATCTCAGGTATGGAAGAGAATCTGCTCCATTACTGAAAAAATAAATAGTTTGACTAGAGTAATTCATGGAAAGGGGGAATGCTCCTTCTGGAACTCAAACTGGTCAGGAGAAGGTGCTTTATATTATGAATGGTCTGATGATGTGGAAATTCCCTTCCCTGATATCACCTTAAGCACCTTCATCCTGAACAAAGACTCTAATCTTCCTTCTCTGGAGCCATATTTGGCTACCAATATAGTTACAATATTGCAGGAGGTAGCCATCAAGAATTCACATGAGGACAGACTGATTTGGGAACCTTCAAGGGATGGGAATTTTTCAGTCAGCTCAGCCTACAAGATCCTGAGGCAGAGGGGAACAAGCATCAGAAGTTTACACAAGGTATGGTCAAATTTCATACCAGTTAAAATGTCTATATTAATTTGGAGAGCCTTGAATGGAATTTTGCCTTTTGAAAATGTTCTGTGTAAGCTTGGTTTTTCACTAGCCTCTAAATGCCCCATATGCTCGAACCACTCGGATTCTATCAACTATTTTTTTAACTCCTGCCACCAGGCAACTGCAGTGTGGAAAAAAGTTAACAGCCTTCTGAATTTGCATCCACCTGGTTTTAGGAGTTTTAGTCATCTAGTTGATCACTATCTCTCCATTAAGGTAGGTTCTAAGAATCTGAATCATGTATACATAGCTGCACTCATTGTTACAACATGGTCTCTTTGGACGTATAGGAACAAAGTATTATATGAAAATCTTGCATTTTCAGTAGATGCATGTTTTCAGAATATTAAGGACCTGATGCTCATAATTTTCACTGCAAATCCGTTGAAAGGAAATCCTGACAAACATAAGAAACTAATCCAGGCAGGAATCATTCCTAGTATAACTCTAAAAAGGAAGAAAGAAATCTCAATTTCAGCAGTAAAATGGGAAAAACCAACAAATGGTCTTAAGTTGAACACTGATGCTTCATGGGTAAATGGGGGAGACTCTTCTTGTGCTATAATAATTAGAGACTGGAGGGGAGATGTGAAACTTATGAGAGCCAAAACCTTTAAATCTGATTCTCCTCTGCATGCAGAGCTGGAAGGTATTCTTTTTGCATATCAGATCTGCTTAGATATGGATATTAGAGGTAGTATACTTGAGTCAGATTGCAAGCAAGCAATTAGAGCAATACACGATCCTTATTCTGGCTCATGGAGACTATTTTCTCTTAACTATCATCTGCATGAGCTGCACACAGAAAACCAAATCCAATATGTCCCACGGGAAGCAAACACGGTGGCTGATTTTTTGGCAAAATATGCTCGGGAGAAATCCATAAATGGAGATTTAAACACAAGCAATACCCCATCTTTCCTTAAAGGCTTGATTATGCTAGATAAAAATGGAGTTCAGGGGGTCAGAATAGGAACTGTAAGTGGTAACATAGATCACACATAATATGGTTCTCGGGCTCATGTTTTCTTGAGGTACAGAGACTGCTTCTTTCTTGTTTTCTTCATTGCAGATTAATAGGCTTAGGAGGAAGAGACTACACATGTTGGGCTACTCAGAGTTTGACCATTGGAATGTACGGTGACACATGGAAGTATGAGAAGGCAACTTGATCGAGCTCTCACACACATTGAAACTTTAGGCAGAGGCTATCTTTCTAATTATATTTCATTTTGTTTGTTTTTCACGGACATACTGGGGTTTCGATTCTCGATTCGCCGATCGGTTCATGGAAAACAGCGGAAAGTTATACATATAGAAAGATACAATACTAGCATTATCTGCATTACTAGGCTAAATGTGGATAGTTCAATTTTATCTGATAGCAATTACAATCAGGATTTTCAGATAGTTCTCGGATTATCATAAGGATGTTTCCTATATTATCATGTATGAACTCCTAGGCGTTTTAGCCATCTTTACGGTTAGGGGAGCCTATAAATGTCCCCCCATCTTCGGATGGTTTAAAAAAAAAAATCAACTTTGAAGCATAGAAATACAACCATTTTGTGCAGGTAGATTAAACTAGGAAGCTTATGCTAAGATCTTGTAAATCTTGGTGCTACATCCCAATCAAAATCTCATGCGTGCATGGTGAGATTTGATACTTGTGGCATGGGTTCCATTAATTGAAGACGTAACAATTTTCTTAATTTGCTCATACTGTAGTGGGCCAAAAGTCAGTTTATAAGTTTATTCAATCACTTTTAAACGCATATAATTCACCAAACCGTCCAGATGCTTATATTTTTTCTCCACTATTAATCAACAACAGAAGCTCAGAGCTTGATAACCTCGCCAATCTTGCTTTCATTCTGATTCTTTCACCAACCTTGAAATCAATTAACTTGATGCCAACTAACTTGATGTTGCCGGCCTTGCAGTTTGAGAGTTACGGTTCGACCTTGTTTTCATTCCACTAGTAATAAATGACAGAAGCTCACCGGCCTTCCTTTCATTCCGCCGGGGAAGATTGACGACGTCAGGCCGAGCACATATCAGCGAAGTTTGATGCGCGCTCCTATCTGATGGCAGCGGCAGTGGGTTTCCTGGGGTTGGTGGGGGAGGGAACAAGAGCGAGGACCTGACTTCTGTCTTCCTAGATCTTTGATAAATTATACGAGTCCCTCATTTTTTTTATTACTTACAAAATAAACCTCATTTTACAAAATGATTCCTGGCGTGTCCATAAACTTATGGACATACCGTCATTACTGAGACTTACTTAATAATTAATTACCATATTATATGGCAAAAGGCGATCATCCGCTCGCCCTCAGCGGCCCATACCAGCTCACACTCAGACCATCATATGAGAGGTAAATCATGGGCCCTCAGCGGCCCATACCAGCCCACACCCAGACCATCATATGAGAGGTAAATCATGAGCCCTCAGCGGCCCATACCAGCCCACACCAGACCATCATATGAGAGGTAAATCATGGGTCCTCAGCGGCCCATACCAGCCCACATCCAGACCATCATATGAGAGCCCATACCAGCCCACACCCAGACCATCATATGAGAGGTAAATCATGGGCCCTCAGCGGCCCATACCAGCCCACACCCAGACCATCATATGAGAGGTAAATCATGGGCCCTCAGCAGCCCATACCAACCCACAACCAGACCATCATATGAGAGGTAAATCATGGGCCCTCAGCGGCCCATACCAACCCACACCCAGACCATCATATGAGAGGTAAATCATGGGCCCTCAGCGGCCCATACTAGCCCACACCCAGACCATCATATGAGAGCCCATACCAGCCCACACCCAGACCATCATATGAGAGGTAAATCACGGTAGCCCAGCACCAGGACCCATGGGCTTGGCATTGCCTCGGTGCGCACAAGGGAGCCTTGCAAAGAAAGAACTCCCCACACTGCCGCTGCCGAGGATCGAACCTGGGTTTATTGGCTTTCCCACCCATGTCCCAACCACTGGGGTACACCCGTGGGTGTTTACCATATTATATGGAATCATAGTTATCTTGTCTTTTTAGTTTCCCAAGGCTCTTTGTTCAAAGCTTCCCCTCACCTTCACCATCGTCTTTGATTGATTCTCTGTTGAACTAGAACACTACCACCTTCTCCATTGAATTAAAACAATGTCAACCATAAGTCGACCACCTCCAATGCTCTCCTCACAGGTATTCATTGATCGTGTAGATAATTATTTATCTTGTTTTTACTTGAAACCCGTGGTAACCCTTTCCGTTTGGACTGAAACAAAATTAATATGACGTTTTTTTATTGACAATAAATTCTTTAGCTGGAGGGAATAATACGATTAAAAAAGGTATTCATTCTAGACTTTTTAGAATATTTTGGGCTTTCCGTTTCTATCTCGAGGTGAGTTCACTGGGTTGTTATAAGGGTTTTCTTCCCGCTACGTTATGATGTTTCTAACATTATTTTAGTGTCAGTGAATTTTATATAGATTTTTTTGTCTTTGATTTTGTCAATATGAATGGGTGGGTTAATCATATATGAAACATGAACTACTATTATTTGATGTACATCCAATCCCACAAGAATATTAGTACATATATTTATAGTGTTGCTAAGAATATTAGTACATATATTTATAGTGTTGGTGTATATGAAACACGAACCACTAGCATTTGGTGTATATCCAATTCCACAAGAGAGGTTTATATGGATGGTGACTAGCATTAGTGTTAATGCTATATGAAACACGAACTAGTATTGTTTGATCTATATCCAATTCCACAAAAATATTAGTACATATTTTTATGTTTATAGTGTTGATCAATTTTGTATAACATTGGCCTTGTCGATATGAATGTGTTATGATTAGCGTTAAATGATACATGAAACAAGAACTACTATTGTGTATCCAATTTCATGAGAGTTTTTTATAGTATTGGTGATTGTCAATGGTGAATGATATATGAAACAAGAATTACTATTTTTTTGATGTATATGCCATCCACACTAATTTTAGTATTGGTTAATTTTGTATATACTTTGTGGTCTGGTTTTGTCAATATGACTGTGTTTAGTCATGTGTTGTGGGATTAGTATTAATGATATATGAAATACAACTTATAACCAATTTCACAATAGCTATTTATAGTGTTGGTGACTTTTGCATATATTTTGTGCCGTTGGCTATGTGAATATGAATGTGCTTAATTAATATTAATGATATCTGTTGATGATATATACATTATCGTGCTTCATGAAACGATTTGGCGATTAATATATATAAACCTTGTGAAAAATAAAATAATGAAGGCACATGAAAAATAACACGGTTTTTTTTAATGCATTGGCATATTTTTCCGTTGGGTTTATATAAGGATTAGAATGATTGAATTCATATGCTAATATATCCCTATCTTCTTAATCCCAGTTTACCATCAAATTGATTTTAATTGGTTTTGATTAATTTTACCAGGTGGAATATAACTCATTCTCATCCCAGACTTGATTTTGGAATAAATGTTAGGGCCAGTCTCTCGAAATACGGTCTTCCATCAATCATGGAAAGACCAATGTTTTAAGTGCAAATTAGAAGAAATTAAGATAAAATTTTCGAATGCTACCTTATAACTACATGTTGCATAATAAAGTTTTAATATTGCAACTAAGAACTTTTACCTTTATTATTCTATTTGAACTCCTTATTTCTATAAACTTATGGAAATACGATATTTCCCAACATTTTCCCTAAAAGTAATTATAGAAATGATATTTTACATATTTAATGTAAACTTGTGTGGAATTAATACATATATAAATAATATATGATCTAGAGTGCGTCTCTTAAAAGACGGTCTTTCCATAAGTCATGGAAAGACCAAGGTTTAAAGTGTAATTAGAAGAAATTAAGATAAAATTTTTGAATTGCATGAACCGGGTTATAAATTTTATAACTACTACATGTTGCATACTAAATTTTTAATGTTGCAACTAAGACCTTTTACCTTTTATTATTCGAATTAAACCCCGTCTTTCCATAAGCCTATGGAAAGACCGTCTTTCCCAAGATTTTGCCTATGATCTATAGAATATTTGATAGACATAATGAGTGTTTAATCAGATATAGAACACTTGTTCGTTTCTTATAGAACTACTAGGTGTTTATATATTCAGTTCAATATGTGTAGAAATCAATACATATATACTCTAGCATAAACATAACAACTTAGTAGATGGAATACAACTAATTTTCGCCCCAGAAAATTAACATGCTTCTCTAGTCATGTTCTTTTTGATTTGTTAATTTTAGATTTGAAGAGGTTAAAGCATAACTTATTACTTTACCATAGATTTGGTTTCATACATTATTGCTAGTAGTATCATAATTTTTATTTTATTTTTACTTTAGCACGTACTTTATTTAATTTTAATGGTTTTTGTTCCAAATTATGATTCAGTTCTATTTTTATTATTTTTTGGGGGGAGATAATGGGGTCCAATGATGAAAAAAAAAACTTCCAATCCCACTTCAGAGTCACCTACAACAAGTAACAGTGTTGTTCTACTAAATGATGATGAGAGCCCAAATTATACAACTTCTCAAGATCCTTCTCTTTTGCCTATGTCCATTCGACATGTCTCAGATATTTGGAAGAATTTCAAGAGAAAGAGAGTTGGTGATGAAATAAAAGCTGAATGCAATTATTGTTTAAAACACCTTGTTGGTGGGCCAAAATCACCCACCTAAAAGAGCACACCCGCATTTGTCCAAAGAGAAGAGGTAAAGATCTTCGACAAATGATGTTTGTTTGTATACAAGTAAATCAAGAAGATAAAAATTAGACAATGACATTGGCACCGTAGAAGTTTCAGCAAGAGTACGGGAGAAACGATTTGGCTAAGATGATTATTCTACATGGATACCCTACCCTATAAGCATGGTTGAGCACTATGGTTTTAGAAAATATACTAAAACACTTCAACCAGGATTCAATGTACTTTCATTTGACTTTCATTAAAGTTGAGTATTGATGTTTTTTCCCTTTTTAAATAGGTATCGAGAGACAAGGTACATGAATATTTCTTAACTTTACATTTTTTTAATCAGGTACCATGTCGCTAAACGACTAGAAAGGATATCATGCAAAAATATGAGTCAGAAAATGAGATCATCGACTCATTATTGAGAAAATTAAAGAGTAGAATTGCCCTAACTACTGATATGTGGTCATCGAATAATTAAAGAGAAGGTCATATGGTTGTCACGACACACTTTATTGATAACTCATGGAAATTGCAAAGAAGGTAATACTTTATCACAACAAGTTTTGTTGTATACTAATATATACTTGTACGCACTAATATAACTAACATATTATTCGTTTACTTTAATTTTTATTAGTTTTTCTGCCACGTTAGTTTCCTTTCTTTTTAGTTTTTCATATATTATGTCTCTAACTCTTTGTTTGTAATTAATAGGTTTTTCCATGTCCCATCCCCTCACAGTGCTGAGGTACTTTATGATGCTTTGAAGGAATGCATTCAGCCTTGGAATTTAGAGCTTAAAATGTATTCCATTACTGTGTATAACTGTATGACTAACGATTCAATGATGGGGATTGTGAAACAAGATTTACCTTATGATGCGCTTTTATTGCTTGGTGAGTTTTTTCATATGTGTTGTTGTGCTCATATATTGAATTTAATTGTTCAAAATGGGATAAGTTCTCTGATGTCAGATGGTCTTACAAGAATTTGGACAGTGTAGTCTTTGGATAACTTCGAACAAAAGGGTTAAAAATTTTGAATAAGTAGCCAAGTCAAGGGTTACAGAATGTTCAAATAAATTGGTACTCAACTGCAAGACCCGATGAAACTCCACCTATGAAGTGCTTAAAGTTGCTATTAAGTATAAAGAGGTGTTTACTCTTTTGAGACTTCGTGAAAATCTTTATATGAGCCCATCGATTAATGAAGATTGGGAAAAAGTAGAGAAAATATGCAAACATTTAGAAGTGTTTAGTGGGATGACCGATGAATTCTCCTCCTCTAAACTTCCATCTGCCAATATTTATTTCCCAAATGTTTGTAAGCTTTGGGTTTCTATTTCCGGTGCTTTCATCTCCTTGTGATTATATAAAGAGAATGGCTAAAGTAATACTTGAAAAGTACAATAAGTATTGGATTGGTGCTAATAGTCTGATGGGAGTGGCTGCAGTACTTGATCCGAGATACAAATTGGCTCTTATTCACTTCTTATACAAAGATATATAATCAGGGGAATGTTGATAGAGAGGTTAATAGAATCACAGTTCTTCTTAGTCAAGTAGTGGTAAATACGAGACTAAGATTGGTAGAAGCTAATCATCGACTTCAAAATCATTTGGTAGTTGTGAAAGTAATGCAAAGGGGATGGAGGATATTGTTGAATTTTTAGGATAGAATCAAGACCAAGGTGACGAGGAATCAGATCTGGACAGGTATTTGGGAGATAAAAACATACCATTTGTTGCTAATTTCGATATCATTAATTGGTGGAAGAAAAATGGAAATAATTAGCTGACTCTTCAACAAATAACTAGGGATATTTTGAGCATTCTCGTTTCTACAGTTTTGTCAGAGTCTTCTTTCAGTACAAGCGGGCGAGTTCTTGACCCTTATCATATTCGGATTAAACCTGAGCTCTTAGAGGCTATGATGTGTGATCAAAGTTGAATTTGGGCTAATATTAGAGGTAAAGTATATTGTATATATGAGTTTTTTTTTCAAACTTATATATATTTTTAAATGTAATTATACGTGTTATATATGCAGCATCTGGTGAATTAGAGGAACAAGAGGTTCCTATTTTAGTTGGAGAAATGCGGATTCCGATATAGAAGACGATGATAATTAAAGTTCTCACAACTCTCACTGAATGCACATGGTGAGTTTACTAAAACCATCATTACTCTTAATTTTATGCATTGTTGTGAATTTACTTGTTTAATAAGTTTGATGAGGATAATGTTACAAAGTTCACTGATATTGTGGAGGAATATGATAGCATGACCAAGCTTGTAAGCACTGTTTTGCTTTCTTTAAATTCCCATGTTTCACACCGGTCGTGTGTTATGTCTCAAAAGGAGAGAAAAAAGGGGAGTCCCCATTATTTTATCTCTTATTTTCCTCCCTTTGCTTGATTCCCTGATAAATTCGGTTGCCCCACGATGATGCGTAATAGATTGAAACATTTATAAACATTGCCAACAAACTTTAAGTTTCTTTTTTTCAAGAATGCAATTGCAATATATTTTTGCAGGTGATGTTTTCAAGAATACTTTTCATTCTACTGTGAGTTATTTTTTAAATATTGTTTTGAAATAAAAAACATAATAAATTCACAACTTAAATAACAAAAGCAAGAGCAGTTGTACAATTGCATTTAAGAAAACTTGTGTCACTAGACCCTGGAGATCAATAAGAAAACTAGGAAGCACTGCCAACTGGGATCTAAAATCCTTGATTGAGAAACAAAAAAGGACTACCGATTCACTGGCTCATCTTTTGGTGAAGTAGACTGAACCAAAGTCTTGTGCCTCATTTTAAGTTTCGGATCCACAGACTGAATCCTTGTATGTCATTGCAGTTACTATGAGTTATATATGTAACACTTATATGATATCCATATGAAAATTCTTTAGTCATAGATGTTACTGAGGAATTTCAGATAAAAATTGATAATTGTCTGTACGTTTGTTCTCAGGATGCATGGAAATTACTCTACTTTTTAGATAAAGGAAGCAATCAAGGCCAAAGAACTTGAAGAGGATGATCTTACATGATTATTTTGTCACATCTCGGATTTCATGTTATTTTAATTTTATATTTATATCTTAAGTTTTGTGTCTATTGCATTTGAAAATAAATAAGTACGTTCTATTTTCTTGCTATTTGTATTGGTCTGGTTTTCATTTAAGTGAAAATTTATTTTTATATAGTTTTTAGTATTAGATGTTGAAGTGGATTTTAGGTGGGTATGTATATTTAGGTGGGTATGTATATTTAGGTGGGACGGGTATGATGGGTATGAGTTGGGTATGGATACCCATTGGGTAATGTGGTGGGTGGATTTTATGTTATACCTGTCGGGGCGGGTAAATTTTAATTTTTTACCCACTATGGGTGATGGGGCGGGTATGGGTATGGAAATTTTAGATGGGCAAGATAATGGAGGTACCACAATCCGTACCCATGCTCCACTGCCATCCCTAGGTGTGGAATATTTTGTAACATTGCCTCATTGTGTCCCCACATGGTTTCTTGAGCTTCTTCTCCTGCCTCTCTATAATATTCTCCTCAGCATGCTCTGTGGAAAGCTGATTCTGGCGCGACCATCCACATGATTTTTCTCAGTTCGCTCTTTATCACGTGACTCCCTATTATGGTAACAATCATGTTATTGTTGGTAATGGTTATGTCCTTAACATTACTTATGTTGGTCAATCTCGGGTCTTTGATTCTTATCTTTTTCTAATTTTTGGTTGTTCC
Source organism: Rubia yunnanensis (assembly GCA_037428765.1). Classification (NCBI taxonomy): domain Eukaryota; kingdom Viridiplantae; phylum Streptophyta; class Magnoliopsida; order Gentianales; family Rubiaceae; genus Rubia; species Rubia yunnanensis. Next base: position 69,948,801 of record CM075068.1, read on the forward strand.
ACAAATTACAAAAATTTGCTATCTTTTAGCAAGTTGACTCGGGATATGAATGTTGATGATTCCTCTTTCACTATTTAGAACAAGTTTATGAGTGATGTTATTGGCAAAGACCATCGTGATTGAAGTTTATATCACTACAACAAACAACACCTATTACCTCGGTTTTCAGGCCTTTATACCTTGGTTTTTTGCCCCCAGAAAACTGAGGTAAATGTGGGTGAAGTAAAAAAGTATTCCTTTTACCTCAGTTCAAAATGGAGGTAAAAAGGACTATTTTACCTCAATTTTGGATCGATGTCGGTCTCTTCTGTTACCGACCTCGCACCGAGGAAGTAGGCCACCTCTAGTGCCCCGTAGGTATGACATCATTTAAATTGACGTCGGCATCAATAAGAAGTGAAGTCAATCACAACAAGAAGGTTGTCGATGGCACTGGAAACACTGTGACAACAAGATCGACAATGCAGACAGTTAAAGCGACATCGCTCATGATTGTAAACGAGATCGCATGATCCAGTGCACCCTCATCGACTGCATGCTAACACAGGAGGCTAACCAATACGTCATTTTGAATGGGCGAAGTCGCAAAAAAAATGTCGTCGTTATATGTGACGTCAGTTGGGTGTCGTATCTTTATTGGTATATGCAATGTCGGTTAGGTGTCATATATTTACTGCTTTGTGTGATGTCGTGGTATGAATCATGGAGAAATCGGTTTTCATACAATAAGATAGTAATTATTCTATGATTAAAAAAACCCTTGAACAAATTTACCAATAAATGTCAGAATATATTCAAATATATATGGTTGATGTGAAAATGAAAGATTAATTGTATTTAACATCCATTGCCTATGTCGTAAAGCATTCAAACTATTACTGAAATAAGTAGTCCATGTTAAGAGTCCATCGATAACTCTCTTTGTCCTATTAAAACAAATACACATGGAACAAAATTTATGTCAGAATTCGACAGTCCCAGGATGATGTACACATAATATTGTCAAGTGCAGGTGACAATATTCTAAACATGGAAAAAGTACCTTTATTGATGGAAAGTGATGTTGCTTGGTTGTTAAAGCGATATCGATTAAATCGATTGAGGAGCGACGTTGGACATTCAAGATGAGGATGTTAATTCTTGACAATGCGATGTCGCTCAACATTCAGTTTTATATCGTCTATAGCGATGAACAAAGTGCGACATCGAACATTCAACCCGTGTTCATACGATAATTTTATTAATCTATGATTTTTTCCACAATCCTTACAAACAAGAAATTGTTTTGAAAAGACGGACATTGTAAATTATATAACATGTAACATCATCATCATACTCCATGAATATATTCAATGATTGGTCAATGTGGAAAAAAACATATACAATTGAGGAGATGCTAAAATGAACTACCCCAATTTATTTGAATCTGGAGATGATCAATTCTTGAATAATTGTTGATATTCGATAGAAGAAATTAGATTGGGCTTTTTAGTGTTTGTAATGGTGTTAATACAAAGGATAGTGTGGAGTTGTGTTGAGAGCAAATGTGCTGGAGATGGGAAATGATTGTGTTGGTGCTGGATATTATTGTAATGAGATGGGTTTAGGGGAAATTTTGATTCAAAATTTTGGCTCAAAATTTCAGTTCCCGCTGGAATTTTTTGATTGGAGCAAAATCGCATGGATGTCGGTCATAGATTCGTTTCATGCGACTAGCATTTGCAATATCGGACGAGTGGGGCTAAAGTAAAATTTTAGATTGTCATAATAGACTCCATGTCAAGATTGCGGCCCCATTCGATAACTTCATGCCAAACAGGAAAAACATTTTCATGTAATTGTAAATAAAAAAATGTTATCTCCAATTTTGCATTTCAACGCCTTCCACTTTCTTGGAATGACCTAAGAAACTGACAATTACCCCGATTCGGGGATGAGACCCTTGTCATCTCCTAGTCAAACTCATGATCACCATTAGTCATGACAAAGAATCTGGCATGATCCCACGGAGAATTCCACAGGTTCATCCTGAATGAACCAATGTATACATATAAGTAATCATCTACAGTTTACTCTACACGATGTATGACTGCTTTTTAAAATTTGATGGACAGAATTTTATTAGATTTTAATTTCATAAAAAACCTAGAATATTAAATTTCATATGATTCCACGCAGTGGAAATGATCTTTCTCATAATGCTTATAGTACGGGTATTAATGGAATACATCCAAAAAATGATGAACGATTACCTCGGTTCACGGACGGGACCCTTGCCATCCCCCAGTCAAACTCATGATTACCGTTAGTCATGACAAAGAAACTGTCATGATCCTACAAAGAATTCCGCAGGTTCATCCTGAACGAACCCTGTATACTTATAAGTAATCATCTACAATTTACTCTACACGATGTACTAGCGCTTTTTAAAATTTGATGGATTCAATTTTATTAGAATTTAATTTCATTATGAAACCTAGAATAATAAATTTCATGTGATTCTGCATGGTCGAAATAATCTTTCTCATAACGCTTATAGTAAGGGTATTAATGGAATACATCCAAAAATGACGGACGATTACCTCGGTTTGTGGATGAGACCCTTGTCATCCTCTAGTCAAACTAATGATCACTGTTAGTAATGACAAAGAATCTGGCATAATCTAACAAAGAATTCCACAGGTTTATCCTGAATGAACCATGCATACTTATAAGTAATCATCTACAATTTACTCTACACGATGTACTATTGCTAGCTTTTAATTTCATAAAAAAACCTATAATATTAAATTTCATGTGATTCAATGTAGTGGAAATTATCTTTCTCATAATTCTTACAGTGTGGGTATTAGTGGAATACATCCAAATATGATGGACGATTACCCAGGTTCACGAACGGGACCCTTGCCATCCCCCAGTCATACTCATGAGAATGCGATTAAGATTACTGGGTAGCTCCAATTTTGCATCTTGTCCTCACCAAGCATCTTGGAGGGACCTAAGTGAAAAAACTAAAAAGTTCACCAGCTAGTTAAAATTGATTCTGATCAAACTAGACGTTAATATAGTTCATGGACAATTATAAATTTAAAGAAAAAAGTGCTTTTATAACCCTACCTAGTTGACATAAGTACCAATATAACCTTTCAATATTTGAAAGTGCCAATATAATCCTATATAGTTAGTGAAAGTGCCAATATAACCTTATAAGTTTTAAGGATGTGCTGATATAACCTGACAAACATTAGAAATGTGATGATATAACCCTACAAGCATTAGGAATGTGCTGATATAACCCAATAAGATTGCATAATGTGCTGATATAACCCTACCTAATTTCAGCAAACTATGACGATCCGGTGACCTATGAGGGTAAAATTGTCCACCTAATTTCAGAGTTAGCCCAAAGGGTATTTGGTCAATTTATATAGAGTCAATGCTGGAAAATTGAGGTCACTGCCGAAAATGGGGACTGAGGGTTATATTGGCACTTTCATTAACTAGTTAGGGTTATATTTGCACTAAAAATTGTCATAGGGTTATATTAGCACTTACTCAAGTAGATAGGGTTATATTGGCACTTTCATTAACTAGTTAGGGTTATATTTGCACTAAAAATTGTCATAGGGTTATATTAGCACTTACTCAAGTAGATAGGGTTATATTGGCACTTATCCCAAAATTTAAATTAGAAGTTTCTAATTTACAATTACCCATTTTGATGGTCAATTACGTTCGTCTAGGTCAAACGCGAGCCAAGTTGACATATTAAATGTCTGAAATGGTGAGGCCCAATTTCATAGGCACCGACTTCGGTCTTATGTCGGTTTCATGTTGCTAAACTAAAATAACACACAACCTTCGTACGAGGATTGGTAAAACACTGGCCCATTCCTATACTAGTGGGTTGTAATGGTGAGGCCCACATTTATATTAGCCGATGTCGCACAGCAGTTGGTATGAGGTTGGTAAGTTCGACTAAGATGCAACGTTGCATAGCGCTAGGTGGAAGTTACAACGCTTTATAATGAATGTATAAATGGAGCCCACTTATCATACATCACTTCAAAATTTTTGTATTCTCTCAAATTTCAATACCCCTCCCTGCCCATCTCCTAAAAAGTATGGTTTCCACAAGTGGTTATATTACTTTTATTTTTATGTTTATCCTTGAAATTGTTATGTATTTGGATTAGGGTGTGAATGTGTTAATTGTTTTTAAGTTTTGAGGTTTCAATGGTTTGGAGGTGCTAGAATATGGTTTTAGGGTGTTAGAATATGGTTTTAGGGTGTTGGAAGATGGATTGAGGTGATACAATATGGTGTAAGGGTGAAGTTTCTGTTGTTGTTAATTGTTCTCTGCTTGAATGCAACGTCGCTTATAAGTCAGTTATGCTTCTGATGTACCGATCCTTAGGTGATGTCGCAATCGTGCTTTCTATAGGTGGCCAAATCAATGCGACCTCGCACCCTCATTGGTTAACCAATCGGTTATACCGATGCTTTCGTGCCGCCGCCTTGAGTTGGTCTACAAAACAAATTTCATGTCTTTATTTCCCATTGTCTGACTATCATAACATTTAATATCCCCGACAACATGAATTACAACAATCATGGCTGACAATGATAGTTCCAGCCGTGCACTGATTGAGGTGAGCAATTTTTTATTACGTTTTCAATTTTCCTTCTATTTCATTACTAAAAATCTAATTTATTTTTTAATAATTTCATTGACCATCCGTAGTGATTTGGATGATGATAGTCCGTGTCGCACACTCTCAGGAAGATATCTACATTTTGTACATACTCTGACCTAGACGAACTATGGGTCAATTCTAATTATGGTAATTCCTCCTTGTTTCAAACAAAATGAATTTTCAATTAACTTTTTCTATATATTACTTTCATAAATACTAAAAAAGGGTTTTTATTTTTAATTCAGTACATCCCTGACAAAATAGCTGAATACCTACCGTCATACAAGTTTGATGTTGTGATTAGGTGCAAAGGGAAGGAGTGCAAAATGCACTACTCGGAGAACATGATGCTCAAGACCCTAAGCCCGAAGGGGTTAGGGCAGTTTCTTGACGCAAAGGAACTCGAGATTAGGGATACACTGTACTTCAAGCTTATGAATGGTGTTAAGCCCACGGTTTTTCGTGTTGTAATTCTTCCCCATGAACATTAGAAGGCTGGCTTGAACTTCTTATGACTATGTATTTAAAACTAATATTTTTGTATTTGGAAGAATTTGTTTTTGGACGTATTTTATATTTGATACTTTAAATTTTAAATTTGGTTGTTTTTTGTTATTCTAATATTATTCCATGTTTAATATCTAACATAAAATATGATGAACATTTTTTTAATTTAACGATAATTTAGGAAATTGTAAAAGACTTGTGTGAACTAAATAATTTCTTCCAATTATTCTGTAGGAAGCACGTATTTATTGCTTCTAAAATTTATCAATAAATAGGAATTGTTTACCGGCTGGGTGACATCATACTTTATGAAACGGACTACACAATCCGGTTAAAACAACGTCGTTCCAAAACATGTATAAATATGGTAACCCTAACAGAGATTCCCGCAAATTCAAACGGTCTCCACCTTCCTCCATTCTCTTCTATATTGGAAAAAGGGTATGGTTTTTCTAATCTCCTAACACACAAGTTTTGTAATTCTCACTTCACAATGTCAGATCCATGGTCTATGAATTTTTTTGTTTACCCTGCTTTCTAGCTTTTGTTTCTAATTTATGAGAGTGTGAACTTTCCTTGACTTTGAACGTTGGTAAAATGTTTTGGTATGGCTCCAAAGGGTTTTTGTTTTATTTCATGTTGATGAAGCCTCATTTTTTCTGGTTTGAAGTGTTTCTTCCCGTAGCTACCTGTGATATCTCTTACGTCGGTAACATGTTTGACACAGTTCGACTAATGCGATACATGTCCGACGTTGTGTTTTTTTTCTAGTTGCTCATTCTTCAGTTTCTAGCATAGGATGTATCTCGATCTGACATTCTTGTTGCCCGATATGATATCGACTTTACATTGTGGCCTCTAAGTTTACTTTGGATTTCCGCACACGACATCAGTATTTTGTCAGTTTAGTGTTCGCATTTACATGTCAACCTTATCACTACTTTGTACCGAGATGCACCTACGACGTTTGTGGTAAAGTTGCACTTTGCATTCCACAGTGTGGTTTTGCACTTCACATTTACACTTTTGATGCAGGACTAATATGGCTGAAAAATGATCGTCTAATCGGCCCCTTTTTAGGTATTTCACCTATTTACACACACACACATATATATATATATATTTCCAAACACAACTCCACACTTTGTAACAACTAATGCATTCTGGTTTTCGTACAGTTCACTGCACAACGGAGGCACCCATAGCATTTTTTCTTCCACCATTCGATGGCTATTGATAGCCCACATTTCGACTGCACTTTGAAGCAGACGAACTTTGGGAAACTACCAAATTTGGTAAAGCTTTTGAAATAAATTTTATTTGTTGACATTACATATGTGTATGTGTGTGTGTATATATATATATTTCTAATCAATATTTGTTAGGTGACCTAGTACATTCCATGGGATATTGTACCACTACTGCCGACTGAGCAGACCCACGTAGTTCTAAGGTGCTTTGGGATAGAGTGGCATATGAACTACTCGGGGGGTGGGAGGGTCAATGCTCTTTCCCCCAAAGGGTTTTGGCAAGTTCCTTAGGGGAAACAACCTACCCATTGGGGACAACTTATTCTTCGAGGTGATACAAGCTAGAGGGCCAATCATCTTCAAGGTTATCATTATCCGAGATGATTGAGTGTATAATTTCTGATATATTGGAACTAAGACAATTCTTATTTGATTTAACTCTTGTACTATATTTGTAAGGATATTTTCATGACTACTATTTTTTTAATTATTTGTCTATCTTATTTGAACATTGAACAAGGGGGATACAGGCTGTGTTCAAATTAGGGTAAGATTTGTAGGGTGTTTGTAGCACAATGATTGCTAGCAACTGTAGTGCCTAACTAATCTTAATTTTACATTCCCCCAAATTAATCGTGATGATGGGATATTAGGAGGAGAGAGACGCCAAAGACAGCGGGGAAAAGCGCACGACCTCCATTTTATTGCATTTCATTTTCTTCTGCCACTATCAAATTCTTTACTTTAACTTGTCTTTTACATATATGCGACTTCGCTAATCATTCGCAATACCTATCGGCGTCAACGACGTATCTGGAAAAGTCAAGCAAGATTTTCAAAGAACATATACGACATCGCACGTTATTCGGTAACATTATTTACTTTGTTTTTAACCTTTTACTTTGGTTCAAATAATAACCGAGGTAAAAAATAAAATTTTTACTTCAATTTTTTATAACCGAGGTAAATAATATCTTTTACTTAGGAAAAAAATAACTAAGGTAAAAGAAAATGGGTGCAGTAATAGATCATGTATCTTGTAGTGTATGTTTTGGATTATGGTGGTGCATTTTTATCTGCTTTTATTGCACTGAGTGCATCTAAAGTATCTTTTGAATTTTGGTATAGTAGATTGGGTCATGTTCCTCACAACATCATTTATTCTTTGAGAACGTCTTGATGTTTGTTTGTCCCTAGCATGCTTCCAAAGTCGCATTTGTGTTCCTCTTGTGACATGGCTAAAGGCAAGCTTATTTTTTTTTACTGATAATTAAAAAAGCGCACCACACATACTTGATTAAGTTCATTGGGATCTTTAGGGACCCTCTCATGTTGTCTCTCGTGCTGGGTATTCTTATTTTATCATTTTTGTTGATGATTTTTCTCGGTTAACCTAGTTATATCATCTACAACATTAGTTAGATTTTGTAGATGCATATTTGCACTTTAAGGCTCTGGTTGAGGACTGGTTTTCTACATTAATCAAAGTTTTCCAGACTGATAGTGGCATTTAGTTTCTTAATCATCGCATGCGATGACATTTTGCTTCCAAGGGCATTCATCATCATCTTTCATGCCCTTACACTCCGGAGAAAAATGGTCGTGCGAAGCAAAAGCATCGCCATATCACTGAGATGGGATTGTCGATATTATTTCATTCTGGCCTTCATAATTATTTTTGGTATGATGCCTTCTCTACCGCGGTGTACATCATCAACAGGCTGCGTACGCCAGTTTTATATAGCCAATCTCCGCTCAATGTTATTTATTGCACGACTCATGATTACTCTATATTTCATCCTTTTCGCTGCCGAGTTTTTCCGTATTTACGCCCTTATGTTATGTATAAACTGGCCCCATAAAGTGTGCCATGCATTTTTCTGGGCTACAATTCATGGTATAAGGGTTATTGATGTTTTGATCCAGTGACAAAGAAGGGATACATCACTCGTCGTGCTCAGTTGATGATCTCTTTTTCATTGCCACTCATGCAGGATAATTGACAGCGCCACCATCCATTGATGTTTCTATTTTTTTAGAGATTTCATTTGTGCCTTTAGAATTTTTTGAGCCTTCTACATTGGTTGATTCACCCATCGTTCTTGGTGATTCTAATTTTAATCTATAACGAGAGTTGCAACGTTCCTGAACCATCCTGTCCTTGTTCACCGACTGTCAGATCAGCCGTTTTATCTGTGCTGCCACCGCATGCACCGTCACCAAACTAACCTACGCCCGTGCATGAGGTCCACGCATCATTGACCCGCTTCATACATTGCTTGACATGTCGTCACCTGCTTTTTGGTTTCCTTCCAGCTTCTCAATGTTTCCATCTGCGGTTCCTCTGCCGACCTTGGCGTCTACATTAACTCAATTGCACAATCTCCTCTCTCATCATCTGATGGCCACTCATTCTTGCACTGGCTCCCTCAGGTACATAGATGTTTCTGATCATGATATTTCTAGTTTATTAAGTGCTTTATTTTCTAAGACCAAGCCACAAAGTCATCGCTCGGTTGTTAAGGATCTTGAGTGGGTTGTTGCTATGGATTTAAAATTTGGCGCTTCCCCCTGAGTAGATGTGGGATTTTGTTCCTCGTCCTCCTCATGTTAATTTTGTTGGCTCAAAAAGGATGTTTCTTTTAAGGCTGATGACTCACTTGATCTTTATAAAGAGAGACTTGTCATGCAAGGTTTTTCACAACTTCTAGGTTTAAATTATGATTAAACCTTTAGTCCAATTGTGAAGGCTTCTACTATTCGTACTTTTTATCTTTCATTATTCTTTGTAAATTGACGCTACTGCATTTGGATGTTAAAAATGCCTTTCTAAATGGTGTTCTTAACTCATCAGTTTACATAGAACATCCAACTGGATACAAAGACCTTATCACCCAGATTTTGTCTGTTGTCTACGCAAGGCCATTTATGGTTTGAAGCAAGCTCCTCGTGCTTGGTCTCAGCATTTCAAATCCTTTTTTGTTGGCCTGGGGTTTGTGTCCAGCTCGTCAGATACATCTTTGTTTGTGTTTTCACAGGGTGCCTTGCTGGTTTATGTTGATGATATTATTCTTACTGAGAACGAGGGTTCGCTCATTCATAAGTTTACTGATCATGTGAATCTTGAATTTATTTGGGTTTGGAAGTTGTCTCTTTTCCTGATGGCTTATTCCTTAGCCATACGAGATATGCCAAGGCACTATTGCAGGGACCCCCCCATGGCACCGGTATTTTGGTACATAGGCACAGATATTTTGGGCCTCCGAACTAATGGTGCCTAAGTATAGATATGCTGAAACATAGTTACAACGGCTCTGGTAGTGTATATAATACCGGTACTAAAAATCAACATTCCAGCACCCCCTACTCAGGCACCGTTTGAAATACCGGTGCCTATGCTCGTTTGTACTGGTGCCAGTAAATAGGTTATCAATTAAAAAAATCATGCCGGTGAGAATAAACTCTCTGGCCGAAATATGAAACCCAGACATTCATGAAGAAAAATAGGATGAACTAAACACAAAATAACCAAAATTTCATATAAGAAAACTGGAAAATTCATAACCATAGCTTTGAAGTTCACTACATATATATATGAAAATACATAACAACTCACAATTCATGAAACAAACTAGACCTAAACATAGATTAGCAACATAATTATCATAAACACTAGAACCTAATCTCCATAAACCCTCGATAACATCAACGAACCAGAACCGAGAAGGTGAGGTCGAAAGCAAGGGCTGAGGCACGGTCGAACGCGGTGGTGGCGCTGAGAGCTGAGACGCCATAGATCTGAGCTGAAACAGAAAACTTTGGTGGAGCTTGCAATTCCCACTTACAACCAGAGCGTAGGGAGATGACGTCGGGGCTGGTCTGAGAGATGGCGTTGGGGATGGTGCGGTGGGGGATGGAGGATAGAGGGTCGTTGTCAGCGGCGTCGAAGCCTTAAAAGTGAGGCTAGGCTGTGGCAGAAAGGGAAAGGTGGTGGAGGAGCAGGGAGAGGATGAAGATGAGGTAGAGGAAGGATAATGGGAGGGCAATGAGGATGAGTTAGATTTAGGGTTTCAGATTTAGTTTATATAGACAAAATTTTAATGGCTGAGATTTAATCAGTTAAAAGAAATCAATTGTTCAGATGAAACCATGTTGGGCTCTTTTATTCTTTTTTTTAAAAGTACCTAGGACTGGTACATGTACAAAAACAGGTGCTAAAAATGGCTCATACCAATGCCTATATATATGAAAAGCAACTGCTTAAGGCTGCTTCAAATGGTTTTTTTAAATGAACTCAAAGCAAATCTGAGAAATGTTTTCTAAGTATAGAGCACCGGTACAAAAGCAGCTGCCAAAATGGCTCATACCGGTGCCTATGTATATGAAAACCAGCTGCTTAGGGCTGCTTAAATGGGGTACATTTATTATTTTTTGGACCTGAGAGCAAACATAGTAAAAAATTCTAAGTATGTAGCACCGGTACAAAAACCGGTGCCTAAGTAACTTATACCAGTGCTAAGTCCAATATTTCAAAATTTTAAACAATTCCTCCAAAATTATGAATGAAAATTCAAGAAAATTCATTTTCCTGCCATGACTTAGCACCGGTATGAATGAAAGTAATGTTGGTGCTAGTGTTATTTGATCTCTAAGTTAATTTTTTATATTTTACTATTAGGTCCATACACGATCTTGGAAAATTACACTACAACCCAAAATTGTATTACCCCATTATCCATTTCTCCAAAATACATTATTTTTGTTATTCTTGCCTAAATATAGAAATATAAAATAAATTAATTTTTGGTGAAATGTTAGAAAGCGCTCGTACTCCCTTTGTTTTCTTAAGTTTGGCACACTTGCCATATTTGTATGTTTTTCTAAGTTTGGCACACTTTCTTTTTATGCAAAAAAGTACATCATTCTCAACCACTCATTAAACTTTTTACTCTCTTTACTCAATTTCATCCACACATTTCAACTTACAAAAAAATAACACCTAAACATATGGTGACATAGGGAAACAGAGGGAGTGCATATTCTATAGTAACTTAGAGTTGAATACTTAGAAGTAAGAAATGAATATCGGAAAGGATTACGAATATGTTCTTATTCGTGATTGTTGATAAATATTTCGTTAGAGTCTTGGAAAATACAATGAGGGTGTACATGGTAGAATCATGTTCGAGCGGGTTTCAATTTGGAGTTACGAGTAAATCTTTTACTTTTTGCACTTAGGCCCCCCAAGAAAGTTGGAGTTGTCGAATCACGAAATTGGCGACACCAAAATGCAATTCAATAATATACGATTATGAATTTGGGATTGGGGCATGTATGGGTGAACTAAAGGGTCTCGAAAGTCAATATTGATTACTTCTACACAGTCTTGAAAAACTACACAATGGACCAAAATTGTGTTACCCTAGTATCCATTGCTCCAAAATACATTATTTTTGTTATTCTTGCCTAAACATAGAAATATAAAACAATTTGTTAGTAACTCATACCATAAAACCATTTTCAAGAGTAAATCATACCATAAACTTTTTTTTTCAAAATATTTCTATGTATCGAGCACCGGTACTATTACCAATGCCATTCATCAACATGCCGGTGCGGGATATTGTTCCACCAAAATTTTACCCGCCAAAATTACTATTCCGATCATAGGCACCGATATTAGCACCGGTATATGTCATTCATCCAAAATCGATGGTGGAATATATTAAACTGATACATTTTTTCTTCAAATGCACCAGTATCTAGCACCGGTATTCAATGTACCGGTGCTGAATCTATTCATAGGCATCGGCATTCAGTTAACCAGTGCTGGATTTATTAATAGGCACCATTATTTTGGTTCATTTAATAAATTACCTGTGCCTATAAAATTCCTAGCACCGGTATTTCTCTCCCAACACTGACATACTGGTGCATATGTACATGTTTTCTAGTAGTGAGGACATTCTTTTGCGCATGGGGATGTAGAATTCGACTTCTAGTTCTATCCCTTTTGTGGCTTTTTGCAACTTCTCAGCTCTTCAAGCAAGCCGTTCGGGAATCCCACTATTTATCGGTCTTTAATTGGTGTACTTTAGTATATGTCGATTACATGTCCCGACTTGTCTTATGCTATAAACATGGTTAGTCAGTTCATGCAAGCTCCTACTGATGACCATTTCCTAGCCGTTACACAGATTTGTGTTAGACTAAATTATTTTTTTGGTTCCCTAAATAGCATCTTAAACATCTTTTGGTACCCAAGATCAATACCACGTTTGTTCAGCCACAAACAAATACAAAATGATTTGTTTGGTCTCAATGATGATTTTCAGGTAAGAGCAAATGATTTTACGGCATAGCCATAAGTATTTTTGTATTTCTACTAATTAAAAAAATCTCAAAAATAAAAATTAATCGGAATTTTAAAAACGATGCGTGAAGCCACACGCTGATAATTTTTCAACTAGCTTTGGATACCGTCGTTCTGTAGAAGAAGATCATGACTGCTTCATTCTCCCTGCAAATTGATGGATTCGTGGTCAAAATTTCTTGAATTCTGTTGTGCGGAATGGAGAAAGAACATAAAATATGAACGAAAATAACAAGACACAAGATTTACGTGGTTCACCAATTTTGCTACATCCACGGGAGACAGATTCACTATAATAGGTAGCAGGTTACAGACGCCAAGAAATTGGCCAGATTTCTACCTATCTAAGTACAGAACAGAATTAATTGTTTACAGAGAGAAGAGAGACACTTTATATATTGTCTCCACTAAACCCTAACAAACTGGGATTGGAACAAAACACAATTCGGCCCAAATCAACATCAGTCCAAATTGGAATTGGAATTATATTCTTATCATAATTGTAGATGTAGTTGTATTCCAGGCCAGGGTCGCAGAAGCGGCTATTACAGTATTCAAGGCATACCAACAAATCTCCACCTTGACTTGAATCCTCAAAGTAGAAAACTCCAGATGCACCATTACAGTGCCAGATGAGCAGACTTATCCCTCCACTCCCGGGACTGCCCATAGAGCACCTAATCAGCTCTGATGTTCAGCAAGTCCAAACAATGTTGAAAATTGCTATGTGGAACAGGTTTGGTGATCATATCAGCGGGGTTGTCAGCAGTTCCCACTTTCTTCACCCTGATTCTCCTCTCACTCCTCAGGAAATGATATATGACATCAATATGCTTGGTCCTCTCATGATGGACCTGATCCTTGGCTATGCAGATTGCACTCAAACTGCCACAATACACAGTAGCCTGATCATGATGTAGACCAAGATCACTAACCAGTCCTTTCAGCCATATTCCCTCCTTTGCAGCCTCTGTCAAAGCCATGTACTCTGCTTCCGTAGTAGACAACGTCACTGTAGGTTGCAAAGTCGCCTTCCAACTAACCACAGAACCTCCCAAAGTGAATACATAACTAGTCATCGATCTCCTCGTGTCAACATCACCAGCATAATCAGAATCCGAGTAGCCTGTAACTAAGCACTCGGTATCACCTCCATAAATGAGACCCACATCAGACGTACCTCTAAGATACCTGAAGATCCTCTTCACAGCTTGCCAATGTTCCTTTCCCGGTTGCCCCATGAACCTGCTCACAACACTGACTGCCTGTGCTAAATCTGGCCTCGTGCAAACCATAGCATACATCAAGCTCCCCACCGCGCTGCCATAAGGAACCCGAGACATATACTCCTTCTCCTCGTCTGACTGAGGAGCAAACATAGTGGTGAGATGAATATTTGCAGCACTAGGAGTGTCTATAGGCTTGGCTTTAGACATGCCAAACCTAGCCAACACTTTCTGAATGTAGCCTTTCTGTAACAAGAAAAGCTTCCGCTGACTTCGATCCCTAAGAATCTCCATTCCTAGTATCTTCCGAGCTGCACCCAGATCCTTCATCTCAAACTCAGCACTAAGAAGTCCTTTCAACTTCTGAACCTCATGCTTACTCTTTGCGGCTACCAGCATGTCATCTACATAAAGCACCAGATAGATGAACGACCCATCTCTCAACCTGCTGTAGTAGACACAACAGTCATAAGCACACCTCGTATATCCCAGCTGAAGCATGTAACTGTCAAACTTCTTGTACCACTGCCTCGGAGACTGCTTAAGCCCATATAAGAACTTCTTCAACTTGCAAACATATTTTTCCTTTCCAGGAACTTGGAAACCATCTAGCTGAGTCATGTATATCTCTTCCTCCAACTCTCCATGTAGAAAAGCGGTCTTCACATCAAGTTGTTCAAGCTCCAAATCCTGATGTGTCACCAATGCTAGCAACACTCTGATGGAAGTGTGTCTGACCACTGGTGAGAAAATCTCATTATAGTCTACCCCCTCCCTTTGACTGAAACCTCTTGCAACAACTCTTGTCTTGTACTTGACTCCCTCTGCAGGTGATATTCCTTCCTTCTTCTTGAAAACCCATTTGCAACTGATTACCTTTCTCCCTTGAGGCTGTTTGACCAATTCCCATGTCTGATTCTTCTGAAGAGACTCCATCTCATCTCCCATTGCAGCAAGCCATTTATCAGCATCAGTACACGAAGTAGCCTCTCTGAAGGTTGATGGCTCTTGAGTATCCACTTCCTCGGCAACTGACAATGCATAACCCACCATATCCTCAAACCCATATCTCTTTGGCACCCCAACTCCAACCCTCCTGGGTCGGTCCTGAGCTAAACTGCGGACTGTAGCTCCTGATGGTTGAGGATCTGGTGGTGGAGATTCCGGTATCTCAGATTCTGTCTGTGGCTCTTGATCCACCTCAAATTGTTCCAATCTATTTTCACCTTGAGTGACTTCAAGCTCCACCTATTTATCAACTCCACTAGTTTCTGGCACAACTGTGGGCTTCACCATAGATCTAAGCAAAGAATTTTCATCAAAGACAACGTCCCTGCTCAGAATAACCCTCTTCTCAGATGGAGACCATATCCTGGAGCCTTTAACTCCATCTCCATAACCCACAAAGACACCCTTCTTGGCTCGGGGCTCTAACTTACCATCACTAACATGATAATAAGATGTACAACCAAAAACTTTTAACTTGGAGTAATCAACAACTTTACCTGACCACAACTCCATAGGTATTTTGCACTCTATACCCGTGTGAGGCCCGCGGTTGATCAGGTAACAAGCTGTACTCACCGCCTCTGCCCAGAATCTCGTTTCCAAACCAGCATTAGAGAGCATGCACCTTGCTCTCGCCAGCAATGTCTGATTCATCCGCTCAGCTACGCCATTATGCTGTGGCGTATTCCTGACTGTATGATGACGAGCAATCCCTTCATCCCTACAAAACTGATCAAACTCAGACGAGCAGAATTCCAGCCCATTATCAGTTCGAAGCCTCTTGATCTTCTTCCCGGTCTGATTCTCCACCAAAGCTTTCCACTCCTTGAACTTCGAGAAAGCTTCACTCTTATGTTTCATCATGATAACCCAAGTCATCCTTGAGTAATCATCAATCAGAGAAACAAAGTACCTGTGACCTCCCAGTGACTCAACTCGGGAAGGTCCCCAACAATCATAATGGATGTAATCCAATGTGCCCTTTGTTCTATGAATCGCCTTAGGAAACTTGCTGCGGTGATGCTTCCCAAAAATGCAATGCTCACAGGAGTCCAAGCTCTTGATCTTGTGGCCACCAAGAAGATCATACTTCGACAAAATCTGCATCCCTCTTTCACCCATGTGACCAAGCCTCATATGCCATAACTTAGTCATATCATCCTAGTGAACCTCCGAAGATGCAACATTAACAGAATCCATAACCGTGGAACCTTGTAGAAAATACAAAGTACCATGCAGAACACCTTTCAGAACCAGCCTAGAACCTTTGCAGACACACAGAACTCCATCATTCCCTGAGTAGACGAAACCCTTTCTATCCAACGTAGGAAAAGAAATCAGATTCTTTGTCATCGATGGAACATGCCTGACATCGTTCAAAGTACAGAAACTACCATCATGCGTCCTGATCTTGATTGAACCAATCCCAACTACCTTGCACGCAACACCATTTGCTGTAGTAATGATGCCCTCAGCTTGCTCATAAGTTGAGAAATAATCTCTCCTTGGGCATACATGGTAAGATGCCCCAGAATCAAGAAACCACGCATTAGAATGATTATTTTGCCCAGTAACAGCTAGAGCAAAATCATCTTCAGAACTGAAATCACCTTCAGCCACAGCAGCAGTACCAGATGTACTCCCAGATTTACTAGCCTTCTTCGGACACTCCTTTTTCCAATGTCCCTTCTCCTTACAGTAGTTACAAACATCATTGGCATTAGGACCCTTTGAAGATGACTTCTTGCCCTTCTTCTTATTGCCGGTTTCCTTGCCTTTTGTGTTTCCGTCACTAGCAAACAAGCCAATGGCCTGACTTTCTGTACCTGTACTGTTTGCCTTATGTCGCAACTCTCTACTATGGAGAGAGGATCTTACTTCCTCCAGAGACACAGAATCTTTACCAACAATAAATGACTGAACAAAATTCTCATACGAAAGTGGTAAAGAAACTAGCAAAATCAAAGCAGCATCTTTATCTTCAATTTTCACATCTATATTTCGCAATTCTAATAACAAAGTATTCAATTGCTCTAGATGGTCTCTGAGTTGTGTACCTTCCTGCATTCGGAGACCGAAGAGGCGTTGTTTCAGAAGCAGCTTGTTGGTTAGAGATTTCGTCATATACAAACTCTCCAACTTCAGCCACAGTTGTGCAGCAGTCTCCTGATCTGAGACCTCAGTGATGATTTCGTCCGCGAGACAAAGCATAATCGTTGAGTGTGCCTTTTCTTCCAGACTCACCACATCGCCAGAACTGCTCGCGAAATCCTTCGTCAGCGGAGTCCACAAACCTTGCTGTTTCAGCAAAGCTCGCATCTTGATCTGCCATAAACTGAAACTGTTTCTCCCGGTAAACTTGTCGATCTTCACGTTCAACCCAGACATCTTTCTCCTCGATCAGCCCCGATCTGATGAGCCCAGAATCCGATATACCCACTACGGATATCACCGGAAAAAGAAACCGCTCTGATACCAGTTTGTTGTGCGGAATGGAGAAAGAACAGAAAATATGAACGAAAATAACAAGACACAAGATTTACGTGGTTCACCAATTTTGCTACATCCACGGGAGACAGATTCACTATAATAGGTAGCAGGTTACAGACGCCAAGAAATTGGCCAGATTTCTACCTATCTAAGTGCAGAACAGAATTAATTGTTTACAGAGAGAAGAGAGACACTTTATATATTGTCTCCACTAAACCCTAACAAACTGGGATTGGAACAAAACATAATTCGGCCCAAATCAACATCAGTCCAAATTGGAATTGGAATTATATTCTTATCATAATTGTAGATGTAGTTGTATTCCAGGCCAGGGTCGCAGAAGCGGCTATTACAGTATTCAAGGCATACCAACAAATTCAAATCATACGTACTCATAAGTCCAACTAAGATTCAAATGTTTTACTAAGTTTAAGAAAGAGATGTCGCTTCAGTCTCCAGGAAGCTCTGTTGTAGAGTGGCTTGATGAGCTTCATGTACTTAGGCAATGCCATCGCTGCCGGAGAGATCCGCCGAGCGTTCGCGCTGCAGCTTGGTCCTCAAATTGTTGTCCCTCAAAATCAACAACCCGATTGAAACTTCTTCCTCATCGCCGGAGAACCGCTTGCTCCTCTGCTCCTGGAGATGTTTAGGAGTTGCAGCAAACGCCTTCTGAGAAACGGGTTTGGAATCGGGTTTGTCAGATTTGGGTTTCCGGAAACTCAGTAAGAAAACTCTGAATTTCAGACCGGATTTGAGCAGGGAGATCGGAGACTGAGGTTTGGAGATGGAAGCAGAGTTGTTGTACTCCAAGGTACAACTCTTAGGTTTCACATGGCATTCCATCTCTATCAGATTACCCCACAAATGGTTTAGGGGAGTAAATTATGAGGGAGCAATCGGTCGGTGGCGGTGGCAGAGGAGGAATCCGGGGAGAGCATTCGGTGCAGGCAGGTGAGGATGGAGGAGAAGTTTTTTTTTTAAGATCAGTCGTATAATGGTTATTTTACAAGTTTTGATCAATTTTATCGTTGACCACATTTGGGCATCAAACAAATTATTTTAAATCTGTTAATTGCTGAACAAAGGTGGTATTGGCATTGAGGACCAAAATATAGTATTGCATAATATGTAGGAGACCAAAAAAAATAATTTAGTCTTTGCATTATGTACGTGGTACTCTTCATTATGGTCTTCAGTTTCATTTGAATCTGTCAGCCTTACCAGTACTTGCCTACTTAGATGCTGATTGAGCTCGTTGTATTGAAACTCGCAGGTCTACATACGGGTATGTCATTTTCCTTGGTGGTGACCTGGTATCTTGGATTGCTAAAAAGCAACACACAGTCTCACATTCTAGTTCGGAATCAGAATATCTTGATATGGCCAATACTGCTGAGGAGTTAGCTTGGTTGATGAATCTTCTTGAGGATTTATGTGTATCGATTTGTGTGCCTCATGTTTTCTGTGTGGTAACAACGGTGTTCTTTTTCTGGCTCAAAATCCAGTTTCACAAGAGGGCCAAGCACATTGATGTTGACTATCATTTTGTGCATGTGATGATATTTTCTGACAAGCTCAAGGTTTCTCATGTTTTATCTGATCTTCACCTTGTAGGCATCTTTAGAAAGGGTCTACCTCGGGTTCAATTCGAGCTATTACAATCCAAGGTTCGTGTTGCTTGTAATCCCACGCTTCGCTTAAGGGATTTTACTTTCTAAGGAATGACCACCTTTTTTATTGAAGGAATAAAAGTAGGTTAAGGAATAATAGAGTTATTGAAGGAATAAAAGTAGGTTAAGGAATGACCACCTTTTTTATTTGAGTTTTGTATAATATCATATTCCATATATGATCGTATACATTTATACTCATTATATATCAGTACACATAGTCATAATACGTGTGGATTTTACTTTCTATCGCTAACACATTAACAAAAACATAGGATTTTTTTTTTCAAAAAAAAAATTAATCAAAGACTGAGGCTGGCTGCAAATTTTCTTTAATAATCTTCATTTCTCCTTTTCTTCATATTCTTTTTTTGACAACAATTACTTGGAATTTAGAACCGCGGGTTCATTTCACTTGAGGTATACCTTCACTTTCTGTACCAACTGATCAAAGAGGGATTTGCTGCTGCTAAACCGCCACTCCAATCAAACAGATTTTCCGTTTTCCTCTTTTCATTTCTATTTGCAAATTACTAATGTGCTTTAATCAAACCCAAATCATCACAGTTGTCAGTTATGTGACAAGCTAAATTCTTTTTATCATCTCCTATATTCATCATTTATACATATAATCACAAGCACCATGGAAACTTCGAAAGTGATACCACTTCTGCAAATTAGAGCTATCGTAATATTTTCCTTTCAATACTTATTAAAAAATTTACAATAACTTATAAAATGTTACTTAAATCTTTGAAAAGTATTACATAAATATAGAAAAATGTTACTTAAATTTTAAAAAGTTTTACTTTAGATATGATGCAACATCACCTAAGGTAATACTTGTAAAAGTGTTACTTTAGGTGCTAATAATAATAAGTTGAACCTATTGCAACACTTTTACAAGTATTGTGTAGAAAATAAGGGTAATTATTAAGGAATGTAGATATTACTTGTAATCGTAATTAGATTCTATTACATTTTCTTAGCTTGTATAGATATTCTATACCACTATATAATGTACTATGAGATCATGAATACAAACACAATTATAACCCTTATTTTCTACATGGTATTAGAGCCTAAAATCCTGAAACCCTAAAGAAAATTTTCCCTACCTTCGTTGAGCTCCCGCCGTGCGTCACCTCCATGGGTCGCCGTCCAACCGTCGCTTTAGCTCGTCGATCTGCGTCTGCCAACCACCGCCATGCTTCTTCAGCCGTCTGCAAGCGCCTGACGCTGTCCGCTGCCCAGAATTGTCTGTACATGATTCACATGCACCAAAGTCCCATTCCACGCTCCACTGTCAAGAAGTTCACATGCTACCGCGCCATCTGCCCACTGATCCAATCTGCTGCCGCCACTCTCAGTTTGCTGCTGATTCTGATTTTACATTACATCGACTTCTAAACCTACTTTCGATGCCGCTCAACAGGCTCGCATCGATGTTGAATCCGAGGCCATCAAACTCTAGGACATGAATGACTATGAGGTGATTGTGACTTTACTGAAACAGTTGCAGTTACAATCTGGCCCTCATTCACCTTTACCTGTTGGTCGCCTACCAAATGATCCCTACTTTATTGGCCTTTCTGACAGACCTAGTTTGGTTTGCACCCACCATCATGAAGGGTTAAGAGAATTACCTTGGATGGTCTGATGGAATTTTCTGTGCTATGCTTGCTAAGAATAAGATTGGATTTATTGATAGATCAATTACCAAACCCTAGGATGATCATCCCGATGCTGCCGATTGGCTTGGGATTAATGCTACACTTGTATGCTGGATCTTGATAATCCTGAATCCGCATTGCAATATCCACAAGTTATTTTGCCACAGTTAAGGAATTGTGGGATGACCCGAAGGCCTGTTTTACTCTTGATGATGGTATGAAAATTTTTCAAATGTTCAAAGATATTAAAAACTGTAGGCAGAATGGTCAGACCATCACCATCTTCTTTAGCAATCTGAAGAAACTATTTGGAGACTAAAATTCCGTATGGCCTCCTTTAGTTTGCGACTGTGAAACTAGTTAAGTTTTGTGCACTTGTAATCTTGCTGCACGCGCCTCGCTAGAGAGAGAGAATGATTTGATTCATCGATTCATCTCTGGTATTGATGAAGGCTATCACACCTTGTGATCTCATATCACGAGCATTGATCCACTGCCACCAGTAAATCGTGTGTATGCGCTTGTTTTCCAGGAGGAGAAGCACTGAGCTTTCATCCGGTCTCGCAAGCCTTCTTCTGACTCCATGGCATATACCGCACAACGCCTACCACCTACGGGCTCTTCAACAGCCATTCTCACTTCAGCTAATCGCAAGAATCTCGTTTGTACACATTGTCATCGGAAGGGTCACGATAAAGGTTCCTGTTTCTAGATCACAGACATTTAAAAATGGTTCAAGGAGCTTAGGGAGAAAGCGAACTCCACCAAGAAGACGGCACCAGCTGCCCGACCAAATGCCAGCACTGGCCTCGGGGTTTCCGACGTCCCGGCCCTTCCACCTCTAACGCGATTTGCCAGTGCTCTCATTTCGCACCAGGGTTAGCCGCGGCGGCCTCCATTGGTAGTTCCCGTACCCATTCTGATATTGGCCCTGCTCTGTCTGATGACCAATGGAGCACGACCATGCATTTATTTAACCAGTTTAACTCTCTTTCTGACTATGGGTCAGGTAAGTTTACTTTGCCTTGGATTCTTGATTCAGAAGCCTCATATCACATGACTGGTGTCAGGGGTTCTCTTACTGATATAACTACTTCTATCGATACTGTGAATGTTATGCTGCCCGATGGACCCGTGTCGTCTACTACACAACATAGTTCTATCTGCTTTGGTGATGTCACCCTTAATCATGTGCTATACAAACCTGCTTTACGATGAAACTTGTTATCTTGCTCTAGGTTGTTATCTGCATTAAATTGTCTAGCATTGTTTACTGGAAATTGTTGCATTTTACAGAAAATCAGTACAAGGACTGTGATTGGCATGGGTGAACAGTAGGGGGGTTATTGGCTTCATCTACTGGATACGTTTGTTTATCCTCCTATCTTGTAGTCTTTCTCGACAGTTGCTTCCATATCTACTTCTTTTTTTTGGCATCAGTGTCTTGGACATCATTCCTCTACGGTGTTCTCTTCCATTTCTTCTATTGATTTTAGCAAAAATAAGACTTATGTTCCTTGCTCTGTATGTTATAA
The DNA here is from genome assembly GCA_037428765.1 of Rubia yunnanensis. Classification (NCBI taxonomy): domain Eukaryota; kingdom Viridiplantae; phylum Streptophyta; class Magnoliopsida; order Gentianales; family Rubiaceae; genus Rubia; species Rubia yunnanensis. Next base: position 69,971,230 of record CM075068.1, read on the forward strand.
GGCAAAATAGACTAGACATAGTTTTTCTTTGATTTCTTCAAATGCTACTGTATTATTTGAATTAATACATTGTGATGTTTGGGGCCCTCATAGAACACCATCTTCTAGTGGTACATTTTATTTTTTAATAATAGTTGATGGTTATTCCCGAGTTGTTTGGGTTTATTTGTTAGTAGCTAAGTCATATGTAACTTCTAGATTTATGGAGTTTTGTGCTTTAGTCATGAACCAATTCGAGCAACCTGTTCTACGTGTCCGGGCTGGCAATGACATTGAATTTTTGCCTTTGAGTTCCTACTTTACTGAATTTGAATACATTTTGAGACGTCTATGATTGATACACCACAGTAGAATGGTTGCGTTGAACGTAAGCAGCACCATTTGCAATATGTGGCGCATGCCTTGCGTTTATAAGCTAATATGCCAGTTGATTTTTGGGGAGAATGTGTTCTTACTAATGCTTATCTGATTAACTGGACACCGACAAAACATCTCAATTGCCGTACTCCCTTTGAGATGCTCTATGGATGAGCTCCAAATTACACAACTTTAAAGGTATTTGGATGCTTGTGTTTTGCTGCTCACATTCCCAGATACCGTGACAAGTTTGCACCAAGAAGTTGGCAATGTTTATTTCTTGGTTATCGTGCTGGAAAGAAAGGTTATTGCCTTTATGACATGGAATCCTGCACTTTCTTCAACAATCGGGATACTGATTTTTTTTGAAGACCAATTCCCGTATGCAGAAACTCCAACATCAGCCTCATCAATGGATCCCTGTTGTGCCACCACCTCACCGTTGGCATCAGCTTCGCCGCTGCTGGAGTCGTACCCGTCGGTCGCTGCCCTGCGTTCCCGCCAGCCGCTGACCTACGTCTATTGTTGGCCGCCGCTCTGTCTTCAGTGCTAGATCTGACGATCGGCCCTGACCACCGGCTACCTACTTTTCCAGTCCGATTGGTGAACGTCGTTTCACTCACCAAAATAATCTGCAAACTCTAATGATGAAATTAGTACAGTAGTAAGCAGAGTCGATCCCACGAGGAACGGAGCAAAATCTATAATAATATTCCTACTAATATAGAGCACTTTTGGTGTAGCCACCACGCCTTAATTTTCAGATTTATCTAACAACTAATAATGCAACTAACTAATATAAAATAATAATGCAACTAACAGATATAAATATCTAGTAAATATATGATGAATGCAATCGGCTCGGAATAACTCACATTAGTTAAACATCGATCATAGGCGCAAAGATAAATCAATTCATATGCATCTATCAGTTATAGGAAAGTAGGTACGCTTAACCTCCCCAATTCTTTCGTACTTTATCGACAATTAACCAATTATAATTAATTAATTATTTCTCTTACCAAGATGGTCCCGGAAAGTATTCGCTGAACCAGATACACACCTCGATAGCATTAAGAATGAAAAGAACCCGACATAGCAATTACCCAAGTATTCGCAAGTAGTAATGCACACTTAATTGTTCCCATCTTGCTATTACAGTCTTAGCTAGTTAGCTGTTTTCACAAGAACTTGCTACTTACTAACCCTTTCCAACGATTACGTATTGGTAGAATTAGATAGCATTATCCCAATAATATTCAAGTTGATCAGGCTTAAATCTATCAAGAATAAAATAAACCAAGAACAATCAAGAACACATAAGAATCAATTATAAAATAATTAGGCCTCACAATTCATAAACTAATGTTTGTTATTCCATGCCGATATATGAATTAGCTACTCATAATAATTAAACTAAGAAAATATATAATATAATAATCAAACATAATTAAAATAATAATTAAATAACTAACGAAAATCAAAATCAAACCAGGTACTCCGTAATTTATTTGCATGCAATTTATATTGCTGCAGTGCTTTTGCGTCTCTGTCTCCCAAGATTACAAAAATCCGTGTTTCTCCCGTGTATATATATTTATATACACCAAAACCAAATCCAAATCAACTTCTAATTACTTTTCTTCTTATGGAAGAAATAAGAAAATAAGATAATATCTATTCTAATTCTAAATAACTAATTCCTACAATTAAGGAGTTTTAAATGGAAGGAGATAATACAATCTTTATCAATATGGGCAGTGAATATATTTATTTCCTTCAAATCCACATCTCTTCAATAATTCACTTTTCACCCCATAACTTCACCAATTCTGCTTTTGCCTCTCTTCCTTTATCCATGGAAAAATGTCTTATAAAATAAGAACATTTTCCATTGGAGCACATCGCCTCATTAAAAACCTTAACCTGGAAAACCCAGTGGGAAAAAAACGTTGGTTAAGGGAAAAAGAGTACAATGTATAGCTCCCTCTCAATTCTCCGCAGTCAATGAATTCCTGTACCAAAAACACCTTAAAGTGCAAATTATATCTCAATAAAATCATAATAATCCCACAAAATATGAACACAATATAACACACATCAAATATCCTCACACTTGAATCATGCTTGCCCTCAAGTATGAAGTGAAGAATATAAGATCAATCAATAATCCACAATGTTCATAAATTCTCATTCCCTCATATGACTCTATCTAAAATGACCCTAAAAAGAAAAGGTAAGATAGAAACACAAATCACACAACTAAACAGATAAAAATTCAACATTTAAAAACTCTAGATTCTACTCTTATAACGATAAATTTTCCCCTGCCAAGGAGTAAATGATCACGTTAACGCACCTGGAAATCATCAACCCTTAAAGTAATTTAAATGAAAATGTTCAAGATCAGAAAATCTAATCATCAATTCAGTCAAAATCGGACAAGCAATGAATATTTTCTCACAGTTTCACTCAATCACTCTCAATATATGAAGGACATTCACTCAAATAATTCACAAGTTATAACATAGAGAAGTTAATATGCAAATCAGGAAGGTCTTTCTCAAGGGTTGTAACGGGGCTAGGGACCATTCAGATTGGTGAGATCCTAAGGGTTCTAAGCTCAAACAATATCGATCAAAATATTATGCATGTTTTTTTTTCCTTCAACCATCATCCATGTATAGTAGACATTCACCAACAATCTTCATCTCATTAAAGTAGGTGCTATATTTTTTTTCTTTTCTTTTCTTTTCTTTTTTCTTTTTTCTTTTTATTTTTTTTCCAGCACCATTCTTCTTCAATACAGTCAGAAACTGGTACTTTTTTTTTAGAGAAAAATCGCAACATAAAAATATGATTTTTTCTCTTTTTTTCCACTGTTACGCCCCTCCAGTTTGGCCAAACGGAACCCCGGTGTCACTGTTCATAATAAAATTCAGCCTTCATTTTTCTGAAACCGTTCAGTCTGGGTAAACTGGACACATACTCAGTAATGTCATCAACTCAAGAGAACACAATGGACGAATTTATCAACATTAATTCCAAGATCATGCATAATAGGGCCAAGAGAAAGGATAAAACAAGGCTTTGGCTAAATATATAGTAACTCATATCAAAGAACACAGTCAAAGCTTCAAAGTGTTTCACTAGGGGTTAATGTAATTGGTAGGCAATTTAAGCTGTGTGGTTCATCCTAGTGCCTTCCATCACTTTCACACATAACAACTCCAATTATAACAATGTGATCTCTCAGATTAAAGATTGATGTAGAGAGTGCTCTACTCTAGCTCAAACCTCACTTTAGTAGGCTAAAATATTCAATTAAACTCATCCTTTTTCGTCATCCCAAAAATCATATCAATCAAATTTCACAAATCGTAGAAAATCTCATTCAATAACTTCAAGGCATATTAGATTTACCAAGTTTGTTACAATGAAGTTTACAACCGGCAGGGTACTTTTATCAAGAGCCACTAGAATTTTCTCATGTCAAATTATCGACTCAAACAAGACAAAAACACATGTTTGACTGTAAAAAAAACTGAAATAAAAGAATTTTTTTTATTTTTTCCAAAAATACAAAACAAAACATACAAGAAACCTCCGCACACTTAAACTTTACTTGCCCTCCAGCAAATAATGCAAGGCTCTTATGAGAAAAGTTTTAACACATAGTCAACATCATAAAACAAATAAAAGGGAAAGATGGAACTTATAGTGGTGGGTTTCGGAGAAATTCTCAAACAAGAGGAAAGTGTTTGATCATAATCAGGTTCTGCCGCAAGCCTCCGTTTGGCCAAATGGAGCCCTGCGAGTCTAGTCTTCCAAATGTGTGAATTCTCTATGGTGCAAATTCAAGTACTTCAAATCTGTAGATCAAGAATTGAGATCAGATGAGACATTGAAATTCCTAAAAGATTAAAAAAAACTTAAAAGAAGAAAGAAAAAAAAACTAAGAAAATTGGGTTGCCTCCCAACTAGCGCTTTTGTTTATAGTCTTTGGCTAGACTTTTGGATGCCTTTAATGAATATTTGTTGGGCACAATGGAATTTCTTCCATTAATGCCACCTGAGAAGTATCATAGTACGGCAGTGCAAACTTTATCTCCACAGGGGTCGTAGCATCTGGCAAAGAAATTGGTGTAGGAGGGTCTTCTTCACTATGCCCCATTAATTCCCACATGTACGGATTGTCAGCATTGGGATCTGCCTCTCCTCCGTCCCCCAATACAGTATCAGGAACGGATTTAATCTCTGATTCGGATTCTGTCTTGGAAACAGCCTCTGTTTGGCCAAACAGAGGGTCTGCGGCAGCTTTCAGCTTCCTCTCCCTGGCGAGTTTCTAATTCTTCCTAGCTGTCTTTTCAACTTCAGAATCAAATATCAATTCTTGCTCCTGGGACCTGGTCATATACCAATAACTAAAAAAACAAAAAAAATCAGTAGCCAAATAAATAGAAATTAACTACCGTTCCCCGGCAGCGGCGCCAATTTGGTGAACGTCGTTTCACTCACCAAAATAATCTGCAAACTCTAATGATGAAATTAGTACAGTAGTAAGCAGAGTCGATCCCACGAGGAACGGAGCAAAATCTATAATAATATTCCTACTAATATAGAGCACTTTTGGTGTAGCCACCACGCCTTAATTTTCAGATTTATCTAACAACTAATAATGCAACTAACTAATATAAAATAATAATGCAACTAACAGATATAAATATCTAGTAAATATATGATGAATGCAATCGGCTCGGAATAACTCACATTAGTTAAACATCGATCATAGGCGCAAAGATAAATCAATTCATATGCATCTATCAGTTATAGGAAAGTAGGTACGCTTAACCTCCCCAATTCTTTCGTACTTTATCGACAATTAACCAATTATAATTAATTAATTATTTCTCTTACCAAGATGGTCCCGGAAAATATTCGCTGAACCAGATACACACCTCGATAGCATTAAGAATGAAAAGAACCCGACATAGCAATTACCCAAGTATTCGCAAGTAGTAATGCACACTTAATTGTTCCCATCTTGCTATTACAGTCTTAGCTAGTTAGCTGTTTTCACAAGAACTTGCTACTTACTAACCCTTTCCAACGATTACGTATTGGTAGAATTAGATAGCATTATCCCAATAATATTCAAGTTGATCAGGCTTAAATCTATCAAGAATAAAATAAACCAAGAACAATCAAGAACACATAAGAATCAATTATAAAACAATTAGGCCTCACGATTCATAAACTAATGCTTGTTATTCCATGCCGATATATGAATTAGCTACTCATAATAATTAAACTAAGCAAATATATAATATAATAATCAAACATAATTAAAATAATAATTAAATAACTAACGAAAATCAAAATCAAACCAGGTACTCCGTAATTTATTTGCATGCAATTTATATTGCTGCAGTGCTTTTGCGTCTCTGTCTCCCAAGATTACAAAAATCCGTGTTTCTCCCGTGTATATATATTTATATACACCAAAACCAAATCCAAATCAACTTCTAATTACTTTTCTTCTTATGGAAGAAATAAGAAAATAAGATAATATCTATTCTAATTCTAAATAACTAATTCCTACAATTAAGGAGTTTTAAATGGAAGGAGATAATACAATCTTTATCAATATGGGCAGTGAATATATTTATTTCCTTCAAATCCACATCTCTTCAATAATTCACTTTTCACCCCATAACTTCAGCAATTCTGCTTTTGCCTCTCTTCCTTCATCCCTGGAAAAATGTCTTATAAAATAAGAACATTTTCCATTGGAGCACATCGCCTCATTAAAAACCTTAACCTGGAAAACCCAGTGGGAAAAAAACGTTAGTTAAGGGAAAAAGAGTACAATGTATAGCTCCCTCTCAATTCTCCGCAGTCAATGAATTCCTGCACTAAAAACACCTTAAAGTGCAAATTATATCTCAATAAAATCATAATAATCCCACAAAATATGAACACAATATAACACACATCACCGATCCACCGACACACAGCCCGAGCCGATGCCACCGTATGCACTTCACGCACCGCCGTCTCCCGACCAAAGTTCCGCACTGCTTCCTGATGGGGTGTCTCCAGCCCCAGATACTTCTGACTACCGCCGCCTACTGCCCGCTCTGCCGCATGATTTGCTGGTTACTCTGGTGCCGCCTTCTACCACCAAGCTGCCTCCTACACGATAGAGTGTCTGTAATCGTAGACCTCCGTCTTACCCCGGATGATTATATTTGTGATGATTATGTCTGTGTTATTGCTACTGAAGAACCCCCCTACTGCTACGATCACTAATGCGCCATCACTATCCTCAGGTGTTCTCTATCTTCTTAATGATTATGTAAATTGTCATAAATGTTCTAGTACGCATTCTAGATTTTTGGGTGTAGTAACTTCTCATGCAGATCCCACCACTTATTCTGAGGCATCAAAGCATGCTCATTGGCAAGATGCTATGACTGAAGAGCTTACTGTGCTTGAGCGCAATCAGACATGAACAATGGCTCCTCTACCTCTGGACAAGACTGCAATTGGTTGTAAATGGGTTTACCGTACCAAGTTTAAATATGACGGTATCATTGAACGTCATAAAGCTCGCCGGGTGGTTCTTGGGAATCGTCTAATTGAAGGGATAGACTATAATGAGACATTTGCTCCTGTTGCGAAGATGAGTTCGGTTTGCCTATTCTTATCTGTTGCAGTTATTCATGGTTGGGAACTACATCAGATGGATGTGCATAATGCTTTTCTGCATGGTGATCTGCATGAAGAGGTTTTCATGCGTCCTCCACCTGGCTATCATTTGCCTCCTAAACAAGTATGCCGCCTTAAAAAATCTCATTATGGTCTTCGCTAGGCTCCTCGCATTTAGTTTGCAAAACTAGCTCAAGCTTTACGTGCATTTGGCTTTGTTCAGAGTAAAGCCGATTACTCTCTATTTTATTTTTCCCGTGGTTTGGTATCTTTGCATGTACTGGTTTATGTGGATGATTTGTTCATTGTTGGTAGTTCTTCGTCGCTTATCTCTGAATTCAAGAAATACTTGAGCTTTTATTTTCACATGAAAGTTTTTGGTCTGCTTAAGTATTTCTTGGGTATAGAGATTGCTAAAAGACCGGATGGGATGTTTTTTTCACAATGGAAGTATGCCCTAGACATTTTTCTGACACATGTTTATCTGCTTCAAAACCGAATGATTTTTCGATGGAGCAACATCACGGTCTGGTGCGAGTTGAAGCTCCATTTTGCCATGATCCTGAGCAATACCGGCTTCTGTTTGGGCGCTAGATCTACCTCACCATTACTCGTCCCGAGCTAAGTTATTCAGTTCATACCCTTGCACAGTTTATGAAGTCTCCTTGTGTTCCTCATTGGCAAGCTGTTATTCGTGTTTTACACTACCTGAAGAGTCATCCTTGTCAAGGTTTATTTCTCTCTTCATGTGGTACGTTGCATTTGATTGCTTACTATGATTCTGATTGGGCTACATGCCCTATTAGCCGGCATTCTTTTTCCGGATACTTTGTGATGATTGGTGATTCTCTGGTTTCTTGGAAGACTAAGAAGCAACCTACGATTTCTCGGTCTTCTGCTGAAGCGGAGTATCGTGGTATGATTGTTACCTATTGTGAATTGTTATGGCTTAAGTCTTTACTGAAAGACTTGAGGGTTACGCATTCTACTCCTATGCGTTTATTTTGTGACAGTCAATCTACTCTTCATATTGCGACAAATCCAATATTCCATGAACGTACAAAGCATATTGAAGTCGATTGTCATTTTGTCTGACATCTTGTGGAGTCTGGTACAATTGTTACTCATCATATCCGCACTACAGATCAACCTACTGACTTGTTTACCAAAGCTCTCAGACGTAACCGGCTTCATTCCTTGGCAAGTTGGGCATTTCTGATCCCCATGCTCCAATTGGAGGAGAAGTATTAAGAAATGTAGATATTACTTGTAATTGTAATTAGATTCTATTACCTTTTCTTAGTTTCTACATATTACCTTAGGTGATGTTGCATTAGGTCTAACACTTTTCAATATTATGTAACACTTAAATATTTAAGTACCACTTTATAAGTTATTGTAATATTTTTAATAAGTGTTGCAAAGAAAGTGTTATATTGGCTTTAGTTTGTAGTAGGGTAAAGTGACGCTAGACTGTGAAAGCGTTAAAATGACCCTGTGATTTTGACATTAATTTTGGCATTAACTGAACATAATGGTAGTACTCAATGAATACATATGATTGTTTCAACACATTCGAAAAACTAATTTATTTCAACGCATTCACAAATATATAGATTATTTTTTGTTTTACCCAACAGTAAATTAATTAAAAACTGAGGCTGGCTGCAAATTTTCTTTAATAATCTACAATTTTCATTTTCTTTATATTTTTAACATGGCAAAGTCTTGGGAAAGACAGTCTTTTCATATGCTTATGGAAAGACGGTGTATAACTAGAATAATAAAAGGTAAAAGGTCTTAGTTGCAATATTAAAATTTTAGTATGCAATATGTAGTAATTATAAAATTTATAACTCGGTTTATGCAACCCAAAAATTTTATCTTCATTTCTTCTTATTTACACTTTAAACCTTGGTCTTTCCATAACTTATAAAAATACCGTCTTTCAAGAGACGGACTCTTTTAACATTAATCAATAAAATGCCGATAACTTAAATTTTTTTGTGGACAACTATAGCTTGGAATTTAGAACCGCGGGTTAATTTCACTTAAGGCATACCTTCACTTCCAGTAGACCGGCAGATGTCATTGGCCATTGTAACATATTTCTAGCAATCATTATTAAAATATTATAATATCTTATAATGTGTTACTTTAATATTTAAAAAATATTAGTTAAATCTTGAAAAGTGTTACTTTAGATCTAATGCAATATCACCTAAAATAATACTAATAAAAGTGTTGCAATAAGTCGAACTTAATATTTTTAGAACCTAAAGTAACACTTTCAAAGTATTACAGTCGTTTTAGTTTATAGTACTAATAAATTTCTCTTCTTAAATATAGTTTGTCCCAGATGCAGGATCGATTATAGCGGTCTCTCACTTGGACCGTGTTCCCATTCAATTATGGGGTATCATGGCCTCTTTGACAAATGGGGCTTTCCGCTATATTCATGATAGGGCCGATTGGTTGTGATGTTTATTGTAAATATGTAATTCACAATGATTTCATTGATGCAAGGGTGTTATAATTTATAGAGTACAAAAGTTATACATTCATTGTATCTAGCCTACTCTAAATATAGACAAGAAATATTACAAATAAATACAAGAATATCTTAATATCAATCAAGATATTCTATCAATAAATACAAGAATATCTTGATATCAATCAAGATATTCTATCACCCCCCTTCAAGCGAAGCGTCGGATTGCTGGAGACGCAAAGCTTGGAACGAAACAACTCGAAGAGTGGGCGAGACAGTCCCTTAGTGAAAACATCAGCCACTTGAAGAGAAGAGGGAACATGACTAACACGAAGCTTCCCAGAGGTAACAAGCTCACGAACGAAGTGGTAGTCAATATCGATGTGCTTAGCCCGCTTATGGGCAACTGGATTTTGAGCCAGAAAAATGGCACTACTGTTGTCACAGAGCAGTAGCGGAGTGGAAGATCGAGGGACCCGAAGCTCACGTAGCAGTTGACACAACCAAGCCAACTCAGCCGCAGTATTGGCCATGGCACGATATTCGGATTCACAACTGGATCGAGAAACAGTAGGTTGCTTCTTAGCACTCCAAGAAACAAGATTTCCACCAAGGAAAATGGCATAGCCATAGGTGGAGCAGCGAGTCTCAAGACAACGAGCCCAATCAGCATCAGAGAAGCCAAGAATGGGAAGACCAGCAGGCGAAGGATGGAACGAAAGTCCATAGTGAAGCGTCCCATGAACATAGCGAAGGATGCGAGTGACAGCTTGAAAGTGATCATCCTTAGGAGACTGCAGAAACTGGCTGGCAGAGTTAACAACATAAGATAAATCTGGGCGAGTGATTGTCAAGTATTGCAGTGCACCAACAAGTGAACGATAAAGCTTGGCATTTGAGAATTCAGGACCAGCAGAGGTGACAAGCTGCGAACCAGGCACAAACGGTGTAGAGACATGCGCAGCATCCGTCATACCAGCTCACTGTAAAATTACCGTAGCGTACTTAGCTTGCCCCAAGAACAGCCCAGAAGAAGATCGAGTAACTTCAATGCCCAAAAAGTAGTGAAGAGAACCAATATCTTTGACGGAGAACTCTCAATCAGCACAAACAATGAACCCTCGAATGAGATCGGAGTTATTTCCGGTGAGGATGATGTCGTCAACATACACCAACAATATAGCACAGTCGATCCTCAAGCATAAACAAATAGTGAAGTGTCAGTCAAACAGCACTTAAACCCTAAACGGAGAAGAAAGGAGCTGAAGCACTGGAACTAAGCCCAATGAGCCTGTGGCTTTCCGAAGGCAACAGATAAAATTCGGATGAACAGGATCAGAAAATCCAGCTGGCTGCTCCATGTAGACCGGAGAATCAAGAACACCATTAAGGAAAGCGTTCCTGACATCGAGCTGATGAAGAGGCTAAGAGAAGGTCGTGGCAAGAGCAAGGATGATCCAGACAGTGGAGGCTTTAACGACAGGACTAAAGGTATGAGTAAAGTCAAACCCAGGCAGCTGAGTAAATCCTTGGGCAACAAGACCAGCCTTATACCTATCACTAGAGCCATTGGGACGATGTTTGAGACGATAAACCCATTTAGATCCAACAACATTAGCATCTGAGGGTCGAGGAACAAGATCCCAAGTGTGTTGCTGGCGGAGAGTTCGCATCTCCTCATCCATGGCAGAAGTCCAACGGGAATCTTTAATAGCGGAATGAAACTCTCGCAGCTCAGTCTCGGCAAGCAATACAGCAAGAAGTCCAGTCATCTCATAATCAGCAAACTGACAATTAGCGGTAAGACTGCTTGTTTGCAAATGGGTAGTCATGCGGTGAATCGGTCGCGGTGGTGAAGGCGACGGAGAGGAAGCAGACGGTGCTGGAGATTGAGATGGGGATGGCAATGATGACGGTGCAGGAGTTGAGGTCGACGACGGTGTTGGAGTCGGGTTTGCCGGTGGTGCTGGAGTCGGGTTTGCCGACAAGATAGGATCATACAAGTCTGCAAAGACAGAAACATCCAAGGTTGCTGGAGCAGCAGAAGTAGAATCAGCAGCTGCTGGAAAGGAGGTCTCATCAAAATGGGCATGGAAAGTGAGGTAGACATTCTTGGATGAGGGGTCAAGGCAGCGAAAACCTTTGTACTGCGCACTATAACCAAAAAAAATGCATGGAACACTTTGAGGAGCGAGCTTATGGGGTGCAAACGTCCGTATATAAGGATAAACTCTACACCCAAAAGGATGAAAGTTAGAGTAATCAGGATGACGGCCATGGATCAGAAAGGAGGGAGACACATTGTGAAGAACAGGCGTAGGGAGACGGTTGATGGTATAAGTGGCAGTGGCGAAGGCAACATCCCAGTAAGATGGTGGTAGCTGAGAGTGCATCAACATTGACAGTCCCATTTCCGTAATATGCCTGTGTTTGCGTTCGGCTCTACCATTCTATTCTGGTGTGGCTGGACAAGAAATTTGATGAAAAATTCCCTTCGCAGAGAAATGAGCCCGTAAACGCGCATTAGTGAATTCAGTGCCTCCATCACTTCGAAACACCTTAATCGAGTAGGAAAACTGATTTTCAACCAAGTTTTGAAACTGCACGAATGTCTCAAAAAAGTCTGATTTTCGCTTCAACGGATAAAACCAAGTAAAGCGCGAAAAATCATCCATAAAGATCGCATAATAAGAGAAACCACTTTCTGATAAAATAGGAGCAGGACCCCATAAGTTGCAGTGTACTAAAGCAAGAAAAGAAACAGCCCGTCTGGGATTATCCATAAATGAAAGCCTTTTTCCTTTAGCTCGTTCACAGGAAGAACATAAAGAGGGTGTAGGCGAAAAAGATGTAACCTTAACTAGGTTGAACTTATTTAATAATGAAATAACTGAAGGGGAAGTATGGCCTAGTCTAGTATGACATATGTCAAAAGGCGCCCTATGTTTATTTGCTTGAATATAAGCAACAAAAGCAGCACCACCTTGTTCTAGCACATAAAGACCTTGCTCACATCGTCCTCGGCCCACGATTTCCTTTTTGGACCGTGTTTGAATAATAAAAGAATTTTCATCAAATGATATCACAGCATTTAAATCCCTTGTCAGTTTACTAATGGAGAGAAGGTTTTTCGTAATATCAGGTACCACCAACAAATCAGATAAGCATAAATCACTAGAAAACCGACGCTGACCAATATGAGTAATTTTAACAGATCTACCATTAGCAATAGCGACAGAACGGTTACCGTTATAGGGAGTGATGCTGTCAAGACCAGACAATGTGGAAGCCATGTGGTTGGTAGCACCAGAGTCTAGATACCAGTCAGAAGCATTGTCGAGAGATACCGAGGGCTGAAAAACATCAGCAAGATTTGCAGACTCCGGATTTGGGTTGGTGCAAGTGCGAGCTGTGTGACCATATTTATAACAAAGTTGGCATTTGGGATTCCACCTTCGTTTACTACGACGAGCACCGCCACCAGCAGCAGCAGATTGACCAGAGGAGCTACCACCACAAATTGCACGACCAGAACCACCAGAGCGCCCAGAACCGCCGCTAGGCGCGTGGGGTTTGACGTGCCTGTCGGTGGCTCGTGTTGGCCACGCGCCTGGGAGTTCGAGGAAAAACCACCTGAAAATGCCTATGCAGAGGTTGCAAAAGTGACGGGAGCAGGATCAGAACCCATGTCAGTATGAGAACCACTAGAAGCGAGGAAGATCTCGTGACTTCTGGCCCTTGCGACAACGTCGGCATACGCCGGAATCTGGGGTTGCGACATTTGCACCGCTTGGAAATTGGAGAAGGCTGAGCCGAGACCGCAAAGAAAAATCATGGCGCGATCCTTGTTGCCGACTGGAGATCCAACAGAAGCAAGGTCGTCGGTGATGGTCTTGAAGCGGCGGTGATATTCCATGACAGTGGAGGAGCCGCAACGGATTGTGTGCAGCTCGTCACGGAGTTGCAACTCTCGAGTGTTGGACGTGTTGTCGAACGCCGCCGCCAGAGCCTCTCACATGGCCTGAACAGTCTCGCAGCCGATCGTTTTTAACATGGATTCTTCGGTTAGCGACGATCGGAGAAGAGCCTGAAGGACCTTGTCCTGCACCGTCCAAGCCTCCGGCGTGAGGGCTGAGGGATACGACGTTCCAGCAGCAGAATCGTTGGGTTTTGGCAGAGAACCGTCGAGGTACGCAAAAAACCCAGCAGATTGAAACAACACCTGCACCTGAGATCGCCACGCCATGAAATTTCCAGTGTTGAGCTTGATCGGCAACATATGGATCATGGTGGCGTAGGTCAGAGATTTTCCGGTCTCCATCGGAACGACGAGAGCACACCGGCGGCAGGATTTGGTCTGGATCGGAAGAGCTTTAGACACCTAGCAGTGGGCTAGAGTTTGTAAGGTTAGGGTTTGAATACTGCACCTAACGAATGTGTATGGGAACCAAATCTGATACCATGTGAATATCAAATTCAGAATGATTTCATTGATGCAAGGGTGTTACAATTTATAGAGTACAAGAGCTATACATTCATTGTATCTAGCCTACTCTGAATATAGACAAGAAATATTACAAATAAATACAAGAATATCTTAATATCAATCAAGATATTCTATCAATAAATACAAGAATATATCATTTATCATGTTCGTTGTGCCCATTAGCGAACTACATGAATTATGCCTACATAAAATACAGTGGCGGAGCCAGGAGGAAATGTTAGGGGGGGCTGAAAAGAGACAAATTTTTTTTTTGCAGGCGGCCGAAGGTGGACTGCGGCAGGCGATGGTACCGTGGTGGATGCGTTTTGCTGGAGTTTGGAAGAAGAAGAGTATAATAGGTTTGGCTTTGGCGTTTGGGCTTAGATGGAGTATATTAGGTTTAATTTATATTTGGGCCAATTGGGTTTCAGCCCAATTGGCCCCTTATATATTTTTTTTAACTTCAGCTAAACAAAACGACGTCGTTTCGCTTAAGCAAAACGACGTCGTTTTGTTTAGTTATACAAAAAAAAAAACTTCATCTTCTTCATTAACCTTGCCACTGCGCCTCACGGAGTCACGACCACTTTCTTTCGCTCGCAGCCTCGCTCCAGCGCCGACGACTCAAGGGGGGCGGAATCCGGTGGGTTCCGGTGGCTTTAGGCCTAAATTCCGAGCCGCCAGATCTTAGGAGAGGCGCTAGCACCCCCTCGCCCCCAGTTCCGCCGCTGATAAGAAATGGTCCTAGCGCATTGCTTCGTTGTGCCTTGCCGTGTAGGCATAATTAGAGTGATATATACCAATATGAGATATGATCACATATAATAATGTCCCTTTTACTCATGGAATAAGATTACTTGTAGGACAAGTTTCATGCTGGCGAGTTCCAGAACCTTCTGGTCAGGCCCATTTGTCAACCTGTCATGTAATGGACTTTACACATATTTGACTCTTAATAAGTACTTTTTTATTGATTTGGGCTAAAATGCGTGATGTAGTCTTATCAACTAATTCCTAGACAGCAACCTTGGTTTAATTAAAGCTAAGGTTTTATAGAGAAATTGCTAAGTTTGTGGCTACAATTGCCACAAACAGCAAATGCATGTGGAGGACGCATTTTCGTAATGCGTCCTCTCATTTTTTATTTTTATTTTTTGTTAATTTTCAGTCAAAAAAGTCAAGCGGCGAAGGAGGTGATGCCACGTGGCGAGGACGCATTTCCGTAATGCGTCCTCTATTTTTTTTCTTTTTTGGAAGGCTGGTCAAACATATCAGGCGCCACGTGGCGAGGACGCATTTTCGTAATGCGTCCTCTGTGGCTTTTATATTTAAATTTAAATTTAAATTTATATTTGTATTTATATATAGGCAAAGTCTTGGGAAAGACGGTCTTTCCATAGGATTATGGAAAGACGGAATTTGATTAGAATATTAAAAGGTAAAAGGTTTTAGTTGCAATATTAAAATTTTAGTATGTAACATGTAGTAGTTATAAAATTTATAACCCGGTTCATGCAACCCAAAAATTTTATCTTAATTTCTTCTAATTTACACTTTAAATCTTGGTCTTTCCATAACTTATGGAAAGACCGTCTTTCAAGAGACGGACTCTTATATATATGTATATATTTATATTTATTTTATATTTATATTTATATATATGAATATATATATATATATATATATATTTATATTTATATATATGTTTATATATATATATATATTTATATTTATATATAGGTATATATATTTATATATATATATGTATATATATGTATATATTTATATATATATATATTCATATATATATATATATATCTTTATTTATATATATCTTTATTTATATTTATATATTTATATATATTTTTATATTTATATATATTTTTACATTTATATATATGTATATTTATATTTATATATATCTTATATATATATATCTTTATTTATATTTATATATATATATATATATATATATATGTATTTATATTTATATTTATATATATTTTTATATTTATATATATATGTATATATATATATATATATATTTATATATATATTTATATATATATATATTTATATTTGTATATATATCTTTATTTATATTTATATTTATATTTATGTATATTTTTATATTTATATATATATATTTTATATTTATATATATTTATATATATATATATATATATCTTCATTTATATTTATATATATGTTTATATATATATATCTTTATTTATATTTATATATATGTATATATTTATATTTTTATATATATATTTATCCGTATATATATATTTATATATTTATTATATTTTATATTTATATATATTTATATATATATATCTTCATTTATATTTATATATATGTTTATATATATATATATATATCTTTATTTATATTTATATATATGTATATATTTATATTTATATATATATATATATATTTATCCGTATATATATATTTTTATATATTTATCCGTATATGTATATATTTTTATATATATCTTTATTTATATTTATATTTATATTTATGTATATTTATATATATGTATATATTTATATATATATATTCATATATATATATATATATATATCTTTATTTATATTTATATTTATATATATTTTTATATTTATATATATGTATATATTTATATATATATTCATATTTATATATATATATATATCTTTATTTATGTTTATATTTATATTTGTATTTATATATATGTATATATGTATATTTATTTATATTTATATTTATATTTGTATTTATATATATGTATATATGTATATTTATTTTATATTTATAATTATAATGAAGATACATATATTTATTTTATATTTATATAAAATTTGAAATTCAACAGATTTTACCTAGTAAAACATTAAAATCTATCTACCAACAAGGGTTATTAGAATTTAATAAAGCTTATTCAATTAAAATCCATGAAGAAATATTACCCATGAATCAAGAGGTACAATCTATAAGATTGTTATCTAGACAAGCTATTAATAAGTATAGAGAACAAGGATATAGGTTTTTACATTTTGGACTAATCCAAATAGCATTACATCCATTAGTAAGATTAGGAATTGATACTCCAATATTTATAGCATTAAGAGATGATAGACTGATTAAGTATCAAGATTCAATATTAGCTATGGTACAAACTAACATTTGTAATGGAACAATAAGGTTTGATTGCATTCCTAACTATTCAGTAAGTTTATCAGATCCAAATATAATGGAATCATTAAAATTAGATATTCAATTAAAACAAGATAAAATTTTTAGTAATACAGAACATTTTGTATTAATTTATAGAGTTTATTTCAAATTAATGCAGTCTATGATTCCAACAGCACTTAGATTAAATCCAACAGAAAAAGATGAATCGGTATTTGTCACCACTAATTCTGATAATATTACAATAGAAACTCCTAAGCTATTAAAATGGACTGAGATCACTATTCCAGTAGAAATATTAGCTGAAAGACCATTAAGTATTCAAAGAAACATAAGAATTACAGAGCCATCTAGAATGGAAGAACAAGAAAATGGAAAGGTATTAATATCATTTAATAAATCCATGTCTAGTAGATATTCATCAAGACAATTCCCCCCAACAAGATATATATCATCAAGATTATGCACATAGGCATTCCACTTCTGATATTCCATCCAGTATTCATGAAACAAGAGTTAGATATTCCACTCCATTGCCAGAAATAATTCCAGATACAACTTCATCCATAGGTTCACCTACATTAAGTCAAATGAGACATCAAGAGATTAATGTAATGTCTAATGTTGATGATAATTTCAAAATAGATAAAGAATATTTAAATAAAGATTATTATGACATAGAGAATAATACAAATAGAATTTGGTTTGAAAAATTTGATGATGACATGAGAGAAAAACTAAGAAAGGAATTTCATAAATTTTTAGAGTTAAAACAATTAAAGAGAATGAAATTCTTTGTATGGTTAGAACATCATTTAAAAACAGAACAAATAATAAGAAAAAGTAATTTTACTGAAATTCCAGTCATCAATGTACAGTCAAATTTATATAAAAAATGGAAACTATCAAATAATACAATAGTAAGTTCCATTCATCCACCATTACAATCAGTACATATTTCAACTGAAGAAACAACAATAGTTGCATCACCATTCAAAACTGGTAGACCAGGAACTGATTTAGATACAACAAATTTGGCAGATATTAAAAAGATTTATGAACAAAATAATTATTCTAATCAATTGTTACATACTATAGCAAACCAAGTAGATTTTATTTCAACTAAGTTAGATAACAAACAAGAGATAATTAAAGGTCATAAACCTCATTTTCAGGTTTCCCCTTTTACTAAGAAAATGGAAGATTCATTATCATTAAATAAAAAAGAAACTAAAATTCAAATTACAGATAAACCAAGTAGTTCAACCCAATTAGGAGTTATATCCCAAGTCAATCCAGGAGATTCAGAAGAAGAAAAATTTTTAGAAACTTATTCCAGTTTAGAAGAAGAATCAGAAGAGTCAGAAGACTATTCAATTGATACAAAGGAAGAAAACAAAAGATTTTTACAACAAATTTCGTTAATAGAAGATCAATTCCAGGATCCAGAAGACATTCCATTTAGTATTAATAAATTAAATAATTACAGTAATAATTGGAAACAACATAGGACTAAGGCCTATTATCCAAGACCTACTCCTCCTGACCTTCAATTTGAAGAAAAAAATCCAGCATTCAGTAGTTACAATGGATCATCTATATATCAATGGAATATAGATGGTTTATCTGAATATCAAATATTAAATTTATTACAAGAAATGGGCATGGCCAGGATGGCCTATAAAGCTTCATTAGGATTAGCTGAACCAGAAATAGTTATGTTACTTGTAACAGGCTTTACTGGTCAATTAAAAGGATGGTGGGATAACCACTTAGCCTTAGATGATAAACAACAAATTATGGAGCATGAAACAGAAGAAATAATAGGAGAAAATGAGAATTTAGTATTAACAACAGTTAAAGACGGTTCTACTTATTTGGTTTATGTTATATCAATGTATTTCTTAGGAGACCCAGAGGATACTACAGAAAGTTCAAGAATAAGTTTAACTAATTTAAGATGTCCAACATTAAGTGATTTTAAATGGTATAAAGATATATATTTAACCCAGGTTTATAGGAGAACTGATTCAAATTCCCCATTTTGGAAAGAAAAATTTATTTCAGGATTACCAACACTATTTTCACAAAGAGTACTTACTAGTTTAAAGAAAAGAGTAGGAACAGAAAATATAAATTATAATTTAATGACATTTGGACATATATGTAATTTTATAAAGAAAGAAGCATTAAATTTATGTCAAGATTTAAAAATTCAACATAAATATGGTAATGAACGAAAAGAAATGGGATCATTTTGTCAACAATTTGGTATTCCAGGAATTAAACCTCCATCATCTCAATATAAAAGATTTAAAAAATTAAAAAAGAAAGAAAAATCTAAACAGAGAAAATCTCATAAAAAAGATTATTTCAAAAAAGATCAAGATTATTACAAAAAAGATGATAAAAAAGGAAAATCAAAAAGAAAAAAACAAAGCAATTTTAAAAATATTCAATGTTATAAATGTAAAAAGTTTGGTCATACTGCAAATTATTGCAAAACTGAAAAGAAAATTAATGCTCTAGAAGATTCAGAATTAAAAACCAAATTAATGAATATATTCATAGATAACTCAGAATCAGATTATGAATCTACATCAAATTACTCTAGTGATTCAGATTGTAATTGTAGAATTCCAACTATAAATATGCTAAATCAATTTTCAAATAAGAAAAAAGAAATATTAGAAATACTAGAGAAAATGAAAAATTCTGAGGATAAAAATGAATACATAGATAAATTAAAAGGATTTGTGATAGAAGGACAAAAGCCTATAATTACAGAAGCTTTTAGTCTAAGTAAAACACTTAAAAAATATTCAGAAATGGAAAAAGCAACAACATCTAAGAAAACTCATACAAATGAATATTTAGATATTAGAAATGAAATTAGTCAATTAAAAAGTGAAATGGCACAAATTAAATCAGAAATAAATAATTTAAAAGATAAAGACATAGAACTAGAAGTTAAATTACTATCATTACAAGAACCCAATATGCCATCTACTTCTGATAATGATATTATGATATCACATGATATTCCAACACAACAACAATTTTTTAATACTATTAATAAGATCAACATGGAAAAATGGTATTCATTAGTAACAATTGGAGTTAAAGATTTTAGTACAACAGTTGTAGCATTAATTGATAGTGGTGCTGATCAATCATGTATTAGGTCAGGCATCATTCCAAGCAAATATTTAGAAAAAACTAATGAAAAACTAGCAGCTGCAAATGGAACACCAATGACTATTAAGAAAAAATTGTCAAATGGATTTATTAGTAATAATGATTATGTTATTAAACATTCATTTTTAATACTAGAAAATGTAACTTATGATGCAGTATTAGGAAATCCATTTCTATATCAAATAACCCCATTTAAAAAAACCCAACAGGGGATTAGTACAAAAATATTAGGAAAGAAATTATTATTTTCTTTTCTAAATCCGCCTAGTCAAATAGAATTACATTTATTACAGACTAATTCAATTTATAAGAATTTGTTTCTTTTAAACAATAAGAGTAAAGAAATTTTATTTCTAAAAGAAGAATTTAGTTATGCTCACACAGAAGAACAATTAAAGAAAGCTACAAAACAAATTACTAATATAGAAAAAGAATTTAAGACACAAGTATGTTCAAATCATCCCAATGCTTTTTGGGATAGGAAAAAACACATTGTTTCTTTACCTTATGAAAAAGAATTCAACGAACAAAATATTCCAACAAAATCCAGACCTATTCAGATGAATAAAGAACTATTAGAATTATGTAAACAAGAAATTCAAGATCTTTTAAACAGAAAATTAATTAGAAAGAGCAAATCTCCTTGGAGTTGCTCAGCTTTCTATGTAAATAAAAATGCAGAAAAAGAACGAGGAGTTCCTCGATTAGTTATAAATTACAAACCATTAAACAAAGTTTTACAATGGATTAGATATCCTATTCCAAACAAAAGAGATTTAATCAATAGGTTAGCTAATGCAAAAATATTTTCAAAATTTGATTTAAAATCAGGTTATTGGCAAATTCAAATTAATGAAACAGATAAATACAAAACAGCATTTGTAGTACCATTTGGCCAATATGAATGGAACGTTATGCCATTTGGACTCAAATATGCACCATCAGAATTTCAAAATATTATGAATGATATTTTTAATCCATATTCAACCTTTGTTATGGTTTATATTGATGATATACTTGTTTATTCTCAGACATTAGAAAAACACATTAAACATTTATATATTCTATTAAAAGTCATACGGACTAATGGGTTAGTCATTTCAGAATCTAAAATGAAGTTATTTCAAACAAATGTCAGATTTCTTGGTTTTCATATTCATTTGGGAACCATTAGACCAATTCAAAGATCTATTGAATTTGCAACTAAATTTCCAGATGAAATTAAGGATAAAACACAATTACAAAGATTTTTAGGCTGTGTAAATTACATTTCTGATTTTTTCCCCAACATTAAAATATTATGCAAGCCATTATATGCCAGACTAAAGACTAATCCTCCAGAATGGACTAGTCAACACACTCAAATAATAAAAGAAATAAAATTAAAAGCCAAGTCACTTCCATGTTTAGGTATTCCAAATCCAGATGCGTTTATGATTGTTGAAACTGATGCATCTGATTTAGGTTATGGAGGTATATTAAAACAAAAATATGAAAATAAGATAAACATAGTAAGATATTATTCAAGATTTTGGTCAGATACTCAAAAGAACTATTCTACTGTTAAAAAAGAAGTTCTATCCATAGTTTTATGCATTTCAAAATTCCAAGATGATTTATACAATAAAAGATTTTTATTAAATATTGATTGCAAATCAGCAAAAGATATTTTGCAAAAGGATGTTAAAAATTTGGTTTCTAAACAAATCTTTGCCAGATGGCAAGGGATTTTATCAGTTTTTGATTTCGATATTCAGTTTATTAAAGGAAAAGATAATTTTATTCCTGATTTTTTAACTCGTGAATTTCTTACAGGAAATCATGAGTCATTCAAGATCCAGCAAGGATTATCAAAATCCTAGACCCCTTACTCCATCAATTTCTTCACCAATTCCAATAGAGGATTTTCCTCCCATTCCTTATTCCACAATAGCACAAACTCCACATTCAAGGTTGGTCACCAGCCAAATTCCACCTTTGACTTCAAATTTTGTACCATTAAGAAGAGCTCAAACGCCTATGCCTACTTCTCAGGCATCATCCAGCCATTCCACACCTACTACAATTTATTTTGATAAGCCATTCCCAGAAAATATTGTGACTACTCATTTCATTACAGAACCTGATGTTCCCCAATTAAAAGTATTTGTTTCAAATATTTTCAAGCCCTCATGTTTATGGATGACTGATGACATCCATAAAACTCAACAATATTATGAACTCATTTTAGTAGACACCCAGTCTATTGATTTAAATCATATTCAAAATAAACAAGACCCAAATAGGGTTGATTATTCCAAAGTTTGTATTAAAAAGATTCTGACTCCCCAGCAATTTTCCAATATCCATTCCATAGTCCCATTTTCAATAGACTACTTTCCAAGTGGATACAATTATGGTGATTACATGAATGCCTGGTATCGAACTTTCTTCCTTAGATCGTTCGATCACTCTTGGTTCATTAATTTCCATGCCACATTTAATAATGTGTTTCCAGATTGGTTTCAAGATTGGTGGTTCAAATTTGGACCAACCAAGGAAATTTACCCTACTCCAGTTTCAGAGGGATTCCAAACTTTCAATACCCTTAGCAAACAATTCCTGAAAAATTCCAAAGAACAGGACTTAAAAATGTTATTCCATTCATTCTTCAGGATACCTTGGATTTTTGCTTGGAGTTTCCAAGTAAAACCAGTCTATCCTTCTTATCCATTATCCCTTATTCGGCAATTCAAAGTTAAGTGGTGGAACAATTTCAAAACAGACGCTTGTTCCAGCAAAGGCGTCACCCATTATTTTCAAACAGGACAAAGATTAAGGATTACTTCACCACCTCCTACTCCAATTTCAAGACCCAGTCCAATTCAAAGACCAATTCCACAATTTCCGAATCCACTTCCAGAAACAAATGAAGAAATGCAGAGAGCTCTAGCATTTTACAGAGCTTATGCTAGAGAACAACAATCCATTCCACAAGATCAGACTGACAATAATTTCCAGGACAGCCAGGATCCCTTCGATTTTTAATCAATAATTCATATGGGTCCAAGCTCCCATTCAAATCTCAAGATTCAGCATTGATAGTGGGTCCAAGCTCCCACTAATTATGTCAAATTCAACAAAGAGGCCGACATGGTGGGTCCCAGCTCCCACTGAGAATTCCAAATTCAACAAAGCAGCCAACAGAGTGGGTCCCAGCTCCCACGACGAATTCAAAATTCAACAAAGCAGCCACTAAGTGGGTCCCAGCTCCCACTAAGGATTCAAAAATCAACAAAGCAGCCACCAAGTGGGTCCCAGCTCCCACTACGGATTCAATCAATGGACAAGATTGCAGATCAGAATTTCAAAGGCCAAGATAAATGGATTCCAATCTCGGATTTCAAATTTGTAATAGACTAGTTGCATTCAGAATTCTATAAGTAGCATTCATTTCCAATGTATTAGGCACGCTTGAATTATCGCCCCCTCTTGCATACATCTTTGCAATCTCCTCATTCTGAATTGTTCGTACAATCAACAATTCCTTAACCTTTGTAAGCCTTTAAATTAATTCCAAACAAGAATTTTATTCACTTTGTGTCTCTTATATTTATGCTTTATTACTGCTTTATGATTACTGTTGCTCTATATTTATAAGATCTACTTACCTGCTGCCACTGGTATCAGAGCCATCTGAGTATGAATTTTAAATCCCTATCGAGTGTTAGAGTTATTATAATTGATGAACTTAATTACTGCTTGACCTTGTTGAGTCTTAAAGCCTTGAACTATACCCGTAAATCGGTTGGTCAACCCAGCAGGTGGTCGTAAGAGGTGGTCCACGTGTGGTATAGATCGTGAGTAATAAGACAATTCGTGAGTCGTGACAGTAATTAACGAATCAGTTTAAATAACAAAGACATGGGAGAAAGGATAAAGAAATTCTTATTTGGAAGTTCTAGTACTGCTGTTACAGGAACAGCATCATCTTCTTCATCTTCATTTTCATCAAATATTTTACAAAGTCATGAAATTCAACAGATTTTACCAAGTAAAACATTAAAATCTATCTACCAACAAGGGTTATTAGAATTTAATAAAGCTTATTCAATTAAAATCCATGAAGAAATATTACCCATGAATCAAGAGGTACAATCTATAAGATTATTATCTAGACAAGCTATTAATAAGTATAGAGAACAAGGATATAGGTTTTTACATTTTGGACTAATCCAAATAGCATTACATCCATTAGTAAGATTAGGAATTGATACTCCAATATTTATGGCATTAAGAGATGATAGACTGATTAAGTATCAAGATTCAATATTAGCTATGGTACAAACTAACATTTGTAATGGAACAATAAGGTTTGATTGCATTCCTAACTATTCAGTAAGTTTATCAGATCCAAATATAATGGAATCATTAAAATTAGATATTCAATTAAAACAAGATAAAATTGTTAGTAATACAGAACATTTTGTATTAATTTATAGAGTTTATTTCAAATTAATGCAGTCTATGATTCCAACAGCACTTAGATTAAATCCAACAGAAAAAGATGAATCGGTATTTGTCACCACTAATTCTGATAATATTACAATAGAAACTCCTAAGCTATTAAAATGGACTGAGATCACTATTCCAGTAGAAATATTAGCTGAAAGACCATTAAGTATTCAAAGAAACATAAGAATTACAGAGCCATCTAGAATGGAAGAACAAGAAAATGGAAAGGTATTAATATCATTTAATAAATCCATGTCTAGTAGATATTCATCAAGACAATTCCCCCAACAAGATATATATCATCAAGATTATGCACATAGGCATTCCACTTCTGATATTCCATCCAGTATTCATGAAACAAGAGTTAGATATTCCACTCCATTGCCAGAAATAATTCCAGATACAACTTCATCCATAGGTTCACCTACATTAAGTCAAATGAGACATCAAGAGATTAATGTAATGTCTAATGTTGATGATAATTTCAAAATAGATAAAGAATATTTAAATAAAGATTATTATGACATAGAGAATAATACAAATAGAATTTGGTTTGAAAAATTTGATGATGACATGAGAGAAAAACTAAAAAAGGAATTTCATAAATTTTTAGAGTTAAAACAATTAAAGAGAATGAAATTCTTTGTATGGTTAGAACATCATTTAAAAACAGAACAAATAATAAGAAAAAGTAATTTTACTGAAATTCTAGTCATCAATGTACAGTCAAATTTATATAAAAAATGGAAACTATCAAATAATACAATAGTAAGTTCCATTCATCCACCATTACAATCAGTACATATTTCAACTGAAGAAACAACAATAGTTGCATCACCATTCAAAACTGGTAGACCAGGAACTGCTTTAGATACAACAAATTTGGCAGATATTAAAAAGATTTATGAACATAATAATTATTCTAATTAATTGTTACATACTATAGCAAACCAAGTAGATTTTATTTCAACTAAGTTAGATAACAAACAAGAGATAATTAAAGGTCATAAACCTCATTTTCAGGTTTCCCCTTTTACTAAGAAAATGGAAGATTCATTATCATTAAATAAAAAAGAAACTAAAATTCAAATTACAGATAAACCAAGTAGTTCAACCCAATTAGGAGTTATATCCCAAGTCAATCCAGGAGATTCAGAAGAAGAAAAATTTTTAGAAACTTATTCCAGTTTAGAAGAAGAATCAGAAGAGTCAGAAGACTATTCAATTGATACAAAGGAAGAAAACAAAAGATTTTTACAACAAATTTCGTTAATAGAAGATCAATTCCAGGATCCAGAAGACATTCCATTTAGTATTAATAAATTAAATAATTACAGTAATAATTGGAAACAACATAGGACTAAGGCCTATTATCCAAGACCTACTCCTCCTGACCTTCAATTTGAAGAAAAAAATCCAGCATTCAGTAGTTACAATGGATCATCTATATATCAATGGAATATAGATGGTTTATCTGAATATCAAATATTAAATTTATTACAAGAAATGGGCATGGCCAGGATGGCCTATAAAGCTTCATTAGGATTAGCTGAACCAGAAATAGTTATGTTACTTGTAACAGGCTTTACTGGTCAATTAAAAGGATGGTGGGATAACCACTTAGCCTTAGATGATAAACAACAAATTATGGAGCATGAAACAGAAGAAATAATAGGAGAAAATGAGAATTTAGTATTAACAACAGTTAAAGACGGTTCTACTTATTTGGTTTATGTTATATCAATGTATTTCTTAGGAGACCCAGAGGATACTACAGAAAGTTCAAGAATAAGTTTAACTAATTTAAGATGTCCAACATTAAGTGATTTTAAATGGTATAAAGATATATATTTAACCCAGGTTTATAGGAGAACTGATTCAAATTCCCCATTTTGGAAAGAAAAATTTATTTCAGGATTACCAACACTATTTTCACAAAGAGTACTTACTAGTTTAAAGAAAAGAGTAGGAACAGAAAATATAAATTATAATTTAATGACATTTGGACATATATGTAATTTTATAAAGAAAGAAGCATTAAATTTATGTCAAGATTTAAAAATTCAACATAAATATGGTAATGAACGAAAAGAAATGGGATCATTTTGTCAACAATTTGGTATTCCAGGAATTAAACCTCCATCATCTCAATATAAAAGATTTAAAAAATTAAAAAAGAAAGAAAAATCTAAACAGAGAAAATCTCATAAAAAAGATTATTTCAAAAAAGATCAAGATTATTACAAAAAAGATGATAAAAAAGGAAAATCAAAAAGAAAAAAACAAAGCAATTTTAAAAATATTCAATGTTATAAATGTAAAAAGTTTGGTCATACTGCAAATTATTGCAAAACTGAAAAGAAAATTAATGCTCTAGAAGATTCAGAATTAAAAACCAAATTAATGAATATATTCATAGATAACTCAGAATCAGATTATGAATCTACATCAAATTACTCTAGTGATTCAGATTGTAATTGTAGAATTCCAACTATAAATATGCTAAATCAATTTTCAAATAAGAAAAAAGAAATATTAGAAATACTAGAGAAAATGAAAAATTCTGAGGATAAAAATGAATACATAGATAAATTAAAAGGATTTGTGATAGAAGGACAAAAGCCTATAATTACAGAAGCTTTTAGTCTAAGTAAAACACTTAAAAAATATTCAGAAATGGAAAAAGCAACAACATCTAAGAAAACTCATACAAATGAATATTTAGATATTAGAAATGAAATTAGTCAATTAAAAAGTGAAATGGCACAAATTAAATCAGAAATAAATAATTTAAAAGATAAAGACATAGAACTAGAAGTTAAATTACTATCATTACAAGAACCCAATATGCCATCTACTTCTGATAATGATATTATGATATCACATGATATTCCAACACAACAACAATTTTTTAATACTATTAATAAGATCAACATGGAAAAATGGTATTCATTAGTAACAATTGGAGTTAAAGATTTTAGTACAACAGTTGTAGCATTAATTGATAGTGGTGCTGATCAATCATGTATTAGGTCAGGCATCATTCCAAGCAAATATTTAGAAAAAACTAATGAAAAACTAGCAGCTGCAAATGGAACACCAATGACTATTAAGAAAAAATTGTCAAATGGATTTATTAGTAATAATGATTATGTTATTAAACATTCATTTTTAATACTAGAAAATGTAACTTATGATGCAGTATTAGGAAATCCATTTCTATATCAAATAACCCCATTTAAAAGAACCCAACAAGGGATTAGTACAAAAATATTAGGAAAGAAATTATTATTTTCTTTTCTAAATCCGCCTAGTCAAATAGAATTACATTTATTACAGACTAATTCAATTTATAAGAATTTGTTTCTTTTAAACAATAAGAGTAAAGAAATTTTATTTCTAAAAGAAGAATTTAGTTATGCTCACACAGAAGAACAATTAAAGAAAGCTACAAAACAAATTACTAATATAGAAAAAGAATTTAAGACACAAGTATGTTCAAATCATCCCAATGCTTTTTGGGATAGGAAAAAACACATTGTTTCTTTACCTTATGAAAAAGAATTCAACGAACAAAATATTCCAACAAAATCCAGACCTATTCAGATGAATAAAGAACTATTAGAATTATGTAAACAAGAAATTCAAGATCTTTTAAACAGAAAATTAATTAGAAAGAGCAAATCTCCTTGGAGTTGCTCAGCTTTCTATGTAAATAAAAATGCAGAAAAAGAACGAGGAGTTCCTCGATTAGTTATAAATTACAAACCATTAAACAAAGTTTTACAATGGATTAGATATCCTATTCCAAACAAAAGAGATTTAATCAATAGGTTAGCTAATGCAAAAATATTTTCAAAATTTGATTTAAAATCAGGTTATTGGCAAATTCAAATTAATGAAACAGATAAATACAAAACAGCATTTGTAGTACCATTTGGCCAATATGAATGGAACGTTATGCCATTTGGACTCAAAAATGCACCATCAGAATTTCAAAATATTATGAATGATATTTTTAATCCATATTCAACCTTTGTTATAGTTTATATTGATGATATACTTGTTTATTCTCAGACATTAGAAAAACACATTAAACATTTATATATTCTATTAAAAGTCATACGGACTAATGGGTTAGTCATTTCAGAATCTAAAATGAAGTTATTTAAAACAAATGTCAGATTTCTTGGTTTTCATATTCATTTGGGAACCATTAGACCAATTCAAAGATCTATTGAATTTGCAACTAAATTTCCAGATGAAATTAAGGATAAAACACAATTACAAAGATTTTTAGGCTGTGTAAATTACATTTCTGATTTTTTCCCCAACATTAAAATATTATGCAAGCCATTATATGCCAGACTAAAGACTAATCCTCCAGAATGGACTAGTCAACACACTCAAATAATAAAAGAAATAAAATTAAAAGCCAAGTCACTTCCATGTTTAGGTATTCCAAATCCAGATGCGTTTATGATTGTTGAAACTGATGCATCTGATTTAGGTTATGGAGGTATATTAAAACAAAAATATGAGAATAAGATAAACATAGTAAGATATTATTCAGGATTTTGGTCAGATACTCAAAAGAACTATTCTACTGTTAAAAAAGAAGTTCTATCCATAGTTTTATGCATTTCAAAATTCCAAGATGATTTATACAATAAAAGATTTTTATTAAATATTGATTGCAAATCAGCAAAAGATATTTTGCAAAAGGATGTTAAAAATTTGGTTTCTAAACAAATCTTTGCCAGATGGCAAGGGATTTTATCAGTTTTTGATTTCGATATTCAGTTTATTAAAGGAAAAGATAATTTTATTCCTGATTTTTTAACTCGTGAATTTCTTACAGGAAATCATGAGTCATTCAAGATCCAGCAAGGATTATCAAAATCCTAGACCCCTTACTCCATCAATTTCTTCACCAATTCCAATAGAGGATTTTCCTCCCATTCCTTATTCCACAATAGCACAAACTCCACATTCAAGGTTGGTCACCAGCCAAATTCCACCTTTGACTTCAAATTTTGTACCATTAAGAAGAGCTCAAACGCCTATGCCTACTTCTCAGGCATCATCCAGCCATTCCACACCTACTACAATTTATTTTGATAAGCCATTCCCAGAAAATATTGTGACTACTCATTTCATTACAGAACCTGATGTTCCCCAATTAAAAGTATTTGTTTCAAATATTTTCAAGCCCTCATGTTTATGGATGACTGATGACATCCATAAAACTCAACAATATTATGAACTCATTTTAGTAGACACCCAGTCTATTGATTTAAATCATATTCAAAATAAACAAGACCCAAATAGGGTTGATTATTCCAAAGTTTGTATTAAAAAGATTCTGACTCCCCAGCAATTTTCCAATATCCATTCCATAGTCCCATTTTCAATAGACTACTTTCCAAGTGGATACAATTATGGTGATTACATGAATGCCTGGTATCGAACTTTCTTCCTTAGATCGTTCGATCACTCTTGGTTCATTAATTTCCATGCCACATTCAATAATGTGTTTCCAGATTGGTTTCAAGATTGGTGGTTCAAATTTGGACCAACCAAGGAAATTTACCCTACTCCAGTTTCAGAGGGATTCCAAACTTTCAATACCCTTAGCAAACAATTCCTGAAAAATTCCAAAGAACAGGACTTAAAAATGTTATTCCATTCATTCTTCAGGATACCTTGGATTTTTGCTTGGAGTTTCCAAGTAAAACCAGTCTATCCTTCTTATCCATTATCCCTTATTCGGCAATTCAAAGTTAAGTGGTGGAACAATTTCAAAACAGACGCTTGTTCCAGCAAAGGCGTCACCCATTATTTTCAAACAGGACAAAGATTAAGGATTACTTCACCACCTCCTACTCCAATTTCAAGACCCAGTCCAATTCAAAGACCAATTCCACAATTTCCGAATCCACTTCCAGAAACAAATGAAGAAATGCA
Source organism: Rubia yunnanensis (assembly GCA_037428765.1). Classification (NCBI taxonomy): domain Eukaryota; kingdom Viridiplantae; phylum Streptophyta; class Magnoliopsida; order Gentianales; family Rubiaceae; genus Rubia; species Rubia yunnanensis. The sequence goes on from CM075068.1 coordinate 70,002,114, forward strand.
GAGAGCTCTAGCATTTTACAGAGCTTATGCTAGAGAACAACAATCCATTCCACAAGATCAGACTGACAATAATTTCCAGGACAGCCAGGATCCCTTCGATTTTTAATCAATAATTCATATGGGTCCAAGCTCCCATTCAAATCTCAAGATTCAGCATTGATAGTGGGTCCAAGCTCCCACTAATTATGTCAAATTCAACAAAGAGGCCGACATGGTGGGTCCCAGCTCCCACTGAGAATTCCAAATTCAACAAAGCAGCCAACAGAGTGGGTCCCAGCTCCCACGACGAATTCAAAATTCAACAAAGCAGCCACTAAGTGGGTCCCAGCTCCCACTAAGGATTCAAAAATCAACAAAGCAGCCACCAAGTGGGTCCCAGCTCCCACTACGGATTCAATCAATGGACAAGATTGCAGATCAGAATTTCAAAGGCCAAGATCAATGGATTCCAATCTCGGATTTCAAATTTGTAATAGACTAGTTGCATTCAGAATTCTATAAGTAGCATTCATTTCCAATGTATTAGGCACGCTTGAATTATCGCCCCCTCTTGCATACATCTTTGCAATCTCCTCATTCTGAATTGTTCGTACAATCAACAATTCCTTAACCTTTGTAAGCCTTTAAATTAATTCCAAACAAGAATTTTATTCACTTTGTGTCTCTTATATTTATGCTTTATTACTGCTTTATGATTACTGTTGCTCTATATTTATAAGATCTGCTTACCTGCTGCCACTGGTATCAGAGCCATCTGAGTATGAATTTTAAATCCCTATCGAGTGTTAGAGTTATTATAATTGATGAACTTAATTACTGCTTGACCTTGTTGAGTCTTAAAGCCTTGAACTATACCCGTAAATCGGTTGGTCAGCCCAGCAGGTGGTCGTAAGAGGTGGTCCACGTGTGGTATAGATCGTGAGTAATAAGACAATTCGTGAGTCGTGACAGTAATTAACGAATCAGTTTAAATAACAAAGACATGGGAGAAAGGATAAAGAAATTCTTATTTGGAAGTTCTAGTACTGCTGTTACAGGAACAACATCATCTTCTTCATCTTCATTTTCATCAAATATTTTACAAAGTCATGAAATTCAACAGATTTTACCAAGTAAAACATTAAAATCTATCTACCAACAAGGGTTATTAGAATTTAATAAAGCTTATTCAATTAAAATCCATGAAGAAATATTACCCATGAATCAAGAGGTACAATCTATAAGATTATTATCTAGACAAGCTATTAATAAGTATAGAGAACAAGGATATAGGTTTTTACATTTTGGACTAATCCAAATAGCATTACATCCATTAGTAAGATTAGGAATTGATACTCCAATATTTATGGCATTAAGAGATGATAGACTGATTAAGTATCAAGATTCAATATTAGCTATGGTACAAACTAACATTTGTAATGGAACAATAAGGTTTGATTGCATTCCTAACTATTCAGTAAGTTTATCAGATCCAAATATAATGGAATCATTAAAATTAGATATTCAATTAAAACAAGATAAAATTGTTAGTAATACAGAACATTTTGTATTAATTTATAGAGTTTATTTCAAATTAATGCAGTCTATGATTCCAACAGCACTTAGATTAAATCCAACAGAAAAAGATGAATCGGTATTTGTCACCACTAATTCTGATAATATTACAATAGAAACTCCTAAGCTATTAAAATGGACTGAGATCACTATTCCAGTAGAAATATTAGCTGAAAGACCATTAAGTATTCAAAGAAACATAAGAATTACAGAGCCATCTAGAATGGAAGAACAAGAAAATGGAAAGGTATTAATATCATTTAATAAATCCATGTCTAGTAGATATTCATCAAGACAATTCCCCCAACAAGATATATATCATCAAGATTATGCACATAGGCATTCCACTTCTGATATTCCATCCAGTATTCATGAAACAAGAGTTAGATATTCCACTCCATTGCCAGAAATAATTCCAGATACAACTTCATCCATAGGTTCACCTACATTAAGTCAAATGAGACATCAAGAGATTAATGTAATGTCTAATGTTGATGATAATTTCAAAATAGATAAAGAATATTTAAATAAAGATTATTATGACATAGAGAATAATACAAATAGAATTTGGTTTGAAAAATTTGATGATGACATGAGAGAAAAACTAAGAAAGGAATTTCATAAATTTTTAGAGTTAAAACAATTAAAGAGAATGAAATTCTTTGTATGGTTAGAACATCATTTAAAAACAGAACAAATAATAAGAAAAAGTAATTTTACTGAAATTCCAGTCATCAATGTACAGTCAAATTTATATAAAAAATGGAAACTATCAAATAATACAATAGTAAGTTCCATTCATCCACCATTACAATCAGTACATATTTCAACTGAAGAAACAACAATAGTTGCATCACCATTCAAAACTGGTAGACCAGGAACTGATTTAGATACAACAAATTTGGCAGATATTAAAAAGATTTATGAACAAAATAATTATTCTAATCAATTGTTACATACTATAGCAAACCAAGTAGATTTTATTTCAACTAAGTTAGATAACAAACAAGAGATAATTAAAGGTCATAAACCTCATTTTCAGGTTTCCCCTTTTACTAAGAAAATGGAAGATTCATTATCATTAAATAAAAAAGAAACTAAAATTCAAATTACAGATAAACCAAGTAGTTCAACCCAATTAGGAGTTATATCCCAAGTCAATCCAGGAGATTCAGAAGAAGAAAAATTTTTAGAAACTTATTCCAGTTTAGAAGAAGAATCAGAAGAGTCAGAAGACTATTCAATTGATACAAAGGAAGAAAACAAAAGATTTTTACAACAAATTTCGTTAATAGAAGATCAATTCCAGGATCCAGAAGACATTCCATTTAGTATTAATAAATTAAATAATTACAGTAATAATTGGAAACAACATAGGACTAAGGCCTATTATCCAAGACCTACTCCTCCTGACCTTCAATTTGAAGAAAAAAATCCAGCATTCAGTAGTTACAATGGATCATCTATATATCAATGGAATATAGATGGTTTATCTGAATATCAAATATTAAATTTATTACAAGAAATGGGCATGGCCAGGATGGCCTATAAAGCTTCATTAGGATTAGCTGAACCAGAAATAGTTATGTTACTTGTAACAGGCTTTACTGGTCAATTAAAAGGATGGTGGGATAACCACTTAGCCTTAGATGATAAACAACAAATTATGGAGCATGAAACAGAAGAAATAATAGGAGAAAATGAGAATTTAGTATTAACAACAGTTAAAGACGGTTCTACTTATTTGGTTTATGTTATATCAATGTATTTCTTAGGAGACCCAGAGGATACTACAGAAAGTTCAAGAATAAGTTTAACTAATTTAAGATGTCCAACATTAAGTGATTTTAAATGGTATAAAGATATATATTTAACCCAGGTTTATAGGAGAACTGATTCAAATTCCCCATTTTGGAAAGAAAAATTTATTTCAGGATTACCAACACTATTTTCACAAAGAGTACTTACTAGTTTAAAGAAAAGAGTAGGAACAGAAAATATAAATTATAATTTAATGACATTTGGACATATATGTAATTTTATAAAGAAAGAAGCATTAAATTTATGTCAAGATTTAAAAATTCAACATAAATATGGTAATGAACGAAAAGAAATGGGATCATTTTGTCAACAATTTGGTATTCCAGGAATTAAACCTCCATCATCTCAATATAAAAGATTTAAAAAATTAAAAAAGAAAGAAAAATCTAAACAGAGAAAATCTCATAAAAAAGATTATTTCAAAAAAGATCAAGATTATTACAAAAAAGATGATAAAAAAGGAAAATCAAAAAGAAAAAAACAAAGCAATTTTAAAAATATTCAATGTTATAAATGTAAAAAGTTTGGTCATACTGCAAATTATTGCAAAACTGAAAAGAAAATTAATGCTCTAGAAGATTCAGAATTAAAAACCAAATTAATGAATATATTCATAGATAACTCAGAATCAGATTATGAATCTACATCAAATTACTCTAGTGATTCAGATTGTAATTGTAGAATTCCAACTATAAATATGCTAAATCAATTTTCAAATAAGAAAAAAGAAATATTAGAAATACTAGAGAAAATGAAAAATTCTGAGGATAAAAATGAATACATAGATAAATTAAAAGGATTTGTGATAGAAGGACAAAAGCCTATAATTACAGAAGCTTTTAGTCTAAGTAAAACACTTAAAAAATATTCAGAAATGGAAAAAGCAACAACATCTAAGAAAACTCATACAAATGAATATTTAGATATTAGAAATGAAATTAGTCAATTAAAAAGTGAAATGGCACAAATTAAATCAGAAATAAATAATTTAAAAGATAAAGACATAGAACTAGAAGTTAAATTACTATCATTACAAGAACCCAATATGCCATCTACTTCTGATAATGATATTATGATATCACATGATATTCCAACACAACAACAATTTTTTAATACTATTAATAAGATCAACATGGAAAAATGGTATTCATTAGTAACAATTGGAGTTAAAGATTTTAGTACAACAGTTGTAGCATTAATTGATAGTGGTGCTGATCAATCATGTATTAGGTCAGGCATCATTTCAAGCAAATATTTAGAAAAAACTAATGAAAAACTAGCAGCTGCAAATGGAACACCAATGACTATTAAGAAAAAATTGTCAAATGGATTTATTAGTAATAATGATTATGTTATTAAACATTCATTTTTAATACTAGAAAATGTAACTTATGATGCAGTATTAGGAAATCCATTTCTATATCAAATAACCCCATTTAAAAGAACCCAACAAGGGATTAGTACAAAAATATTAGGAAAGAAATTATTATTTTCTTTTCTAAATCCGCCTAGTCAAATAGAATTACATTTATTACAGACTAATTCAATTTATAAGAATTTGTTTCTTTTAAACAATAAGAGTAAAGAAATTTTATTTCTAAAAGAAGAATTTAGTTATGCTCACACAGAAGAACAATTAAAGAAAGCTACAAAACAAATTACTAATATAGAAAAAGAATTTAAGACACAAGTATGTTCAAATCATCCCAATGCTTTTTGGGATAGGAAAAAACACATTGTTTCTTTACCTTATGAAAAAGAATTCAACGAACAAAATATTCCAACAAAATCCAGACCTATTCAGATGAATAAAGAACTATTAGAATTATGTAAACAAGAAATTCAAGATCTTTTAAACAGAAAATTAATTAGAAAGAGCAAATCTCCTTGGAGTTGCTCAGCTTTCTATGTAAATAAAAATGCAGAAAAAGAACGAGGAGTTCCTCGATTAGTTATAAATTACAAACCATTAAACAAAGTTTTACAATGGATTAGATATCCTATTCCAAACAAAAGAGATTTAATCAATAGGTTAGCTAATGCAAAAATATTTTCAAAATTTGATTTAAAATCAGGTTATTGGCAAATTCAAATTAATGAAACAGATAAATACAAAACAGCATTTGTAGTACCATTTGGCCAATATGAATGGAACGTTATGCCATTTGGACTCAAAAATGCACCATCAGAATTTCAAAATATTATGAATGATATTTTTAATCCATATTCAACCTTTGTTATAGTTTATATTGATGATATACTTGTTTATTCTCAGACATTAGAAAAACACATTAAACATTTATATATTCTATTAAAAGTCATACGGACTAATGGGTTAGTCATTTCAGAATCTAAAATGAAGTTATTTCAAACAAATGTCAGATTTCTTGGTTTTCATATTCATTTGGGAACCATTAGACCAATTCAAAGATCTATTGAATTTGCAACTAAATTTCCAGATGAAATTAAGGATAAAACACAATTACAAAGATTTTTAGGCTGTGTAAATTACATTTCTGATTTTTTCCCCAACATTAAAATATTATGCAAGCCATTATATGCCAGACTAAAGACTAATCCTCCAGAATGGACTAGTCAACACACTCAAATAATAAAAGAAATAAAATTAAAAGCCAAGTCACTTCCATGTTTAGGTATTCCAAATCCAGATGCGTTTATGATTGTTGAAACTGATGCATCTGATTTAGGTTATGGAGGTATATTAAAACAAAAATATGAAAATAAGATAAACATAGTAAGATATTATTCAAGATTTTGGTCAGATACTCAAAAGAACTATTCTACTGTTAAAAAAGAAGTTCTATCCATAGTTTTATGCATTTCAAAATTCCAAGATGATTTATACAATAAAAGATTTTTATTAAATATTGATTGCAAATCAGCAAAAGATATTTTGCAAAAGGATGTTAAAAATTTGGTTTCTAAACAAATCTTTGCCAGATGGCAAGGGATTTTATCAGTTTTTGATTTCGATATTCAGTTTATTAAAGGAAAAGATAATTTTATTCCTGATTTTTTAACTCGTGAATTTCTTACAGGAAATCATGAGTCATTCAAGATCCAGCAAGGATTATCAAAATCCTAGACCCCTTACTCCATCAATTTCTTCACCAATTCCAATAGAGGATTTTCCTCCCATTCCTTATTCCACAATAGCACAAACTCCACATTCAAGGTTGGTCACCAGCCAAATTCCACCTTTGACTTCAAATTTTGTACCATTAAGAAGAGCTCAAACGCCTATGCCTACTTCTCAGGCATCATCCAGCCATTCCACACCTACTACAATTTATTTTGATAAGCCATTCCCAGAAAATATTGTGACTACTCATTTCATTACAGAACCTGATGTTCCCCAATTAAAAGTATTTGTTTCAAATATTTTCAAGCCCTCATGTTTATGGATGACTGATGACATCCATAAAACTCAACAATATTATGAACTCATTTTAGTAGACACCCAGTCTATTGATTTAAATCATATTCAAAATAAACAAGACCCAAATAGGGTTGATTATTCCAAAGTTTGTATTAAAAAGATTCTGACTCCCCAGCAATTTTCCAATATCCATTCCATAGTCCCATTTTCAATAGACTACTTTCCAAGTGGATACAATTATGGTGATTACATGAATGCCTGGTATCGAACTTTCTTCCTTAGATCGTTCGATCACTCTTGGTTCATTAATTTCCATGCCACATTCAATAATGTGTTTCCAGATTGGTTTCAAGATTGGTGGTTCAAATTTGGACCAACCAAGGAAATTTACCCTACTCCAGTTTCAGAGGGATTCCAAACTTTCAATACCCTTAGCAAACAATTCCTGAAAAATTCCAAAGAACAGGACTTAAAAATGTTATTCCATTCATTCTACAGGATACCTTGGATTTTTGCTTGGAGTTTCCAAGTAAAACCAGTCTATCCTTCTTATCCATTATCCCTTATTCGGCAATTCAAAGTTAAGTGGTGGAACAATTTCAAAACAGACGCTTGTTCCAGCAAAGACGTCACCCATTATTTTCAAACAGGACAAAGAATAAGGATTACTTCACCACCTCCTACTCCAATTTCAAGACCCAGTCCAATTCAAAGACCAATTCCACAATTTCCGAATCCACTTCCAGAAACAAATGAAGAAATGCAGAGAGCTCTAGCATTTTACAGAGCTTATGCTAGAGAACAACAATCCATTCCACAAGATCAGACTGACAATAATTTCCAGGACAGCCAGGATCCCTTCGATTTTTAATCAATAATTCATATGGGTCCAAGCTCCCATTCAAATCTCAAGATTCAGCATTGATAGTGGGTCCAAGCTCCCACTAATTATGTCAAATTCAACAAAGAGGCCGACATGGTGGGTCCCAGCTCCCACTGAGAATTCCAAATTCAACAAAGCAGCCAACAGAGTGGGTCCCAGCTCCCACGACGAATTCAAAATTCAACAAAGCAGCCACTAAGTGGGTCCCAGCTCCCACTAAGGATTCAAAAATCAACAAAGCAGCCACCAAGTGGGTCCCAGCTCCCACTACGGATTCAATCAATGGACAAGATTGCAGATCAGAATTTCAAAGGCCAAGATCAATGGATTCCAATCTCGGATTTCAAATTTGCCGAATAAGGGATAATGGATAAGAAGGATAGACTGGTTTTACTTGGAAACTCCAAGCAAAAATCCAAGGTATCCTGAAGAATGAATGGAATAACATTTTTAAGTCCTGTTCTTTGGAATTTTTCAGGAATTGTTTGCTAAGGGTATTGAAAGTTTGGAATCCCTCTGAAGCTGGAGTAGGGTAAATTTCCTTGGTTGGTCCAAATTTGAACCACCAATCTTGAAACCAATCTGGAAACACATTATTGAATGTGGCATGGAAATTAATGAACCAAGAGTGATCGAACGATCTAAGGAAGAAAGTTCGATACCAGGCATTCATGTAATCACCATAATTGTATCCACTTGGAAAGTAGTCTATTGAAAATGGGACTATGGAATGGATATTGGAAAATTGCTGGGGAGTCAGAATCTTTTTAATACAAACTTTGGAATAATCAACCCTATTTGGGTCTTGTTTATTTTGAATATGATTTAAATCAATAGACTGGGTGTCTACTAAAATGAGTTCATAATATTGTTGAGTTTTATGGATGTCATCAGTCATCCATAAACATGAGGGCTTGAAAATATTTGAAACAAATACTTTTAATTGGGGAACATCAGGTTCTGTAATGAAATGAGTAGTCACAATATTTTCTGGGAATGGCTTATCAAAATAAATTGTAGTAGGTGTGGAATGGCTGGATGATGCCTGAGAAGTAGGCATAGGCGTTTGAGCTCTTCTTAATGGTACAAAATTTGAAGTCAAAGGTGGAATTTGGCTGGTGACCAACCTTGAATGTGGAGTTTGTGCTATTGTGGAATAAGGAATGGGAGGAAAATCCTCTATTGGAATTGGTGAAGAAATTGATGGAGTAAGGGGTCTAGGATTTTGATAATCCTTGCTGGATCTTGAATGACTCATGATTTCCTGTAAGAAATTCACGAGTTAAAAAATCAGGAATAAAATTATCTTTTCCTTTAATAAACTGAATATCGAAATCAAAAACTGATAAAATCCCTTGCCATCTGGCAAAGATTTGTTTAGAAACCAAATTTTTAACATCCTTTTGCAAAATATCTTTTGCTGATTTGCAATCAATATTTAATAAAAATCTTTTATTGTATAAATCATCTTGGAATTTTGAAATGCATAAAACTATGGATAGAACTTCTTTTTTAACAGTAGAATAGTTCTTTTGAGTATCTGACCAAAATCATGAATAATATCTTACTATGTTTATCTTATTTTCATATTTTTGTTTTAATATACCTCCATAACCTAAATCAGATGCATCAGTTTCAACAATCATAAACGCATCTGGATTTGGAATACCTAAACATGGAAGTGACTTGGCTTTTAATTTTATTTCTTTTATTATTTGAGTGTGTTGACTAGTCCATTCTGGAGGATTAGTCTTTAGTCTGGCATATAATGGCTTGCATAATATTTTAATGTTGGGGAAAAAATCAGAAATGTAATTTACACAGCCTAAAAATCTTTGTAATTGTGTTTTATCCTTAATTTCATCTGGAAATTTAGTTGCAAATTCAATAGATCTTTGAATTGGTCTAATGGTTCCCAAATGAATATGAAAACCAAGAAATCTGACATTTGTTTTAAATAACTTCATTTTAGATTCTGAAATGACTAACCCATTAGTCCGTATGACTTTTAATAGAATATATAAATGTTTAATGTGTTTTTCTAATGTCTGAGAATAAACAAGTATATCATCAATATAAACTATAACAAAGGTTGAATATGGATTAAAAATATCATTCATAATATTTTGAAATTCTGATGGTGCATTTTTGAGTCCAAATGGCATAACGTTCCATTCATATTGGCCAAATGGTACTACAAATGCTGTTTTGTATTTATCTGTTTCATTAATTTGAATTTGCCAATAACCTGATTTTAAATCAAATTTTGAAAATATTTTTGCATTAGCTAACCTATTGATTAAATCTCTTTTGTTTGGAATAGGATATCTAATCCATTGTAAAACTTTGTTTAATGGTTTGTAATTTATAACTAATCGAGGAACTCCTCGTTCTTTTTCTGCATTTTTATTTACATAGAAAGCTGAGCGACTCCAAGGAGATTTGCTCTTTCTAATTAATTTTCTGTTTAAAAGATCTTGAATTTCTTGTTTACATAATTCTAATAGTTCTTTATTCATCTGAATAGGTCTGGATTTTGTTGGAATATTTTGTTCGTTGAATTCTTTTTCATAAGGTAAAGAAACAATGTGTTTTTTCCTATCCCAAAAAGCATTGGGATGATTTGAACATACTTGTGTCTTAAATTCTTTTTCTATATTAGTAATTTGTTTTGTAGCTTTCTTTAATTGTTCTTCTGTGTGAGCATAACTAAATTCTTCTTTTAGAAATAAAATTTCTTTACTCTTATTGTTTAAAAGAAACAAATTCTTATAAATTGAATTAGTCTGTAATAAATGTAATTCTATTTGACTAGGCGGATTTAGAAAAGAAAATAATAATTTCTTTCCTAATATTTTTGTACTAATCCCCTGTTGGGTTTTTTTAAATGGGGTTATTTGATATAGAAATGGATTTCCTAATACTGCATCATAAGTTACATTTTCTAGTATTAAAAATGAATGTTTAATAACATAATCATTATTACTAATAAATCCATTTGACAATTTTTTCTTAATAGTCATTGGTGTTCCATTTGCAGCTGCTAGTTTTTCATTAGTTTTTTCTAAATATTTGCTTGGAATGATGCCTGACCTAATACATGATTGATCAGCACCACTATCAATTAATGCTACAACTGTTGTACTAAAATCTTTAACTCCAATTGTTACTAATGAATACCATTTTTCCATGTTGATCTTATTAATAGTATTAAAAAATTGTTGTTGTGTTGGAATATCATGTGATATCATAATATCATTATCAGAAGTAGATGGCATATTGGGTTCTTGTAATGATAGTAATTTAACTTCTAGTTCTATGTCTTTATCTTTTAAATTATTTATTTCTGATTTAATTTGTGCCATTTCACTTTTTAATTGACTAATTTCATTTCTAATATCTAAATATTCATTTGTATGAGTTTTCTTAGATGTTGTTGCTTTTTCCATTTCTGAATATTTTTTAAGTGTTTTACTTAGACTAAAAGCTTCTGTAATTATAGGCTTTTGTCCTTCTATCACAAATCCTTTTAATTTATCTATGTATTCATTTTTATCCTCAGAATTTTTCATTTTCTCTAGTATTTCTAATATTTCTTTTTTCTTATTTGAAAATTGATTTAGCATATTTATAGTTGGAATTCTACAATTACAATCTGAATCACTAGAGTAATTTGATGTAGATTCATAATCTGATTCTGAGTTATCTATGAATATATTCATTAATTTGGTTTTTAATTCTGAATCTTCTAGAGCATTAATTTTCTTTTCAGTTTTGCAATAATTTGCAGTATGACCAAACTTTTTACATTTATAACATTGAATATTTTTAAAATTGCTTTGTTTTTTTCTTTTTGATTTTCCTTTTTTATCATCTTTTTTGTAATAATCTTGATCTTTTTTGAAATAATCTTTTTTATGAGATTTTCTCTGTTTAGATTTTTCTTTCTTTTTTAATTTTTTAAATCTTTTATATTGAGATGATGGAGGTTTAATTCCTGGAATACCAAATTGTTGACAAAATGATCCCATTTCTTTTCGTTCATTACCATATTTATGTTGAATTTTTAAATCTTGACATAAATTTAATGCTTCTTTCTTTATAAAATTACATATATGTCCAAATGTCATTAAATTATAATTTATATTTTCTGTTCCTACTCTTTTCTTTAAACTAGTAAGTACTCTTTGTGAAAATAGTGTTGGTAATCCTGAAATAAATTTTTCTTTCCAAAATGGGGAATTTGAATCAGTTCTCCTATAAACCCGGGTTAAATATATATCTTTATACCATTTAAAATCACTTAATGTTGGACATCTTAAATTAGTTAAACTTATTCTTGAACTTTATGTAGTATCCTCTGGGTCTCCTAAGAAATTTTTTTTTTTGGTTGAAAACCATCCTAAGATGGAGGAGAGTTATATTAGGCTTCCCAGACCTGTAACGATAAAGAAGCCGAAACTTAGTTTGTTTACAAAATGAGAGCCTATTGCTCTTGAAGCAACACCATATTGCCTCCAAAATAGTTGAGAAAAAACCATAAGTAAAACTAGAGGATTACAAAACACTAATGGCTTGGTAAATGACGCTCGAACTTGTTAGTGAATCCGAAGAGACACAAGTCAGTCAGAGACGACCTTAACCGAAACCAGAAGCCTATCCTCTAAATCTTCTTGGAAACTTTGACAAAGCTGTACAGATGGTCTGCTGGCCGTATTCTTCCTTAGTGAATAACCGTTTGCCATACTCTGATTGAAGTCCTGCCCTTTGCCAGTAATCTTCATGATAAAGTCTTGCCCTTTGCCAGTAATCTTCATGATGAAGTCTTGCCTTTTGCCACTCTTCCTTTAATCTGCAATGAAACAAAAACGAAGGAAGCAGTATCTGGTCCTGTATACAACATGTGCCCAAGATAACATATTATGTATAGATTATGTTCCACTAGCTGTTCCTATTCTGACCCCATGAATACCATTTTTATCTAGCCAAATCAGTCCTTTAAGAAAAGGTGGAGTGTTGCTTGAGTCTAGATCACCAGTTAAAAAATTCTCCCTAGCATATTTTGCCAAAAAATCAGCCACTGTGTTTGCTTCCCTAGAGACATATTGGATTTGGTTTTCTGTGTGCATCTCATGCAAATGATAGTGAAGAGAGAAAAGTCTCCATGAGGCAGAGTAAGGATCATGTATAGCTCTTATTGCTTGCTGACAATCTGACTCTAGTACACTACCTCTAATTTCCTTTTCTAAGCAGATTTGATATGCAAATAAAATTCCTTCCAGTTCTGCATGAAGAGGGGATTCTGATTTAAAGATTTTAACTCTCATTAGTTTCACATCTCCCCTCCAGTCTCTAATTATTACAGCACAAGAAGAGTCACCCCCCTTTATCCATGAAGCATCAATGTTCAACTTAAGACCATTTTTTGGTTTTTCCCATTTAACTGCTGAGATTGAGATTCCTTTGTTCCTTTTTAGAGTTATGCTAGGAATGATTCCTGCCTGGATTAGCTTCTTATGTTTATCAGGGTTCCCTTTCAAAGGATGAGCAGTAAAAATTATGAGCAGCAGGTCCTTTATATTCTTAAAACATGCTTCTACTGAAAAAACCTGATTTTCAAATAGTAGTTTATTCCTGTGTGTCCAAAGAGACCATGTTGTTATAATAAGAGCAGCTATGTATACATTATGCAGACTGTTAGTCCCTATCTGAATGGAGAGGTAATGATCAACCAAATGACAGAAGCTCCTAAATGCAGGTGGATGTAAATTCAGAATGCAGTTAACTTTTTTCCACACTGCAGTTGTCTGGGGACATGAGTTAAAAAAATGGTTGATTGAATCCGAGTGGTTAAAGCAAAAGGGGCATTTAGAAGCTAGTGAGAAACCAAGCTTACATAGAACATTATCAAAAGACAAAATTCCATTCAAAGCTCTCCACATTAAAATAGACATTTTAACTGGAATGAAATTTGACCATACCTTGTGTAAACTTCTGATGCTTGTACCCCTCTGCCTCAGTATCTTGTAAGCTGAGCTGACTGAAAAATTCCCATCCTTAGAAGGCTCCCAGATCAGTCTATCCTCATGAGAATTCTTGATTGCTACCTCCTGCAATATTGAAACTATATTGGTAGCCAAATGTGGCTCCAGAGAAATAATATTAGAGTCTTTGTTCAGGATGAAGGTGCTTAAGGTGATATCAGGGAAGGGGAGTTCCACATCCACAGGCCATTTATAAAATAAAGCACCTTCACCTGACCAATTTGCATTCCAAAAGGAACACTCCCCTTTTCCATGAATTACTCTTGTCAAACTATTTGTTTTTTCAGTAATAGAACAAATTCTTTTCCATACCTGAGATGTCTTGTAGGAGTCAGGAATGGACCATAGATGGTGAGACCATTGAGTGGTGTTCATTTGGAGCTTCCACCATAACTTGCAGGAGAATGAATCTACTGTTGCTTGGAGGTCTCTAAACCCTATCCCATTCTCTTGTATAGGCAAACTCATTTTACTCCAAGCTCTCCATTTTTCCTAGACTCTGAACTTTCAGTTGCACCCCAGAACAGACCTGATGCCATCCTTTCCATCTTCCTCAAAATTACCTTGGGAGGTTTTAGTACAGCAAACAAGTGGGTTGGGATTGAAAGAAAGCAGTGGTTTATTAATATGATCTTCCCTCCAGTGCTAAGCCACCTATTTTTCCAGTTTGTAATGCTTTTTTCTAGTCTCTCCAGTATAGGATAGTAGTATCTCTGAGTGTTACTTCCTGTGAATATGGGAATACCTAAGTATTTAAAAGGAAACTCTCCCATTGTTATTCCTAAAGACCTTCTTATGATCTGAATTCTCTCAGCTGGGGTGGCATGATCAACATAGAAGTTGGATTTAGAGAAATTAACTTTCTGACCTGTTGTTTGCTCATATGCGATTAGAAATCTTTTAAATCTGTTAAGATTTTTCTTTTTTCCACTGAGAAATACAGCTGTGTCATCCGCATACATTAGGTGAGTTATCTGTGGACATCTGTTAGGTAAATCAAAATTTTCCAGAAAACCAATTTTGAACAGTTTTTTAATTCCTCTGGAAAAGGCCTCGGATAGTATATTATACAGAAATGGGGAGAGGGGATCTCCCTGTTTTATTCCTCTATTAGATGCAAAGTATCCTGAGGCAACACCATTAATAATCACTGAAAAATGGGCTGAGGCTATATTCTGCAATATCCGGTTCACAAAAACTCCATGGAAACCAAATTTAAGGAGAATTGAATTAAGAAAAGACCAAGATACCCTATCAAAAGCTTTCTGCATATCTAATTTGATGATTAGGTTCTGATTCCTTGATTTCCTTTTTAACATTCTGGTCATTTCTTGCATCAATATTATATTATCTGTGATATCCCTCCCTTTCATGAAGGCACTTTGCTCAAGAGATATTAGATGAGACATGAAAGGCCTAATCCTTTCCATCATCATCTTTGAAAAAACCTTATTCACAAAATTTGAAAGGCTTATTGGTCTGAAATCTGAGAATGTGACAGGAACTGTTCTTTTAGGGATTAAAGCTAGCCATGTACTAGAAATAGCATTAGGAATTTTACCATGCATCAGAAAATCATTTGCAGCCTCAAGTAAATCTGTTTTGACATAGTCCCAAAAGGTTGTATAGAAAAAACCAGGGTATCCATCAGGGCCAGGTGAGCTGTGTTTATTAAGATCAAAGACTGCAAACTTAAGCTCATGGATTAGAAAGGGAGATAACAGTTGATCATTATCTTGTTCATTTATTATTCCAGGTATTTCAGCAAGAAAATGATTCATATAAGTTCCTTGTTTCTGTGGTTCTTCTTCATTAAATAGAGCTCTATAAAATCCCACTGCTTCCTCTTTAATCTTTGTTGGATCAGTTATCCAAATTCCATTTTCATCTCTAATTTTACTGATTCTGACTTTAGTTCTTCTTTCCCTAATTGAGTGATGGAAATAACTAGTATTGGCATCACCACATTTAAACCAATTCAGTCTAGCCTTTTGCCTAAGGTATATTACTTTCTCCTTTTGAGCCCTCATCAGCAACTGTTTTGTGTTATTCAGGTCTGTCAGAATGGATTCAGTTGGTGTTTGTTGATAAGAGATTTCCAAATCATTAACCTTATTCTCATATTGCATCAGGTTCTGATCAACATTGCCAAAGTGTGTAATATTCCACTGCTTTATTTCCTTTTTAAGCCTTTTTAATTTGTAAACCATCCTAAACATTCCTCTATAAGGGGTGTCCTGACTCCAATTTGATTTCACTAAATTAATAAAGTCCTGTCTACTTATCCACATCTCCTGAAATCTAAATGGTCTAGGGGCTTGTTCCTCAGATGATTGTATAGATAATAAAAGAGGAGCATGATCTGATGAAAGTCTATTTAAAACCTGTATAGAGCTGTTAGGAAAGTTATCGAACCAGTGTAATGAGCAAAGTCCCCTATCTAACCTTTGGAATATTAACTCTTTACCTCTTTCCTTAAACCTGTTATTGCACCATGTAAAGGAGTTACCTACAGTGGGAATATCATGCAAATCCAGATCACTTAGAAGATTATTAAATTGTTTCATGCTTTTTTTAGGGGTTGACTTCCTCCCTCTATACTCAGATACTGAAGCTACTGTATTAAAATCACCAATGAATATAGAATGAGGAATATTGGTTGCTTTTAGGTCCTGCCATAAGGATTCCCTGAGTGATCTATGTACACTTGCATAAATAAATACACAATTCCAGCTCAAAGAAGATGATGAATCAATTATATTAACTTGTACATACTGATCTGTCTCACTTAAAACTGAGATACTATAAGACTGGTTCCAAAATAACCAGATTTTAGATCTCTGGGCAGGGTAAGCATTCTGATATCCTAGGTCAAATTTAAACTTTATGATCTTCTGATTTTCTTGCCATGGTTCAATTAGGCACATTATGTCTAGCTTATGTTTTTGTTTCAGAATCTTAAGTCTCTCTACTGAGGTACCAATTCCCCTTACATTCCAAACTAACACATTCCCAATTATGGTGTGTGTTATCATTTAAAAATTTTGGGGTTGGCTTTTTGTGTGGATCTGAGATTTCTACTAGTCTTAGCAGAGTTTTTACCTTTTTCTCCTGATTTACTATTGTTATTAGTGATCACAGATGCAAGATTCTGCTCTGAGGGTCTTACCTGGGCCTGTGGCTGCTCACTTTCATTCTCCAAACTTACCATTTCAGGGCAATCTGGTGTTTTCTCTTTCAGTTCATCCTCTGTCCTGGAGCTTTCCTTTGCTGAATGTTTATGAACTTGCTCTTCTAACTCCATTTGTACTTGTTCTTTAAGTAACACAGAGGAAATATTTTGGTCAGTATTAATATCAAGTGGTAGAGTAACTTCCTGTGACTCAACTGTTTCATGGAAGATCTCTACAATCTCCCCGTCCTTCTCTACCTGTTCATCCTCACTGTCTTCCAAGGATTGAAAAGCATTAGAAATTGAAACTGTGCTGATATTTGTTTCCTTTTCCTTTGTGGGGGAGTGGGTAGGGGAATGGGTCTTTTTTCTCCAAATGGAAGTGGTTATTGGCTTGGAAATGTCATCTAGTGAGTAAAATGGACCATTACGTTTTCTATGACTTACCTTAAAGAAGTTTATATTGCTGTCAGTTATGATTCCTGTGTTAATTGTTTGATTTTGCACATCCTTTTCCTTTTGAGAAACTGTTAGAGCTGAAGTCCCTCCCAAGTTAGCTTCCTCTGTTAGGTGAGGGCCAGTTCTCTGCTTAAAAGTAACAGCATTTTCTAACTTCTTATTAACAATTTTCCTCAGGTTAGGATGCAGAAAATTACAGCTTGAGTTGCTATGGCCAATTATTCTGCAGTGAGTACAATATGTTGGCAAATCCTCATATTCTATAGGATATTCAGCTATCTTGTTTCCTATCCCTACCATAATTGATTTAGGGAGCTGAGCTAACAAGTCTATTTCAACACATACTTTTATTGCTGAAGGTCTTGTTAGAGCCATTGTTGCTGCATCCATTTTAAGAAACCGTCCTACCTGACTACTTATTCCAATTATAGCAGAGCTATTATAGAAATGGAGTGGTAGTTTGTGAAATGTTACCCAAACTGGTACTATCGAGGATTCCACTGATGGGGAAAAATCTGGTGTCCATTTTTGCATCTTCATTGAATAACCTTGAATTGACCACTGTCCCTTCATCCAACACCTTTGGTAGTCTTCATTTTCCTGAAATCGAATCAAAACATGACGATAATCAATAGAGCCAATTTGAAATTTAGATTTAAAACCTATTGATTTGAAGGACTGGAGTAGCGATTCCATATGCGGTTTCCCTCTGCTAAACTTTCCGACAAGGGCATTCTGGTAGTGTGAGGCTAGGATTTCTCCTTCTTCCGGAGGGAGTATGAATGCAATCTTGCCCTTATATTCTGTTGTCGGGTGAAGGTTTGGGGTATCCGGGAGGGACGAGAGAAGGGGGGATTGTTTTGAATTGAGAGCTTGGGCAAAGCTTCGAGCGACCGGTGGCTTGGGGATAGGATCCGGAGGCGGAGGTGGCGTCGGCGACGCCATGATCGTCCGCCGGTGTGACTATCTCACCGGTAGTGGCTTGGTTTCAGGCGAATCAGTTAGAATTGGTAAGAGTAGTTGCAGAAAGAAATGGAGGTGAAGAAGAAGAGTGGTGACTGTGTGAAATCGCACCAATTCGCACACATGAACAGTAAAGAGACCGTTGGAATTTCTACTGGGTCTCCTAAGAAATACATTGATATAACATAAACCAAATAAGTAGAACCGTCTTTAACTGTTGTTAATACTAAATTCTCATTTTCTCCTATTATTTCTTCTGTTTCATGCTCCATAATTTGTTGTTTATCATCTAAGGCTAAGTGGTTATCCCACCATCCTTTTAATTGACCAGTAAAGCCTGTTACAAGTAACATAACTATTTCTGGTTCAGCTAATCCTAATGAAGCTTTATAGGCCATCCTGGCCATGCCCATTTCTTGTAATAAATTTAATATTTGATATTCAGATAAACCATCTATATTCCATTGATATATAGATGATCCATTGTAACTACTGAATGCTGGATTTTTTTCTTCAAATTGAAGGTCAGGAGGAGTAGGTCTTGGATAATAGGCCTTAGTCCTATGTTGTTTCCAATTATTACTGTAATTATTTAATTTATTAATACTAAATGGAATGTCTTCTGGATCCTGGAATTGATCTTCTATTAACGAAATTTGTTGTAAAAATCTTTTGTTTTCTTCCTTTGTATCAATTGAATAGTCTTCTGACTCTTCTGATTCTTCTTCTAAACTGGAATAAGTTTCTAAAAATTTTTCTTCTTCTGAATCTCCTGGATTGACTTGGGATATAACTCCTAATTGGGTTGAACTACTTGGTTTATCTGTAATTTGAATTTTAGTTTCTTTTTTATTTAATGATAATGAATCTTCCATTTTCTTAGTAAAAGGGGAAACCTGAAAATGAGGTTTATGACCTTTAATTATCTCTTGTTTGTTATCTAACTTAGTTGAAATAAAATCTACTTGGTTTGCTATAGTATGTAACAATTGATTAGAATAATTCTTTTGTTCATAAATCTTTTTAATATCTGCCAAATTTGTTGTATCTAAATCAGTTCCTGGTCTACCAGTTTTGAATGGTGATGCAACTATTGTTGTTTCTTCAGTTGAAATATGTACTGATTGTAATGGTGGATGAATGGAACTTACTATTGTATTATTTGATAGTTTCCATTTTTTATATAAATTTGACTGTACATTGATGACTGGAATTTCAGTAAAATTACTTTTTCTTATTATTTGTTCTGTTTTTAAATGATGTTCTAACCATACAAAGAATTTCATTCTCTTTAATTGTTTTAACTCTAAAAATTTATGAAATTCCTTTTTTAGTTTTTCTCTCATGTCATCATCAAATTTTTCAAACCAAATTCTATTTGTATTATTCTCTATGTCATAATAATCTTTATTTAAATATTCTTTATCTATTTTGAAATTATCATCAACATTAGACATTACATTAATCTCTTGATGTCTCATTTGACTTAATGTAGGTGAACCTATGGATGAAGTTGTATCTGGAATTATTTCTGGCAATGGAGTGGAATATCTAACTCTTGTTTCATGAATACTGGATGGAATATCAGAAGTGGAATGCCTATGTGCATAATCTTGATGATATATATCTTGTTGGGGGAATTGTCTTGATGAATATCTACTAGACATGGATTTATTAAATGATATTAATACCTTTCCATTTTCTTGTTCTTCCATTCTAGATGGCTCTGTAATTCTTATGTTTCTTTGAATACTTAATGGTCTTTCAGCTAATATTTCTACTGGAATAGTGATCTCAGTCCATTTTAATAGCTTAGGAGTTTCTATTGTAATATTATCAGAATTAGTGGTGACAAATACCGATTCATCTTTTTCTGTTGGATTTAATCTAAGTGCTGTTGGAATCATAGACTGCATTAATTTGAAATAAACTCTATAAATTAATACAAAATGTTCTGTATTACTAACAATTTTATCTTGTTTTAATTGAATATCTAATTTTAATGATTCCATTATATTTGGATCTGATAAACTTACTGAATAGTTAGGAATGCAATCAAACCTTATTGTTCCATTACAAATGTTAGTTTGTACCATAGCTAATATTGAATCTTGATACTTAATCAGTCTATCATCTCTTAATGCCATAAATATTGGAGTATCAATTCCTAATCTTACTAATGGATGTAATGCTATTTGGATTAGTCCAAAATGTAAAAACCTATATCCTTGTTCTCTATACTTATTAATAGCTTGTCTAGATAATAATCTTATAGATTGTACCTCTTGATTCATGGGTAATATTTCTTCATGGATTTTAATTGAATAAGCTTTATTAAATTCTAATAACCCTTGTTGGTAGATAGATTTTAATGTTTTACTTGGTAAAATCTGTTGAATTTCATGACTTTGTAAAATATTTGATGAAAATGAAGATGAAGAAGATGATGCTGTTCCTGTAACAGCAGTACTAGAACTTCCAAATAAGAATTTCTTTATCCTTTCTCCCATGTCTTTGTTATTTAAACTGATTCGTTAATTACTGTCACGACTCGCGAATTGTCTTATTACTCACGATCTATACCACACGTGGACCACCTCTTACGACCACCTGCTGGGCTGACCAACCGATTTACGGGTATAGTTCAAGGCTTTAAGACTCAACAAGGTCAAGCAGTAATTAAGTTCATCAATTATAATAACTCTAACACTCGATAGGGATTTAAAATTCATACTCAGATGGCTCTGATACCAGTGGCAGCAGGTAAGCAGATCTTATAAATATAGAGCAACAGTAATCATAAAGCAGTAATAAAGCATAAATATAAGAGACACAAAGTGAATAAAATTCTTGTTTGGAATTAATTTAAAGGCTTACAAAGGTTAAGGAATTGTTGATTGTACGAACAATTCAGAATGAGGAGATTGCAAAGATGTATGCAAGAGGGGGCGATAATTCAAGCGTGCCTAATACATTGGAAATGAATGCTACTTATAGAATTCTGAATGCAACTAGTCTATTACAAATTTGAAATCCGAGATTGGAATCCATTGATCTTGGCCTTTGAAATTCTGATCTGCAATCTTGTCCATTGATTGAATCCGTAGTGGGAGCTGGGACCCACTTGGTGGCTGCTTTGTTGATTTTTGAATCCTTAGTGGGAGCTGGGACCCACTTAGTGGCTGCTTTGTTGAATTTTGAATTCGTCGTGGGAGCTGGGACCCACTCTGTTGGCTGCTTTGTTGAATTTGGAATTCTCAGTGGGAGCTGGGACCCACCATGTCGGCCTCTTTGTTGAATTTGACATAATTAGTGGGAGCTTGGACCCACTATCAATGCTGAATCTTGAGATTTGAATGGGAGCTTGGACCCATATGAATTATTGATTAAAAATCGAAGGGATCCTGGCTGTCCTGGAAATTATTGTCAGTCTGATCTTGTGGAATGGATTGTTGTTCTCTAGCATAAGCTCTGTAAAATGCTAGAGCTCTCTGCATTTCTTCATTTGTTTCTGGAAGTGGATTCGGAAATTGTGGAATTGGTCTTTGAATTGGACTGGGTCTTGAAATTGGAGTAGGAGGTGGTGAAGTAATCCTTAATCTTTGTCCTGTTTGAAAATAATGGGTGACGCCTTTGCTGGAACAAGCGTCTGTTTTGAAATTGTCCCACCACTTAACTTTGAATTACCGAATAAGGGATAATGGATAAGAAGGATAGACTGGTTTTACTTGGAAACTCCAAGCAAAAATCCAAGGTATCCTGAAGAATGAATGGAATAACATTTTTAAGTCCTGTTCTTTGGAATTTTTCAGGAATTGTTTGCTAAGGGTATTGAAAGTTTGGAATCCCTCTGAAACTGGAGTAGGGTAAATTTCCTTGGTTGGTCCAAATTTGAACCACCAATCTTGAAACCAATCTGGAAACACATTATTGAATGTGGCATGGAAATTAATGAACCAAGAGTGATCGAACGATCTAAGGAAGAAAGTTCGATACCAGGCATTCATGTAATCACCATAATTGTATCCACTTGGAAAGTAGTCTATTGAAAATGGGACTATGGAATGGATATTGGAAAATTGCTGGGGAGTCAGAATCTTTTTAATACAAACTTTGGAATAATCAACCCTATTTGGGTCTTGTTTATTTTGAATATGATTTAAATCAATAGACTGGGTGTCTACTAAAATGAGTTCATAATATTGTTGAGTTTTATGGATGTCATCAGTCATCCATAAACATGAGGGCTTGAAAATATTTGAAACAAATACTTTTAATTGGGGAACATCAGGTTCTGTAATGAAATGAGTAGTCACAATATTTTCTGGGAATGGCTTATCAAAATAAATTGTAGTAGGTGTGGAATGGCTGGATGATGCCTGAGAAGTAGGCATAGGCGTTTGAGCTCTTCTTAATGGTACAAAATTTGAAGTCAAAGGTGGAATTTGGCTGGTGACCAACCTTGAATGTGGAGTTTGTGCTATTGTGGAATAAGGAATGGGAGGAAAATCCTCTATTGGAATTGGTGAAGAAATTGATGGAGTAAGGGGTCTAGGATTTTGATAATCCTTGCTGGATCTTGAATGACTCATGATTTCCTGTAAGAAATTCACGAGTTAAAAAATCAGGAATAAAATTATCTTTTCCTTTAATAAACTGAATATCGAAATCAAAAACTGATAAAATCCCTTGCCATCTGGCAAAGATTTGTTTAGAAACCAAATTTTTAACATCCTTTTGAAAAATATCTTTTGCTGATTTGCAATCAATATTTAATAAAAATCTTTTATTGTATAAATCATCTTGGAATTTTGAAATGCATAAAACTATGGATAGAACTTCTTTTTTAACAGTAGAATAGTTCTTTTGAGTATCTGACCAAAATCCTGAATAATATCTTACTATGTTTATCTTATTTTCATATTTTTGTTTTAATATACCTCCATAACCTAAATCAGATGCATCAGTTTCAACAATCATAAACGCATCTGGATTTGGAATACCTAAACATGGAAGTGACTTGGCTTTTAATTTTATTTCTTTTATTATTTGAGTGTGTTGACTAGTCCATTCTGGAGGATTAGTCTTTAGTCTGGCATATAATGGCTTGCATAATATTTTAATGTTGGGGAAAAAAATCAGAAATGTAATTTACACAGCCTAAAAATCTTTGTAATTGTGTTTTATCCTTAATTTCATCTGGAAATTTAGTTGCAAATTCAATAGATCTTTGAATTGGTCTAATGGTTCCCAAATGAATATGAAAACCAAGAAATCTGACATTTGTTTTAAATAACTTCATTTTAGATTCTGAAATGACTAACCCATTAGTCCGTATGACTTTTAATAGAATATATAAATGTTTAATGTGTTTTTCTAATGTCTGAGAATAAACAAGTATATCATCAATATAAACTATAACAAAGGTTGAATATGGATTAAAAATATCATTCATAATATTTTGAAATTCTGATGGTGCATTTTTGAGTCCAAATGGCATAACGTTCCATTCATATTGGCCAAATGGTACTACAAATGCTGTTTTGTATTTATCTGTTTCATTAATTTGAATTTGCCAATAACCTGATTTTAAATCAAATTTTGAAAATATTTTTGCATTAGCTAACCTATTGATTAAATCTCTTTTGTTTGGAATAGGATATCTAATCCATTGTAAAACTTTGTTTAATGGTTTGTAATTTATAACTAATCGAGGAACTCCTCGTTCTTTTTCTGCATTTTTATTTACATAGAAAGCTGAGCGACTCCAAGGAGATTTGCTCTTTCTAATTAATTTTCTGTTTAAAAGATCTTGAATTTCTTGTTTACATAATTCTAATAGTTCTTTATTCATCTGAATAGGTCTGGATTTTGTTGGAATATTTTGTTCGTTGAATTCTTTTTCATAAGGTAAAGAAACAATGTGTTTTTTCCTATCCCAAAAAGCATTGGGATGATTTGAACATACTTGTGTCTTAAATTCTTTTTCTATATTAGTAATTTGTTTTGTAGCTTTCTTTAATTGTTCTTCTGTGTGAGCATAACTAAATTCTTCTTTTAGAAATAAAATTTCTTTACTCTTATTGTTTAAAAGAAACAAATTCTTATAAATTGAATTAGTCTGTAATAAATGTAATTCTATTTGACTAGGTGGATTTAGAAAAGAAAATAATAATTTCTTTCCTAATATTTTTGTACTAATCCCTTGTTGGGTTTTTTTAAATGGGGTTATTTGATATAGAAATGGATTTCCTAATACTGCATCATAAGTTACATTTTCTAGTATTAAAAATGAATGTTTAATAACATAATCATTATTACTAATAAATCCATTTGACAATTTTTTCTTAATAGTCATTGGTGTTCCATTTGCAGCTGCTAGTTTTTCATTAGTTTTTTCTAAATATTTGCTTGGAATGATGCCTGACCTAATACATGATTGATCAGCACCACTATCAATTAATGCTACAACTGTTGTACTAAAATCTTTAACTCCAATTGTTACTAATGAATACCATTTTTCCATGTTGATCTTATTAATAGTATTAAAAAATTGTTGTTGTGTTGGAATATCATGTGATATCATAATATCATTATCAGAAGTAGATGGCATATTGGGTTCTTGTAATGATAGTAATTTAACTTCTAGTTCTATGTCTTTATCTTTTAAATTATTTATTTCTGATTTAATTTGTGCCATTTCACTTTTTAATTGACTAATTTCATTTCTAATATCTAAATATTCATTTGTATGAGTTTTCTTAGATGTTGTTGCTTTTTCCATTTCTGAATATTTTTTAAGTGTTTTACTTAGACTAAAAGCTTCTGTAATTATAGGCTTTTGTCCTTCTATCACAAATCCTTTTAATTTATCTATGTATTCATTTTTATCCTCAGAATTTTTCATTTTCTCTAGTATTTCTAATATTTCTTTTTTCTTATTTGAAAATTGATTTAGCATATTTATAGTTGGAATTCTACAATTACAATCTGAATCACTAGAGTAATTTGATGTAGATTCATAATCTGATTCTGAGTTATCTATGAATATATTCATTAATTTGGTTTTTAATTCTGAATCTTCTAGAGCATTAATTTTCTTTTCAGTTTTGCAATAATTTGCAGTATGACCAAACTTTTTATATTTATAACATTGAATATTTTTAAAATTGCTTTGTTTTTTTCTTTTTGATTTTCCTTTTTTATCATCTTTTTGGTAATAATCTTGATCTTTTTTGAAATAATCTTTTTTATGAGATTTTCTCTGTTTAGATTTTTCTTTCTTTTTTAATTTTTTAAATCTTTTATATTGAGATGATGGAGGTTTAATTCCTGGAATACCAAATTGTTGACAAAATGATCCCATTTCTTTTCGTTCATTACCATATTTATGTTGAATTTTTAAATCTTGACATAAATTTAATGCTTCTTTCTTTATAAAATTACATATATGTCCAAATGTCATTAAATTATAATTTATATTTTCTGTTCCTACTCTTTTCTTTAAACTAGTAAGTACTCTTTGTGAAAATAGTGTTGGTAATCCTGAAATAAATTTTTCTTTCCAAAATGGGGAATTTGAATCAGTTCTCCTATAAACCTGGGTTAAATATATATCTTTATACCATTTAAAATCACTTAATGTTGGACATCTTAAATTAGTTAAACTTATTCTTGAACTTTCTGTAGTATCCTCTGGGTCTCCTAAGAAATACATTGATATAACATAAACCAAATAAGTAGAACCGTCTTTAACTGTTGTTAATACTAAATTCTCATTTTCTCCTATTATTTCTTCTGTTTCATGCTCCATAATTTGTTGTTTATCATCTAAGGCTAAGTGGTTATCCCACCATCCTTTTAATTGACCAGTAAAGCCTGTTACAAGTAACATAACTATTTCTGGTTCAGCTAATCCTAATGAAGCTTTATAGGCCATCCTGGCCATGCCCATTTCTTGTAATAAATTTAATATTTGATATTCAGATAAACCATCTATATTCCATTGATATATAGATGATCCATTGTAACTACTGAATGCTGGATTTTTTTCTTCAAATTGAAGGTCAGGAGGAGTAGGTCTTGGATAATAGGCCTTAGTCCTATGTTGTTTCCAATTATTACTGTAATTATTTAATTTATTAATACTAAATGGAATGTCTTCTGGATCCTGGAATTGATCTTCTATTAACGAAATTTGTTGTAAAAATCTTTTGTTTTCTTCCTTTGTATCAATTGAATAGTCTTCTGACTCTTCTGATTCTTCTTCTAAACTGGAATAAGTTTCTAAAAATTTTTCTTCTTCTGAATCTCCTGGATTGACTTGGGATATAACTCCTAATTGGGTTGAACTACTTGGTTTATCTGTAATTTGAATTTTAGTTTCTTTTTTATTTAATGATAATGAATCTTCCATTTTCTTAGTAAAAGGGGAAACCTGAAAATGAGGTTTATGACCTTTAATTATCTCTTGTTTGTTATCTAACTTAGTTGAAATAAAATCTACTTGGTTTGCTATAGTATGTAACAATTGATTAGAATAATTCTTTTGTTCATAAATCTTTTTAATATCTGCCAAATTTGTTGTATCTAAATCAGTTCCTGGTCTACCAGTTTTGAATGGTGATGCAACTATTGTTGTTTCTTCAGTTGAAATATGTACTGATTGTAATGGTGGATGAATGGAACTTACTATTGTATTATTTGATAGTTTCCATTTTTTATATAAATTTGACTGTACATTGATGACTGGAATTTCAGTAAAATTACTTTTTCTTATTATTTGTTCTGTTTTTAAATGATGTTCTAACCATACAAAGAATTTCATTCTCTTTAATTGTTTTAACTCTAAAAATTTATGAAATTCCTTTTTTAGTTTTTCTCTCATGTCATCATCAAATTTTTCAAACCAAATTCTATTTGTATTATTCTCTATGTCATAATAATCTTTATTTAAATATTCTTTATCTATTTTGAAATTATCATCAACATTAGACATTACATTAATCTCTTGATGTCTCATTTGACTTAATGTAGGTGAACCTATGGATGAAGTTGTATCTGGAATTATTTCTGGCAATGGAGTGGAATATCTAACTCTTGTTTCATGAATACTGGATGGAATATCAGAAGTGGAATGCCTATGTGCATAATCTTGATGATATATATCTTGTTGGGGGAATTGTCTTGATGAATATCTACTAGACATGGATTTATTAAATGATATTAATACCTTTCCATTTTCTTGTTCTTCCATTCTAGATGGCTCTGTAATTCTTATGTTTCTTTGAATACTTAATGGTCTTTCAGCTAATATTTCTACTGGAATAGTGATCTCAGTCCATTTTAATAGCTTAGGAGTTTCTATTGTAATATTATCAGAATTAGTGGTGACAAATACCGATTCATCTTTTTCTGTTGGATTTAATCTAAGTGCTGTTGGAATCATAGACTGCATTAATTTGAAATAAACTCTATAAATTAATACAAAATGTTCTGTATTACTAACAATTTTATCTTGTTTTAATTGAATATCTAATTTTAATGATTCCATTATATTTGGATCTGATAAACTTACTGAATAGTTAGGAATGCAATCAAACCTTATTGTTCCATTACAAATGTTAGTTTGTACCATAGCTAATATTGAATCTTGATACTTAATCAGTCTATCATCTCTTAATGCCATAAATATTGGAGTATCAATTCCTAATCTTACTAATGGATGTAATGCTATTTGGATTAGTCCAAAATGTAAAAACCTATATCCTTGTTCTCTATACTTATTAATAGCTTGTCTAGATAATAATCTTATAGATTGTACCTCTTGATTCATGGGTAATATTTCTTCATGGATTTTAATTGAATAAGCTTTATTAAATTCTAATAACCCTTGTTGGTAGATAGATTTTAATGTTTTACTTGGTAAAATCTGTTGAATTTCATGACTTTGTAAAATATTTGATGAAAATGAAGATGAAGAAGATGATGCTGTTCCTGTAACAGCAGTACTAGAACTTCCAAATAAGAATTTCTTTATCCTTTCTCCCATGTCTTTGTTATTTAAACTGATTCGTTAATTACCGTCACGACTCGCGAATTGTCTTATTACTCACGATCTATACCACACGTGGACCACCTCTTACGACCACCTGCTGGGCTGACCAACCGATTTACGGGTATAGTTCAAGGCTTTAAGACTCAACAAGGTCAAGCAGTAATTAAGTTCATCAATTATAATAACTCTAACACTCGATAGGGATTTAAAATTCATACTCAGATGGCTCTGATACCAGTGGCAGCAGGTAAGCAGATCTTATAAATATAGAGCAACAGTAATCATAAAGCAGTAATAAAGCATAAATATAAGAGACACAAAGTGAATAAAATTCTTGTTTGGAATTAATTTAAAGGCTTACAAAGGTTAAGGAATTGTTGATTGTACGAACAATTCAGAATGAGGAGATTGCAAAGATGTATGCAAGAGGGGGCGATAATTCAAGCGTGCCTAATACATTGGAAATGAATGCTACTTATAGAATTCTGAATGCAACTAGTCTATTACAAATTTGAAATCCGAGATTGGAATCCATTGATCTTGGCCTTTGAAATTCTGATCTGCAATCTTGTCCATTGATTGAATCCGTAGTGGGAGCTGGGACCCACTTGGTGGCTGCTTTGTTGATTTTTGAATCCTTAGTGGGAGCTGGGACCCACTTAGTGGCTGCTTTGTTGAATTTTGAATTCGTCGTGGGAGCTGGGACCCACTCTGTTGGCTGCTTTGTTGAATTTGGAATTCTCAGTGGGAGCTGGGACCCACCATGTCGGCCTCTTTGTTGAATTTGACATAATTAGTGGGAGCTTGGACCCACTATCAATGCTGAATCTTGAGATTTGAATGGGAGCTTGGACCCATATGAATTATTGATTAAAAATCGAAGGGATCCTGGCTGTCCTGGAAATTATTGTCAGTCTGATCTTGTGGAATGGATTGTTGTTCTCTAGCATAAGCTCTGTAAAATGCTAGAGCTCTCTGCATTTCTTCATTTGTTTCTGGAAGTGGATTCGGAAATTGTGGAATTGGTCTTTGAATTGGACTGGGTCTATTTATATATATATATCTTTATTTATATTTATATTTATATTTGTATTTATATATATGTATATATGTATATTTATTTATATTTATATTTATATTTGTATTTATATATATGTATATATGTATATTTATTTTATATTTATAATTATATTTATAATTATATTTGTATTTATATATATGTATATATTTATATTTATTTTATATTTATAATTATATTTATTTTATATTTATAATTATATTTATAATTATATTTATAATTATATTTATAATTATATATGAATATATATTTATATTTATATTTATATTTATATTTTTATATATATGAATATATATATATATATATATTTTTATATTTGTATATATATCTTTATTTATATTTATATTTATATTTATGTATATTTTTATATATATATATATATATTGTTTTATATTTATATATATTTATATATATATATCTTCATTTATATTTATATATATGTTTATATATATATCTTTATTTATATTTATATATATATGTATATATTTAATTTATATATATGTATATATTTATATTTATATATATCTTTATTTATATATATATATATTTTTTATATTTGTATATATATCTTTATTTATATTTATATTTATATTTATGTATATTTATATATATATCTTCATTTATATTTATATATATGTTTATATATATATATATATATCTTTATTTATGTTTATATATATATATATGTATATATTTAATTTATATATATGTATATATTTATATTTATATATATCTTTATTTATATTTATATATATATTTTTATTTATATATATATGTATGTACATCCACACATTTACATGTATGTATATCTACACATTTACATGTATGTATATATTTATATATATATATTTATATATTTATATAAATATATATATATATATATATTTATTCATATATATATATTTATTTATATTTATGTATATATTTATATATATATATATATATATATATATTTATCCGTATATATATATTTTTATATATATATATATCCGTATATGTATATATTTTTATATATTTTTTATTTATATTTATATTTATATTTATATATATGTATATATTTATGTTTCAAAATAGAGTCCTCTAAATAATTTTCAAAAAAAAATAAAATTTCTTCGGCTTTGAGGACTCATTTTGCTAAATTATTTCCCGACAAATATAAATATATACATAAATATAAATATAAAAATATAAATATAAATATATACATATATATAAATATAAATATCAAGATAGATATAAATATAAATAAATCAATATATAAATATATATATATATATATAAATATAAATATAAATAAAGATATAAATACAAATATAAATATAAATATATAAATATAAATATAAAGATATATGTAAATATACATAAATATATTTAACCAGGGCCAAAGCTGAATTCAAAAAAAAAATGCAACTATTTTCGGGAAAAAAAAATGAGAGGACGCATTTCGATAATGCGTCCTCTAATTAAATTCTGGAAAAAAAAAATCAATCCCTAGAGGACGCATTTCGATAATGCGTCCTCACCCCTTAGCCTCCAAAAAAAAAACCATCACACTTGCGTCCAAATTCCTACTTTCTAGCACACAAAAATCATGAGCTCGGTTTTATATCTTGACATTATTGAATTATATGTCGAACTTCTAAAAGTAGTCATTTGTTTGATTTACTATGTCAGAGGCAAGCTTACTTAAATGCTAAGCCTTTAATAGATGTTCATTGAACTATATTATGATGACTTCTTGAACTTGTTGATTCTTATGTGTTTGTTATGTTGATTTCATTAGCATAGATTACCTTGTAACTCACACGCTTAAATTGTCAAAGTCTGGAATATTAGCATTTTTTTTAAAGTATCCAAATGCATAGAAAATCAACGAAACTATTACAACCGCTCTAACATCCTAACATTATAAAATGAAAATCAATGCTCCATCTGCTTGATCTTATCTGACACGTTCCCATGCTTGCATTTATGAATAGAACAAGCAGAGTTGAATTATCCATATAAATTTAATATTTTCTTCACTTCCAGAATGCTCAAAAAAATTCATCCTCAAAGCTTCTTTCCTCGTATTGCTTATTGAAATATTTGTCCTAAAACTTTAGAAAAATGCATGCTTGCATATACATATAAATTCCCCAAGATGACATTGATGTGGTCATTTATACTCTCTTTTTAGCACATTAAATACTCAAATTTAATAGATTGTAGGTTTTGCTTTAGAGAATTGGATACTTTACCAATTAGAAAGTTAGGATCATATTTCATCATTTTATTTCTTAATTCCTTGATTTGCGAACCGTTTGATGTTTAGTTGGAGTCTTTCATCATCAGTTCAACGATTAAATAATAGATTCAAAGTGAAGACAAGATTGACTATACAAGGTCATTTTAAAAAAATGGTGGAAGATAAAGTGATTAAGGAAAGTAAAGTAGCGGTGAAGAATGATCTCATTTTTAAGTCAATTTCTAAGAATTATTTGAGACAAATTGTTGCCCATGGATAGCATTTTTGGATTCCTCTTCGCAAGTATTATAAAAATGACTCCTAGAACTCCCAAAACGGATCAACGGTTCACTGGTAGCGATGGTAACAAGAAGATGACATATTCACCTCCATCGGCCATGGTATATAGCATGGTCCTTGGAAACAACCTAGAATATAACTTTTTGGCTTTTTCTCCTTTATCACCTTAGGCTATAAATAACTCCTTCTTCCCCATTTGATGTGAGCCCGACTTGGGGCCTTCGAAACCATAGTTTCTAAATTTCTTTCAATTTCTTCCATATTTCTTTGTAGATTTATGTTCTATGTTATGAGTTTTCATTATTTGGGCTAGATTTCTTCTTGGGAGCAATTGATTAAAGCTTCTAAACCCATGTTGTGAAAATCTGTAAATCTCTATTTATGTTGTGAAAACCTATAAATCTCTGTTTAGTTGATTATAATTTATTTACTATGCTTTGAATGTTGATTTTAGCTTTATGAATTGGTTAGAAATATGTGGATGTGTATTGTATGTAT
This sequence comes from Rubia yunnanensis, assembly GCA_037428765.1. Taxonomy (NCBI): domain Eukaryota; kingdom Viridiplantae; phylum Streptophyta; class Magnoliopsida; order Gentianales; family Rubiaceae; genus Rubia; species Rubia yunnanensis. The sequence continues at coordinate 70,034,570 of CM075068.1, forward strand.
GATGACATGTTAGGAGTTAAGATGAAAGTAGCTAATTCATCTGTTTTGATATGTGGTCCAAGAACATGAAATTAGTGTTTCTAGTTAAGTCTGTAATGTTATGAATTGCTAGATGGATGTGAGAATGTTGAACTATTTTCATGCTTGTCTTGAAGTAGAAAATAAAGGAGAATGCTTGAATGTTGAACTTTCTTGATAATCCTTAGGAAGTAAATAAATTGGTTAAATGTTAAGGCATTCTCAAGCTTATTTATTTTTCATGCATGATGCCACTAATGGGATGACTTTAGGAGTCGATCATCTAAGGCTATCATTAGTGAGGTCTATGAATGGATGTAGAATCCACTATTAAAGCTATACTTAAGAAGAATAAGAGGTTTTCCTTCACAATAAGTAAATCAAGAGGTTAACTATGGAGTGAAGATTCTATGATCAATTTGAGGGTAGGAAGTGGATAATAAATTTTCCCGGCTTTGTATCTTTGTGTTTAATCTTTCTTTTTTATTTGTTTTCATGATAAGCAAGTTTTTCTCTATAGTCTAGTTGTTTTATATTCCAATTGTAGGAATTAATCAACCAAACCACCCCCTCCCTTTTTTACAACACACATTAGGTAACGCTAGTGTGTGAGTTTTTACACTACGTAAACATTCAACTAGGCCTATTATCTACGTGGACGGAATTGATTTGCCTCTATCTACTCTCAAGTAGTTAGCCGCATTAGGGCTTATAAAATGGATGTTTGAGAGGCACGGAGACAACCACCCAAATTTTGATGCCGCTGGAGGGAAAAAGGCGTGTTTTGTTGAGGATTAGCATAGTTTTGTGTTTTCCTTTTTTTTGCTCATAGTTTCTGCTCGTTTTATGTATATTGCTTTTTAGTAAGATGTATATCTTTGTCCTATGGTACGTACCCGTTCCATGAACTGAGAACTTTTGCACTACAATTTTAAATTCTTTGTGCTTATTTGTTTTTCTTTTATTTTGTTCATAGTAGGTATTTGAGCTCTTGGTGTACTTCTACCAAGAATTATTATACTATGATTATGAATTTTTGTAAAAAAAAAGAGAAAAATGAAAATCTCACCTTGAGTGAACTCATGATGAGATTGTCATTACGATCATCCTACCGAGTCTTGCTATTTGTTAAGAGAGGAGGACTACAAGAGGGATGGAAACATTGGCTCCCAAAACCAAGGGTATCATTTGGAGTGCTATGAAGAGGTTGGAGTTGTTGGTTTCTAAGGTCAAGAAGCTCAAGAATGGTATCTATACAACAATTCTTACAATCTTGAGTGGAGTAGTAATCCATATTTGTGGTATGGGAATGCACAAGAAAACAAACACTATGAGCAATATAATTGGCCTTCAGCACCTTATGCCATGCCCTAAAACTAAGCTTAAGCTTCAAGCTTGATGCATGAGAAGATCATGCACGCAAAAGAAAACTTGATCAACTTGGCCAAGACCAATGGGAATGCAGAAACCCAAGTCCTCTAAAGCATCAATAATGTTGAGGGGCATATGAGGTACATGATGGAATCAGTGAACCGAAGGGAAGCTCGATATTCCAAAGATATAACATCCCAAGCTGAGCTTGGAGATATGGTGAGTGACGTCTCCTTGAAAAATGAAAATTATTTCCAAGGAGATGAGGAGTTGGTTGTTAAAGACAAAGAAGTAAAGGAAGAGGTAATTGTCATGCATTCATTATTCTTGCCATCATCACCCCTGCCTATATCGATTGGATCAACTCTACACTAGTGGAAGATGTTTGATTAAAGACACCAAACAAAGTAGGTTCCATAGTTTTTTCCACGGACCGGCTTCCCTGAAGTTTTCTGAACTTGGAAGTAACCAAAATCGGGTCCCTAAAAATTTTGAAGGCGGTTGTAACAAAGAAGAAGGTGGTTATTTGATAACAACCTTTGAATGTTATTTCACAAAAGGCTATTTTTTATTTTACCGCCTTCAGTTGAACTCATTAGAATACGGTTATGTCTGACCGCCTTCTAAAGAAGGTGTCCCGAGATTGGAAAAGTGACCTAAGTGTAGTTACAATATTTGGAAGATCATTGCATGTTGTATGTTGATGGGCTGAAATAATTTTTGGGACCGGAACTAAAAATTAGACCATTTCCCGAGTCCAGAATGTGATCGGCTTGGGAGGGTGGGAAGTTGTACCAGTTTCGAGTTCGAAAAATGGCCGATGGGGAATGTATTAAATGTGGATTATGTCATTTGGGTTTCAAGAACTCAGATAATTTGAACCTTAAATTTTGTTTATAAGCTTCTTCTAAAACTAATTTAGAATACATTATGGAGGATCAAAGGTATGTAATTCTTACTCAACTGTGTAATGTGTATGTGATTGGTAGATAAATGAATTTGTATTGGAAAGCACGTGTATTGTTATTTGAAATGGTTTCGATTTAGTTGAATTGCTGATTGTGAAACAATGTGTTATGTTGTATGATTGTCATGTGGTTTGAACATCTCAATTTAAATATTACAGGGGTTTTTGATGATCGAATTGAATTGATTGGCAAAGATTTGAGAAAATCACCCAATTATCTCCCTTTGGTAGAATCCTTTCTTGTTATAGCTTTCGAATATGCTTTCAAGAATAGTGTGGTGCGAGCACGTTTCCCGTGTAAAGATTGTAGGAATGATGCATTTTTGGGTAGGAATCATGCAAGGGTTTGAAACTAGTTACACCTCATGGGTGTGGCACGGGGAGGTTGAAATGCTATTGTGGATGATGTTAGACATAAAGAATCCAATCAATATGATGTAGATGAAGGGTTTGATGAGATGATAGAGGATGTTCTAGAGAATTCCATGGTTAATCCAAAGTTCTAGAAGCTTTGCTCAATGACAATAAGATGCCTTTGTATAGTGGTTCAAAACATTCGGTTTTGAGTGAAAATTTGTGAATGATGAATTTGAAAGAAAAATTTGGGTGGACTAAAGAAGGGATGACGAAGACTCTTAAACTAGTCAGGGAATTGCTTCTGGAGGGTAGCAATTTGCCCGATCGTTTGTATGCCACAAAAAGGATTCTTTGTCCTATGAAAATGAAGTTGAAAAAAATACATGCTTGTACCAACAATTGTATGCTCTATAGAGACCCGGAGGATGAGGATCTAGACCGGCGTAGGTTTTATGGTGACTCTCGATATAAGTTAAAGTGTGGTGGAATTGAGGTTGGTGCTGAAGTTGCTTCAAATTCAAAAGAAAGGAGCCCCGACAAAGTGTTAAGGTATCTCCTTATCATTTCACGGTTGAAGAGGTTATTTCCTTTGAAACATGATGCAAAGTTGTTGTGATGGTATTCAGAAAGAGATCGTCTGGCGGATAACGTGATTTGGCATACGTTGGGAGATGAGCAGTGGAAAAAGCTTAACACTTTGTACTCTAATTTTGGTGTGGAGCCCCAATATTTGAGGCCAAGCTTTTCTACCCATGGAATGAATCCATTTGATAATATGAGTAGCACACACACCTCATGGGCTGTTATGGTGGTGATCTATAACCTTCCCTCGTGGTTGAAAATGAAGCGAAATTACGTATTTGTCTTTGATGATTTTAGGACCTAAGCAACCCGATAATGATATAGATAACAAACTTTCCCCTTTGGTCGATGACCTGATGAGGTTGTTCAACAAAGATTTTAGAATGTACTGTGGTAGTGCCAAAGATAATTTTGAATTGAAGGCTTTGTTGTTTTGCACCATTAATGATTTTCAAGCATATGAGTTGGGGAAGACATTACGCTTGAGTATGATATGAGTTTATGCGGTCATTTAGGGCGTATAATCCTGATGTGGGAGTTTGGGTTGACGGCCGAAGCAAGATCAAGAAGAGAAGAAGGAAGCTGAAAAATATTGGGAAGAGAAAGAAACAAAACTTGGGTTTGTTTTATTAAGTCAATTTGTTTGAAAATCTTTGTAATCTTGAAGGATGGAAACACTTTTGGTGTCGGAAGCTCATATGGAGTTATGGTAAAAATAACTTTTCCAGCTTATTTACCTAGTGTAACTTTGCATTTGAACTACGCATACTGTAACTTTGCATATTAACTCCGTACATGATAAACACAATGATTGCAAGGCGGAAATATAAAAACAAAAACATTACACGTCTTCTTAAGCCATACAATTCAAACTAGCAAAGTTCTCCCAAAATTCAAGAGTTGAAACATAAAAATAGTCATCACAAATTTTCTTCTACAACAAAATAGTGTTCAATCCGTTCAACAATAAAACCATCACACCTAAGACCGTCCTTCTACACGGGATCCCGATGCTGATTCCAAATGGCTCTGCAAGGAACGTTGACTCAACTCCAACTTCAAAATCCTCTCTCTCATCTGAGAAAGTTCCTCTTGAACCCATTTGTAGCATGCTCTATATCCTTCTAAGAACTGTGCGTCAGGTTCCTTTGAAATTGGTATATTAGTAAAAATGTTAATAATTTCCAATAACTTGAAGAGAAAGTCTCGGGAAAGGCGGTCTTTCCATAAACTTATGGACAGTCCACAGTGGCTTTTACATTAAATGTTGTAATTTTTCATAAAATTTAATATTGTATTTTAAAGGTTAAAACAAGTAATAGCATGCATTTGAATGTGAAAATATAAAAATATATAATATAAAAATATATTTTCTAATTTTCTAAATTTCTAAATTTAATATGTAATTTAACTAATGCAATGTATAAGGTAAAAAATAAGTGGCTTGCCCATAAGCTTATGGACAGGCAGCCTGTTAGGAGACCTACTCATACTTGATTTGAATAAAACTAAAATAAACAATGCCAAAAATACTGGGCACAACTCTTTGCCACTTGCTGGCCTCGTCTGCGTCCTGTGCCTTTTGTGCCCATTTTTTTTCAAACACTACCTAGTGTTTCTTCATGAAGTATTCTTTGTCGAGCCACTTGCACGGTTGCTCCTCCCCATGCAATGCCAACCCTTCAACTCCTTTCAAAATCAAAGTGTTCAAGTTCCCGTATGGAAGACTCTTGATCACCTTTTCTGACAAGGTTACCTATAGTATGTGTTTGAATATCGCAGCCCCGGGATTTATTTTTCTCCCCTCAATGATGAAATAAAACATCATCAATGTCGTATAGTTTGACTCTGTTATGTGGATGGAGATCGGTACGATACTCCTAGATATCATTTCATACATGATCAATTGATCAATGGTAAAAAATTTTAAACTAAAATTCTCTGGTTTCCCTAAGTTGGCGTGATTGCAATGAAAAGTATTTATGACTACAAGCGATGAGATCAATATACAGGTAGTTAGACAGAAGAGGAAAAACTTCCCTATGATAAATGTCATCTCACTATTGGAAATACCCCCTATAGGCACCGATATATCATTACAAAAGCACCGATACAATCTCCCTATGACCTGCCGGTGCCTAAGTGATCCCATGCAAATTTGAACAGTTCTTAGCACCTGTAAGCCGCATCGGTGCTATAAATAAGCACCGGATCATTTTGTACCGGTGCTTGATTATTTCTATACCGGGGTTCAAAAAACAATGACCAATTACAGATATTGAGCACCGACATGTCAAAAATCATACTGGTGCTTAATTGTTTTCAGCACCGGATCTATTTGTACCGCCGCTTGTTTATTTCCATGCCGGTGTTGTAGAACCAAAGACCACTTATAGAATTTGAACTAGTATGTAAAAAATATTTGCCGGTGGTCATTTGTTTCAACACCGGATGGTAATTGTGTACCGGTGCTAGAATTTTATAGAATGAGATTGGATTATAGAATTGGCATAACAATTCTTAGCACAGGAATGAAATTTTTTGGTCATTATAAAGTAGCACCGATATGGTATCTATTTATAGCATCGGTCTAAATTCGAAGCATTGGTTCTTAATGTGGACGAATTTTCGCACCAGTATGGTTGTAATTAAAATATCGGTGCTACTTTTAATGGAAATTGGTTTGGATAATTTTTAATTTCGTACCCCGTTGCGGATCAACCATGGGTAAAGTGGATATAATAAATCTCACAGAACCTGTTGAAATATAGTACACTTTCTATTGAAACAAAAAATGTATCCCCAATTAAAAATAAAGAAAACAAATAAAATTATTGTTCATATAGTACTCCAATCAATCATCAAACTCTCAACATTTGTCTTAGCCTCTTTCGCATAAACATTAATCCACGTTCCGCACCATTTTTCTACCACCTCTTGAATTTCATATACGTTGAATGATCCTTGGGTATCTGGAAAAGCCTGCAATTAGATTAGATATTAGTTAGTAGGATTCAGTACTGAAAATGAATGCAAAAATGCTCTTTTTGTTTACAAGTTGTGATACTTACGTCAACTATATACTTTGAGGTTGTGTTCAGGACCGGCTCTTCCCGGAATTGCATAACATAGTAGACGCACTCATAGGAACCCCGTTGTTTGTGATTCTAAGATAGAAAACAACAATTCCCAATGTTTAATCAGTGTAAGGAGAAAAGAAATATTATAAAGTATTTGTAAAATCTTTTTATGAATACTTACGTTGATGTTTGTTATCTTCTAGGGGAAACCTGTTGGGGGTACCTTCTTCCTCTTCTCCCTCTCATATGTACATGCAAGCCTACAGATATATCATTTTCAAATATGAATATTAAAATTTTGATGGAAAAATGGAAAGTATAATTGAATGGATAGAAATACCTGGGAATAATTTGGCTTCCGACATAATCGTTGGATTTTATACCATCGATCATTGTGTCCTAAGTGAAAAAATTATTCATTTTGGGAGAAGTGATGATGAGGAACCAATGTGACCTTTGTTAATACGTAACAAGCAAATATTTTAGGAATCAGTGTTCATTTTATTAATTTAAACATTAAGAAACGTGTCATACTTCCTGAGATAGGGTAGCAAATAAACATTAGCTTCAGATGCTGCCATCATTTGCCAAATGGGGGTAAGCCAATTTTTTATATCATCTTCTTCAAAACCGGTGTTGCTCCTTCTTTTGTTCACGACACATAATTGGATTATACCCATGTTGACATCCTCATAAGTGTAATAGTTAATTTATGCCTTCAATTTTATGTGAAGTTTTAATTCAAAATTTTCAAATTTGAATCTTGTCCAATCCACAAATCCATCCGAGCATTCAAGATCCATGTCATGCCATGATAATTTCCAAGCTTGCATCCGAACACCAACATTCACTCAATATTCGAGCACGTCTTTTAAGGCTTGGCAAATGTGGATACCACAAAGCTGTTGTAATATGCAACCCGCCCTCTGCGTTTATTTTCTTTGCCACCTCATTGCAATGTTTGATGAACACCTTCATTATTGGATACCCAATCAATTTGCGCTTTTTACAATCTGCATGTGCAACGTGTAAATAGAATGAATTAAGCACAAAAAAGGTGTTTAAATAAAATAGTAATGTGGTATAAAAGGATTACCAGTTTCAAAGGCTTCAATGGTAGGTAGTCGGTGCGATGCTTCTTCCCTGGCCTGTAGCTGGAGGTAGAATCGGATGGATGCATCGACAATGTAAAGGTAGGCTATTACACTTGACGGGAAAAATGTCACTTTGCAATATATCAACTGAACTTTGGGTACATGCACATACTAAATTATTTGTATAAAATATTTTAATTGAATTACCTCAACGTTGTCAAAGATCTTTAGGAATTCCCATTCATTGTCTGGAGAAGCTTTTGCAAGCACGCCCAACTCTTCTTCGTTTGCGAGCTCCTCTTCCTGTGCGGGGTCCTCTTCTTTTTGGGGATCCTCATCCTTTGCGGGCTTCTCATCTTGGTCAACCAAAGCCACTGGCCAATCTACCATATGTCCAACAACTTCTCCAATATCGATGAATTTTTGGTTGGCAAAAGGCAATCCTGCCTTTTCAACGAAGACTGGCTCACACACTCGGACACGAGCAACTCTACCCATTGAAGAATGGTTGTGGCACAATTTTTGGAGTAACCCTTTTGCCACCATGGCCCATGTCCTGTGAATTTTCTTGACGAACAAATAAACCTTGTCCTCATTCTTTCATCCAATGTAGAGGAAGAGTTGTTAGAAAACAAATAAGCATTAAATGGATAGAAATACCAAGGATCATATATGTTAAATGGAATTCAAATGTAATTTTTTACCTCCTCATCGCTAGGATCACCCTTAGACTTGGTTTGTGTTGCGCTGACCTGGCCTAATGCCTTCTCGATTAATGGCTTTGGATCATCGAGGCCCATTGGGATTTGAACTCCTCCAACAGCTCTAATCCCCTTGACTAGCTGGTCAAGGTATGCCACCATCGCCTTGACCACCGGTTGTTCGGTAGATTGCTTCTTTGGGATTTCCTACCTGGGGGATGAGCTGACACCACATTTGCTTCGGTTGTGGGTCAGATGGGGCACAACGACATTTTTTGGGAGGTTGGTCTATGTAACCCTGTACCTTCCTGGGCGATCCACCAAACCGGTCACCTTTATCAAGATATCCTCCTCAGGTTCCAGGACTAATGTGCCTCTACCGGCCTCCTGGTTCATCCTTATCTGTGATTAGAGGGCCAGTTAAATACATTACAATGAATGGCTAAAACTATGATCACATAAAAAAACTTACAATATCAACAGTGACGACCCAGTCCTTTAGGTATGTACATTTTGTCTTATCACCTAGCTTGTTGGACTCAAGGTAGACCAATGATCTGTCAACATTAAAATACCTTTTACTCAGATCCTGCTCAATATCCTCCTCTATGTATCCCTTAATAGTAACTTTGGCTCTCTCTCTTTTTCTTTCAATTCCTTGACGATCTTTGCCTGAGTCACTCGGTGACCACTCCTACCAGTGTATTTCTTCTACTTCGATTGCCCGCTAGCCCTGTCCCAAATTTTCTATCCAAATCACAATAATTAAAGTAAGTGTTATGCAAACCAAAATATAAGTAAACAGATTGTTCATAAACAGATTACCTAAAACTCTGGTGTCGTCCTCATTTCGTAGAACTTGTTCCACTCCTCCTTTTCCATCCACTTGTATTTTTCCAAAGGTTTGTGTTTGAATTAGTTGGGGCTGCTAGCCATCTTATGGATGTATTTCATTGCAATCTTGGACTTCCAATTGCGATGGGTGTTGCCTGCCGCTACATATATCACTGATTTCAATGTTTTGAGCTATTTTGTTGTCATTGTTTGCTTGAACTTGAAGCTTGTCTGCATTGAGTTTACCCAATATATTTCTTAAGCTAGCGATTGTCGATAAAGTTTTGTATCCATTGGTTGTTTAAAAAATAATTGAAATTATAATAAATTAGGTATGAATGAATCTTACAAAGATATCCTTCCATGCCTCCTCCTTGGTGTCATCGGGAACGTCATGCTAGTGTCCATGAGTCCCGAACTTGGTGCACCGCTAGAATGCATAGTTACAATATGCAATCCATGCGGTCCAATTGCAAACCATGTCACTTAAATTGAACGTAACCGGTACTGGATCCCTCCTTTGCAAGCATCACTGATTGACACTTGGTTGTACCACGTACCTAGCACTAACTCTCAATCTCAAACATTTCAAAGACACATCGTCAGTTCCGTTCCTCTTTTGGTTATTTTATACTGGAGGCTTCTCATCCAATGTAGAGTGATCTGACTCTTGAGCCTCATGGGGTTCCTAAATTTGTATTTTGAAGAGAACGACGGGTGTCACGGGCTCTTTGGGCATGATTTTGGGTTGTGTCTCACCTCTTTTTCTCTTGCTGATGGTAATGCCTTTCTTTGCTTTAGGAGGCATATATAATACACAATAAAAAGTTGTTAACAATGCAATCATACAAAAACAATGTCTACAATCCAAACCCACAACAACCACAACAATCGAAGAACCAAATCTAAGTGTATAATCCACAATAACCACATTAATCCACAAGAATCAAACTAATCGAAGAACCAATAAAGCATTGCACAATCAACCATTGTCATACCTAATAAATTGCAATCCAAAATCCATAATCCATGATCCATAATACATAAACCATAATCCACCAAGAATCCATACCATGGTATACCAAATTTTCTACAATCCAAACAAATATACAATAACATGGAATCCTTTACCACAAAACACATAGATGATCCACCACAATGAAATTTTAGTTCTCTTAGGCAATTCATCGAACATAATATGCACATGCAATGATTCAAGCTAAGAAAGTAAAAATCACTACCATTTTTACACATGAAATATCAAGAGGACACTTACCTTTGACTATTGTGACCCTCGTAGTGTAGGGAGGGCCATAAGGCAGTAAGGAAATGCCGAGAGCGATGAATTCGCCGGTGGTGAAAAATGGGTTGCTGGCGACAAAGGCTTCGATTTTGGTTCCTAAAACATTCAACCTTCGTTGTTTTATACAAGGTGGGGTAAATGGGGAAGGTAATGTGATTTATTGAGTGTTAAAGAAGTCTGAGACATGGGATGACTGGCAATTAATGGTGGAATACGAAGAAGAACCTCTGTGGAGAAAGATGAACTAATGGTGGTTCCTAAATTTGGGCCATTTATAAGGAAAGAAATTGCACCGGTATAAGTGCTTTGATACTGGTACCTTTGATAAAATAATTCATATTTCATTATTGACGAACCTAGAATCAGTGTAATACCAGTTCCTATGAATAAACGTATGTGTGCTGTTAATGTACCAGAACGTACCAAATCAGCTGCTTTAATCCGTATTTTATATTCTGGATTTGGACAGAGAGCATTTTTCAAAAAAATCGTGTCCAAGTGTTTAGCACCGGTACAAATACTGGTATCCTTTATTGGATACTGGTGCCTTTACATATAAAAGCAATTGCGCCAAGCTGCTTTTAGGGTATTATTAACTTTTAAGCTTTGACAAAGAGAAATCGTCCAAATTTTTTGTCTAAGTGTTGAGCACCGGTAGTTGTACCGGTTCAAAATTTAAAGGTACCGGTGCCTATGTAGATCAAAGCAAATGGTTTTTGGTGCTTTTAATTGCAATTTTTTTTATCAATATGGATAGAGAGCTGGAAAAATTTTTTCTAAGTGGTAAGAACCGGTATTAATACCGGTGCTGGGAAGTTTTCATTTTCCCGCCTTTTCAGGTCAACATTTTTTAAACAATTTCAGTTCCCACAAAAATTATAGCACTGGTAGCATGATCTACATACTGGTTCTAATGCTATTTCCAGCTTCGAAGTATTATGATTTTGACCCCCCATATTATTTGGGATTAGTCGGATGACAAAATTGACCTAAAAAATAATTAATTTACATATGTACAATGTATATATCATGGTCTTTGTGTTAATTTTTTATTAAAAAATATGTCGTAATATGTACTTAAGAAAATTATGTTACGGTCCAATAACCTTTTACAAATTGTATGACCATTAATTAACTAGGTTTCGAAGAAGCATGGGTACATGTATGAGGAATTAATTTACAACCAGTTTGGTTCCCGAGGCCAATTTGTATTTTTTTTGCAAAATGGAGCTTATTTTGAATGTTTCCTTTACGTTACCTTCCCCAAGCCCCCACCCATGTATTTTCATTTTATTGGATAATTTTGATAAAGAAAAATAATCCTTCATTTTTGGGCATATGAGCTAAAGCACTAGTATACGTTCTAAAGTTAATAATAGATACTTACAGAGTGGTAGCTATAAGATTTCGAGAAGGTTAATGAAGACGCATTCGCACCCTAATAATGATATTAACTTAGCATCTAACTTGTAAAATACACTGGGGAGGTGAATAATTCGATTAACTTAAAGCGGATTTCGATTCAGAGTTACGAGCAAACTCTTTACTTTTTGCATTTAAGTCCCCCTAAGAAAGTTAGAATGGTCGAAATACAAAATTGGCTAGGCATAAATGAAATCCAACGTTACGGGATGGCGAATTTTCCTTCTGGACTTGTTTTGGTCAAAGGAAGGGCGTCCTTTGGGAACTTGACCTCTTTCACATAGTCTTTGAAAATTACACTGCCTCCCACACCCCCCCCCCCCCTCAAAATTTATGTTGCAACAACGACCATAGCTTCAACACACTTGATTTTTTTTATTCTTATTGTTTCCAATGAGCTTGTAATAAATATAATTTTAACTAAATTTTTGGGTTTCAAAAATTGCATTTATAGTGCATTTGTGGTTATATGGTACCAATATTTTAAATATTGGTGCCTATGAATAATCGTACTGGTGCTGTCATTTACTAACGCAGCTGCGCCTGACTCCTTTTATTTGCATTTTTTATATTTTGGATTTTGACAGAGTGCAAGTATTTAAAACTATTTTCCAAGTGTTTAGCACCAGTATAATAACCAGTGCAAAACAAAAAAATGCCGGTGCCTTTATATACGAAAGCAGCTATGCCAAACTACTTTTAGGCTATTTTATGTTTCTGATATTAGACAGAGTGCAAGTCTCCATAAATTTTCACTAGTTATTTTACCTTCACATTCACGATTCTATTTTCTCTAAAAAAAAGTACATGGTAGTTATTCCTATTCTGGACCTTGTTGGTCATTATTATGAGCATGCTGTAGTTATGTACGTGTTTTACATAAATAGACCATGCACACAATAATGACCAGGAAGTGGCATTGCCAGATTAGCCACCAAATAAAAAAAAATTAGAAGGAGGTCCTGGGAGATCAATAATTATCCAAATACATGAAATAAAAGTAGGGTTTGCGAGATTAATAATTATCCTAATACGAAATAATCCATCAGTTTAATTCATGAATAATAACGGGAAAATGGTTCCACATCCTTGTTGCAAATTGCGTTGTCCCCTTCCTCTGACGTTGATCCCAAATGAATGTCCTCTACGACCTCATTGTCCATTTGTGTTGGGAAAGGACTGACTGCCTTAACTGCTCCTGGAAATTGGTAGCTTAGCACTTTCCCCTTGTGGTCACACTGTCTCCTTTGAAATTGGCTATCCATCCGTAAACCTTGAATTCTTGTCTCAAGTACCAAGACCCTAGATTCAGTGGACGGGGCAGATTGCGATTGTACTATCTTGCAGAATGATTCGACAACAATTTGCATCACCGGATGGACAAATGTGTCATTCTCATAGTTTGGGACACCTTTAATGGTACAAAGTGAAGAAATCAGACTGCGAAAATCATAGGATACTGTCTTCTCCCTGTCCTTTGTCAGTGCTTGATGAATTCTCTCCTTAACATTCCAACGAAGTTTCTTTTTAATTGCATATGACTTAATTATCCGACTCTTGTGTACTTTGGTGTTCACCGTGATGTGGTCGATACAGGAGGCCCCGAAGTGATACCATGCGTTCATATCTGGCGTTAGTGATTTCTTCTTAATTTTTGTCCACCCGTGAAACACAAGAGCATATACATTTGTACCTTCACTTGTGATGCACTGCACCATTCTTCTTGATACTTTTTTGTCCAAATCATTATCCTCATTGATAAATGCTAGCATCTCGTCATCCTTTTTTTTTATATTGGGCAATCCGTACAATTCGTTGATAGCTTCAAGAGTTTGAGGGACAGATTTGCCCTAGTGTGCTCAATCCGTACACCCTGTCTATGCTTAATCCACACCTCAAATTTGCATAGAACTTACTGATGATGGTCAAGTTGAAAGCGGGGGTTTTAGCACACAGCTTTTCCCATCCCAATTGCTGAATAGTTCCGGATAATGCTTCCTTATTCTCTAACTTTGGGCCAACAACCTTGCCTCCTTGGATACAAATCTCTCCTCCGCCTGCCTTGAGTGAGCACCTCTTGATGGTTATAAATACCCTTCTCTCGTAGGCCTCTTACTTGGGGGACAACCTCTACATTCACATTGAAGCATTGACCTACCTCCAATTTGGGTCATTAATTGTAGAAAATTAACCCAAGTGAAGGCTGAGTACCTTAAGGAAAAGGGGTCCAAAGATAAAATTTATATTCTACACCTAACTCACTACTATGCCACCGATAGGGTAGTTAGCTGTAAGTCATGGGTATGTCCACAGAGATTATATGGCCTAAGAATCAATTAAACATAATCTCGTCCAAGTTGTCAATCCGTACCAGTTTCTAGGAATAGATAGTATAGTAAAAAGGGGGGGGGGGTTGTTTTCAATTAGAAACTACAAAACAAGAAAGTAAAAGCAAATAATATATATAGATAAACACTTTGGGAATGATTGCATAACATGGTTGATTTAATACTTCGATCCTCGATTCATTCACATGTGAGATTTAGACAAACCTAATATAGTGCACATAACATGTGGTGTGGTCGATGGCATACACTTCCACGTACCTATCACGTCGGGTGTGCTTGCAACCCTCCATCGGCACCGCTCTCGTAGTTAGGTGAGTACAACAAGGTTCGACCATTTTTGTAGTTCTGTTTATACATTGTGCAATTACGTCTTGGCCATTCCACCTTGAATGCTCTACTCACTAGGCCTATGAATGAGGTAAAGGCTTGTAGACACCTTATCTATGACACTAGGGCCTCTTACATCCCTAGTTTTCTACTTTTCACTATCTCTACCCGGAACCTATCAGATTACTTTACGTAATCAACTAAGAATGGTGTGATGGCATATAATCAAAGTATAACTCCCATCCCCCATGCACACACCCACGCGAACATGTACCCCATTACCCATTAACACATCTGAGGTTTCTTTTCCCAAGGAGGCATTGATATTTGCACCAACATGAATATAGACTAGGGTGTGTGCTTAGATGGAGTGTACTATTTATACAATTCTAACATTCAAGAACAAGTCACAATAATATCACAACCACAAATATTAGGGTGAACTGAGAATCTCACAAAACATTAATCAACAAATGAATACAATTTATCCCCAAGTTATAGAAACTACTCCCTAGACATGGAATTCAAATAAAGATTTGAATTCCACATCCTAGGATTAAACAAAAATAAAAAGGAAAGAAAGAAAGAAGAGAGAATGTTTCTCTCTCTAAAATGCTCTCCCTAGACACAAGAGTAGAATGAAAAAATGTTTAAACTAACTTCTCTCCTTCACCTAGTAGACTAAGAATTATATTTATAGTAGTAGGGGATTGGGCCTAAAAATAGGCCCAAAATAGGCCAAAAAACATAGAAACCCTAGTTTAGCAGCCGCCTAGCACGGACCGTCGCGGATGGCGAGGTCTGCACTGTGTACTACGTTCGTGTTGGCATGGTCCTTGCTTGCTCCATGGTGTGGGCCATCTACCCTGGTGCAGTCTGTGCATCTCCCTTGGCGCGGTCTGTGTCACCCCCTGCGGGTTTTGTCAGTGTGGTCCGTGCATCATTTTTTCTCTTTTGATCTGCGTGATGTGATGTTTGGCACAAACTGTCATCAGAAACCCCATTTTGCTTAGTAACTTAGCACGTGCTACTTGATTCTTCACATCCCATCGGCTGATCTTGACATTTTGCTCTTGGAACGGCGTGGGCCGTAAAAAATGGGATGATCTGCGCCCATACTTAGCAAATTTTGAGTGAAAATATGAAGTCAAGCACGTGGCCCATCGTGTTTGGCATGGTCCAAATCTATTTAGGTGAATGCCCTTCAATCTCTACTACCATCCTTACGAACGATCTTCAATATCTTTTACCACCCTTGCGAACGGCTTTCACATAGAATGTAATGAAAAGTATCCACGAGGGACCTACTAAAAATGATCACAAAGGAAGATCAAGGATCCCATGGATACAATATGTCCATCAGAACTAATTAAGTCTACAAAATGCGGTATTTAGATAATAAATCCAAACATGGTCGTCTTAACCCTTTGTCACGTAAACTCAACTAATTCTAGCAATCAACCATATAAAAAACCCAATTATTATACCGAATGTATTGGTTAACGCATTCATAATGGGGCACATCAAGCATTTTATCAAACACCTTGTGTGCAAGGGGAAATCACTCAAAGTTCAAACAAATTCAAACAACATGAAACATGCGATTATAAGAACAACATGAATATATATACCACACAAGGGATCTTAAAACTAAACCAACTTATTCCAATTAGAATCACAATTGAATGACAAACTATAGATTATGATAAGAACTTAGAAAACAAGGTTTTCATATCAAAAACAAAACATGGCTAGATTGTATGAGATCATTACAAGATTAAAGGGAGAATATGATATTACCTTTTGAAGCACAATCGAAGTGTTGTGAAAAATAGGGTTTGCTGATCATTGTCGTGAATAACTAGTTACGTTGGTATGATAAACTGTTGCAGATATTTATGTTTTAAATCACCTTTCAGCATATTTTCACCGGTACGAACAACTAGAACCGATACAACAATTAGTGATCTACACCATTTTGCATGCTTTAACCAATGCATTTGACATAGTTTTTAGTTACTTTTGGTTGGCAGTTTGGCGACATTAATTGAGTTTACATGACAAGGGGTTTAGACAACCATGTTTGGTTTTCTATTTTAAATCCGTTTTGTATACTTAATTAGTGATTCTTGACATCTCATGTTCACGGGCTCCTTGGTCTTCATTATGAGTACCTTTAGTAGGTCACTCGTGAATGCTATTTGTTACATTACATTCTTGTGAAGGCCATTTATTTTTAACGTAGAAGATTTGAAGGTCATTTGCATTTGAATGGTAGTAGACGAAGGCCACAAACATCAATGCATGATAGAAGGATATTGAAGCTAGAGATAGGCAGCTTTGGATTTCAAGACAGTCAAAGGAGAAAAAGGTGAATCATGGTCTGAGGAGTGTTTCCTTATTCTAAGAACGATCCAGGAAAAATTGGCCTCCTAGGCTTATTCCATTGGATTCATCTTCTTGAGTACTGCAAAATCGACTATTAGAACTCCCGATTAAGACTAAATGTTCACCCGTGACAAGCAAACGAAGTTCAGCCAAAGAAGCACCAACAATCGGTCACAGACCGCGCATGGTCAAGCACCAGCGACCCGCGACAATCTTCAGGGCCTGTACTACATAAGATACCGTGAAAACCTGCAAGAGACCTTCACGAGGCAAGGCGCAGGGCCATGACAAAAGCATTGGGCCGTGAAGCAAGGGAATGAAGAGTTGAAGAGTTTGCTTAAGTATAGAGCTGGTCTATGAAAACATTCATGGGCAGTGAAAAAATTTATGAGCAGAAGCCACAAGCTATTCGTGGTCTGTGAAAACCTTCACGGACCGTGGGAAAGCTCTGAGCAAAAACTACATGGTGCTTATGGTCCGTGAAAACCTTTATGAACCGTGGCATGATCCCAGTTTCACGGACCATGCCAGATCCCACGGGTCGTGCTATGAACATTCATGGACCATGGCAGATCTGATGTCCCATGGCTATGCATGCTTCATGGACCATGGCATTCGTGCCGACCCATGAAACCTTAGCGGCTGACCTAGGATTTTGCTACTTTTGGCCTAGTTTGGGCCTATTTTTAGGCCCAATCTCCTACTATTCTATATAGGACCCTAGTCTATTCATTTGAGGAGGTGGATTATTTTTTGGAAACACATTTGGAGAGGAGAGAACTTGGAGAGAAGGAAGGAGGTCATTTTGTAGATTTGAATTCCATGTCTAGGGAGTAGTTAGATTATCTTGGTATTCATTTTGGCACTTGGTATTTTCTAATCGCTTTATGAGATTCATTAGATTCATCTTATCTTTGTGTTTATGATATTATTGTGATTGTTCTTAAATGTTATAAATACATGAGTAGTACACCACATATAAGCACACACTTTGGGATATACTCATGTATGGTGAAATTATTGATGCCCCCTTGGGAAGAGAAATCTGGATGTTAGAATGGGTAGGGGAGAAAGCATCCACATGGGTGTGTGCACGGGGGATTCGAGAATGCTCTGACCTATTTGCCGCCGCACCAGTCTTAGCAAACTTTGTAACTATTGTCTGAGAGGTTTTGAGTAGAGATAGTGAATAGTAGCAAGCTAGGTGTTGTGTTGAAACCCTAGTATCACAGCTATGGTGCCTACGAACCTTGGGCCTAGCGTATATAGGACCCAGGGAGAGTAGTTGCATTCGTGGTGGAAGTTCGGGACATAATAGCACGGGGAGAAATAGACTTGCAATGATTGTCGGACCTCGTTGTACTCCCTTAATTACGATGGCAGTGACGATGGAGGGTTGCGAGCACACCCACCTTGCCAGGGTTGGGGAAGTGTATGCCATCGACCACACCATATGTTGTGAACACACTGATATGTCTTTTGTATGTCTATAAGTGAATGAATCAAGGATTGAAGCATTAGAGCTACCATGTTTCTAAATGATTCCCAAGTGCTTAGTATATATAGTTTACTTGTTTTTCAATTGCATGCTTGTAGTTGTTAGTCGAAAACACCAATCCCCCCCAGTTGCATGTCTACACTACTAGATGTTCCTTTCACTCGTGTGGATTGACGACCCACACGAGGTTGTGTTTTAATTTGTATTTTAGCCCTAGCATCCTTGTGGACAAACCCAGGGCTTGCCACTTACTACCCCTCGATAGCTTAGAAGTAAGAACGAGTGTAGAATATAAATCTTTATCTTTGACCTGTAAGCTCCTTGTCTCTTGTTTTAACGACAACCGGGTCGGGGCAGGTCAACCGGTGCCAATTTTGTTAAAATGCTACATGACACACCTGCTTAGTGCATTTTTAATGCATTTTAAGAGAACAAAGCGTAAGTATCCATTTTTTCCCTAAGTACAAGCACCAGTTTCTAAATCGGTGCCCTTATCTATCTCAACCGGTGCCTGAATGTTGTAAGGCAGCCTGACGCATCTGGTTTAATGCATTTTAAATAATTTTGAAGAGACCAAAGATCAAGGCACAAATTTATTATTTAAGTATCAAGCAATGGTACCAAAACCAATGCCTTCTTCCATAACAATCGGTACCAAAAATATTTAAGGGAGCCGTATGTAACTGCTATAATGCATTTTTAATATTTAGGAAGAGACCAGAGAGGAAATATTTATAGCACCAGTTTTGTACCATTTCTAATAATCTTTATACCAGTTCTTGTACATAGAACAAAGAAAATACTTTATTCTTTACCAGTATTTAATGATTTTTCTGGTTCTAAGTCCAATTAAATACAAATTTTAATTTAAAAATATACAAAAAACTAGAAGTTGAAAAGCAGAAGATTAGACCACTTCTATTTAATTTGAGGTATGCAAAAGGGTACAAAAGGGAATGATATAACAAATGTGAAACCTTTTCTTTTCCTTTTCAGGATTACATCACCACCCAAAATATGACCATTTTCGTCCACCCACAATCCATCCCCATATGATAGTCTACATACTTGTGGTCTACCGATGTTCTCCAAACTTGAAAATGCAGAGGGAAACTCGGAAGTTTTAGATTTGACGGGCGTATCAATTTCATCTTCAAAAAAGAACTTCTTACCATGGAGTACAACATGCCATTTCTCATTAGTTAAGTCTTGGATATAAAATACCTGGTGAGCTTAGGCAGCTAAGATGAATTATCGTTCTCGTAGCCCATTCGATTCAAGTCCAACAGTGTAAAACCCATGAGCATCTAAGAATGAACCCTTGTACCATTTTCAACCCATATGCACTTGAATAAAACCACTTTAAACTCAACATAATCCAACTCCAAAATCTCCTCAATGACCCCGTAAAATGTCAGAACTGCGAGGATAGTTTTTTTTGTCTTTCTTGCTAGACTGCCACATGGATTCAGATTCCACATAAACCCCGCTGTTTTGAGTTGTGATCTATCTATCCTTGGACACTGTTGAAAAAATGTATCCATTAATGTCATAGCCCTGGTAACTCCTCACGGTGCAGCCAAGTGTCCTTGCAAATGCTCAAAGTTTATAGGGCATCCTATCCACATTGCAGCGATTATAAAACCAATTGACAAACATTGTAGAATACTCCAGCTGCAACTGGTTCAAAGATCATTTGGGATAAAGTTCTTCCAATAGTGACATGTGCACCTTAATATATATTGTAGTCTCACTACTTTTATGCAAAACATAAAGATGAACTCTCATCAACTCAGCATTGAAGGGTGTGTAAAGGGTATCTTTAGTCCGTGGGATTCCATTCTTCCTGCTACTTTGCACATGTTAGGGGACTCCAAGTACAGTTTTCCCACTCAAATTCGAAGTGCAATACTCAATGATCTCCTTTATGACATACCTCTGCACAATGCTCGCATTGGGTCAGCTTTGATTGTATACATAACCCTTAAAGACCCCTATGTGCCGCTCGAACGGGTCCATCAATGCATCCCAATGGGATCAAATATTCTAATACTATATAGACAATGAGATAGACCATAATGTCAAAGAATGTTGGGGGGAAAGTACTTCTCAAACAAACAGAGCACTACAATCCCCTCACTCTCCAACTCATCAAGTTGTTTCCTACTAATATTCTTACGAAAAATGGAGTTGAAGAAGAAAAATATGCGCATGATGCAGAATCTCACCTCTTCCTTCATGAAACCAAGGATAGCCATGGGCAAGAGTGGTTGCATCAAGCTGTGACAATCATGGGATTTCAATGCATTAAGACACAATTCATCGTTCATAAACCGACTAACATTGGAAGAGTAGCTAGACGGTACTTGATTCCCTAAATACTCTTACAAACCAACCTCCTCTCAGTGATAGAAAGATTGTAAGGGGCTGGTCTTCGGTACGTTTGCTTACCTTTTCCCTCTGGAATTAAATCAACTCATATATCGATTTCAACCAAGTCCTTCCGTGCATTCTAGTTGTCTTTCGTCTTACTAGGAATGTTAAGTAGTGTACCAATTAAAATATCACACACTTTCTTCTCTATATGCATCACATCCAAACAAGGGCGAGCCTCTAAATTCTCCCAATATGGAAAATCAAAGAAAATCGATCTTTTCTTCCAAGGTCCATTGTGGCAAGCACTTTAGATATCATTTTTCCAATAACACTATTAAATTTCTTCAACTTGGTGTGGATGGAAAACCCACTCAATATTCTTGGTGCCTTCCTTCTCTCCATCCCTCCAACAAAATGAATGGTGTCATCTCGTAATTTATGCTTTGCCGGGAGAAATTTCATATGACCAAGATACAAGGTCTTTCTACCATTTTTTAACTACTAGAAATTAGTTGCTTCCTTGCACACAGGATATGCCTTGTGACCCTTAACCACATAACCCGAAAGATTACCATAATCTGGAAAATCATTTATCGTGCAGAAAAAACATGACCTTCAGATTGAACTCGGTTCCACGATTACCATCAAACACATTAACATTGTTGGAGCAAAAAACCTTCAAATATTCAATGAATGGGGCTAGATAGGTATCGATGTCATTTTTGGGTTGTCCGGGACCCAAAATAATCAATGGCATCAAAACATATATCCTCTTCATTAAGAGATACAGAGGTAGATTGTTAATGGAAAGCATAACTGGCCATGAAATATGTTTCGATGACATGTTACCAAAGAGATTCATACCATTAGTACACAAAATCATCCTCAAATTCCTGAGTTCAGCTGCAAACTCATGATATATCTTGTCAAAATTCTTCCATTGTATGCATTTACAGGATGATTGATGAGATCACTATCAGGACAACCCCTATCCAAGTACCCTGTCATATGTTTCCCATCCTTGACATTCTTAAATAACACCTTCAGCCTTGGGACAATAGGAAGGTACCACACGCATTTCGCAGGGAACCGTTTCCTTACCTTCACAACAACCTCTTCATCCACAACCTCATTTCTTTCCTTATAATGAGAAACGTGGCATACGGGGCAAGCCACCTCTTTTTTCCGAATCATCCCTGTACAAAAAAAATCATTGAGGAATTTATGTATTTTTATACTCCATTCTTATTGGGCACAAAATTCTCTCCGCATCATAAAGGTTGTCCGGTAAACACCATTTTCGGGGGGGGGGGGGGAAGCTTCTTGATACACTTGAAAAACTTATCCATGCTCGTATCGCTCCATGAACCAACACATTTCATGTTAAACAACTCAATCGAACATGCCATTATAGTTTCTTTCTTCTTGCAACCGTGAAACAACGGTTTTTTCTTCTCATATAGAAATTTTGATAGAACCTCGCCCCCCCCTCCCCCCGAATTCATCCACTACCTCCTCACACATGTCATCCAAATTTACATCCCTAAAATATTTCCCCTTGCTACCTACAACCACCTCCACCGGTGGTTTCTCGCCATAAAAGGTCCAAACCAAATAATCCCTTGAAAACCCTCTCCTGTACAAATGGGGTCGCAAAAAGTCTCGATCATTAGTACGCTTACTATTTGTACAATCACAACATGGATATAAGATGTGTTTTTCATGAATAAATGCATGCTTAATTAACTCCCCCCCAAAAAAAAATCATCACTCACGAAACAAACGTTGTGCTATACATGCTTACGCCTCTCAATGGCATGGTAAATATCTACAATTTAATCAATGTGAAACAATTAAACTTCCAAAAAAATATGGACTTACACCCTAAAAATAAGTTTATTTATACCACACCCTATGAACATGCAACATGAAAAATCACACTACTACATTCCTACCACACCTTATATATCAAATCACATGCATGAAAATGTCATTCAATACATCAACAATACTAGCTAACAAACCCTATTCAGCAAGAGTGTGAAGCAACATTACAATGATCAAACATTCAAAAAATATATGGCAACATATCATTCCACACATATTCAACCATAAATGATAAATTTAAACAAAAATATTAAGTACTTTCAAGGGAGTTCATTGTTAAGCATTCAACGTCATCCTCATCCAAAAACAATTCCATTAATGAACTCAAAAAGCAACTTTAATGCATTTTTTACTCGCTAGAAAAGGTGGTAGGTGAGAATTTAATGCCCCAATAGCACCGGTCTGATCTACTTATACCGGTGCTAAACATTGTTTTCACAAGCTAGCACCGGTAACAGATCCGGTGCTACCTGAAAAATTATAAAGGTGCTGATTATTTTACGATTTCCCCTGCTTTTTTTAATCAGCAGCGGTAATATACACTAAACCAGTGTTGGATTCATTAATTACCCATATTATTAACAATCAAGCACTGGTACCTAAATTACCAATGCTGAATATTGTCACGCATCCACATACTTGTCTCACAGGCACCTGCACTATAACAGGCAACACCCATTACCTCGGTTTTTAGGGCTTTTTACCTAGATTTTTTGCAATAAAAAATCTGAGGTAAATGTGGGTGAAGTAAAAAGTATACATTTTACCTTGGTTCAAAACCAAGGTAAAAAATATCTTTTACCTCATTTTTTTGAGTGACGTCGGTAGATTTTATGTGTGGCGTCACTCCTGGCACTAAGGCTAACGATAACATACAATATTTGCGACATCGTCCAGATTGATGTCAAGATATAAGATGATTGACGTCGGCCATACCAACAAGACACGCGATCTGAGAGGAAAGTCTATGACGTCGTTCCTGACGACTTCCTTCTAAAGAACAGCGACAACGCGCAATGCGGTGCACCGATGTTATGTGCATGATGATGTGGAATAGTGAATAATAAGACGTCATTTTGAATGACCGATGTCACAAAAAAAATTACACATTGGTTTCACATGCGATGTCGCTTTTGTGTCGCATGAGCACCAATAAGTGCATTTTCGTGGATCAGTCATGGAGAGAACATTTTGGTTAAATATTATAATATTAAATATTTGGTGAAACAAACAATCGTTCGTCGATAACCGATACATGTTATTTGGTATAGGATTACTCTAGAAACGGTTAAGCATCATACAACAATCAATTGTCATTAAATTCATATGGTAAAATTAACAGTGCCATGTTAAAATCCACAAAACTAGCTATAACATATATTACAAATACATGTTACAATATATAATTATACGTAAGGTTGATATTTCATTTAAACCATAAAGGTATTGAAGCTCCATATTTTTTACATTGTAGGGTATTAACACTGCCGGGAAGAGTAGTGAAATGACAAGTTATCCATCTACAGTTAATCGATAATACTCGTTGTCCTATTAAACCCAATATGTAGGAAACAAAATTTATGTTAGAATTGGGCAGTCCCAAACTTAAATACACATAATATAGTCATACTTAGATGACGTGAATGTCAACTTGGAAAAAGAATGGATATGGGTAGAAACGATGTTGCACACAAGGGTAATTGATGTTGCTAAGGCCGACCTAAGTGCAACATCGGACATTCAAGATATTTCATATTTTTTATTGACATGTCAACCATTGGTCTTCATTTGGTCGTACATCACAAAGGCCAACTAACATTGACCAACGTCGCATATTCATATTGTGTTCATACGAATAAGTAATTATTGTACACAATCACCCCTAAACTAAGCATTGTTTTTCTCATTCTTTACAAACATGGCATCATCTTGGAAACAAAAAAATATACACTATATAACATGTAACAAAATCACCATACTTTATGAAATATACAAGCTTTGATCAATGAGAAAAATACATATAGAAGGTATGGTAATTAAATTGATAAATTAATATTGAATGTATGGAAAATTACCTCAATTAATTTGAAGCTAGAGATGTTCCATCATTGGACACTTGTTCATATGTGGGAAAAACAAATTAATTGAGCTCGTGAATTATTGTATTAATGGTGTGGATGGAGAGGATGGTATGTTGTAGCTAGGGTTTCGAGAAAATGTGTTATAGATGAGAAATGGGTAATGGTGCTGGTATTAATGAATAGAAAATTTGGTTGGGGGAAATTTTGCTTCAAATTTTGGTTTCCCTCTGAAAATTACATTATGATCGACATCAACCGTTGTTCGGTCGTGGATCCGCATATGGCAACATACCCGCGATGTTGCACACGAAGGACAATGGGTAATTTTTGAAAAATGTCGTAAAATACTCCGTGTTAAGATTGGGGACCCTTCCATTAACCCTTTTAATCCTAGATCAAAATGACAATGGCGTGAAAACATGAATACAAAAATTTTATCTACCAATTTGCATTTTGACTTTTACCACTTTCTTGGAGAGACCTAAGTATAAATATTTAAAAGTTCACTTGTGGTCCCAAACTTTATTCCGTCAATCTTTCAACCACTGGTGGTCATATCTAGTCGAACTTATAATAACCGAGAGTAGCAAATAAGAAACTGCTCTTATTCCACATAGTCTTCCACAAGTTCTTCCAACTAACCCCCCTTGTATACTTATAAGTAATCATCTAAAATTTACTCTAGATTATATACTAACGCTTTCTAAAATATGATAGATGGAATTTTATTATATTTTATTTTCATAAAAATAATAAATTTCATGTGATTCTATGTGGTGGAAATTATCGTTCTCATAACGCTTATCCAAAGGGTATTAATGGAAATACTAATACAAATGACGGGTGATAACCCCATTCCATTCATCCGGTCATGCCTAAATCATAACATCTTGGTCCTGACAATGTGAATTAGATTAGTGTATCTCCAAATTTGCATTTCCACCTCTCCCACATTTGTGCAGGGACCTAAGTGCAAAAATTTAAAAGTTTACCCGTAATCCCAAAAGTGATTCGAAATGTCCTAGAAGGGACCTTTGCCATCCTAAGTCAAACTTATAATCCTCGAAAGTGATAAATAAACAGGCATGATCCCATGGAGATTTCCCTGTTATGATCTTCCAACTAACCCCTTGTATACTTATAAATAATCATCTAAACTTTACTCTAGACCATTTACTAGCACTTTCTAAAATACGATGGGAAGAATTTTATTATATTTTTTTCATAAAAAACCAAGAATAAGATATTTAATGTGATTCTATGTGGTGGAAATTATTGCTCTCATAACGCTTATCCTAGGGGTATTAATGGAAATACTAATACAAATGCTCACAATTACCCCGTTCCATTCATCTGGTCATGCCTAAATTAAAACATCTGGGTCCCAGCAGTGTGATTCGAAACATCCCGGAAGTGACTTTGGCCATCCTCAGTCAAATTTATAATCCTCGAAAATGATAAATAAATAGGCATGATTCCACAGAGACTTCGCACCCAAGATCTTCCAATTAACATATGCCTACTTATAAGTAACCATCTATAATTTACTCTAGACCATGTACTAGCGCTTCATAAAATTTGATGGACACAATTTTATTAACTTTTATTTTCATAAAAAACCAAGAATAAGAAATTTCATGTGATTCTATGTTGTGGGAATCATCGTTCCGATAATGCTTATCCTAAGGGTATAAATGAAAATACTAATAAAAATGACGGACGATTACCCCGTTCCATTCATCCATTTATGCATAAATCGGAACATCTTGGTCTTGGCAGTGTGAATTATATTAGGGCATCTCCAAATTTTTATTTCCACTTCTCCCACATTCGTGGAGGGACCTAAGTGAAAAAATTAAAATGTTGACCCGTGGAGGTAAAATTGGTTCCGATCGAAATGGACATTAATAAAGTTCATGGACAATTATAAAATTCAATAAGTATTTCTAATATACTATAGAGGATTATTAAGGTCAATTATACATTGGTCAAATGCGGGCCCATTTGATATCTAGTGGGCTGAAATTGTGTGGCTCAAAATTGCACTTACCGATGTTGGTCATATGCCAGCAATTATGTCGATAGGGTTGGTTATAGTGCGATGTCACACTAGTCGACCGGAATTCCACTACAAGAAATAACACCTATTACTTCGGCCTTTTTACCTCAGATTTCTACCTTAGCCCAAAAACCCGATAAAAAGTTCTTTTACCTCAATTTTTTAAAGTAAAAAATATTAATTACCCCAGTTATTAAAAAAGCCAAGGTAACTAATAGGTTTCTTACCTCGGATGTAAGGAAGCTGAGGTAAATGTCATGCAAAAATGAAGTAAATAGATTGACCGACGTTGATGTGGCATCAGTATCAGGTGTCTTTCATTCAATTTCAGTAATTAATGCTATTGCCAACATTGCACTTATAATTGGTCAGACCGATTATGTATCGACTAGAATATGCGACGTTCCATTTGTCAGGATTTTTCAGTATTAAGTTGGTCCTTTGACCATTTTCAATCAGATATCCCTAAATTTTCTTCCCCATTGAAGATGTTTATACAAAATTCAATTCGTCATTGTTGAAGGAGGGCTACATGGTGTGGTTTTCATTTAATAAACTCCACACTCAAGAAGTAAGTATTCCATTCCTCAATTTGTATTTTCATCTTCAAATGTGTTTCTAGGTTATAGTTCAATTGTTATGATGTGTTTAACTATGTGTTGATTGAATGTAGGCATTGCATATATATTTGGTTGATGTTATATTTATATGTGTTTTGGAGCATGATATATTAAGGTTTACATATCGACACATATATGTGTATATGTTTAAGGAATCCATGAATTGAATGAATGTTAGTGTTTGTATTAATTTGTTGCTAATATATATCAAGGATGTTAAACAATATTGTATACTTGTTATTGTAATATGTAGGAATGTCTATCGATAAAACCCATTGTTTTGATGAAGATCGAACGAGTGTGGAGTATCAATCTTTTGTATTTAACTTTATTAAATATGCATTCACGAACGCTTCCAAGGAAAATTTATCGTATGTGTATTGTCCTTGCAAGAAGTGCCTGAACACTGCTATTCATGAAGATGCAATTGGTTTAAATGATGATTTATTCATACATTGTTTTGATCCAACATATAAATTTTTTTTTGGCATGGGGAGAAGGTGGATGATCATACTATAAATGAAGTAGAGGACGGCAAGGATGATGGGATGGATGAGTTAGTTGAGGATATTGTCAAGAACTACAGCGGCAATCCTAAAAGACTTTCAGAATTGCAAGGACGTAATAAAACACTTCTATACGATGGATGCCCTAAAGGAATGACAGTATTGAAGGCTACGATGCAGTTAATGAACGTGAAAGGCAAGTAATCCTATAGTGATGTTGGGTTCTTGGGTTTGTTGAAAGTGTTGAAACAAATGCTTCCGGATGGGAATAGAATATCAAAAATGTATATGAGGCTGAAAGAAAGGCTGTCAAGGTTGTTTGGTATCTACCTATTATTCCTCGATTGAGATGATTGTTTGATAATCCCGAGGATGCAAAGAATATGACTTGGCATGCAGATCAAACAATGGTTAATCCTAAAGGCATTAGTCATCCAGCTGATGGTGATTAGTGGAAGAAGATAGATGCAACATTTCTCGAATTTGGGGATTAGCCACGTAACTCGAGGCTTGGTTTGTGCATGGACGAAATAAACCCATTTGGTAATATGACCAGCAATCATAGTTTGTAGTCGGTGATGGTGATGGTGATGATTTACAACCTGCCTCCACGGTTGTGCATGAAAATGAAGTACATTATATTGTCCCTAATGATCTCTGGTCCTAAGCAACCAGGGAATGATATTAATGTGTACCTATCCCCATTAGTGGATGACCTAAAAATTTTAGGGATCCTGGAATGACAATGTATGATGGGTTTCGGAAAGAGGAGTTTGACTTTAGAGCCATGTTATTTTACACCTTTAATGACTTCCCCGTATATGGAAACTTGTCTGGCTATTCAGTTAAAGGTCACAATGCATGCACTATTTGTTTGGAAGGCACGGATTATTGTCAGTTAAGGAATGGAAGTAAGACGGCGTATCTTGGGCACTAGAGATGACTTCCAACAACTCATCCGTGGAGGAAACTTAGGGTTGATTTCGAAGGGAAGGTAGAGTTGGAGCCCCCTCCTTCCGTTTTAAAAGGTGCATCCATCTCGAACATGTTGCGTAATTTACGAAATGACTTTGGAAAGAGGAAGAGGAAACCTAAGGTTGCCTGTAGTTGGAAGAAGCATTCCATTTTTTTGAACAATCGTATTGGGAGAGTTTTGACGTCCCAAATTGTCTAGACATAATGCATATTGAAAAGAATGTATGTGATTAGTTGGTTGGTACTTTGATGAACATCCCTGGTAAGGCAAAAGATGGTTTGAAGTCTAGGAAATATATGGCTGAAATGGGAATTAGACCTGAATTGGAACCCGAGGCCTGTGGATCGAAGACTTACTTGCATGTTGCTTGCTACATGCTTTCAAAGTATGAGAATGAGTTGATATGTTCCAGCTCGAGAGGTATGGTTGTCCCGATGGACTACTCTTCGAGGGTTAGCAATCTAGTTTCCGATGAGGGGCTGAGAATGGGAAATATGAAATCACACGATTCACATTGTTTGATTCAATAATTTCTATCGGTTGCAATCAGATCCATCTTGCCAACTCACGTCTGAAAATGCATTACCTGGTAGTGTCGCTTCTTCAAGGCAATTTGTTGTGAGGACATTAGACGTCGGAAATTGGAAGAAATTCAATAGGAAATAGTTATCATGTTGTGCAAGTTAGACATGTATTTCCCTCTTTTTTTTGAAATCATGGTGCACTTATTGGTTCACGTTGTATAGGAGATATTGATATGTGGTCCTTTTTATCTTCGATAGATGTATCCCTTCGAGAGGTATACAAAGATATTCAAGGGTTATTTGAAAAATCAATATCAACCAGATGCTAGTATTGTGCAGAGGTATGTGACCGAGGAGGCTATAGAAAACTCTACAAAATTCATGAAGGCTGAGGAGTTAGTTTGTGGACCGAAATCCCGCCATGCAGATAGAGTGGGTGGAAAAGGTTTGCAAAAAGGAACTACCGGGTTATTAACCCACACCGAGTTGATGAAAACACATTTATACGTCCTGTAAAACTCATATATGGCTCACCCATACTTGGATATGCACATGGCCACTATCAAGGAACGGCACCCCGGTTGGTCGGAGAAGCAAGTACTTGGTCACAATCACACATTTATTGATTGGTTACACGTTACAGTGGTCGAAGACAGTTATGGTGACACCTTGAATTGGTTAGCCTTCATGCCCTCTATAACTGCGATTTCCTTCAAGGGCTATGACATGAATGAGTTTACTTTCTCAACCCTAGAATGGGACACACACAACGCTACATAAAATAGTCGGTAAATAGGTAAATAGTATATACAGTGGAACCCACGGTGGAGCCCTGAAAGAGCCCACCAAATACAAAATCAATCCAACCCTAGGTTACTAGATGAACCTAGGGGGTAAAGTTCAGGAGAGAGATGGTGGGGGGAAATGAGACTCTTAGAGCACCCCTCCCCCCCTATCTAAATAAAGACTAACAACCCGTAGCAACATAAATCCATGTAAGCGAAACGAAACAAGTCCCAACGATAGTGGGACTGACAGCAGCAACCTGAAATGGGGACAGGCTAAGAAATACTAGGTAAATGGGGTGAGAACAAACTCACCACCCATAAACCAGTAAATCGCTTCTACCCCTATCAAATGGGGTCATCTTCAATCGAATTCCATAATGCAGCCGAGAAAAGGACTTGGGTCTTGTGCTAATGTCGTCGCCGGAATGTTGATGAAGGTACAAAAAATTTGAGGCAAATGGTTTGAATATCCTAATGCAGCCGAGAGTGTCTCGGGTCTTGGGTGTCGCATGAAATTGAAGCCGATGATCGGAGTGGATATCTGCTTCTACCATGTACATTCCTAAGGTGGAAATACAGGAATGTTATTGGCCTTCAAGCATTCTCTTGTTGGCACCGAGAATGATTAGGTGGGCAAAGGTAAAGGTAAAATGAGGCCGTGCCTCCTGCCTTTGTTAATCCCAGTCGAATCAACCTCCTGAAGATGAGAGAATGGATGCACTTATACCGCGTGCATCAAACTTGGCAATTATGTAATCGCCCTCTCCATTTTGAGCAAATGGACAGCTTTCTGCTGATTTAGCATAGAGTGCAGCACGGGCAAAGAGCACATAAATAACCGTCAAATAGTTAGTAAAAACTAGGCTTAAGAGAAAGAGCATCAGTAACAATGGCGTTGCTCTTTAACTTCTTGCCTGACCGTGATAACCGAGCTCCGGAATCGTGCTGAGGATCAGGTTCTGTCGCGCCTCATAGTGATGCACGTCGAGCACACGAGCTCATTCGGACGTCTCCTCGAGCACACGAACTCCTCCAACGCTTGAAAACCTCCTCGAGCACTCGAACTTTTCCGGCACTCGAACAACTCCTCGAGTACTGGAACTCCTCCTATTTTCGAAGACCTCCTCGACCAGTCGAACTCCTCCTCGATTCTGAACACCTCCTCAAGTACTCGATGTCCCCCAACACTCAAAAACCTCCTCGAGCACTCGAACCCCTCCTCGAGCACTCGAACCCCTCCTCGAGCACTCGAACCCCTCCTCGAGCACTCAAACCCCTCCTCGAACACTCGATCCCCTCCTCGATTCATCGAACACCTCCTCGAGTACTCGATGTCCCCCAACACTCGAACCCCTCCTCGAGCACTCGAACCCCCTCCTCGAGCACTCCAACATTCGAAAACCTCCTCGAGCACTCGAACTCCTTCAGCACTCAAACACCTCCTCGAGTCCTCTTACTCCTCCAACACTCGAAAACCTCCTCGAGCACTCGATCCCCTGCAACACTCGAAAACCTCCTCGAGCACTCGATCTCCTGCAACACTGGGAGATTTCCTGGAGCACTCGAACTCATTTAGACGTCTCATCTAACAGTGGGACTCCTCCACCACTCGAAAACCTCCTCGAGTACTCGAACTCCTCCTGTTCTGGAAGACTTCCTAGACCAGTCGAACTCCTCCTCGAGTAGTCGAACACCTGCTCGAGTACTCAAAATCTTACAACACTCGAACACCTCCTCTAGTACTCAAACTCCTCCAAACACTGCAAAACCTCCTCGAGCACTCGAACTCCTGTAAAACTCAAAAAACCTCCTCGAGCACTCGAACTCCTCCAACGCTCGCCAACATTCTCCTACGCTCGATAACCCCCTCTAGCACTCGTACTTCTCCTACAATTGCAGACCTCCTAGATCACACGAACTCCTCAGACGCTTGAAAACGTCCTCGAGCTCTCAAACGCCTCCTGAGCGCTCGAATCAATTAATACAGATGCTTTTCTGGGAATAAGCGATTAATCACCATGAAACAGTCTTTCATGACGATTTTTACCACTCGATCGGCACTGGGTTAAGCACCGTTCATAACAACACTATTTCTTTCTCTCCAAAGGCGATAGATGGTGGTGATCAATGCTAGAATTTCAAGCTTCTTACGAACCTTTGAGCCTTTTATTTGCTTCTTTACCCATGACATGGAGCTTGCAATTGTGTCTGTCTATCTCCTGAGCCCAATCCAAGTCCTGATACGCCCCCATACCACTTTCGAGAATTCACATTTGAAGAACAAGTGCTCATTAGTTTCCTCTTCAAGATGGCATAATGAACATATCTTCTCCATGTTATCCCCTTCCTCAGATCGGTGTTTATCTTTCGTATAGAGTCTCTGGATTGCAGCCAGCCAAACAATGAAAGAGAACTTGGGCGGGATAAAACCACGCCAAATGCTAACGAAGAGCTTCTCCTCCGAGCGACCTTGAACATACACATTCGGATAACGATGCCGGTGCATGTATAAATAAGCTTTACTTGTGAATTTCCCCGAGCCAGACCATGAGCAAAGATGATCTTTTAGTTCTTCCAAATCCCCCTGAAACATACCTATCATTTCGTTCCTCAGCTTACACAGGTCGCCAAAGTAGCTCGAAAATATCTTCCCAAGCCTGCCATTTGGTGTCCTCGGATTTAAGCACCAAAAATCCTGCCCTTGAAGATAAAATGAGTGAGTCCATTTGACCCACAAGCTGTCCTTCTTCATATGGATATCCCACAGCCTTTGGGCCATAGAGGCACGGTTCCAAGTGGTAAAGTCCCTCAATCCTAGACCACCAAACGATTTTGGTGCGCATAGTTTTTTCCATGCAACCTTTCCCTTGTGCTTGCCTCCCCATAAAAAGCGTTTGCACTTTTGCTCAAGCGCTTCCATGACTGTAGTCTGTATAATAAAGTTCTGAATCCAGAATCCTGCAATACCTCCCACAATCGAGCGGACCAGTTCTAGCTTTCCGGCATAGGAAAGGGTGTGATCCTTCCATTTGGCAATCTCTGAATCGACCTTCCCAAGTAGCGTTCTGAACTGAGTGACCTTCAACTTGCTAGAGTCAAGTGGCACCCCTAGATACCGTACCGGGAAGCTAGCCCATGGGATTCCTGTGAAACTTAGGTCCTCCTTCAGTCCGGCTCCGAAAAATTTAGACTTAGCTGCATTGATAGACAACCCCGATGTGCCTTCAAATTCATTTAGCGCACTCATGAGGATGTGGACTGATCCTGTATCAGCCTTGGAAAAGAGCATAAGGTCATCCGTAAAAGCTAAATGAGTGATCTTAAGTGCTTTGTACCTCGGATGGTATGTAAAATGCCTTGATTCGGTCCTCTTTTTCAACAATCTCGAAAAATATTCCATGCATATGACGAACAGAAGAGGCGACAAAGGGTCCCCTTAACGAATCCCTCGTTGCCCCTAAAAATGATCGCAAAGTGTACCATTTACCGCAATCGAGAATGAGGAGGTACAGACACACGCCATAATTCGTTCCCTAAATCGTTCCGGAAAGCCAAGGCCAATTAGAACTTCATCCAAGAAATCCCAAGATACTGTGTCGAAGGCTTTCTGTAGATCCACCATGATCATGCACCTTTGGGTAATCCAAGCTCGGCCATAGCCCCGAACAAATTCTTGAGCTAACATTACATTGTCAGAAATGTTTCTACCTTTTACGAAGGCTCCCTGGCACAGGTCTATAATCTCTGGAAAGATTCCTTCCAGCCTGTTTGCGATGACCTTAGTGATGATCTTGTAAACCACATTGCAACACGCAATCGGTCTGAAGTCACTCACTCTTAGATTATCCAGCTTCTTCGGTATCCGTGCAACTGAAGTGTGATTGAATTGGGCTAGTATCTCACCAATCCTGAAGAATTCCAATACTGCAGCTGTCACCTCCTCTCCCACCGTATCCCATTGCTTTTTGAAGAAACCCGCTGTATAACCATCCGGACCTGGAGCCTTTTCATCCGCCATTGCAAATAAGGCTCTTTTGACTTCGATACCCTCT
The DNA here is from genome assembly GCA_037428765.1 of Rubia yunnanensis. Taxonomy (NCBI): domain Eukaryota; kingdom Viridiplantae; phylum Streptophyta; class Magnoliopsida; order Gentianales; family Rubiaceae; genus Rubia; species Rubia yunnanensis. Next base: position 70,068,729 of record CM075068.1, read on the forward strand.
ACTTGCTGATTCAAGAAGGCCCTGTCAATATCTGTAAGAGTGGTGCCGGAACTGATAATGTCAGGTTCAATGGGTGCCCTGCTTCTCCTCGTGCCAAATAAGCCCTTGTAAAAATTTGCAAATAGCTCCCCCTTTCATTAATTAGATGTCACAATTCGATCTTGGGTATCAATGATTGCTGGTATGCCTCCACCTTTCCTTGCCGAAACCATATCATGAAAGTATTTGGACCCCTTATCCGCCGAAGTGATGTGATTGATCCTATAGTTGCCAAAGCTTTACATGTAAGTAGCACAAAGGATAAGAATCATGTGTATGGGAACATGTCTTACTATGATGCGATTGAGGAAATATGGAAACTAGTCCACACAAGTTTCAGGGTACCTTTTTTCAAATGCAAATGGGTTGATAGCCTTATTGGTGTATCGGTGGACGACCTAGGATTTACATTGGTCGATTTGAGAAGGACACAATCTACTAGTGATCCTTACATTCTTGCTTCATGGGTTACGCAGGTGTTTTATGTTGTTGATTCCAGTGATTCTAGCAAATCAGTGGTCATGCATGAGAAAATTAAATATGTGGGAGATTCTTATCCACCTGCACTGTCCAAAATTAGTTCACACAGTTCCTCAAGCACGAGCAATGTTGTGAAGGATGAAACATATGGGGTGGAGCTATCTTTAAGAAGAGACCATGAAGAAAGAGTGTGGATTGAAAGACACCCCAAAACAAAGAGCGAAAGAAGAAGACATAGATTTTGTTTGCATATCAGTATAGATAACCTAGACGGCTGTTTATGTGACTGTTCATGCTTATATGAAACTGAAAAATCAATTTTATATGAAACTGAAAAATCAATTTTCTATCCATTTTATCCCTATAGTGAAGCTATATGATGGTATAGAGGTAGTTAAAAATTGACATCGAACGCAAGTTGGTTTACAATTCGATGAATGCGACACCCTGCTTGCGAACTCGCAATGTTCCTTTACTCAATGTGAAGATGGGAATACAAATTTTCACTACTTATCAGTGAGTGATAATTTTATAGAGAATTATTCTTACCGATCTTGTACCGACTCCTCGGTCGAAACCAGTGCCTAAAATAGCATAATTAAATATTTACATGTGACGTCACCTACATGTTAGTATCCCCTCGTTCTTACTGATCCAGTGGTCTACGAATGTATTGCAATGTTGCAATGATGCAACAAACCTTTAAAATCTTCACTTAACCAATTAGGCCACAACGAGGAATTATTTAACTTATGGAACCATTCCAAGTTCTCCACAGCCAACCACATATTGCATAATCCAAAACAAACTGAATGTCAAGAAATTATTCAAACCATTAAAAAGGATGAAAAGAAGTACTAATATGCATGAAATCAAAATCAAATCATAAAACAAACATTTTTTAAATCCTAGAAACTTCATGGAATCTAACAAATTAAAAGCACAAAAAATCCTACTTAATCCAAGAACATCCATCATACATAGATTAATAAATCTAAAAAACATTCATCATGGCCTTTTTATGGAGAAAGATGAGGGTTGAGATCTTCATTGGATGAATTATTCCCATAGTCCTCAGATATTTTCACACCATCAGACTCATCCCTTGAGGTATCGCCCTCGCTACCGCTAGAGTTTGATCCATCTTCATTGTCCGTCACGACAACAACCTTACCCTTATTCACCTTTTCTTAAGCCTCCTACACAGCCTCCCTGGCATCATCCACCTCTGTCTCATTGCCATCCTTGTCTGTCTCATCTTCCATCTCATTTTCACTTGCATGAGCTCCATGTGAAGCCATATTTGCAACACGAAGTGCATTGATAGCACTAGCCAACATTGCCTTCACCTCTATCATGTCGGCGGTCAATTGCTAGATGAGGCGCATCATTACCTGATTCGATGCCTTAGTTTCGGCCATATCCCTTGTAAGCATCATCCATGCATTATTTTTAAGTCCTTTTATAGAAAAATAATTTTCTGATTTCATATAAAGTTCATAGTTTTATTATGAATGACAAGGAATAAAATTAAATTCAAACCCGAGGCTGTGATAGAAGTGTTGGTTTGAGCTTGTGATGGTGCGAATGCCGATGGAGTACCGTCGAGCCTGGCCTGTGGAGGAAATTTCTTCGGGAATTTCCAAGAACTCCACACACCTGCCTCCTAATACCAATGATTATTATGGAAGTAGCCCTTATCATAGTACTTTTGCTTAATCTTCACTTTTGATTTGATTATATCACCTTGCTTCACTATCAGGGCAGTGATCATGTTGCCGTTGGGGAGGGTCTGGCTCTTCGGAGCGAGGGAGACCATGTGTATCTCATTAATGATGGTAAAACAAGGGGTTTCTTTTCTCTCTACAATGTGGTAAAACAGTACCGTTTCGTTGATAGTGCACTCGGAGGGATGTCCGGTAGGGATCAGCATTTGTACGATTGTATTGTACATCATCCCTTCCACATATCTAGCACATCAATCGTAACCTGGCTTGGCCCTGGTGTCATGCTACCCACATTAATCTTGAAGTGCTTCTGCACCATCGTGTTGGGGTCAAGGGCCCCCTTCCGGATCATCCTGGTTTTGTCTAGGAGGATAAGTGTCCCTACAGTATATTTGCATTGGCACAACCTGCGGCTCTTGGTCATCCCCTCCAAATATAGCTCCAATCACCTCATTGATCACTTCTGATAGTAGGACCATAGGCATCCCATTCACTTTTATGGTCTAGTTTGCGGTTGTTTGACGTGTGAAGTTTGCGTAGAACTCATTCACCCTCGTTTCATAGGTTGGCTTGTCGAGACAAATCAAACCCACCATTCCCAAAGGTTTGAATGCCTCTAAGAAAATATCCAAGTGCCTCTCTACATCCTCCTCCCGTATGACCCTAACCTCTTTTACTATCCTCTCCCTCACCATTTGGAAACGCTTCTCATTTACCTCTTTGAAGAAGTGCTTCTTGTAAAACATTGGTGAGGGAGGGGAATCCATCGTCCTCACCTTTTTGGAGTGGTATGAACCTTCTTCACTGCTCTTACCCTTGCCCCTTTTGCAGTTTGCGTCACTGGAGACATCTGCTAGTAAAAAAATTGCAAATCTCAGTATAACAGAGTAGAAAATGCACTGGAATGCAATTTTATCCCAAGTCAAACATACATCGCAGGCACTTTGCAATGACTGGAAGGTTATATGCGAAGTCACATATTCATAAGTATGAATGTGCGAAATCTCAATAATAGATCACCCAGTCGATAAATGTTCGACTTGTACAGAATCAACCAAAACCTAACATGGAATCAAGCATAATGAGTGTTCTATAATGAATATGAAAGCAACCAATATCCATATGCAAGACATGAACACATAAATAACATGTATGAACTGAGATTTGCACAACCAACAAAAGAGATGCACCAATTCCTAACTAATATTGGGACACCCATAACAACTTTGAATCACTGTGCATTGAAGTAAATATAACATATTTCAAATAGAATAACCAAATGAAAGCATTCTAACAAGTCCAAAAATGTGTAAAAGAAATTGTTACCATTTCTCGGGTTTGATTGCCGGTGATTCCTCAACTGAATGTGGCTACAATTCCTTGAATGGGACTTATTAAGCTCTTTGATGATAATTTATATGTCAATATTGGTAGTTATTTGATGGATTCCGGCAGTTTTATTTTCCAGGTTGAGAAGGTTTATTTATGAGTTCAATGAGAAGAATGAGGTTAGGGTTGGGGTGACCAGTTTATATACTACAGCACAAACGATGTCATTTTTAAAATACCCACATTGTCACAGATGATCTCGTATAGGCCGACAAATATGGTGAATAGGAAGCAATGCCGCACATTGAACATAATGGGTTTGGAGTTTCACCTAAGGCCCTAAAATATTTTGGTGGGCTAATGGTTGGGAGAATTAAATCATCATTTAGCATTTTCTCCGGTGAATTTTCCCAACTCGAAGGCAAACCGACATGCCAGCAATATCGTCAAGGTATAAAATTGGGCCAATTTTTTAACAGGCCCAGATGTAAAAACTAGTGGCCTTTGCCTGTGGTGGGGATAAACCACCCCTAGCCCAATTTTACACACACATTTCAACATAACTGATTCCTTTATGACATTTCATTGATGTTGCACTCAAATGATGGGCCTTTCAGCACATTCCCACTATATGCTAGCCCATTTGGTAAGGACAACACAAATGGTATGGAAATGGTGTTAAATAGTACTAGTATTAGGAAAATTTTAATACGGCTATGTCTCGGCCTCTAAATTATTTATCATCAAAAACCCTACAAATTGATCATAATAATACAACTATCCTTTCAATCAGTGATAGAACTACTATTTGAACTGTGATTCGTGTGATAGGGTTGACTTATTGGTCTCCCAAAATATAATCCAACATAATTCCCTGGAAGGAAAATAATCAATGGTCCTCTCTTGAAATATAAAGAATAGTCGAACCATGAATTCTAATAGTCTCACACGTTTGATGCGGTTCCTTGTCGGTGTGGTTTACATTAAGACACTATATAACCAACAAAGGTGGTACATATATGCCATGTCATATGTGAATAGCAATGTCTTGCCTTAACCTGTCATGTGTCAAGAACCATCTTTTGTGAAAGCATTAGTTGTGTAATATGGTTGAAGATCATGTGCCTTAATAGAATACCTATTCATAATTGAAATATGCGATAACAATTGGACTAGAAAAAAAATCAAATGTGTGGTTAACCAGTTAATGTACGTAGTATACTTGTACGATCATTCAGGGTTAAACTAGTTATTCATTTCAAACCCACACCTATATCTAGACGACTCAGAGTTAGTTTGATGTTCATGGACTTCTACTAAAATCCCTATATAATATACACATCCTGAAGCTATAGCCTCGAATGACATGAGTAATGAATGTACAGGTCTGTCATATCAATAATCGTTGAATAAGTAATTTTAATATCCTCACATGTTGGATGGGGTTTGTAGTCCATGGGTTTTAATTGAAAGACTATGTAATCAACAAGTTTGGCTGGTAATTATAAGCTACTACTATGTCAATGGCCATTTCATGCTTTGAAACATCCTGTATGCAGAACGGGATATTGTGAAAGCATTCATTGTTAAATATGGTTAAATATCTTAAGCTTAAACATAATATTTTTTTTAATTGAAATAGGTGATAACCATTGGAGATCAAATATGCGGTTGTCGGAGACGTATGTGGTGGCCTCTTGTATACTGGTTAAGGAATGTACAGGTTTATAAGGACAATGACGCTATCATAAGGTAATTACTTCCAAACCAATTACATGTTCTAAACTTTTCTTACAATGGGAACACTGGGTAAGGAATTACTTTTCCCTTCACATAAATTTTTAAAAAATAGAACAAAACCTAGCATGCAAAGTTGTTCAGACATTCTTGCATAGCGACTGTAGTATGAATAGAGATCGACCTCGTGGATTCCTGGAGAATGGGCCAATCGGTCCATCAAGAGGCCCAAGCTGGGCATTAAACCTTATGTATTTTCGATATCGTGAATTCCGTTGGTTATCCAGATGTTAGGCCAATATATACGTGTGGTCGGATGTTCAACAAAGACCGGCCTATTGGGTCGATTTTGACCCAAACAGAGACATGAAGTTATATCGATCAACATGTCATGAAATATGTGCAACATCACATGACTGGCGGGAGAGTACGTTTCTGCGCCATACTTGGTAAAAAAACCCAAATCACTTTGAAAAGGCATTTATTGCTAAAATTGGCGCCCTCCATCCCCCAAAACCCTCCCAACATTTGTCTTCTCCATTTCCTTCCACTAACAAATAATCAACCACCATACACACCCAAATCCACTGCAACCCTATCATTCCCAAATGGAGAAACAAATGGAGAAGGATGAGCTCATCAAGGTTGGGGATTCCATGAATAAAAAAAGTGGTAAGTTTTCATCTTTATCATTACTTCATCAAGTTTTTTATGCCCACGTCCCTTTTATCATTTATTGAAAGGGTGTTTAAGGTTGGTATGTTTCATTCTTCTTCCTTTCCTTAACTTTAAGATTGTGGACAGTAACCATGTAGGGTTTTTGTTTTCATTGAAGATGTTATTCTTTTAAAGTGAATATGGTGTACAAACATGTGGGAGCATGCTAATAAGGTTATTTGGATATGGAGTTAAGATCAAATGTTTTATTTGGATATGGAGGAAACACTACATAAAGTGTGTATTTTGTGTACATGCGAGGGATTGACATGTATGGTTAAGATTGCTATGTTCCCTTTTCATCCATAGTAAAGGTTTCATACCGCATATTATATATCATTCATCATTTCATTTTATGTTTATTGAACTCTACATGTAGGTCTTCTAGTCGTAAACCACGATAAAAGGAAACGGCCGAAAGAAGGGGGAGATATGAATCGATCAAAGAGACATAGGCAAGGTCGGGGTAGGGAATTTGAAAGAAATTGATAGACATAGTGGAGAAGGGTACGATACCTGCCACTATCAATTGAAAGAAATTGATAGACATGCGAGGGATTCACTACTAATCGTGGTGTAGGTTGATAAAGTTGACTCCTTTGCGAGATCGTGAGTGCACTTAATTTGGAAACTGGATTAGACTGACAAGTTATGTGAAGTCGCACAATTACCTTCCACTACATACGATGTACAAATCAACGGGTGTCTGATGTCGGTCAGAGCAGGGCCATTGTGTTTCCAAGAACGATAACATTGTTGGTTTTTGTTATGAACTTTGTATTCTAATGATCTTACAGGGTGTAAGGGAAAACTGAACTATCAGGAAGGAACAAGATGCACCACATTATGAGTCGTGTAAGATTCACACTAGTGACAAGAATAATCATGAAGGAAATGTTTGAGGTGAGAGTGTTCGAGAAGGTGGAGCTAGGAATAACAGATGAGGAAGCAAGGACATCAATAGATTATCCCATGCCCAACGATGTTCCTTAATTTGAAAAATGGCTAAAAGGCAACAAGGGGCTTGGGCAGAATATGCAGGGTAAGTTTCACACCAAAGATGCAAAGGTTGTTGCCAAACAAATTGTAAGTTTTGGTTATGTTTTAGACGATATAATGGGAATGAGTTTTTCCAAGAAAATTTTTATGATATTCGTTATTGGTAATTTGTAGGAGGACTTAAAAAGGAAGCAAGAATCCGGCGAGTTCATTGGTGTTGGAAAAAAAAGACATATTGGGGGTAGCGCTGAACAAGAAAGAACATTAGAGTCGGGTCCGGGGTGTCAGAACGCTCGCTACATATAGGGACATCTTTGTGAAACCCCAAATGCATAAGGTTGAAGCTACGTCAATTAGTCAACAAAAAGAGATTAATGCATTGGAACCCACATTGAGTCAACTAGTGGCTTATGTCTCACAAGAATCAAATGGGAGGAAAATGCCACTAGACTTAGAGAGAATTATTTCATGTTCTAAACAAACAACCTCAACTCCACCTCGCCCTTCTTCTCCAACAACATCAACACATGATATCTTGGAGCCTTTTAGTTGGCTCGTCCCACTGTCTCCCACCTATGCGACACCTCAAATGTTTGATCGACTAAGAATGAAGTTAGTAGAGGCCACCTAACTTAACATGAAGGTATAAGTAAATATATTACACCAATCATGTTCCAAATTATTTTACACTAATTACCAACTCTTTGTTTATAGGATAATTCATTGTGCATACTACTTGCCGAATGTGTTAATGGAGAGAGACACATCGTGGCAGAAGGTAAAGTATACACATCAATACGAGTGCATCATCATAATCCGGTCACGAATGATAACGTCATTGTAAATGTCACAAAGAGCCTTGTAGATGGTATTACTCTTCCAATCCCAAAACCCGAGGCCATGACAGTGAATGTCGCGTTAGGAATGTTTGTTGAATGGCCCCTTTGTTTGGTTGATATTTTGGAGATCATGCCAACTAGGAAGGTATAACATCAATAATCTATATACTATTTCTTATGAGTTGAGACAAATCTTTAGAAAATAATATTTGCGATTAATTTCATGTAGATCGGGACAAGGGTTATTAGTAGCCCGACAAAATTTCCAAATACATGTGGGGATCCAAAGCTTAAAAAGTCCCGTGTCTCTAGAATCAGGCAACCACCATTCAATCCCACAAAGGATAGTTCCCTAAAGAACATCCACACATGACACCACACTCTATCTTATGTTCGTACTAAATCCTAATGGATAAAGCGAGTATTTTAGGGTACAAGGTAGATGCAATTATCAGGAAGGAAGATTTGGTATCATTGTTCTATTTCAATAATCTGCCCCCTCCCATGATGCAACTAAATTGTGTGTAAGTATTAATGCATCACCCAAACCTGATTTAGATGCATACTTATTGTCTTTGGCTTCGAGCAAGTAAGACTAACCATATTTACAGGCTCCCGCATGTACAATCCATTTCCAAAATGAAAGGATTGATAGGGGTTCTTTGCCCAACGTAGATTCAACATGACCGTATTGCGATGGAAGAGCGTTTGGCCTACTTCAGCTCCCAGTTGATGCAAAAGGACCATCTCATATATATCAGACCTTATTATGAGTGGTGAATCAACTATACTTACTTTTATAAAATTGTTTGGTTTCTATTTGATCAATATGTGATTGTATTGAGGATAATGGGGATTTCATTTTGGTAGCAAACATTGGATGATTTCCATCATCATTCTTCTTTCTAAAATGGTGTATTGGTATGATCCATTACATAAAAACCCACCAGAAACAATTTCATTTGCAATTACCAAGGTGATGATAGACTACAAAATTAACAAGCACATAGAATTCACGTGGAAGTACTTAAAGGTTAAAATTCAATTCGACATTGTATTATTCATGGGCTATTACCAAAAGTACTAATCAATGTGTTCGTGAACAATTTGTCCGATCGACTTGCATAAGAAACAAATGGCCCCATGGGAAAACGGTTACTATTGCATGCAGTTGATGAAGGATTTGGTCATGCAAGTGAGGGAGAATCAATTAGATCTACAAAAGGTATCTATTATTCTCATATGGTGAATCTAACCAATAACATCATATGACTTTGCACAACCTATGTACCTTTTTTGACATTACACCTTGTTGTAGTATTTTAACGAGGACAGGGAATCGTACACCATCAAGCAACTGGTGGAAGTACGCAAACATTGGGCAAACTTTATGATGTTAAGGAATTTGAAGCGTTTACTAAACCCAACAACGACATGAGGAAGTTGGAATATGTTGATATTTTTGTGAGAGCATCATTCTTTAAAATTCCCATTGATACTTTCCAAGGTATTTTTTGACACCTTGATACAGATCTCGAGCTAGCAATGGAGTGTCAATGGTATAGTTCATTTTGTGAGAATTTTAATGACATACTAAGTGTATGGATGATGTAGTGCTTTGTACTGGTTTTTATGCCATGTTGAATGGTGTATTAAAATTGAATCTGATAGGGCATTCGACGTCGGGTATTCTATTTATGAAATATTTTATTATGTTATTTATATGAGGACCGACTTCACACACTAAATTAGACAATTCGGTACAGCAGAACTACAGTATGCGATGTCGCATACTGTTATCATCGGCTTACTGACGGGACTGGGTAATTGGCAACATCGCATAATGATCTGAGAAGCATTATCAGACATCACAAACAGATCAACAATGTAATCGTTCTGTGCGACATCGCATGTACTTTGTTCGTCCCATCTTTTATTACTGCGGACATAATCCCCAAAAATCCAAAGAAAATACATTAGATTTACAGTGGTTCACAACTGTAGTTAAAAATCATAGTTAGCAAAATTGGTTAGTAAAATATGCAATTTCGACTAGGTTAAACGACATCGTGAATTACAATCAGAAGACATCGACAGCTGCGACTTCGCACACTTGTTAGTCATCATTTAGGAAACTTTAGAATTAACTGTGGTTATTCTGGAAAAAAATTCGATGTTTAAAAAAGTTATTTATGGCAGTTGAAAACCGCAGTAATAAATTTTAGACTGCGAACTCGAAACATTTTGATGCTATATCAAATACGAATAATAATGATGTCGCACACAATATGTACGATGTCGTGCAATTCGACCTTGCTATAAGATGGGATGTCACCAACCCTCACAAGTGTAGTGATTTCGCACTAACGTTGCCATTGTCATCAGCTCTGTATTATTTATCGCAGTTATTTTTATAAAAACCGAGGTAAAAATGACTTTTTACCTCGGTTTTGAGCCAAGGTAAAAAGTTACCTTTTTACTTCACCCAAATTTACTTTGGTTTTTTAGGGGCAAAAAACCAAGGTAAAAAGGCCTGAAAAACTGAGGTAATAGGTGATGTTTGTTGTAGTGTTCACAAGGGCTCTTCAAAACTATATATATGAAGCCCACTTCATAATTCATTTCAAACTTTTAACTTTCCCTCGAATTCCAACAATCTTTTAACCACTTTTCTCAAAGGTATGGTTTCTAGATTATTCAGATTTCTTTCAATTTCATATTTTTCATAGACAATATTATTATGTATATGGTGTGTGAATTATGTGTTCTCTATGTTGTTTATTTTGAAGCTCCTACGGGGTTTAGGGTGTAGGGTTTAGAACCTGTAAATTCTCTGGTTTTCTGATTTTTTTATTTTGATACACGGTTGTTATGCGACGTCGCTTGTTAGTAGTTTCCACTTCGGTCTATGCAATTGATGTGCGACATCGTACTTTCATATTTTTGCTCTTCATCTTTGAATGAGATGTTGCACTCATCTCGGTCAACCAATTAGTTATACCGACAGGTCTGTGACATCATATTTACATTTCAACACAAACGATTAATTGAACTAATTTTAATCGGACCAATTTCTATCTATCATTATACATTTCATCCGTGACAATATGATTTTTAGAAATCATGCCTGGCGGTGAAGGTTTTAGTAGTCGTGTACCAATTGAGGTGCGATCGATATTTGGTTTAGAAAGCAAATTCTTTAATATTCTTACTTAATTATTACTAATTTCATTGACCAAATGCAGATCTGTAGCGATCCGGATGAGGACCGTGTGCTAATTTCATTAGACGATATCATACCGCATTTCATACGTATGTTAACCCAGATGAACTTTGGTTCGATTTCAATTTTGGTAAGTCCTTCGTGCTACACATGCATTCTAATTTGTATTTGTATTAGTTATACAGTTCTCCGCACAAAGGAGAAACCCTGAACTGGTTGTGTTCGAGCTTGAACACCATACAATGGCTCCAGAAAGCCCGAGTTTCCACTCCACTTTGAAGCAGCAAATCTTTGGGGAAAACCCAACTTTGGTAAGGATTAAAACTAGCAAATAATTATAGGCATGAAATTATTTGATTTTTAGTTAATATTATTTGTTTATAATTTCATATATATATGTATATATATATATTCATAACGATTTCTTTTTTTTCTAATTCGTACATCCCAATTGAAATTGTACCACTTTTGCCAAATGAGAAGACCCCAGTTGTGCTGAGGTGCCGAGTTCCTTTCCGGCAACAACCTGCGCATTGGGAACACCTTGTTCTTCGAGATCATAGAAGTTAGGGGGGGGGGGGGGTTATTGTCTTCAAGGTTATCATAATTCGAGCGGACTGAGTTTATCGTAATTTCTATTATAATATTGGAATTGAGACATTTATTATTAATATTCAAACTATTATGTACTAAGTAATTTGTTAGGAGATTTTCATGGTTAATTTTTTTCTAATAATTTTACCACCTTATTCGAACTATATGTAATTGACTATATGTGCGATTTGAATAGTGTGTGATTTTTAAAACATTTATAACCGTCCATTCAACACCATTCATACAATCTCTTAATTCAAAAATAGTGAACAAATACTTTTGTGTAGATGGAATCAATCATTTTCATGAAAGAAACTGATGATGGGACGTTAAGAGGAGAGACAAATGCCAAACCAAAGAAAAGCGTGCCACTCGACTTTATTTTTAATTCCCTTTTGTTTCTGCCGCCTTCAAAATCTTTTCATGTTGGTTTTGGTTTTCCCTATTATTCAACCATTTTCAATCATAACATAAAAAAACAAACCTTATTAAATTTTAAAATAACAAATCGCAACATAACAAAACTCCTCTTCTTTCATAGTCAACCCTTCTCAACTTTATCATCTAAAAGTTCTATCTTTAATTATCTGTGATATCGGTGTTCCATCCCACGCTCCGTTGGTGACAACAACAGAATACGCTATTTCGGAAAGAATTTTAATATATCATATGACGTCGCACGCTAATCGATAACATTATTTATTCATTTTTTAACCTTTTACTTCAGTTCAAATAATAACCGAGGTAAAAACAAATTATTTACCTCACTTTATTATAACTGTAGAAAATAACATCTTCTACTTAAAAAAATAAAAACTGAGGTAAAAGAACTTCTTACCTCAAATTTTTGAAAATGCCTTACCAAAGTTAGGGTTTTCCCGAAGTTTTGCTGCTTCATGCAGTGGAATCGTTGGCTATCAATAACCATTGTATGATGTTCAAGGTCGAATACAGGAGGCTCTAGATTGCTCCGTTGTGCAGAGCAATGCATGAAAACAAAGAAATATTAATTGTAAAGTGTGAAGATGCATTAGTAAATATATATGTAAAATGGTAAAAGACCTGGAAAAATAAGCGACTTAAGGATCCTCCGCCAGCCATTAGTAATGGATCAAGAATGAAAATGTTTAGGGCAACTGGACACGAAAATGAATGGTGCAACGTCAGTCATACATCACAGATACATGTTGGTCCAAATCAGTGGCTTGGTCGACATGTACACACGATGTCGCTTCATTGTCAACTAAATTGAACAATGGACCGACACAGAAACAAGGTCGCATCTACAAATTTATAGTAAACTGAAATGCTTGTATGTGACATCGTTAACGAATCGGTAACACCGAGGGTCAAACCAAAATAGGTGCGACATCTCATACATATCCCTTAACATATAAATGTACGACGCAATGACCGACATGTTATCGACGTCACATACATCTGAGGCAGCTATGGGAAAAAACATAGAAACTCAGAAAAATGATGCTTTAACAACAAAGAATTACTAGAAAAACGTTCAAAACCATTCCAAAGCATATTGAATAGGTTTACATTTAAGAAAACTTCAAAATCTAACAGATCTGAGTAAGAAATAGAAAACCAAAATGCACAACACTTTCACAGATCATAGATCGAACAATGTAAAGTAAAAATTCTTGACATGTGGGTGTAAAAGTGTAGAAAAACCTTACCTTTGACAAGAGAGAAGAGAAGAGATGGTGGGAAACTGTTAGAATTAGCGGGAAACTTGTGAACAGAAGTTTGAACTGATTGTGAGGGACCTCATATTTATAACTGTTTCAGTTAGACGCCATTTTGGACCCTTGTGATGTCCGCCTTGCATAGAGTGACGTTGCACCTATGTTGGTCAAGGCTAGATGGAATCAACCCATGACCAATATCGTACGTTCATATAGACCTAACAATTTGAGCCCTTTGAATTTAGTAGAAAAACTTTGGTCGCAACAAATATTTGATACTTTGATAATGATTATAGCAAATTATTCATTACACACAAGTCTTTTCTAGTTTTTTGAATAATCGTAAAGTTATGAAATTTGTCATATGTTAGGCTAAATATTAAGGATTCGGTAACATTAAAATAAAATTCAAGAAATAGATTACAAATTAAAGATTAAAATACATAAAAATAATATTATTCCAAATTTGAATAAATTTGTTTCAAATACATGTTCAAAAGTCAGTAAAACTAAAATCTCCCATGAAGAATGATAACAAGAAAAACTATTGGCCCAACACCATTTAGCAGCTCAAAGTAGAGTATGTCCTAAACCTCGAGGTCCTCTCCATCAAGAAACTGGCTAAACCCCTTCGGGTGTCAGGGTCTTCAGCCTCCTGTTCCATGAGTGGTACATGTCATACCCCCTTATGTTGCATCTCAGCACAACATCCACCTTGTATGGCGGTAAGAGCTTCGCAATCTGGCTAGTGACGTACTGAATTATAAGCAGAAAACCACATTTACTACATATGAAAGTAATCTATATAAAAATTTAATTGAAAATAAAATACATGTGTAATAGGGAGGACTTACCATAATTGGAATTGAACCAAAATTCGTCTGGGTCAGATTATTGACAATGTGTGGAATGATATCGTCGAATGTAGTCCATGGATGGTCATCATCCCAATCGCTACCGATGGTCAATGAAATTGTTAAAAATTAAATTAGACAAAAAATCATATAAAAGGAATTTAAATCTAAACAAAAAGTTGATCACCTCAATCGGGGAATGGCTACTAGAACCTACATTGTTAGCCATAATTCTTGAAATTAATATTGTCATGGATGATAAATATTATGAGAGACATCGCTGACATGTCCTTTCAAAATAATGGAATGATCGAAATGACTAAGCGACGTCGCTAACCCTCCGGCAATACCAATTGGTTAACCGAGAATGGTGTGATGTCTCATTCAAGCATAGCTGCATAACATATGAATGAGCGATGCCGCACGACAATTGCTCCAAATGAAGGAGGATCAAAGGACTAGCGACATCACATTCAAACCTAACAGACACATTATCAACAATAGAAACCCGAAGAAAAGAAAGGTTCTAAACAAAAAAAAATAGGGCCACGTTAACAAGGAAGAACTATTAAACCAAAATTCGTACATCCTAGAACCCTAATCCATAGGAACTTCAAACAGAAAACAAATAACACATTCACACACCATATATATATATATATTTATATATATCAAATTCAAGGAAAAATACAAAAATAAAAATAATCTAGGGAATCTAGAAACCATACCTTTTAGAAAATATGTTGAGGGACTGTTGAAATTTAAGGGAAAGTTGAATTTTTGAAGTGATTTATAAGGTAGGCTCCATATATAGTCGTTATGAACTGTTGTGAATTCTGCCCCAGCCTATGTGACGTTGCATATCAGTTGACTAGATCAACATTAAACCTACGTATGAGTGACATCGCCTAACCTGAATGCGAGGCTCACCATTTCAGCCCCCTAGCTTAGCAAATGGGCCTCACCATTTTTTCATGTGTGATGTTGCACATTAGTCAATTTTGGCAACATGTTACCGACGTATGAGCAACGTTGGCTTACCTGAAAGTGGGACTCACCATTTTAGCTCATTAGTTTAGCAATTGGGCTCGTGTTTGACCAAAATGAACATAATTGACCTTCATAATGGTTAATAGTATATTAGAAACTAATAATTGAAATTTATAAATGTCCACTAACTTTATTAACGTTCGGTTCAATCGAAATCGGTTTTACCACAACCGGTGAACTTTACAGTTTATACACTTAGATCCCTCTAAGAAGGTGGGAGAGGACGAAATGCAACATTGGAGATAACCAATTATCTAAATCACACTGTCACAATCATGTTGTCCTGATTAGGCATGAAGGAACCGAGGTGTTCGTCCCTCATTTTTACTAGCATTCCATTAATACCCTTACGATAAGCATTATTAATTAGAACGATAAATTCCACCTCATAGAATCACAAAAAAAATACACATTCTTTCTTTTATATGAATTAAAATGATAATGAAATTCCATCCATTAATTTTTTTTAAAGTGCTAGTACGTGGTCTAGAGTAAATTGTTAATGATATTCAAGGGTTAATAGGAAGATCTTGTGGAGGTCTCCGTGGGATCATGCCAAATTGTTTATCACTTTCGGGGATTATAAGTTTGAGTGGGTATGGCAAAGGTCTCTCCTAGGATGATTGGAATTGATTTTAGCACAACCGGTGTACTTTTCAAATTTTTGCACTTACACTACAGTAGACAACACCTATTACCTCGGGTTTCCAAGTCTTTTTGCCTTGGTTTTTTGCCCCCAAAAAACTGAGGTAAATGTGAGTGAAGTAAAAAGTGTATATTTTACCTCGGTTCGAAACGAGGTAAGGGGTACTTTTTTACCAAGGTAAAAGGTAAACGTCACTTTTAGTACTAAGGCCAACGATAGGATACGATGTTTGCAAAATTGTTTAGATAAAAGTCGGGATATAAGATAGACAACATCAGTCATACCAACAAGACACACGATTAGAGAGGAATGTATGCGACGTCGTTCCAGTTGACGTTGTTTGAAAGAACTGTGATATTGCGGAATTCGATGCACTGATGTCGTGTGCATGCTGACGTGGAACAGTGAACAATACGATGTCGTTTTAAATCAGTGATGTCGCAAAAATAATTACACGCCGGTTCTAGATGCAACGTTGTATTTGTGTCGAATGAGTACCGGGAAATGCGACGTTGCAGATAAGTCGTGGAGAGAATGTCTTGGTTAAATAATATAATATTTAATATTTGATGGAAAAAACAGTGTTCGTCGATATTAATTACATGTTATTTAGTATTGGATTACTCTATAAATGCTTAAACATCATACAACAATCAATTCTCATTAAATTCATATAGGAAGATTAACAATGACATGTTAAAATCCACAAAACTAGCTATAACATATATTACAAATACATGTTACAATATATAACAATACATGAGGTTTCTCATAAATTTAAACATTAAAGGTATTGAACCTCCAAATTGACTATGTTGTAAGGCATAACACTGTCAGGGCAAGTAGTGAAATGACAAGTCATCCATCTACAGTCCATCCATAACTCTCGTTGTCCTATTACACCGAAAACACAGCTAGCAAAATTTAAGTTAGAATTGGGCAGGCACAAATTTAAAAATACATAATATAGTTATACTTAGACGACGTGAATGTCAACTTGGAAAAGGAATGGATATGGGTAGAAGCAACGTCGCATATTATAGTAATTGATGTCGTTAAGGCCGACCTAAGTGCGAACTCGCACATTCAATAAATTTCATGATTTTTATTGACATGTGCATCGTCGGTCTAAATTCGGATTTACATTATGAAGGCCGACTAACACTGACCGAAGTCGCACATTCATATCGTGTTCATACGAACAAGTGATTATTGTACACAATCATCCCTAATCTAAGCATTGTTTCTCGCACTCGAGCCTGGTGCATCGAGCACTCGAGCTAGGTGCATCGAGCACTCGAGCACTTGAGCCTGGAGCATTGACCACTCGACCTTGGAGCATCGTGCACTCGAGCCAGGTGCATCGAGCAGTCGAGCACGTGAAGCATCGAGCAGTCGAGCACGTGAAGCATCGAGCATTCGAGCATCGAGCACTCGAGACTGAAGCACTCAAGACTGGAACATCGAGCACTCGAGATTGGAGCATCGAGCACTCGAGACTGACGCACTCGAGACTGGAGCATCGAGAACTCGAGACTGGAGCATCGACCACTCGACCATGCGACCTGGACCCATGGAGTCCTGACACCATGGAGCCCTGACACCATGGAGCCCTCGAATCTTGAAGCCCTCGAACTATGGAGCCCTCGAACACGAGCACACCACCCCTCGAGAACTAAGGCACTCGATAACTATGGACCCCTCGAACACGAGCACACCACCCCTCGAGAACTAAGGCACTCGACACCTCGAGCACACCACCCCTCGAGCACACCACCGGACCTTGACCCAGCAAGCTTTACTCCCTTCAGATTTCATCCATCAGTCCACTACTATTAGTTTATTCTTTTGAAAGCAAGGAGGTTGCCTTCAAAAGATGTAATATCCAAAACATCTTTGTACATCTTTTGGTTCTACATAGGTTTGGGGAACCTAATACATATCCCCCACCTTAGGGTGTATTAAAAAAACATTGTTTCTCATTCCCACAAATATAGCATCATCTGTGGAAACAAAAAAAAATATATACACTACATAACAAGTAACACAATCATCATACATTATGAAAATATAAAAGCTTTGATCAATGAGAAAAATAAAGTGCAGAAGGTATGGTAATCAAATTGCTAAATTAACATTGAATGTATGGAAAACTATCTCAACTAATTTGAACTCGGAGGTGATCCATTATCGGGCACTTGTTCATATGTGGGAAAACATTGACCAAGCTCTTGAATTTCTTTATTAAAGGTGTGGATGGAAAGGATGGTGTGTTGTAGCTAGGGTTTGGAAAAAGTGTGATGCAGATGAGAAATGGGCAATGGAAATTTCATTATGACCGAAGTTGGCCATTGTTTGGTCATGGATCCGTATTTGGCGACATACCCACAACATCGCACATGAGGGAAAATTTGTAAAGTTTTAAATGTGTCGTAAAATACTCCGTGTTAAGATTGGGGCTCTTTTCGTGAAAATATGAATACAAAAATGTTATCTATAAATTTGTATTTGGACTTCTACCATTTTTTTGGAGGGACCTAAAGTGTATATATTTAAAAGTTAATTGGTGGTCCCAAACTCGATTCCGATCGTCTAAAAAGTGTGCCATTTTTTATGGACGCGATTTTATTAAATTTTATTTTAATAAAAAACCAAGAATAAGAAATTTCATTTGATTCTATGTGGAGGAAATTATCGTTCCAATAACTCTTTCCCTAAGGGTATAAATGGAAATACTAATATAAATGACAGACAATTACCTCGATCGAATCATCCGGTCATGCCTAAATTGGAACATCTTGGTCATGACATTGTGAATTAGATTAGGGTATCTCCAAATTTACATTTCCACTTCTCCCACATTTGTGGAGAGACCTAAGTGCAAAAATAAAAAAAACTTGACCCGTGGAGGTAAAATCGATTTGAAATGTCCCGGAAGGGACCCTTGCCATCCTCAGTCAAACTTATAATTCTCGAAAATGATAAATAAACAGGCATGATCCCATGGAGACTTCTCCCATTCAACATCTTCCAATTAACCATTACCTACTTATAAGTAACCATCTATACTTTACTCTAGACCACGTCCTAGCGCTTTCTAAAACTTGATGGACGCAATTTAATTAACTTTTATTTTCATAAAAGACCAAGAATAAGAAATTTCATTTGATTCTATTTGGTGGGAATCATCATTCCGATAATGCTTATCCCAAGGGTGTAAATGAAAATACTAATACAAATGACGGACGATTACCCTGTTCCATTCATCCGGTCATGCCTAAATCGGAACATCTTGGTCATGAAATTGTGAGTTAGATTAGGGTATCTCCAATTTGCATTTTAACTTCTCCCAGATTCGTGGAAGGACCTAACATCAAAAATTAAAAACTTGACATGTGGAGGTAAAATCGATTCTGATCGAAACGAACATTGATCAAGTTCATGTACAATTATAAAATTTAATAAGTACTTCTA
The DNA here is from genome assembly GCA_037428765.1 of Rubia yunnanensis. Lineage (NCBI taxonomy): Eukaryota > Viridiplantae > Streptophyta > Magnoliopsida > Gentianales > Rubiaceae > Rubia > Rubia yunnanensis. The sequence continues at coordinate 70,088,137 of CM075068.1, forward strand.
ATCTACTGTAGATCGTTATATAGGTCAATTATATATTTTTTGGTCAAATGCGGGCTCATTTAAAATTCTAGTGGGCTAAAATGGTGAGGCCCGTAATCACACTTGCCAACATCGGTTATATACCGGCAATTATGTTGGAGGGGTCGATTATACTGCGACGTCGTACTGGCCAAGTTTTACCTTATGTATGGAGCCCATCTATAATACCTCATGTATGGAGCACATCTATGGGGCCCATCTATTATACCTTATGTATGGAGCCCATCTATAATACTGCGACATCGCTTCGTAGTCAATGGTCTATCTACTACAAAGTTATCGGTATGAAGTTGATCTTACCACGTTGGAAAACACAAGGTCCCAAAACGACGTCGTTTCAAAATGGCTATAAATAAATGTTTCCCCAGAATTAGTTTAAGCTCCTCATTTCCAAGTTTCCCGCAAATACCAAGAGTCTCTCAACCCATTTCCTCTTCTTCTTTGTCAAAGGTATGAATTTCTACTCATGTAGTGCCTACGTTTTTGTAATTGTTACTTCACCTTTTTAATTAATCTATGCTTTTTGTATGAATTGCATTTTTGTTTTTCTAGTTCTTACTCATATTTTTAAGAGTGAGAAGTTTTTATACATGTGAACCTAGGTATTATGTTCTTGTTTGTGTTACGACATTTTTGTGTAATTTTGTTTCCTTAATGCATGCTTTGTTGTCGGGTTTCTATGTTTTTTTCCCATTGATGTCTTTGACGCATGTGAAGTTGGTCTCTAGTTGCACTTCATTCATGCAAGCGACGTCACACTTTATTCGATTTATGCATGCAACGTCGCTCATTCTTATTTCAAGTTGTTGCATAAGCCATCACATTTGTATCGACATATAAATTGATATTATCGATGTCTTAGCAACTTCGCATGTAGGTATTTTACTTAACTTAATGTTCATTTTTGCAACCTCATTTTATCATCGGTCCTGATATTGGTCTTGCCGACTCACCGGCGACGTCGCTGTTACATGTCGACATTGCCACTAGTTCAAACCGATATGTTCATGCAACACATTACCAATTTCGCACGTTATTCTTATTAGGATTGTTTAGCGTAAATTATTGTTTACTTCATATACAAGACTAATGGCTGGTGAAGGATCCTCTAGGCACCCATTTTTCCATGTATTTTACCATTTTACATAATATATTTACTAATACATATGCACAGTTATGTTTTTAAATTAATTTTTATTTTTATTAAATATACAGTTTTTCGTTGATATGAATCCTCTTGCGAAGAAGCTAGATTGCATAATTAAGATCTTTGACAAAACAAGGGAACCTGCCAAACCCTAGTGTGCCTCATGAAACTCGGGTGTCTAGCACTCGGGGTACGCCTAATTTTGACTTGCTCTCTAACTAGCCCTCAGGTTCAGATTACAAGGTTTATTGATAGTTAACTAGCCCTCGGGGTTAAGCAACAACGGAATAGCTTGGAAGAAAAGAGTATGAACTCAAAAGGTTGTATATTTATTGATAAAACTGTACGAAATTTGTCCAAAGGCCTCTCCTATTTATAGGGTTACAATCTCGCCACAAACCCTAATTACAAATGGAAACTGAATCGACTTATTGCAGCTTTAAGAAGCTAAAACCACATCTAACTAAAATACCTAAAATAAATGGTAATCTGGTTGAGTTCTTCATGAAGTAACCTTGAAGAATATTACATTATCTAATCTTACCAAATATAATTCTAATCAGAATAAAATTGAATATACTAAACCCTAATGGATTGTATTTTCAAAATTCAATTCTTCAAAGCCCACAAGACCGAACTGTCAGTCAATAAACCAAAATGAAATAATTTTACAACATTTTATAGTGATCACACTACCTCATAAAAAAATCAGGGGTAAAGAAGAGTATAGTGTTCTTCATGATTTCTTTAGTTCTTCGACAGTCTTGAACAATAAATACAAGATGTCAATGATGATTCCTTCTTCAATTCTTCATCATAAAGGTGATCAATCAAAGCATTTAATGTAGCATCCCTAAGCTTAGTCCTTGACCTAGTCATAGGTCCCGCCATATCACTTAGAGTATCCCGAACATAACCATTAAATGTTTGATCCAGACATGGAATATCTTCATTTATGGTGGTAGTCGTCTTAGCATCTCCACCATTCCCTCTATGGTCGAAAGGTTTGCCCGCAAAATCGAATCGTCTTTAAAGGTAAATGGAGATAAATCATTAACATTTAAGGTTGCACTAACATTGTAAGCATTATCATTGACACGCTCAACCACTTTTAAAGGACCATCTCCACGGGGACTTAACTTAGATTTCTGAGCATTTAGAAACATCTCTTTCTGCAGATGAACCCAAACACAATCTCCCATGTTGAACCTCATTAAATTGCGGTCCTGGTTAGCTTTTTCAGCATTTTGTGCATTTTTCCGTTCAATTTTCATGTGCACCTTCTCATTAGTTATCTTCACAAAATCATCTTTCTTTTCTCCATCAAGATTTTTAACCTATTTAAAATTCAAAGGAAGTAAGTCAAGAGGTATATTAGGTATAAAACCATAAACAATCTCAAATGGAGGTAAAGTAGTATAGTAGAATGAATAGTGTGATTATAATCAAACTCTGCAATCGGAACACATTTTCCCAATTCTTCAAGTTTTTCTGAACTAAGGCATGCAGGAAAGCCCCTAGGGTTCGATTGGTCACTTCTGTTTGTCCATCAGTTTGAGGATGACTGGCAGTAGAAAACAACAACTTTGTCCCTAACTTGCGCCATAAGGTATTCCAAAAGTAGGATAAGAATTTAACATCGCGATCAGAGACAATGGACGCAGGAATCCCATGGAGCCGAACTACCTCTTTCAAAAATATATCTGCAACATGTTTTGCATCATCTGTTTTCCTGCAAGGAATAAAGTGTGCCATTTTTTAAAATCTATCCAAAACCACAAAGATAGAATCATTACCTAACTAAGATCGTGGTAAACCGAGAATAGAATCCATGGAAATATCAACCTAGGGATGTGTGGGAACAGGTAATGGAGCATAAAGACCATGAGTTTTAGTTTTTGACTTAGCCTTCAAGCAATCAAGACAATTCCTACAAACCTTGTCAATTGTGAGTGCCATTTTCTGTCAATTGTGAGTGCCATTTTCAGTCAATAGAAGTGTTCTCGCAACAAATTATAAGTTTTAAATGCTCTAAAATGTCCCATTAAACCACTTGAATGAGCTTCTCTAACAACTAATTTACACATAGAACATTGAGGAATACATAACCTATTATTCATAAACAAGAAACCATCATGCCATAAAAAAACTTCTCAATAGCACCATTTTTGCATGCAGCATAAATAGATGAAAAATTAGGATCAATCACATATAAATATTGCACGAATGAAAACCCTAACATAATGCATTCCAATCGTGTAAGTAAAACATAACTACGACCCAAAGCATCATCAACAACATTTTCTTTACCCTTTTTGTAACGTTGTACATAAGGAAGGGATTCAATGAAACTAGACCATATAGCATGACGCTTATTCAACTTCATATGACTCTTCAAATATTTCAACGACTTATGATCACTGTGAATAACAAATTCTTCATGGAATAAATAATGTTTCCAAGTTTCTGATGCATGCACAATTGCAGAAAATTCTTTATCATACACATGATAGTGTAGAGCACCACCCTTTAGCTTTTCACTGAAGCAAGCTATAGGTCGACTCTCTTGCATTAAAACAACACCAATACCAACACTAGAACCATCACAATGAATCTCAAAAGTACCATTAAAATTGGGTAAAGCAAGAACAGGAGCATTGCATAACCGTACTTTCAATTCATTAAATGCATTCTCTTGACTCTCATACCAAATAAACTTCACATCCTTTTTAAATATTTCATTTAGAGGTGCAACAATAGATGAGAAATCATGCACAAACCGTCTATAAAAACTAGTTAAACCATGAAAAAATGTACCTGGTTGGCATTAGTGGGTCTCGACCAGGTCTTAATGGCCTCAATTTTGGATTCATCAACTTTTATGCCCTCCTTGGAGACCACAAAATTGAGAAACCCAACCTCCGAAGTGCAAAGTGTGCACTTCTTGATGTCCGCATACAAACAAGACTCGCTGAGTGCAACAAGAACCATTTTAACATGCTCAATATATTTATCAATCGATTTAGAATAAATTAGAATATCATCAAAATAGACCACAACAAATCGACCAATAAAATTTCTCAAGACATGATTCATCAACCGCATAAAAGTACAAGGTGCATTAGTTAAACTGAAGGCATAACAGTCCATTCACACAACCCAAACCTAGCTTTAAATGTAGTTTTCCATTCATCCCCCTCATTAATTTGAATGTGATGATAACCCCAAGTCAAATCAATCTTAGTATAAATCACATATCCATGCAAATCTTCAAGAATATCTAGGGATAGAATGGCGACACTTAATGGTAATCTTGTTAATAGTAAAAAAATCAATGCACATACACCAATTTTTATCTTTCTTAGGAACCAAAATGACAGGCATATCACAAGGAGACAGGGATTCTCGCACATATCTTTTTTGAAGTAATTTCTCGACTTGTCGCTGTAGTTCCTTTGTCTACTCAGGGTTTGCTTTATACGCTGGCCATTTTGGAATAACAGAACCTAGAACCAATTCAATCTAGTGTTCAATACCTCACAAAGGTGGTAAACCCGCAAGTAAGGCTTATGGGAAGACATCTTCAAATTCCTGTAACATCTGAGCAAACCTTGGAGGAACAATCATAGGAATATCATCACTGGCAAAATAGCTCCCTTTCAAATGCATGACAAACATATAAGAATGATTAGAAAAAGCACAATTCACATCCCTAATTGATGTATAAAATGATCTACAATAATCAATAGGAAGTTCATGTCTCATCATGTAAATCGATGGCAAAGGACAAAGATGTGAACATAGAAATTTACGTGACTTATCATAATCATTCTTGGACTTACATGGCTTACCTGGATTGGACTCCCTTGATTTTTGGTCGAAATTATCAAGGTTGTTGCCTCCTTTTTTCATCTTGTGGCCGAGCTCCCTCAAACCCTGTCTAGGGTTTTGTTCGGCCACTTTTGCATCAGCCGCAAACTTCTCTTTGTCGACTTCCATGCATCTCTGTGCCTCTAAGACTTCCATTAGAGATAATGGAATAAAAGTATACCTTTTTCTATCCTTAATAAAATTAATTTTGTTAGTGTAACCATCATTCATAGATTTACGATCAAACTGCCAAGGTTTCCCTAACAAAATATGACTAGCTTCCATAGGTATAACATCACATAAGATAGAATCATGGTATTTTACAATCTTAAAGTTAATCATGCATTGTTTGTTAAACCTAATTTCACCACTACCATTTAACCAAAGAAGTTTATATGGTGATGGATGAGTAGTCACAGGCAAAGACAATGATTTAACAAGAAGATTGGACACAGTATTAGCACAAGAGCCACCATTAATAATCAGTAAATAATTATTATCTTTCAAAAGGCAACGAGTAAGAAAAATATTAATCCTTTGTACTTGTGTTTCAGCCATTTAAGATTTTATAACTCTTAATGACATAAATTTACCTTGTGTTTCCGGACCTTGTTCACCATGATCATTTATGATGATCTCTTCTTCTACCTGTTCCTCACCACTTTCATATAATGCTGGCATATCTGCATATTCATCTTCTCATCGCCTTCCTCAATGGTTGTTAGTACTTGAGCATGAGTAAAGTTACTACGGACATGTCCTCTTTCTTTGCAATGGAAACAAGTAGGAGTATCAACACAAACCTAACTTGATGAAGAAGCAGTGGCTTTAACTGGAATTTTGAAGCCTATTGGGTTGTTGGTACTACCCTCCTTTCAATAAGATTATAAGTTGGATTTGAATAGGTCTAAACCAATCCGTATCCCCTCGTGGATGTGCCCCTACTGCGGCCATAACAAGGGTTTCTGGAGTCAAACCTTGGTCGTTGACTGGAAAATCTGGGATGTGGCCTCCTTGGTCGTAGGGTACTTTCAACCAACCTTGCTTTCACCAATAAATCATTCATAGATATGTCATATTGAAGCTTTACTGGCATTTTAAGGTTTTCACGCAAGCCTTCAATGAATCAATTTTTGATAAATGTGTTGTCTTCTTTCATTCCAACCCTTCTCATGGTTAACTCAAGATCTTTCCAGTATTTATCAACTGTGAAATTTCCTTAATTCATGTTGGACAAATAAGAATGTTGTTCCATCAAGTAAGTATACGGAACATGATATTGGCGAAGCTCGAATCTCAATCTCTCCCAGGTGGAGATAGGTTTCTTTCCGGCAAGATATTGCGACTCTTTTTTTACTTTTCCACCATCCAGCCGCATAGTGAGTGAAGGAATACTATGCCACCTTGACTTCTTCTTTCTCCTAATAATTGGTGAGATCATACAGATTCTCAATTTGTCGCTCCCAATCAAGATACTTCACCGGATTATGTTGACCATCAAATCAAGGGATGTCATACTTCAATCCTTTAATGTCTCACTCTTTCTCCTGATATGGGTTCCTTGCATTCTCACTCTTTCCGACATTAATTGAACAACAATTAATTGTTATATGATATTTAACCATTTCACGAGTTATGAAATATTAAATAATGTGTAACGCCTATCGACAAACAATTGTTTGTATAATCAAATGTTAATTGATACAATATTGTACGAGAACCAATGTCTCCACGATTAATCTGCAATGTCGCACAAGCTAGTGAAGAGATGACACCTTACCGATATCGCATAAATCGGTGACATTTTTTTTGTGACGATGCCCATTCAAAATGATGTCCTATTTGTTAGCCTCCCACATCATGAGGCACACAATGAGGGTGCCCTAGAGCATGCGATGTTTCTTACCATCGTCTGTGATGTCACTTTCATTTATCCGCAATGTCGGCCTTGACGATGTTGTAGTAATTCCAGTCACGTCGACTGCCATCTTACTTTCAGCGACGTCACTACTTATGAATGCCGATGTCGATCTAAACGATGTTGTAGCTATGGTCTCTTAACGTCAGCCATCTTTCCAGGACCGACGTTGGTCACAAAACCTGCCGACGTCAGTCCAAAACTGCGGTAAAATGTACTTTTTACCTTGGTTCTGAATTGAGATAAAAATATACTTTTTACTACAGCGGTATTTACCTTTTTTTGGGACTAAAAATCGAGGTAAAAAGTCCTGTAGAACTGAGGTAAAAGGTCTTGTTTCTTTTAGTGATGTTTGCTTGATTAGTTATAAACTATAGATAGTTATAAACTATAGATGTTATGTTCAAGAATCTACGTGATTTTTATTCCTATGCATAAATAATTGCTAATGTAGCGATGTCTATACATTTTTGTAAACCAGAAAATGCTATCGAAATTTTTTGGAAACATTTATGGTGATTTGAGGCTATTTTAGGCGGAGTTTAGCAAAGATTTTAAACAGTTGCTACAATTTCGGAAGTCCATCCCAGGTTTCTACGATCACAAACCAAAGGAATAATTTTAACCTTTTGAACTCAGAGACTGAAGAACTGGCAAAATCTATGAATTCAAAACTTAAAAACAAAAAATAAATATAACTCGTAACTAAAATTATGTAAATGAGGAATTCTAGGCCAAAGACCAGGTTTTGAATGGAAATGGGACCCGATAAAGTAACCTCTGCATTGTCTCCGACATTAGTTCAGACACTGGAACTTGCGATAGCTTTCGATCCTGAAAGTGACAACCACAGCCGACGAAATCAATCACTTTCCAAACTTGGAAACTATTTAAAGGTTGTTCCCTGACTGAAAAAGGAAGAAAATAACCACCATCGATTTCATGGTTTAAAGGAAGTTCTTAGAACTGCCTTTGATTGTGGAGGATCAAAGGCACGACATGTGCCTTCTTTAGTTCGATAGAACCACCTTTAATCCCTCATTCCTACACTACTGCCACCATTTTCTGAATTCTCGAAGTAGACAATGAAGGAAACAAATGATTATGCCAAACTTCCAAACCACCTGTCTCCTATAATACCAACTCCACCTTTACAAAATCTTCATTTTCGAATATTTTTACCACCAACTCTTTACTTTTGGATACCCATGGTGAAGGGGCTCAAACCTTCACCATATAAATAACATTAGAGTTGTGGCGACGACCTTAAATATACAGAGTGGGAAGCAACCTGAGATTTAAATTATTTTAGTAGGCTTTTATTTTAATTTTAAATGAATTATAAATCCCTCACCCTTTTCCTTACACTCTTACCACAAAAGACCACCATAATCCACCACCAAAAACCACAACCTAGGATTGCCAGTAGTTTTTGCTTTTTCATGGTGTTGATTGGGACTTGCATAGTTGTGGAATTGTATGGGATGGGTCAAATTTTTTTATTGGTAGGAGTTTGAGAACATGGAGAAGAGAACATGCATTGAGAAGTGAGCATTGCCACCACGGCAAAAGACCTTCAAGATCCTCGTTGTGAGTTTTCTTTCCCTCATATTTATTTACCATTTTCTTTCACATTAAGGATAATGTGTGTTTCATTTATGGGGGAGGGGAAATATATCTCATTATATTGAATTGTGATGTATCATGCATATGCTCTACCTTGTTTTATTTGAACAAAAAAAGTCTCACTAAGTTGAAAATCCGAGAGGGCAGCTAAGGCAACATTGGGGGCCCGGATAGGTAAAAAACTAGAAAGGGTGATGTATGAAAAAAATGAGAGGCTAAATGTGTGGTTGAGATGTGAGCATAAATAAAAATGATGTGTGGCTTGGATGAAAACCCGAAAAGGGGCTCCTAGGCAAAAGAGATAAATGAGGGGGGGGTGTTATGATCATTTACCGGATTTGGAGTTTTGAGGTTTACCCTTTAATGGATTGAAACTTAGCTTGGGAACAATATAGTGGGATTAAACGTATAATGCGATATTCTACTTCATTTGATGTCTTAGTATTTTTAGATTTTGGTAGCTTGTTAATAGTAATTTTGGGTAGAACATCTCTTAGGATGAAATATGGTGGATGGGTAGCCCTTTGTATTTTTAGATTTGGGAAGTTCTCAATTAGAGAGTTCAAATGTGCTTTGGGTTAGAGGATTAGGAAACCACATTGATCTTGATCATATTTTTTAGGATGGCTAAAAAAATTTAAGTGTGGGGAATTTGATGTGCTCATGTTATACTCTCTTTTTAGCCAATTTGATACTCATATCCCAGTCGATTCAAGTCTAAGATGAACTTGTCGTCCTCATATACCTCTTGATTCAAGTCCACCAATATGAAACCCATGGCTTCTCTGAACAAACCCGTGCGCCATTTTCCACTCATCTACACTTGAATACAACTCTAAACTCAACATAAACCAATTCCCAAATATCCTCAATTACCCCAATAAAAGGGCATAACTGTGACAATTGGGTTTTTGTCTTTCTTGCTAACCGGCCACATCGATTCAGATTCAATGCACTGTTCTGCTTTGTGCTCTTATTATCCTTGTTCAACGTAGCAAAAAAATCCATTAATGGCATACCCCTAGTATCTTCTCACAGTGCAGTTGGGTGTCCTTGCAAACGCACGAAGATTCATGGCATGTCATCCACATTGCAACGATTATCAAACCAATTCACAAACATTGAAGAATGCCCTATTTGTATTTTATTCAACGACTAGTCAGGATAGAGTTCTCTAACATTGGCATGTGATCTTGAACATAAATTGACGTCTCAATAGTGTTCTAAAAACCATATATATGAACTTTCATCAACTCTACATTGTAGGGTGTGTACAGTGTACCTTTGGAGTGTGGGGTCCCATTTTTCCTACTAATGTGCACTTACTCGGGAGCTCAAAGTGCTCTCTTTCCAACCAAGTTTTAAGTACAGTACTCAATTATCTACTTTGTGACATATCTCTGCACAATGCAGGCATCAGGACGACTACGATTATGTACGTAACCCTTAAAAACCCCTCATGTGCCGCTCAAACGGTACATATAATACATCCCAAAGGACCGCATATTCAAAACTTCCCAAACCAAATAGATCACAAGGTGGACCACGATGTCGAAGAATGAAGGGGGAAAGTACTTCCTAGACAACATAACACTACAACTCCCTAATGCTCCAACTCATCAAGTCGTTGCCTGCTTATATTCTTTCGAAAAATGGAGATGAAGAATAAACACATGTGCATAACGCAAATATAAATTCCTCCTCCATGACACAATGGATGGAAATGGGCAACAATTTTTGCATTAGGGCGTGACAATCGTGGGATTTCAAAGCATTGAGACGCAATTCATCATTCACAAAACAACTAACATTAGAAGAATATCTGGATGATACCTTCATTTCTTGAATAAGCTCACAAATTGATCTCCTCTCCGCGACAGAAAGATTCCAAGGGGTAGGTGGCAGGTACATACGCTTCCCTTTCACCTCAATGGCTCAATCACCTAGAATGATGAGTTCAGCCAAATCCTTCCACGCATTCAAGCTATCTTTCATCTTATTGGAAATGTTAAGTAGTATGCCAATTAAACTCTTGCATACATTATTTTAAATATGCATTACATACAAACAATGATGAACCACTAAATTCTCCCAGTACGAAAAATAAAATAAAAAGATCGATCTTTTCTTCCACGATCGATCACTCACGGCACCCACCTTAGATATATCTTTTTTTCAAGTACAACATTTAATTTCTTGAGCTTGTTGTAAATGGAAACCCAATTCAATGGTTTTAGCACATTCCTCCTCTCCTTTCCACCAAGAAAATGAATCGTGTCATCTTGGAATTCGTGCTTTACTTGGAGGAATTTTTTATTGCCCAGATACACGGTCTTGCTTCTATTCTTCAACTGCTGGAAATATGTGTCTTCCTTGCATATGGGACATTCCTTGTGGCCCTTCACTATATAACCTGAAAGGTTACCATATGCCGAGAAATCCTTTATCGTAGAGAAAAACATAGCCTTCAAGTTAAACTCTTTTCCATGAAAACATCACACAAATTAACACTATCGGACCACAAATCATTCACATCTTCTATGAGAAGGGATAGATACATATCGATGTCATTTCCAGGCTGTGTTGGCTCTGAAATCATCAAAATCAGTAACACATATATCCTCTTCATGCACAAATACGGAGGTAGATTGTAAATGGCTAGCATAACCAGCCAAGACTTGTATTTCGATGACATGTAACCAAAGGGATTCATACCGTCGGTACACAAAGCCATCCTCAATTTCCTTGATTCCGCTGCAAACTTTGAATACATCTTGTCAAATTTCTTCCACTGATCCACATCTTCCGGATGACTAATAATATCATCATCATAACAACTCATTACCTTTTACCATGCCATGTTCTTTGTATCCTTAGCATTCCTAAACAACTTCTTCAGACTTGGAACTATTGGAAGGTACCACATGCATTTGGAAGGGACTCGTTTCCTTACCTTCACAACAAACTCTTCATCAACAACCTCTTCATCAACAACCTAATTTCTCCTTTTCTTATAATGAGACACATGGAATACGGGGCAAGGCACCTCGTTCTCTAATCTGCACCATTATGCATGCATTAACTAATGCATTCGGCACATTTTTTATTATGTTCTGTTTGGTTGATTTCTAGTTTTAGTTAGGTTTATGAGACAAAGGGTTCAGATGACCATTATTGGTTTTCTTATCTAAATCCCGAGTTTAGTATACCTAATTGGAACTAATGGACACTTTGTATTCACGAGAACCTAGATCTTCCTTTGTGATCTTACTAGTAAGTGTCTCATGAGTATTTTATCATCACTTTGTAGAAGGTCGTTTGCAAAAATAGTAGTAGATAGTAGAAAGCCGCTTACAAGAGCAGTAGAAGATAGTAAAATTACACGAGCTAAAAGCGAGGTAGTAGATGGAAAGAAGCCAGAAAAAGAGTGAAGTCAAAGTTTAAGTTCTAAAGAAGAAGGACGGTCGCATCAACTGACACGTTCCGTGCCACCCAACACGGCCATGGCAGAAGGCACTAGCATGAGCGGCTCGGTCAAGCACGGCCTGTGCTAGTGCCACTTGGCACGAGGCACTCAAATTAGCACGGCCCGTGCCAACCACTTTTGGCACGAGGCACTAGAATCAGCATGGTATGTGCCAGCCTCCTTTGGCATGAGGCGCCCGTCTTAGCACGGCCCCATGTCACCCAACATTCCAAATTTGGCTAAGTATGGATACAGGTTGTTTCCCTTTGAAGTGTCCATGTCGTTTCAACTCAATATTCAAATACTAGCCGACGGGGTGTGAAGTTCTCAACGGCATGTGCCATCATTTTGCACACAAACTGACTCCCAATCGAGGCCCCGTGAAGTTAAACATGGCTCGTGTTGTTTAGTTGGTCGAGACACCACTCCCAGCCGACAGACCACTCCAAACGTCGCATGCAAGTATGATTAAAAGGCCAAAATTGAGCACCAGTCAACGGTTAGTGTCAGCCAGCACTGCCCGTGCTAAGGGTGCCTAGCACGACTGTGCCAATCAGCACAGCCTATGCCAGAGGCACCCAGCACGGTCGTGCCAAGCCGTACAGCCCAAGCCAATGCCGACTAGCACGGGCCGTGCTACACTAAGCAGCCCGTGCAAGTTGCGGCTGCTAGGGTTTTTTGGCCGATTTTGGCCCTTTTTCTTGGCCCATTTCCGTACTTACTATAAATATAAGCCTATGTATACTAGGGTTTAGGTTCGTCTTATTTTGGAACATTATTCTACACTCTTGGAGAGCATTTTAGAGAGATAAAGGGAATAACTCTTCTCTCTACTCTTACTTTCTTTTCTTCTTAATTTTTCTCAAGGGCATTTAATCCAATGAAATACTTGGTTTCAATGCTTAGGGAGTAGTTAATTTTCTTGGGGTAGTGTTTGTAATCATGAATTGATGATGTTTTTTTGAGATTTGTAGATTCTCCTATCTATATGTCCTATGAATATTTGTGCTTGATTTATGCTTTCCATTCATGAGATTTATGCTATGCCACTATTATGATGCATCCATACATGTATGGTAGTGTAATATCATATTAGACTTCACTGCTATCTTGGGAGTGTTAGATTATGGAGTAGGTTTAAGATGGGAGATGAGTGCATTCATGTCACCTCAAGAGTACATCTTCCGATTGTTTAAATCATAATTCTAATTAGCTATTTGGGTTGAGGAATCACATGTTGGGCGGTCAATTATGCAAATCCTAATGAGGGAAAACCCTTGGCTTACCCCGATAGATAAGCATGATTGTTTGTAGCAACTAGAGTTGTGCCGATTCTAGAGTCATCATAAATATCAGTTTCTTTTCCTCTCTAAGCCTAGGGATTGGTATCCATAGTGGAGTGCTCAGGACGTATTATCGTCACTTTCATATCTAAGGTTGAGACCTAATGCAAGGCTTTGTTTCTTTAAGTGGGGTCGCATTAGCATTGGGAGTGAGATGATGGGGATGGTCTGTTAATGAACTAGAGTGCATCCTTAATTACGAGGCAGTGAGATATGCATGTATTGGTGGCAGTTCATGTGTGTGACTGACGAGGGGAAATGTCTGGCTATCTCTCTACTATGTGACATAGTTTTAAATAGGTTTACATATTTGTATGTGAATGATACAAGGATAAAAGTCATTTATCGAACATGTTACGCAAATACCCCCCAAGTGCTAGTATTTATAATTTAATTCTCATGTGATCTCTTATGATTGTAGTTGTTAATAAAAAATTCCCCCAAAACCTATTTTGCAATATTAACAATTCCTAACACCCGGATGGATTGACGACATGAACGTGGTTTTGTGTTGTTGATTTTTAGACATAACATCTCTGTGGACAAACCTGGGCTTTCCATTATCTACCCTTTAGGTAGCATAGTAGTAAGAACGGAAGCAGAATATAAATCATTATCTTAGTGAAGCCTTTGCTCGGGTTGATTTAGTTGACCTCCTATAGATAATTTATTACGGTCCCCAGTGGAGGCGGATCATGCTCTAAATCATCCTTATACAAAGCACAGTTGTTGAGACAAGCATGTATTTTTTTTAATACTTCATTCTCATTGGACACTGTTTCTCTTGCCATCATAGAGGTTGTCTAGTAAGCCATTTTTGGAGGGAAAACTCTTATTCAAAAACTTAAGCAACTTATTCATGTTAGTGTGGCTCCACGAACCAACATCTGTTATGTTAAAAAAATCCATCAAATATGATATTACCATGCCTATCTTCTTGCAATCAGGAAACAATGGTCTATCCTTCTCACCTAAAAAATAGACAAAACCTCGGGCCTACCCCTAAATTCATCCACCACCTCCTCATAAATTCCATACAAATTTACATCCCCAAACAATTCTCCCTACCAACAACCACCCTTAACAGTAGTTTTTCATCATGAAACGTCCATACCAAATAATCTTTTGCAAACCCTCTCTTGTACAAATGGAGTTTCAGCAAGTCCCAGTCATCGGAATGGTTACGATTCTTACAATCAAGAAAAGGACATATGATCTGCATCTCATAACCAAATATATTCTCTATAAACTCCTCCACAAAACCAAAAATTTCATCGCTCAATGTACTAACATTGGCATACACATGCATAGCCTCTCAATAGCACGATACATCTCTACAAATTAATGAATATGAAAGAACCAAAGTTCCACACCAATATACACTACTACACTAAATAGAATTCTACTCATGCAACATCAAGTTACAATGCTTAACATGTCATCACATACTACATTCAAAACATACCCTACAATATCAAGTGCATGAACAAGACATTAAATACATCAATAATTCTACCCAACAAACTCATTTCATGACATCAAGTCAAGGTACATTACCATGATCAAACACACAAGTATACCAACAAACTATTCACAACATAGTCCATCATAAAGGAGAAAATAAATAAAAATAAAATGATACCTTTAAGGATTTTCATTGATGAACATTCAATATCTCTTTCATCCAAAAATTGCATTTAATGAACCCAAAACACCAACAATCCACTATTTACCTGTTAAAAAAAGGGTTGATAAGCATTTAATGTACATCTAGCATCGGTATATGCTCATGCATATCAGTGCTATAAGTGTTTTTTAACCCTGCGCACTGGTCTATTCACAATATAGCAGTGATGGAAATTGACATTTCCTGCATCAATTTAACATAAGCACCGGTAGGAATACTACTGATGCTAAAAATTAACAATTCATGCGTAATTTTTACGTAAGCACCAGTAGGTCGACTACCGGTGCTTGATTCACTCATAGGCACTGGTATTTGAAATTTCCTGTGTTATTACCGGTGTAGGTGTGATTCCATCACCGATTTCTTAGCACCAGTACTATTCAACTGGTGTTTATGTATGAGTTTTCCAGTAGTATAAGGTTGAGTTTAAGGATGGAGTGTAGAAGAATATGTTCTGTTCATCACAACCTTTTGTTGGTTCTTATCAAAGAGTTCAAGAGCTGAGGTGGTTTATTTTCCTGCCTTCTATTTTTGTAGAAAATAAGGGTAGTAATGTGTATTTGTATTCATAATCTCAGGGTACATTATATAGTGGTACAGAATACCTATAAAAGCTAGGAAAAGGAAATAGAATATAATTACAATTACAAGTAATGCTATAATTCCTTAATGCTTCTCCTCAAGTTGGAGCATGGGAATAAAAAATGCCAAACTTTCCAAGACGGGAATGAAACCGGTTACGCCCGAGAGCCTTAGTGAACAAGTCTGCAGGCTGGTCTGAAGTGTGGATATGCTGAGTAACAACAGTGCCACATTGAACAAGATCCCGGACAAAATGACAATCAACTTCAATGTGCTTTGTGAGTTCATGGAACACTGGATTTTTTGCAATATGAAGAGCAGATTGACTATCACAAAATATTCACATAGGAGAAGTGTGCATAACCTCTAAGTATTTCAATAAAAACTTAAGTCATAACAACTCACAACAGGTAACAACCATAGCACAATAATCCACTTCAGCAGAAGATCGAGAAACTGTAGGTTGCTTCTTGGTCTTCCAAGAAAATGGAGAATCACCAATCATCACAAAAAATCTGGAAAGAGAATGCTGGGTAATTAGGCTAGTAGCTCAATCTGAATCACAGTAAGCAGTCAACTGTAACGCACTAGTGGAAGAGAGAAATAAACCTTGACCAGGATGACTCTTCAAGTAGTGCAACACACAAAGTGCAGCTTGCAGTGAGGAACACAAGGAGACTTCATAAATTGTGCAATTGTATGAACCGAATAACTAAGCTCAGGACGTGTGATAGTCAAGTGTATCAGGAGCCCAACCATATGCCTGTACTACTTGGGATCATGGTAAGCTGGAACCTCAACATGCGCCAGATCATGTTGTTGCTCCATTGGAAAGTCAGTCGATTTAGAAGCACATAAACATGTATCAGATAAAATGTCCAAGTCATATTTCCGTTGCGAGAGAAACATCCCCTCCGGTCTTCTAGACATCTCTATGCTCAAGAAATACTTAAGTAAACCAAGATCTTTCATATGGAAACAAGAACTCAAGTATTTCTTGAACTCAGAGATGAGCGCAGAAGAGCTACCAGCAATGACCAAATCATCCAGTAAACCCGAACATGCAAAGAAACTGATCCACGGGAAAAGACAAATAAAGAGTAATCTGCCTTACTCTGAACAAAACCAAATGCTCATAAAGCCTGAGCCAATTTGGCAAACCAATTTCTAGAAGCCTGGAGAAGACCATAAAGATATTTCTAAAGGTGAGATACCTAACCATGGGCACGACATAGCATAGTGGGGGTCGCATAAAAACCTCTTCATGCAAATCACCATGCAGGAAAGCATTATGAACATCCATCTGATGCAGTTCCCAACCACGAATGACCGCAATAGATAAGAATAGGTGAACATAACTCATCTTCACAATCGAAGCAAATGTCCCAGTATAATCAATCCCTTCAACCTAAAGATTCCTGAGAACCACTAGGCGCGTCTTATGACATTCAATAGTACCCCCTAATTTAAACTTCGTCCGATAAGCCCATTTTCAACCAATCGCCTTCTTATCCAGAGGCAGAGGGGCCAAAGTCCAAGTCTGATTGCACTCAAGCGTAGTAAGCTCTTCAGTCATAGCATCTCACCAATGAGCATGCTGTGATGCCTCAGAAAGTGGTGAAATATGCACTAGATGTTACTGCACCCTAAAATCTAGAATGCATACTAGAAACATTATCACAATTTACATAATCAGTAATTGAAAAGAGAACACATAAAAATAGTGACGGTGGGGGGTCTTCAGTAGTAAGAGCAAAGGCATAATCATCACAATTATAATCTTTCAAATAAGGAGGAGGTCAGCGAGCACGAATACTCTATCTAATAGATGACAACTCGGCGGTGGAACTATCCGGAGCTAGAGATTCCACGGAAGGAGGCTGGACAGGCTGCGCGTGAGGTGTGTGAGCATCCGTCGACGGCGGCGCATGAGGCGCCTGAGGTGGCGGCATCCTTGGCGCTGCAACGTCTGGCTGGGCCAGAAGTAGAATCATGCGGTCTTAGTTGGGATCCGACGATGGAACCTCATCTGCCGGGTATGGGTCGATGAGTGCCAATAGGTCGATGACGGTGGTGACCGGTGGAAGGAGGCCAGCGACAACCAATGGTAGAGGACCGGTGGCGGCCAATAGATTGGGGCTAGCGGCTGTCGGAGGTAATGGATCGTGCGACTCTGGCAATGGTGATGAGGAGGCCAGAGGTGAGGTGGTGGCGCCGCCAGGGTCTTTTGATGAGGCCGATGTCGGGGTTGCGGAATATGGGAACTGGTCTTCAAAAAATCTGCATCCCGACTAATAAAGGTTACGTGGGATTCCTGGTAAAAAAGGCGATAACCTTTCTTTCCCACAAGGTAACCAAGAAACAAACAATACCAGCTTCTTGGTGCAAACTTGTCACGATATCTGGGAACATGAGCAGCAAAACACAAGCATCCAAAAACTCTTAAGGATGAGTAATTTGGAGCTTGCCCATAGAGCAACTCAAAGGGAGTACGACCATTGAGATGCTTTGTCGATGTCCGGTTAATCTGATAAGCAGCAGTAAGAACACCTTCTCCCCAAAAATCAACTGGAATACTGGTTTGAAACCGTAAGGCACACTCCACATTGAGTAAATGATGATGATTTCTTTCAAATCGACCATTCTTCTGTGGTATATCAATCATAGATGTCTTAAAAATAATCCCAAATGCAACAAAATGAGATCTCAAAGGCAAAAATATTGTCCTGTTATCAGCCCGAACACGCAGTATGGTTTGACCCCATTGGTTCTTCACCAAGGCACAAAATTCCAAAAATCTAGAAGCTACTTCTGACTTAACCACTAATAAATAAACCCAAACAGCTCGGGAATAATCATCAACTATAGTTAAAAAATAAAATGCACCACTAGCAGATGGTGTGCTATAACGACCCCAAATTTCACAATGTATTAGTTGAAATAATGCAGTACAATTTGTAGAACTCAGTGGAAAACTATATCTAGTCTGTTTTGCTCTATAAAATATAGAGCAAGGAACAGAAGTACTATTAGTGCTAAAATCAATAGAAGAGACAGAAAACAACACCGTAGAGGAAAGATGCCCAAGACGCTGATGCCATAAATCAGAAGAAGTCACAGAAGCAACTGTCGGATGAGACTGTGGGATAGGAAGATGATCACGAGTATTCAGCAGAAGAAGCCAAAACACCCCCCCCCTCTTATGTTAACCCACGCCAATCACTTTCCTCGTACTGATTTTCTGTAAAATTCAATAGTTTTCAGTAAATAAAGCTAAACATTTTAAGGCTAATAACAATCTAGATCATGATAATAAGCTGCACCGCAAACTAGGTATATATAGCACATGAGTAAGAGTGATAGCACCAAAGCAAATAGAACTATATTGGGTAGTCAATGACACAGAGCCATTAGGCAGAACAACATTCACAATGTCAATACCAGTAGTAATATCAGTAAGAGAACCTTTGTGATCGGTCATGTGATATGAGGCTCCCTAATCAAGTATCCAGGGAAAAGTAGACTTACCTGACCCATTGTCAGTAAGATAATTGAACTGATTAAATAAATGCATGGTCGTGCTCCAGTGATCATCAAACAGAGCAGGGCCAAAATCAGACCGGGTAGGGACGCTGCCTGAGGAAGTCGACACCGCTAGGCCAGGAGGCGATATGGCGGCGCTGGTGAACGGCGGCAGGAGTGGAAGAGCCATGGCGGATCCTCCATTCGCGGAAGCGGTGATTGGACGAGAGGCTGGCATCATTCTCATGGCAGCGCTTACTTTCTCCTTCAACTCATTCAACTTATTCAGGTCATCCCACTGTTCCTTAAATGTGGCAAAAGAGCTTGTATAAGATCTCAACACCGGATCCAGGGTTTGCAAGATCAAGCATACAAGAGTAGTATTAACCCCAAGCCAATCAGCAGCATCAGGATGACCATCCTGGGGTTTGGTAATGGATCCATCAATGAACCCAATCTTGTTCTTAGCAAGGAATGTGTGGCACATTGCGTCAGATCATTCAATGTAATTTTCTTGACCTTTCAGCATATTCAGTATAATTTGCAGACCTGGACCATCGCAAAAGCCAATAAAGTAAGGATTAGTAGTCAGACGACCAATAGGTATAGTAGTCTGAGGGTCAGATTGCAACTGCAACTGCTTCAGTAAAGTCGCAATCACATCATAACCACTCATATCCTGAAGCTTTGGAACCTCAGGTGCAGCATCAATACGAGTTGGTTCTTCAGAATAAGACATCCTGCAAAATCAGGTACTGATCAACAGCATGTGCACCAACAGGCAGCAGCACGTGACGGGAACGCGACAGCGCGTGATCTTCATGATCGGCGCATGTGGCTTAACACACGAACCGATCAGATCAGGAGAGGCGGCGCATGGATTACCACAGCCAGACGGAGGTGGTGGCGATCGGCGAGCAGCGGAACAAAGCAGACAACGGTGGTTGTGCAGCGGTGTGTGGATCAACGCACGGCTTGACGGGCGGCGGTGGTGGCTCGGAATGGCAGCAGAATATTTTCTTAGAATTTCAAGATTTTGGGCTATGATACCATGTAAAAAATAAGGGTGATAATGTGTGTTTGTATTCATGATCTCAAGATACATTATATAGTCGTACAGAATTTTTTTATTTATTTAAAACTCACATAAGTGAGGGGGTGTATATTGGCTCCCCAGGCCTTTCAAAGTTCAAAGCATGTAATACATTAGTGGAAACTAATTACAAAATTAATTTTTACCCAAAACCTTCATTTACTCCCTATCTCAATGAAGGAAAAGGCCCTATAACCCGTTCGAGGACTAACTATAGCCTTACACTTTCTAGCCTCCACACCCAGTGTCGACTAGAAGAGGTGACCTTCCATAGTGTCCCCTTGCAATTATCTTCCCCTGAAGATAATTACTGAACATTGGATTATATAGTCGTACAGAATACTCATATAAGATAGAAAAAAGTAATAGAATATAATTACAATTACAAGTAATATTTTAATTCCTTAATAATTTTGCTTTAATATAACAATGTCCATCTGATCTCCTTCTTACTTTGTACAGTAGATATTAGATTGTGCCATGTGTCGGTCACTGGTTGGTTTCCATTAAAACCATGAAATCCTATTCTATTGGACACTTGAGCTGATAATTAACAAACAACATTTTCCATGCTTTTCTTTCTCTTTATTTCATCTTTTTCCCCTCAAAATTAGACCTGAATTCTATTAGAACTTTAATGAAACAGTTGGAAAATGATAGTAAAACAAGTTAAATTCCATCAACTTTTGAGGTCCGTTTTGATTTGAGCTCGAACTGAATTAGAGTCAGTGGGCATCGTTTTTGGATTCTTCTCTGCGAGTACTATAAAATTCTATTTAAACTCTCAAAACGGATAAAGGGTGAATGAGATATGGATGCTCAAAGAGTCACTCTTGGAATGGAAAGTTAGGCGGAAATTCATCTGCACGTAATACGTTTTCTCTAACTTTGACTGTCTAAAACACTTTTGAATTGTGTGGAAGTCTCTAAAAAGCCCAAACCGCGTAACAAAGATTCATGGAATCACGTGTGGAATATATAAAATTTGATATGTGATTACTCATGATAAGGAATATGAAATATTATTATCTTTCCATAATCTATTCTTTTCTTTTTTAAAAAAATTTTAAGCACCCTAAGGTGGGGGATATGTATTAGGTTCCCCATACCTATGTAGAAATCAAAAGATATACAAAGATGTTCGAGATATTACATCGGTAAGACAACCTCGTTGCCTTCAAAAGAATAGACTAATAGTAGTGGACTGGTGGATGTAAACTGAAAGGAGTTGAAACTTGCTGGGTCGGGGTCCGGTGGTGTGCTCGAGGAGTGATGTGTTCTGGGTGTTGAGTGTTGTAGTTCTCAAGGGGTGGTGTGCTCGTGTTCGAGAGGTCCATAGTTGTTAAGTGCCTTAGTTCTCGAGGGGTGTTGTGCTCGTGGTCGAGGGCTCCATGGTGTCGGGACTCCATGGGGCGAGGTCTGTCGGGCACATTCTCGATGCTCCAGTCTCGAGGTCTCGTTGCCAGTCTCGAGTTCTCGATGCTCCATGAGGCATGTTTTCGAGTCTCCAGTCTTGAGTAGGTCGGTCTCGAGTGCTCGCTGTTCCGGTCTCGAGTGGTCAATGTTCCGTTCTCGGGTGCTTCAGTCTCGAGTGCTTGATACTCCAGTCTCGAGTGCTCGATGTACCAGACTTGAGTGCTCGATGCTTGAGTGATCGATGCACCACGTGCTCGAGTGCTCGATGCGTGAGTGCTCGAGTACTCGATGCTTGAGTGCACGATGCTCCAAGTTCGAGTGGTCAATGCTTCAAGCTAAAGTATTCGAGTGCTCAATGCACCTGGCTCGATGCACCTGGCTCGAGTGCTCGACGATCCAGACTCCAGCAGTGCTCGATGCTCCATTCCTGAGTGGTTGATGCTCCTGTCGCGAGTGCTCGATGCTCCATTATTGAGTGCTCGAATACCCATCTCGATTGCTTGATGCTCTATTCTCGAGTGCTCGAATACCCGTCTCGATTGCTCGATGCTCCATTGTCGAGTGCTCAAAAACCCACCTCGATTGCTCGATGCTCCATTGTCGAGTGCTTGATGCTCCAGGCACCAAATAAGAGCACGATGCTCCAGGCTCCAGTGTCGAGTGCTCAATGTTCCAGTCTCGAGTGCTCGATGGTCCAATCTCAAGTGCTCCATGCTCGATGCTCGATGCTCCAGGTTCCAAGGATGAATGCTCGATGTTCCAGTCTTGAGTACTCCATGCTCCATGCTCGAAGCTCCAGGTTCCAAGTGTGAGTGCTCTGTGTTCCATTCTCGATTGCTCGATGCTCCAGTCTTGAGTGCTCGATGCTCCAGTCTCGAGTGCTTGATGCACCAGGCTCGAGTGCTCGAAGCCCCCGGCTCGAGTGCTCGATGCTCCAGCCCTGAGTGCTCGAAGCCCCAGCTCGAGTGCTCGATGCTGCAGGCCCGAGTGCTCGATGGTCCAGGCTCAAGTAAGAGAATTGTCTATGTACAATGCCGTGATTCAAACTGATATACTTCGAGGTGTCCAGTTCTCGATTGCTCTGTAGCTCGAGGGTTCCAGTACATGCCACCAAAGCTTGATTGCTCGAGGGTGCAAAGGCTCTAGGGCTCCCTGTTCGAGTGTTCGACGCTCCAGGCTCGAGGTGGAAGTAGACTGAGCTCAAAGATGTGTCCCTGCACAAAATGAAAGGAAAAACTCGGCAATATCTATTTTTTAGCAGCATGCTTCTGTGTTCGGATGTAAGGAAAAACATTTTTGTCCAGTTCGATAAAACCTCTGATGAAAGCTAGAATGTTAGAGATGCTAATGTCATGTTGGGGAGGGTGGGTCGATTTATGCTTTGAGATTGCATCAGCAACTGCATTACATTCCCTATATACATGTCTTAAAATAGCTTGGTTAAGCTCAGTGTGAATTTGGAAAGCTAAGACATATAGAGACCATTTGGCATATCTGGGATTGTTTATCATGTTCACCGCACTCATGGCATCTGATTCAACTATGTAGGAACATCCGGGGTCCAAACTGGGGAAGCATCTAGCTGCTGCCTGGATGGCCTTCATTTCAGCCTCTGAAGGTGTACTAGCAATGGTAGTGAAGGATTGTATTAGGCACGGCTTACCAGTCCAGTCTCTAGCTATTAGGACAATTGTGGACATGTCGGGAGACCATGATGCATCCACATTCACAGTTGTACTATTTTGTGGAGGCTTTTTCCAAGAGATAATGGATATCGAAGGCTTAGGTGGTGGTCTCAGAGGCAGAATGAGGGAGAAAATGGGATAGCTTTTGGTAAGATACATATTGGAGTGAGCAGGTTTAGCTGAGAATGACAGAAAGATAAGATCCCTCACTTCTTTAATAATTATTACTTGTGATAATTTTTTGTTGTCATAGAGGAAGGAATTTCTTGCTTTCCATAATGACCAACATATCAGAGATGGAAACATTCTACCAATATCTCTATGCACCTTAGAGGGTTCAGTATTGTTCCAGTAGGCAAAAAACCTTAGGGTTAAGCTGTCTAATGTATCCATTTTTATCCCCAGGATGTCAGAAGTATTATCCCAAACTGCTTGAGCTAAATGGCATGAAGTGAAAAAATGCTCTATTGAATCAGGATGATTGCATGCAGGACATTTCGAGGCTAAGCTAATACCACATTGGACTAAGATATCATCAAAAGGAAGGAGGGTATTCAGCAGCTTCCATGTGAAAATGGAAATCTTTTTTGGTAGTCTAGGGTTCCAAATATATGCAGTGGCTAGAAAATTACCTGATTGCTGGGTAAGGCCTCTATATGTTGATTTGAAAGAGAAGATACCTGTATCTTCTAGTTTCCATATTAGTCTATCTTCCCTGTCTGTGTGAAGTTGTGCATCCTACAAGAAAGTCAAAGTATCATGTTCCAAATAAGGTGAGATATTCTGCAGTATCTGGTTTTTTTCTCGGATGAAATCAGCAATGGTGTGATAGTAAAAGGATCTAAATCCTAAACCATTATGGAATTTATGTTTACACAGGTCAGTCCATTTCCTCCACACTTTGTGTAATTTTCCGTCCGTTTCCCCCCAGAAAAACCTTGTCATCTTCTTTTCCAGTGCTTTTATTATCTGTTTAGGGGCCTTTAGGACTGACCAAATATGTTATGGGAGGGAATATAAACAAGATTCAATAAGCACCATTTTTCCTCCCAAACTTAACCACCTATTTTTCCAGTTCTGAAGCTTTCTATCTACAGCTTCCAACAAAGGTTCAAAATATACATTTAAAGTCCTACCTTTGAAAATTGGACATCCCAGGTATTTAAATGGAAAGATTCCTTTCTTCATCCCTAAGATTGATTTTATCTGATTTATCTTAACAGTTGTTGCTCTTTTGCTAGCATAGAAATCAGATTTATCATAGTTTATCTTTTGCCCAGAAGTTAGTTCAAAAGTTTCTGAAAAGGCTTTTATTATGATCAGATTAGACTTTGATGCTTGCATGAAAATGATAGTATCATCAGCATAGCTCAAGTGAGATGCAGGTGTGATACCAGTGGGGAGCTAATTGTAACAGAGCTTTTTATTCATGAAAATAAAAGATAAGCTTCTGGAGAAAGCTTCAGAGAAAATGTTGAAAAGAAAAGGAGATAGAGGATCACCTTATTTGATGCCCCTTGTAGCTCTGAAAAATCCAACCGGATTACCATTTATAAGAACAGAAAAGTAGGCCTGAGAAAGGTTGTTCATTACAGCTTTTAAAAAACTCCCTGTGAATCCAAATTTACTAAGAACCCTTTCCAAAAATTGCCAATTAACTCTATCAAAAGCTTTTCTAAGGTCTAATTTTAAAATGCAGTTTGGTATCCTATTTTTCTTGTCTAAGAACTTAATCATTTCCTGGAGGTAGAGTACATTATCAGATATGTCTCTATTTTTATGAAAGCTGTCTAGTTAGGGAAAATTAAGTTGTCCATGTATGGTTTCATTCTTTCCATTAGCACCTTAGAACAGATTTTATTTGCAACATTTGATAGACTAATAGGCATGTAATCATCAAAGGAGGAGGGTGTCTATTTTTTGGGTATTAAGGCTATCCATGTGCTTCTAATTCCTCTTGGTATTTCTGAGCCTAGCAGGAAATCATTTACCGTATCTATTAGGTCCTGTTTGATTATATCCCAGCATTTACCATAAAATTTTGGGGTAAAACCATCAGGGCCTGGGCTACTATTCCTATTCAAACTCATTACCACTTTTTTTAATTCGTCTTCTGAAATCGGTTTGGACAAAGATTGATTGTCCTGGGGAGATATTAGTTCTGGGATTTGGCTGAGAAAGTGGGAATAATATGTGGTAGTGTTGGGCTGATTAGGTTCAGAGAGCACGTCAGAGTAAAAAGACACAGCCTCCTCCTCCTGTATTCCAGACCTTAATTACTTTTTTTAGCCTTATTAGTTTAAGATAAAGTCTGAGCATTCCTTGGTTAGGGATTGGTATGGCCCAGTTATTCCTAACCAATTCTATAAATTCTGATCTGTTGAACCATGTGTTAAGAAATCTGAAGGGTTTTGGCTCGGAGGGGACTGTGGATGAGATTTGCAGAAAAAGAGGGGAGTGGTATGAGGATTGCCTATTTAGTACTTGAATGGAAGATGATGGGAATTTAGCATTCCATTGCATGGTACTAAGACCTCTGTCCAGTCTTTTGAAAGTAGGTTTTCTCAACCTAGAGTTAGTCCTTGTATAGATATTCCCCACTGTATTGATTTCCTGAATTCCATTAGTGGTTATCCAATTATTAAAATCTCTTATACTACCTAGACTTGGGTTGGAAGGTCCCCTGTATTCTGTAAGTGAAGAAATTGTGTTAAAATCACCTATGAAAATTGTTTCTGAAATTGGAAGGTGACTCAGGTCATGCCACAGGACCTTTCTGCCTTCTCTATTCCTAAGGCCATAGACAAAAACAACATCCATTTCAATCTTTGTTATAACATGTGTAATTTTAGCATGTAAAAATTGTTCATGCTGGAACGGTAAGGCAACATTTAGAGTGTCATTCCAGAACAGCCATATTTTCCCATTTTGAAGAGGTAAGAAATGTGAATAACTAAGTTTCTCCATGTAGGAGTGACATTCACTGTTATCATGCATTGGCTCTATTATACACAACAGCTCGATTTTGTTTTTCCTGACAATGTGTTTTAATCTAAGCATTGAAGTCTCTAAACCCCTAAGGTTCCAGACCAGGAAATTAATGGAAGTGGTGTATGTCATTGTTCACCTGATTTGTGGCTTTTAGTATTGGATCTTAACATCATCTTATTTAACTGATTCAGGTAAGTGTTCTTCCTAGACTTGGACTTACCTGTAGTATTTATGTTACCGGTTGATTAAGATTGAACATTAACCTGCTCAGGTATTGTAGTTGTGTCATCCAGGAAAGATCCTCCTTCCTCCATTTCTCCTAGCAGTGTTTGTTGTGGTGGATGGTTCAATTCTTCCTCTGCTTCTGGGGATACACCTGTGTCCTACAGAACAGAAAATCTATTTGCCATCTTTCTATGTTGAGAAAGTGGAGGATTAGTGTGAGAGAATTTGTGGGTAAAAAGTTTTTAGGACCCTATCTGTATATCGTCCTGAGCATAGACCTTGTGAGTTTTGTTATGGCTTGGTAGTGTTGTTGCATTGATCAACTCTGTAGTAGGTGATTCTGGGTCGGCTTGGGGTGAGTCTGTGAGGTCAAGGATTGGAGATGGATGAGGTGTGTGTGTTGTGTTACTTACTGGACTGACTTCTTGCAGTGCAATGATCTTAGCAGAGTTATTTTCCAGGTGCTTAGGTATGTAGGAGGATGGTTGCAGGGTAGGATTAGTAGTGGCTTTTTTATGCAGTAGTTGGTCTTTGAGATGGGTGCTGTTAGTAGGTTGTGGATCATTAAAAATTTTAGGCATCTTCTCAAACTTGTTCCCTGTGGGTTGCCATTGTGGAGCTGTGTTGGTCAGGGTTAGGCCTCTACATTGGTTCAGTGAGTGTCCTAACTTAGCACAATTTTCGTAGTACAAGGGTATATCCTCATATTCAATGTTATACTTCCTATTGTTTGAGACAGAGCCTAATCTTATGAACTGATTTAGGGGTTTTTGCAGGTCTATCTCAACACAGAGCTTGATTGCAGAAGGTCTAGTTAGCATTTCAGTTGCTAAATCTTTTTTGATGAAATTTCCAATACTATTCCAAATAGCCTCTATAGATGAAGTATTGTAATAGTAAAGGGGAACTTCCCTGATTGTACACCAGATGGAGACGATCGGCGATTCCTTCTGTGTGGAGAAATCTGGCGACTATTTGAGGATCTTCATGTGAACTCCGTTGAAGCTCCACAGACCTTTGATCCAACAGCATTGATAGTCATTTGGTAGTTCAAAGCGGATGAGTATATGTTTGTAGTCGAGCGACCCCAATTGGTATTTCCTAGAGAAACCCACAATCTTGAAAGCCCCTTCCAGCTGCTCCATAGATAATCTCCCTTTGGTGAACTTACCCACGAGGGCATTCGTATAGTGAGCCGAGAGTGTGGATATGTCATCGTCAGAGTATAAACAAGCGGGTTCTCCGAGGTGTTCAGATTTTGGGGTGATCTCTGGATTGTTTGGTAGGACTGAGAGGAGTGGCGGGGCTTTCGATTGGAGCGCTGTGATGAACGATTTAGCATTTGTGGTTGTTGTTTTGTCAGCCATGGTTTCCGATAAACGGAGCAACTCTCTCGTCAAGGCGAGAGAGAGCCGTTAACGACAGAGATGTGGCCGTTACCGATCTCTACAGTAGAAAAATGATTACAGAGGGGGTGGGGAGGAGAGAGACGAGGGAAAAATTAATCTTGATTTTCCATAATCTATTCAAATATTTGTAAAATATTTGGTGGTTATTTTCTCTGATTACGGGAATCAGATCTTCGGCGTATCTTTCCATAGGGTTTCTTAGACAACTATAAATAGAACTTTAAGTCAGACAGAAACCTCGCACTATTCTCAAATTATTCCCTACTTCTAAACTTGAGTCTTATCTTCTTTCTCTGTCTTTGTTGGGGATAGTCCTTCGGGCTTTGTGTGGCTCCGAGGTGATTTTAATGGTTAAAATTACCTTCGATGGTTTTATTATAGGGAACGATGTTCACGATGGGACTCATTCATTTCAAGGACAGCGAGTGTACTTGTGACTCCATCAATATGTGTGATATATGTGATTGCTTGAAACGTGCTTATTAATTGTATTTTAAGCTTTCCAATTGTACGCATGAATAATTAATTAAATTTTATTATTCTTGCTTATATTAAATCGTTCGTGTAATTTTGTTATTTAATTTTCACATGTTTTATCAATATACGGTCAACAGTGTTGAAATGAATTAAATTTGTTGAGCTATATTGATTCAATTAATTGGAAATTGTACACCAAAATTTATTCCTATGCCGATGAAATCGGATGTCTCATAGGCCACAATATGCAATGCATGTGAATTATATGCCTAATTTGGAAATGTGAATTATATGTTGCAATATGCGCATGCGAATTATATGTCTAGTTTGGAAATGTTGTTTATATACGGAGTTATATACTGCTATGTGAATTATATGTTGCATGTATGCGAATTATATGTCTAGTTTGGAAAATACGAATTATATATGGAATTATATATTGCTATGTGAATTATATGTTGCATGTATGCAAATTATATGCCTAGTTTGGAAATGAGAATGATATGCCACAATATGCAATATAAGTCGTAACTACATATTAGAATTGAGTGCCTAATCAATGTGCATGCAGCAGTCTATATGTACTAATAGATTGCATGCCATGATAAAATAGACACCGAACGTAATTTAGTTTGAAATTGCATGAATTCAGGTATTTATTAAAATAAATTCGTTTAGTTTTGGTACAACATAACTAAATATTCCATATAATATTTATATGCAATATAAAATGCGTACATATATTTAACGGAAAATTTTATATGTATCCATGTGCATCCGAGACGACTACACGGGGGGATTTGATTCATGGAGAGGAATTTGATTCATAGAGTTACTAGGTGTATTTGGGCTTCCCAACCGGTTCTGGCATTTATGATTGAAAATATACTATTTGAATGTTACTGCATTAAAAGGTGATGTCGTATGATTTAATTACTTAAATTACATGCCAATTGGAGCCAATTGGAGACAATTGGAGGCCGAGACAATTGTGTGCAATATTTTAAATTTGAAATAGGCTTAATTGTTTCAAATTGCATGCGTAATTGCATTCGAGTGAGATATATTTTGAATTTTTTAAATTCATTAGATTTTGTTTATGGCAACAAAACTGCAAGTTGTGGATATTGGTTTGAAAATATTCTACATAATATTTATATGCGATATGAGATATTTAATGTGTACATATATTCAACGAGAATAATTTTGGTTTGTACGCATCGGTGACTTTCCGAGTACATGGTATGTACGTGACAAGCTTGTTGTGTGATTTGGTGTAATGATCATGTTGTGGGTTCTAGAAATGAACCGGTAACCTAACCGTCTCTTTGAAAGCTTGTTTTAATATCGGGATACTATATATGATTAAGGTAATTTGATGTAGCCTAAAATGTAGATTTAATTCAATTCAATCAAATGAACATAATTGAGCTTTGGTGAACAACTTTGCCAAATGACAGTATGACTTGCTTTTAGTTGTGATTAAAGTTGTGGTCGTTAACTTTACTAAATTAGTCAACCAAGATTAATATATGGAAGTACAATATTGAAAATGATCAAGGTTTTATGGATTTATTTTTCTTTCTCCAGCTTTGTGCTAATTGATCGCAAAATAGAATATATTCGATTAATTCAAGACTCAAATTCATGCATTAAGAATGGAGTTATTGAATATCTATTCTAAGTACACTGTGCATTAAGCTATACTGTGCAGTGCGAAAATGAAGGTGCCATGTAATATAGATTTCTTGTATGAATTCAATTTTTTTTTATCATTTTGATGATTTGCATGTGATTATGTGAATTTTATCTATCGCGCGAGTTTTAAGAGTCGGGGGTGATTCTTGATTTCATGTGTTCAGTAAAAGGAAAAATCTTATTGATTTTTATCTTGACAAAGTTTGAAAACTTGGGTACTGATTATGTTTGCCATAACTTTGTCTTTATGACCAACGATATTTGTTGATTTCTGAATAAGAAGTAATCACCATCGAGGTTCGATAAGTGTGGATTCAATTAATTGACTATTTTTTATGGTATTGGCAGTTTTGATTGCCACAAAAAGGAGCATGTATATATGCTCGGACGTTCAACATATTTAGTTTATCGTGTATGACCTAGAAAATATGAACGTGAAGACATTAGTTTGTAACTATGTCTGGGGTGTTGGTTCTTGTGAACCATGGCATAAGCCCTTAAGCTTGAGTTGTCGTGACTATGCTGAGTCTGATTACTTGTAATCTAAGAATTTTTGGGATAGACTCAAGAATTTGGTTGAGAAACCTAAGAATCTCGAGATTAGGAATCCCAAGACTTTTGGTCAAATCTCTAGATTCTGGTTGAAAAATCTAAGAATTGTGAGATTGGAAATCCCGAGACATTTGGTCAAATCTCTAGATTTTGGTTGGAAAACGTAAGAATTCTGAGATAATATAATTCTAAGACATTTGATATAGAACCCCAAGACACAAGGTTCTAAGTTAATTGACACGTGTGTGGATGTTAAATGAAATCAACTCAATGCGGAGGAAGATAAAAACCTAAAAATTCAATGATAATATGAATTTTGATAGGGATAAGAGATGAAAAGTAGTCATGAGAGACTTGAATCGAGTGGATTGAGTTGAGAATGTAAGAACTCGAACTCGAGTTGAGCAATTGACTCGAATGTGCTTCGAGAACGAGGGCACTCAAACTTGATTTGAGAAGTCTAGAAGTCAGGTGTGTTTGTACTTTCATTTGAAATGAATATGCATATGAGATTTGTGTGGGGTTAGTAAACTCACAATGTACCCTATAGAATGGAAAAATATGTGCCATAAGGAATATGAAAGAAAAATTGGATAGTTAACTGAATCCTTGATTACTTGATACTACATTGGTTGTGATAGTAACCATGATGGGATGAATGGTTAATTTAGATTGAGAAGTTTGGTCATCTCTAATTCCAGGAATGTTGAAGCAATAAGAAAGACTTCTGCAATAAAATACACTATAGTGTTATGTTTTGAAAGGAACTATCCCTGATAGAATTTATGGGTAAGAACCTGGAGTTTGATTCAAATTTGAAAAAATGAGACTTTTAAAAGTCATTGAGATGGATAAAATAATGTTATCCAAAGTGGTAGGCGTAAAATTAACGAAACCACTTACATGATGCATAAAAACCATAGGTGGTTATATGTGGCTATAACGGCGGATACGTAGAACCCTTTAGTGAATGTGATTCACAATGTAGGATTTTTCGCTAGGTCATTCTTATGTAATTACACCAACTAAATGTGGCGGTTGAACGAAATTGCTGGAAACGATCAAAGCAATGTGGGGGAGCCTTTACGTTGGCTGGCTATCTTTAAAATAAGATACCCCGGGAAGGAGGAAAATAAAACTCCTTAGAGCCATCCTACAAGTTTTGTCGAATGTGGGGGGTGGCGTATTTCGAAGGTAGTAAAAGGAATACTCAAACAGTAGCTTTACTAGATATGCACAATGTTAAAGTGATATCAATTTCTTGATATTTACAACAAATAATATACGGAAACTAAAATACATCTAGATGTAAAGTGTATTTTCGTGGAAATTTCTGATAAAGATCCTGATTTATCTTTAATAGACTTAGGATTCTATAGATGAAATCGTTAAGGATAGAGGATAAACCAACGAATGAAATGAGATTCCATGAAATGATGTTTGTGGAAAGCAACGATCAATAGAGAGACTGATCTACCACATGAGTGCAAATCACTAGAGCACTAGTAGATTTCAACAATTAGTAAGTACATTTGTGTACTTGATGGGTGTTCTCTAGACGTGAGAATGAGTCCAAGGGTGATGGTACTTGCTATCAAGGGTGTGTGAAAGGAAGAAGTACATCTAATGGACCTAAATGGTAAATTGGAGATTTAGATAGTAATATGAAAAGCTCAATGTTTCTAAATAACCCATCATTTGACCAAATTAATTATTGGTTAGCCAATAATATTGAATCAATGAGTTCGATGATGGCATATATGCTAAGGGACACAAAAAATGACTGTCATTTTTGTCGTTGTATTGATGATTTTGTCATTGATAGGAATATTGATACGATGATTGAGTCTCTGAAAGATGTGTCGTATTCAATGTAATGACTCTAACATTATAAGTTGCCTTTGTAAAGGTGAGTTGTCTCTTAAGAAGAGTACTCAAGAATCATTAGTACCTATTAAAGGTACATTAGACATTGCTTATAATGGAAATTAAGATGATATGAGAGTAATCCAGAAATGATACCTGGAAAGAAGCAGTGTGTGAGACTCGTTGACATGCTTGAATTGTGTAGAGAAATGATTCTCGTTTTGCTAGATTCATAGAGGAATCTAGGTCCATTGTGTTGGACAAGATTGGGGAACTTATTCCATTTAGTGGTGGATATCCCAAGACTACCAAAATATGTTTGGTGTAGTGTAAAGCCATATCGATGATGGTGTGTCTAAACATAGACACTGTACCATTAGACAACTACTCTCTACAAGAATTATTGATGCTGACTACATAAGGTCAATATGATAAGGGGTTGTGATTCTTTAATGAAAGGATTGAACTTAATTCTTGATGAAGAAATTAAATCGAGAGTTAGTTGAGAAATCCAAAAGGAATATGACAAAGTCCTATAAATTGTGGGTTACGTACATGGACACCTAACCAGTTTGACTGGAGATTCCAAGATCTAGGTTTAAAGGGACAACTAAACTGTGAAGACCCATCGCAATCACCGTGGGGGTTTCATACCTTCTGTCTAATTCCTATGATGAAGAAATAGTGATGTGAATGGAGGTTTAAGCATTAAATTGCTTTTAATGATTCAAGGCATCGAGTGTATAGTACTTGAAAAAGCACATAGTTTACGGAACTGCTATTACGCTAAGAAACACCTATGTAAGCGAGAAGTGAGGCCGGTTCAAAAGGGAATCGTTGGGACACAATTCCTTAGAAACCTTATAGAACTAGGGGGTGCCATAGCCTGATTAATGGACACAACCGAGGAAAGCACAAAGGCTAGGAAAGATGTTTGTGGGAAGTGTATTTACGTTCACACAAGCGGTTGGAAAAGTTCAAGGACATCGCATCTACTTCCTAATCGGTAGGTTAAGTGTACTCTCTCTAGGTAAAGTTCAAAGGGTGACACCTACTTATCCTATGCAGCATCTATGCCCTCGAAATGAATCTATCGCCAAGTCAAACTCTGTGTCTGACGTTATTGTTCTGATTCCATATCAATATCTATTCATGTGGGGGATTGTTGGAAAATGACTGTTAAACAAGTTGAATTTCATCAACTTTTGGGTTTCATTTTGAGTTGGGCTCGAACTGAACTAGAGTCAGTGGGCATCGTTTTTGGTTTCTCCTCTGCGTGTACTATAAAATTGGCTGTTTAAACTCTCAAAATGGATCAAGGGTGAATGAGATATGGAGGCTCAAAGAGTCACTTTTGGAATAAAAACATAGGCAGAAATTCATCTGCACGTATTAAGTTTTCTCTAACTTTGACTATCTAAAACACGTTTGGATTGTGTGGAAGTCTCTAGAAAGCCCAAACAGCGTAACAAAGATTCTTGGAATCATGTGTGATATATGAGATTTGATACGCGGTTAATCATGATAAGGAATATGAGATATCCTTATATGTCTAAAATCTATTCAAATATTTGTAAAATATTTGGTGGTTGGAGAATATTTTCTCTGATTACGAGAATCAAATCTTCCGCGTATCTTTCAATAGGGCTTCTTAGACAACCATAAATAGAATATCTATGTCACACAGAAATCTCGCATCATTCTCAAGTTTTTCCCTACTTCTAAACTTGAGTCATATCTTCTTCTCTGTCTTTGTCGGTGATAGTCCTTCGGCCTTTTTGTGACTCCGAGGTAATTTTACCGGTTAAAATTGCCACGACGGGACTCATTCGTTTCAAGGACAACGAGTGTACTCATGATCCTATCAACATGTGTGATATATGTGATTGCTTGAAAAGTGCTTATTAATTGTATTTTAAGTTACCAATTGTACTCATGAATAATTAATAAAATTTATTATTTTTACTCATATTAAATTGCTCATATAATTTCGTTATTTAATTTCCACATGTTTTATCAATATACGTTAATATAAATCAACCTAAATGCTTTGTCCTCTTCTTTGACCCAACACAGGGAAAAAGGATTCAAAGATTATTTTAGCAGAGATTTGAGGCTTCGAGTTGCAAACAAAAATAACAAATGATCAAGATGATAACTTTGAAGTTAAACTACAACATTTCTTGAAGGAGCAACAGAAATTACAAAACTAGCCTAATGTTCAGTCACTCTTAACTATTAGAGTTTATTTACATTCATACGAGTATATAAGTCACGAATTAATAAGTAATTAAAAATTGAAGTTCAACTAATTAGGAAAGTTACCCCCGGGGGAGGATTCAGAAAAATAGGCCCCTGCGGGCTCTATTAGTGGGGTGCAAAGGTAGCCACAGCTCCCATCCGCCCACTGGTGCTCACTGTTATACTCCACCGCCCCTTCATTTTTGGTGGAAACTATTGAAGTTGATCCATCACTTAGAAGTACTTGTTGAATTGGGCATCCATCCGTGTATTGATTTCCTGTTGTTTTATTTACACATTTCACAGTTAATCAGTTTTTTTCTTCTTTCTAATAGAAACCAGATCATTATAACCTTGGACATCCGCGTCAGACTGCACAAAATTATATTTCCAGTTAAAATAGTTGGATTTTGATTAGGCAAAATCTTAGGAAAGACGGTCTTTCCATAGGCTTATGGAAAGACGGGGTTTAATTCAAATAATAAAAGGTAAAAGGTCTTAGTTGCAACATTAAAATTTTAGTATGCAACATGTAGTAGTTATAAAACTTATAACCCAGTTCATGCAACCCAAAAATTTTATCTTAATTTCTTCTAATTTACACTTTAAACATTGGTCTTTCCATGACTTATGGAAAGACCGTCTTTCAAGAGACGCACTCTTTTGATTATATATTTGAATTGATATAAATAATTAATAGAGTGCGTCTCTTGAAAAACGGTCTTTCCATAAGTCATGGAAACACCAAGGTTTAAAGTGTAAATTAGAAGAAATGTAGATAAAATTTTCGGGTTGCATTAACCGGGTTATAAATTTTATAACTACTACATGTTGTATACTAAATTTTTAATGTTGCAACTAAGGCCTTTTACCTTTTATTATTCGAATTAAACTCCATCTTTCCATAAGCCTATGGAAAGACCGTCTTTTCCAAGACTTTGCCTAATTAATAACATTATTGCATGTAATTTTGCAAAATATTATTACCTAGGATATTAAATAATATTTTTCACACATTGATTATTATACATAATTAAAGATATTTCTGATTAAATATATTTATTTTTAAATTATTTAGAAAATTGTACTCCCCTTATTCATTGGATGTGACACTTTTTTTCCAGTTATTTTTGTGAATTTGACACATTTACCTTTTTGGATAAGATTCTTTCATTTTCATCTACACATTCTACTTTTCTTTCCTTTTTAAATTCAATCTTCATCCACTCATTTCATTCATGTAAATCCAAACATCCAAAGTTAGTGAGTGATACTTAATGAAATGGGGGTGGAATGATTTAGTGTCCATCGAAGGAGTATCTATAATTAGATGCGTATCTAAATATTTCCTCCGTTCCACTAATAGTAACACCATAGATTTATGTGTTTGAATTTAGGTGAAGGAAATAAGTGGCTGAAATTGAATGTAGAAAGTAAAAAGTCAAATGAATGGTTGAAATTAAAGAAATCTTGCTAAAAATGGAATGTGTACCAATATAAAAGAAATAATCCAAAAAAAAAGGTGTGCCACTAATAAAGAAACAGAGGAAATATGTTGAGTGTTAGGAATATGTCGGCACGTACCCATGGTAAGCAATGCAGCAGTCTCATTGACTTGGGCATCTATTTCCTCTAAATGTGACCAATTTGCATAGGCATCTCTGACCAGCTTTTCAATGTATGACTACATTAGTATAATATAAAATAACAATTCAGTCAATGAAATTAAGTGGACTCATTAATTACTCAAGTTTAATCACTAATTAAATCCAAAAAAATAAGATAATTGGTACCTTATTAATAATGGTTAAGTCCCGATTAGCATAAATTTGGCCATTAATCACAGCCTTAATGACTTGACAAACTGGATTAAGAACTATTGAGAAGTTGGAGCCCCGGGATACGTATAGTTTGGTTCCTTTGTCGCAAGTCCAAGCATGTTTCAATGTCACATCCCACATTTTCTCCGACATCCCTATTCCCAGAATCTGCCAAAAAAGTTTATAGTTAAATTTGTTAAGACAAATCATTAAAACAAAGTACTAGTGGACGTATAAAAATGTAAAAATGAAATATGGCGTGTGTCTTATACAAAATGCAAAGGAAAATGGAGGAAATCCCATTATTGTAAGAATGTAGAAATTTATAGCATCGAATATTGCAGATTATTTGACCATCTAATAGAGGTTAACTAGCTAAAAATGTCTAAAAGTCACATGATCAGAAATTCAGAATGTAAAAAAAGAGAGAGAACCTTTTTGAGCTTGGGAGGGTCAACAACGCTGAGCTTTAAGAAGTCTTGGACGGTGTTGACGCCGTCTTGAGAGAGTTTTCTGTGGAAAGCTCCGTCTTTCCCTATTTTCTCCAGGCGCCACACCTCATCATCAAGTCTTGGTGGATAATGTTTCTTGTACACTACATATATTGGGAATTCAATTAGGATTAATACTATATGAACACACAACATCTTTTTATGATGAAAGGTGAAGGGAAAAATCAATAATCAGATTTTTATTTTTTTTTTATAATTCACTCTCAAGTTGATTATTAATAATTATAGCCCCTCTTTGCAGATGTATATTTTAGGATTTTATTTAGAAATTGACAACACATAAAGGTCAAACATGAGTTTTTTGGCCTAGGGAAAGTGTCATGAATGACGGTATTTTCATAAGTTCATGGACAGTCCACATGGATATTTACCTTAATTTTGTAATTTTTTATAAAATTT
Organism: Rubia yunnanensis; assembly: GCA_037428765.1. Lineage (NCBI taxonomy): Eukaryota > Viridiplantae > Streptophyta > Magnoliopsida > Gentianales > Rubiaceae > Rubia > Rubia yunnanensis. Next base: position 70,125,721 of record CM075068.1, read on the forward strand.
AAATATTACATTTTATAAGTTAAAATAAATAATAATATGTATTTGAATGTAAATAAAATATATATAATATAAAAAATATTTTCAAAAATTTTAAATTTTACATATAATTTAACAAATACAATATATAAGTTAATAAATAAGTGGTATGTCCATAAATTTATGGATAAAATACTTGTCAGAAAACCTAGACATACCACATATCCGGAGATCTATTCTTTGACCTACACATATCCTAAACTATACGAAACAAGGAAATGTTACAAAATGATAGATTACATATATAGCTCCTTCATTGGATTCTCTGATTTCTAATTAATTGTTTTTGTCCCGTTGCTTGACAATCTCTACATTTTCCGTCCTCTTCTTAATCATTGTATTCAATTTGCCTTGGAGTACAACTTTTTATACTTGCAATAAACCTCAAATAATTATTCGTTCCTAAGAACACACATTCCCAGAAGTTATTCTATGAAACTTGACAAAAGTGATGATCCTCTATGTTTAAATGGTGAAAACCAAGTAGTATGCACTTTGAAAGCTGCAATGTCCCAGTTAAGCAATAATAGTATGTAGTTCTTATCACTTCCGTTTCATTGGATGTTGCACACTAGCCTTATGTGATTGAATTTAGGTGAATGAAATTAAATTTAGAAAGGAAAAAAATGGAATGAGTAGATGAAATTGAAGGAATCTTACTAAAAAAAAGTGTGTCAAATTCAAAAAAAAAAAGAAATATCACATCCAATGAAACAGAATCCAATGAAACAGAGTAAGTATTACTCACTTTAATATGAATAAATAGGTAAAAATCTCTTAAGTTTATGTAAGGGTGAATGGGCTTTCAAGTTTAAGTAGTATTATAATTGTGTTGTACTATCATTTCATGTATTATTGAATATGATTTTAACTTTCAGTTCCTTAAGTTCTTTTGTACAAATAAAAAAAATGCTTTTGTCAAAATTGTTTGAGTTAGTCTCACATTAGTGATTGACAGTCATATAACTCATTATATGAGATCATGAGTCACCTCTACATAGTACCAATTGATTTTATGATAGAAACTCACGATTCTAATATGGTATCAGAGCCCAAAGTTGGCCTTTAAAACAACCCCCCCCCCCTATTCTGTCACGTTTGAGCGATGATTCATGTCGCTGCACGTGATGGGGCGTGTTAGATTCAGTCTCACATTGGTGGTTGACAGTCATGTAACTCAACTAAGGATATAAGATCATGGATCACCTCTACATAGTACCAATTGGTAGATCATGGGTCACCTCTATGTAGTACCAATTGGTTGTACGATAGAAGCTCATGACTCTAATAAAAATCATTTGTAACATTACAAAAAAAAAGTGATAGTTTACGCAAATAAAATGAAGTAAATTGAGCTAAAATAAAGTTAATATTCATGAAAGTAATTCTGAAAAATATTTAGAAAAAATGAATTGAAAAGTGAACAAAAGAGAATCACTCACATTCTCCCCGGTGATCTTTGACAACAAAAGATTCAGTCATCGCCGGACGAATTCTAACCGCCTGATGAGCATTGGGACTCCCGGAAACCACCCTAGCACCGAGCCGGAACCGGCGGCATCGAATCCAGCTGGAATTATCGGTGAACTCTATCTCCCCAAAGGAGCACACCCCATCTCTCATAGTCACGCACAGCTCACCCGCCAAGAGAGGCCTCTTGCCGGCCCTCTCCTTCACCACATTCCGGTCAAACTCCTGGCTGCTCCACCTCTCCATGTCCCCGCCGCCAGGGAAGTCGCCGTCCAGAACCACCATCTCTATCTTGACCGGATACGGAAACCCCACCTTGCCACCGCCACAAGTATCAACAAGCAGGATTTGAAGATGGCTGGTGTCGGAGTCGGTTATTTTGGTGCCGGTGAATATCGGAAGAGACAGTTTCCTGCAAAACATCAGTTGCAGACTCGGCAGCTCATGTTCGATTCCTTGAATTCGCATCGAAGGAGCTCTCGTCAGTGATCGCTGATTTCGCCGTAGCCCCTCCTCTATCTCTTCATGCACCTGTAATTTTGGTTTGCACGTGTGTTTAAGAGAATCTTCATGTTTCTGAATTCTGATATTAAAACTCGTCAGATAAAGAGATGAAGGAAAGTTTAGTTACCACTCTTCGAAGCACTGGCTCCAGAACGGAGCAAAAGTTCTGCAAGAAATTCATGGACACCACTTCTTTGATCACACTGTTCAATATTCAGGATTGTCATAATTCATAAACAGAAATAATAAAACATCAGAAAGCAAAATTGATGGCAAAAATTTTCTGGTGTATCATGTACAAATAAACGAATTTAATATACATACACAGATACATAGGTTAACTTCCAAGATTATGAACAAAATAAAATAAATTAACGTACGAAGCAAAGGAGGGTTTGATAGTTCTGGGACGCTTCTGGTTGGGTTGGTCGGGATCACTGTCGGAATCATCTAATAACCGTTTCGCTGCCATATTTCTACGTAGAATAATATATAAATATATAGTTAGAGAGAGATGAAATGATTGGTATAACAGGTACAAAATTGTAGGAGTTCGATTTATATAGAGGAGGGAGATGGAGAGAGAATAATTTTAGCTTGTTGCAGAAAGTGTAAAAGGGAAGTTTTAAGAGTAGATGAAACTGGGAAAGTAATATAAAAATGGGGTGCAGAAGTTTCGTGGAACCAAGGGAGAACCATCTTGGTAACTATAGGAGGATTGTGAAGTGAGCTAAGTTGAATGATGTAACGTCGTTGACGTCAACTGTTTTTAAATAACACCATCAGTCGGTGAAATTAAAGAATGTACTGCACAGTCATCCTGATTCCTGAATCAGTATGACTGCGCTAATATGTGTAGAGGTTTTGTTTGAATACAAATGATACACTATTAGAAAAAGGTAATAGGGTATAGTCCCTTCGATTCAGGCATAAATTGCATACTTCCTCCGTTTCAGATTAAATTATGACTCTGGATCTTCTGTTACATATTTATGTACCACTGTGTGTTACATCAATAGAATTATGCCATGTGTCTCTCCTAAAAAACTATACCAAGATAAAAACAATTAAACTAATTTCAACTAATTTAGGGGGAACACATGGCCGAATCTTATTGGTGTAACACACAGGTACACAAAAGTGTAACAAAGGATCTTGACCCCTAAATTATAGGGGATATTTTTTACAGTATTCAAGAAACAAGTTTAATCACGTATATTAATGGAACATAAAATGTTGCTATTCCAAAACTATTTGCTATGAAAAATTCAACAATACTACATATGATAAAATTATTGTTTATATATTTATTCAAATATGTGGTCAAAATTTGATAGTGTTAACGGTTAAATAATAAGTATGCAGTTTAGTCTAGTATGGAAGAAGTATTAAACATTATCAAGTTGTTCAATATATATATATATATATGTGTGTGTGTGTGTTTGACTGTTAACATTTTTAACTACATATAATAGTGGCATAAAAAATGTTGATATTTAGAAAATATTTATTACGATGAATTCAACAATTAATCACATATGATTATATTATTGCTCATATATTCATTCAAATACGAGGGTCACACTTTGATAGAGAATAGTACCAAAAAGTTAATTATACAATTTAAGTTGGGACGGAGGAATACTGAAATTAAAAAAAATTTTATAATAGACGATTTCTTACAAGTTATAAATAAGTGTGAAACGTTCTAACTTAGAAGTTGATATACTCCCTCTGCTTTGTTATTATGGCAGACTTACTCTGAATGAATGTTTACATTTAGAGAAAATTGCAAATATGACCCTATATAATTTAAGAAAGTGCAGATATAACCTTATGCTAATCAAACGTGCAAATATAACCATATCTATTCAGGTTATATGCAAATATAACATTTTCAGCCAGTTTGAGGCCGGAATAAGATGAAAAGACTATTTTGCCCCCCTGTAAAAAAATAAAAAATTAAAAAAACACTTATTCTAATTGCCCCTATGTGAATCTGATTCTTCTTTGTTCCCAAGCCTTTTTCTTTGTTTTAGCTCCATCTTGCCCTTCTTCATCATTCCCAATCCCTCTTCTTCATTCATAGATTTTTCGGCGCTTGGCTGAGCGGTGCCGGAAATGGTGGTGGTGGAGATTAGGGCTAGGTGGAGGTGGCTCCGCTCATCTTCTTCCGCTGGGTCAGATGCCGAAGTATTCTCCGGCTAGCTTCTTGGAATCGAGAATGATATTTAGATATTTAGGAGATTTGGGCATCTTCTTCGTTCTCCTAATTCATCTTCCTCTAACACCTTTTGGTTTCTGAGCAACATTCTTCTTGGGCATGGCTGAAGATTTTCTGCGGATTAAGGCCGGTCATTTTCAAAAAATCCAATCATTAATCCCTCCGAAAATCTCATCGTTTCTCAATTTCCCTCCCAAAATCACAGTTTCGAAAGGGTTTTCTTGAAAATGAGGAACGAGCAAGTGATCAAGGTCTCCAATTCCTACTGCTCCGGCCCTTCCGACCGGTCATGTAACCCGTTTTGTTGATTCAAACTTCCGTCACGAGTATCTACCGATTCAATCGATCGGCGACGGAGAAGCCCCTGTTCGTCATAATCACATGATCCGACTCAGTGAGTCACGATTTGTGTGTGAGTGTTGTGGACGATTCACACTCTGTTTCCAACCTGAGTCGCAACTCAAGGCAGTTAAGGAAGGCAAAAGGGACAAAAGTCTTCGAATGCTGTAATTTGGGGATTGAATTAATCTGGGGTGGCGCCACTAATCCGCTCAACGGTCGGAGATGATATAGACAAACAAAGCCAACAAAGAAAATAAGGGTGGGGTTATATTTGCAGGAAATTAGCCAACAAAAAAGCAAGTGTGGTGGTGGCGGCCTGGCCGTGGTGGTGGAGCCAGGCGGGCGGGTAGTGATGGTGGCCTGGCGGTGGAGGGCATAATTATTATTTTCATTTAAGGCTTGGGCCAGAAGGGTATTTTAGTCTTTTCAAGTTGGTCAATGGCCAAAATTCGTTGGTCAATTCTGGAATCATGGTTCGGGGGTTATATTTGCACTTTCATTCAATAGTCAAGGTTATATTTGCACTAAAAAATAATTGAGGGTTATATCTGCACTTTCCTCAAAATATATGGTTATATCTGCATATTACCCTTTCTTTTAGTGGATCTCTATATCACACTCTGTATTTTACTTACTTATGCCCTATATTTTGTACAATTTAAATACTTCAGAATTTTTTCAATTTAAATACTTATGTATTTTGTATTAATTTAAACTAAATTGATTGGTTACAAATAATTGATTGTAAATCAATAATAATTAATTAGATTAACATAAATATTAGATTAACTATCTAACCATAAAACTTAATGGCAGAAGGGTGGTGGTCAGCGCCGCCGGTGGTGGTCAGCGCCGAAATTTGGTTTTCCCTAATTAATTCAATAATTTAGTACCGTGTTCCAACATAGCCTATCTAACCAAGTATGCAATAAAGTAAAGCATGAACAAATGAGACTTGGTTACACAGTTTGGTCAAATCCACCTACATCTGCAGGACCATGCCCAGTTCAGTATGAATCCACTAATCAGAAAGATACAGTACAAAGTACACCATACAATATACTTATCTTAACTAGTTATAACATGTGAATTCTAAAAGCTCCCTTTGCTATCGATCCATCAGACTCTATCTGACCTTGATACTCGTCGATGCTTAATCTCCTCCTCCAGAGGAATTGAGCTATATGATTCTGAACTTGATCAACAGTTTAATTTTATGTTGGAACACAGACGAATGGCTCTGTAGTACCTCTCGAAAGATAAAAATCTGGATGCAGATTTTTCTTCAATTAATATGTGAGTGGCACAGCCGTGATGTCCATCAATAGATATATCATGAGCAGAATGGAATTCTCCACATTTGTCTTCAAAAGATTACGTTTCCAAATATGTTTCTGAAGCATATCCAAATCTCATAAATAAAGGAACTTTCCTTATCTTAATTATCCTATAATGTTACATAAATCAAAATCCATAAATATAGAGATTTTCCATAAATCCAATATGCTTCAATCACACACCTAAATAATGTATTGTGAAATCTCCAATATTCCATAACTCAATATTTACGCAATATCTTCAATTGATTAAATCATTTTAAGCTTCGCCTTTCCATTTGTTTCAACATGGAAAGTTTTCTTATGCATGCAGTCTTGTGCAAATGTAATTCCTTATCCACATAATATCCTGATTACAATCAAATCTTTTGGAGATAAGAATTACCAAATCTAATCCCTTTAAGTAAGAAATTAGAATAACCTCAATATCACATCCCTATCCTAACCATAACTGAATATTCCAAATCCATAACATTAATCCAATCACACAGATATAAGAACTGATATATTCTCCAACTCAAATACAACTTCGACGAGATGTATACTTCTCGGATTCAGTCTTCAACATTTCCTTATTTCACCGAAATTCCTTCTTTGGTGTTGCAACTCAATAATACCATATTTGCATAATTACCATAAATTACAAATTAACCAAATCTGGACTTAACAATCTCCCCCTTTGGCATTTTGTGAACCCACCAATCTTTTGAACTTTCAAAGGAACAACTATGCAAATATATAGACATCTAGTAAACCACATATGGATGTTGGAACATGAGCTGGAAAGACCTTTAACTCCCCCTGAATATCACAGCTCCAAATCATCAAGACTTCAACATCTATATTGGAACATCAAATTCACTTAAACTTCACAAACAGTACTTAGCTACCCAGAAAACTATGTTGGAACACATGGCCAACATAAACACATAAGTACTGAAATCCGAGAATATCCTAAAAATCAAGAAATCCAAAACCTTCTCCCCCTTGGGACCATAAAAATTCCAAATGCATTTGACATAGAAAAAAAAAATATATCCAATAACTGCAACTCTCCCTGAAGCAAATATCTAGCGTATGTTCGGACACAGCCATAGCAGAACCTTCAAACCTCTTCAGGAGCAGCTATTTGTGCCTCATCTAATCTGGCATTTTCTGCCTCCAAAAATTCCATTTGAGTGGCTAGAGCTCTTAACTTCGCATTAATGACCACAAACTTGACCTTCTTCTCATCAACATCAAAAGTTGTAGCCTCGGGATTCCATAACAAATTATGCACATGTCTTAAATCAAATGTCCTCTTGCTTGAACTTTTCTCAAGTAAGAGCTGTAGTATTTCAAAAAGGAATCCAACAATTTACAACAATCTAGAATAGACAGAAATACCTAGTAGTCAAGCTATATGCAGTAACGTTCCCTTAAGTGGCCACTGAGACTGAAATCATCCAGTAATTTCTGACAGAATCTAATTATCTTGCCTCTGATGTAAACTCTGTTGTACCACTCAGAATCTGGATCAATGTTTCCTCCCACTACCTTTGGATAAAATTCTTCTACAATCTCTCATTTGTACTCCTTGTAGATTGAGGCATCAGTCTTGAAACACAAATAGTCCATGTAGGTGATAAATTCACATTCACCATATACACTCAAATCAGTTTTCCTTTCAGCTAAAATCCTCCACTGACACACAACATCATATCTCTCATGGAGTCTCATCACTAGTGCCTTCAAGAATCTGCTCAACTTGTGTTGGAACATCAGTCAGTGATATTGGAACATAGCAGTTCTCAGCTTCACCCACTTTCTCTGATGTTGGAACATAGGATCCTTTTATTACTTTTGAATCAACAACTCCAGTCTGTATCGATGTTGGAACATCACCATGCTCAGCTTCCTTCACTCCATAAATACTTTCTCCCTCTATCTCCATGTCTAGTGTTGAAACATAGGCTTGTTCACCATTCAAATCATGATCTTCTCCAGCCACATTTATTGATGTTTGAACACCAAAATCTCTAATCATACTAGGCTCATCTATTTCCATATCCACATCTTCTCAACCTATCTCCATACTCTGTGTTGAAACATGGCCAGCATCACTGCCTCCCAACTCCTTACTAAACCATAATACCAGAAGGAACCATCTCTCTGATCTATGCATCTCATTAGTCACCATAATGCCTTCAACACCAACTTCTAACATGTCCAACTACGCCTCCATTTTTTGTATTTTTCTAATGTATGTACAAAAAAATCACACAAAGCTTGAGAAAATAATATATACCTCAAATTCGACAAACACCTAAGTGTTATTTAAGGAGCTCAAAAGTTGCAGAGTCCAAAGGCTTTGTGAAAATATCCTCAAATAGTCTCGATGTTGGAACATTATTAACCACCACTTCTTTCCTCTCAACCCAAAGTTATCCTTTTGACTGCATTCAAGTGAGATTCCTTATGATCAGCCTGGAATCTTACAAATACTCCCACCATACTCATCTCAATTTCAGTCTGCATCAAATTCAAAAAATCTGGTACCAAGGATGGTGAAGTAGACCCAGAGATAATATCATCAACATAGATTTGAGCAATCAATATATTTGATGATTCTCAAAAAAACAAGCAAGGTGAGATCTACTCCCCCTCGACGATAACCTTTCTGAATAGGAAAGGTAGTGAGTCACTCATACCACGCCCTTGGTGCTTGTTTTGATCAATACAAAGCCTTCTTGAGTCGATGATGTAATTCCTCATTAACCACACCATTTAGGAGAGCACTGTTAACAACTATATGGTACAATGTAAAATTCATAGTGCAAGCAAGGAGATGTGGATATATTCTAACCAGGTAACTGGTGCGAATATCTCATCACAATCAACTCCTTCAACCTGAGGGTATTCCTGAGAAACTAACATTGCTTTATTATCATTGTGTTTGAATTTCCCAAGTTCTTCTTGCATTGCCGCAATCCAATACTTATCAAGTAGAGCCTATTTGTAATTCTTGGGTTCAATGAGGGAGAGAAAACATTTTAGACCAGAAAGTTCCCTATAATTAACCCGAGGGATCGATCGAGTCATTCTTCTGCTTGATTTAGCCTGCACTGATGTTGGAACATGGGAGAGTTATGGAGAGGACGGTGTTCCAATATTCGCTAAAGTTATGTGAGTCATCAACTTCATCTGTAAGATCTACCTCATCTGATGTTCCAACATCGTTGCATCCCTGATCAGAGAAATTATCTGATGTTGAAACATGGTTACCCGTACGATCTAACTCATCATATTTAACACTCAAGCAGTTCACTTCTTGTTCCAACAAGTAACATTTGTTTGATGGCCGAATACTAGTAAGCACTTTGTTGTTGCCATGTTTCACTATGTACTTCTCCTTATAGAATTCCACGATCATATTATCATCACACAACTGGCTGATACTTAGGATATTAGCCTTTAGATCTTCCACCAACAGAACACTAGTAAAGGTTGGAAATTCCTTTATCGACATCTCACCTTTTCCAACTACCTTGCTTTTCTTTCCATCGCCAAATATAACGAATCCACCATCATAGGGTTTGTTGTTCTTTAGTTACTCTTGAAATCCAGTCATATGTTGAGAACATCCACCATTAAGGTTCCACGAATCTCTAGGGTGTGTAATAAAGGAAGTGTGAGCTACAAAGCACAATTTAGGGGTTTTAGGGATCCATACCTTTCTAACCATCCTTGGTTGTTGCACTTGATCCATGTAGGAACATGTTGCGGGCTGATGTCCATTCATAATATCTCTGAGAATCTTAAAGCAACGATCCTCTGTATGACCTTGATAGGTACAGTAACCACACATTAAGACTTTTTGTGGGCTTGTTTTGACAACTTTTATCTTCATAACTTGAACCTCTAGTTTGAATACTTCAGTGCTGGTATATGGTTTTTCATAGCATATCCCTTGTCAATTTCCAGAACTCTAACCCATGGTGAGAATTTCATCCAATTTTGCTTTTCCAGAATTTAATCTTTTAATAGTTGTCTCAGCAACTTCAGCCCTTTTTGCCATCGAAATCAAATTTAATTCCAACACCTTCATTTCCTTTCGGAGTCCTTCCACTAGGGATGTCATCTCTCTTCCTTCATCAGCTAAAAGGTTTTTCTCCCCTTTTAAGAGTATGTTAGCATCAGCGACTTTCAGCCACATTTCATACATATTTTCATAAGAAGCATAGACATCCTCATCACTCACAATCTTGTCTTCGTCATCACTCAAGGAATGTTCTTCACATACCTTCTCTCTGTTAGAACATCAGACTTCAACAACCTAAACCATGTTGGAACATCGATCCACTTCTTCTTGTCCAATGTTGGAACATTCATTACCAAGTTTTGAGTCACCTTGAAGTTTTGCTCCAAAATCCATATAATTGCTGGTCAATTCCTCTTCATATTCACTCTATGAGGGTGCATATTATTTTCCATGCTTCTTCCGAGTGTTGGCACATTCATCCTGGATATGTCCATACCCTTCACATTCTCTGCACTGTATCCTTTCTGATTGCCTCAATTTGCCATTTTGATTTCTTGAGGATTGCTGAGTGGTTTGCTCCATCCTTGACCTATGATTGTTTCCAAAGTCTTGAAACAGCTATTTGTTCCCATTAAACCTTTCCTGGAAATTATTATTTACCATTTTCTTTGGCATCCTTGAGAAATTCTGTGTGATAAAGACAATGTCTTCATTTTCATCATCGTTATCCTCCTTTGTTGGATGTTCCAACATCATTTCATAGGTTTGTAGTGATCCTATCAACTCATCTAAAGTTATTGTGGACATGTCCTTTGCTTCTTTTATTGCTATTACTTTTATGGCAAATCTTTGAGAAAGTGATCTCAGCGTCTTCTTCACCAACTTTGACTCTTTGTAAGTTTTTCCCAATTGATGTGCCATATTTGTGATATCTTTGAGTCTTCCATTGAATACTGCAATAGTCTCATCTTCTTCCATTTTCAGCTCTTCGAGTTTTGTGGCCAACATTTGTAGCTTTGATTCACGTACATGACTTGTCCCATCATGTACAATTTGTAGGATATCCCATGCTTTCTTTGCTTGTTGGCACGTAGAGATGAGTTTGAAATGATCTTTATCTACTACAGTAAAGATGGCATTTAATACTCTGGAGCTCGCCAAGCCGCCCATTTTTTCAACTGGTGTCCATGACTCTTTAGGCTTAACTACTGGCTCTTTAGAACTAGATTCTCCTCCTTCAGAACTTCCGACAACAGGGGGTTTCCATTCTGTTTAAACATAGTACCAAGCCAATTCATCCAGTGAATTTATGAACACCCGCATGCGAGCCTTCCAATAGTTGTAATTCGTTCCTTTCAGCAGTGGTAGCCGAGACATGGAAGCTCATTCTCTAGTCATCATTGGTAAAACCGGATCACACTTTCCTTGTCAAAGCCAAGGTAAAACAAGTGACTTAGCTCTAATACCAATTGAAATTTGGTTTTACCTAATTAATTCAATAATTACTACCGTGCTCCAACATAGCATATCTAACCAAGTATGCAATAAAGTAAAGCATGAACACATGAGGCTTGATTACGCAGTTTGGTTAAATCCACCTACATCTGCAGGGCCATGTCCAGTTCAGAATGAATCCACTAATCAGAAAGATACAGCACAATGTACACCATACAATATACTTGTCTTAACTAATTATAACATGTGAATTCTGCAAGCTCCCCTTGCTACCTATCTACCTTGATCAGACTCCTCATAACCTTCAAACTCGTCAGTGTTGGATCTCCTCCTCCTGAGGAATTAAGCTATATGATTCTGAACTTGATCAACAGTTTAAGTTTATGTTGGAACACAGACGAATGGCTCTGTAGTACCTCTCGAAAGATAAAAATCTGGATGCATATTTTTCTTCAATTAATCCGTGAGTGGCACAACCGTGATGTTCATCAATATATATATCATGAGCAGAATGGAATTCTTCACATTTGTCTTCAAAAGATTACGTTTCCAAATTTGCTTCTAAAGCATATCCAAATCTCATAAATAAAGAAATTTTCCTCATGTCAACCATCCCATAATATTACATAAATCCAAATCCATAATTAATGAGATTTTCTATAAATCCAATACGCTTCAATCACACACCTAAAATAATGTATTGCGAAATCTCCAATATTCCATAACTCAATATTTACGCAATATCTTCAACTGATAAAATCCTTTTAGGCTTCGCCTTTCCATTTGTTTCAACATGGAAAGTCTTCTTACGCATGCAGTCTTGTGCAAATGTAATTTCTTCTCCACATAATATTCTAATTACAATCAAATAACTTAGAGATAAGAATTACCAAATCTAATCCCAGAATAACCAGAATATCTCATCCATACCCTAACCATAGCTGAATATTCCAATTCCATAACATTAATCCAATCACACAGATATAAGAACTGATATATTCTCCAATTCAAATACAACTTGGACGAGATGTGTACTTCTCAGATTCAGTCTTCAACCTTTCCTTATTTCACCAAAAATCCTTCTTTGGTGTTGCAACTCAATAATACCATATTTTCATAATTACCACAAATTATCAATTAACCAAATCTGGACTTTACAAGCGCCGCCTGTGATGGTTAACACAAATCGGCAGTGGCGAATCCCATGTCCTCGTTAGAGCAAGCCATTGCACGCGGTGGTGGGAGAATAACATGAATCAGCGGTGGAGAAGAATGGCAGCGGTGAGGGGGGAGGTTTTGGAAGGCCGATTCGTGTAGCTAGGGTTTCAGGCAGCGGCGGTGGAGAAGAATGGCAGTGGTGGAGAAGAATGGCGCAGTGGTTAGAGAAGATCACGAATCGGCAGTGGAGAAGAATGACAACGGTGAGGAGAAGAACCGATTTGTGTGCCTAGGGTTTCAGGCGGCAACGGTTTCAAGTGGAGACGATGGAGGAATGATAGCGGTGGTTATAGAAGAACACGAATCGACGAGGAGAAGAACCAATTTGTGTGGCTAGGGTTGCAGGCGGAAGGAGAAAAGAAAATGAAGTGGTGGTTTCAGGAGATTGGGAGCAGAGGAGGAGGCGGCGGTGGCAGTGGCAGTGGCAGTGGTAGCATTTTCCGGCAGCGGTGGTAGCATTTCTCAGTGGCGGTGGTTTCAGAGAGCAGAGGCGGCGGTGGTTTCAGAGGGCTATAGGGGCATTTTTGTCTTTTAAAATTTTATATTAGGTTAGAAGAACATTTTGGTCATTTTCATTTTGGTCATTTTCAGTCGGTCAATGGCCGGAAATGACCAGTCAATGCCGGAATAATGACTTTAAGGTTATATTTGCACTTATATATAATAGGTAGGGTTATATTTTCACTAAAAAATAACTCAAAGTTATTTTTACACTTTCTCCAACATATAGGATTATATTTGCATATTAGCTAAGTGCATATGCATATGCAACAAGATTTGATTTAATTAAGGAATGAAAACTAGTTTAATGAATGAGGACTCGACAACTGGGACCAATGAAACTAAAATGCGCAAAAACTAAGACAAAATGAGATGATGGCAAGAATTTCTCTTCCTTCAAAATCTATGAAATGCGTCATGATCGATCAACCAAGAACATGAGAATAAAAAGGACAATATTTATGAAAGCCAAAAAGAAATGATTATAGTATAGTACCTAGTCTTTGCATTATCATTTTTGTAAAAATATAAACGATTGATTATTTTATCCTGGGAATCATCTTGAAGTTGGAGCATGAAAATTAAAAGTGCCTAACTTACCAAGAATTTTTTTGAAATCACTGACGATTAATAAATTTAGTGAAAATATCAGTTGATTGAGTGGAGGTGCCCAATATCACGAGTGACCACCTCGTCAAACTAAACATGATCTCTAAAAAATGACAGTCAATCTTAATATGCTTCGTATACTCATGGAAAATGAGATTTTCCGCAATGTGAATAGCCGCTTGAGTATCACAGATGTGGCAAATAGAGGAGGAATAGCCCACGCCAAGTGAACGGAGAAGAGACTTAAGCTAAATTAATTCGCAATGTACAACAACAATAGCCATATATTCCGCTTCAGCTGACAAACGGGAGACTGTAGGGTGCTTCTTGTCCTTCCAAAACACATGTGATTCTCCAAGCATTACAACATATTCGGACAAAGAGTGACATGTAATAGGACACACAACCCAATCCGAATTACATTAATCCGTTAACTACAACGAGCTCTTAGCAGACAGAAAGAGACCTTGACATAGATGACTCTTCAAAAATGAAGAATGCACAAGGAAGCTTGCCAATGTGCCATGCACGATCCCTACATAAATTGAGCTAGACTATCACTAGTGGAGAAAGGGTGACTAAAGGCGCTTCTATCGAGTCAGAGAAGACAGTTTAGAATCGCATTCCCTGACTCCACCTTTGATCAAAATCGATCAAAGATGATTCCAAAACCACCTTTTTTCAGGGTCTAAAATAGATTCCCAACTTATTTCGACACCAAGAAAAAAGATAATTATCAAACTAAACAGTTGCGAGAACCTACAAGTATTACAGATCTATTACCAAACACAAATACAATCAGAACTACATTTTAAAAACATCAAAACTAGTACTTACACCTGCAGAGGCAGCACGGTGGTGGAGGCGCTGGAGCGGCACGATGGCAGAGGAGCTTGTACATATGCCGATGGAGGATGCTGAAACCTAGCCTTGTATGCACACCGACAGAGAAGCTCAGTGGTGGGAAAAGGAAGGCTCGAGGGACTCAGTGGTAGAGGACTCTAAAACCCTAGCCTTGTACATACGCCGGCAGATAAGCTCAATGGCGGGCAGAAAAAGGCTCGGCGGACTCAGCGGTGAAGGATGCTGAAACCCTAGCCTCGTACGTATGCAAACGGATGAGCTCAGCGGTGGGCAGAAGAAGATAGGTGTGGTGGACCCAACGATAGAGGAAGGTAGGCACGGCAGAGTCAGCGGCGGAGGAAGGCACGACTGATGAAGGTGCAATGGAGGAAGGATTTGTGGAGGAAGGGATGAGGGAGAAAGCCAGAGAAGGAAATAGTTCATATTTAAATTTTTCTTGGGCAAAATGAGGCACCGCTGAAGAAAGTTACTTAAATTAACTAAGGAAGGAACAAAACCTTGACTTGTTTATATATTGGGCCAACAAAGGCAACCCATCAAATGCGGTTCTAAATATAGAATCACCTTTAAAATAAATTTTAAAAAATGACTTGGGATAGCACTTCCAAACTCTGAAGTACTTTCGGACCCTAAGTAAAGGCGATTCTACAAGTAAAACTGCCTTTAATTGATCGCTATTAAAGGTGAACCGCCTTTTATTGATTTTGAATCGCCTTTAGAATAAAAAAGGTGACCTGGGAGGGAGCTCTGAACTCGGAACCTCTTTTGGACCTCAATACTAGTAGAACTATCTTCTAACGCTTCCTTTAATAGAGATTTCTCCACTAATTTATGGACAAAATAACTGAGATCCAGACGAGTGATGGTTAGTAGAGGTGTTCATGAATCGGTCCGGACTAATAAAATGGACCGAACCAAATCACAATATAAAGATCGAAATTGAATTTATAGAATTTTGATCCAATCTTCAATCCAAGATTTTTTAAGATTCCGTTCCGATCCAAGAGCGGATTTTCTGGCTCTAATTTTGCTACTCCCTCCATCCCAAAATAAATTACAGATAGAGAAAAATGGCTGCAAAATTCCATAGTAAAAAAAGGAATGTTCTCAGTCCTTAAAAGTTGGAATTTGTTCACTGATTTGACAAAAAAGTACTGAAAAAACCCTAAAAAATCTGATAATCCCTGACGAAAACAATAATTATCCCCTCTAAAAACTAATTTTTGGCTCCAAAATTTTGATTTGGAGCCAAAATTACATTTTCGAGCCACTGTTCATATAGTTAAAAAAATTTGAGAATTACATCTAAATAGGGGCATTTATTACAACACCCAACCACACCATTCAAAAACCAAAAAGTGCTCTTAGAAAATGTTTTTGGCTAGTTCTTGAATAACTTACCAAATACATAAAACCCAAATCCCTCTATTACTTCTTCTTCTTCATCGAGCTATTGGGGTTGTGATGGTTGGGATGAACCTAACAGATGATCAGAGGCAAGAAATAGTCCATTTTCTGCTTCAACACATCAAGAATGGACAAATTGAGCGGCAGTAGAGAGTCGAGATAGCACAAAGATGGTCATGTTGAGTGCGGACCATTTCCACAATCTGGGCATGGGTGAAACAACAACATTAAAATAGAGAGTTTGTAAGTGCCCGTTCAAATAGACATGGGAACTATGGCAGAATAAAAAAATAGTCTACATGGAGGCCTTAATAGCAGTGCCACTAAGGTACCGGTGCACAGTAACACAATTGCACGTTGGAAAAAGTAGCATACAAAGAGCTATAACAAGCAAGGAGATCAGAAGCCACACTAATGTTGTACATCCATGCCTAACAATGGCATGCAAAGAATCAAGGCTAGAATGGTACTTAAGCAAACTGGAGTGCAGCATGCATTTCAAGCCAATGCACAATGTCATACACATCGATGAAAAGTGGTTCTACTTGACAATGGCAACAACAAGGTATATTCTAGGTCCTAATGAACTTGAACCCTATAGAATCAGTCAAAGCAATCATTACTTTCCAAAACTCATATTTTTATGTGCTGTGTGTAGACCAATATTTGACATAGAGGGTAATGTAATGTTTGATGGGAAAATAAGGGTCTTTCCATGTGGGAGTATATAGCAGCCAACTACACCACTGTCAATAGACCTTGGGGAACCATGATGCTTACACCCATATCATCCATCACTAGAGATATCATAAGACTCAAGTCGATTCATGAACTCATACCAACAATCAAGGCAAAAGTGCCAGTTTGGGCAAGCAAAAATATTTTCATACAACAAGATAATGATCCTAACCATATATTTTCCAATAACCCTGAATTTCTAGCTGTAGCCACCTCAGATGGGGTTTAATATACAGTTAGTGTGTCAACCATCGGAATCACCCAATCTTAACATTCTCAATTTGGGGTTTTTTTGCCTCAATTCAAAGTTTATAGTAGCAAAATCCTAGTTAGAACCTAGATGAGTTACTACATGGTGTGTATAATACTTTTGAGGGAGAGGATCCTAGGGTTATTGAAAATACTTTCCTAAGTTTACAATGTGTCAAGGTGGAAATCATGAAATGCAGAGGTGGTAATGAGTTCAAACTGCCACATGTGGGAAAAGACAGGCTAAGAAGAATTGGTATGCTACCCCCACAATTTAATTGTGAACTCTGAGCTGGTGAGGGTTTGTTTGAAACACATGGTGACAATTGGGAGAAAAAGGCACATTCAAGACCTACTAATCAGTATTGGATGGTTTAGATATGCAAGGGATATGTACTTTTGTAGAGTTGTGCTTCTAGATTCCAGTCTAGGGTAAACATACCGGTTATTTTGGTTGTATGCTTATAGGGAAACCTTGTAAAAAGTGGTAGGGCTAAACTCCCTTTTGTATGCAGTAATTTTGGAAAACCATGTTTTCAAAAATTAGGTTTCAGGACTAAGGAAAAAACAAATGAAACAAGAATGTAATGGATGACAGGGCACACACAGTAATAATAAGGAAACATACACTACAAGGCTTCCATCTAAATGTTTTAAACAAACACGATTGATGCCTAAGTGTGAACAGAGAGTCTATCATCATAGGTGGCTAACAACTAATACATGGTCAATAATTGGGCAACAGATTTTTACAACGACTCCTTGTACTGTTCCTAGGTGTGATTATTTGGCGAAAAACGTGCGAAACACACACTTCTGTCACTCTTCATCCCTTCTCTCCATTTCAGACACTGTGCTCTACCATTAACGGTCTTATTTGCCATTAATGGCGCTGCCGATGCCCAATCCCACCGTGGATAAGGGCTCCGCCACCAATAAGAGCTTCATCCAAGCCCTTACCGCTAAGCCACCACCGCTATTTACATCTCTTCCAGACACACCAAACCTCCACCCAGTTATAGAATACAAAGGAAAGATTGCTTTCATCCTTCCTCAAGAGGAAGGAGAACGCCTGGCATCCCACTATCAGAATGCATTAGTCAGAAAATTCAATCGGGGAAAGCCCTCGATGGAGCTTCTTCACTCTGCTTTCAAGTCAATTGGTTTTAAATTTAAATTTCAACTTGGCTCAATTGACTATCGTCATGTGCTTATTAGGTTTCAGGATCATGAAGATTATCAACGATGCTGGATGAAGGGACAATGGATGATTAATGGCGCTGTGATGAAAGTGCAGAAATGGTCACCAGAATTCTCACCATCTGCTGAATCCTCGATAGTCCCAGCATGGGTAACGATTCACAAAATTCCTCTTCACTTTTATAATACCTCTGCTATCAGTGGAATGAGTAGCCAGATAGGTAGGTTCCTAAAAATGGATGCTGCAACTTCAGCTCTTACTAGACCTTCGGCTATAAAAGTCTGTGTTGAAATAGATCTCTTGTCACAATTGCCAGCATCTATAGTGGTAGGAATAGGGAATAAGGTGGTTGATTATCCCATAGAATATGAGGAACTACCATTTTATTGTACTCACTGTAAGATAGTTGGACGTAATCAGGATAAATACAATTTCCTCCACCTAGAGTTAAAAAGGAAGACTGCAGAGACAAAATCAAAAACTGGGAAAACTGATACTAAAAATCAGGAACAATTAGACCCCAGGAAAAAATTACAGCCTGAGGGTATAGCTGAGGATAAGGCAGCAGGTTCTTCTGCTCTAACTGTTTCTAAAAAAGAAGCTGAATTCCAAAAACAAAGTCATCAACCAGTCCAATATCAGGATAACAGTTTCAATTTATTCACCAATACTCATAAAAGACCTGATTTCTACTCTTTGGACGACATTTCAAAACCTATTACAACTACCTTTTGGAGAAAGAAGAGTAAACAGTCAGAAATACCCCTAGGGGAAGACTCAGAATTAACACATACTGTTTCAATTTCTAATGCTTTTCATGCATTAGATGTATTTACTGAGGAAGAACAGGAAGGAGATGTAGTGGAGATCTTCCATGAGTCTCTGGAATCTCATGAGCAAGTTGCCCCACCAGTAATAACAGGTTCACCTGCAAACACATCAGAGGAGCAACAAACTCCAGGTAAGAAACAAGATGATCAGGATCAAGCACAGAATGATACACAAACTGATATTCCAAGAAGAACAGATCAACACACAAAGGAGGAACACACTAAGGTACACTCTAAGGTAGGTACCCCAAACCTGGAAATATCTACTGTCAGTAGTGATAAAGGAAAGGTTACATTTGACAAATTTAGTAAAGCTTCTACTATCAAACCTAGGAAACTAAGATCCTCACACAAAGCCACTCATATAGATTTTAAATGATTAGATACACAATCATAGGAAATATATTAGTGTGGAATGTTAGAGGTTATGGATCATCCATGGATAGACTAAAAACTCTAAAGATGAACCATAAGATAGATATACTTTGTCTGATTGAACCTTGGCATGATAACCAACAAATTAATACTCTGATGTATGCCCTAGGTTTCAATCATACTCTTACAGCTCAAACTGCTAAAATATGGATCCTCTGGAATAACTCTTTTCACTTAACCTGTATTAATGAATCGGATCAATATCTTCATGCTAGAATCTCAGAAGTAGATACCTCTGTTAGTTGGAATTGCTTCTTTATCTATGCTAGTATACACAGGAATTTGAGGGAAACTCTCTGGAAAGACTTATCAAATCCACCAACTGAACCTACTATATATATTGGTGATTTTAACACTGTGGCTTCAGTTAATGAATATAAAGGAAGGAAAACAACTCCGCATAAAAGCATGAGACAATTCAATGAATTCATCAATAACTCTGATTTGCATGATATTACAACTGTCGGAAATTCTTTTACTTGGAGTAATAACCGTGTAAAGGACAGATGTAAAGACCTCATGTTTCAAAAACTAGATAGGGGACTTAGTAATCTTGACTGGTTGGATTTATTCCCTAATAGTTCCATACAAGTTTTAAATAGGATTACATCGGATCATGCTCCTTTACTTTTATCTATACAATCTGCCTCTGAAATGATTCCTAGGCCATTTAGATATCAGGAAATGTGGTCTAATCGACAAGAATTCCAGGAACTAGTTATCAGGAATTGGAACTTAATTTCCCATTTAAAAGGAATGCCTGGCTTTGTTCACAAACTTAAAAGGCTCAAAATTGAAATTAAAGATTGGAACAGGACCAGCTTTGGGAATGTTAACCTGAACCTCATACAAGCTGAGGAGAGAGTTAGTGACTTGGAAATAACTTTCTAACTATCTCAAAACGAACAGGACTTAGTTGAATTGAACAAATCTATAGCCTTTTTGCTCAGAGCCCAAAAAGAGAAAATCATCTTCTTAAAACGAAAGGCTAGATTAAATTGGCTTAAATTTGGAGATGCTAATGCTAGTTACTTTCATCATGCCATTAGGGAGAACAGAGTTAGGTCTCGAATTAGAAAAATTAAAAATGGTGCAGGTATCTGGATCTCTGATCCTATTCTGATAAAAGAGGAAGGCATCCGTTTTTATAAAGACCTACTCAATGAGGAATCACCCCCAAAATTAGGATCTTACTTTAACTACTTTCTAAAGGAAATACCAAAGGTAATTTCTGAAGAACAAAACTTACTTCTCCTTCAACAGTTCACTATTCTGGAACTTAGACATGCTGTTTTTGATTTAAACAAAAATGGATCCCCTGGTCCTGATGGCTTCTCAGGTAGTTTTTTTACAACATTCTGGGAAACCATCAAAATTGATTTGTTAGATGCTGAAAATGATTTATTGCTTTCTGGAAATATCCCAAAAGCCATAAACTAGTACCTGGTTAGCCCTGATCCCCAAAAAAGCAATCCCAATCTCCTTCTCTGATTTTAGACCAATTAGTCTATCTAACTTTATAAATAAAGTTTTCTCCAAAATGATAATGGAAAGGATCAAACCTTTAATGCACTCATTAATCTCTCCTGAACAAAGTGCTTTTATCAATGGTAGAGATATTACCGATAATGTGATACAAATGCAGGAAATGACCAGACTTTTAAACAGAAAATCAAAGCCTCATAATATTATCGTGAAACTAGACATGCAGAAGGCTTTCAATAGAGTTTCATGGTCTTTTCTTAACTCTATACTCCTCCAATTTGGTTTCCATGGGAATCTTGTTAAATTAATACTGAGTAACATAGCCTCTGCTCATTTCTCTGTCCTAATTAATGGAGTCACAACTGGTTTCTTTAAATCTTATAGAGGATTAAAACAGGGAGACCCCCTATCCCCTTTTCTTTATAATCTGATATCCGAGGCTTTCTCAAGAGGTTTAAAAAAATTGATTAATTCTGGTTATCTAAAGCAGTTCAGTTTACCTCAGTCCTGTTCAACTGTCTCTCACCTAATGTATGCTGATGACACAACTATCTTTCTCAATGCTAGGCCTCAAACCTTGAAGAGATTTAAGCATTTTTTACTTGCCTATGAACTGACTTCCGGACAGAAGGTTAATTTTGGGAAGTCTGAATTCTATGTTTCACACAGAACCCCCCCTGATTCCATTCTCTCTATTAAGAGATTACTGGGAATGGAACAAGGTTCCTTTCCCTTCAAGTATTTGGGAGTTCCTGTATTCTATGGTCGCAACCTGGAGGTTTATTACAAGCCTTTGCTTGAAAGGTTGGAGAAGACAATTAACAACTAGAAGAATAAGGGGCTGACTAGTGCTGGTAAGATAGTTCTTATCAACCATTGCCTAATTTCTATTCCTACTCATATCTTTTCTGTACTGAGCCCCCCCTATGATAGTTTTAAGAAAAATTGAAAGAATTGCTTCCACATTCTTCTGGGGGAAAGTAGATAATGCTGACAGGAAACAATGGAAATCGTGGAAGAACCTTAGTCTACCACTAGATGAAAATGGCATAGGATTAAGAGATATAGGAGCAATAGTTGATGCATTCTCATGCAAACTGTGGTGGAAATTACAGGCCAATAAAAATCAGTGGACTTCATTGTTATGGTCACTCCCCCAGTCTTATAAAAAATCTCACACTTGGAAAAGAATCTGTCATATCACTGCCAGGGCAAATAGACACACTAAAGTGATATATGGACTGGGAGATTGCTCCTTCTGGAACTCAAATTGGACGGGAGAAGGGGATCTTTTCTATGAATGGCCTGATGGGCATAATATCCCATTTGAGGATATTTCCCTTAGGCATTTCATTCAAAATAAAGAAAACCTCCTCCCACAGCTGGAGCCATACCTGGCTACCAATATACTTACCATTTTGCAGGTTGCAGAACTGGAGCATCAACACGAGGATAGGCTGATCTGGACACCAAACACCAATGGTACGTTCACAATCAGGTCTGCATACCACATTTTTAGGAGAAGAAAAGTGAGAATCAGACACCTTGCCAAGGTATGGAGCAGTTTCATACCTAAGAAAATGTCAGTCATTTTATGGCGTGCAATGAATGGCATTCTACCTTTTGATAACATTCTAGCTAGGTTAGGCTTTCGATTAGCATCGAGGTGTCCTATGTGCATGAACCATACTGATAGTCTAGACCATTTTTTCAATTCTTGTCCATCCTCTATTGCTATTTGGGAGGCAGTTGGAGATTTGATCCATCTTTAGCAACCTACTTTTGAAAAGTTGGAACACAGAGTAGAATATTTCCTATCTTTTAATGCTGAAAACAAGATCCACTCTCGTATTATCACTGCTTCACTACTGATTACAATCTGGATCCTATGGATGAAGAGGAACAAGATCATTTATGAAGATGAACCTTTCTCTACTGTAGTTTGTTTACATGAGTTTAAATGTATTATCCATGACATCTTCACTGTTCATCACCTTTTTGGTAAGCTGGAAAAGCATAAGTATTGGATCGATTCGAACATTATCCCACACATTTATCCCAAGAAAAGGAAACATTTAATTGCTGTAACATGGAAGAGACCTCTCTTGGGATATAAGATCAATACAGATGCCTCATGGAAAAGTGGTTACTCCTCTGCAGCTGTTGTGGTAAGGAATTCTTTAAGGAATGTGATTACAATAAGAACAAAAATTTTCCAATCCCCCTCACCACTACATGCTGAATTAATAGCTATTCAGTTAGGATATGAATTATGTGCAGAACTGGAAATAGCAAATTGTTCTCTGGAATCAAATTGCTTAACTGCTATCAAAGGAATTCATAATCCCATGACTACACCTTGGATGAACTTTTCATTTTGTAGTGCACTTAATCTTTTGCACAACAAATTCCCAATTACACATATTCATAGAGAGGCTAATAATGCTGCAGATTTCTTGGCCAAATATTCACTAAAGAATGGTTTACATGGTATCTTAGACATTCAATTAGCTCCTCCTGTGCTTAGAGGACTCATATCTTTAGACAAAATGGGTTTGCCTTGTATACGAGTAGGTACTTGACATTTCTTTAGAATGGAATCTACTCTGCCTTCTCTTTTGTTTCAGGTTGGCTGGTGCCTGGGATGATCACCGGAGTTTCTGTTGAAGTCTTGGACTAACAAGGAATTATGCTAAGGCCATGTGCGCGAGCTCCTTCCCTCCACAAGAATCTTTAGGCCGAGCCTAATCTTCTTTCTATATTTCTTTTGCTTGTTTTCCATGGACATACTGGGGTTTCGATTTCTCGATTTGCCGACCAGTTTATGGAAAACAGCGGAATGATATATATAGACAACTTTTTTCATTTTAGGCTATTGTAGATAGTTACTTTTCTTATGATAGCAATTCTCTTGATTCAGGAGCTTCTGATTGCTCTCGGATCAACATACGGATGATTCCTCTGTACTCATGTATGAACTTTTAGGTGATTTAGCCATTTCTACGATTAGGGGAGCCTATAAATTTCCCCCCTATCTCCGGATGGTTTAAACTTAAAAAAAAACTAATACATGGTCAAGCAGGCAAATAATTTCAGAGCTTGGTTTAATCACATCATGCCCTGCTAAGATCAAATCAGTTTCATAACTAATAAGGCTGCATGTTTTAATAATTTATCACAGCCACATCATTAATCATGGGTTCAATTAGAAAAATGCACATGCCATCACAAGGAGTTTAATAAGCTATGATATTTGTTTTAAAATGCAGTTAATATATGCCCAGCCTAGTTAACAACACTGCATGGTTGCATATACAACCCGCATAAACATGCATCACAAATTACTGCTCCATTATTGCCCCTAATATGAAACATGCCATGCCATGCCAGACACAGGTTCAGTTTTAGATTCACATGAATAAGGGGATGTGTTTCCCAAGATTTAAGTGAATCTGAGTCTGAATCTAAGTGGTTAAGGTTGCACATTTAAACATAAAAAAACACACAAATTCATGTACCCAGCAAACATAAGGAGCACACAAGCTATCATGGACATCACAGAACCACAAAGTTTTTGTTAAAAGCAACAACAGTCAGACTGTATACACAAACCCTACATTCAGAGGAAAAAGGTTAGTATGTATTAACCAAATAAATAGAAAAATAAAAAAATTTATTAAAACAATGAAATGCTACAGACCTGAGAATAATGAAACTATTTTTGATCTGCTGAATCATTTTTAGGCACATATTTTGGCCAGT
The DNA here is from genome assembly GCA_037428765.1 of Rubia yunnanensis. Taxonomy (NCBI): domain Eukaryota; kingdom Viridiplantae; phylum Streptophyta; class Magnoliopsida; order Gentianales; family Rubiaceae; genus Rubia; species Rubia yunnanensis. The sequence goes on from CM075068.1 coordinate 70,150,409, forward strand.
TACCAGGATATAGAGCAACCTTGTTTCCCAGAAACCTGGCTCACCATACATAGGGTATTCATTACCCTTGAAGTATACTGAAGGATGGGGATCACACCAAGATTCAAAATCAGATTCATAAGAATCAGGGGGCTTGTTTCATAAGAATCAGGGGGCTGTGTTTCATCAGAATCAGGGGGCTATGTTTCATCAGAATTAGGGGTTTGTGTTTCATCTGAGTCAGGGGGTTGTGTTTCATCTGAGTCAGGGGATTGTGTTTCATCTTAGTCAGGGGGGCTGTGTTTAATCAGAATCAGGGTCTGAATCTAAGTGGTAAAGGACAGCTTCAGAAACAGGGCTAAAATGTGTTGCCACAGGGGTATCCTAGGATTCAAATGATCCAGTTTCATTGACAGGGTACTGAGGTGAGATAACATCATTGGGCTTGGGTCGTGATCAATATCTTAAAGACCAGTAAATAGAGTGGGATCAAAACTGGACTCACACTGAGAGTCATACTGAGATTCATTCAAGGGCTGGCAAGGGGAAGACTTATCTTTCCCTGCCATGACCCCATCACCATGATCCATCCAGTGAGAGTACACACAAGGGGTGGGTGTAGGGTTTGGGATAGAATCAAGCACAAGGGGAAAAACAAACAGTATCACAAATGGTTGGGGCTAGGGTTTGAGATGTAAACAAGCACAAGGGACAAACAAAACAGTATCACAAGGGGTAAATAAGTCACAGATAAATTAGCACAACAGCAAGAACAAGGGCATTGAAGTCACTGTTGAACATGAATGGGCATAGACAGTTATCGGAAAAAGAAAAAAACCTAACATGCAAGGAGTTTTGATTGCAAATGACCTTTAAAATTTTAAATATTACCACAGCAAACCCTAATCGATGCTAATCTACGAATTAAAAAACTCAGAACAGAAAGAACACCAAGAACAGGGGCCTTGTGTCACAGATCAAGCAACGAAATTTAAGAATACAACAGAGTTTGACAAATTAATGTTGAATGAGCATTGACTAGTATCACAAATAGAAATATAAATCTCATGCAATGGGTTTTTAGATCATATGTCCTTTAAAAAGTTAAAATATTATCACAACAAACGCTAATTGAGGAAAATCTATGATTAAAATTACTTAGAACATCAAGAACACAAAGAACATGGGCATTACAGTCATAGATAGGCCAAATAGCTTCAAGAAAACCACATATAATCACAAAATAAACATGCTTTCGTTGTCAAAAAAATTTTAAAATAAAAAATATTCACATGTAACAGGTTTTCAGCAATAAAAATCAAGATCCATGGATAATCCAACTGAATGAACACAAAAGCCACAAAGAAACGAGAGCCCACAACTAAAAAACCAAGGATATGCGTTCAAAACCCACCAAATCAACGAGCATGACACAGATCGTGACTCAAAATGTTATGATGAACATTAACGAACCATAAAACGTGTTAATTTTGAAAGCCCCCAAACAACTCACGAAAACCCTAGTTTGGAAAACCCAAAAGTTGTGATAATGACAACAAACCAATCATCTAATCACAAAGGAGCATCGAAAGCATTATAAAAATGAGGGAGAAACACCACATAACAGATAGAAATCAGATCTGGAGCGGCTAGGGTCATCTGGGTCGAGGGAAATGAGAGAGAGGCTGTGATTTTGGAGAGAGAAAAGAGAGAAATGAGAATAAAGTGGAGCGCTCAGGAGTAATGGAGAAGCCCAATGGAGCGTTGGGAAAGCAATAATTGTGCTTGGGAAGACAAAAAATGAGGAATGTGAAATCTGTCCCAAATTTTAAATCAGATTCGCATGCCTCCACCATAAATTCAATACGCGTCCCAGGGTAAGTCTAGTTTGCTAATTAACCAGGTTTTAAGGACTGTAATTTCAGAATGGTCCAGAGGCATTTTTATCTTTTCACACGCAGACAACTGGGTTGATTTGGGAAATTTCTAACCCATTATAGTTTAATTAAGGACAACAAAAAATGGAAAGTATGCTTAATCATTTTTTTTGTTTGATTGGAAAATGATTTATGTTCCTTCTAGCACAATATATTCAAACTCCAATAGCTTTTTTGTACTCAAGAAACTCGCTTCAACCAACCAAATATATCCCACCCAAATCATTAAGCACTACTGCAAATCAAAGCAAGTGCCAACACAATTTGGTAACGTACATTTACATATTCTGAACGACGTCACTACTCCCCCTCGATCCCTAAGTCTATCCCAGATAAAGTGCACACTCTCTATTTAAGAAAAATGTAACATGGAAAAATATCTATTTATCCTTAGTATTTATAAAATAAATTAAATTGTGAGTAAACTACCAAATAGATATATGTTAAACTTAAATTCAATCTAATGTTAAAATTTCAATATGACAATTAATTAAATGGTTAAAAAAATACCATTTAAACTTAAATTACCAAGTTAAATGGTAAGAATCAGACCAAATTAACATAGTTGGAGTGCATTAGTTGAGTTAGTTTCCAGTTCTGTTCTCTCTCCTCGACCACTTCATGTTTCCATAATGTGATTTTCAATGTTCAAGATTCATTAGAACATTTTGTGCCAGATTCAAGATGTTCCAATTCCGGGTTCCATGAAGTGATTGGAACCCAACATCGATTTCGACCACTTCCTTTTATTTTGCACCGCCATCACTGCTACTGTCGCTGTGGAGATCCAATCGCGATGCGCACGAATCCCGATGGGATGAGGACGCTGGTGGGCGTCGCCATCTCCACTAGGAGGAAGTATTTGAAAGGTGGGATGGCAGTGGTGAATGGATTGTGGTGGAAAGTGAATTTGCATAGGGGCAATTTTGACATTTTGCACAACTTAAATTTTTTGTTCACAATTTCAATAGGGATAGAGGGAGCATTTAAATCATGGAGCAATTATTATATCTTTTAAATCCAAACATCACGCTTTTAACTTATTTTTTTATTTTTTTTTTTAAATAAATCCACCTGTGATGGTGGGGGGTTTGGCAGACCCCTACCCGTTTATTAATTAAAATAAAATGGTACATAAAAGAGGGGGGCATAATAACCGTACCTCGATGATTCACTGTTGATCTTAATTCTAAACATAAATCCTGAATCTATCCTAAAGATCAACAGCCTCAATCAATTAGACAAAAGTGAATTACATTTAGGAGTAGCTATCTATCAAATGCAGGTTCTGAAATGGGGGAGTCCATCAGCATCCAACCTTACCTGTGCTGCTACAAAACTGGGTAATTCATTGGGACCATATAAATTGCTTACCTGTTCGCGGATGGCCATCTTTGCGAGCGTGTCGGCTGGGCCGTTTGTTTCTCTGAAGATGTGGCATATCGTGTAGTCCATACCTCGAAGCTCGGTCCATATCTCTCTGATTGTCCGCACCAGCATCCACGGTATCTTGTACTGCTGCTTGATCATGTGTATTAGCACTAGGGAATCCGTCTCAATTTCGATTTTGGTGATGCCTTTGTCGCGAGCGATCTGTAGTCCGAGTAGAAGAGCCGTAGTCTCAGCCTGCAAAACAGAATCTGCAAGAAACTTTGTGGAACTTGCTATAACTACTTTTCCCCTATGGTCTCTTATTATACAACCAGCCCCAGCCTTCCCCAGCTTAAAGGCACCATCAATGTTTAGTTTAAAATGTGCCGGTTGTGTCCATTTAAGAATTTTAATTTTCCTCCCTTTATCGGTTTTCTGACTTACTAGAATGGGTGTGGGAGCTAGAATCCATTTGAAGTCCATATTAAAAGCAAGTATGGTATCATTTAAGTGGATTACTATTTGCCTGAAGATCGTCATTATATTCGGTTTGGTATCTTCGAATATGTAGCTGCATCTCGCTCGCCATAGATACCAATGAACTACACTGGGTATGATACGGATTATCTTTGAGTAATATGCTTCTTTGGGTGAGAAGTTCCAGTAGAAATAAATTCTATCCCAAATTAATTGGAATTGGTGATTTGGGATGTTTAGCACCGTGTTGACTAACTCCCAGAGGTGATTGACCTTGGGGCAGGAGTTAAAGCAATGGTGAATTGTTTCCGAGTGGTTGATGCAAAAACAACATCTCGAAGGAAGGTGGAAATTAAGATCTTCTAGCACATCCGGGAAAGGCAGTAATCGGTTAAGGAGCTTCCAATTGAAAAGGCTGATCTTTTTTGGTAGTATGTTGGACCACAGGTGTGAGTATGATGGGATTTCCAGCTTCTTTTCCCTGACCAGCTCGTAAGCTGATCGAACAGTGAAAGCCCCTGACGTTGTGGGTTTCCATATGAGATTGTCCTCGTATTCCTTGAAAAGGGTGTAATCCATTTGTAATGCTTGGACAATGGAGCCTGGGATGAGATCTTTGAACTGGTTTAGAAAAGATGTTTTGTCACTTAGAAACTCTGCAACGGTTAATTCCTCGTATGGAAGGTGCGCGGGATTAGTAGAGTGATCTGCCAGAGGGCCTAGGGTCGTCCAATTGGAGTACCAGAAGGAGATGGATCCTGCGCCTAGAATTACCTTGGAGTTCTCAACTGCCAGGTCAGCTACCTCTATAATGCGCTTCCAGGTTTTGGATTTCTTTTGTGCGTCAGTCATGGACCACATTACCTTAGCCCATAGAGACTTCCTTGTTTGAAGCTTCCACCAGAGTTTAATCGAGAAAGCTTTAATTAGTGTGTTAAGGTTCTTAAAATTCAGGCCATTTTCAGAGGTAGGAAAGCACAGTTTCTGGAAAGATTTCCAGATTCTCCGGCTTTCAGATCCTTCCGAATTTCTATTCCAGAAATATCGGGCGAACGCTCTTTGAATTTGGTTGATTATGTGGATTGTTGGCCTCAGAACTGTTATTAGATGAATTTGCATGGAGGATAAGACGTGTCTGATCAGTGTGGCTCTGCCAGCTGGTGAGATGAGTTTGTTTTGCCACTGGTTGATCTTATTGTGGACAGACAGGAGCATTCCTTGGAAATGGGAGTTTTTGTTTCGTCCTGTGAAGATAGGGCATCCAAGGTATTTGAACGGGAGCGCACCCTCCATCATTGACGTCTCCCTTTTAATCATTGTTAGGATTCTATTTGAGGTGTGTTTAGATGTATAAAATGTTGATTTTTCGTAGTTAACTTTTTGGCCCGACGCCATCTCGTATGATTTCAAAAAGATCATTAAGTTTTGGATCCCTTTTTTAGAGTACCTCAGGAAGATCGCCGTATCATCTGCGTAGGATAGATGAGAAGCATGGATCATTCCCCGTGGGAGTTTATAAGGCTGGATATCCCCGTATCTAGAGAGGAAGTTGAGATTGTGTGTAAATGCTTCGGCCATGAGTATGAACAGCATAGGAGATAGGGGATCTCCCTGCTTTAAACCCCTAGATGCAGGGAAGAAGCCGACTGGTTTGCCGTTGATCAGGACAGAGAATTGTGCTGCTTTGATGTTCCGCATTATTAACCCGACAAGGGCTTCTGAGAAGCCCTGTTTGTGTAGCACATTTGTAAGAAATGACCACGAGACTCTGTCAAATGCTTTCATCATGTCTAATTTGATTATCATGTTGGGACTGTTTAATTTAGTGTGTAGATGATTTGTATACTCCTGCATTAAAAGAACATTGTCTGCGATTTCTCTTCCGGTAACAAAAGCAGATTGTTCTTGACTTATTATGGTGTCCAGAAAAGGTTTTAGTCTTGATGAGATCACTTTCGATAGGATCTTGTTTGTGAAGTTACTTAAGCTTATTGGCCTGTAATCTTTGAAAGATGTGCTCACATCTTTTTTGGGTATCAAAACGATCTGGGTGGCGGAAATGGTTCTAGGGATCTCAGAGCCTGCTAGGAAATCCTCCACTGCCTCTAACACATCTTGTTTGATGATCTCCCAGCAGCTATGGAAGAAATATCCAGAGAAACCGTCAGGTCCTGGAGCTGAGTGTCCGTTCATAGTAAAAACTATCTTGGTTAGTTCCTCTAAGCTAATATTCCGTGTAAGGCTAGCATTCATTTCCGGGGTGACAACTCTTGGGACATTGTCTAGTAGCCAGGCAGAGTTGGCTCCCAGAGGGTCTGTGTTTTCAGCTGTTAAGAGATTTGAGATAAAGCATACCGCCTCTTCCTCTATATCCTTCATATTCGTAAGCCAAGTGCCACTGGTGGATTTTATTTGGGAGATGGTTTGTCTTTTATGCTTAGAAATGATCGATCGATGGAAGAGTTTCGAGTTCGCATCTCCTTCCTTTAGCCACTTTAGCCGAGACTTTTGTTTGAGGAATGTTTCTTGATTTGTTAAAGCCAATTTGAGCTTCGCCTTTGCTAGATTTAGGGCTTGAATATTTTCCGTTGTTTCATGCTGTTGAAGATCTTTTTCCGCATTGTTCAAAAGGTCTTCACACATTTGGACCGTGTCGAAGACGTTCCCGAAAGTCTCTTTGTTCCATATTTTAAGTGAGTACTTAACCCGTTTAAGTTTACATGTAAGTCTTTGAAGCCCTCTGAGGTTAGTGTGGCTTGTCCAGGCGTCCTCCACCAATTTCATGAATGCTTTGTGATTGACCCAGCATTCTTGAAATTTGAATGGTTTTGGTGAGGATGGATGTAGCTTTTCGGAAACTGAGAGGATGAGCGGGGTGTGATCCGATCCGTCTCTCGCTAAGGTTTTAATACTTGAGCTGGGAAAGGCAGTCCACCATAAGTTGTTGGATATGCCTCGATCGAGACGTTTCCAAACCCTTCCTTTGGTTCGAATACCTGTCCAGGTGAATAGACTGCCGGAAGTGGGGATTTCACTAAATTCCTGATTAGTAAGGAATTTGTTGAAATTGTGGATACAATTTTGATTAGGAGTGGATTGGCCAAGATATTCCTCGGTTTTGGATATGACATTGAAGTCGCCTATGAGACATAAAGGTTCCCTTTTCCGTTTTGCTATTGATTGCCACAGTTTATTCCTTTCTTGGATCGAGTGCTTAGCGTAGATAAATCCTATCTGACAATCAGTAGGTATTGTGGAATTTTTAATCTTCACTAGAACCATCTGTTCCTCCACTTGAACTATGTCAAGAGTGATATCTTCGTCCCACATCAACCATATTTTATTAATTGGGTTGGCATAGGCTTGTTTGAAGCCTAGAGTGTTAGAGATATTGTTTATCTGGACAGAATCCAGCATGGGTTCCATTAATGCGCAGACTTTGATTGAGTTTTTCCTTTTGATATGTCTTAAACGGATCTGAGTCGGTTTATTCCCGATTCCTCTAATGTTCCATGCGCATATACTGACACTAATCATGGATAAACCTTAGATAGAGACGATGAGGATCGGGTCAAAACCGTTTTAGGAGTTGAGGAGTAATCTTTCTTTGTATATTTCCTTTGAGTTTGTTTTGGTTCCGTTCGGTTACTATTCAGTATTTTGGTTAATCTTAAATGGTCTTTCTTTAGGATATCTTTTATTTCATTAAATTGAAGGGTATGTTGTTCCTTTAAGAGTTCTTTTTGCTGCATACTAGTTTCGGTGTTAATCCAATCTAAAAGGGGGGGAATTTTGGTTGAGGGTGAATGGGGAGAGAGGTGCGTATGGAAGACCTGATCAGATAATGGGGGAATCTCCACCGTGAGGTTATTTATAATTGCTGGAGTTATTAAATCGGCTTCCTTGGTTTTGGGTGATGCTTCGGGAAGTTGGGTATCGTTTGGTAGATTTCGGCCCAGTGATTTATTTACAGTTTCCACTTGTTGATTCTGATTCGGGAGGGGGGAGTTGAATTGGTTGCTATCATTTAATTTACTTTGGGCTGAGATAGTGTGAGCCCTCTTTTTTGTCCATTTATTACTGCTCATGCCCAGATTTTCAATCTTCTCTGACCCATTGTTAGAGCTAACCAAAGTTGCCGAATCCTTTCCAGATTTCACAAACGTCTTTTTCCCAGAACGTAAAACATTAGAATCAGTTTGAAAATGCAGAGTCTTTTCCACAGATATAGAGTCTTTTCCATAGACAGAATCAGTATGAGAGTTATCAAGAGGGATAGGGGATACCTGGGATCCTCGTCCGAGGATCACTACTTCATTGCTTGTCTCCGAGTTTGAAGCTGCTGTCACGGTGTTAGGGGCACTGTCCGGAGACTCCTTCTGCTGTTGCGGTTTTGCTTTATAAACCATATGAGTCTTATTTCCGGCCGCCTCCAAAGTCATTGGGTCTTTACCATTACCTTTGAACCTTCCCTGTTCTCCTTTTAGCTTGAGTTCATTCCCTGCATTTAAATTTTTGCCCTGTGGCTTCCATGGAACAAATTTACTTGGGACATTTTCCATCCTGCAAACAGAGTCTGAGTGGCCTAATTTCAAACAGTTAGAGCAATAAAGGGGAACACCTTCATATTCCAAGTACTGCCAGAACCCCACATTCCTAAAACTGAGCCAAATCCTTTCCGGTCTAGGCTTTGTAACATCAATTTCTACGCAAATCCTAGCCACATGAGGTCTTGTCCGATTAATGGAAGCTCTATCTACCCTGATTGGGCTACCCACAAGGTTTCCGATCGACATAAGCACATTATACTCAAAGAACTGTTGTGGTAACCCAAACAGAGATATCCAAATTGGGACTATAGGAGAATCAGCATTGGGGTTAAAATTGGGCTCCCATTTTGTGATTCTAATCGAATAAGGTCCAAAATCCCAAACTTTATGTAGCCAGCATCTATAATAGTCATCAGGAATCGAGAAAGAGATTAGAACCTGTTTGTTATCGAGCAAAGAAATATGGTTTTCTCCCTTGAAGCCCGCCGTGAGGAAGTCCTTCCGGAGCTTCTCCAACTGTGGCCGGCTGCGAGAAAACTTCCCTATTAGCGTCCATCTGAGAGGGGCCTCGAGCTTGAGACATTCTTCATCTGAGAAATGGAGCCCCGGTTCGCCCAGATGGTCGGTTCTTGGCTTAGGGATGAACGGAGTACTTTGGATCTCAGCGTTCGAGTTGGGGAGGTTCAAAGCTTCTCGTAATTCCTGACGCACCGCTTGAGCATATGAGAACTGAGATGAAGGCGGAGGCTCCGCCATGGTGGCGGTGCCGCGATGTGAGGAAGACGAAGGCGCCGCAATGAGTGAAGAGAGTTCGCACATCACGCTTTTAACTTAATTATCACACTTCTAAATTTTATTACATTCATTTTAATGTATAATATTACTTGTGCTTTTACATTCAATCACGTCTTATTACAGGTTCAACATATTATGATATTTATATGTAAAAATATTGTATTTAAATTTTAAAATGTAGCGATTGTTCTATTCTATAAATTTAATAAAGCTTTCCTAAAACTTAGTCCTGTTACTAAGTAAGATTAAAAATCAGAGATGTGACATGGCTCAACGTCTGATTTAATTATATTTTCCTTGATACCGATGGGCATAATTTAATAGAATAAGTTAAGAACCATAAAAGCATAATAATACTCCATCCGTCTCTTTTTTATTGATACTCCGTCTCCGTCTCTTTTTTAAAATGAGGGAATGAAATTAAATATAAGATGTAAAAGATAGAATGAGGGAATGAAATTGAATTTTTTTATTAAAAATAAAAAGTATATTAATATAAAAGAAATAAATTAATTATATAAGTGTGTTACTTGTAGGAAATCAGAACTAAAAAAAAACTGATCAAAAGTTTGTGGAAAAAAACACCCCACGCGGATCCGCGTTTTCATCGTCTTCTTTCCGTGTGTACTTTCATTCTCTTTTCTTCACTATCATCATATCCTGATTGTGATGTTATCATAAAATCCAATGAGAACCATCCACCCATTGGATACTTATTTAATCAATTTATTTAATAAAGCTAACTAACACTGCACTTCAATCCGTTTATTTTCGTTTTGCGATTAATCGGCTCGCCCTCATCTGCCCCGGTCACCCGACACCACGGGCTTTATCGAAGAGGTAAATCACAGTACTCCCGTAACCGAGCACATGACCCTCGACTCTGTTGGTGCACCGTTTATTTTCTTTTTGAGGGTAATACGGTAAATAGTATAGACGATGGAACATCCGACGGGCCCCCCTGAGGAAACAAGAGACCCCGTTTAATACAAAAGTGAGTAATGCTAACTTTATGCTAGATGTGGAGACAGGGGCGGAACCAGAAATTTTTTTCAGGGGAGGCTGAAAATTTTTTGGAGGCGGAACGTTAGTGAAACGACGTCGTTTCGTTTGGCCTTATTTTTTTAATACCTAAGTAGTAAATATAAAATACGAAAAATATGTAAATTGATTTATTTTTCATCGATTCAAATTCAATTTAATAAAATATCCCTAATTGATAATTAACAAATGAAAATAAAAAGTTTATAAAATCATATTCATCTAAATTCAATTTAACAAATATCCCTAATTGATAATTACATAAATCGATTATGACAAATTGACAATTTCATTGTCACATACAATTATACAAAATAAATCAAACAATTATAATTTCAACTAAATTCCAACTAAATATGCAATTCAACTAAATCAATTTATACAATTCAACTAAACTTCAACAATCATATATAATACAACCATATAAATTCAATTCAACATCCAATCTAAAAATCATGTTCACATTATACACATATTTAAGTTTTGAAGAAATAAATTAAAAAGACAATAAATTATAAACCCTAAAATTAATAAATATTAGCATAAAGAGAAGAGAAGACTTATCGTGGTTTCAGGTTTGGAGAGGCGGCGGGACGAGGCAGGCAAGCAGCCGGCGGTGGCGGACGGCGGTGGTGGACGGCGGGGGCGCGGCGGCGGCGATGGGCTGAGAGCGAGTGAGGCAGAGGAGGAAGGAGGAGTGCTGTGCTGGTGCTGCCTTGCTGTCCTTCTCGTCTCCAGCATTTAAAGGATGGATTAATTGGCTATTGGATTGGGCTCAGTTTTTGGCCCAATCCATTTATGATTTCTTTTTTTTTCGTATTACTTAGTGAAACGACGTCGTTTCACTAACGTAAAACGACGTCGTTTTACTACTTAGGTATTAAAAAAATAAATCCAAACGAAACGACGTCATTTCACTAACGTGAAACGACGTCGTTTTAGTACGTATCACTTTTAAAAAAAGAAGGCCGCAGCGCGGCCTTCTTCTCCGGCGAGCAGGGCTTGGCCCTTGCTGCCGCCGCGCCGGAGACGCGCTCCCGCCTCCTCCAAGCTCCGGCCGGCGACCGAGGTAGGGCTGGAGCCCTACCTCGCGTATGAATAGATCCGCCCATGTGTGGAGAAGCCTAGGGAGTACTGGAATACTAAAATGCTGCCAAACCTAAGCTAGATCGTGCAAGGCCTAGGGAGGTAAATGCAAGTCCATAATGAAACTGGACCTCTACAATACAACCAGAGATGCAAACTGGCTCTTCAAAAGGGCTCCTCATCGCAGCCGAGACATGGGTCTCGGGTCTTGAAGAGGGGGTGTGCTCTAATGCAACCAGTAATGTGTACTGGCTCTTCAAATGGTGTCCTCCTCGCAGTCGAGACATGGATCTCGGGTCTTGAAGAGAAGATGTGCTGTGCAATCCGAGTGAAGCCAGGATCCCCGAAGGTGGGGCTGCTTCTACCATATACACCCCTAAGATGAAGAAAGAGGAGTGTTATTGGCCTTCAGCGTTCCCGTGTTGTGGACCGGAGCTATTGTTGGAGAGGAAGGGTGTCCGCAGGCAGTGCCTATAACCCTTGTGATCCCCTCGAAAATATCCCACCGAATGATGGAGAGAACGGACACAACTTGTACGGTGTGTGTCAAACCTGGCGATTCTGTAATCGCCCACTCCATTTTAAGCAAATGGACAGCTTTATGCCAATTTAACACAGCAACGTGTAGCGCGAACATAGGGCGCATGTTCCATCAAATCCGAGTATCAGTGTTAGCTATGGATTAATTAACTTCGCGTATGCTAATTAATTAATCCACTACCCACTGCACATGGTTGTACAACCCGATGGTACAAGGTTGCATTCCACGAAATACAATTTTAGCCCAAAGGGGAAGGCCAAAACTTACTGAAAACCGAGTACAATTTCAGCCGAAAAGGTAAGGCTGGAATTTGCTGTCTAGGAGAGGAAGGTTTTTTTTTTGAAATGATGATCGGCGGCTAACCTGGAAGAAGACCAGAAGATGTTTTGGGCCTTTTTTGGACTGAAACAGGCAGTATAGCGTGAAATATATGATTATCATATATTTAGGGCGTTATTAATAATTCACTTTTGGTCACTTACTTGAGTGTTTTACTGACATAGGAATCAAAGAGTTTATCTCTGGGACCTCTCAGGACTTGTTTGCATATTGCGACCAAGGGATTCGACGGTGTGGCTTGATCGATTTTCAGACGCATCAATTGGCATGCCCAGTGGGACCAATTTAGTCGAATTAGAGTTCCTTGATCTATGTCCACTTCCACGAATACTCGAAGGAGTGAAAGATTGAAGTTGAAGGGGACAGGTGCTACAGACGAGATACAATCCCCATATCGAGGAAGAAGAAGAAGAAGGATGGTTAACCCTCTGCCATCCCAGAATGTTGAGAGAGAAGTAGTGCCAGCTCCAGTAGGTGATTTGACAAGCAGGTAGGAGGCAATGCCTAGTTCTACCGAACTTAACCCTCCGATTGGTGAGGCCCCTTGGGATTTAGCCGGACCCTCGAGACATGTTGAGGATAATCCGGGACGTGATGCAGGGTTATGAATACAATGAAAGAGATGACCGCTTTACAGAAGTTTCTGGTGATTCCCATGTCGAGGCTTATAAGCGAGTCGTGCAGGCAAATTAGGCCATGAGAGCAGTTGGTTCATGGCCGGATTTAGCACGAGCAACCTAAATGCTAGCAGCTTCCGGATACTAGGTAACACCTCTCTTGGCATCCAGGGGCATGATGAGGGATGTGGTGCCCTCGATAGTCATGGAGATGCCCATAGGCAACATTTCTCAACCCATTTTGGTATTCCCTTATTGTGGATACGAACGAGAAGGGAATCAAGCATGTCCTCAACCCATTTTCCCTGAATATCCACTAGGGATAGTATATTCTTTTACCCTCTCGACGCAGATAGCCTCCACATGAGCTCTTCCTAAACAGAAGCAGGCCAGGGACTACAGGGATATGGTAGCACAGGGATGCCAAATTATCCCATTAGTCAAGGGTTGAATGACATGTATGGATTACCTCACGTAAGTACAGGGGTCATGCAACCTTGGATGAATCCTGGGTATATGGGTCAACAGTCCATGTATCAAATTCCACATGTAGATGCTAATAGAGGATTGAATTTTCCTGGAGAGCAACGAGAACTAGCAGGAGACACAGTTGATGCACTAAAAAAGGAGCTGGATAGGTTGATTGGACCACTTGTCCAAGAGCCTAGTTTGCCTTTTACCCCATTGATAACGGGGGAACGATGACCAGTGGATACAAAACCCCCGGAGGGCCTCCCCACCTACACTGGAGAGTCAGATCCTCGAGAGCTCATTCAGACGTTCCTCAGTCTGATGAACTTGAGGGACTTCGACGAAAAGTTAATGTGTAAGTTGGTGGGAAGTATTTCAGTGTAGCGTTGTTAAGCCAATATGCATAGAAGAAGAAATTTACAAAAAAAAATATCTTGGAGTTATATCAGACAAAGAAGAATCCAGGGGAAACGACAGAAGCCTTTTACCATCATTACGTGGATGAGAGTTTGGGTGTTGTGGAAACCACAGAAAATGAAGTTATTCAAGGATACTTGTTGGGTATGCGAGATTTATAATTGTATAAGAAGTTTAGTACCAACTTCCCTCGAACACTGCAGAAGCTTCAAAAGGTTGTCGAGCAGTATTCAAAGGTGAAAGAGGCCACGAGAAGAAAAAGAGAGAGTATGATTGATAAGCTGAGAAGAAGCAGGGACAAAAGCAGTGACTCTGGGGAAAAGAAACCGATGGATGTGGCATGACCTACATTCGAGAGGTATACGCCTATGAACAGGTCATCGGCGCAGATCTTGAGAATCTATCAAGGGATACTCAGGAGGCCCCAACCGATGTTGAACAATCAAGAAGAAAAGAGGGCCAAAAATTTATTCTGTGATTTTCATAAGGATTATGGCCATCATACGAATGATTGCATTCATCTAAAAATTGAAATAGACAGGTGTGAAAAGGAAGGATGACTTCAAGGTTCTGGTCCTAGATGACGAAATCAGGGTGAACCTCCTACGCCTCGGAACAATCGGCCCACATACAAGAGAAATTATCTAATTAATGGGGATCGAGGGGATAGAAGGCCTCAGAGACAGGGACTTTGAGATACAGTGCAGGAAGAAAATATGAAGCTCCAAGAGAGCAGTCTGTTGGGAATCAGGATAATCGAAATGGGGAAAATCCTCCAATTTGTAGGGTGATTGATCTGCACCATTTCGCATGCTTTAACCAATGCATTTGACATATTTTTTAGTTACTTTTTGTTGATGGGTTGACGATATTAGTTGAGTTTACATAACAAGGGGCTTAGACAACCATGTTTGGTTTTCTCTTCTAAATCCCACATTTTGTGTACTTAATTAGTGATTCTTGACATCTCGTGTTCATGGGCTCCTTGGTATTCATTATAAGTACCTTTAGTAGGTCGCCTTGTGAATGCTATTTATTACATTACATTCTTGTGAAGGCTGTTTATTTATAACGGTAGAAGATTTAAAGGCCATTCACATTTGAATGGTAGTGAATGAAGGCCATGAACATCAATGCATGGTAGAAGGAGACTGAAGCCAAAGATAGGCGGCTTTGAAGTTCAAGAGGACAAAAGGAGAAAATGGTGAATCATGGTCCGAAGAGTGTTTCCTTAGTTCGAGAACGATCCAGGAAGAATTAGCCTTTTGAGGTTGATTCCACTGGATTTTTCTTGTTGAATACTACAAAATCGAGCACTAGAACTCCCGATTCAAACTAATGGTTCACGCATGGCAAGCAAATGAAGTTCAGCCAAAGAAGCACCAGCGGCTGGTCACGGACTGCCCATGGTCAAGCACCAGTGGCTCATGACAAAGCATATAGTCTACACTACATAAGTCTTCTATGGGTTCCGCGAAGACCTGCACGAGGTAAAGCGCCGGGCCATGACAAAAGCACTGGGTCGTGAAAACCTTCACGGACCGTGAAAAGACTTCTGAGCAAGACCACAAGCTAATAACGGTCCATGACAAATGTTTTGAGCGGAGGCCACAAGTTGTTCGCGGTTCATGAAAACTTCACGGACTGTGGGAAAACTCTGAGCAAAAACCATGTACTGCTCGCGGTCCGTGAAAACCTTCACAGACCGTGGCACGAACCCAGCTTCACGGATAGCATCAGATCCCACGGACCGCGGCTATGAAAATTCACAGACCGTGATAGATATGAAATCCCGCGGCTATGCATGTTTCACGGACCGTGGCATTCGTGTCGGCCTGTGAAACCTTGGTGGCTGACCTAGGGTTTTGCTACTTTTATCCTAGTTTGAGCCTATTTTTAGGCCCAATCTCTTATTACTCATTCAAGGAGGTTGGAACATATTTTGGAAACACATTTGGAGAGTAGAGAGTTTAGAGAGAAGGAAGAGGATAGTTCTTCTTCTTCTTCTTCTTCTTCTTCTTCTCCTTCCTTCTTTTTTTTCCTTTCATCTTATGTTCTAGATCTATGGAATCTAACCTAATATTTTCCATGGATCTAACCTTTGTAGAGTATAATTTTAGCTTGAGATTCATTTTGGCACTTGGTATATTCTAAATGCTTATTTAGATTTATTAGATTCACCCTATCCTTGTCTTTGTGATATTATTTGTTGTGATTGTTCTTGAATGTTATAAATGCATGAATACTACACAAAATATAAGCATATAATTTGGGCTATATTCATGTATGGTGCAATTATTGATGCCCCATTTGGAAGAGAAACCTAGATGTTAGAATGGTTAGGGGAGAACGCGTCCGCGTAGGTGTGTGCACGGGGGATTCGAGAATGCTTTGACCTATTTTCCATTGTACCATTCTTAGCTGACTTCGTAATTGTTTCCTGAGAGGTTGCGGGTAGATATAGATAATAGTACAAGCTAGGTGTTGTGTTGAAACCCTAGTATCACAGATAAGGTGCCTACGATCCCCGGGCCTAGCGTATATAGAACCAAGGAGGAGTAGTTGCATTCATGGTGGAACCCTGAGACGTAATAGCATGGGGGAAGACCAGACCTACAATGATGGTCGGACCTTGTTGTACTCCCCTAATTACAATGGCGGTGCCGATAGAGGGTTGCAAGCGCACCCACCGTGACAGGGTTGGGAAAGTGTATACCATCGGCTACACCACGTGTTGTGAACACACTGATAGGTCTTTTTAAAGTATTTATGTGAATGAATCAAGGATTGAAGCATTATAACTACCATGTTTCTAAATTATTCCCAAGTGCCTAGTATAAATAGTTTCTCATTTATTCATTATATGCTTTGTAGTTGATAGTTGAAATACCACCCCCTCCAGTTGCATGTCTACACTACTAGCTGTTCCTTTCACTCGTGAGGATTGACAACCCACATGAGGTTTTTTTTCTAACTAGTACTTGAGCCCTAGCATCCTTGTGGATAAACCCAGGCCTTTCCGCTTACTACCCTTGGTAGCTTAGCAGTGAGAACGAGTGTCGAATTATAAATTTTGTCTTCTTTACACAAGTCCTCCGACCGTGTTTTAACGACGGCCGGGTGGAGGCAGGTTAGTGATTAGCATGATAAGTGGGATTGTAGGCAAAAGATCTTCAAATTTTGCCATGAAGGCTAATTCTCGAAAGACCCTCACAGAAGAGCAGAGGCATAAGGGATTTTGACATGATGAAACAATAACTTTCTGTGAAGCAGATATGGTTCCAAATCAGATCCCGCATCTAGATCCTATGGTTGTCTTAGCCGTAATTGGGACCTATTTAGTGAAAAGAGTCTTTATTGATGATGTGAGTAGAGCCGAGATAATATTTGTTGAATTTTTTGATCAGCTGGATATAGGGAGAAATAGTCTAAAAAAGTTAACCACCCCTTCATCGGGTTCACCGGAAACCTGATATACCCCCTATGAGAGATTGCCCTTTTAGTTTGGGTCTTAGAAGGAGATAAATGGGTGGCAATAGACTGCAATTTTGTAGTTTTTGATGCGTATTCCCCATATAATGTGATTTTAGGGAGGCCAATGATGTGTCTGGCTTGACCAGTATGGTCTTCATATCACTTAATGATGAAGTTTCCAATGAGCCAGGGAATAACTTTGGTATGAGGGGACCAAGCAGAGCCACAAGTTGTAACCTCAAATCTTTTACGGAAGCGAGGAAAATGAAAGATGTTGACTTAGTGCATGGAGGGGTTAGCCTCACAATTACTGAACAAGTGCCCATTCGAGATAGGCGGAAAGTAGTTGTGGGAAAGCTTGTACCTGAATCAATAAAGGACGAATTAAAAAGTTTAATGGGTGAATATGAGGATGTATTTTCATGGGATACTTCAGATCTCACCGGGGTACCTTCGAGGTTAACGATGTATAGGCTAAACATGGAGATATATGTAGACGATATGGTGGTGAAGAGTGGAGGTCATGGATATTTATTAGTAGATTTGAAGAAGACCTTCAAGAGACTTAGAAGTGCAAACCTAAAGTTGAACCCGACCAAGTGTGTGATTGGAGTAGAAGTGGGAAAATTCCTTGGTTTTATGGTGTGTGAGAGGAGAGTTGATGTCAATCCAGAGAAGGTTGGGACCCTTTTGAGGATGAAAATCCCACAAAATGTGAATGACGTACAGAAGCCTATCGGATCTTTGGCGGCTTCAAGTAGATTTCTCTCGAAGGGGGTGGAAAAGCACCTACCTTTCTTTGACGTACTTCGAAAGGAAAAGAAGTTTAAGTGGACTAATAATTGTGAACAGGTGTTCTAACAGTTGAAGGAGCATCTTCAAGAGTTACCAACTCTTATGAAACCAGACAAAGGAAAGGTTCTCTTTCTATATATTTCTGCTTCACCTTTGGCCATCAGTGATATACTGGTAAAGATAAAAAAACTGGATACAACATCCAATATACTTTGTAAGTTGAGCCCTACAGGGACTTGAGACAAGGTAAACATCCCTCAAGAGACTAATTTTAGCATTGGTGCATGTCGCCCGAAGATTGTAAATTTATTTCCAGGGGTACACGATTGTCTTGCCAAAAAACTATCCCCTCAGAAAAGTTCTCTTAAAACCATAAGCATCAGGAAGGATGATGAAATGGGTAGTAGAGTTGGGTGATCATGACATACAATTTCGACCTAGGGCTGCGATCAAAGGTCAAACCTTGGCTAAATTCATAGTGGAAACCATAGAACCTATTGAGCTCGCGGGGGGGGGGGGGGGTTTGAAGGAAAGAAATTTGGAAGTTATATGTGGATGGTTCTTCGCACTCGGGAGGACGTAGAGTAGGGGTACTTCTCACTAACCTTGAAAGAAAATATAATCCGTACGCACTGCATTTATCTTTTAAAACAATGAATAACGAGGCCGAGTATCAATCCCTGATCATGTGATTGCAATTGGCTATCGAGTTAAAGGTGGAAGACTTGGAGATTTTTAGTGATTCTTAAATTGTGGTTCAGCAGGGTAATGAGAAGTATGAGGCCAGTGAGTGTAATTTGCAAAGATACTTTGAGGTCGTAAGGCCCTTGCTTAAAAATTTTAAAAGTTATATTTCAAAACCAGTGCTAAGAGAGGAAAACCATAAGGCTGATGCCTTGAGTAAGCTAGGTTCATCAGACTTGGGAGATAAGCCTAGAGGGCCATTACTCATAGAGATTCTATAATCGGAGTTTTGAAGAGCAGTTGGTAATGGCTGTCAGAGAAGAGAATAGCTGGATAACGCCCATTGTGAGTTATCTTCGAGGAGGGACCCTACCAGAAGATTAGGTGGAAGCCAGGAAAATCAAGGTTAAATCGCCTAAGTCCGTGCTACAAGATGGAACCCTATATAAAAGGGGTCATTTACAACTACGAAGTAGATTACTTGATCAGGGAGGCCTATGAGGGTATATGTGGAAGCCATCAAGACACTAGTTCAGTCTCAAGAAGACTTATTCGAGCAGGGTATTATTGACCAATGATGTTCGAGGATGCCAAAAGATACATACAAGCCTGTCATCAATGTCAAAAACATGCTTGCTTAAGCACATCCCTCAAGAGGATATGATGAATATTCACAGCTCTTGGCCATTGGACAAGTGGGTATTGATTTGGTTGGGCCGTTTCCTGAGGCCCCTGGGAAGTTTAAGTACCTAATTATGGTTGTAGACTATTTCAAAAAGTGGGTAGAGGCAGAGCTTCTAACTAATATGACAGGTTGGTGATTTCCTTTTGCTAGAAAAATCTCATATGCAGGTTTGAAATCCTGAGAACCTTCATAACGGATAATGGGAAGCAATTTTCCCACGACTAGTTCAAGAAATGGTGCAAAGAATTCAAGATACAACAGAAAGTATTAGCTGTATACCGCCCCTAAGCAAACGACCAGGTTGAAGTGATTGATCGAACCATTGTTGATAGGGTCAGAGCTAGACTCGAGAGGGCTGCGGGGAACTGAATTTGCAAGCCACCCAGTTTCTTATGGGCTTACAGAATTGTGGAATCCTCTACCACAGGGGAGACACCTTATATTTTGGTCTGTATTTCCGAGGCTGTAATTCTAGTGGAAATAGGAGTACCAAGTCCAAGGATGATAGCAATGCCTGAAGAAAATGTTAATAATGAGAATTGGTGCCTAGACCTTGATATGGTCGAGGGAGTACAAGAGTTGACGTTGATCCATGAGGCTAAGATAAAATAAAAGGTGAAGCATTATCATGATCTAAGGGTCCGGAAAGTACAGTTTGTACCAGGGGACTTGGTGATGAGAAAAAAAAAGAAAAGCGGATGAGAACCTGAAGGAAAGCTGGCTGCTAACTGGGAAGGGCCTTATAGGGCCGTGAGGCATATCCAGGAGGTAGCTTTGTCCTCGAGAGTATGAGAGGAACTCAAATTCTGAGAAGGTGGAATATTACCAACTTATGGAGGTATCATAAGCTCTAAGAGAAGCTAAAGACATCACAAGTTCTTATGCTATGCGCTAAGACTGAAAACTTGAATTACAAGATCTTGTATATTATACTAGAAAGGCTGAAGACTCGAGCTAACAGCTTGGGTATATGGCACCAACAAGGTTGAAGACTCGGGCTAATGGCTCGAGTATATGTGCTTTCCTAGCAAAGCAAAGGATTTGAGCTAAAAACTCCTATGTATTTTTCCAGCAAGGCTGAGGATTTGGGCTAAAGCCTCCTATGTATTTTTTTTCTAGCAAAGTTGAGGATATAGGCTAAAGGCTCCCTTGTACTTTTTCAGCAAAACTGATAATTCGGGCTTAAGAGCTCCTATATATTTTCCAGCTAAGGCTGAAGGGAGGATATCCACCTAAGGCTAAAGGGAGGAGTGAAAAGCTAAAGAGCTACACCTTCGTTATACCCTCGACGATTGTAATCTTGATCAATGATCTAGTGGAATGATTTTTGCAGGACATTGTAATCCTCATTAGCGACGACATTTTCCTTCCAGAGGTTCTTATTTATCCGGTTAATTTTATTTAACACTGCCTTGTAAAGCCGTTCGATTTCTCCCACTTGGAATCTAAGTTCATAGACTTCCTCTGGGCTAGCTATAAGTCGGCCCTCGAGTATATGTCCTGTTGGCATGAACAAGACACCTTTTGAGAGATCCAAATTTGTTGAGTATTTGACGCACTGATTCTTGATAACCAACCTTGGAGGGGTCACATTTCTCAAAAAAATTGAGGGGAAAACCGCTATTATACTTTCTACGCTCGATATCCTTCAACAATTTTATAAACCCAGGATGGTCTCCATTTTTCCAAGCTTTTAAATCACCTTTGGTAGAGTCTAACTCTTTCCTAACAGATTCTAAAGCTAAATTCAATTTGGGTACCTCCTCCTAAAAAATCACTATGCATGGATGAGTCCTCTTGCGCCAAGATTCTAATTCTTCAGAGCACTTCCTCAACAGTAACATAGTCCTCATTAACACTCTACCAGATTCAAGTTCTATTTTTGCAAATGGTTTGAAATATTCTTCTCAATGTGTTAATCTACGAAGACAAGCATATAGACACAAAATTAATAAAAGAAATTTTGTTTATAGAAAAAGAAATTAAAAGTTACATCCAAGGCTCTAAAGGGGGCCAAAGTTACAAAGTGTTTCATACATTTGAAGACTTGTTACCTATTGGAACCTCATCATGGGGTCCGACCTCAGCGTTGACCTCCTTCGACTCTTCATTAGGGTTAGGAATGGTGCGAATCTCCTTAGCAGAGTGGTATTTACTTGAGGCCTTGAGATATTTTACTAGGGACAAGTTCAAACCCCCCTTGTAGACAACCTCATCCCACCTCTGGTTGATCAGCTCCACACCCTCGGATTTAGAGGCCTCCTTCAGAAATTGAATATCATCCTCAGAAAGAGATGAAGACATCTGGGGCAGGATATATTCTTCGACGGGAGGTTGCGCCCAACACCCTTAGCCATGTCGAGGAGGTTGATGAAGAGATCAAAAATTTCTTTGCTTTGGAGAACCTTGTCTTTGAACATCTCTAACAAAGCCATTTGAATTATTGGATCTCGAGCTTGTTTGGCATCTTCAACAGCAACATTCTTCTCAAGGATGAGATGCTCGTTTGCAACCTTGAGGTCATCAACCTTCTTTTTAGAAGCCTTGAGCGCCATTATCAGTGAGGCAATCTTTTATGTTTTCCTCTTGAGCAGAAAAAAGAGAAGTGTATTAAGAGCCCAAATCCCAAAAGAGCGAGGAGAGAGAGGAAGAGAGAGAGAGAGAGAGAGAGAGAGAAAGAAACCAGTTCAAGACCCTTATTACCTAGAAGGATTATAAGAAGTTTGGAAGCATATAATGTTTTAAAAAAATGTGTGTGTGAAATAAAAGTATGACAATGACAAAAGAAAACCTCTCGGTAGAAAGCCTACCAGGGGATTCTTAGCAAAATGGCTGAGAGTATCGTCCTTCACGACCAAAAGGATTGGCGAGTGGGCCATGAGGCTATCCCTAGCATCAGGACCTAGACAGGTTTGCTCTTGGATAGCCTTGTCTTGAGAAATATTTTGGTGGCTTTCTCTCGAGGGGGATTCGTCCTCACCCTTCCGTTTTAGAGGCAGTTTCATGAAAGGGGTAATCTCTTGAGGGGTAGTAGTGGAGATGACATTCATGAGGTTATTGTTACTCCCCCTCTTGTTCATTGCATTACCCAAAATCCTGACCACTGAAGAAGATCAAAAGAAAGTTAGAAGAAAAAAAAAATGAAGAAGAGGAAAAAAACAAAAATAGACAATAAGACATAAAAGACACATTCAGAATATAAAAAAAATCAATACAATCGTCGAGTGGGGGCTCTCGGATGATTAGGTTGAGGGAAAGCTTAGGCCTATTCGCCCCCTTAATCAGCCTTCTTCACTTATGCCCCTATTTAGGCTCACCTTCTGAGCCATGTTGTTGCCCTGACAATTTCCTCTTTCTAGCTGGCTCATAAACATACTTTTCATAGACCTCAGTTGGTCAAGATTTCCCTCCAATTCAGTTATTTAGGTTGGAATAGTTAGCATAAGAAAGGGATGGCGCTAGAAGTTAATAGTTGGGTCTCGACTTTAACATCAGGGTTCCTTTGGGGGACCGTATACCTGAGATAGTTAAAAGTGAGCCCTTTATAGGCATCTCTCCACTTCCCCCACATTGTCGGGGATGGTAAGAAACTTGTGCCTCCTTAGCCTGGTGGAGAGTATGATAATATTCTCAGAAGAATTACCGCTGGCTGATACAGTAAACAAAGAACAAAATAACTTGTACTCGAGCTTGATTCCGAGCCTATAACACTGCGTTAGGAACAACGTGGTGGTTTTTATCATGTTAGGGTGAACCTGAGCGGGGCTTACTTGAAAATCCTCGAGTATTCTCGAGAATATAAGAGGAAACGAAAAACATAACCCAGAGCGAATCTGCAGATATACAACTGACTTCCCCTTTCGTGAGTAGGGGACTCTCGTGTTTCTTTTTCCACAGGGGGCTCTCGAGTATCCTCTTCTTCCACAGAGAGCTCTCAGACATTCCTTTCCTCAACCTCGAGGGTAGGGGATGTAGGCACATGAGCACTTTCTCCCCTATCAAAATTCTCGAGGAGCTTCCCCACTGAGGGGAATATTGCTAAACTCAATATTCCCCACACTGGATGATCTTTGGATATATCCTTTCCCTAGGCCCGGAGGCCAAAAGCAGGGATATCCTCCCTCGAGCATACTAGATATTGGAATAAAATTGGTGTAGCCACTTTCATCAACCTGTACATCGGAATCTTGGCGAGAATGTTTAAAGTCACTAGGGGAGGCATCAAAATTTACTTTTCCAACTGATTCAGACCCCGATTCCTCAAACCCAACCTCTCTGGAGTACCCCCTATCATCTGATTTCTCACTGGAGATAGCCATAGTAAAGAAGAATAAAGAAAATAGAGAGTATGTAGATCAAGGAAACTTACTGATAAGAGAAAAAGAAAGATGAAGGTGAAATATTGGGAGTAGATGAGGAAAATGCTGATGAAACCTTTGATGGATACTTGCAAATAAAGTGAGAAGACGTGGGAGAAGTGGGAAGTTAAGAAGCCTAAAACGATGGCCAAAATAAGGATTGTCTTGGGGAAGAAAAAAATTCAAAAAGGCGTACAAAAGTTGTCATACATTTTTCAAAGATTATTATTGTTCACACTCCCATTTGTATAGCCGGCTAATGTGAGCGCCCATTGAAATTCCATAAGAAAATAGAAAAGGAGAAAACTAAATACTACCTCAAAGCTTAAGAATATCATTCGAAGGTATGGTTAATTTAAAACTCTGTAGCCCTTAAAGCTTTTCAAAGCATGAGAGTTTCAAGATTAAGGTTGAGACACCTCAGACTTTATTAGCTTTGAGGTCCCATTAAGTTTCTTGGGGGCTCTTAATGATGGGCTGACCCGAAAGAAGCCCAGAAGATGTTTTGGGCATGTTTTGGCCCAAAAGAGGCAGTATAACGTAGAATATACGGTGACCATATTTTCAGGGAGATAGTTACGATAATTAAGGATAAGCGCTACTCTTATGATATAGTATGAATACTAGGTACGTATTTAGTATTGACAACTCACTTTTGGTCACCTACTCGAGTATTTTAATGACTTGAGCATCAAAGAGTTTACCCCCTGGGACCTCTCGAGGATTATTGTTTGCAGATTGCAACCAAGGGACTCATCGGTGTGACTTGATCAATTTCTAGACGCATGAGGGGAAAAAATGTAAAAATGGCCCTATTAAATTGAGAATGTGTAGAAATAACCCTGCAAAATCTGAAAGTTCTATATCAACCCTAATATTTTGAGCAATGGTGTAGATATACCCAAATTTCACTAATCCGGTGTTGACTAATGCAATTTAGACATTGACCTACTCTGAAAATACAAAAATACCCCTAACCTTAAAATTAAAAATCTAATGACCATTATAGCCCCTAAGGTTCTTCAACTTCAAACACCCTAAACCAGCCGCCGTGTTGAGCACCGCCACCACTAAAGCTATCGGCGATCCCTGCTTTTTTTTCCCTTAAAAACACCCTAGGGTGGGGGATTCTATATAAGGATCCCCAAACCTTTGAAAAGAAGAGTTAGTTACACAGAGTTATTTTTGCAGACTTTCTACTGAGGCAACCTCATTGCCTCCAAAAGAATAGCTAGCATCAAGAGCCTATAGTTTGGAGTTAAAAATTACATATGTGATAATGAGTAGAAATAGTAGTTACGTTTCCAAAGTAAGTAATCTCCACCCCATGTGTTAATTCTTCACTTTGGCCAGGAAACTACCATTCTGCCATTTCAAAAATAGACATACAATCCAAGAAAAACAAAGGAGTTGGTATGATGGATGATGCTGTGTGAGGTGTATAGCACTCAGCAACCAAACAACCTTTTGCTTCAATCAACAAGAGGAACTGGAGCACTGGAGCATTGCGTACCATGCCATATTTGCATCCCAGGTGTGAAGAACTGCAGGGGTTCCTGAGACAGAGTATAAAAGAAAGAGGAAAACAGAAATCAGCAGTATCAATCCTCCTCAGTAGCATGTATATGAGTTCTAATGTAGGGGGTATGATCCCTATCTAGATTAATAAGGCCTCTGATGTTTGCAGGGATGTTGGAAAGGTTCATGCTGAATTGAGTGGATTTGAACTTAGCAATTGCATCAGCCACAAAGTTGCACTCTCTGAAAACATGTTTGAGGGTGGCATCTTTTAATAAGGAGTGAATTTTAAAAGCTAGTGTATAGAGGGACCATTTTTCTCTATTTGGATTGTTTATCATATTCACTGCTAGCAGTGAGTGTGATTCAATTATGAAATTGCAATTCAGAGTTGGAAAAACCTGACAAGCAAATAGGATGGCTTTCATTTCAGCTTCAAGTGATGATTTGGCAGAGGTGTTTGAGGACCTGATTAGGCATGGATTACCATTATTGTCTCTAGCTATAAGGCCAAGTGTTGGGTTAGTAGAAGACCAGGAAGCACCCACATTGACTTTTATAGTATTAGGTTCCGGCCTTTCCCAGTAGACAATGGAGATAGATGGTTTTGGAGGAGGTCTGAGAGGTGGGATCAGTGAGGAGATGGGAAAGCTCATATTAGGGTGTTTGTTTGAGAAGCAAGGTTTAGCTGAAAGGGATAGAAAGATTAGCTCTCTTACTTCTTTACAGATATGTACTGGTGAAAAACTTTTGTTATCAAAATAGAAGGCATTTCTGGCTTTCCATAGTGACCAACAAATCAAAGAGGGCAGCAAGCTACAAATAATTCTATGAACTCTAAGAAGGTCATTGTTGTTACAGTATGCAAAGAATCTGTCAGTTAATTTATCTAAGGTATGTAAGTTATGTTCCATGATAACAGTAGTATCACTTCATATAGATTGAGCCAGATGACATGAAATGAAAAAATGTTCAAGAGAATCAGCTTGGTTGCATGCTGGGCATTTAGAAGCTAAGTTAAAACCACATTTAATTAAAACATCATCAAAAGGAAAAAAGGAGTTTAGCATTTTCCAGGTGAAAATTGAAATTTTTTTCTGCAACCTGGGGTTCCATATCATTTTAGTAGCATGAAAGGTACTTGGTAATTGAGTGAGGGCCTTGTATGTTGATCTGAAGGTAAAAGATCCGTTCTCCTCTGGTTTCCAAATCAGTTTATCTTCTCTTTCCTTATTAATATCTGCATCCTGCAAGAAGATCAGAGTATCATGTTCTAAGTAAGGAGAAATCTTAGTTAAGAGATATCCTTTATCATTGATGAAATCTACCACTGTGCAAGAGGAATGAGTAGAAAGGGCAGATGGAGGGACACAGTTAATGAGTGGTCCATTTGGGCACCAATTAGCAGTCCAGAAGTTACAGTTGCCTTGGCCATGAATAACCATAGAGTTATTTTCAGCAAAAGAGTTAATAGTGCAAATTCTCTTCCAAGTTTGGGATTTTCCAGTGTTATTGAGGTAGTGACCATATCAGTTTAGTCCACATGTTGGTGCCCTGTTGGTATTTCCACCACAGTTTGAGGGAACATGAGTCAATGATTGCCTGTACAGATCTGAAACCTAATCCATTATGAAATCTATGTGCATATAGGTCTGACCACTTCCTTCAAACTTTTTTCATGTTTCCCTCAGTTTCTCCCCAAAAGAATCTGGACATTTTCCTTTCCAGTGTCTTAATTATCTATTTAGGAGGCTTTAGGACAGACCATATATTTTTTGGAAGGGAATATATACATGATTGAATGAGAACCAGTTTACCTCCTAGACTTAACCACTTGTTTTTCCAATTCATCAACTTCTTATCTATAAGTTCAAGCAGTGGTTGGAAATATGTGTTGAGTGTTCTTCCCTTAAAAATTGGGTATCCTAGGTATTTAAATGGGAAAGACCCTTTTTTTATTCCTAGGATTGTCCTAATCTGATTTATCGTTGCAGGTGTAGCTCTTTTACTAATATAGAAATCAGATTTTTCATAATTAATTTTTTGGCCTGAGGTGAATTCAAAAGTTTCTAAAAAAGCTTTAATCCTTATTAGGTTGGATTTTGAGGCCTGCATGAAAATGATGCTGTCATCAGCATAACTTAAGTGTTAGGCTGGTGCGATGCCGGAGGGGAGCTGATAGTACTTAAGTTTGTTGTTCATGAAGATAAAAGATAGACTTCTAGAGAAAGCTTCAGAAAAACTGTTACAGAGAAAGAGAGATAAGGGGTCACCTTGTTTGATGCCTTGGGTAGCTTTAAAAAAGCCAACCGGGTTACCATTCATGAGCACGGAGAAATGAGCCCGAGAGAGGTTATTCATCATAGCATTCAAAAAATTACCTGTAAAACCAAATCTAGAAAGTATGCTTCTTAAGACGTTACAATTAACCCTATCAAAAGCTTTCCTAAGGTCTAGTTTAAGTAAACAGTTAGGCACTCTATTTTTTTTTCTAAAAACCTTATCATTTCTTGAAGATAGAGAATATTGTCAGAAATGTCCCTGTTTTTCATGAAGGCAGTTTGATTTGGTGATATTAATTTTTCCATATAGGGTTTCAGCCTTTCCATTAGCACCTTAGAACATATCTTGTTAGCTATATTTGAAAGACTAATTGGCCTGTAATCATCAAAAGAGGAAGGGGTTTGTTTTTTTGGAATTAAAGCTATCCAAGTGCTGGTGATACCTCTTGGCATATCTGAGCCTTAGAGGAAGTCATTAACTGCAGATTTTAGATCTTCTTTAATGAAATCCCAGCATTTGGTATAGAATTTACATGAGAAACCATCAGGACCAGGGCTACTGTTTTTATTCAAGCTCATAACCACTAGCCTAAGTTCTTCTTCTGAAACTGGTTTAGAGAGAGAGAAATTATCCTGTTAAGAGATTGTGGTAGATATTTGGCTGAGAAAATGTGGGTAGCAGGTGTGGGTAGCTGGTAGGTTTGGTTCAGATAGGAGTTCAGAGAAATAGGCAATGGCTTCTTCTTGGATTTTCTGTGTAATTATTTAGCCATTGTACTTGTCTATTTTTAATTTTTGAGACATAGAGCCTGCAGTTGTTTTCCTTTACAGTTTTATGGAAAAACTGTGTATTGTTATCTCCAAGTTTAATCCAATTAGTTCTTGATTTTTGTTTCCAGAATTTTTTTTCCTTTAGTGCTCTAATTAACAAGGACCTTTTCTCATTAAGTTTGATTAGGTATGATTCTGAGTGGGTGGAGTCATAGGTAATTTCCTATAATCTCAGAAGTTCCTCAGCCGTGAGTACATTAGAGTCAATATTACCAAAACATTCCTTATTCCAAGTCTTAATTGTTATCTTAAGTCTGATTAATTTTAGATATAGTCCTAGCATTCCTGACTGGGAATAGGGGTGGTCCAGTTGGCTTTTATTAGGTTTATAAACTTTGGTCTATTAAACCAGGTGTTTATAAACCTGAAAGGCTTAGGGTGTGAGGGGACTAAGGTTGAAACCTGAAGGAAAAGAGGGCAATGGTCAGAGGATTTCCTGTTAAGGATTTGGATATAGGATGTTGGGAATTTAGTGCTCCACTGTATATTACATAGTCCTCTATCTAATCTCTTAGAGGTGGGTTTTCTTAGCCTTGAGTTTGTCCATGTGAATAAATTTCCCACAATGTTAATTTCCTGAATTCCTTTAGAGTTAATCCAGTTATTAAAATCCCTGATACTACCTAAATAGGGGAGCTAGGGCCTTTATACTTTGTAATTGAGGTGATTGTGTTAAAATCTCCTATGTACATAGTATCATTGTTTGGTAGGAGACTAAGGTCATTCCATAATATTTTCCTACCTTCCTTAGTTCTAAGGCCATAAACAAAAACAGCTTCCATGTCAGTATTTGAGCAGGGGTGAAGGACTTTAACATATAGAAACTGGTTGTGATGGGAAATCAGAGAGACAGATAGAGAGTCATTCCACATAATCCAAATTTTGCCATTGTGTAGAGGGAGATTATGTGAGAAATTAAGCTTTTCCATATAGGAATGACATTGACTGTTATCATGCATAGGTTAAATGATACATAAGAGTTGAATTTTCTTCTGTTTGATTAGATTTTTCAATCTGAGCATTGAATATTCCATACCTCTTAGGTTCCAAACTAAAAAAAATTAATAGTAGTGGTGTGTATCATTGTTCACATGATTTATGACTTTTAGTAGCTGATCTTAACATCATCTTGTTCAGCTGGCTAAGCTAATTATTCTTTTTATGCTTAGACTTACCTTGGTAGTCTTTGTTACCTGTTTACTGTGTTTGATCAGGCAATAGTGCTGAGTGAGGGTGGGGATTATATGTGGATGATCTATCTTCCTCCTCCTTATCTTGCAGTTCCTGATCAAGGCAGTCTTCTATTTGTTATAGGGGTTCCATATCCTGCAATAAAGAGAATCTGTTTTCCATCTTTCTTTGTTGAGAAAGTGCAGGGTTAGTAGATGAAATCCGATGGAAAGTAAGCTTGTGGGAGCCAATCTGTATATCATCCTTAGCATAGATCATATGAGCAATGTTTGGTGTAGTTAGAGCTGTTGCATTTAACAGTTTTGTAAGTGGTGATTAAGGGTCTGCAGGGGGTGAGTTAGTTAGTCTCAGGGTTGGAGGGGATTGGGATGATTGTGGGGTATTCTTGTCAGATCCTGCTTTTGTATGCTGAGGTAGATAGGAGGATGGATTTAGGGTAGGGTTTGTTGTGCCTAGCTGATGCTCTAGTTGGCCATTATTATGAGAATTGTTAGAAGGCTGGTTTGCTGTAATCATATTTGGTGCCTTATTGAACTTTTTTCCAGTGGCTTGCCACTGTGGCAGGGTGTGGTTCTGGGGGATAGCTCTACATTGGTCATGTGAGTGGCCTAGCTTAGCACAATGGGCACAGTACAGAGGAATGTCCTCATATTCAATGGAGTATTTTCTATTATTAGATACCGAACCTAATATGATGAAATTGTTAAGTGGCTTCTGAAGATCAATTTCACTACACATAATAGCAGAGGGTCTAGTTAACCTTTCAGTAGTTAGATCTTTCTTAATGAAGTTTCCTATACTATTACCAATAGCCTTAATTGATGAAGTATTGTAATAGTAAAGTGGGACTTCCCTGATTTTGCACCAGATTGAGACGATTGGCGATTCCCTATGTGTGGAGAAGTCAGGTGACCATTTGAGTACCTTCATTTGGATTCCATTGAAACTCCATAGGCCCTTGATCCAGCATCGTTGGTAATCATTTACTTGGTCGAACCTGATCAGGACATGCTTGTAGTCTAGTGAGCCTAGTTGGTACTTCCCAGTAAAGCCTACCGTCTTGAAAGCCGCCTCTAGTTGATCCATCGTAAGCTGGCCTTTAGTGAATTTTCCAACTAGGGTATTGGCATAGTGGGCAGAGAGCTTAGAGATTTCTTCATCTAAGTAAAGGCATGCCAGTTCCTCTTGGTGTTCAGATTTTGGGGTAAGCTCAGGGTTATTTGGTAAGGATGAGTTGAGGGGAGGGGATTTCGATTGTAGGGAACCAAGGAAGGATTTTGAATTACCTAAAGAGTTGTTGTCCGCCATAGGGAAGACTGTTACCAGCGGAGGACGAGCCGTTACTGGCGAAGGAAAGTCGTTACTGGCGGAGGGAGAGCTGTTACCGGTGGAGGGAGAGCCATCTCTGGCAGATGCGAGAGAGTTAAGAAGAGGAGCATGATTAGGAGAGAGAAGAGGGCGAGCCCTGCTTGCTGCTGCCTATCCACCGCAGCCGCCGACGAGCACTGCCACTGCCTTTCCCCTGCCACTGCCTTTCCCCTGCCACCTTTCCACCACCACCGCCTATCCCCTACCGACTATCCAAAGGCACCACCGAGCACTGCCATAACTATCCCCCGCCACCGCCGCCAATAACCCTAAACCATAGCTCCTCCTCTGTTCGCCACCGCTCAGGCCATCCCTATCCCAGAAATCCTCCCTGTTCCAATAACCCTAAAACCTAGCTCTGTCACTGACCACCACCAATAACCCTAAACCCTAGCTCCTTATCTGCTCATCTCCGTCAGTCTCCCTAGCCGCTCAACCCCCCAACGCCACTCATCCCCCTAACGCTGCTCAACCCCCACCAATCATTGCCAATATCCCAGCCCTATTTCCTCTCATAACCATCTTCGTCTCTTTCCCCCGCCGCCGGGCACTTTTCGATGTGAGATGCTAGTACTGGGATGATGAACTAACCAAAATGGATTAAGCACCCAGTGAAAGTCGCCGGTGGCATGGGTTTAGCAGCTTCGGGCGATGAATTATGATGAACTCCTTGCTAATGATCTTAGAAATTCTCCCGATTACATGCCATTTATTGAATCATTTATTATGTTAGCGTTTGAAGATGCTTCTAAAAAAGTGTTGTGCGATCACGATTCCCGTGTATAGATTATAGAAATAATGTGTATTTTGGGAGGAAGAAAGTGTGGGAATATCTCATAATGAGGGGTTTCAAACTGGCTACACTAGTTGGTTATGGCATGGGTAAGTTGAAGAAAAATCTCATACAATTGAATTTAGTAACACTGATTTTGGAGATGAATTAGATGAGAATGTAGAATTTGACAAAATGGTGGATTTTGTTGCAAGAGAGTTCAAAGGTAAACCCAAGGTCTTACAAGATTTACTTGATAAAGAGGCACCATTTACAATGGTTTAACACAATTGGTATTGAGTGAGACTTTGAGGATAATGAATTTCAAGGCCGAATTTGGGTGAACCGATTAGTAGATGACCGAAACTCTCAACTTGTTTAGGGAATTGCTCCCCCGGAGGTAATCTTATGCCACAAGGTTGTATGCCGCAATAACAATTCTCTGCCCAATGGGATTATAGCTTCAAAAAATGCATGCTTTCCAGAATGATTGTATGTTATACAGGGGGAAAGATGATGAAAATCGAGAAACATGCCGAATATGTGGTGAGTCTCGCTACAAGTTGAAGAGTGGTGTGATTGTGGTGGGTGAGATAATGTTAACTAAATCAAAGAAAAATACTCTAGCAAAAGTGATGTGTTACCTCCCTATCAACCCCCGATTGCAGAAGTTATTTGCGTGTAAGCAAGATGCAAACTTTTTGCGCTAGCACACAGAGAGGGATTGAGCGGTGGTTGATGTGATTAGCCATACGTCGGATGATAAGCAATGGAATAAAATGTGACGCTCTTCACCCCAAGTTTGGCTCCGAACCCCGTTATTTGAGGTTACTCCTATGTATTGATGGAATGAATCTATTCGGTAATGAGTAGCACACATAGTATTTGACCTGTTATGTTGATTATCTACAACCTTCCATTATGGTTGATAATGAAACGTAAGTATGTGTTGTTGTCTGTGATGATTTCTTGTCCTAAGAAACTAGGCAATGACATAGATGTGTACCTTCCTCCTCTTGTCAAGGATGTGTTAACTCTATTTAATGTAGGTGTTTGAAAATATGACCGTAGTGTAAAAAATTTTGTACATTGAAAGATATGTTATTTTGCATCATTAATGATTTCCCTGCCTATGGGAATTTGTCTAGTCACTCAGTGAAGGGTCACTTTGCTTGTCACATGTGAGCGAAGGAAACTAATTTTTACCAATTGAAGCAGTGTTGTAAAAATGTATATCAAGGTCATCGGAAGTTTTTTCCGGAGGACAATCCAAGGAGATTGGCCAAGCAATGGTTCAATGGGGGAAGTTAAGGCTAGAGAAGCACCGGTTGCATGAACTAGCACCCAGATGTTTGAAACAGTGAAGAATTTTCCCAATGACTTTAGGAAGAAGAAATGTAAAGTAGTTGTGGATGGGAGTCGGAAGAAATGCTCCATTTGTTTTCCAGATTGTTTTATTGGGAGCATTTGGATGTTAGACATTGTCTTGATGTTATGCACATCAAGAAGAATGTGTGCAGTTATTTGGTTAGGATGTTTTTGAATACCCCTGGAAAGCCAAAAGACAGGCTTATGCCTCAGTTAGATTTAGCTTAAGAAGAACATAGGGCCAATAACATCCGGTGAAAATTGTTATTTGCCCCCAGATTTATATTCTATGTCTTAGTTGTAGAAGAAACCATTTTGTGAGACCCTTAGTAGTGTCAAGGTCCCGAATGCATATTTGTCCAACATCAGTACATGTGTGTCAGTTAAGGAGTTGAAGTTGGTTGGGTTGAAGTATAATGATTGTCAGAATTTAATTCAGGAATTGAATGCCATTGCTATTTAACCATCATTTCCATCCCATTTATGATTGTATACAAAGCTATGTTTGTTCTTCAAGTCCAGTTGTGGAAAAACATTAATGTGTCGAAGTTGGACTGGTTGCAATCAATGGTTGTTAAATTTTTGTGCCAGATGGAAATGTCTCCCTGCCCCTTCATTCTTTGGCATTATGGTCCACTCGATCATTCGTCTTGTGCGATAGATAAAGCTTTGTGGTCCTAAGTTTTTGAGGTGGATGTACCCGTTTAAGAGGTACATAAAAATATTCAAGCATTTGTGAAGAATTGGTACAGGCTTGATGCAAGTATTGTACAGATATGTGGCATAGGAGGTCATCGAGTTTTGTACTGATTATATGAAGGAGGTCGATTCAGTTGGGGTTCTAACTCATAGACACGAGGGATGGTTGGAAGGTCATGGGGTTAAGCAGGGGGGAACATTTCAACCCTAGCGTAAAAAAATTATATACTGCCCATTTTTAGGTTGTTCGTAATCATGACGACGTTGTCCCATATATAGAGATTCACATGGATGCTATTAGATTCGCTAACCCTAATTTCAATGAAGCTCAGTCCTACAATTACATAGACCAAATTTTTCTATATGGTTGCGTAATCACGTAGCCGTAGGCGATCATCCTATGAAAGTAAACTGGTTGGCTCATAGACCATTAGGTACTATACTTTCTTACGGAGGGTAACATGAATGGTTTTACTTTTGCCACAAAATTAGTGGATAATAAGGGCGTGTCTCAGAATAGTGGAGTGTCTCTCGTGTCCAAATCTTTGCATGTTGGTAGTGGAAGTGATAATAATACTATGTATGCTCATCAGTTTTACTTTGGAACAATTTCAAATATTTGGGAGCTTGACTATGTCACTATGTGTGTCATGGTTTTTAAATGCCAATGGGTGGATTTCAACAATGGGCAGCAGACTAAGGATTTTGGTTTCACCCTTGTCGAGAAGAAGATCCTTTCATATTGGCCTCCTAAGCTCACAAGGTTTTCTTTGTAAGGGATCCTTATGATTTTAGGTGGGAGTTTGTTATGAAAGGAAAACACTTTTTTGTTGAAGAATACAAAGTCGAAAAAACTCTTGGTTTTGGTCAAAATACAGCGGGTATTGGAATGGATGATGCTATCTTTCTTGAGGAGGGCGAACAGAGTTTGAACTGTTTCGTCGGACGCAATGATCATGATGAGACAATCTGGGTGGACGTCCATGGTAAGGTAACTCATAAAAGGAGGAGGGCCAAGAAGCTTTCGAAGGGAAGAAAACGGAAGAAGTAGTGTGAATGATTGTAAATTTTTTTTTCAAAATTAAGTGCTTCAAATTTCATTGATCGAAGCTTCGTTTTGAATCAAACTTGTATTTATGTTTAAGAAGTAGAACAAAGCAAGCTCTAAATAGACAATTTCATCCAAAGTTGAAAATAGAAATACCATTAAAACCAGAAAATTGCTAAAGACAAAACAAACCAATCTTGAAATTGTATCATCAAGAAATAGCAATCATTATAAAAATAAGAAAAGTTCAATTCCTTAGAACAATTTAACATAGAAGTATTTGTGAAAGGTCTGACTCCAAGTCATAATTAAGAGCACCCATCGACGTGGATCACTAAGACAAGGTCAGTGGGTGGAAGCGAGCTGGTGTTCGTAGGCTCATTGTCTTTTCTCAAATTTCAAAATCCTCGCCTTCATGGCGGAAAACTCCTTGCGCACCCAATCATAGAAATCTCTAACACCTTTGAAGTAGGCTTTCTCCAAGGTAAACAAAAAGTTAAACAAGTAAACATAAATATGTATAACAATATAACATAATTAAAGAAATTGCAAGGAAAAATGAATTCACTAACCTTCATCAACTCTCGGTCTCTTTCTCGAGTCCGCACTGCCTTGGGTCTTATGGCACTTACAATCGACCAACACCCACCTTTTATATTTTAATTAAGTCTTGTCGAAGTACTTCAGTGGTTTTTCCTCACTAGAAATTTTTAATCCCTTGACCTTCATCAATATGAAGGTAATCAAATTCCCATATGCCTAAATATTATTGCACCAAGGTTGATCTTCCTACCCTCTATTATGAAATAGAACAACATTAAGGTGGTATAGGTAGGCTAGGTGATGTGTCCGACGGTCGGAACTAAACTTCAAGCAATTATTTTATATACAATATGTTGGCCAACTGTCAAATGATTGAGAGAAAAGTCTCCGGCTTACCTAAATCAGCCTCGTTACGTTGAAAATAACTTTCACTTCATTGGATAGGGTGTATATATATATATGCAATCAACAATTAGTGGCCATTTTCACCTATGATATGCATCATCCAATGGACCCTCAATGTCTTCTAGGTAAAGGCTTTCCGGCTTCCTATATGGACACTCTAGGGTTTCATTCAAAATCCATTGGCTAATAGGAATATAAATCCCCCTAACCTAGTGGAGTAATTGCTATTCGTAACCTCGTGTAGATTACAAGTCAATTATAATTCAATGCTTTGTTACATGAGAGTGACTTCTCTTCATGTTGGTCCCTGATGTGCTTCATTTTACGTGCGTTAATCATTACATCCAGCATAGTGTTTAGCATGTTTTGTTTGGCGGATTGCTAGTATAAGTTGAGTTTATATGGAAAAGGGTTTCGACTGCCATGTTTGGTTTTATTGTCTAAATCCTGCGTTTTGTAGACTTAATTAGTACTAATGGATATCTTGTATCCACATGCTCCTAGATCTTCCATTTGATCATCTTTAGTAGGTAGCCCGTGGGTGTTTTTTGGTTACATTCTATGTGAAGGCCGTTCGTAAGGGCGGTAGAAGATATTGAAGGCCGTTCGCAAGAACAGTAGAAGAGATTGAAGGCCATTCACCTATAGAATGGTCATAGATGAAGGCCACGAACATAAAAGCATGGTAGAAGGAGATTGGAGTAAAAGATGGGCGGCAATGGAGATCAAAGCGGCCAATGAAGAAATGGGGAATCATGGTCCGATGAGTTGTGCCAAATTTTCAGAACTGTCTGAGAACAATTATCCTTCAATTCTGATTTCATTGGATTTTTCTTCTCGAGCACTACAAAACTGACTACTAGAACTCAAAAATCAGACTAATGGTTCACCCTTAGCGAAGGAAACAAGTTCAGCCGGCCAAGGTACCACGGGTCGGCGCAGGCCGTTTATGGTGAACACCAGCGGTCCGTACCAAAGGAATCCCATGTCAACAGCTTCAACACAAGGCAATGGTGCGACCCGCGCTATTTCCCATGGCCCGTGCAGCATGAGTTCGAGACTTCACTTAAAAAATGGTTAAGTATGGGTGCAGACCATCCCATTAACAACGGTCCGCACCGTTCCAGTTTCAAGATGCCAAATCCAGCCTATGGAAAGTGCCAAAGTCCACGCCCTGGGCAAAACTTCTGAGCAAAGTGAGCTCCAAACCATGACCTGTGCCAAAGCAAGCGCCCCGCGCCAAAATTCTGAGCTACCATGCTTTTAGACCATGGCCTGCACCATATCTCACAGTTCGTACCAGAGCCCCATGCCACAGCCCGCGTCAGATCCTGCGCCTACGCCGAATGAAGGAGCACGGTTCACACACGATCATGCAGCCCGCGACATGTACTTGGGGTGGACAGCGCCATCTACGATGGCCTACGCGAGACGGCTGCTGAACTATGGTTCTAGCCTTTTTGGCCTATTTTGGGCCTATTTTTAGGCCCAATCCGCTTCTCCTATAAATATGACCTTAGTCTATTAGGCTAAACATGTACAAAGTAGATAAGTTCATTAGGAGGCACTTTTAGAGAGAGAAACACTCACCCTTTCTTTTCTTTTACTTTTTTGTTCATCCTAGATGTGGAATTCAAATCCATATTTGAATTCCATATCTATGGAGTAGTTTCCATTAGATTCATCCAACTATTTGTGTTCATGATATTATTGTGATTTTTTTAAATCTTTTAAATGAATAAATAGAACACACCGTTAGAACACACTTTGGGCTATATTCATGTATGGTGCAAATATTGATGCCCCTATGGGAAGAGAAACCTAGATGTTAGAATGGGTAAGGTGGTATGTTGAGTCAGCGTGAGTGTGTGCACGGAGACCCGAGGAATACTCTGACTTATTTTCCATCGCACCAGTCTTATTAGCTTATTATGTAAAGTTTTCCAATAGGTTGCAGGTAGAGATAGTGAAAAAGTAGGAAACTAGGGTTGTAAGAGGCCTTAGTATCATAGATAAGGTGCCAAAGACCCTTGGGCCTAGTTGATAGGACCTGGGGAAATAGTGCATTCGTAATGGAAGCCCGAGATGTAATTGCACAGGTGAGAAACAGACCTACAATAATGGTCGGGCCTTGCTGTACTCCCCTAATTACGATGGCGGGGTTGATGGAGGGTTGCGAGTGCATCTGACGTGACAGGTACGGGGAAGTGTATGTCATCGGCCACACCACGTGTTGTGAACACTATATTAGGTTGTTTAGTAAATCTTGTATGTGAATTAATCGAGGATCAAAGCATTAGGCTAATCATGTTGCGCAATGATTCCCCAAGTGCTTAGTTAATTTGATTACTTGTTGTTTTACTTTATGCTTTGGAATTGTTAATATGAAAATCCAAACCCCCTCTCTTTCTGTTTGCATTTATTAGCTATTCCTTTCACTTGTATGGATTGACGGTACGAGGTTGTGATTTTTAGTTGATACTTGAGCGCTAGAATCTCTGAGGATAATCCCAGGCCTGCCACTAACTACCTTCCAGGTAGTGTAGTAGTTAGAATGGGTGCAAAATATAAATTTTACCTTTGACCTTTCCACACAAAGCCTTCACTCTGGTTAATTCCAAGCTACAATTTTAATGACCCTGGCTGGAGGCAGGTCAAATTTTGGTGCCGCTGCCAGGGATGCTATCCAACTCAAGTATTAATTAGCATAACTTATTTGTAGAGTAGTTAGTAGTTTCCTTTTACTTTCATTCTGTTTTTGTGTTTTTAGTTTGGTTTTTGAGCTTCTATTATAGTTACTTTGTTACCTTTTGATCTGTTTGCTAGTGTTGTATTCAGAATGGTATTGCTAGCCCTAGTTTATTGTACACACTTGTACCACTAATCTAGGCGTCTTACACTACCCAACTGAGAACACATGCATTCAGAGGCTAAGGAGATGGAGAACTAGGGAAGAAGTTTAATCGAGGTAAGCAGAGTTAGTCGAACAACCGCTAGCAATGGCAGACAACAATTGTACCTTACGGGAGATCATAGCACCCAACCTGGAAAATCAGCCATTGTGCATTACTTTCCCGCCATTACCCATCAATGTTAGTTGTGAGCTAAAAAGTGGCATCATCCATTGCTTACCTACATTCCATGGATTGGTAGGGGATGGACCCAAACAAGCATCTATCGGAGTTTCACTTGGTGTGTACGAACATGAAGCCATAGGGAGTTTCTGAAGACGATTGCAACTTGAGTGCTTTCCCATTTTTCCTTCAAGATGGAGCTAAAGACTGGCTATACTACTTTCCACCTGGATGCATTGGTTCTTGGATGCACATAAAGTAGAGGTTCTTAAAGAATTATTTTTTGGCATGCAAGTCAGCGGGGCTTAAGAAAAAACTGCCGACCATCACCCAAGGGGCAACCGAAAGCTTGTATGATTATTGGGAATGCTTCTAGAGGCTTTTGGCAAGTTTCCATCCCTTCAAGGAAGGGGATTTGGTGTATTATTTCTTCTAGGGATTATGCAATAAAGATGTACAAATGGTGAACGCCGCCTGCAATGGTTCGATAGCGAACAAGAGCCCTAAGGATGCAATCAAGAGTTAAGGTTTTGGATGAACTTGCACAATCACCTAAGTTGGAGGAGTAAGTCCAAGCTCTTGCTTCTATGATGAAGGAGATCTTGAAAGGAAAAGTGCATCAAGTCAAAGTGTACGATGTTTACAACCTTAAGCACAACTCCAAAGAATGTCTTGAGGTCGTAGATAATTTGCAAGAAGTGAAATCCATTGAGTACAACAATCAGGAGAGGCCACAGTTTGCTAGGGGTCAACCACAAAGGATCTGGGGAAACCAAGGAGATACAAGGTTGGATCCATATGCAAACTTGTTCAACCCAAGGTATCAAGATCATCCAAATTTCTGATGGAGTGAGGATAACCAACCTCAAGGATACCAGGGCGGACAAGACCCTCCTCAACCATACCCTCGAGGTGAAGACCTTTCTAACAACCATGCTGTGATCTATAAGTTAGATCGAGAAGAGATCTTAGAAGCCATCGGATAACGGAGCAAGAAACATGAAGTCTTTATGGAGAAGACAAGGCATAAGATTGAAGACCTTGGTAATAGAGCCTTCTTGAGTTTCAAAAACCTTGAAGTTCAAATCGAGAAACTTTCCACCTCGGTAAGCTGTCTTGAAGCCTAGGAGTCCGGCCAACTCCCTTCCCAACAGGAGATCAATCCAAGGAACATGAGTGCACTCAAGTTGAGAAGTGGGAAGGAAGTTTGTGAGTCCAAGAAGAGGGTTATGCAAGAGGATGATAGGGTATTGTAGGCTACCAAGGCACACTTCAAAGAAGAGGAGATTGTGGTCAAGGAGGCACCTTCCAAAGAGCTCCCACCGCTCGAGGCACAAGCTACCATTCCACTTCCATTTTTAAATACTTTGAGGGGAAAGTCAAAGGTGGTGACTAATGATGCGAACATTCAAAAAACTTCAAAAAGGTTGAGGTAACTATCCCTATCTTGGAGTTGATTGAACATGTGCCATCATATGCTAAATTCTTAAAGTTTCAGACCTGCCTCCACCCGGCCATCGTTAAAACACGTGTGGGGGACTTATGGGTCAAGAAGATAAAATTTATAATTCTATACCTGTTCTCACTGCTAAGCTACCAAGGGGTAGTAAGCTAAAAGACTCGGGTTTGTCCACAAGGGTGCCAGGGCTCAAGTACTTGGGAATCATTTAGCAACATGGTAGTTCTAGTGCTTCAATCCTCAATTCAATCACATAAAAACATACAAAATACCTGTCAATATGTTCACAACATGTGGTGTGGCTGATGACATACACTTCCCCATCCCTATCACGGAGGGTGCACTTGCAAACCTCCATCGATACTTCCATCGTAATTAGGGGAGTACTACGAGGTTTGACCATCATTTTAGGTCTATTTTTCCCCTGTGGTATTATGTCCCGGGCTTCCAACACAAATGCAACTATTCCTCCCATGTCTTATATTACTATTCATTCATTCACAACATGTGGTGTGGCCGATGACATACACTTCCTCATCCCTATCACGGAGGGTGCACTTACAAACCTCCATCGATACTGCCATCGTAATTAGGGGAGTACTACGAGGTTTGACCATCATTGTAGGTTTATTTTTCCCCTGTGGTATTATGTC
The DNA here is from genome assembly GCA_037428765.1 of Rubia yunnanensis. NCBI lineage: Eukaryota > Viridiplantae > Streptophyta > Magnoliopsida > Gentianales > Rubiaceae > Rubia > Rubia yunnanensis. Next base: position 70,191,237 of record CM075068.1, read on the forward strand.
CCAGACTTTCAACACAAATGCAACTATTCCCCCCGTGTCCTATATTACTATTCATGCATTTATAACATTCAAGAAAAATCACAATAATATTATAAACACAAAGATAGGATGAGTCTAATGAATCTCATAAAGCAAATGTAACATACCAAGGGCCAAAATGAATCCCAATCTAAAATTCTACTCTACAAAGGTTAGATCCATGTAAAATATCGGGTTAGATTCCATGGATCTAGAAAATAAGGTGAAAAGAAAACGATAAGAAAAAGTAGAAGGGGGGAGAAGAAGAACTCTTCTCTTCCTTCTATCTAACTAGAGAGAGAAACTAATCTACATTATGCATAATTCTATTTTTATTTTGGGTTTATTATAAGACTAATGTTCCTATACATAGTAGTAGGAGATTGGGCCTAAATATTGGCCCAAAATAGGCCAACTTAGGTCAAAACTCTAGTCACCCTTTCCCTCTAGCCGTTGAACCTTTCTCGAGCGAACTTCTAAAATCCGTGAATCTTCGGGAGCTTAACTATAGTGATTTAATAGAGATTAAAGAGACGAAGATATATGGTAGAGGGAAATCGGATGAAAATTAAGAGAGTTATGGCCAAAATGGTCAGCCGCCAAGGTTTAATGGACCAACACAGATGCAACGGTCCGTGAAACATGCAAGCACGGGATACCGATCTGGTACGCTCCTTGAGCATTCATCGTCACATGCCATGTGGGTTTTTATGGACCATAAGCAGCATGTGGATTTGCTCAGAAGTCTTCTGATGGTCTGTGAAGGTTTTCACGGACTGGCTTCATACTTAGCCAAATCTTGAATCTTCATCTCCTTGCTTCACGGCCCGGTGCTTTTTTCATGGGCTGACACTTTTCCCTCGTGAAGGTCTCATATAGGTCTTTAGGGAACCCCTGAAACTCTTGTGTAGTGCGGCCCGTGTTCTTTGTCACGGGCCGTTGGTGCTTGACCAATGGTGGTTCGTGACGGGCCGCTGGTGCTTTGTCGGTTGAACTTCATTTGCTTGCTACGGGTGAATCATTAGTCCAAATAGGATGTTCTAGTAGTCTATTATATATTACTCAAAATGAAAAATCCAACGGAACCAGCCTTCAAGGCTAATTCTTAATGTATCATTCTCAGACTAAGGAACCACTCCTCTGACTACCATTCACTATTTTCTCCTTTGGCCGTCTTGAACTCCGAAGCTGCCTATCTTTGGCTTCAATCTCCTCAAACCATGTATTCATGTTCATGACCTTCATCTTCTACCATTCGAATGTGAATACCCTTTGCCTATTCTAGAATCCTTACGAACGACCTTCAATCTTCTACCGCCCTTGTGAATGGCCTTCACATAAAATGTAACCAAAATGTACCCATGGGTAACCTACTAAAGATGATCACAAAGAATATCAAGGATCCCATGGATAAAAGATGTCCATTAGTACCAATTAGGTCCACAAACGCGGGATTTAGACAAGAAAACTAAAATGGTCGTCTAAACCCCTTCTCACGTAAACTCAACTAATACTAGCAATCCACCAACTAACACTAACTAAAAAGTATGCCATATGCAACAGTTAATGCATGAAAAATGAAGTAGATCAGACTCTTAAAACTTAAACCTTTACTCGTCCTCGAGTAAACCTAAGACAAGAAAAAGAATCAAGCAAAATGTAACATGCAAGCATAAGTTAACCAAGGCATTCAACTCAACCTAAGTAACCCTAGTTTCCCCAAAGAAGTGAAAATCCTCAAAAATCTCACATTCCCTGAAGATCCTAAAGTAACCTATCCACCACAAATAAAATGTGGAAAAAGGTAAGCCAAAACGATAAGTGTCAAGCTAGCTTACTTTTTCCAAAATGATCCCAAAGCAATCAAAGAGTTGTCTCCAAAAATAATCCACCGCGGAAGCATGCATTCAACCTAATTTTTTGTTTTATCTCATTTTTCCTAGGAGCCCTTTTGGGTTTTCATCCTAGCTTTAACACAGAAAGGGTACTCACTTCTCACCTTTTTCCACACGGCCTCTCACCTTTTCCTAGACTCGTACGTCTAGTTAGGCTAAGCCTCTCACTTTTTCCTAGGACTTTGACCTATCCAGGATTTTCCCAACAATACCAAAGTTTCCCTTTTGGGGTTTTTGACTTGTCTGGGTTTTAAATTTTTTTTCCTTTTTCAAAATTCTCTTAGAAGATCTATTAGGTACATAAAAAAAACTAATAATCATAAGTGCTATCCAATCCCCTGCACTCCCCATACTTAAAGCTTGCATTATCCTCAATGCACATACTAAATCAAATAACATATGTCAAAGGAAAGAAATAGGAAAGCACTTATAATGAAAAAGGAACACAAAAATCTACCCTTGATGGAAAAATCATGGAATGTAAAGAACAAACTACCATCACCCTCAATATACTACCCATAACCTCTAATCCTGAAATATCAATCTAACCACTATCATGCACCACAAATGAAATAAGGAATTGAATCAAAATGGAGAGTTACCTCTTAGGTCTCGATTTGTGTGTCTCAAGGGTTTGAGGGTAGGTGGGTTTTGGGGGCTACTTTGGTGGTATTTGGGTGGTGGTAGGGAAGAAATGGGGATTGGGCGATGTAGGAAAGTATGTGACCTTCATGGGTCGTGCACGTCTACAGGGCCCATGAACTTGGGGTTTGGTTCTCCTCATTGTCAACCATTTTGAGCGTCACAAACCATGTAGGTCTACATGGTTCATGAGTTGGACTTCCCATTTTCTCACCTTCCTCCAAGAACCGTAAGCTTCCTACAAAAGAAACATGCACACCAAGTATAGTAGTGTCCCAACAACAAAAGGAAAGCTACAAATAGGAAAACACACCTTAAATACTAAACTGATCTAATTTTCAAAGCTCAGGTTACCTCCTGGGAAGCTCCGTATTTTTAAGGTCGTTGGCACGACCCTAATGTTATCCATATGGTACGGGTTTGTACCCCATCACATTGGACAATCAAAACTCAAGAGGTGGGGGGTAAGAATCTTCCAAGAGGAAGATATAGTAGAGGTGGAGTTAACCTTAGACTGAATAGGTGGTTTGGAAGCTTAGCATATTCAATTGGCTTCCCTATGGTTTCCTCTAAGGTTTTCAAAAATGTGGGAGTAGATTCTATAGGTGGAGGTACGGGTGAAAGTATGTAATATGGAAAATTAAGTGTAAACACCCCTTCCTCGAATTCTTCACTCTCAACAAACAATTTCCCATCCCCTTCAGATTCATCTACCAGTATTTCACATTCAACTAGGGATGGTTCATTTTTGGAATATTGGGTTTCAAGTTGGCTCTCCCTATTCATCAAATTAAGCACTTTCCCTTAAACTTTCTCAATGCTTGAGAATTGTTGAGTTCCAAAATCGCTTATCTCGCTAAGCACTTGCGATTGGAGTAAATCACTACTCTTGGTCACATTAGCTATAGCTTGCAAAATTTCTATACAATACGATTTGGGAACCTATTCTAGGGATTGGTTTTGTGGCATTGGGTAAGTTGGTGAAATCCAAATATCTAACCCAACGTGTTGGTTTCCCGATGCATTTCCATACCACGAATTTGAGGTACCACTAACCCTCAAATCTGGAGAGTTGTGGTATGGGCAACAATCTTTATCCACCTCGGCCTTGGGAACTGGAGTATATGTGGCCCAACAATCAAAGGGCCAAGAGTCGCTAGGTCCAGCACAACATTATCCTACCAAGCTTCAGTCCAAAACAAGGAACAACTAGATGTAAGGAACACAAGAATTATGAATCGTGGTATGGAATGTGGACTGTCAAAGACGGGACACACAACGAACATAAAGGCCACGACCGAGGAACGTGGTAGGATTGGCGTGTCCACGATCAAAAATTCCTAAGAGCATGGAACTAAAAAGAGAATGAGCCTATAAATTCAACAAGCTCTATAGGAGCTAAGTTAAGTGCTACGATATTAAGAAATTCCATTTCTTGAAGAGAGAACTGACTTGATCGTCGGAGGTGCTCTCCCGGGATAACTTACGAGGCTGCATTTCTAGGTAAAGGAATCAAAACAAGTGAACTAAGAAAGGGCTACCTGGACAGGCTACCACATCATTTGGTGCCATCTGTGGGGAAAGGCATTTTTTTCCTTTCATTTTTAGGCTGCTCAGGTAAGCAATGGCATTCACTAGGAGTGCAAAAAGCCACAACCATCAGTCACAATAGAAACTGCTGGGGAAAAATGAGGGAACACACCACCAGCAACATCATACACCTAGTAAAGAGAAAGGGTTTAGTAAAAAAGAAACAGAGGAGGAAGAAGAAGAGGCATAATCTCCAAACTGTGATAAGGAAAAATGGAAGTTTGCAACATTCTTAAAAGTGAACAGGGAGAATCTGTAGGATCAATTCTTGAAGACTCTGAGGCCGAAACCCCCAAGGCTAGAGAAAAGGGAAAATCAAGAACGCGAACGTCCCTGCTATGAAGAAGAGCTGCATGACATCGTCGCAGAAGATGATGTGGATAAGTCGCCTCTCACACCACATTTATGAGACTTTAGGATGCCTAAATATTTCAAGCTTCCTCTTCACGTTAAAATCTATAATGGCACCACAGATCCAAAAGAGTTTTTACATTCATATAGAAACATGAGATTCTCGGACGCGGACATAGAACTAGTTTGGAAATTGTTTCCTATCTTTCTATCAGGCTCTGCGATTACATGGTACGAAGACCTTCCACACGGAAGCATTAAGTCTTGGGCACAACTGCCAGATTTATTTTTTGGACGTTTCAACCAAAATTAGAAATTCACTAGAACGATTGCAGACCTCAACAATATAGCACATCAAAGCAATGAAAGCCTCATGGAATATCGTAGCTGATTTGTCCCGAAGAACCTACAAGTTTGAGATTTGTCATTTCAATCATCATTGGATGATTTTATAGTGGTCACGAGATTCGGAGAATTCTACAAGGAACTGACGAAGAATATTCCAGAAAACCCAAGGGAACTACAAAATGATTGAACAACATTTGCAAACATAGGAGGCAAACAACTGAAAGATAGAAAAGCAATGGGGTGAAAAGCGAACAATGGATGAATCACAAAAAAATGGCCTAAAAAAGGAGAAGTAAACACCACTTTCAGAAGAAGAGAGCCCAACTCACAGGGTTCGCCATTTCAATGTACGCCTCTAACAAAGACAAGGAAAGAAATATGGCTAGCAAGTAAGGATCTATTTTGAGAACCAGCACCAATGATCACACTGCCATAAAAAGATCATGAGAGTTTTATCGTGCCTTCCACAAAGATTATGGCCATGACATAGAGTATTATAGGGACCTAAGAAGATAGATTGACGAGAATCTGAGGGATGGAAACTTGGGCCAACATAGAAAAGAAGCAACAAGCCAGTATGGGGACACAAGTAAGTATGGGGCCAACATAGAAAAGAAGCAACAAGTCAGTATGGGGACACAAGAAAGACACCGAACCCGTCTCCACGAAACCAAGGTACTGCAATGACAATGGCTAAAAATAAAAAAAAATGATGGCGGCTGTAGAGTATAACGACAATGTGGATAGCAAAGCACCAAAGACAATTATCTTCTCTATACATGATTCCATGGAGTCGATGTCTGACAATGTGTGGAAGGCCAGGGCAAGGTACTCTTCTCCACAGGAACTAGTTGATATAAAGTTCCGCCCAAACGAAGCAATTACCTTTAAGGAAGAGGATGAAGTACCTAACGCCTTGCCGCACAACGATCCCGTGGCCATCATAGGAAAAATTGGATATGCAACTGTCCACAAAGTTTTCATAGATGGCGGTAGTTCGGTCGAGATACTATTTGTCGATTGCTTCGACATATTGGGTCTTAAGAGAACAGATCCAAAAAAAATCCACATCTTTGCTGGTCGGATTCACAGGGCGAGCAGAAACGCCTCCAGGAAATATACAGTTGCCTGTTGGGATCGGGAAAAGTGGAAAAAATTTCACAATCATGTGCGACTTCATGGTTATGGATGCTCCAAGTACATTTAATGCCATAATTGGAAGAACATGGATGAACAGAGCTAAGGGAATCTAGTCCCCTTATCACTTGGTAATGAAACTCCCAACCCCAGCTGGTGTAGCGACAATTAAGGGAAACTAACATGCAGACAGGCAATGCATGGTTATAGAAATAAAGGTAGGAAAGATAGGAGAAAAGGCAAAGTTGGTTAAAACTCTTTCTAGAGGAGGCTTACTAGAACATTCAGATGAATAAGTTAACCTAGGTGAAGAAATAGAGTTAGTAAACCTAGATGCCAAAAATGACTCCAAATGCATAAAGATTGGAAAACATTTCCAGCTGAAGAAAAGGTGAAGGTAATTTAAATATTGCAATGCCACAAGGATACGTTCACATGGGAAGTACATAATATGGGAGGAGTTAGCCCAGACATCGCTACCCATTCATAGAATGTCAGCAGCTCAGTTAAACCGGTTAAGCAGAAACTGCGTTGCTTTTCTAGCGATAGACTAAAAGCGATCAAAGAAGAGGTTACATCATTGTTGCAAGATGGCATAATAAAGGAAGTCATATACCCAATGTGGTTAGTGAACCCAGTCATGGTGAATAAGTCAGACGATGCTTGTAGGATGTGCATTGATTTCACAAATTTGAACAAAGGATGTCCAAAGGATTCCTATCCTCGTCCAAATATCGATCAATTGGTGGAAGCAATCTCAAGACATGAAGTCTTGGCTTTCTCGGATGCATACAAATGATATCACTAAATACTGATGAACCCGGATAATGTAGAGAAAACAACCTTCATATTATGCTTCAGAATGTTTTGTTATGTGAAGACGCCCTTTAGGCTAAAAAATGCAGGAGCGACATATCAAAGGGTGATTGACAAGGCGTTTAGAATCCAAATAGGGAGAAACATTAAAGTGTATGTTGACGATATGGTGATCAAATTTAAGAAGGAAGGAAACTTCATTGAAGACTTAAAAGAAACTTTGGACACTTTAAAGGACATAGGGATGAAACTCAACCCTAAAAGGTTTGTAGTTGGAGTGGGGCTGGAAAGTTCTTGGGGTAATAGGTTTCCTCAAACGGTATAGAGGCTAACCCAGACAAGATACAAGCCATAGTGAATCTTCCTCTGCCGCGAACAGTTAAAGATGTACAAATCTTAATGGGATCATAGGCAGCGGTTAGTCATTTTGTATCAAAGGTTGTGGAAAAGCATTTTTCACTCTTTGAAATGCTAAGAAAGGCAAGAAACTTTAGCTGGAGCGAAGACTGTCAGGGAGCGAAGACTGTCAGGGAGCATATGAGGGATTAAAAGACCAACTTCAAGTGTTGCCAATGCTGAAATTGCCTGTATCGGGAGAAACATTGTACTTGTACTTAGCAATCTCACCTGTCAGCTCTATGTTAGTTTGCTTGGAAGGGCAAAAGACAAGTTCTAGTTTATTACATCAGCAGAATCTTGAAAAAGGTGGAGACAACTTACATGCCTATAGAAAAGCTAACCTTGGCTTTGGCCTATTCGGCGAAAAGATTGAGAACATACTTTCATAGCCACAGCATAATAGTTTACATGGGGTTCCCAATCAAGAACATCCTCTCTAAGCCAGAGTTTTCAGGAAGATTGACAAAATGGGATCTGGAACTAGGTCAATTTGAAATTCAATTTCAATCTAGAACAACAATCAAAGCTCAAGCATTGGAAGACTTCATTGCAGATATGTCAGGTGAAGAGACACAGAGAGCGAGCATCCATCAGAGCTTCACAATTGACAAAGGTAAGACAAAATGAGAACATGTGGCTTGGACGTTGTTCGTTGATGGCGCATCATGCAAGGAAGGATGCGGAGCAGGACTACTCTTAGTGAACCCAAATGGGGGGAAACACAGACACTCATTACGATTTGACTTCTTGCTTACCAACAATGAAGCAGAATATGAAGCTCTAATTTTTGTCTTAGATATCACTATTAGAATGAAAGTAAGAAGTGTCCGGGTATCTAGTGATTCACTAATTGTAGTCCAAAAAGTGTGAGGTAACTATGAGGTACGAGAAGAACAGTTAATGAAATATTTTGTGAAGATGTGACAGCTTTTAGCCCAGCTTGAATATTTTGACATAAAACACATCTAGCGATGCAAAAACACACAGGCAAATGCATTATGAAAGCTAGCGACTGTAGGGTTTGATTCCCTTACTCTACAGAGGGATGTCATCATGGAGGTTATCCCAGTTAGAAACACCATATCAACAGTGGTGCTAACAATACAAGAGGATGAAGCAAGCTAGATGACTTCGCTAATGGATTTCTTTGCAAAAGGGATGTTTCCAAAAGATAAGGTGGAGGCTAGAAAGTTGGAATTGTGTTCCACTAATTATGCCTACGAAGATGGGACATTGTACAAAAAATTATTCTTGTTCCCATGGATAAAAATGTGTATGGCCAACAAAGGCAACTGAGATCTAAAAAGAGGTTCACAAAGGCTTAGATGGAACATACTAGGGAGCTAGAACGATAGTTAGAAAAATAATCAGAGCAGGGTACTATTGGTTGATTATGTTAATGATGCACACAACTTCGTCCTCAAGTGTAGGAGTAGCCAAATCAACACGTCAATGTCGCATAAGCCACAATCAACTTTGACAGGAATCTACGGGGCCTGGCCATTTGACAAGTGAGGGATAGACTTAATGGGACCATTCCCAAGAGGAGAAAGCAACGCTAAGTTCCTCATTGTAGTGGTCGATTACTTCACAAAGTGGGTCAAAGCTAAGCCATTAGGACGTGTCACAACCGAAGCCACTAGGAAATTTGTATGGAAAAACATTGTGTGCCACAGACCATAATCATGGATAACGGCACACAATTCACAAGTGTGGTGTTCACCGACTGGTGTTCAAAGCTCAGGGTTACTTAGAAGTTTACCTCCATGACACATCCTCAAGCTAGTGTCCAAATGGAAGTGACAAACAGGACCATAGTTCAGGGGATACAGAAGCGATTAGAAGGAAAGCGATCAGAATGGGTGGATGAGCTACTGAACATGCTATGATGTATAGAACAGCCATCCGACAGCCAATGGGGAAGACGCCATACGCTTTGATGTATGGTCACAAAGCAGTCATACCCATAGAAATGGGAAATTCAAGTCCCAGGATAAGCAATTATAAGGAGATGGCAAAATCCAGATGTGTTGAAGCTGGAACTAGATGAACTGGAGGAGCAAAGAAACTTGCCAAGTATCACAAAAGCTAAACATAAGGAAAGAGTGGCTAGAGCGTATAATCAGAAAGTGAAGGAAAGCCTATTTTAGATTGGTGGTCTAGTGCTGAGAAAAAATGATGCTAGGCTGAAGAGCGAGGAAAGCTATGCCCAAAGTGGGAAGGACCATACAAAATCACGAAGGCTCATAAGTCCAACATCTATGAGTTACAAAGAATGGATGGCACCACAGTCCTGAACACGTGGCATGTGACTAACTTAAGGAAGTTTTATGTCTAAAAGAAAAATAGCGAACGACAACCTGTATAGACCCAAGGACATTATCCTTGTTTTCCTTTAGTATCATTGTTCCGCCATGATATGTTTGCCATCGTAAATATTTAATATAAAACTCACTTTGCTGGACCATGATTACAATTCTTGTTCTTCCTATTCCTTACTAAGGCTTGACAAACAAAATTTAACAGTGGGCTATAGATCCTGCATTCTATTCAACACTCTCAAGCTATAGATCTTGCTAAAAAAACAACTGCAAGCTATAAATATTACGAAATTGGTGACGCTTGCAAGCTTTAGATCTTGCAACTTTGCAAATAAAACAAATGCAAGCTATAGATCTTGCTCAAATTTCGATGCTGGTAAGCTTTGGATCTTGCAGCTTCATGAATCAAACAAATTGCAAGCCATAGATCTTGCACAAATAGCGATGCTTGCAAACTCTAGATTTTGGAACTTCACAAATCAAACAAAAAAAGCTATAGATCTTGCTTAATTATCGATAGTGGTAAGCTTTGGATCTTGTAGCTTTATGAATTAAACAAATTGCAAGCAATAGATCTTGCAACTTCACAACATCGACAAAGCAAGCAACATATTTAGCTACAAGGTAGATATGCCCACAAAGCACAAGATCGCGGAAGATCAATAATGATAGAAAAACATGGTAGCAAAAAAGATAGGAAATTATCGTTATCAGTACAAGACGATTCAGAGACCCTAACAACAACAAAACATACAGACGATCATATCATCTATAGCAACAAAGAAGACACACAATATATGCCTTTAAGAGCATGATGGTCCAGAAGTAGAGGAACCATAGCGACGACGATTAAGTTCAGCCTCGTCAGGAGGGCACTCAGTTTCAGGAGAAGATCGTTCACTACCGTAAGGACGTTGCTCAGCTCAGCGTTAACTTTCCTCTACCTCACGTTCCTCACTAACTAAGTGATCATATTTTTCCATTGCATATGTTAGTATGAATGATGATGGGTCATACCTCTTCATCCTATACGATCAAGATGTTTGGCATAATAAGCCTTAAAGTCAGTTATAGGATCGAACTCTTCGCGATCCAAATGTATACGCATAATGTTAACTGTTTCCTCATACTATTCTATTCTTGTCCTCAAAATTCAAACATTCTCTTCAAGACTACAAAAATGAGATCGGACAACATCTGAAAATCTAATTCTTCCACCACCACTATCAATAGTTAAATCACTATGGCTTGAGGTATAGCGTGATGACGAAGGGGAAGCTTGAAGTAGATTCTTGTAGTCAGTGCAAGCTTGCTCCAACTGATGAATAGAAAAATCAAGACATCTACACTCAACACAAAGATATTTTTTTTCTCCCCATAGTTGCGTGTTTATGGTAACTTTTTTGTCAAACTTATTTTTCCATCCAACAGCAGAGGTTAAGAAGTGGTCGCTTTCTGCCTGTTTTTTCTTGAGCTTTTTCTAGCAGGTCATCAATACAGGCACATTGCTTATCAATAATTAGTGTCTTCTGATGGGCTTCGCTAGTCTTGCTCATGATACGCTCTCTAGCCTCTATTGTTTGTCGGGGCATCTTTGTAACGTTCAGTTGCTGACTGTAAATAAGATTATTTTTTCGCTCAAGATTCTCCGCAGAAATTGCAAAGCATCCTGAGTTTCCTTCATGATCGTACCCCATTTCTTTTCAAGATCATCGATACCCAGGAGCATATACTTCAACCAGATGCCCAAACAGAGAGCCCACACTTGAACACGAACATGAAGGTTAAGCGATAAGATATATGCATCAGTAGACTTAGGATTGACTAAACCACGAACAATGTACTTCCCAAGAAATTCAACATTGTATCAATTAGGAATAATCTTGCTACAAGGGAAACTCTCAGACGAAGAGAAAGGCTCAGAAGAAAAAGGAAGTTGCCACCTAATACATAGGGGAAGTGATTCCACTCGTGTAAAAAGGTCAGAGGAAATGACCACTGTACATTCTTCAGTGAACGATCGAGTAGCACAAAGCAAACTGACGGGTTCAGAGAGGGTCATTACATCCCATAAAATCAAATATTTATAGAAATTTACTATCAATCAAAATGTCGAAACCCTACACATGAGTAAGGCTGATAAGAAAATGCAAGGCTAAATGCATATCAACTCTTATAAATAAAGCCGTGAAAATAGAACATACAAACACTAAAATATTATTTTACGACTACAACCCAGCAACCCAGTGTATATGAAGAAATACTAAAAATTAACTAACTCCGGGGTTAAGGCTAGGCGAAATTGGAGCAAGCGATACAGAGACATCTTAGTTAGGCCGCTGAGTGGAATCACCATCAATGGCTTAAAGGAGAGGAGTATGCATACTTGTATTACCCACATTAGCATCTGGATTAAGAGTCGTAACATCAGCGTTGGGCTTAAATGGAATAATCCACCTCACACCCTTTCAGCTCAGCTAATGAAGGGAAACTAGGGAGACTAGCAAGATGTGAAAGTAGTACGGATGGCCACCGTCAGCAATCTTATCGATGAAAGCTTGATTCAAATTGGCTCTCTTGTTTTCTAGGGTTATAATGCACTTCAACATAGTGGGTACACTTTTGCAATCACATCTAGGGTTCCACGAACGTACATTCTTCACGGTCTCGTAATACCCGACAATTCGAGCAGCTTTGGATATATCTTCAAAAAAACTTATAAAATGACTTTTTCTTTCATAGCTGATCCACCAACACTTGGAGGTATTGAGGGGAAGCCGGTCCATTGGTTCTCATCTCATCCAACTGAAAACAAAGCCCAGAAGATTCCACCCCTACGAGCCTCGCACTCTCCTTAGTAGCGCTCGCCTCTTCTTCACAATTCTCCTTCTCCTCAGCAGCCTTCACTTTTTTCTTAGCAACTTTCAACGAACACTCTAATAACGAAAACTTGGTCTCCAAAGATTTTGTATTTCTCCACCATTGAATTGTCAACGGGAGAATGCTTGGACAATCGCTCGCTCGCAATTTTCAAACAATCACCAACCATACAAGTATACAACATAGGGAACAAAGTTATTCACTACGTTACAAACGGAAGATTAATGCATAAGAAAAGTAACTGAAGAAAATTTGTAGCCTTACCACAGTCAGTGTGTCGGGTAGTGAAAGGCTGGAAAAATATCAGAAACTACCCCCTCAGCCAGAAAGTCCTTAGTTTTCTCTGTAAGTGTGAACCAATTTGGTTACCACACCCCTTTATAAGAAGAGGAACAAAATAACCTGAATGACCGCTGCTCAGATCCCTTTTGTTCTTCTTCTCCCTCTGCAGGTTCAGGGCTCGACGATGGCTAGTTTGCCCACCCTCATTTTTTTATCTCTAGAGACTGTAATAATCGACAGTGGAGGCACGACATTGTCACCACCAGTATGGTCATTTTGAATGACAACCATATTTACTTCTTCGTCATTGAAGATTGACAAATCAATGTCACCTTTCGTGAGATCCATATCTGCCACAATAAGAAACATCATAGGTCAAAACAAACTCACGCAAGAAATAAAAATAACGATACAAAAAACTATATAGTACACAGTAAAATACAGTCTAATATAGGCGTACAAGAAACCTTCAGCGTCAGAGTCTGTGTGGCGAAGATGTTGGGTATGTATGCAAAGAGTAGCCACAATCGGCACCTCCTTAGTATAACGAACACTCAAGTTAGGAAGCTTAGACTTGGGAACTTTGTAGTTCCATAAAGGTACGTCAGATTTAAGATTTTTTTTGGCTTTGATAAAGAAAAATCTCCTACGCCAATTTCCAACGTTCCTTGGGAAGCCACTCACAAGCTCAACCCTAGAAATCATAGGCTATAGGGTAAATTCGTCCACGGTATTTTTCACTTTTTGAAGGTGGTAGAGATTGTGGAGTAAGTCAATTGTGAAAGGTATGTTCGCATTTTCACACGCACGAAGGAAACCCATTATAATGGCAATGCCCTTAGATTGACATTGGGCCAACGCAATCTTATATGAACGAAATAGTGCAATCACATGTTCGAAAAGTGGAAAATAGAGGTGAAAGCTCAGATATGCTAGATAACTAGAAATATAGCCAGTAGGAGTGTTACAAGCACACTCAGATTTGGAAGGATAACGAAGCTTATAAGAAGACATAAAATGAAAGAAGTTCCTTAAGTCATTTACATAAGATATGGTCAAGATACTAGGAATGGTGGAGGATCCGGCAACATGGTGGGAATCCCCGTCGGAAGAAACATCCTCTATGGGGGAACTTACCATGATTAAAAGAAGACATGGAGGTCCTAAAATGGGGAGGTAATAATCTTAGTTAAAATTCAATGGAAACGAATCTAGTAGAAAAAAGGAATTACAAAATATAGGACGGAGAAGATAATCGGAAACAAGTTACACAGACAATCAGAATCAGAGAAAGAACTCCAATCCCAAAGAACACAGCAGAGATATGAGAAATAATTTAAACAAGGGAACTTACTCTTGAAGGAGATGAAGGTGAATTACGCGCAGAAAATTTAGGAATTAGTACAGGAAGAGAACCCCTGGATAATGGAGAGGAGAAGCTAAAACAAAAGTGAAAAAGGGACCTTAAATATAAAAAATAAAAGGAACAATTGAGGAGGAAAGCATAATGATGAGTATCTGACAAAAAGAAAAGTACCTTTGTTCTTATATCGAGACGGTGGTTGTACATGAAAAGAGAGCACACTGCTTAAGGGATTCATTAAATTCTTCGTTTCAAATTCCCCATTTAAGTGACATAGTGATAAAAAATGTCAGAGATTTTTGGGTTGGAATACTGAATAACGGGGTACAAATCAAGGATTTCAAAAACAAAACCACTGCAAATGTTGCCTTGTCATGAAGAGCTCAAGATTCAAAAGTTTAAAATTTGAAGAGCGATCGAAGATAGAAATACAACCAAAAACACTACATCACTTCGCAAGGCTGAACGTAGCTTGTTCACCACGAACATTCTGTACAAGAGTAACATCTGTTTGCACTAAGGAAAAAAATAGTACCATCGCTTCGTTTCTTGTAATCTTCATGGCTATGGAGGCTTATGGTGTGTGTGTGGCCCAGCAATCAAAAGGCTGAGAGTAGCTAGGCCCATCCCAACATTATCCCAATAAGCTTCAGTCCAAAACAAAGAACAGGTAGACGTAGCAAACACAAGAATCACGAATCATTGCAGAGAACGTGGACCGTCAAAGACAGGGCACACAGTGAACACAAAGGCCACGACCGGGGAACATGGTAGGAGTGGCGTGTCCACAATCTCAAATTCCTAGGAATAGGGAACTGCAAAGGGAATGAGCCTATAAAACAACAAGTTCTATAGGAGGTAAGGTAAGTGCTACGATATAGAGAAATTCCATTTCTTGAAGAGAAGACTGACTTAATCGTCGGAGGTGCTCTTCTAGAATTACTTATGGGGCTTCATTTGCAGGTAAAGGAATCGAAACAAGTGAACCAAGAAAAGGCTACCTAGACTGGCTACCACATCAGGAACCAACAACTCCTACCTCTCTCTCAATTTTTCTCATCCAAGAGCAACCCGTAGGGTAGTTGTAATGTCATATCCTAGAAAATCTCGCTCTTTGCGCCTTTCTTCTCCCATACTCACTCAACCTTGGGAAACACTCTGTAGGACGAACACAATGACACACCCTAAAAAGTGCCCTCCACTGAGTGCTTTCCCACACTTTTGTTTCTTTTCTATTAAGAACCAACAAAGAAAACACACAAAATTTAGATTCATAGTGCAAGAGTCCTCGATTTTCACCAAGAACTCAAGAAATACCTACTCCGGAAAAATAAAGCAATAAAAAGATAAAAGTTTCACTAACTACTCACTAACACGCTATGCTAAACTAATACTTAAACCCCGACAACGGTACTAAAATTCTTGACCTGCCTCTACCCGGCAATCGTTAAAACACGCGCGGAGGACTTATGAGTCAATAAGATAAAATTTATAATTTTGCACTTGTTCTCACTGCTAAGATACCAAGAGGTAGTAAGCGGAAAACATTGGGTTTGTCCACAAGGATGCTAGGGCTCAAGTACTAGTTAAAACACAACCTCATACAGGTAGTCAATCCATATGAGTGAAAGGAATAACTAGTAATGTAAACATGCAATTTGGGGGGGGGGGGTTGGTATTTGCAACTAACAACTACAAAGCATGAAATTAACAAATGAGTAAACTATTTATACTAGG
Organism: Rubia yunnanensis; assembly: GCA_037428765.1. Classification (NCBI taxonomy): domain Eukaryota; kingdom Viridiplantae; phylum Streptophyta; class Magnoliopsida; order Gentianales; family Rubiaceae; genus Rubia; species Rubia yunnanensis. The sequence goes on from CM075068.1 coordinate 70,207,016, forward strand.
CACTTGGGAATCATTTAGCTACATGGTCGTTCTAATGCTTCAATCCTCGATTCATTCACATAAAGTCTTGCAAAAGACCTATCAGTGTGTTCACAACATGTGGTGTGGCCGATGGCATACACTTCCACATCCCTGTCACGGTGGGTGTGCTCGCAACCTTCCATCGACACTGCCATCATAATTAGGGGAGTACAACGAGGTCCAACCATCATTGTAGGTTTTTTTCTCCCCTGTGCTATTATGTTTCGAGCTTCCACCACAAATGCATCTACTCCTCCAAGGTCCTATATATGCTAGGCCCGAGGATCGTAGGCACCTTATCTGTGATTCTAGGGTTTCAAGACAACACCTAGCTAGCTACTATTAGATATCTCTACCCGCAACCTCTTGAAAATAGTTACGAAGACAGCTAAGACTAGTGTGACAAAATATTTCAGAGCATTCTAAAATCCCCCGTGCACACACCCACGTGGACGAGTTCTCCCCTACCCATTCTAACATCCAAGTTTATGTTCCCAATGAGGCATCAATATTTTCACCATACATGAATATATCCCAAAGTGTGTGCTTATATGTGGTTTACTATTCAGGCATTTGTAACATTTAAGAACAATCACAATAATATCATAAACACAAAGATATGATGAATCCAATGATTCTCATAAACCAAATAGAACATACTAAGTGTCAAAATGAATCCCTTGCTAAAAATATACTCTACAAAGGTTAGATCCATGGAAAATATTAGGTTATATGCCATAGATCTATAAAACAAGATGAAAAGAAAAAGATAAGAAAAGAAGAAGGAAGGAGAAGAAGAACTCTCTTCTTCCTTCTATCTAACTAGAAAGAAAAACTAATCTACATTATGTCTGGTTCTATTTTACTTCGGGTTTAGTAGAAGATTAAGAATCTATATATAGTAGTAGGAGATTGGGCCTAATGATAGGCCCAAAATAGGCCAACTTAGGTCAAAACTCTAGTCACCCTTTCCCTCTAGCCGCTGAACCTTTCTCGAATAAACTGATAAAATCTGTAGAGCTCAAAAAGAAGAAGATTTAGATATATGGTAGATGGAAATCAGATGAAAATTGAGAGACTTAAGGCCAAAATGGTTGGCCGCCAAGGTTTCATGAACCTGCACGGATGCCACAGTCCGTGAAGCATGCAAGCACGGTGCACCAGATCTTGCGTTGTCCATGAACATTCATCGTCATGGACCGTGGGGGTTTTCACGGACCATGAACAACGTGTGATTTTGCTCAGAAGTCTTCTCACAGTCCGTGAAGGTTTTCACGAACCGGCTCCATACTTAGCCAAATCTTGAATCTTCTACTCCTTGCTTCAAGGACCGGTGCTTTTGTCATGGCCCAATGCCTTTGCCTCGTGCAGGTCTTCACGGAACCCTTAGAAATCTTATGTAGTGTGGCCGGTGTTCTTTGTCACGTGTCGTTGGTGCTTGACCATGGGTGGTCCGTGATGTGTCCATTTTAGGCGCATTATTTAGTAGTATTTAGGATCACTTTTGTGCTCTTTTATTATCAAGAGCTTGTGTTTTACCTTGAAATTCACTTAGGAGAGGTAAAAGCAACTTTGTACTCTTTTACCTCTTTTAAGTGGATTTTGTGTGACAAGGGAAGAACACGGAAGCAACGAAGACCGGAAGACATTGAAGACTATACTTTCGAAGACTTTTGGATACTCACTTCGAAGACATGAAGACCGGAGGCCATTGAAGACCATTTTTGGAGCTGTTGAAGACTTAAAGATTGAGAGGGGTGGCTATGAAGAAGACAAAGAAACAATGCAGAAATCTGGCTCCCGTCGCGACACTGTCGCGACACCATCGCGAGTCGGGGCACCGTCGCGAGTCGCGACGAACCCCGTCGCGAGTCGCGACCAACGGGCGGCCAGAAATCATTCTTATTTTCTTTGCACTATAAATACCATCTCTTTCCCTCTTCTTCTCCAGTTCTTCCAGCCCGCTTTTCTCTCTGTTTTGGGCGCCAAACCTAGGTTTTTTTTCTCTTCTTTCTTTTCTTCTTCTTTTCTTAGTTTTTATGTGTTTTCTTGTTCTAGAGTAGTTCTTGTACTTGGGAGCTAAGGATTGAAGCTTCCACTTCTATGTATTGAGATTCATTTATATCTATCTATTTGGTGTTTTTGCTATTGTGCATTTATTGTGCTTTGAATGTTAATTGTTGATTGCATTGATGTTATTGAGAGCTTGATGATATGAAATGCTTGGATTAATTGCTAGCTAGGGTTTGGGGGATTTGGGTTAATTTCCCCCCTGTTCTTGTTAGCAATGTGAGAGTATGAATTAGAGCTTTTGGTTGTGTTAGTGTGTTGACAATGTGCTAGGCGAATGTGATTGATGTCGAACTCTTCATCATGTTCATTTGTGTAGCAAATGAGAGAGTCATATGCTCGCGGATGAATGTACGTTGCACGTTCATCCAATCTCGTGTAATTGCATGAATTGGTTCAATGCCTAATCACGGTGTAGTGGTCAAAGGCATTGCCAAGCTTGTTGGTCCTTCGTGCTAAATGCCACCAATGACACCTTGAGTCGTGGTCGCGACTCGGGAGTCATTGGTGAGGTTTGACGAGAGATATCGAGCTCACTCTCGCAAACTACGAACTAAGAAGGATAGGAGTTCAGTCTCCACGACAAGTAGTTGAAGTATTGAATAGTTGATTTAAACTCATTCTTGAAGCATTTGTTATTTGGCGTTTATGTACTCTTGACGGCGTGTTTCGCTGCATGTGTGCCATGAGTGGTTTGAGCATAGTTAGTGCTTGTGTGGTTGAATTGCTTAGGAGTAGGAACGTGACGACTTCCGTAGCGCCTTTGCATGAAGATCTACGAGCATGAACTTAGAACTCCTTGTGGTATGTGTGTTGTGGTACTTGCTAGATGGGGTGTGTGAGTGTTGGGTCATGAATGCTATATGATAGAATGTGTGAATGATTCGATGAGCTACATTAGACGTGGAAGTGGATATCCGTTGCCCCCAAGTCATTTTATCTTTGTAGTTTAAAACCCCTTTTCTTAGTTTCGTTTGATGATTAGCATAGTCACTTGACGTTGCTAGTTATCTTTGTTAACTTAGGAAACCAACCAACCAACCCCCCCTTTACTCGTTTTTAAGTGTGTGTATATATATGTACTCCTAGCCTAGTATATCAACCATTTTGTGCGTAGACGCTTAGGAAGATCCCTCTTCTCATTGGACGACCCCAATTTGCCACTATCTACCTAGTTGTAGAAAGTAAGCATTGAGGGCTTATAAATTATCTTTTGGCGCGCGGGCGCGACGACCGCCCGCGCCTGTCAGTCCGTGACCGGCCAATGGTGCTTTGTCGGTTAAACTTTGTTTGCTTGCTACGGGTGAATCGCTAGTCCGAATAGGGAGTTATAGTAGTCAATTTTGTAGTACTCAAGAATAAAAATCATATGGAACTAGCCTTGAATGCTAATTGTTCTTGATCATTCTCGGACTAAGGAACCACTCCTCGGACCACAATTCACAAATTTCTCCTTTGGCCGTCTTGAACTCCGAAGCTTCCTATCTTTGGCTTGAATATCCTTTTACCATGTATTGATTTTTGTGGCCTTCATTCTCTACCATTCTAATGTGAATGACCTCGGCCTCTTCTACCATCCTTGCGAATGGCCTTCGATCTTCTACCGCCCTTGCGACCGGCCTTCACATAGAATGTAACCAAAAAGTACTCATGGGCGACCTACTAAAGATGATCACAAGGAAAATACAAGATGTCCATTAGTACCAATTAATTCTACAAAATGCGGGATTCAGACAAGAAAACCAAACATGGCCGTCTAAACCCCTTGTCATGTAAACTCGACTAATACTAGCAATCCACTAACTAAAACTAACTAAAGTGTATGCCAAATACAATGGCTAACGCACTCAAAATGAAACTGATCAGACTCCCTACACTTAAACCTTTACTCGTCCTCGAGTAAATCTAAGAAAAGAAAAAGAATCAAGCGAAATGTAGCATGCAAGCATAAGTTAACCACATCATTCAATGCATCCCAAGCTACCCTAGTTCCCCCAAAGAAGTTAAAATCCTCATAACTCTCACACTCCCCGAAGATCCTGAAGTAACATATCCACCCAAAATAAAATGTGGAAAAAGTTAAGCCAAAAAGATAAGTGTCGAGCTAGCTTACTTTTCCCAAAATGATCCCAAAGCAATCAAAGAGTCATCTCCAAAAACAATCCACCACTATGTAAGCATGCATTCAACCTAGTTTTTTTTCTCTCAATTTCTCTCATTTTTCCTAGGAGCCCTTTTGGGTTTTCATCCTAGCTTTAACACAAAAAGGGTACTCACTTCTCACATTTTTCAACACGACCTCTCACTTTTTCCTAGACTCGTAAGTCTAGCTGGGCCAAGCCTCTCACTTTTACCTAGGTCTTTAGACCTATCCGGGCTTACCATATGTTACCCAAGTCGCCCTTTTGGTTTTCAACTTGTCCGGGTTTTTAATTTTTTTTCATTTTTCAAAATTTTCAAAAGGCTCTTAGAAGAGCTATTAGCTACATAAAAACAACTAAAAATCATAAGTGCTATCCAATCCCCTAGGCTCCCCATACTTAAAGCTTGCATTATCCTCGATGCACATACAAAATCAAAGAATATATGTCAAGGGAAAGAAATAGGAAAGCACTTATAATGAAAAAGGAACACTAAAATCTACCCTTGATTGCATAATCATGGAATGTAAAGAAAAAACTACCATCACCCTCAATATACTATCCATAACCTCTAATGATGAAAGACCTATCTAACCACTATCATGCACCACAAATTGAATAAGGACTTGAATCACAATGGAGAGTTAACTCATAGGTCTCAATGTTTGTGTTTCAAGGCTTTTGAGGGTAGGTGGGTTTTGGGTGGTACTTTGGTGGTGGTAGGGAATAAATGGTGATTGGGCGTTGTAGGAAAGTATGTGAGCTTCATGGGTCATGCACATCTACACGGTCCATGAACTTGGGGTTTGGTTCTCCTCCTTGTCAACCATTTTGAGCATCAAAAACCATGTACGTTTCATGGTTCATGAGTTGGACTCCCCATTTGCTCACCTTCCTCCAAGAACCATAAGCCTCCTACAAAACAAACATGCACACCAAGTGTAGTAGTGTCCCAAAAACAAAAAGAAAGCTACAAATGGGAAAACACGCCTTAAATACCAAGCTAATCTAAATTTCAAAGCTCAGGTTGCCTCCTGGGAAGCTCCGTATTTTTAAGGTCGTTGGCATGACCCTAATGTTATCCATATGGTGCGGGTTTGTACCCCATCACCTTGGACAACCAAAACTCAACAGGTGGGGGTAAGAATCTTCCAAGAGGAATATATAGTAGAGGTGGAGTTAAATTTATAGGGAATAGGTGGTTTGGAACCTTAGCATATTCAATTGGCTTCCCTCCTTTAAGGTTTCCAAAAATGTGGGAGTAGGTTCTATAGGTGGAGGTAAGGGTGCAAGTAAGTAATATGGAAAATTAAGTATAATCATGCCTTCATTGACTCACTCTCAACAAACTATTCCCCATCCCCTTTAGATTCATCTACCAAAATTTCACATTCAACTAGGGATGGTTCATTTTTGGAATATTGGGTTTCAAGTTGGCTCACCCTATTCATCAAATTAAGCACTTTCTCTTCAACTTTCTCAATACTTGAGAATAGTTGAGTTCCTAAATTGCTAATCTCACTAAGCACTTGTGATTGGAGTAAATCACTACTCATGGTCACATTAGCTATAGCTTGAAAAATTTCTACACAATATGATTTGGGGACCAATCATAGGGATTAGTTTTGGGGTATCTGTAAGTCGTTGAAATCAAACTATCTAACCTAACGCTGGTTTTACGATGCATTTCCATGACACAAATTCAAGTTACCATTAAACCTCGAATCTGGAGAGTCATGGTATAGGTAACAATCTTGATCCCCTAGGCCTTGGGAACCAACAACTCCTACCTCTCTCTCAATTTCGCTCATCCAAGAACAAGACTCCATAGGGTGGTCACAATGACATGTCCTACTAATTCTCGCTCTTTGAGCCATTCTTCTCCCATACTCACTCAACCTTAGGTAACACTCTATAGGATGATCGCAATGACACAACCTACAAAGTGCCCTTCATTAAGTGCTTTCCCACATTTTTTTCCTTTCTATTAAGATCCAACAAAGAAAACACACAAAATTCATAATCATAGTGCAAGAGTCTTCTGTTTTCACAAAGAACTCAAGCAATACCTACTCCGGAAAAAAAACAAGAAAAAGATAAAAGCAATACTAATTACTCACTACAAATTATGCTCAACTAATACTCGAACTAAAAACAATCCCCAACAAAGGTGCCAAAATTCTTGACCTGCCTCTACCCGGCGGTCGTTAAAACACGTGCGGAGGACTTATGGGTCAAGAAGATAAAATTTATAATTCTACACCCGTTCTCACTGCTATGCTACGAGGGGTAGTAAGTGGCAAGCCCTAGGTTTGTCCACAATGATGCTAGGGCTCAAGTGCTAGTTAAAACACAAGTAAAAGGAATGAGTGAAAGGAACAACTAGTAATGTAAACATGCAATTGGGAGGGGGGTTTGGTATTTTCAACTAACAACTACAAATCATGAAATTAACAAACGAGTAAACTATTTATACGAGGCACTTGGGAACCATTTAGGAACATGGTAGTTCTAATGCTTCAATCCTTGATTCATTCACATAAAGACTTACAAAAGACCTATCATTGTTCACAACACGTAATATGGCCGATGGCATAGACTTTCACATCCCTGTCATGGTGGGTGCACTCGCAACCCTCCATCGGCACTGCCATCATAATTAGGAGAGTACAACGAGGTCCAACCATCATTGAAGGTATGTTTCTTCCCCGTGCTATTACATCACGGGCTTTCACTACGAATGCAACTACTCCTCCTGGGTCCTATATACGCTAGGCTCAAGGACCGTAGGCACCTTATCTGTGATACTTGGGTTTCAACACAACACCTAGCTTGCTAATATTAGCTATCTCTACGCACAACCTCTCAGACAACTGTTAGGAAGTCAGCTAAAACTAGTGTGATGACAAATAGGTTAGAGCATTCTCAAATCCCTCGTGCACACACCCATGTAGACGCTTTCTCCCCTACCCATTCTAACATCCAGGTTTCTCTTCCCAAGAGGGAATCAATATTTGCACCATACATGAATACATCCCAAAGTGTGTGCTTATATGTGGTGTACTATTCATTCAATTATAACATTCAAGGACAATCACAATAATATCATAAACACAAAGATAGGATGAATATAATGAATCTCATAAAGAAAATAGAACATACCAAGTGCCAAAATGAATGCCAAGCCAAAAATCTACTCTAAAAAGGTTATATCCATGTAAAATATTAGGTTATAAGCCATGGATCTAAAAAATAAGATGAAAAGAAAAAGATAAGAAAAAAAAGGAAGGAGAAGAAGAACTCTCCTCTTCCTTCTATCTAACCAGAAAGAGAAACTAATCTACATTATGCCTAGTTCTTCTCTACTTTGAGTTTAGTAGAAGACTAAGACTCCTATATAAAGTATTAGGAGATTGGGTCTAAAGATAGGCCTAAAATAGGCCAACTTAGGACAAAACTCTTGTCACTATTTCCCTTTAGCGCTGAAACCTTCTCAAATAAACTACTTAAATACATGAATATTCTAGAGCTTAATTATAGTGAGTTATATAGAGATCTAAAATACAAATATTTTGATATATGGTAGAGGGGAATTGGATGAAAATTGAGAGAGTTATGACCAAAATGGTCAGCCAACAAGGTTATACGGACCGACACAGATGTCATGGTCCGTGAAGCATGCAAGCACGGGTTGCCAGATCTAGTACGGTCTGTGAACATTCATCGTCACGGGCCATGTGGGTTTTCATGGGTCATGAGCAACGTGTGGTTTTTCTCAGAAATCTTCTCATGGCCCGTGAGGGTTTTCACGGACCGGCTCCATACTTAGCCAAATTGTGGTTCTTCATCTTCTTACTTCATGGCCCGGTGCTTTTGTCATAGCCTGATGCCTTTACCTCGTGCAGGTCTTCACAAAACCCTTGGAACACTTGTGTAGTGTGGTCCGTGTTCTTAGTCACAGGCCATTGGTGCTTGACCATAGGCGGTATGTGACCGGCCACTGGTGCTTCATCGGCTGAACCTTATTTGCTTGCTACGGGTGAACCGTTAGTCCAAATAGGGGGGTTCTAGTAGTCTATTTTATAGTACTCAAGAAGACAAATCTAATGGGACTGTCATTAAAGGCTAATTATTACTGGATCATTCTCAGACTAAGGCAACACTCCTCGGACCACCATTCACCATTTTCTCTTTTGGCCGTCTTAAACTCCGAAGCCACCTATCTTAGGCTTCAATCTCCTTCTACCATGTATTGATGTTCGTGGTCCTCATCTTCCACCATTATAATTTGAAATAGACTTCGCCTCTTCTACTATCCTTGCGAACGGCCTTCAATCTTCTACCGCCCTTGCGAACGGCCTTCGCATTGAATGAACCAAAAAATTAGCCACATGTGACATACTAAAGATGATCACAAGGGATATCATAGAGCCTGCAGATAAAATATTTTCATTAGTACCAATTAAGTCTACAAAATGCAGGATTTAGACAAGAAAACCAAACATGGTCGTTTAAACCCCTTGTCACGTAAACTCAACTAATACTAGCAATCCACCAACTAAAACTAACTAAAAAGTATACCAAATGCAACAGTTAACGCACGCAAAAATGAAATAGATCATCCATGTAAAAAGAAAATAATTAGGCCAACTAAGAGGTTAGGACATTTAAAAATAGGGGGAGTCTCCGTTTTGAACTATAAAAATTTGCCCAAAAAATGTGATGACCCTGGAATGTTTTCTATCCCCATCTCTTTAGGTGGTAAACTTTTTGAAAAGGCCATGATAGAGTTAATCGCATCCCTCAATGTGATCCTATGTAGTCTATATGAACGCTATAAATTGGTGAGCTTAGGGAAACTAGAGTGATTGTCAAACTCGCAGATCATTCCCAAGCTAGTCCACGTGAGCTAGTAAAGGATGTGATGGTGTGACTTGACATGTTGGTTTTTCTAGAGGACTTTTATGTCCTAGACATAGCGAACGACGGTAGTGCATCCCCTATACTTTTGGGTAGAACTTTCCTTAAAACATATAGGCATAAAATTGTGTCCACTTGGGAACCTTGACTCTAGAAGATGAGATAGATAAAGTGGAATTTGATATCTATAAATCTAGGCTTGATTCAAAAAATTCTTCTCTATGTGCAAAGGTGTAACCTTATGTGATGAGCATGATGAAACCTCTTGTGTTACCAATGAGCATGAACATTTAGATAAAATCCCATTTTGATGACATTGTTGATGAGTCCGATGAATTGCACGATGCTATGGATAATATGTATGTGCTAGATTATTTTTCCATGATAACTAGCGTGCAGTGGGAAAGGGAGAGAATCAAGGGTTTAAAACCACCTCGACCTCCCCCTTACCCCAATGTAACATTCACAGACTCAATTCTAGTGAGGTACATAGATTCATTTCCTATCACAGACAAGAGGTCTGAAGGTAAGGATGGCTCGTTGTGGAGACTCTCCACAACTATGTCAACGTGGGTGGGGCCGCCAATGGAAATTCCATGGACCCGTAGGTAGGCATCTCTAGATAGACTTGCATGAAAAATAAATTAGTCATGAGGACGACGATGAATATACAGTGTTTCTTTTTGCTTTCGTGTTTTGAGTAATGATAAGATGGATTTTGCATGTTTGCAATGAGGATTTTTGAGATGAAACGCTTGTTGGTTTGAAAATTTGAGTTCGAGACTCATGATTTTGTTTGAATAGAATTAAATTTGATGGGTGACATAGTCTTTCAAGAAAAAAGAGGGAAAAACTAAGGATTAGGTTAAAATTTGGCAATCCTGTGCCAATGCCGGACACGGTCCGTGCCAAGGGCCTAGGTTTGTGGCAGGAGAGTTGGCGCAAGGGGATGCCTCATGCCAAGTAGTTTGGCGCAAGGGTTTGATTCGTGCCAAGAAGTTTGGCGCAAGGCTTTGGTCCGCGCAAACCATCTTCTGCACCGATCTTCTATTTTCCATTGCTAAATTGTCACAAAAATGCAATTTTTCAAAAATTATGAACTTCCAACCCAAAAATACATTTTTGGTTCAAAAATTTTGAGATTCCCTAATTCCTTAGGATTTTTTATGCAAACAGTACTTCGTACATTCCTAGGAATTAATTGATTTGTACTACTGTCCCATAATATGCAATTTTAAAAATCTCATTCTTATCCTAATTGTACCTCTCTCTCTTATCACCAAGGCTAAAATTCTAAATCCATAGTACACTTCTTCACCTAATTTCATCATTTGACACATTCTTTCTTCTTAAGAAACACTCACACAGACTCTTTGTGAAACTAAAAAAAATGAAGCTTTTCTTCCAAAAATTAGGAATTCTTGGTTCTTCTTGTGGGGATCTTACAATTCTTAGCTTCAAATTCCAGGTAATCCACTGAACTCTTTGTTTATATGTTTGATTGACATTTTGGTGGTGTTATAAAAAGCATGATTTTTTAATAAGTGTGTGTTGGTGAGATAAATGTTTGGGCTTACATGTATGATCATGTGTTCAAATAAGTTTTGGGTGATTGATGTGCTACTGTGTTTGAATGATATGTTCTTCATGTATTGGGTGATTTGGGGAGAAGATGAATCTTGGTTGCATATGTCTTATTGATGGGTTGTTGATGACTTACATGAAATTATTGTTCAATGAGGATGTTCTTGTTTAAATGACCTTCATGCTTAGATTATTATATTTTGGATGTCTAGGCTATTTGAGTAGGATTTACTTATTGAATGACAATGTGAGCTATGCCTTGTTTTGAAGATCACATTACCATTTTTTGCCTCATTTTGTTAGAATGCCACCCAAAAGGAATACTCAGAAGACGGGAAAGTCCACTCGGGGTGAGTAGAGAAAGAAACCAGTGAATGGTGTAGACCATGAACCGGTAACTCCTACCCTTCGAAACCCCACCATTGTGACCGATGATTTTATGGGACTATCCAATATTTTTCGTTATTGCAGCACGGAGGTGGAGGAACTTGAGAGAACCAAATAGAAGTATACTAGAGACTGGCTTTGCATGCAAAGACATCCGTTCTAGGCTTACTCGAGCATGTGACCTATCTCTTGAGTTGAGTAGGTCTAGAGGGGCTTTTAGAAAAAAATTCTAAGACATACATCAGGTGGACCCTAAAGTTCCTAGCTTCTCTTTTGTCGGTTATGGATGAGAATGGACACAAAGTGAGCAAAATAAATCTTGACGACAAGGAATATTAGATTACACAATGGGAGATAGCTCGTGTCTTTGGTTGGAGGTACGAGAGAGATCCCTAGGACTCACCGTCAAGGGGTTTTTTCTCTTGGGAACTTTTGGAGGAAGCTGACAAGGACTGATCGGAAGAATGTATGCAAGAGCACTACTTTGGTTCTTCCGGCATTTCATTACATTCACCGACTATTGGCAATAAGGATTTCCTGGCCCGGTGAGCTAACACTATGTTCGGGTTCAGATGTTCATTGCTTTTGGGCTATGACTCCCGAGGGTAACGTCTACCTAAACCTAGTTTGGAACTTTGTACGTGAGTGCACAATGATGGGGAAAGAAAGAATGATAAGATAGCTATGGGCGGCATGGTAGATCTATTAGCATAACACTTAGGGCATCCGGTCACACAAAGAACATTGGCTAACTTAGGATGATCGAGTACAAGGTATAACGTCGAGAAGTCAGCCAAAGCTTCCATGGTGGGACCTATAACATCCAAGGGTAGATGTATGGCTTTATGGTGGAGCGAGCACTTGTAGTTTCTTGGTACTTCCACAGCCGGAGTGCACCGCCATCAACCATGACACATGCTTGGATGACCTATTTATTGAGCCAGACCAATGCTTTGAGAGAGAGTTCTATAGAGTCTTTGCCACCCCAGAGATATATATTGAGGAGGCCGAAGTTGGAACATCTTCGAGAGCACACATAACCACTTTTGCCTATCCTCATACATCATTGATCGATTGAAAGAACTAGGGAATCAACTTTCGAGTTTGACCCTAGTGTTGAAAGAGGTGGTCCAAGCAATAGGAGGAGTGAGGATGCAAGTGGAGGATCTTAGTTCGAGGAGGGATTGCATCAAGGGTGTGCTTCAAGCAATATGATACCTTGATAGGAGCTTCACTAGTCACGATGAGGAGGAAGGCCCTTTGGGGCTGCAAGAGTGAGTGTCACTATTTCTCCCAACCTTACGTATGTTTTGACATGATTTTTGTTGCATTGGAAACCATGCATCAGTTAAGTGTGGGGAAGGGAGTAGTGAGCACTTAGGGAGTTTCCTTCTTAGATTTCCTTGGTGAATTTTCATGTTTATGTTGTTAGTTTTTCTTGATTGTTGGTGATTTTGTTTTTGGATTGTTGAGGGGTGATTTTGGATGGATATTTGGTGGCATGACATTCTATGCTAGGGTTTCTAGTTTCCATGTGGTAGGTTGTTTTAGCTTTTTGTGGTGTGCTTTTGTTTTGATCTTATCTCTTATAGTATGAAGCCCACTTGGGAATTGAATGTTAGCCTAGCGGTTGAAGTCTAGTGCTACTACCATGAGGTCATGGGTTCAATTCCCACCAGGGCAAGGGTAGGGGAGGGATTTTATTGGGGGCTCATTAGAGTTATTACCCAGTTTTTTTTTAAAAAAAAGCCCACTTTTGGGGGAAATTTGTGCTACATAAAAAAAAATTTGATGAAAAGAAAAAACAAAAACTCAGACAAGTCAAAAACCCGAAAGGGCGACTTAGGTAACATTGGGACAATCCCAAATAGGTTAAAAGACCTAGGTTAAAATGATTGGCTAGGCCCGGCTAGGCTAATAAGCCTAGGTAAAAATGAGAGGCCGTGGGGAAAAAGGTGAGAATTGAGTACCATTTGTGTGTTAAAGCTAGAATGAAAACCCAAAAGGGGTACTAGAAAAAATGAGAGAAATTGAGAGAAAACAAAATATTAGGTTGACGATACATTTGACTCCTTGGTTGTAACTAGGTTGAGAATCATAATTTATCCCTATATTACAACTAGGTCAACGGCTCTTGGATTTCCTTGGTGGATCATTTTTTAAGTCGACTCTTTGATTGCTTTGGGAAAAGTAAGCTAGCTTTACACTTATCTTATTGGCTTACCTTTCTCCACATTTTATTTTAGGTGGTTAGATTACTTATATTCTTCGGGGAGTGTGAGAGTTGTGAGATTCTTACTCTTTTTGGGGGAAACATGATAATCTAGGAATAAGTGGGATACCTCGGTTAACATAGGCTTGTACGTTACATTTTGCGTAATTCATTGTCTTGTCTTTGTTTACTCGAGGACAAGCAAGCGGTTATGTGTGGAGAGTCTAATATGCTTCATTTTGAGTGCGTTAAGCATTGCATCCGAACTAGTTTTTAGCATATTTTGTTTGGCGGATTGCAAGTATTAGTTGAGTTTACATGACAAGGGGTTCAGATGGCCATGTTTGGTCTTATTGTCTAAATCCAGTGTTTTATAGACTTAATTAGTACAAATTGACATCTTCTATCCACGAGCTCCTAGATCCTCCATTTTATCACCTTTAGTAGGTTGCATGTGGGTACTTTTTGGTTACATTCTATGTGAAGGCCGTTCGTAAGGGAGGTAGAAGATATTCAAGGCCATTTGCAAGAGCGGTAGAAAAGATCAAAGGCCATTAACCTCTACAATGGTAGTAGATTGAGGCCATAAACATCAATACGTGATAGAAGGAGATTGGAGTCAAAGATAGGTGGCACGGAGATTAAAGCAAACAATGAAGAAATGGGGAATTGTGGTCCAATGAGTTGTGCCAAATTCTGAGAATGGTCCGAGAAGTATTAGCCTTCAAGTATGATTCCATTGGATTCTCTTTCTTGAGCACTACAAAATTAACTACTAGAACTCAAATATCGGACTAACGGTTCACCCGTAGCAAAAGAAATAGGTTCAGGCGGCCAAGGTACCACGGGTCGGTGCGGGCCGTTCATGGTCAAGCACTAACGGTCTGTACTAGAGGGGTCGTCCTGCGCCAATAGTTCTAGTATGATGCAATGGCATGACCCGCGCCATATCCCAAGGCCTGTGCAACACGAGTTTGAGACTCCGCTAAAAAGATGGCTAAGTATGGTCGCGGACTGACCCATTCACGATGGCCCGTAATTCCCCTTTCTTGAATATCATTCAAAAAAATTCTTTCCGTTTTCGTTGATGACTTGCCTAACAACAAAAATAATACGTTCCAAGTTCAAGATGCCAAGACCAGCCTACGACCCACGCCAAAGTCTGTACCCTGCACCAAACTTCTGAGCGGAACAAGCCTCCAGGACACGGCCCGCGCCAAAGCACGAGCCCTGTGCTAAACTTCTGAGTAGATCGTGACTCCAGACCATGGCCCGTGCCATATCTCACGGTTTGCACCAGAGCTACGGGCCACATCCCACGCAAGATGAAGGAGCACACCCCGCGCACGATCGTGTAGCCCATGATATATACTTGGTCCAGACCGCACCATCCGTAATGGCCCACGCTGGCGGCGGCTGAACTAGGGTCTTCGCATTTTTTTGGCCTATTTTGGGCCTATTTTTAGGTAAAATCCCCTTTTTCTATGTATATGACCTTAGTCTACTAGGTTAAACATGTACAAAGTAGATTAGTTCATTAGGAGAGCACGTTTAGAGAGAGAAACATTTTACCATTTTCTTTTCTTTTTTCTTTTGAGTTCATCCTAGATGTGGAATTCAAATCCATATTTGAATTCCATATCTATGGACTAGTTTCCATAGCTTGGGGATAATTGCAGCGCATGTTTTAACTTATGTTTTGTGAGATTCATTAGATTCATCCTATTATATATTTTCATGATATTACTATGATTGTTATTGAATGTTTTAAATGCATTAATAGTACACCACATTGGAAAACACTTTGGGTTATATTCATGTATGGTGCAAATATTGATGCCACATTAGGAAGAGAAACCTGAATGTTAGAATGGGTAAGAGAATACATTGCGTCTGCATGAATGTGTGCATGGGAGACCCAATGAATGCTTTGACTTATTTGACATCGCACCAGTCTTAGCTGATTACGTAAAGTTTTTCAATAGGTTGTGGGTAGAAATAGTGAAAAAGTAGAAAGCTAGGGTTTTAAGAGGCCTTAGTATCATAGATAAGGTGGCAACGACCCTTGGGCCTAGTTGATAGGACCCAAGGGAAGTAATGCATTCCTGGTGGAAGCCCAGGACATAATCCCATGGGGAAGAAATAGACCTACAACAATGGTCGGACCTTGTTGTTGATGCGCCCCAATTTACTATCGTCGTAGGTGATCGGAATTTGCAAGACAAAGCCCTGAAGGTTTCTGAGTGAGGGAGGGCAGAGGCTCTGATGGCCAAGTAAGAAAATAGCTTACAAGAGTGTAATTAGGAATGAATAGTTGAGTGTGTAGGGTTACCTTTAGCCTTTATGTATGTAGGCAAGTAGGGCAACTGTTTTGTTTGCTTGTGGAGCAAGTACACTCACCTTGGGCCAGCCCAAAAGACTTTACCCAAAGGGCAAAAAAAGTTATGGACTGGTTGGTTGGCCGTATAGGTACTTGGGCCCATATGGATTTACACATTATCATTTATACTTCCCTAATTACAATGGCGACACCGATGGAGGGTTGCGAGCGCACCTGACGTGTAGGTACGAGGAAGCGTATGCCATCAGTCACATCACATGTTGTGACCACTATATTAGGTTGTTTAGTAAATCTTGTATGTGAATGAATCGATTATCGAAACATTAGGTTAATTACGTCGCACAATGAATCCCCAAGTCCTTAGTTAATTAGATTACTTGTTTTACTTTATGCTTTGTAGTTGTTAATATGATAATCCAACCCCCCCCCCTCCTTTGTGTTTGCATTTACTAGTTATTTCTTTCACTCGTACGGATTTATGACCCATACGAGGTTGTGTTTTTAGTTGGTACTTGAGTCCTAACATCTCTGAGGACAAACCTAGGGCTTGCCGCTAACTACCCTCTAGGTAGCGTAGCAGTGAGAACGGGTGTAGAATATAAATTTTATCTTTTAACTTTCCACACAAAGCCTTTGCTCGAGTTAATTCTAAGCTACGGTTTTTAACGACCCTGGGTGGAGGTCTCTAAACTTTTCTAAGGGTTCAACTAATCCTATTCGCAAATAATCATTGAAATCAAGAACATAGAAATCAAGAAATTTCCATTTTGCATGTAGTTAATCGCACCTATTTTGTTCAAACAAAGACACAAATTTGACTTAGTTATACCCAGGATTGTTGCCGGTGGATCTAGAATGGGGCACATGTGATGAACCTCCTGTTGCCATTTTTACTCTACCGGTAGTTACTTGAAGAATCTAGGGAACCGATCTACTCTCCATACTCGGAAAGGTTTTTTAGGGTTTTTGAATTGAGTGTGAATGAGGAAGATGCTCGATTTAGGGTTTGTTGTTTTTAATATACAGAGCATCTTCCGAGTTTGAAAGTTGATCGATACCTATTATAAAAAGGACAAAACATACGTTCCAAACTCGTAAATAGGAATTCGGCTCTTCATATCGAGAAGCCAATTTGGGCTCTAGACTCGGAAATAAATTTAATAAGAAAAACAAATTGCTTGTTTTTTTACCCGAAGAGGGCTGAAATCTGGCCCAAACTCGGAACCTTTTCGAGATCAAAAAGGAATTGGGCTCAAATGATTCATTGGGGCCAATGGAGTAATAGACATGGAACCAATTCTTGGCCTTTTTTTTGAAGAGATGAGAAAAATCCAAACTCGGAAATGCATCGGCCCTTATGGTAAAATTTAGAAAAAAATTATTTTGAAGACCATGTATTTCTTTTAAATTAATAATATGAAGTATTTTCAAATCACAATGGACTAAGTTTTAAACAACGAAGCAAAGTTAAACTAATCAAACAAACTTCTACTTGCTCATAATCCATATTGTCAATTGTAACAAATTTCTTAAATATTAATCCTAACACGTCTTCACACTCGGACTTGGAAACTACTTGTAGGGATTGGCTTGGGAGCATCGTATGGGGTGATGAAGGCCAACTATCTAGCTCATGATGTTGGTTTCCCGATGCATCACCATACCATGAATTCAGGTTACCACTAATCCTGAATTGGGAGAATCATAGTGTGGGTACCATTCTCGATCCCATTGGCCTTTGGAATAAAAAACTCATATCATATTCACTCAACTATGAACAAGAATACGTAGTGTGGTCGCAATGACATATCCTAAAAAGTATCACTCGTTGAGTCTCTCTTCTCCACAATTTTTAATAAAACAAAAAAAAAGAAAAACACACAAAATTCGGAATCATAGTGCAAGTGTTCTCAGTTGAAACCAAGAACTCAATCAATACTTACTGAAAATAGCAAACACACAAAAGGGCACAAGCCAAAATACAATAACATAAAAAAGAAAAAGAAAATACAAGCTACTCTACCAACTAATTCTGCTAGCTAACATCAAATAAAACTAGTGTCCCCGACAGCGGTGCAAAAATTTTGACCTGCACTCCATGGGGTCGTTTAATTCCCACTAGATGCAAGAGATCAAAGATAGAATTTATAATTTGTTTCTCATCTACTCACTGTTAATTACTATAAGGTCACTGGTGGCAAGTCCGGGGTTATCCACAGAGACACTAGAATTTAAGATTTAGCTTTACACAACCAACGATCGGGCATCACCCCTTTGTGTGTCAGGAATAGCTAATACTAAAAACGATAATGGGGGGGAGGGGGTTGTTACTAACAAACTACATGCATGCAATCAGTGAGAATTAAACTATGATTAACTAGTCTTGGGGTTATTTGTGTAACATGACTGATTAAAAGATTTGGATCCTAGAATCTATCATA
This sequence comes from Rubia yunnanensis, assembly GCA_037428765.1. Lineage (NCBI taxonomy): Eukaryota > Viridiplantae > Streptophyta > Magnoliopsida > Gentianales > Rubiaceae > Rubia > Rubia yunnanensis. The sequence goes on from CM075068.1 coordinate 70,225,133, forward strand.
TTCAAACATATAAACCTATTCTCATGTGTATGTCACATAGTGTGGAGATGGTTGGAAATTTACAATGCCTTCCACACAAATTTTTGGCTCCCTTCAAAACCATCCCACCACATCCCTAGTTATCCTTCCAATTCCGCATTTCATCCCTGTCATCTCACTCTCAGTGCTAACGTACCCCTACATAAAGGATGTAAGCCTTGCGTAGGTAGCATGGGAGGTCATCACCGTACCTCTCAAAGTTATATTTTTAAGCCATGATGCTTCCTATCTACAATTAATAGATAATGGCAAGTCGGGGTCGTCCACGAGAAGAAGGATCTTTCCAAGTGTTTAAACATATATAGGAGAAAACATACTACATGTAAGCACACACACACACATACATATATATATACATATACATATAAGCATGTAAATGGGGGGTAATTTTGGTTGGTTTTTGTCCTAAGTTATGAAATTAAAGACAAGTTAACTAATCAAGCACATTAAATATGCAAAGCATGCAACAACAACTAAAAGGTGATTAAACCAACAATTAACGGAACCTTGGGCGCAATTGACTTCCACTTCCAAGCCTCTTATCCATCATTGAACAATAACCTATTTGCTACTTTTGCTATTTGTTGTGAAGACTAAACTTCTATCCTTCTTAGATAGTATTTTGCAAGAGTGAATTCGACATCTCTTGCCAAACCTCACCAATGAATCCCTTAGTCGAAACACGACTAAGAGTATCCCATTGATAGCATTGAGCACGAAGAATCAACAAGCTTTGCAACACTTATAAACACTACACCGTGTCTAAGCATTTAACCAATTCATGCATTTACACAAGATTAGTCAAGAACGATCGACATTCATAGACTTCTCTCATTTGCTACAAGCAACAAACATGACAAAGAGTTCAACATTATCATATTCATCTAGCAATTATCAATCCATCAACACAATCAAAAGCTCTAAATCATACTCATGGATTCCTATCAAGAAAAGGGGAAATCAACATATTTCCCCAAACCCTAACAAGTATATCATACAAGTACTTTATATACTCAAGCTTTCAAGGACATTAATGACATTAAAAAACACATTCAATACTCCATAAATGCATAATAGTAAGAGTATTAAGTAGGCTACAAATGGTTCTTAAGACATGGGTTTGGAATGGAAGCCTTGGTCAATTGCTCCCAAGAACTAGATTAGTTAATACAAATCATACTAACATCCATAAATAAAATACATAGAGAAATATAGAGAGAAAGAATGAAAAAGATGAAGAACCTAGGCTTTTTTGAAGAGGAAATTCGGCCAAGAGGATAAGGATATGAAGTGGGTGGCCAAACATTATTTTTATAGTACAAGAGGGAGGAAAAGAAAAGCAAAAATAAAAAGTGTAGCAGACTCCCGAACGGGCAGGAATGGTCTCGCCTAGGCAGGAATGGCCTCGCCCAGGCGGGCTGCCCATTTTAACCCTTTTGTCGCCTTGCCTTCAAATCCTCGATTCTTTTTTTCTGCAATCTTCAATCTAGTCTTCAAATCTTCAAATTCTTCAGAATGTGGTCTTTAATGGTCTCCAATCTTCAAGTCTCGATGTTCTTCCTTTGTCACACAAAATCCACTTAGAAAAAGGTAAAAAAGCATAAGGTCGCTCTTACCTCTCCTAAGAGAATTTCAAGGTAAAACACAAGCTCTTGATAACAAAAGAGCACAAAAGTGATCCCAAAAAGTACTAAAATATGCACATAAAATGGACACATCATAGCAACGTTAGATGCGGGAGTAAAGACAATATGTCAGCACTCCAATATGGACACGAACCCTGGGCCTAGAGAGGAAAAGGAATTGGCATCTCGTGATGACTCTAGGGTTTATATAACCCTAGTCTCTAGAATCAGCGAAGAAATGACCGAGGAGGAGGCAAGATCATTTGTAATACCCATCGATGAGGAAAAAACTTACTGGTGCGATCTATACCTAATTAGCCATCCAAATAGTAAGGGTGAATACGAGAATGATCCCGAGCGAGAAATTGCCGAATGAGTGGTTGGCCCCTTTAATTTTTAATATATTTAAGAATACAAATTCTATTGAGAAAATTAAAATGTTTTATTCAAAACTCCTGCATGTGCTATATTAAAACAGGAACAATTAGAAGGCTTGCTCAGTGCCACGGGTAAGCATAACATCCTCTGCGAGGCTACTAACAAACCCGATCACCCAGGGCGTGCATGAGGTGTTGGATTATTCTTATCACAGAGAGATGTGTTTGGAATTCTCCAGTCCTACAACAAGGTTAAACCATCCTATGTTCACGTGTTGCAAAAGGAAGAGCTCCTACGAGACAAAAAGATTGAGGAACAAGATATCTTGATCTGCAAGTTAATTGAACACACCGATCTTCCCGTACCTAACACTTTAGCCAATTTAACACCGGGTTGGACTTCCCCGCCTAGAGGATTGTGCCACTCAGCGGGAAATGTTGAGGTTAATCACAATCCTATTCTACTTCATCCAGGAGATGAAGTCAATAATGTTGACCTTGCCATCATGTCCGCCGAAAAAAAGGTCCAGTTTTTTAATTTTTAATCCAAATCCATACTCCCTCTGTCCCAGCTCAATTTGCAGAGAGAGGAAGATGGTGTTATTTTTCTACAGTGAAAAGCCAGAAAAAACTGACAGAAATCAAGTTTGACAAGACAAAAAGTTAATGGGTAATAGTGACATGCTTAAGGTTAATTACAAATATTACACACTAATATCACTTTTCATATTTACAAAACTTTCCACTACGCCTTTAATAAACGTTCATTACAAATCTAATTTTAAAAAACTGCATTTCTAAAACCTCCACTTCATCGTCTTCAACCAGATCTAGAACCAACATTGAGCCAAAAAAAACCCCCACTCACAAGTGCTCGGATTTGGAAAAAAAAACACAGACAACACTAGTCTAAAACAAAAAAAATAGAAATCCTGCTAAATAGCAACAACAAAGGAAATCATCTTAAACATCATCTCCGACACCAGATCTGAAAACAATACCTAAAAATGCTCAAATCAAAATCACGGTTCCTTAGGCTACATTCAAATAAAAAACTACTCATCAGTATAAAAACCCAACCTAAAAGCTTAGAAAACATCAAACATGCTCAAATCGAAGCAATAATATTACCGAATAACACAAATTCTTCAACATTCAAACCATTTTTAACATTAAACAACCTTTATACAACCAAATATGAGAAACCATCAACAATTTCCCCATTATTAACCAAAGTTGAACCAAAAAACAAGTAAAAACCTTAATGAACGCAAGAGGGTTGACCATTTAACCAGAGATTAACGAAAAACACACTTGAAAACATATAAATTTGAAGTACAGATTAGGTATGAAACCCTCAAATTTTGAAAATGGGAAGAAATTTACGAACAAGCAAAAAAATAGCAAAAACAAGAAGAGCATATTGAGAGGATTTGAGAGAGGTGAGGATTTAGATCCGAAAAGAAAAAGAAGATTCGAGAGAGGTAATGATTCTGGGAGGATTAGAAAAGGAAGAGAGAGAGAGAGAGGGAGGAATGATATGGTTAAAGAGAGAGGGAGAGACGCAGATAGGTACTGGAAAAGTGAAGAGATGCATTGGGAAGTATGGATACCAGCCTAATCTTATCCCTTAAACCCTAATTACCAGCCCAAACCCAATGCCATTTCAACCAATATAAGGGGTAAAAATGGAATTTTAGGGCAAGTCAACTTGGCCTTTTTTGGTAAAAATCAGAAATTGCAATTTGAGATGGGTTACCTCTAAATAGAAAGTGTGCAATTTAAGCTGGGATAGAGGCAGTATGATTGACCTTTGTTTGACATAATTATTTCTTTTTTGTTCTAGACATCACATTTGTGTGAGATGTATGTTGATCAAGCGAACAAAGGTACACCAATCCACATTGCCGATGGTATTCTGCACGAGTCAATGCGACATCATCACTCTGTCCCAATTCGAGATGAGATATCTAGAGTCTCACTGGATAAGCCAATTGTCCTCAACGCCCTATTGCCAATAACAGATGGTCACTACAAGCACAAGGGAACCGCTTAAGGACTTTTTCTCATGTGGCCTCGTCACCTAATCTACGTGGAGCCTACAAAGGATCGTCATTTGAAGGTCAAGCCTAAAACGCACCCAAAATTGTAGACAAGACACCGAAGAAGGCTAAGCCCACACCAACAAGGGCACAGGTTTTGAAGGATTCACCGCACTTTGTTAGAGTTTTGTATGATATGATGGGCGGACACCAAGTCAACTATACCTACTCCCTCTCTCTCTATACGTGTCTTACTTCACTATTCATTAATAAAGTTGATATATTTTGCATTGAAGAAATATATAAATATACAAATATGAAAATTATCATATGACATATTGCTAGACTCATCGTAAATTATATTTTTAGAATATATAATTTTTAGAATTTATTTTATACATAATTTAAGATATTCAAATTTTAAAATTATTAATGAATAGTGAAAAAAGAAGAGGTAAGACAGTTATAGAGGGATGTGGGGAGTACTCATTTTTGGGCAATTAATGCGTATTCGGTCAAAAGAGGGAAATAATTGCCCCATGGGCTGACTTAGAATACCTGTGGAAGTGTGACCAAGTCAATCAAACCCTAATGTCCTTATACGTTTTATAAGTACTATATACTTTCAAATTTTGATGGATTAATTTGCTTTAATATTTTTACAATTAAAATTTTCTCATTTTATTTCAAAGGTACATATATCATTTTTCCAACAAAAGGGGTAAGGGGTGGATAGGGTATCTGTGCCTCGTGATGGCACAAGAAATTGGAAACACAGTCAAAGAGCGAGTGGACTACATCCGCAAAAGTTTTGGACGAAAGGATAAAAAAATATTCATTTCACCATACATTAAGAGGTGATGGTAAATTTCTAATTTACTCAAAAACCTTATTTTTTGGACTATTTTTATGTATGACATTCTAGTTGGGACCATTGGAGATTAATATTTATTGTCCCGGAGAAGAACCGTGTTTATTGGATGGATCCTTTACATTATAAACTTTCTGGGTCATTTATAAGATTTTGGATTCTTTCGTCAGTTTTCCCACCGAATCTAGTACAAAGGGTTTGGAGATGTCGAGATCAAGGTGAACTTTTGTTTTAATGTTCACAATAACTTTTAGTTCTAAAATTCAATAGTTTTTATATGATTAATTATTTCTATTTATTTTGTATTGATCAGTACAAGAAACAAGCGAAGAACAGGGAGTCCGGGTATTACGTAATGTTATATGCGGCAGAGTGTCTTCAACAAATCTGTATGGATTATCTTGAAATCAACGACGTAAGATTTGAGTTACATCTTCTTCCATTATTTCCATGCTATAGCTTCATTTATAGGTTTATTTCACATATTATTAACACTCCCAAAATTCACAGATTTTCAAAGAGAATGAGAAGTCGTATTCACAAGCTGGTATCAACATGGTAAGATATTGCTTGGTTTGGAATATTGTTAATGCATGTTCCTCTTCTATTGGAATTCCAACGTAGCGGTGGTATAAGTAGCTAGCATATATGATGACATTTTCATTAGAAAAGAATTTGATAGATTTCTATTCCTATCTATTGATTGTTGCTTCCCTAGCGTAGTCTATAGATTTTTTATAGATAGTGTGAAAATGACATGTTTTTTTGTGTATCTTGACCTGGCATACGGGGATTTCATGTAGCCGGATTATATTTATAGCACATTTTACAAATGCGGTTCCGATGCCGGAACTAATTTCAGTTCTTCATAGTTTTATCCATGGATCTGAATGTATGTTAAGAGTTCAGAACTACACGGCCGAATCATCTGATCGTCAATAAATGAACCCAAACTAGTATTTGACAGATTTGGAACAGAAATGGTCTCCGACGCAGAAACTGCGGGGCCTTGTTCCAAGATCGAAACACAGCTAATTTCTGAGCTCGTAATTACGAATATGATCTGACACTTGAACATGGTTCCAAGTTTGAAACAATGCAACATTCCGAGCTTATAACTATTCATAAGATCCGACGCTTGAACACGGTTATGAGTTCAAAATGAAGCTTTATTCTGTGCTCTTAACGATTAATAAGGTCTGATGCTTCACTAGTGTTTCGAGTTTGGAATCTGGCAGAGGGTCCGACAGTTTTACCATTGTTCCGAGCTCGAAAACAATCAAAGGCATGTCCAGAGAAGTCACCCTGGTTCAAAGGAACCACCTATAATAGGGCCTCCTCCACTAGTGTTACCTATTGTGAATTAGGGTTATCGAATGTGATTAAGGATTTAGTGATTTTGATTTTTGGATCGTTATCTAGGGTTTATTTTTTTGCTTGTGATTTAAGGATTTCTATGTAAGGTTTAAGGTTTTGGATTATGATTTAAGGATTGTGATAGTTTTGGATTGTGATTTGGAATTTAGGGTTTTGGTTTGTTTGTTGATATATTATTGATTTATACTCCCTCCGCCCCAGAATAAAGTTCCTATTTTTCGGTCAACTCTCATAATTCATGTTTGACCATTGATAACTTTAGTTACATATGGTAATAGTGTATTAAAATTTTATCTTTAAAAAATACATGTTGCAAGGAACTAACAATACATCACATGATGATATTGTAACCTATAAACTAGTTGAAATTTATGGTCAAACATGGCTTGAGAAAAATGACCAAAAAGTAGGAACTTTATTTTGTGATGGAAGTAGTATATGATAGATATTAGATGTGTTAAATGCTAAATGCCAATACGTTCGTTGATAATTTCTATGATTTCGTTTGAGTTTCCAAATGTTGTTGGTTTTTATTGTGTGTTAATTGTGTATTTATGAACAATTGTCCAATCATATAGCGCAAACCAAGACGTGCATCTGTCACCCTGGAAATGAGCCGGAAAAGTTTCCATTGAAAGAGAAGCCTCTCGCAATTGTGGCTCCCCCATTGCAGCCAGAACAGGATCGGGATGACCCTTCCCAACCGTCTAAGAAGAAGGCAAAGAAATCACCAGCCCTGAGGCATGCATTTGACTGCTGGTTGTTCATTACGCAAGAAAATGAACAATGATACTAGCAAATAAAGGATAGGCCCATCAAGGAGATCTGGGTAATGAAGATTGCTGAGGTGGTTTCCCAGAACCTTGACTTCTTTCTGGAACCATTCAAGGTTTTAGAAATGCTCGACCTCTTCTGCCTTGACCTCTTGGTCTACCGAGATGAGGTGCTCCAGTTCTACTCCCACTTCAATGCCACAGAGAGCGGCGACTCTTTGATGAAGGTCAACAAGAAGAGACATATTTTGAGTTTCAAAAACATCAACAAGGCAGTCAGTCGGGTGCCTGACCCAGAATGACCCCTCACTATTATGCCACCTCTACTTCAGGGACAGCTGGTTGAGGGACAAGTGTTGGTATGCCTTGAATATGTATTAGCCGCTTCGACAGGTTAGTACGGGGATCTCGCTGAATATGTATTAGCCGGTCCGACGGTATAGCTTGTCTCTTTATTGGACTGCTGTTGATTTGGGCCGAATTGTGTTTTGGCCCAATTTGTTAGGGTTTAGTGGAGACAGCATATAAAGTGTCTCTCTTCTCTCTATAAACATTAATTCTGATATAGTGAATCCATCTCCCGTGGATGTAGCCAAATTGGTGAACCACGTACATCTTGTGTATTGTTATTTTCGTTCATATTTTCTGTTCTTTCTCCATTCCGCACAACAAACTGGTATCAGAGCAGGGCTGATCGGGGAGAAAGATGTCTGGGTTGAACGTGAAGATCGACAAGTTTACTGGGAGAAACAGTTTCAGTTTATGGCAGATCAAGATGCGAGCTTTGCTGAAACAGCAAGGTTTGTGGACTCCGCTGACAAAGGATTTCGCGAGCAGTTCTGGCGATGTGGTGGGTCTGGAAGAAAAGGCACACTCGACGATTATGCTGTGTCTCGCGGATGAAATCATCACTGAGGTCTCCGATCAGGAGACTGCTGCAAAACTGTGGCTGAAGTTGGAGAGTTTGTATATGACGAAATCTCTAACCAACAAGCTGCTTCTGAAACAACGCCTCTTCGGTCTCCGAATGCAGGAAGGTACGCAACTCAGAGACCATCTAGAGCAATTGAATACTTTGTTATTAGAATTGCGAAATATAGATGTGAAAATTGAAGATGAAGATGCTGCTTTGATTTTGCTAGTGTCTTTACCGCTTTCGTATGAGAATTTTGTTCAGTCATTTATTGTTGGTAAAGATTCCGTATCTCTGGAGAAAGTTAGATCCTCTCTCCATAGTAGAGAGTTGCGACATAAGGCAAACGGTACAGGTACAGAAAGTCAGGCCTCTGGCTTGTTTGCTAGTGATGGAAACACAAAGGGCAAGGGAACCGGCAGTAAGAAGAAGGGCAAGAAGTCATCTTCAAAGGGTCCCAAGGCCAATGATGTTTGTAACTACTGTAAGGAGAAGGGGCATTGGAAAAAGGAGTGTCCGAAGAAGGCTAGTAAATCTGGGAGTACATCTGGTACTGCTGCTGTGGCTGAAGAGGATTTCAGTTCTGAAGATGATTTTGCTCTAGCTGCTACTGGGCAAAATAATCATCCTAATGCGTGGTTTCTTGATTCTGGGGCATCTTACCATATATGCCCAAAGAGAGATTATTTCTCAACTTATGAGCAAGCTGAGGGCATCATTACTACGGCAAATGGTGTTGCGTGCAAGGTAGTTGGGATTGGTTCAATCAAGATCAGGACGCATGATGGTAGTTTCTGTACTTTGAATGATGTCAGGCATGTTCCATCGATGACAAAGAATCTGATTTCTCTTCCTGTGTTGGATAGAAAGGGTTTCGTCTACTCAGGGAGTGATGGAGTTATGTATGTCTGCAAAGGTTCTAGGCTGGCTCTGAAAGGTGTTCTGCATGGTACTTTGTATTTTCTACAAGGTTCCACGGTTATGGATTCTGTTAATGTTTCATCTTCGGAGGTTCACCAGGATGATATGACTAAGTTATGGCATATGAGGCTTGGTCACATGGGTGAAAGAGGGATGCAGATTCTGTCGAAATATGATCTTCTTGGTGGCCACAAGGTCAAGAGCTTGGACTTCTGTGAGCATTGCATTTTTGGGAAGCATCACCGCAGCAAGTTTCCTAAGGCGATTCATAGAACAAAGGGCACAATGGATTACATCCAGTCTGATTGTTGGGGACCTTCCCGAGTTGAGTCACTGGGAGGTCACAGGTACTTTGTTTCTCTGATTGATGATTACTCAAGGATGACTTGGGTTATCATGATGAAACATAAGAGTGAAGCTTTCTCAAAGTTCAAGGAGTGGAAAGCTTTGGTGGAGAATCAGACCGGGAAGAAGATCAAGAGGCTTTGAACTGATAATGGGCTGGAATTCTGCTCGTCTGAGTTTGATCAGTTTTGTAGGGATGAAGGGATTGCTCGTCATCATACAGTCAGGAATACGCCACAGCAGAATGGCATAGCTGAGCGGATGAATCAGACATTGCTGGCGAGAGTGAGGTGCATGCTCTCTAATGCTGGTTTGGAAAGGAGATTCTGGGCAGAGGCGGTGAGTACAGCTTGTTACTTGATCAACCGCGGGCCTCACACGGGTATAGAGTGCAAAATACCTATGGAGTTGTGGTCAGGTAAAGTTGTTGATTACTCCAAGTTAAAAGTTTTTGGTTGTACATCTTATTATCATGTTAGTGATGGTAAGTTAGAGCCCCGAGCCAAGAAGGGTGTCTTTGTGGGTTATGGAGATGGAGTTAAAGGCTCCAGGATATGGTCTCCATCTGAGAAGATGGTTATTCTGAGCAGGGACGTTGTCTTTGATGAAAATTCTTTGCTTAGATCTATGGTGAAGCCCACAGTTGTGCCAGAAACTAGTGGAGTTGATAAGCAAGTGGAGCTTGAAGTCACTCAAGGTGAAAATAGATTGGAACAATTTAAGGTGGATCAAGAGCCACAAATAGAATCTGAGATACCAAAATCTCCACCACCAGATCCTCAACCATCAGGAGCTACAGTCCGCAGTTTAGCTCGGGACCGACCCAGGAGGGTTGGAGTTGGGGCGCCCAATAGATATGGGTTTGAGGATATGGTGGGTTATGCACTACAGGTTGCTAAGGAGGTGGATACTCATGAGCCATCCACCTACAGAGAAGCTGTTTCAGGTACTGATGCTGACAAATGGTTTGTAGCAATGAGAGATGAGATGGAGTCCCTCCAGAAGAATCAGACATGGGATTTGGTTCAACAGTCTCAAGGGAGAAAGGTTATCACTTGCAAATGGGTTTTCAAGAAAAAGGAAGGGATATCACCTACAGAGGGAGTCAAGTACAAGGCTAGAGTTGTTGCTAGAGGTTTCAGTCAGAGAGAGGGAGTAGATTACAATGAGATTTTCTCACCAGTGGTCAGACACACTTCCATCAGGGTGTTGCTAGTTATAGTGACACGTCAGGATTTGGAGCTTGAACAACTTGATGTGAAGACCGCTTCTACATGGAGAGTTGGAGGAAGAGATATACATGACTCAGCCAGATGGTTTCCAAGTTCCTGGCAAGGAAAAATATGTTTGCAAGTTGAAGAAGTCCTTATATGGGCTTAAGCAGTCTCCGAGGCAGTGGTACAAGAGATTTGACAGCTACATGCTTGAGTTGGGCTACACAAGGAGTTCATATGATTGTTGTGTCTACTACAGCAAGTTGAGAGATGAGTCATTCATTTATCTGGTACTTTATGTAGATGACATGTTGATAGCCTCAAAGAGTAAGCATGAGGTTCAGAAGTTGAAAGGACTTCTTAGTGCTGAGTTTGAGATGAAGGATCTGGGTGCAGCTCGGAAGATACTAGGAATGGAGATTCTTAGGGATCGAAGTTAGCGGAAGCTTTTCTTGTCACAGAAAGGCTACATTCAGAAAGTGTTGGCTAGGTTTGGCATGTCTACAGCGAAGCCTATAGACACTCCTAGTGCTGCAAATATCCATCTCACCACCATGTTTGCTCCTCATTCAGACGAGGAGAAGGAGTATATGTCTCGGGTTCCTTATGCCAGCGCGGTGGGGAGTTTGATGTATGCTATGGTTTGCACGAGGCCAGATTTAGCACAAGCAGTCAGTGTTGTGAGCAGGTTCATGGGGCAACCGGGAAAGGAACATTGGCAAGCTGTGAAGAGGATTTTCAGGTATCTTAGAGGTACGTCTGATGTGGGTCTCATTTATGGAGGTGATACCGAGTGCTTAGTTACAGGCTACTCTGATTCTGATTATGCTGGTGATGTTGACACGAGGAGATCGATGACTGGTTATGTATTCACTTTGGGAGGTTCTGTGGTTAGTTGGAAGGCGACTTTGCAACCTACAGTGACGTTGTCTACTACGGAAGCAGAGTACATGGCTCTGACAGAGGCTGCAAAGGAGGGAATATGGCTGAAAGGGCTGATTAGTGATCTTGGTCTACATCATGATCCGGCTACTGTGTACTGCGACAGTTTGAGTGCAATCTGCCTAGCCAAGGATCAAGTCCATCATGAGAGGACCAAGCATATTGATGTCAGATATCATTTCCTGAGGAGTGAGAGGAGAATCAGGGTGAAGAAAGTGGGAGCTGCTGATAACCCCGCTGATATGTTCACCAAATCTGTTCCACATAGCAAGTTTCAACATTGTTTGGACTTGCTGAACATCAGAGCTGATTAGGTGCTCTATGGGCAGTCCCGGGAGTGGAGGGCGAAGTCTACTCATCTGGCACTGTAATGGTGCATCTGGAGTTTCTGCTTTGAGGATTCAAGTCAAGGTGGAGATTTGTCGGTATGCCTTGAATATGTATTTGCCGCTTCGACAGGTTAGTACGGGGATCTCGCTGCCCGGTCAGCGAGTCGGGGGGTCCAGGGGGGCGGAGCGCACCCTGGCCTGGGGGTCCGAGGGGGCGGAGTCGCCCCCGGTCCGACGGTATAGCTTGTCTCTTTATTGGATTGCTGTTGATTTGGGCCGAATTGTGTTTTGGCCCAGTTTGTTAGGGTTTAGTGGAGACAGCATATAAAGTGTCTCTCTTCTCTCTATAAACATTAATTCTGATATAGTGAATCCGTCTCTCGTGGATGTAGCCAAATTGGTGAACCACGTAAATCTTGTGTCTTGTTATTTTCGTTCATATTTTCTGTTCTTTCTCCATTCCGTACAACAACAAGAACAACCAGGACTTCCTGTACCCGATCCCCATGGCTGACAAATACGTATGCATAAAGGAGGATGAGTTGGACGACCTCAAGCAGCTGAAGATTGGGAGGCTGGGCATGCGAGAGTGCGTGGTTTATAAGCTGGTTATGAGGAACTGATCCCGGCTGGTCCTTCTACCGAGTGCATCGTCAATAGCCTGATGTTCTTCTTCCATGTGGCCAAAGGTCAGAACGTTGATTCTGGTTACACCACCGTGAATGAGATGGCGATGGTGATGGCAAGCAGGAACAACACGAAGATTCTGTGTGGAAACCCAAACACCAAGCTGCTGCAGGATAAGGAGATCCCTCTGAAGTCCACGAACCTAGTGCATCAGAAGTACTACAACACAACATACTTCACGTATAATAATTGGGCGTGTAACGGGAAGTGCTAGGCCTTGTGCAAGAATCTGCCTTCGGAGGACAAAGTTCCAGAGTAGCCATCGGGTAGCATGTAGCCAGCGTAGGAGACCCGATATATACGTATACCCTTTTATTTACATCTATTTTAAATTTTATATTATTTCTATTATCATTTACTAAAATCATACACTAACTCAATTGTGATAATGTGTAGCTTTGCCATCGAGGATAATGTGGGGCTAAATCCTAGATGAGATCTAAGACGTGAAGGACTGCAACGGCTTGCGGCATGACCTAGATAAGGTCATGGCGCACATGGGGGTTGTTGAGACTAAGGATGAGTCATACTCCACTGCTAGCGAGGATTAACTCTGCAGAGCACGCGAACTACAACCTTTCAATCCGCCTAGCCAGAAAGAGGGTGAAGATGAGGATCAGGACTAGTCGGGGGGACTTAATGATCAGGAGGTGGCATCTCAGGCTAAGCAGGGTGGTGGCTCGGAAGATGATGAGCAGGAGGATGATGAATAAACATCTTTCATTATGGATATTTTAGGATCTTAAACATCAATTTCAATCTTTGATGTTAAACTTATTTTTGCTATGCTAATTTGTATCTTTGATTTTGGGTGTTGTAAGATTTATAATATGCACTCTGCTACATTTTTAAATTTCTATCTTTACTTTTGTCTTTATAATACATGATTGTTTAAACCACAAATGAATATCAATCAAACAAAATTAACAGGGCAAAATCATAATCTGGATTACTTGTAGTACTTAGCATCTGATATCGGCAACGTGTCTATGCGCATTTAATACCAGCCAAATGGTATCAGAAACAACTTCGATATCAAGAATACAAGACAAAACAAACATTGCCAACTTCCCTTTACTATGTTGGTTATCAGCAAAGAAATTAACGACGACATCGACTCTATTGTTCATAAATTATCTGTAAGTATAACTGAATACAGATCGATGTTTCCTATTACACTTCGATCTAATTCAACCAACGTGGACTACACTTTGACCAGTTTTCATTTGTTAATGATGACCATGGCGATGTCAATTTACATCTCACATTGCTTCAATTTAACAATATCCAATGTATGACTAACATCGGCCATCTGTCAGTTAAACCGAACTCTAACTACCATGTTGCTGACGTCGGTTAGTTTGTATTTTTTACCTCAATTATTTGAAAAACAAGGTAAAAAGTATACTTTCCACCTTAGTTTTCAAAATAACCAAGGTAAAAAATATTTATTACAGTTGTTTTTAAAATACTGAGGTAAAAGAACTTTTTACCTCATTTTTAAACATTTTTTTTCAAAAAACTGAGGTAACAAGGGTGAGGTAAAAGGTCTGTTTTCTAGTAGTGAGGATTTTGGACAGTGGATTGACTAAAAAGGTCTCAATGTTTATGTTGAAACTTACAAATGCATTGTTACCATTTGATGACACAATTATCTTCTCAAATATCAGTCTTGCATCTAAATCTCCTTGCTGCATAAACTCCGATTCTTTGTCTCATTGGTTCAATTCATGTAACTTAGCTTTGGAAGTTTTTTTATGATGTGCCTAGGACTAGATCCCAAAATTTTTGGTCTATAATTGATAGATTATCACATTACTATACTCTAACTGGTAACACTAGACTCCACATGGCTTTAATAGTTCAAATACCATTTTTCATCTGTTGGAACCTTTGGAAGGCCAGAAATATAATCATTTGATGGTATTAAACCAATGGGCATCCAAATTTATCAGAACATTAAAATTGATATATTATGAATTTTATATGCCAAACCTATTTTGTCAAAGAGTCTTAATGGTCAGTCTGGGTTACTTTTGGACTTGTGCACACTCTCAGACCTCCACCAAAACCTACCATCAAATGCATTTCTTGGATAAAATCTAAAAATGGATTTAAGGTTAATGTGGATACTGTCTGGCACAAAAATAGTATTAAGTGTGGTATTGGAATCATAGTTAGAAATTCAGATGGATCATTTGTTGTTGCATGTCTCAGAAATCATACATGTTCATCTAGCTTCCATGCAGAATTAAGGGTTGTGCATGAGTGCTTCATTTTTGCATCGGCTCTAACCTGGGAATGATATCTATGGAAATTGATTGTCTGCCTACAGCACGAGCTATAAATGAGACTTTAAAGGCACCCTGAGAGTCATTTCAAGTTGCTTGTGAACTCTGTGATAAGATGAAACATATAACAATCAAGCACACACACACACACACTTAGAGAGAGCAATTTAGTAACTGATCGGATAAGTAAATTAGCTATGAAATTCCAACCAAGAATCCTAGGCTTCCAAGACTTGGATTAGAGAACAAAGGGTCTGGTTAACCTAGCTAAGATGCATTTACCAACCATTAGATCCGTTTGAATGGGTGTTACTGATTTATTAATATTTGCTACGAGTATTGTTGTTGAGAAATCAAAGATTATCAATTGCAAAATTGAAGATAACACTGCTAGAATTGGAAACAAAGTCAGGGATTCTTGTAGAAAACTAAGGCACATATGTGGACACTCACTCATCAATTACTGCAACAAATTGAGGAAAAATGGGGAGCTTCATTTTTCTCATCTTCGGATTGGTCTTTGGGTTGCAAAGTGACTACAACTGGAATCAGCAAAACCTTGGATAGGACTACAAATTTTCAGTTTCAAACTTCGGAGAAAAATACCCTTTCACTTGTACTTTTCATTTCCACTTAGGGCTCCTTTGGATGGCTGGCCATCTTCACAACATTAACACAAGGGCTGGAGATGTGGGAGATGGAATCACTTCCAAAAAAAAGTCCTTTGTAAAGTCTTGATTACGTAATTATCTTTTTGATATATTTTTGTACGAAGTCTTCAATCTCACAGTTTTTTTTTGAATAAACCATCCATAGATGGGGGAAATTATATTGGCCTTCCCGAGCCGTAATAAACAAAATGAAAGAAGCCAAGGCTAAGTTACTGTACAGACTGAGCATATTGCTCTTGAAGCAACCATAAATTGCTTCCAAAAGAATGAGCTAGAGTATGTGAGATGCTATAGGATGAGCTCTCGAACTTCTTAGTGAATCGAAAAAACGAGACACAAGTTAGTCAGAGAGAAGATAACCATGAGCATATCATCTAATTTTGGAACAAAGACGAGCAGTTAAAAATGAAAAACTTTGGCCTCAGTGTTGTGAGCTTTCGTTATGCCCTAATCCAATGTGACTCCACTGATCAGGAATGATCATTGCTAGCTTCAATCTCACAGTAGAAGCATATCTTTGTAAAACATTTTATTTTATTGATTTAAGGTTTGGGGAACCTCATAAATAACCATCCTATTTACATGGGTTTTAATTTTAAAAATAGCAATAACATTATGTTGAACACCATATAAATATATCTTCAATAAAAAAATCAAACTAGTGTAAGGTGAGGAACTTCAACTATAGATTTATATCATTAATAAAAAAAAAGTGAAGTAGTTGTTTCTATCTTCCATGAAGGAGGAAAATGGAAAAATCGTACCATGAAGATGATAGGAGCTTGGAGAAAAAGTCAAGTTCCAAATATTAACATTTAAATTAGAACTTTCGAGAACTATTGAAGTTCTCTTATGCATAACATCTCCGATGGTTTACTCATTTTTTTGAGTTGCTACATTGTATTTACTCCAATAGTTCACTCCATAATTTTTTATATCTAAAATGAATATTCCTTTATAATTTTTTATGGATCTCAATTTTATTACTTTTCAAATATTTTATTATGTTGCAAAGTCATCACAATAAATTTTTACTTCAAATAATCTATTTAATAATAAGATAAAATTAATTAATCAATAGAAAATATTTAAGTAAACTACAAATGTAAAGATAGAGGAATGAAAGTAAGTTATTGTTCAAAAATATAATCAACATTCTACTTATTAAAGTTTTTTATATTTGATAATATTTTTATACTATATTTTGGATTTTAATAAATAACCTTTTGTTGTATATTTAGAAGAAAAACAAAGATTAAAGACTTTAGGCCTTCTCTCCCAATCCATTACAACTTTCAGCCCAACATTTACCAACTATACATCCTACTTCAAAACTAACATTTACTTATCAAAATTGTTTAACTGAATTCCTCTTCTAACTACTTCTCCCACGATGTTGCTCTTCGCCATCTCCATTCTACTTCTACTGCTTCAACAGTTACTGTCTTCTTCCTCTCCTTGCCATTGAAAATTATTTCGTTCATCTCCTCCCATATATTCTGTTTAGCTTCATCATCATTTTGTTTTTTTTTTTTTTAAACCATCCTGAGATGGAGGAAAGTTATATTAGGCTTCCCAGACCCTTAATAAACAATAAAGAAGCCGAGGCTTAGTTTGTTTACAAAATGAGAGCATATTGCTCTTAAAGCAACACCTTGTTGCTTCCAAAATAGTTAAAAAACCATAAGTAAAACTAGAGGATTACAAATACTAATGGCTTGGTAGTTGGCGCTCGAACTTGTTAGTGAATCCGAAGAGACACAAGTCAGTCAGAGACAACCTTAACCTAAACCAGAAGCCTATCCTCTAAGTCTTCGTGGAAACTTTGCCAATGCTATACGATAGCTTTTACTTTGGAAAATCTTTTGAAGGTGGCTGCCCGTAGTCTTCCTGAGTTAAAAATCCTGCCATTTGTCGCCGTTCTTCCAATGTTCATACGCTGGTTAACCTCTTCCTCCTCAGCCTTTTAATCTGCAATGAAGTAAACAAGAAGGAAGCAGTATCTGATCCTGTAGAAAACATGTGCCCGAGATAACATATTATGTTATGTTTCCACTTGCTGTTCCTATTCTGACCCCATGAACTCCATTTTTATCTAGCATAATCAATCCTTTTAGAAAAGGTGGAGTATTGCTTGAGTCTAAATCTCCTGTTATGGAATTCTCCCTAGCATATTTAGCCAAAAAATCAGCCACTGTGTTTGCTTCCCTAGAGACATATTGGATTTGGTTTTCTGTATGCATCTCATGCAAATGATAGTAAAGAGAAAATAGTCTCCATGAGCCAGAGTAAGGATCATGTATAGCTCTTATTGCTTGCTGACAATCTGACTCTAGTACACTACCTCTGATTTCCATTTGTAAGCAGATTTGATATGCAAATAAAATACCTTCCAGCTCTGCTTGTAGAGGGGATTCTGATTTAAAGGTTTTAACTCTCATTAGTTTCACATCTCCCCTCCAATCTCTAATTATTACAGCACAAGAAGAGTCTCCCCCCTTTACCCATGAAGCATCCATGTTCAACTTAAGACCATTTGTTGGTTTTTCCCATTTAACTGCTAAGATTGAGATTTCTTTGTTCCTTTTTAGAGTTATACTAGGAATGATTCCTGCCTGAATTAGCTTCTTATGTTTGTCAGGATTTCCTTTCAACGGGTTTGCAGTAAAAATTATGTACAACAGGTCCCTAATATTCTGAAAACATGCTTCTACTGAAAAAGCAAGATTTTCATACAGTAGTTTATTCCTATGTGTCCAAAGAGACCATGTTGTTGCAATGAGTGCAGCTATGTATACATATTTCAGACTGTTAGTCCCTACCTGAATGGAGAGGTAATGATCAACTAAATGACAGAAACTCCTAAAAACAGGTGGATGTAAATTCAGAATGCTATTAACTTTTTTCCACACTGCAGATGCCTGGTGACATGAGTTAAAAAAATGGTTGATTGAATCCGAGTGGTTCGAGCATAAGGGGCATTTAGAAGCTAGTGAAAAACCAAGCTTACATAGAACATTATCAAAAGGAAAAATTCCATTCAAAACTCTCCACATTAGTATAGACATTTTAACTGGTATGAAATTTGACCATACCTTGTGTAAACTTCTGATACTTGTACCCCTCTGCCTCAGTATCTTGTAGGCTGAGCTAACTGAAAAATTCCCATCCATAGAAGGTTCCCAGATCAGTCTGTCCTCATGTGAATTCTTGATGGCTACCTCCTGCAATATTGAAACTATATTGGTAGCCAAATGTGGCTCCAGAGAAGTAATATTAGAGTCTTTGTTCAGGATGAAGGTGCTTAAGGTGATATCAGGGAAGGGAAGTTCCACATCCTCAGGCCATTCATAAAATAAAGCACCTTCTCCTGACCAATTTGCATTCCAGAAGGAGCATTCCCCTTTTCCATGAATTACTCTAGTCAATCTATTTGTTTTTTCAGTAATGGAGCAGATTCTCTTCCATACCTGAGATGTCTTGTAGGAGTCAGGTATTGACCACAGATGGTGAGACCATTGGGTGGTGTTCTTTTGGAGCTTCCACCATAACTTGCAGGAGAATGAATCAACTGTGGCTTGAAGGTCTCTAAACCCTATCCCATTCTCTTGTATAGGCATACTCATCTTACTCCAAGCTCTCCATTTTTTTCTTGCCTCTGAACTTTCAGTAGCACCCCAGAACAGACCAGATGCCATCCTTTCCATCTTCCTCAAAACTACCTTAGGAGGTCTTAGTATAGCAAACAAGTGGGTTGGGATTGAAAGAAAGCAATGGTTTATTAATATGATCTTCCCTCCTGGGCTAAGCCACCTATTTTTCCAGTTATTTATGCTTTTTTCTAATCTCTCCAGTATAGGGTAATAATATCTCTGAGTGTTCCTTCCTGTGAATATGGGAATACCTAGGTATTGAAAAGGAAACTCTCCCGTAGTCATTCCTAAAGACCTTCTTATAATCTGGATTCTATCAGCTGGGGTGGCAGGATCAACATAGAAGTTGGATTTAGAGAAATTAACTTTCTGACCTGTTGTTTGCTCATATGCACTAAGAAATCTTTTAAATCTTTTCAGGTTTTCCTTATTTCCACTGAGAAATACAGCTGTATCATCTGCATACATTAGGTGAGTTATCTGTGGACATGTCTTAGGTAGATCAAAATTTTTCAGAAAGCCAATTTTGAAAAGTTTTTTAATTCCTCTAGAAAAGGCCTCAGATAGTATATTATACAGAAATGGGGAGAGGGGATCTCCCTGTTTTATTCCTCTATTTGATGCAAAGTATCCTGATGCTACACCATTAATTATCACTGAAAAATGGGCTGAGGCTATATTCTGCATTATCCGGTTCACAAAAACTCCATGGAAACCAAATTTAAGGAGAATTGAATTAAGAAAAGACCATGATACCCTATCAAAAGCTTTCTGCATATCTAATTTGATGATTAGATTCTGCTTCCTTGATTTCCTTTTTAACATTCTGGTCATTTCTTGCATCAATATTATGTTATCTGTGATATCCCTCCCTTTCATGAAAGCACTTTGCTCAAGAGATATTAGTTGAGACATGAAAGGCTTAATCCTTTCCATCATCATCTTGGAAAAAACCTTATTCACAAAATTTGAAAGACTTATTGGTCTGAAATCTGAGAATGTGACAGGTACTGTTCTTTTAGGAATTAGTGCTAGCCATGTACTAGAAATAGCATTAGGGATTTTACCATTTTTCAGAAAGTCATTTGCAGCCTCAAGTAAATCTGTTTTAACATTATCCCAAAAGGTGGTATAGAAAAAACCAGAATATCCATCAGGACCAGGTGAACTGTGTTTATTAAGGTCAAAGACTGCAAACTTAAGCTCATGGATCAGGAAGGGAGATAACAGTTGATCATTTTCTTGTTCAGTTATTATTCCAGGTATTTCATCTAGAAAATGATTCATATAAGTCCCTTGCTTCTGTGGTTCTTCTTCATTAAATAGAGCTCTATAAAATCCCACTGCTTCCTCTTTAATCTTTGTTGGATCAGAGATCCAAACTCCATTTTCATCTCTAATTTTACTGATTCTGGATTTAGTTCTTCTTTCCCTAATTGAGTGATGAAAATAACTAGTATTGGCATCACCATATTTAAACCAATTCAGTCTAGCCTTTTGCCTAAGGTAGATTACTTTCTCCTTTTGAGCCCTCATCAGCAGCTGTTTTGTGTTATTCAGGTCTGTCAATATGGAATCAGTTGGTGTTTGTTGAAAAGAGATTTCCAAATCATTAACCTTATTCTCATATTGAATCAGATTCTGATCAACATTACCAAAGTGTGTTATATTCCACTGCTTTATTTCCTTTTTAAGCCTTTTTAATTTATAAACCATCCTATACATTCCTCTATAAGGGGTGTCCAGGCTCCAATTCGATTTCACTAAATTTAGAAAGTCCTGTCTGCTAATCCACATCTCCTGAAATCTAAATGGTCTAGGGGCTTGTTCCTCAGATGATTGTATGGATAATAAAAGAGGAGCATGATCCAATGAAAGTCTATTTAGAACATGAATTGAGCTGTTAGGAAAGATTTCAAACCAGTCTAATGAGCAAAGTCCCCTATCTAACCTTTGGAATATTAAATCTTTACCTCGTTCCTTATGTCTGTTATTGCACCATGTAAAGGAGTTACCTACAGTGGGAATATCATGCAAATCCAACTCCCTTAAAAAATTATTAAATTGTTTCATGCTTTTTTTAGGGGTTGACTTCCTCCCTCTATACTCAGATACTAAAGCTACTGTGTTAAAGTCACCAATAAAAATAGAATGAGGTATATTAGTTGCCTTTAGGTCCTGCCATAAGGATTCTCTGATTGATCTATGTACACTTGCATAAATAAATACACAATTCCAGCTCAGAGAAGATGATGAATCAATTATATTAACTTGTACATACTGATCTGTCTCACTTAACACTGAGATACTATAAGACTGATTCCAAAATAGCCAGATTTTAGCTCTCTGAGCAGAGTAAGCATTCTGATATCCTAGATCATATTTAAACTTTATGATCTTCTGGTTTTCTTGCCATGGTTCAATTAGGCACATTATGTCTAACTTATGTTTTTGTTTCAGTATCTTAAGTCTCTCTATTGAGGTACCAACTCCCCTTACATTCCAAACTAACACATTCCCTATTATGGTGTGTGTTATCATTTAAAAATTTTGGGGTTGGCTTTTTGTGTTGATCTGAGATTTCTACTAGTCTTAGCTGAGTTTTTACCTTTTTCTCCTGATTTACCATTGTTATTAGTAATCACAGATGAAAGGTTCTGCTCTGAAGGTCTTACCTGAGCCTGTGGCTGCTCACTTTCTTTCTCCAAACTTACCACTTCAGAGCAGTCTGATGTTTTTTCTTTCAGTTCATCCTCTATGCTGGAGCTTTCCTCTGCTGAACATTTATGTACTCGCTCTTCCAACTCCGTTTGTACTTGTTCTTTAAGACACACAGGGGAAGTATTTTGGTTAGTATTAATATCAATTGGTAATGTAACTTCCTGTGACTCAACTGTTTCATGGTAGATCTCTGCAATCTCCCCCTTCCTTCTCTACCTGTTCATCATCACTGTCTTCCAAGGATTGGAAAGCATTAGAAATTGTAACTGTGCTAATATTTGTTTCCTTTTCCATTGTGGGGGAATGGGTAGGGGAGTGGTTCTTTTTTCTCCAAATGGATGTGGTTATTGGCTTAGATATATCATCTAGTGAGTAAAATGGACCATTACGTTTTCTATGACTTACCTTAAAGAAATTTATGTTGCTATCAGTTAAGATTCCTGTGCTTATTGTTTGATTTTGCACATCCTTTTCCTTTTGAGAAACTGTTAGAGCTGATGTCCCTCCCAAGTTAGTTTCCTCTGTTGGGTGAGGGCCAGTTCTCAGCTTAATAGTGGCAGCATTTTCTAACTTCTTATTAGCTGTTTTCCTCAGATTAGGATGCAAGAAATTGCAGCTTGAGTTACTATGACCAATTATTTTGCAGTGAGTGCAGTATGTTGGCAATTCCTCGTATTCTATAGGATATTCAGCTACCTTGTTTCCTATCCCTACCATTATTGATTTAGGGAGCTGAGCTAACAAGTCTATTTCTACACAAACTTTAATTGCTGAAGGTCTTGTTAATGCCATTGTTGCTGCATCCATCTTAAGAAACCTTCCTACCTGACTACTTATTCCGATTATAGCAGAGTTATTATAGAAATGGAGTGGTAGTTTGTGAAATGTTACCCAAACTGGTACTATCGAAGATTCCACTGATGGGGAGAAATCTGGTGTCCATTTTTGCATCTTCATTGTGTAACCTTGTATTGACCACTGTCCCTTCATCCAACACCTTTGGTAGTCTTCGTTTTCCTGAAATCGAATCAAAACATGACGATAATCAATAGAACCAATTTGAAATTTAGATTTAAAACCTATTGATTTGAAGGACTGAAGTAGCGATTCCATCTGCGGTTTCCCTCTGCTAAACTTTCCGACGAGGGCGTTCTGGTAGTGTGAGGCTAGGATTTCTCCTTCTTCGGGAGGGAGTATGAATGCTATCTTTCCCTTATATTCTGTTGTCGGGTGTAAATTTGGGGTATCCGGAAGGGACGAGAGGAGGGGGGGTTGTTTTGTGTTGAGAGCTTGGGCAAAGCTTCGAGCGACCAGTGGCTTAGGGATAGGATCCGGAGGCGGAGGAGGCGTCGGCGACGCCATGATCGTCCGCCGATGTGTCTATCTCGCAGATAGTGAATTCGTATCAGGCAAATGGTGGAATCAGTGTGAATTGGTGAGGTCAGTTGCAATTAGAAATGGAGGTGAAGAAGAAGAAGGATGACTGTGTGAAATCGCACCGAAATCGCACACAGGCACAGTAATGAGACCGTTATTCAGCAGCAATTTTTCATCATCATTTTGTTTTGCTTCTTCCTTATCATTCCCATCAATTCTCTTTTAAGAATCCTCAAATCTCTAAAATCTTTGTCAATAAACCTCCTTATAACCAGTTTTGTGTAATCACCTTCACTGAACAAGTGCCTCGCTATTTCTCGAGTTTTCCCAAAAAGTCAACAATCGGGTTAAGTCCCTAAAATCATTTTTGCAGACTGTTCACCATAGAAAACCCACCTTTAAAAAATCTCCAGATGAAGAACCTGTGTTTTGGCAAAGGATCTTTATGCAAAACCTGTAAAGTCCTCCAGAATACTGGTAATCTGGTGTTTGAACACCACCGAGTGATTTCTGGTGATATGGTGTTTTAACACCACTGCTGTCCAGCAGTTTTACAGCAGCTGTATTGTTGATGTCCACGATTTATGGAGTATATTATGGGATATAATTGTGCGATCTGATCAGAATATTGTGAAGATAATTGATTGATTTCGTGGTCATCTAATTCTGGTAAACGAATATTCCTGTAATAGTTAGGAATTGGTTAAGTAGTTAATTATGGAACAAGTCCTATTGATAACAGGATTGTTCATTTAAATACCAGATTAGTATTAGATCTTTCCTTAGACTAGAGTCTATTTGGGGTAGAAGTTCGACAAGGAAAGAAGTCTATTCAAGGCAGGATTGCGATGGGATAAAGGGAAGAAGATTACAACGCAATCATTGACGCGTCCACAACTATTCTCTACGTGGAGAACTTTGGAGCGATCTGCCGTGTTGTTTGGAGGTTCGTAAATCAACCGACCAAGTTCGTAAAGATCAGAAACAAAGAAGTCTTAATTCCTCGGGAGGAGGAGATCCAGGGAGACGTGTTGATCGTGAGGGTTCAACGACGTAGGATCGACAGTGAGGGGAGCTCACAACATTCACTGTGTAGGTTAGCAATGGATTAGTATTTAAGTTAAGCTTCTTGTACTAAAGACTGCTTTCTAGTGAATGGTTTCTGATCTGGGCAAGGCCCCGCAGACGTAGGTGTATTTGCACCGAACTGCGTAACCAAGTTGTGTGTGCACTGTGTATTTCGTTTTGCTTTTAAAACAAAACTAATCTTGGTGTTCCAACACCAAACTGTTAAACAACTTGGTATAAAGGTTTAGAAATCAGGTGAAACGGAATTTCAATTGGTATCAGAGCGAGGCACTTGCTAACCCCTACATAGGGAGAGTGAGATCAGGTTTCACCATGGCACCGAAGGAGGGGGCCTCTGTCACGCGACCACCGCTATTGGAACAAGGCAATTACGCCTACTGGAAGGCACGTATGAAAGTATTCATTGGAGCATTGGATGATCAAGCATGGAACTATGTTGTAAATCAGTACACTCCACCTCCCAGTGACAAAACTAAAGAATCGAGCTCATCAACGATCAAACCGTATTCTGAATACTCTACTGAGGAGCATAGAGCTTACATGTCCAACTCAAAGGCATTGAATGCTATCTTTACAGCAGTGGATGAAGATCAATTTAAGATGATTTCAAACTGTGAGACTACAAAGGAAGCATGGGATGTGTTACAGATATATCATGAAGGAACAAGCTCAGTTAGAGATTCAAAGTTGCAATACTATACATCGAAATTTGAGGAATTGAAAATGCAGGATGATGAAACTATCTCCGAGTTTAATGGACGGGTCCGAGATATTGCAAACAAGGCTTTTCAGTTTGGCAAAAAATACAAAGATCAAAAACTTGTAAGGAAAGTGTTGAGGGCATTACCCCCACGGTTCAATATGAAGGTCACAGCAATTAATGAAAATGGAAGGATTGGGATGATGACACTTGATGAGCTCATGGGATCTCTGGAATCCTATGAGATGGAGATGTTGCAAAATAAAACCGGAAAGAAGGAGATGGCTTTTACAACCACAACCTCTGGAAAGGAAGATGAACATACAGACATTGAAGATTCCGATGAAATTGCGAACATAACCAGAAACTTCTCAAGATTCATGAAGAAGATGGGCAGGAAGCCACAGGACAAGTCAAGCGGGATCAAAAATCCGAATGCCAACTTCACTCCCAGATTCGGTCAGGCGACTGGTGTTGAAACACCGAAGATCAAATCGGTAAATCCGAATCTGAACAGAAAAATCCAATGCAGAGAATGTGAAGGTTTTGGACACATACAAGCTGAGTGTGCCAATACACTTAAAAGGCAAGGGAAATCATATGCCATAACCTGGAGTGATGATGACGGAGGAGACGATATGAAGGATGGTGAAGAGTATACAAATCATGTTGCTTTCGGCGTGTCGTTGGAAGAGTCTGTTGAGATAAATCGCAGTGTGTTGAATGAAGAAGAAAGTGATAGCTCAGATGAAGAGACTAGAAGCATAAGTGATGATGACATTCGCAAAGAAAGTATGGAGATGTATAAAATGTGGTTAAAAGTGGCAGATGAAAACAAAGAGCTCAAGGTTGATAACAAGAGGTTATGCGAAAAGGTTAGAGTGAATGAACTTGGAAAGAAAAATGCACTTGAAGAACTTGAACAACTTAAAAAGGAATTTGCTGAAGTAGTCCAACGAGCGGAGACAGCAGAACAGGCTATTAGACGTCTCAATACAGGGAAAGCTAAACTTGAAGATTGTTTGAAAATGGGACAAGCTACCAAATTTGGAATTGGGTACGAAAGATCAGTAGATGCGTTGAAAAATAAGGCAGATCAAGGTGCACTTGCTCCAAGAATGATTGAGGAGAATTGCCTCATCAAGAGAATCAGGAGATGTGGATACTGTGGAGTTCCAGGACATGTGAGAAACAGGTGTTTCAAATTACTTAAGACACTATCCGTCAACCCAGCATATCGGTGTTCCAACACCATTCCAAGTTACAACACTGTGCACCAAGTCAACACTGGAGGATACAGGAACGGATTCTTCAACACACATTCAACTCAGAGATCGCATCGCATCACTCGACCAGTAAGACAGGTATGGGTTCGAAAGTCTCAAAATATTTGTTTTTCAAGTTTTGTATGCTTTGGAGCACATACAGGAACCTCGTGGTACTTCGACAGTGCATGCTCAAGGCACATGACAGGAGTTCCTGAATTTCTGCGAAAATTTGAACCTGGATTTGGTGGACATGTTAAATTTGGTGATGGAAAACGAAGCAGAATAATTGGCAAAGGGGAACTAGAAATCAAAGGGCTTCCAGTGTTCCAAGATGTGTTGCTAGTGGAAGGGCTGAAGGCTAACCTATTGAGTATCAGTCATCTATGTGATAATGATATGACGGTGTTCTTTGACAAAGATAAGTGTATTGTAAATCATGGGTCTGGAGTATTCACTGGATCCAGATCAATGGATAAGTGCTATCTACTCGATCAAGATGTCACCTGCTTGAGCTCGAAAAAGGAAGTTAATACACTGTGGCACAGAAAATTGGGGCACATAAATTATAAATCTTTGGCTCGAATTTCCAGACTAAATGCAGTCAGAGGAATTCCCGAAATCAGTGAACTCAAGGAGACTGTCTGTGGATCGTGTAAGGAAGGAAAGCAAATTCGTATTCCTCACCATGCTGTACATGATGTTTCAACATCAAGACTTTTGGAACTTCTACATATGGATCTTATGGGGCCAGTGAGTACACCAAGTGTGGCCGGGAAGAAGTATATTTTTGTCTGTGTGGATGACTTCTCGAGGTATACGTGGGTATCATTCCTCAAAGAGAAATCAGAGGCCGCTGATGTATTCAAGACCTTGGCGCACAAGCTTCATGTAGAAAAAGGAACCGTTCGAATTGCACGCATCAGAAGTGATCATGGAAAGGAATTCGAGAACTCTAAGTTTCGAGACATCTGTGAAACGCTTGGTATTCATCGTGAGTTCTCTGCTCCCATAACTCCTCAGCAGAATGGGATAGTAGAAAGAAAGAATCGGAACCTGCAGGAAATGGCACGAGCAATGCTTGCTGAGAAAAAAATTAATTCGAGATATTGGGCTGAGGCAGTACACACTGCATGCTACACCATCAACCGAGTATATCTGCGTCCGTTTACCGAGAAGACACCGTATGAGATCTGGAAAGGAAAGAAACCAGATGTGTCATATTTCCATGTTTTTGGGAGTAAGTGTTACATTCTGAAGGATCGAGAACCCTTGTCTAAATTTGAATCCAGGAGCGACATTGGAATATTCTTGGGGTATTCTCCTACCAGCCGAGCATACCGAGTACTGAATCAACGTTCTGGCGTAGTCATGGAGTCCATTAATGTGGTGGTAGATGATTCAGAGGAGGACAATGCTGGAGAAGGTGATGCACTTGATTCAGCCATTCCTACTGGTGTTGGAACACCAGCTTCATCAACCGGTGTTGAAACTCCAGAATCTGGAAATCGTGATTCTGACCAGAATCCAACAAGACATATGCAGTTAAGGGATCAACCCCGTGTAAATTACAGAGAATTAGCAGGATTATCGTGTTTCATCTCACTTACTGAACCAAGGAGTTACAAGGAGGCTTTGCTAGATGAATATTGGATCTCGGCAATGCAAGAAGAATTGCAGCAATTCGAGAGAAACAACGTTTGGTTTCTTACCCCACGACCTGTTGATGTGAATGTGATTGGCACCAAGTGGATTTTCAAAAACAAATCCGATGCAGATGGTAATGTCACCAGAAATAAAGCACGCCTGGTTGCTCAAGGGTACACACAAGTAGAAGGGGTTGACTTCGATGAAACTTTTGCCCCTGTAGCCAGATTGGAGTCCATCAGACTAATGTTGGCCGTGTCATGCATCTTAGATTTTACTCTTTATCAAATGGATGTCAAGAGTGCATTCCTGAATGGCGTAGTAAAAGAAGAAGTTTACGTTGAACAACCTAAAGGGTTTGAAGACCCTCAGTTTCCTGATCATGTTTATAGATTGAATAAAGCGTTGTATGGACTCAAGCAGGCACCTCGTGCTTGGTATGAGCGACTGACAACCTTTCTGATTCAAAAGGGCTATCGTCGAGGGGGAGTAGATCGTACGTTGTTCGTCCTGCACAAGGGGTCTAAGATTCTAATTGCACAGATCTATGTGGATGACATTGTGTTTGGGTCTACCGATTCAGCCTTGGTAAAGGAGTTCGTTGACTTAATGACTCAAGAGTTCGAAATGAGCATGGTAGGAAAATTGTCCTATTTTTTTGGATTGCAGGTTAATCAGAAGGAGAATGGTTTGTTTATCAGTCAACAGAAATATGCTGAAAACCTGATCAAGAAATTCGGCCTTACAAGTGCAAAGGCAGTACGCACCCCAATGGCAACCACCGATAAGCTTACTAAGGATGAACAGGGGCAAAGTGTAGATCAGAAGGTGTACAGAAGCATGATTGGCAGCCTGTTGTACTTGACTGCAAGCAGACCAGACATCTGCTTAAGTGTTGGTATTTGTGCTCGCTACCAAGCTGATCCAAAGGAATCGCATATGACAGCAGTGAAAAGGATTATTCGATATATAAGTGGAACAGCGGAGTATGGAGTATGGTTTTCTCGGAACAAAGATTCGCAATTAGTAGGTTTCAGTGATTCGGACTGGGCTGGAAATGCGGATGATCGTAAGAGTACTACAGGTGGATGCTTCTTTGCAGGATCAAATCTTGTGAGTTGGTACAGTAAAAAGCAGAATTCTATATCATTGTCTACGGCTGAAGCAGAATACTTAGCTGCCGGAAGTTGCTGTGCGCAGTTACTATGGATGAAACAGATGATGAGAGACTATGGGTTCAATGATGTAAGTTTGACAGTCTTGTGTGATAATAAAAGCGCCATTGATATTTCCAGGAATCCTGTGCAGCACTCTAGAACGAAGCACATCGATATCCGACATCATTTTATCAGAGACTTGGTTGAAAAAGGAGAAGTCGCAATTCAGTATGTACCAACAGCCGAACAACTGGCGGATATCTTCACAAAACCTCTGGATGGTGAGATGTTTGAAGGGCTTAGACAGCACTTGGGTGTCTGTCGAATGTGAGGTACTCTGATCTGTACTTTCTATTGTATTATTTACTGTTGATTTGTTTCTTAGTTAATATGGTGAAAAAGAAAAAAAATATGAAAAACCGAAAATACCAAAAATTTGTGAAGTGGTGTTTAAACACCGAGGACTTCAGAGGGAGAAAAATCAGCTGGGCCGAAAGGAAAACTTATTGGGCCTAGGCCTGTATTCAGAAGGAAAGGAAAAGAGAAGGTCTTTTGGGTTTCGGAAAAAAGGGGGGAAAAAGGAGAAAGTGACAAATTGATTCCCACACAAACTCAAACACTCGACTGTTCATCTTCCTCATAGCTCACAGCTCCCTGTTCATCAGAAACAGTTGCCAAAACCCTCAATATTTGTAACCCACTCAAAACCCTGTAACAATGGCGAGCTCCAAGTTCAAGAAGATGGTCCGGGAATTTGTCAAGGTGCGGGTGCCGGAGAATCCACGAATTGAAGAGCTCGATTTGGATGCGAATGTGGACGAGCTGTGTGGAGATCGAGTGCAGACACTAGCCAAGTGGGGTGGAAAAGTTCAGAGACGGAAAGCTAGGTTTGATCATTCTTTCGTCTATGATGGAATGTATTTTAGCTCTGTTCTTGATTTCATAGAGTGGATGGTGCAGAACAGGGGTTATGTAGACCTTAGAAAGTATGAAAATTTGCGTGGCAAGATTAACAAATTTAAACTTGAGGAATTGTTGACTGGTGGCATAGGAGAAATTAAGGAGATTAGTGACTATAATGCCAAACTAGTTGGGGTAGATTTCGGTGAACATTATAAAGTTGGAGATGAATTAGGCCAATATTTTACTATCTATACTCGGATAGGGTCCCTGCACAGGCCTATTCTCAGACAATTGGGTGATGATGCTGTGATTCAGCCCTGGATAAAAGTGGTTAAATCCACTGATGTTGCTATGGAGATGGTTTGTGTTGATGAGTCCCTGAATCAGACTCAAGAGTCACTCAGAAATTTGCCTGTTCCGGTTTTGGAGATTAGTGACAGTGAAGAAGAAGAAGGGTGTGCTGAGAGAGTTGATACAGAGGAAACTCCGATGAATGAACCAGGAGATGCTTCTTTGCTGGATGAGGCTCTGGCAACATTCATGAGATCCGAGGAGGCTCTGGCAGCATTTCTTGGATCAGGTTCTGAGAAAGAAGGTGATGAAGATGTGGCTGAGGACAAAAGAGAAGATGCAGATATGCCAGAAAGTGAAAAATTAAACTCTGCAACTGACAATGCAGAGTGTCTGGATGTGGAAGAAGATACTGTAATGCAGGATACTGGTATTCCAACACCAGGAGAGGATCTGACTGAGGAGCAGAAAATTGCTGAGATGTTTGGGAGTGATGTTGAAACACCACTGAAGAAAAGTCCAGCTCAGGGACTTAAGAGGAGAAGGCAGCAAGTTGGTGTTGAAACACCGTCTGCATCTGACGACAGATCTTTGCCTCAGATGCCTGAGATTGTTGAAGAGAGTGTGGCCTCGGCCAGTAAGAAAATTCGGAGATCAAAACGATGCAGAGACAGGGGTACAGCTGAAAGTGATGATAGTGACGAACCTATTGGACAGAAGCTGAAGAGATTGAGGGCAGAACGGAAGAAGAACTCTGCGGAGAAAATGAAGCCCAAAGTATTGCCTGCACCTGAGGTCAGTAAGGCCATCAGCCATGAACTGTACGATAATGAGAGCCAAGAAAAGTTGGACTTTATCAGTGGGAGACGAATTCTAGCAGAGAGACCGGCTGATGCTGAGAAGTATGAAGAGTGTGGATTTACTGATTTTCTCAAATACCTCAAGGTGATTAAAGCTGCCACATGCTTTGCTGAATACAATAAACAAATGGTGGTGAAATTTTATTTGAACCTGAAGGAAGACTGTGAAGATGAAGACTCTCAGTGGTTTCACAGAGTCTATGTGAGAGGGAAAGTAGTTGTATTCTCCCCTGAGGTAGTGAATAGATGCTTGCAGCATGGCAATCTCAAGAATACTCAATCGGTGTTCCAACATCAAATCCCAGAAAATTTTGATGAGGTGGCAATTGAGTTAACAGGAGGAGTGGAAAGTACTTGGCCACTGGCTGGGAGACAACAAATACCAGCATCCAATCTGACTTCCAGGTACTACTGTCTGTATACAGTAGCTGTTCATAATTGGATTCCTTCGGTAAACAACACGATTGTTACCAAGGAAATGGCAACTCTGCTTTACAGTCTGGGTGCTAGGCATCGAGTCAATCTGGGTAAGCTGATATTCAATGACATTATGGATTGTGCCCGTAAGACCAGGAAGGAAGCGTTAGTCCATCCTTGTATCATATCGATGGTACTGCTGAAAGGGGGAGCGGTTGCAAGGGAGAATGATGAGGTTATAACTACCCACGCTTTAAGGCCAACCCTCAGGACCTTGAGTGGCCGTATAGTGAAGGATCTTCCCTGGACACCTCCGGCAATGGGTTGCTCGAATGAAGGTGAAGCTCGGCTGAAAGCCATTGAGGCGAGAGCTACAGTTTGTCAAGAAATCCTTGGGCGTCATCAGGCAGCGATAGTCAAGATTCAGGGGGAGGTTGCAGATTTGGAGGCTGAGAGAGAAGCACTGCTGGCAGAAATTCCGAATGAAAATGGATCAGATGATGAAGATTCGGACAGTGATGAATCCGGGAGCACTGATAGTTTGGCCTGATTGAATTTTTTCTTGGTGTTCTTGTCATATTAATGAATTCAGGGGGAGAATATTTTTGGATCTTTTGGATTTTTGAATGGCTCTGGTTTTATATTATTTGGTCTGGATTTTGGATATTTGTGCTAGCTGATTTTATGGTAATTTATGCTGGTATTCTGGTATTCTACATTTATTATGCTGCTTGGTTTTCTGGTGTTCTATGGTGTTTGTGCTAATGTGGTATGAATTCACCAATATGCCAAGGGGGAGATTGTAAAGTCCTCCGGAGTTGGACTTATGTATGGCATATTGTGAATACTGGTAATCTGGTGTTTGAACACCACCGAGTGATTTCTGGT
The DNA here is from genome assembly GCA_037428765.1 of Rubia yunnanensis. Taxonomy (NCBI): domain Eukaryota; kingdom Viridiplantae; phylum Streptophyta; class Magnoliopsida; order Gentianales; family Rubiaceae; genus Rubia; species Rubia yunnanensis. Next base: position 70,257,518 of record CM075068.1, read on the forward strand.
GATATGGTGTTTTAACACTACTGTTGTCCAGCAGTTTTACAGCAGCTGTATTGTTGATGTCCACGATTTATGGAGTATATTATGGGATATAATTGTGCGATCTGATCAGAATATTGTGAAGATAATTGATTGATTTCGTGGTCATCTAATTCTGGTAAACGAATATTCCTGTAATAGTTAGGAATTGGTTAAGTAGTTAATTATGGAACAAGTTCTATTGATAACAGGATTGTTCATTTAAATACCAGATTAGTATTAGATCTTTCCTTAGACTAGAAGTCTATTTGGGGTAGAAGTTCGACAAGGAAAGAAGTCTATTCAAGGTAGGATTGCGATGGGATAAAGGGAAGAAGATTACAACGCAATCATTGACGCGTTCACAACTATTCTCTACGTGGAGAACTTTGGAGCGATCTGCCGTGTTGTTTGGAGGTTCGTAAATCAACCGACCAAGTTCGTAAAGATCAGAAACAAGGAAGTCTTAATTCCTCGGGAGGAGGAGATCCAGGGAGACGTGTTGATCGTGAGGGTTCAACGACGTAGGATCGACAGTAAGGGGAGCTCACAACATTCACTCTGTAGGTTAGCAATGGATTAGTATTTAAGTTAAGCTTCTTGTACTAAAGACTGCTTTCTAGTGAATGGTTTCTGATCTGGGCAAGGCCCCGCAGACGTAGGTGTATTTGCACCGAACTGCGTAACCAAGTTGTGTGTGCACTGCGTATTTCGTTTTGCTTTTAAAACAAAACTAATCTTGGTGTTCCAACACCAAACTGTTAAACAACTTGGTATAAAGGTTTAGAAATCAGGTGAAACGGAATTTCAAAACCAATTTTGTCAAACTTACATGATCCTCATAAATCCATCAAGTGCTCACCTTCCCTTTTCTCAGAAACCTTAGTGTCTTCAATTCAACATGTTGAGATTCTTTCATGATCAGCTTTGATGTTCTTTGTAATGGTGTTTCTCTCATTTCTCCCATTTTAAGTAATACGGCATATCCATCGCACCCACAGAATGTCTTGTTTTGAATTAAGATCCCAGATGAGCTTGATCAATGCAGCTTTGTTCTATGTTGAAGGATCTTCCAGCCCCGTTCCTTCTCTCCTTTTACGTCTACACAAAGCAGCCCAAGAAAACGGTGTAAAACCTTTTTGGCACTCCTCTCTCCCCTATAGAAAACATCTGCAGATCTTAACTATTGTCTCATGCACACTTTCAGGCAAACTGAAAATACCCACCCAGTAACCTGCTAAACTTAGTAATGTTGTATTTATCATCATTTTTCCAACAAAAGAAAATGTAGCTATGGACCATGTCAATCAACCTTTCACAATTTTATTTGTTCCATTTTGCATTCGACAATGGCAAACCAAGATACTGCACTAGGAATTCTCCTTTTGGCACATTCAAAATCGTTGCTAACATCTGTTTGTCTGCCTCCTCCATTACTGAAAAATACATCCTCGATTTTCTTTCACTGATAGTCAGCCCCGTTAATTTCATAAAATATTTCAAGCATTCTTCTACACCTTCCACCTATTTTTTTGTTCACTGCACGGAAGATTAAAACGTTATCCACAAATAGCAGCGAGTGAATCCCCACCTTGCTACATCTCTCGTGGAATCCAATGCTTTTCTTCATCCTACTTGACATCAGCCTTGAAAATTACTCCATGCACAGAAAAAAATATCAGGGAAGAAAGAGGATCCCCCTGTTTCCCCACTCTCTATCCTGCAAAAGACTCAGTTTGTCTACAATTAAATGATAAACAAAAAGATGAAGATATGGTGCATTTTTTTATCCATCTTATCAACAAATTGAGAAACTTTAGTTTATTCATCCAATCTTCAAAGAATCCCCTGTTTATGCTATCAAATGCCTTGCTAATCCACCTGCAAAACACAGCTCATATTCATCCCCTGCATTTGATACTTCTGAAGCAACTCATGTGTGAGCAATAAATTGTGAGCTGAATGCCTTCCTTGAATGAATGCACTTTGATTGGGACTTATAAACTCAGGTGGTACTTTTTTTAACCTGGAACATATTACCTTTGTGATTGTTTTATAAACCACTAAGCAACATGTTATCGGCTTGTAGTCTGCTGTTTCCTGAGGGCTTTGGATTTTAGGTATCAGTGCAATGATTGCCTCTCTCAATTCAGCTGGAATACTGTCTCCTTTAAAGAAACTTTTGATTGCAGTTGTGAATCCCTCTCCCACTATTTCCCAAGCATCCTTAAAAAATTTCTTGAAAATCCATCTTTACCTGGACTCTTTTTTTACTGAATTCCTTTTGGGGATTTTCGTATTTCTTCTGAACTCACCTCTCTAATCAGCTTTGCATATAGCTTCACTGATAGAGTAGCTCCCATTCTGACCACACTTTTTTCCATTTTTCTTGTTGAGACTTCCACTCCAAGTTGTGCCTCGAAATGTTTCAGAAGATTTTCTTCAATCAGTTTCTGATCCTCCACCATTCTCCCATCAACTTTCATATTGACAATATGGTGATGGTACTGCCTCTTTTTTATTGAAGCACAAAACCTGCTAGTTGGCATGTCACCCTTCTCTCACCCAAAGTACTTTTGATTTCTGTTGAACATACTAAAATTCTGCCTCCATCAGTCTATCAACCTCCGCTCTTGCTTCTATCTCCTTTTCTTTCTTCTCATTATTTTCAGGTTTCTCATTCAAATCCTCTATTGCTTTTCCCCAGTTTGCTACAGCCATTTTTTATCTTTTCCCAATCTCAGAAAATTCTCTCTGGTTCAACTTAGCTAGTGATACCTGAAGTTCTTGCAATGTCTTGAACAAATCCTGCGAATTTTTAATATTCCTCCTTTTCCACATTGCTTTCACCACCTCTTTAAACAAAGGTGCTAACGCCAACATGTTGAAGTATTTAAAAATTCTCTCTTTTTTACCTTTTGCCTCCTGCAATCTTATCAGTAGAAGAGAGTGATCAGACATGATCTCTGAATTAAATTCACCCTAAGAATTCCTTAACTTCTCCATCCACTCCATATTTATGGTACACCTGTCAATCCTACTGTAAATTCATTCTCCATCACCTCTCCTGCTACTCTAAGAAAATTTAGGGGGAACCGAGTTTACCGTATTTGGGGGAACAGAGACTGAAATGTTGGATCATACTTGATATCTCCCTGCTCTTTTTTGAAGAGAGCACTCCTATTCTCCTTTTCCACATCTTCTTCCTCATTGTCACCCCATTTGAGCTTCTTACCACTACCCCCCAACATCATCGGAGTAACTGGGACTTTGATTTTGTGGTTTTTTGGGGTTTGAATCATTTCAGTCATCTCCTCCTGCTCTGCTTCAGTCTCCATTCTCTAGTCTCAATTCCTGCACCCACTCTTCTTCTCTATTCAGTACCCCTTACAGTCCCTCTTTTGCTTCTGTATTAATACTCCGTAGGTCGATTCCCTTTCTCTGTGCCTTCGATCTATTTATGTTGCATGATCTTCCCATCTTGATGAGTGGAAAGAAAAATGAGCTACCAAGCTATCCAAAAATTTTGGAAGAACACATACTTAGTGTGTAATCACCCTAGTTGAGAGAATATATTATTGATACCTTTATACCCTTGTATTTTTTATTTTTAATTACATCATTACGATAAATTTAGGAAAATATATTTTTTATGTTTATATTCTTTATTGCATAATTAAGGGTATATTACGGATGATGTATGATCAAACTCAAATGATATATAACTGTACTCGAATAATAACAAATACATTTTATTAAATATTAATAAATTTTATTTTATTTTAATATTTACAAAAAAAATAAATATTACTCATATATAATTTAATTACAATATTTTTGCAAAACAAATAACGGAATAACTACTAGAAAACAGGTACATAGGCACCGGTAGACATATACCGATGCAAACATACCAGTGCTAATAATTACCTATTGCACTGGTAGAATAATCCATGGAAGAAAACCCAGTGACTAAAAGGTAATAGAACCGAAAAATATATACCGGTGCTTACTACCGGGGCCTATGGTTGGAATAATGAATGTTTGGTAGTTTTAAGCACCGGTACGTTGTATACCGGTGCAAAAAAGGTTGTGCTGGAATAATGTATACCATTTTAAGCATCGGTAAAGGTTAGCGGACCAATGTGCTTAGGGAAAATGGTGGAAATGTTGAAGCACCAGAATAAAAAATATGCACCGGTGGAGTTGTCCCGGTGCTATTATTTTAAAAATGCGGGAAATATTATAGCACTGGTCATATGCTGTTGCTTTTAGGTGGTGATCTGGAAAACATTTTGCACCTTTGTACCGGTGCTATTGCTTCCCCCGAACCTTTTGCACTGGTATTATAGATTGCTATCGGTGCTATTGATACTTTAAATGCTCACCTACCACTATTTTGATCGGATAAAAAAGCAAAGAAGTGGATTTTGGAGCTCGTTAATGGCAATTCGGGGTTGAAGAAGACATTAAATGCTCTTAAATGAATTCCCTTGAAGGTACACCTTTTTTTGTTTAAAATTCATCTTTTGTGGTGGAATATGTGTGGAATCATAAGTTGCAATAAATGTCTTGTGAGTTTGAACATTGTAATGTTTGTTCACACTCTTGATGAATAGGGTTTGTTAGCAAATATTGTTGATGTAATGAATGGCTTTGAATGCATGTGATTTGATATATGGGGTGTGGTAGGATTGTAGTAGTGTGATGCATGTTTATAGGGTGTGTTATGAATAAGCTTAATGTTTATGGTCTAGTTGTATATTGGTTTGGATGTTTAAAAGTTGCATGATGATTACATTGTAGACATCTACTGTGCCATCGAGAGGTGTAAGCATGTGTACCACAATGTTAGCTTGGTGAGTGATGAATTTATAGCTTTTGTTGGTGACTTCTTAGAATATGCTTTTAGTCGTGAAAAGCGCATCATATGTCCATGTCGTGATTGTAAGAACCGTATGCGTACTGACTATTAGGACTTGTTACAACTCCATTTGTACAAGAGAGGGTTCTCGAAGGATTGTTTAGTTTGGACTTTTCATGGGGAGAAACCACTGCCGAACGTGGTTGTAGGTAGCAAGGGGGAATATTATGGGGATTTGAAATTAGATGACATGTGTGAGGAGGTGGTGGATGAATTTAGGAGGAGGCCGGAGGTTTTGTCAAAATTTCTGGATAAGAAATGCAAATTGTTGTATCCTGGTTGCAAGGAGAAAGATGTTGTAATGTCATACTTGATGGATTTGTTCAACCCGAAAGGCGTTGGATCGTGGAGCGATACTAGCATGGATAAGTTTGGAAGTTTTTGGCTGAGAAGCTCACCCCCCCCCCCCCCGGAAATGGTTTACCGCAAAACCTGTACAATGAAAAGAGAATTGTGTGCCTAATGGTAATGGAGTATAAAAAAATACAGGCATGTCCCAATGATTTTGTTTTCTATAGGGATGTTTTGGAAAAAGCGGAAATGATGTTGTGGATGAAGAGGTCGTCGTGAAGGTAAGGAAACGGGACCCTGCAAAATGCCATTGGTGCCTTCCTATTGTCCCTAGGCTGAAGCGAGTGTTCAAGAACGCTGTGGATGCAAAAAACATGACATGGTACAAGGATAGGGATTGCGTTGATAATGATATCACAAGTCACCTAGCATATGGGGATCAGTGGAAGAATTTTGACAAGTATCATAAGTTTGCTGCTGAACCTAGGAATTTGAGAATGGCTTTGTGAAACAGATGAGATGAATCCCTTTGGTAATATGTCATCGAAACATAGCTCATGGCATGTTATGCTTTGTATTTACAATATGCCTCCTGATCTATGCATGAAGAGGAAATATGTTTTGATGCCATTAATGATTTCCGGTCCGAGGCAACCCAGAAATGACATTGATACTTATCTAGCCCCACTCATTGAAGATTTGAAGGTGTTGTGGTTGGACGGTGTTGATGTTTTCATGGTTATCGTGAGACAAAGTTCAATCTGAAGGCCATGTTGTTCTGTATGATTAATGATTTTTTGGTATATGGTAATTTTGCAGGTTACGTTGTTAAGGGTCACAAGGCATGTCCTATGTATGAGGAAGCAAGTGATTTTATGCACCTGAAAAATGGTCGAAATACTGTGTATCTTGATCATAGGAAATTCCTCCCAGCGAAACACAAGTTACAAGATGGCGACATTCATTTTGTTGGGAGGAGGGACAGGAGGAAGGCACCAAGAATATTGAGTGGGTTTGCTATCCATAGCAAGGTGAAAACACTCAATGTTGGTCTAGGAAAAAAGATATCAAAAGTGGTTTCCTTAAATGATGAACCTTGGAAGAAAAGATCGATATTCTTTGATTTTCCGTATTGGGAGACTCTGGAGGTTCGCCATTGTTTTGATGTGATACATATAGAGATGAATATGTGTGAGAGTTTGGTTGGGACTCTACTAAACATTCCTGGCAAGACGAAGGAAAGCTTAAATGCAAGGAATGGCCTAGTTGAACTCGGTATAAGAGTTGATTTAGCCTTGGAGGTAAAAGGTAAACAGACGTACCGACCACCAGCCTCTTACAATCTTTCCATCAGTGAGAGAGGGTCGGTTTATAAGTGCATTGGGGGAATCAAGGTACCATCTGGCTACTCTTCCAATGTAAGTCGCTTTGTGAATGATGAATTGCGTCTTAATGCGCTAAAATCCCATGATTGTCACATGTTGAGGCAAGAAGTATTGCATATGGCTATCTGTGGTGTCCTAGAGGAAGAGGTGAGATTTTGCATCATGTGCATGTGTTTCTTTTTCAACTCTATTTTCTGCAGTAATATTAGTTGAAAATATCTTAACGAGTTAAAGCACGAGGGTATACCTACGCTTTGTTTATTTGAGAAGTATTTTCCCTCGCCATTCTTTGACATTATGGTCCATCTTGTAGTTCATGTTGTCAGAGAAATTAGAATATATGGTCCCGTTGTGATTGTGAGTTATGATTGTGAGTTGGGATAATCGTGCATTTTTAGTGGTGATTTGTGAAATGTGATTCCACAAGAATGTCATTCGGTTGAGTTGTGAGTAGTGATTCGTGAGTTGTGAATTATGATTTTCCCCAATGTGTAATGTGATTTGTAATGTTGTTGCAATGTGATTTGTAATGTTGTTGTGAGTTGTGTATAATATGATTCTCTAACTTTTGGTTTTATTGTCCTAAAATAGATGCCCAAAGGTAAGAAAATGGTTACAAGAGGGAAAAGAAAGAGGGGTCAGGAAGTAGTCGAAAAAGTTGTGGACGAAAAAGATAAAACCACACCCGTCGAGGATGACACTCAAGCCCCCGTTCCAGTCATATTACAAATTAAGGTGCCCGGTGCAACAGTTGTAGAGAATCCAGCCAATGAAGAGCTTCTGGCCTCCACAAATGACGAACAGTCTCCATCCACCAAAGAGGGGACCTCGAATGATGATAGGACAGATGATATTTCCAAGGTGCGGGGGGTGGGTGGGGAAGCATGGAAAAGCCTTTGACAGGTTTGAAATTAAAGAGTGGTGCAAGAAGTGTGGTACAACCACATGCCAGTCACTGATGCTGGCCAAGGAGAATAAATCGATACTAGCAAGGCTCAACTTTTTTGACATGATCAGCACGAAGAATTGGACTGCGTAGACTGCATACATACACTATGCATTCCGACGGTGAATAAAGTTTGGGACACACAAGTATTGGAATAACATCCTTGATGACACCAAGGAGGAGGCTTGGAAAGATATTTTGGTGAGAAAATTTCACAACTCATATATGTTTTACCACATAAGTTTACCTTATTAGCTAAGATTAATTCCCATTTATTATCGACCATGCAGACAAGCTTTACGTTTGAGCAGAAATAACTTAGAAAATGGAAACGTGATGTGTATGTTGCAGCTGTCAATGGCCACTGCATCTGGAAATCCAAAGTTGCAAAAACAAATCATTCATCAAGTGGCAGATGGCATACATAAGTTAGAATACCAACCATGGGACAGGTACAAATGGATGGACGAAGAGGAGTGCTACAAGTTTGTGAAGATAAGGACAACACCAGAATTTAAGGTAAACTTTCATCATTATTTGTGGATTCACGACACAGTTTCATTTCGATCTACTTCTACCAATTACATTATTCTAACTTCAATTTGTTTTCTTTCATAGAAATTAAGTGCGACTAATAGCGATCACTCAAAGGAAAAGGTTTACACACATCGGACTGGATGGAACGGATACTGGGCCACGCAGGAAAAAATCATCCAAAAAATGAAAGAGGAGGAGAGAGTGAAACTGGCTGCGCATGGTTTCACAGAGGAGGAGATCGAGGCTGAGCTACAAAGCAAGGAGTTCAATGTGAACAGGTCCCTAGTCTACCTGGAGTCCATAAAGCTTGCGGAAAAAACCACATACACTAATCCCGTTGATATAGCTGTTGCGAAAAACATTGTAAGTTTTTCCATATAAATTTATCCTTCCAATATTTTGTGTTTCCACTTTGAATGTTATTAATATTTTTTCAAATTTAGTTGCATGTTTATATTTTATGCCTGGCCACAGATTAAAATGAATGAGGAGGTTGTTAGGGGCACTTTGGTTCTCAAACCGGAGGAGGACACACTGATAAAGGCAACCGACAAGAAGGATCATCTAGGGAGATACAGGGGTACTGAAATGAACCTCTCTAAAGAGGTTGTCATACCTCATCTATCCCGCAGCAGAAGCAAATAGAGTAGCAGCTCTTCCCCAGCTCCAGCAATCCAAAAACATAAACAAGCAGACCAACCAGTGGTGAACGCAATGGTGGCATACCTCTCTCAGCTAGTCAAGGGGATCACATTAGTGGGAGGGGTCCAAATGCCACCAGGCCTAGATGATCCCAAGTCCTTCATAGAAAAGGCAATGGCCAAAGTAAGCGTGGCCTAGACAAAATCTAATGGTCCTCCAAGCGATGAGGAGGACGATGAGAAGGTAAAATAATTGATTATCATTCTTAACTATTTCTTTCATCAAATACTTTATATATTACATATTATAGTTCTTGTATTTTCTTACGAACAAAGTTCTACGATTATGACAGGATGAAGAGAGGGTCAATATTTCTGTGAAGCAATTAGACGGGTCAATGGCCCTGGTTGCGAAGGTATTTCTACAAAGAAAGTTCCACGCCCATTCTTTTGCAGGTGGAATCGCTCGTGTCCGGGTGATTGAGCAAGTGTTCCCTGCCAAAGTAGGCTTTCCTCCACCAACCACATATTTGTCGATGTCATAGAGGTTCTCTGACATGTCGTCGACTGGCCAAAGTCATTGATCGACCAGGATTTAGACACCCATGCTGAAGAAGAGGGGGACGTGTCAGTCAATGGCTGTGCGGAAAAAGAATGTGATTTCCTTGAGGTCCCCGATGACGAGGTAAATCAGATAAACTATTCCTAATGTATATTTTATTATTAACATATTCTAAGTGTTTGAATGTAGGTTTATTCAAGTTAAAATCTAACTACTTTGTCTACACAGCCTTCCTATTCGACTACAAGTTACAGGCCGGGGAGGAAAATGAACACATTACCGGTCTCACCCCTGAAATTGGAAATGCTAACATTTCTCATGACTTAATCATCCACACATATTTGGAAAATTAACTTATCACTTAACACATGTTATTTTACTAGCTACGTGCAGATTGAAAACATTCGCCCCTTAAAGGATCATCCAATTATGAGGGAGTTCATCATCCTGTGCAATAAGAAGGCAACAAAAATAAATGCTACGGGGAAGGTTGTATATTACAACCAGCTTCCTGTATCTACGTTTGCTAGACCATACAAAATTGGCATTTGCATCCAGCAATTGTTGGAGTTTGGAGACAAGCTCGGGAATTGTCATGGCATGACATGGATCTCAAACGCACAACTGAATTTGTGGATGGGGTAAATTCCAAAAAATTCAATTTATATATCTTTTTCATTAACATATTTGTGACGTAAAATGAAATGTTCTCTGATAGGAACCTGTGGAGTAAAATGGAGGCCACGAACAATGGAAGAATCCAGTTTTGTGTCGCCAACACTGGAAGAAACGACAACTTGTGTTAGGCGCAAGACATAACTGCCCGAGATACCCTCATATGGGACTCAATGGAGAACTCAGACACCGCCATTTATTTGGTGCCATACCTCACGAGGTCAGAAATATTATAATATAATTTAAATTTGATATCTGTTTTGTAAAATTGTATTTATATATTAATTTTTAAGACACTAATGCATGTCACATTGGTTCCTCATCCTTATTTGTCCTGGAATTAACCATGTCTTCACATTGGACACACTGGCCGATGACATTAACCGTAAGGATCACATAGAAACACAAGTTCTATCTTGGTATTAATTTCAATTCAATAACCCCACTTCTTCCAATAACAGTGTTTTCAAAGTTACTAATTCAAACATATCACAGGGTTGCGTATGATTTTGAGAGGTTGAAGAAGAACAATGATCCCTCACCCAATTTCAGCTGAGATATAACAAACATAACGTAAGTATTCAACAAAAATAGTAAAACATAATTTAGATTTTTTTTCTTCTTTCCGTACAATAATTATTCCTTAACGTTTCTTTTATTCTATCTTAGCATCGACAACAAGGAAGTAGCTAGGAATGCGGCTCTATATCATGCGATTCCTTGAGGAGCTCACCCTCGAGATAACTTCCAACAATCCTATCGACGTAAGTATCGAAACTCCAATACAAATAACATAATATGTGTCTGGCTTCTGTTGCAGTAACCCGTCATACGAAGTAACATTTAATATGATCGAAACGTAGATTTTTCTGGAGAGCCAAGCCAGTACAATGCCTATGCACTTCAGGAGATGGCGGCCAAATGGTGTGAGGCATGGGTTCATACTTATGCAGAAGATGCCAAGGAAGATTTGGACGAATTTGATGATTGATATGTGTGGATAGGCTATGAGAATTTTCTGGGTAATGGATTGATTTGGCATGACTGTATATTGATATTGACATTTCATTATTCTTTTCTTGTACAATTTGTTTATTCGTATTGACATCATTTGCTGACTAGTAATTTTTCCTCGTGGTTGATCCGGGATGGCACAACAATTTCAAAATTGGCCTTGCAAATATTTTTCAAAATTAGCACCGGTTACAAATTGAATTCAAAACCGGTGCTATAGATTAATACCAACCAGGGTACCGGTGCCAAAACTAACATACTCCAACCGGTGCTATTGTTATAAGTACCGGTCCTAAAAACTGCATAGCAATATAATTTGCACCGGTATCGAATTAATCCTGGTGCTAAGAAATGACCACCCACCTCTTTTTATGCCGATGCTAAAAAATCATTTGTTAGTGCCATTTCTCTGTGTCCAACAAAAAAAATTTATGCACCGGTGCTCCACCAACTCGGTGCTATATAAACATCATCCATACAAATCCTTATTATCGGTGCTCAAGAACTGTAACAGTCATGCTGATCTGAGCACCGGTCAGATATTTTTCAGCACTGGTACATAACATATTGGTTCTCCATTTCAGCACCGGTATAGTATACCGGTGCTAATAACTCTCCCTTTTGCACCAGTTACTTAGGCACCGGTATCCCAACATGGAAAATACCAATGCTTATAGGGGTTTTTACCCGTGCCTATGGGATGTTCTCCCAGTAGTGAACCTAACATACAAAATAAATAATGAATAAACAATGGAGAGAAAAGAGAAAAGGAAAAGAAGGATTAAAAAAAACTAGAAAAGGAAAATGGGAAAAGATAGATACCAAAACAATACAAAAAAAATACAAAATTTACCTATGCAGGAGCTACACGACACATTAAATATCGCATGTCACTGTTGCTCTTGCAATATTGAAGCGCTATTTTTGCGTACAATTGGAATGCAGCAACTCCAAATTAATCTACACGGAACGTAAAGTTCCCGTCCATTGGAGTTGCTCTAAGAGAATGTACAATTTCCGGTAGTAATTCAAAGTTGAAGAACAATACAAAAAGAGACCCTATATTTGGTTTGAGAATATAGTTTGTCTGTCCAACTTCTCCCTCTTTTTCCTAGTTCAGGTGATCACCACACTCGGGGTGCCATAAAACGAGATAAACTAAAAAAATCATCTCCCTTTCGTACGCAAGAAAATTGCAAGTGTGGAAACAATGTTGTTAAAAGTCCATGAGTTTTGGAGCGAATTTCATTAATCTTTCCAAAGCGTGAGGCATGAATTTTCTGGCAAACAAGTGGCAAAGCCTGGTGTGCTCCCCATTGTAGATGCAGGTTTGGCCACTCCTCATCTTCTCCAAGAACTCGTAGGTAACTTCCATCCTTCCAAATTTGGAGGGGTGGGGCCCACCTTTGGACCAGTCGACCCAGTGCAACGTCCGGTTCGAGTTCTTGGGACCGTACTTCATGTAGACGTAAGTGGGGAGATAGTGTTCATCGGAGTAACAAGGGGGCTGGCAGTATTTTTCGAAGACTGGGAAGTAGACTCGATCTGAGATGATTTGGAGTGCGAGTTCTCTGTTCACTTCGAACCACTGTGCGCCTTTCCGCCAGTGATGGAGCATGATTTGGGGTTGCATTTTGGTGTTGTATCGGCCCTGGCCCACGTTCCCGGGCAAGTCGTAGCACTCGACAAATGTGGCGGTGGAATGGATCAGATAATTATAGACGGTCCGGAAGTTGAACAAAGGTATGCACGATTCAGAAAGGAGTACGAATCGGTCGTTGGACAAGTCGAGCAAAGCATTGGCTAGCAGACGCCTTTCTGCTTCGATCATGCTACTTTTTCCCCACTCTACTTCCTGCATCAGTGTAGAATAAGCTATTACACTTTAATTACATTTCAAACTCAAACACATCGATCGTACTTTCTTTTTTTCATTCCACAATAACTTGATGTAGATTCCTTTTACTTTTGAACAGTTTTATTATTACAGTTTTTTTTCCAGAAGTTACTATTAAGAATGGAATTTGAAGAGGTAATTGAAATGATAATTGATATAAGATAGAATATTATCATGGATAATATTATTACATTTATTATATGACGTACATGGGATTATTTTATAACTGATGTAATTTGTGGGATGATTTGATGTTTATTTTTATTTATTGCAACAATGTATCTATAACTTTGAAATAATGTATCGCAATGTGTAAATAATTATAACTTGACACTTGAAGTTATTGAAACGAGATTTTTCATGACTAGTCTCACTGGTAGTCAGGAAACTTTCCCTTTTAAAATATTTTTTTAATAAATTTAAATTATACATAATAAAAATATTAATAAGATTTTTTTGAATTAATTGTTTAAGTCAAAATATGGACCCAAAAATTAATACAAAATAGATGAAATAAAATTATTTTAGTTTAATTTAATTAAGTATAAATCATGTGGAAAGAACCAATTGAAAAAGGAAAAAATAATATTTTTTTCAAAAATATTTTCCATAACCAAAAAAAAGGTAAAGTCTTGGGAATGACCGTTATTTCATAAGCTTATGGAAAGACGAAATTTAATTAGAATAATAAAAGGTAAAATGTCTTAGTTGCAATATTAAAATTTTATTATGCAACATGTAGTAGTTATAAAGTTTATAACCCGATTCATTTAACCTAAAAATTTTATCCTCATTTCTTTAATTTACACTTTAAACATTGATATTTCCATGGTTTATGGAAAGACCACATTTCAAAAGACGGACTCACAACAAAAATAGCATATTATTCATTTTTCTTATAAAAAACATCAATATAATGGGTTAAATACTCCATTTTTTTTTAATTATTGGCACATCTATTTTGAGTGTTAGGATTTAAGAGATGTAAATGAATCGTTGAAATTGAATTAAAAAAAGACTAAGTGAGATGAGGATACAAATATTTTAAATGTACGATGGTTAAAAAGTGTCAATATTAAAAAATACATCTCATAATCTGTGTCAATAATTGAGAGCTTCTTGCAAGGAAACTTGCAAGTAAAGTTTGGGGGAGCAAGCTAGAGCGGAGGCAGCCTATTCTGATTCAATTGTTTTTGGCTCCTCTCCTTTCAGTCGAGCTCTAGGGGTATAAGGTGTGGTGCGCCGGAAGGGGAAAGGGGAAAGGGGAAAGGGGAAAGGGTGGTGGGGCGACGGAAGGGAAAGGGGAGGAAAAATAAAATATAAATGAGAAATTGGAAAATAGAAAAAGAATACTCCCTCTGACCCACCTCAAATTGTAAGGATTTTTTTTTCCGGTTATCAAGAAACATATTTGATTGTTAATATGTTTAACTACGTATAATAATATGACAAATAAAAATTTGATATTTAGATACTTCTTGTTATGGCGAATCCAACCATATAACATATGATAATATTATTATTTATATATCTATTCAAATATGTTGTCAAAGTTGGACAATGAATAGTAACACAAAGTGAAGTGTGCAGTTTTAACTGAGACAGAAGGAGTAAGAAAATTGAGAAATGACTATTTTACCCTAAAAACTGATGTTTTTACTAGATTTAACGAGTTGACCTAACAGAGTAATCCTAACTTAATAATTTTATAAATTGAGAGATCAAAAATATTTTAAAAATAAGGTGTTAAAAATGAACAATAGTAAAGGAATAAACGAAGTGATTTGCTCTGTTAAATAAAAGAGGGAGTACTTTCAACGAATTGTAGTCTCTCTTGAAAATGAGGTGTCGAACACAGCTGGCCACGATTGAAGTATTTCAGTTCCAAACAGTGCAAAATGTATGTTCCAAAATTAAAGAACAAACACAAGTGGATATGTAGGGACATACCACATGCATATGATATAGTTCAACACATCTCCCGCCTTGCTATATGTTCAAATTATAAAAATAATTAATTTTGACCTTTTCTGGTTCATACTGTATGAACCACAGATCTGGAATTTTGAATTTTGAAAGTGTTCTAAAAGGCACAATTTCTTTTTTAATACTCTAGAAGAGTATGCATAAAAAAGTAAGACCTTAAATTGCTTTAGGCTCTTTTTGGTAGAGATATGATTATAAGTAAATTTAGTTTATTTTAAAAATACGGGGAAGACTAATTTTTATTTTTTTCCTAAAAATAACTTTTACTTTTAAAATGAATTATTTCTTAATAGTTTACTAAATACTAAAAAGTATTTTACTTATAAGCACATCAAATTAAAAACTCTGCCAAATAGAGCATTAGTCAGTCTCGACTCAAGAGCCGTTCTTTTAAAAAACTCATCTAGATCTAAGTACCCATAAATACTATACTACTTTCGAATTATTTTAATCCAACTTTTGGCCCTGAATTGCTCTCCACTTAGACCAAGTGCAAAATCAATTCTTAATATTGATGACACTCTTTCGACCTATTATACTTAACAAACGTTTATTTTTCAGAAAAAAAAAGAAAAAATGTACACATAAAATTCAAAACTATATTCCAATAATTTAGAAATCTACTATTTTCTTTTCAGAAAAATGTTAAAAAGTACCATTTTATCCCTAATCTGAGTATTATAGGGACAACACCATTATTTTCGTCCAAATGCACCGAATAAATTATTTGACGTTTTCAAACGTAAGCTAATAAAAAAACACATTTAGAGGTACACCCTCCCTCCGTCCTATATTAGCGTTCCATTTCTGGATTATTTCTTTTATATTGATATACTATTTATTTTTGGCTATATTAGTTCATTTTTATCCACTTATTATAATTCTAACTTTCTACCTTTAATTTTGTTCTCTCAATTCTTTTATCTAAACTTAAACACGTAAAATTATGGTGATGCTAATAGAGGAACAGATGGGTATGTATTGGCATTATACTTTGAGGGTTAAAACAGGCAAATTACTCAATAAAAAAACCGTAAATATGATTCGTACAACACATGCTGCAGAAGGTACTACAAGAAATGTAGTTACCTGACTGGGGATTCTCCGGCCATGAAAAACAGAGTCCTCCGGCAAGGTTCCATGAAAGGACGGCAGAGCATGCACGTAAATGGAGTACCGATCCTCATGCCCTTTGAAAAACAGCTCCCAGAATGGCGCCAAGGGCAATTCTCCCCTAACCAAGAACATGAACGCCACTTTCGGGGTCCGTTTGAAGGGGTACTCCCGGATCAGGGGCGCCATGGAAGCCCTCCATAGAAGCTCCTCCTCCGTCATCTCATGCATCGCCGCCTGCGGCGTCACGTAATCCTTCAACGACGCCATGCTCGGTGGGGGAGGCCCGTAAAATGCGCCGGAAACCTCCGGCAGCCTGGGCTCCGGGGCGCAGTTTTTCATTACCGGCGGGGGAGACGACGCGGTATTCGCCAGGGAATTCCGGGACGGAGAGGGCGAGAGCTGGAAAGTCGCCGGCGCCGGCTGCCGTATCGATGCGAACATTTTGGACTGAAAATTGATGGGATTTTCCGCGAGGTAGAAACTGAGGGTGATTCCAATGACGAGTCCGGAGGCGAAGAACATGAAGTATAAAAGCAGGCTTTGGAAAAGTGTTCGGAATCCGAACAGCCTCGCCAACTGGAGATGCTGGTCGTGATCTTCTTTACTCATTTTGTGCTTTTCCTTGCTCCATTGGGGGTTCATTTTCTGGGGAGAGAGAGAGAGGGGGTCAAGATTTGCTTTTTTCACCAATACCCTTTTGTTTGTGTTTTTTTAAGGATTGTACGTGTTGGCTGTTGCACACGCAACACGCACTAACACAGAGTGTTGATCTGTCTGTTTGTATGATTCATGGAAGGAACCTGGGTCGATTCTTTCTGCTCTGTGTGTGACTGTGAGTGTGTGTCATTGTTGTGGTACAACGAGGAAGAGGAAGTTAGAATGGCATTGTTAATTTGTTAGAAAGTCAATAAAAAGCTCCTAAACTTATGGGTGGTTTTTCCAGAATTATTTTTTGTTTTTTCATGCAAAAAATATGACCGTGAGTCTAGCATTAATTGTCTCCTAGTGCGTGAAAATTATTTAGTTGAAGCCACCTAATTGAATGGCCTCCGTTCTTGGCAAACCAGTGGTGCATAGGGGAAAATCACAACTGTCACGTCTCTGTTTTGATTAAAATTTTTTTATTAAGACGCAAAGATCAAAAATGAAAAGTAAATGGATAAAACACCCCACGAACTCTAATATTTGTTAGTCATATTTAGAACTTCGAGTTTTCTTTAAATTGCTTCTAGAGCTCTTGATCAGTATGGAAACAGTTTCATGTGACTTCTAAAGGCTTAATTTTCACATGATATTCTAAATTGACCAAAACAAAACTGAACTTATCTAAGTGCCTTTGTTAATCCTAAATTCAATTAAAACTGAATGGAATTTACCATCATTGGACAATCATCTTCATCAGAAAAATTAATTACCGGATACGCTCCTCATCACCGTTGATGCTTATTTATAAACGTAAGTTAGTCATTTGATCAATCAATATGGTTGAATTCATTTCCAATAAGGTCAACGTTTAACTGGCACTGTTAAAAAACACAAAGTAAAAATACACTCTTAATAAATTAAATTGAAAGTTACGCATGCACTTCCATACTTAGGGTCTTAGTTTTCGAAAGTGTATTGCAGTCATTGACTGGTTAATAAACCACTAGAAAACGGGTACATATGCATCGGTACAACTGTATTGGTGTTAAAATACCGGTGTTAAAAATATCATTAGCACCGATATAAATATCTAAACAAAAAAGTACCCGTGCCTTTTTTATTTATAGCATTGGTAACCAATTTACCGGTGCTCAATGACGGTCCGTTGGAGAGAATAACTTACAAATAATATAATTTTGAGCACCGATAATACACGTACCAGTGCATATAATCTGTTATATGGAAAAAATCAGACGGAAAGTAGGAAAAATTTAGCACCGCTTTGATTTTTCATTTTAGTACCGGTAAAGGAACCAGTGCTATAGGTATAGAACTAAAATTTGGGCAATAGTGTCATTTCGGCATTTTGCTGTACAAGATTTCTCTTTTAATTTCGATGATGTTCCATCTATCCAATCATGTCCAAATTTCATAGTTGTGAACTTGAATTATGAAATTTCAATATGGAATTGCCAATTTTGTTTTCAACAATTCCAAGATTCTTGGAGGGACTTAAGTGTAAAAAGCAAAAAGTTCACTCGAAAGTCCGAATTAAAATCGCTCGAATATAGTGCTACAGTTTGAATCCGTAAAGTACATGCCAAGACTTAATCAAAAGAATTATTAACATTTCTTGAAAAAACATTACCAATAATCTTCCATGTTAGAACTTCCTAACTTCTTAGTCATCTATAGTAAGATACTATAACGCGTGTACTAGCGCTTTATAAATTTCCACTAAAAGTTACTTTTCTATTTCTAAACTTCAATTAACCCAAGAATACCGAATATGAAATAAATTTGATTTAAAAACGACAGTGTAACGCAATTTTGGACAATAGTACAATTTTAGTAAAGTTACGTACGGATCCATTTTGGGGACCCGACATACACAATTTCTGAACACGAGAAGGAAAACTGTACAATTGATTGCTTATCAGTCCAATTACTTAAATACATTAACCAAAAAATATCCCACATTACTGGTTAGTGGATAAAAAGTGTGGGGTGAAATAATGAATTTTAGAAAGTTTGAAACTAGCACCGGCATGAAAAGATACCAGTGCTACGAACTTAAAAAATATTTATCTCCTTTCCTCTTTGTTGCTAATTTTTTTTCTAAAGCATCATCAGGCAGCTGCTTCAACTAATATGAGAATCGGTTCAGATTCTTTTAGCACCGGATTGTGTACCGGTGCTTGGTACTTGGAAAACCTTTTTCCTCATTTCCTCTCTGTTTCCAATTTTTTTTAAAGCGGCCTCAGGCAGCTGCGTTAACGTATATTAGCACCAATTAGGTTTATTTTAGCACTGGTGCTTGGTACTTAGAAAATTTTCATTCGGATTTACTCTCGGATTCCAAAAATTACGAAAAAAATTCCATTCAAAGCAGCTCGGAGCAGCTACATTAAATAAAATAGGCATCGGTATTGTGCATTCATTACTGGTGCTACTGTGACGAATAGATCTAAACCATTTATTTATCTCCTTCATTAAATCTCAACTGTTAAGATGTTTTTGCTATCTATATAAACCTTGAAACCCTATTTATTCCCCACCTTTTCATCCCTCCCACATGCCGCCAAGGCCGGTCCGCCACCTGTCCGTCGCCTTGGCATGTCTGCACAGCCGCTGGAGGAGAGCAGTGTCCCGTTCAAGGTAAAATTTGTGTGCTTCTATTTGTTATCTATGTAAGTATGTCGTTGATTTTGATTACATTGCACTTTTTGTAATAACCCTCACTTATTCCTCTCAAATTCCATCACTCTGCCGACCCTAACGCGTCCGGTGGGGAGAGCCGAAGATGGAGATGGAGGATAACGGTCCACCGCCTGGACGGGAGAGCTGGAAACCCTGATATTCCTTTTATTTCCTTTCCAATTGATTTACGTTTTCTTAGACCTATAATTAGATCCGTAGTTTTTTCTCTATTGACAAATGTTTCATGACTTTATGAATGAAAGGTTGGTAACATTTAAACTTTAATGGTTTGTTTCCGTGTATTGATGATTTGTAGTTGATGTTTAAACTGTTGAAATATTGCAGTTCACCTGGTCCAAGGAAACTCTGGTATACCTTTTATATCTTTTCCAATTGATTTACGTTTTCTTAGACCTAAAACTAGATCTGTAGTTTTTTCTCTGTTTACAAATGTTTCATGACTTTATGAATGAATGGTTGGTAACATTTAAAGTTTAATGGTCTGTTTCCATGTATTGATGATTTGTAGTATATGTTTAAACTGTTGAGATATTGCAGTTCACCTGGGCCAAGGAAACTTAGAGTGTTTGTCATTGTTTTTGTATACACTCTTTGCTTTCGTGGCCCGGGAAAACTGCTTCATTCCGACATTTTAAATGTCAACATATTCATTAGTTAAAGGGCACTGTATAGATTGTCTTCGATTCATGTATTGCCCTCTAACTATGTAATGCTTCTTCCATTGCGAAAAGTGTAGTAAAATTTACAATTCTGTAGTTTTAAATGTGCTAAATTTGTAGGTGTTTTGACGATATCCTTATGGTTGTTTAAACTGTTGAAATATTGCAATCTACCAGTGCCACTGAAACTCGGAGGGTTCACTACTGGAAAACAGGTACATAGGCACCAGTGCTAAAAATGCCATAGGCATCGGTATGTTAGTGATACAAGTGATAAAAAACTAAAATTCTACATCGGTACACAAAAAATCGGTGCCTATGCACTGAATACCAGTGCTACAAAACCTAAATTCAGCACCGGTACACAAAAAACTAGTGCTTATGAATAAATTCAGCATCGGTACACAAAAAACCGGTGCCTATGCATTGAATACCGGTGCTACAAAACCAAAATTTAGCACCGGTAGATAAAAAACTGGTGCCTATGAATAAATTCAGCACCGGTAACACAATTTTGGGTCGTAGTGTATTTTTTCAAGAATTTATAGAAGTAATAATCTTGACTTTCGAAACCCTTCCGTTCACCCATACATTCCCAATACAGAGTTACAATCGTAAATTATTGAATTGCATTTTAGTTTCGCCAATTTCGTGATTTGACGACTCCATCTTTCTTGGAGGGACCTAAGTGCAAAAAGTAAAATTTTCACTCATAACTCCAAACTGAAATCTGCTCGAATGTGATCCTACCCTATACACCCCCATTGTATTTTCCATGCATGTAAGGTAATATTTATCAAAAATCGAGCATAAGAACAAATCTATAATCCTTTCTGACTTCACTTTGTAACTTCCACGTAATCAACCATAAGTTACTCTAGAACATATACTAGCACCTTTCAATAATTCACCAAAAAAATCATTTATTTTATATATTTATATTTAGGAAATAATAAAAAAAATCATGTATTTTGGAGTAATGGGTAGTGGGGTAACACAATTTTGGGCCACTGTGTAATTTTCCTAGAGTTTATAGAAGTAATCAATGTTGACTTTCGAGACCCTTCCGTTCACCCATACATACCCAAATTGCATAGTTGTGATCATATATTATTGAACTGCATTTTTATTCCACCAATTTCATGATTCCACGACTCCAACTTTCTTGGAGGGACCTAAATGCAAAAAGTAAAAACTTTACTCGTAACTCCAAATTGAAATCCGGTCGAATGTGATGCTACCTTATACACCCTCATTGTATTTTCCAAGTCTATAACGAAATATTTATCAACAATCGGGCACAAGAACATATCCATAATCCTTTCTGATTTCCCTTTCTATATTTTAAGTAATTAACTCTAGATTACTATAGAACATGTAATAGCACTTTTCAAAATTTCATCAAAAAAATAATTTATTTTTTATTTCTATATTTATGCAAGAATAACAAAATTCGTATATTTTGGACAGAAGGATAATGTTGTAACAATTTTTTGGGTCATAGTGTAATTTTCCAAAAATATGTTAGAGGCGCTTCCGTCCACTCATTGTACCTCGAATTTTAAAGACGCAATCATCTCTTATTTAATTGCATTTTGATGTCTTCATTTTGTGATTTGCCGCCTCCAAATTTCTTCCATGGACCTAATCGTAAAAATTAAAAATTAACTTAGAGATCAAATAATATTAGCACATCCATTGTTTTTCATTCATACCGGTGCTATGTTATGGCAGGATAATGATTTTTTTAAAATTTTCACTCCAAATTTTGTAGAGATTTTTTAAAATTTTGGAATGAGCACCGGTATTAGTTACTTAGGCACCGATATGTGTACCGGTGCTCCAACACTTAGAAAATTCCCCAGGTTTGCTCTTGGGTTCAATTTTTTTTAAAACCATTCAAAGCAGCCCTAAGCAGCTGTGTTTTGTATATTTAGGCACCGGTATTTGCATTTTGGGCACCAGTATTTGGACCGGTGCTCAACACATAGGAAAAATTTCCAACCTTTGCTCTCGGGTTCAATATTTTTTTTCAAAAAAAACCATTCAAAGCAGCCCTAAGCAATTGCGTTTCAATTTCTTAGGCACCGATATGAGCATTTTGGGCACCAGTATCGGTGCTCAACACTTAAAAACCCCAACTTTGTTTCATCTGAACCGTTGATTTCTTTTGTTGATTGAATCTCAACCGTTAAAAATTTGCTTATATATACTACCCATGAAACCCTAAATCCACCCACCCTCATTTATCTCTCATTATTTTCTCCTCTACCTCCTCTCCATCTTCTCCCTCCTTCTCCACCACCTCTCCCTCTCCCGCCGCCGCCCAGTGCCGCCGCTTCGACGCCTCCGCCGACGCCTCCCCGACTCCATAACCCGAACCAGCTCCGACACCATCTCCCCAAATCCTCCGCTTCAATACTGCTTCGATGCCTAACCGACTCCATCTCCTGGACCAGCTCCGACTTCATCTCCCCGCGGTGCTTTGGTTGCTGGTCGGAGTTGCAAGCTCCACCAAAATTTCCAGTTCAACTCAGACCTGACCTCACTTTTGGTTCTTTGATATTATCTAGGGTTTCTGAAAAATTAGGTTCTAGTTTTTATGATGATTGATTATATGTAATGAAGTATTATGTATTGAAAGGTGTTGTGTATTTTCAATTATATGTAATGAAGTTTTGGGGTGCTATGTTATGGTATGCAATTATATGTGGTGCTATGTTATGGTATGAAATTTCTAGTTTTTAGTTTTTTTTCATTATGGGTTTCATATTCCGGCCGCTGAGTTTATTCTCACTGGCCGAATGGTTTTTAAACCATCGTTTATTTACTAGCACCGGTATTTCATGCATAGGCATCGGTAAATGGTATCGGTGCTAGAATAGATTCTAGCTAGCACCGGTACGACTTAGCGGTGCCTATGACACTACACCTTTTACACCGAGTCACTTAGGCTCCGGTATGAAAATTCTCAAAATACTTGTGCCTATGGGGTGAAAATACCAGTGCCTATAGGGAGTTCTCCTAGTAGTGGTTTGACATGATTTGTTTAAACACTCCTTGCTTCCGTGACCCCAAGTAACTGCTTCATTTCGATATTTTAAATTAATAAGCATTAGTTAAGCACTACATAGGATGCCTTCGATTAATGTATGGCCCTATAATTGTGTCATGCTTATAACATGTGTAGAACTTTTCCATTTCAAGTGTGGAGATTTTTGTAGTCTATGAGCACCAGGTAGACTTGATGTGTTTATCTTTAACTGTATAACATTGTATGTTTAACATTAAATCATTGTTGATGTTAAATACAATGCTAAAGCATAGTTATACACACAAAGTTTCCTTGGTGCTCAAAAGCTGCTTCAATTCGACATTTTAAATGGTTTTCTATTGTAATTGTTATTGCGAACAAGCTTAACGGAGGAATAATTAGTTTAAGGGCACTGCATGGGTTTCTTTCTATTCACTTAATGCCCTCTAACTATGTAATGCTTCTTCCATTATGAAAATGATGCTACAACTTTTATAGCACTCCACAATTTTAAATGTGGAGATTTTGTAGTGTATGCGCACAGAGGAGGCATGGTGTGTTCATCTTTAACCGTGTTTAACATTAAACAATGTTGATGTTAAATACATTGTTAAAACATATGTATACACACCATGCTTCTTTCAGTGTGCTCAAATGCTGCATCTTTTCGACATTTAAAATTTCTTTGTTCGACAAAGTAAATGGAAGGTTCCGTAACATTTGCAAAATTCTGAAATTTAAATTGTGGAGACTTTGCAGTTTATAAGCACCGTTGAAACATGGCATGTTAGTGTTTAACATTAACGCATAGTTAATGTTAATTACATTTTTGAAACATAGTTATACACACCATGTTTCCACGGTGTTTAAACGTTGCATAATTTCAACATTTTAAATAGTTTTCTTCGACAAATCTTGTTGTGCACAAACTTATGGAATAAAGCAATAGTTTGAGCACCCTAATCCTACTAGAGCACCAAAAATTGCCAAAGTTGCGAGCTCCACCAAAATTGCCGGTTCAGCTCAAATTTGACCTCACATTCACTCTTTTGGTTCTTTGATATTATCAAGAATTTAGGCTCTAGTTATATGATGATTGATGTTGTTAATCTATGTTTAGGTATAGATTGTTTCATGAATTAAGAGTTATTATGTATTTTTTAATTATATATAATGAAATTCTGGTTGTGGTATGATTTTTCCAGGTTTTTATATGAGCTTCTATTTTTTTTGTGTTTTGTTCGTTCTGGGTTTCATATTCCATCCGGTGAGTTTATTCTCACAGGCCAGATTTTTATAATTGATCACATATTTACTAGCACCGGTATTTCATGCATGGGCATCGGTAAATGTGCAGTGCTGGAATAGATTCTAGCACAGGTATGACTTACCGGTGCCTATGGCACTACACTTTTTTTTGCAACGGGTCAGTTAGGCACCGGTATGAAAATTCTCAAAATACCGATGTCTATGGGGTGGAAATACCGGTGCCTATGAGGGGTTCTCCCAGTAGTGACCAACCATTTTGGCCATAAATTATATTAACTTTACAATCCGATCAAAATAGATATAAACCAACCACAATGCCCCCAAACTTGAAGTTAGGTTATTTTGGGCTAAAATAATCTCCAATGTCCCAATTCCATCTCCCAAAACATTCACTGCCTCTCCCATCACCACCCACCACCACCGTCACGTTCACCAGCAACTCACCACCATTCAACACATAAATACAACTACTCAATGAAAGGAGTAAAAAGAATTCCACCACACATATTGTTCAACCACTGCACAATTCAATGAAAGGATGTAAAGGCCACACTAATGGTGGTTGTTTGTATTTATATTATAGAGAAAAGTACATATATAAATATACTAGATAATACATGTGCCGATGCACGGACATGTGAATGAAAAAAAAAACAACATAATTTATAACTCTAATTTATAATTTTTTTTAGTAATAAATAATTTTTATATCCATATGAGAATTGCACACGATCAATATTTAAAATAAATTAATATATTTATTTCTAAAAATTAAAAATTTACTCGATGTTTGTTGATATAACATAACTAATTCTTTTATATTCAAATGAAAAGAATATATTTTACACAAAAAATATTACGATTATATAGAAATACTTTACGTCATAAAAAATATAGTGAAAAATTTATGAAATATATGTTGATAATGAATCAATAATTATTTAATTAAAGTTATAAAAGTGTGTCTTTTAAAAGGAAATAGCAAAAGTATTCTTAGTTATAAATAGAGATATAAGATAACATAATATATATATATATATATATATACACTAAATTTAATTATAAAAATATGTTAACTAATTCCAAACGTTTAGTGTCTAATTTAAGTAATACACCGTATAAATAAATATAAAAAAATTGAATTATTGTAATGAGGTAAACATTCCTTCACAAAAGTCATTATTTGTACAACCCATATGACAATACTCAAGATCCTATTTCATTTGGATTTTTAACATTTTCATACACTGCAGCCCCCGAGCACCGGAGCCCCCGAGCACCGGAGCCCTCTAACTCTGAAGACACTGGAGCCCTTGAGCACTGGAGCCACTGGAGCCCTCGAGCACTGGAGCCACTGGAGCCCTCGAGCACTGGAGCCAATGGATCCCTCGAGCACTGGAGCCACTGGAGCCCCCGAGCACTGGAGCCCCCGAGCTCTGGAGCCCCCGAGCTCTGGAACCATCGAGCACTGGAGCCCTCGAGCACTGGAGCAGCCCTCGAACTGGAGTCCTTGTGCACTCGAGCCCTCGAGCACCCAAGCCCTCGAGCCCTAGTACCATTGAGTCGTGGAGCCCCCGTCTCACTGGATACCTCGAACATCTCCAGTCCCGCCGCCCTCGAGCCATCAGGCACTCGAACCAATCAACACTCAAGCACTCGAACCTCGAACTATCGAGCCTCGACCCCTTGAGACCTCGACATACCAAGTACTACTTCCTCTTCTTTTGAACCACTAGTCCACTAGTATTAGATATTTCTTTTGAAGGCAACGGGGTTGCCTTATCGATGTAATATTTCAAAAACATTATTGTACATCTTTTGGTTCTAAATAGGTTTGGGGAATCTAATAAATATCCCCCACCTCAAGGTGCATTTAAAAAATAAAAACCATTGTGTTCTCTTTTTTTCCAGCTAGAAAATAACTGTGGTGTTGAAAAAAAAAAAAAAGCATTTTCATAACTTTCACATAATCCAAATGAACTTAATGGTAAAACAGAATCCATCTTCTGTTCGCAACTTGCTTCCTCACGATGGAGCTCATTTTAGTCTTACGTTCTCATTTAGGCACCTCAGACCTCTCAATTTCATACCTCAAATTCTCGAATTTCTTTCAAGCCAGCTCTTGAATGGAGTGAGTGTATAAAAAAATATTTGGTTGTTAGCTCAAAGCAGTACTTGGCAAATCAGGTTAGATAGAGAGTTTGCATATTGTACATGTTGTACGGAATGGAGAAAGAACAGAAAATATGAACGAAAATAACAAGACACAAGATTTACGTCGTTCACCAAATTTGGCTACATTATAGCGAGACCCCTGTTTAGCCGGGGGCGTCTGCCGCCCTCCGGACCCCCAGGCCAGGGTCGCAGAAGCGGCTATTACAGTATTCAAGGCATACCAACAGTACAGAAAAAAGAATGCAAACATATGCTTAATTCCTGCCTGTCTATAATACTTATATGGTGTCGGGAGCATTTTACTCCATTGAATTTGCGCTAATGAGGTATGCATCATTGTGTAGAGATGATGAGAAAATGACAGTAAAAACTGCAAAATAGATTTGAGTTTAACAGGCATGCATAGATCATGCAGTAACCCATTAATGCAGTTGTAAATCATCAAATTTGAAGGTAAAACTACCATAGTTGCTTCTTATTCCCCCATTTACAACAAAGGGACAATTAAGAGGTTGTCATTCCATTTGCAACCAAGAATCACAAAAAGCAATTTCTCAATCATGAAACATATAAGTTACTTTCCAGCAGAGCAAAAAATAAAGACTCAATAAATTACCAACCCAAAGAGCTCTAAAACAATCTTAATATTTGCAGTGTTTCCTTTAGCCGCACACTCACTTGCATTCATGGTAGTCGAGGTTCCTTCCCAAAGAACTATGATACCAACTTGTAATGAATCTAACTTGTAATGAAACCGAAACTTTTGTCAACCATTTGTATGATTTTACATTGACACATTGCCATTAACATAGGTATTCATACGTTCCCATAGTTGGCCGGGTTTGATACTGTTTTGTGATTCCGTTCATTACATACATTTTAGCACATATTTTATATTGCATTAGTTTCTTATGCCTTTTTGGTTTGAGATTCTCGAAAGTATGGATCAAAACCTTCAGTTTTGGACAAATTGTAGCATGAAGATGTTCCAGTGGCAAAGGTTGAATCATTCAGTGTTAAGAGTTGAAGGTCTTGCTTGTGAAATGTTCGTTTTGAGCCCTCATACTGTTACTCATTATGTCATGTGAAGAGCTTGCGCTGAGTTTGTTACATTTAAGACCTGATCGAGTTTTAGACATTGTTGTATAATCAGACTCGTCATTTCTCTTCCATTTCAATATAAAGAAGAAGAATAGGGTGTACAGTTTTCCCCCTTTGTTTGTTTTATATGTCCATTTTGGGGTTAAATTACACTTGCCTCTTTGTTCAAATTACCAAATAGTACGGCTAAAAATTTGGTATATTACCAAACAAATCTGAAACTGAAACAAATCATGGCTAAGATCCACAATTGCATAGAGAGAAGTTCAGCATCCATATTTTGACTGCAGCAACACTGAGTACCATATTTCAACTAAAACTTACAAGAAACGTATGACCCTAAGGTTACAGGAAACTTACAAGTTCCTAAGGTTGTCATGTAACAAAACTCAACATTTTTTAATGGTGATTATAAACTCCAATACTTGGAAATATTCTTAATAAGAACAAAACCACTAAATTAAATGAGCAATCACAAATGACTTTTCCAATACTACTATCATGGGAATCCCGGAATGGTTTAGCTCCAAGGAACCGCAGAAAAATCAACACCCACATAAGATATGGACAAGCATTCAAACAAAACCAGCGCAAAGTAGCAGAGTATTCATAAAAAACAAAAACAGATTGCAGAAGATGAACAAAACAAACACCATGTATTGATTTGGGATCCATATACACGAGTTATGAGCAATACATGTATCCTACAAAATTATATATATAAATATTGATGAGTAAAAGAAGTGTTCAACAAGCCTGCAAAATCCTTCATGACCTCGAAGTTATCTACCGCGCCGCCTTCTCTGTTCATGTTTTGCAGGGCCTCCCTTGACCTTTCTCCAACGACTTCCAGGAGCTTCTTTATCAATAATTGTGAATAAGGTAATTCTCCATAGATTGATCTTTGTGAATGATGGAATACATATAGAAATACTAGCCTAGACATACAATGTATCTAGACATAACATCCCTACCGAATCACAATCATATCTCATCTTATCAATCATATCCCAATCATATCTCATCTTATCAATCATATCCCAATCATATCTCATCTTATCCTAACATCCCCTCAAGCAAAGCGTCGGGTTGATTGAGACTTGGATCTGAAAAACTCAAATAAAGGGCGAGAAAGGCCCTTGGTGAATATGTCACCAACTTGGAGAGATATTGGCACGTGACGAACACGCAGCTTTCCTGAGACAACCAGCTCCCGAACGAAGTGATAGTCGATATCAATATGTTTGACGCGCTTGTGAGCCACCGGATTCTGAGCAAGAAAAATGGCGTTGTTTTTGTCACACAACATGATGGACGACTCACAAAGCGGAAAGCGAAGATCACGAAGCAAGTGAGAAATCCAGACAACCTTTGCCGCAATGTTGGCCAAAGCACGATACTCAGACTCTGAACTGGAGCAGGACACAGTAGGCTGCTTCTTGGCACTCCAAGAAATGAGATTACCCCCAAGAAAAACCGTGTAGCCATAAGTCGAGCGCCGAGTCTCTAGGCAGCAAGCCCAATCAGTATCAGAATATCCTAACACATCCTTGGAAGCGGAAGAACGAAAGGATAATCCGAAATGAAGAGAGCCACTGACATAGCAAAGAATCCGGGTGACTGCCACAAAGTGATTATCACGAGGATCCTGGAGAAATTGTCTAACAGAGTTCACAGCAAAGGTCAAGTATGGTCGAGTAATGGTGAGGTACTGTAGAGCACCAACCAAAGACCGATACAAAGTCGGATTGCTGAAAGATTCGCTCGAACTACTGAGAAGCTGAGAAGAAGGTACAAAGAGGGTGGAAACCGGCTCAGCATCAGCCATACCAGCTCGACGAAGGATATCCCTAGCATACTTAGCCTGACCCAAGAAGAGACCAGAGGTAGTGGAAGAGACCTCAAGACCAAGAAAGTAGCTAAGGGAGCCAAGATCCTTTATGGCGAACTCCTGATGAGTGTGAGAAATGAACTGACGAATGGCAGCAGATTCATTGCCAGTAAGGATGATATCATCCACATATACCAGTAGATATAGCAGAACAGTGCCTCAAGAAAACACAAATAGAGATACGTCAGCAGAACTGCAGACAAAACCAAGCTGGCGAGGAAATGAACTGAACCGATCAAACCAAGCCCTCGGAGCCTGCTTAAGCCCATAAATGGCTTCCGTAGACAGCAAACATGATCAGGTCGAGTAGGATCCTAGAAGCCAATGGGTTGAGCCATGTACAGAGAACACCATTCAGAAGCACATTCTTCACATCTAACTGGTGCAAGGGCCATTTTTTAATAGTAGCAATGGCAAGAACCATACGAACAGTGGATTCTTTGACCACATGACTGAAAGTGTGGTCAAAATCAAATACCGGTAGCTGGGAAAACCCTTGAGCCACAAGTCGGGCTTTGTAGCGGTCAACCATGCCATCGGGCAGATATTTGACTCAGAAGACCCATTTGGAGCCAACAACATTTACATTAGATGACCGAGGAACTAGATCCCAAGTGTGTTTCCTTTGAAGAGCAGACAATTTCTTCATCCATGGTAGCAACCCACTGAGTATCACGAAGAGCAGCTCGATAATCTCGGGGTTCAAAGTGGTCGAGTACAGCCACAATAAGGCCAGTGACAACATAATCATCAAGATGTCGAGGTCGGCACAAAATGGTACGAGGTCGAGTGACCATGTGATGAGGCCGGGATGATGGTGGACTAGGAGAATTGTTAGAAGAGTCATCAGCAGTAGACTCAGAGCACACCGGAGAACCAGGGATTTGATCAGGAGTAGCAGACATGGGGTCCAGCAAAATAGGTGAGTTAGCTGAACACAGCGAGCAAGGTGCCAAATGAGAAGGCAATGGTGATGAAGGCATAGTATTTGGAAGGACTAGATCAATAAATGAAGATATATCAAGAAAAGAGAAAGCTGAAGAACTTGAAGACGACGCGGTAAAAGGATAGGAAGTTTCATCAAACCGAGCATGGCAGGTGATATACACTTGACCAGAAGTAGGATCCAGACAGCAAAATCCCTTGCATTGAGACCTATACCCAACAAACACATAAGGAATACTTCGAGGCGACACTTGTGCTCAACATAGGGACGAACAAATGGATATACTCTACAACCAAAAGGATGGAAGTTAGAGTATGTTGGTGCCCGGTCAAACAGAATACCATAAGGAGAAGCGTCATCAAGCACCAGGGTGGGAAGACGATTAATGACGTAAACAGCTGTTGTAAATGCATCATCCCAAAAAGATAGTGGCCGATGTGAATGAAAAAGCATAGTATGCCCCATTTCTGCCACGTGACGGTGTTTTCGTTCAGCATGCCCATTCTGCTCGAGTGTGTACGGACAGGAAACCTGATGAAGGATTCCTTTTGTCTCAAAATGAGTTCGGAGACAAGTGTTCAGAAACTCTGTGCCCCCATCACTTTGAAACACTTTAATCTGAGAGGAGAATTAATTTTCAATGAACGCCTCAAATTTCACATATACATCAACAAACTCAGATTTACGACGAAGAGAGTAAAGCCATGTAAATCTTGAGAAATCATCCACAAAGAGAGCATAGTAAACAAATCCATGACTAGATAAAACATGAGATGGTTCCCACAAATCACAATGAATCAAATCCAAGACATGCATAACTTGTTTAGAGTTTTCAACATATGACAGTTTATGGCCTTTTGCCATCACACGGGAGGCACATGTATTAGTTTTAGGCAATAAAGAGGAAACCGATAGTTCACTATCTTTAGCTAACAAGGAAATAGTACTATGGGACACATGTCCCAAACGGGCATGCCACAGTTCAAAAGAGGCCTGAGATTTATTTTGCTTAGTAAAGGAAAGTAAAGCTTCTTCACCACGATCCAACACATATAAACCATCCTCACTGTGGCCTCTGCCTATGTCTGCCCTAGTGACTTTGTGCTAAATCACAAAAGAACGGTCATCAAAAGTGATTAGTACACCAAGATCTCGGGTAAGCTTGCTTATAGATAATAAGTTTTTGGTTATATCAGGAACAACCAAAACATCAGACAGTCGTAATGAAGGCGTAAGTTGAGAATCACCAATAGCAGAAATACATATATTAGTACCATTTCCAACAGAAACAAAGGATTTACCATTGTAGTGCGTGACACTCTCAAGGTTCGAAGGAAACGAACTCATATGAGTAGAAGCTCCAGAGTCAAGGTACCAATCAGAGGTGACGGCGGCCGGCTCAAGCTGAAGGGAGGATTGAAATTTCTGAGCAAGATTAGAAGTCTCGGATGGACGTTGAACCAAACAATAACAGTGAGTAGCATCATGACCCATTTTCCGACACTACTGGCATTGTAGACCACGACCCCAACCACCTGAGACTGCCCCAGAAACCTGCCACGTCAATGATTTGAGAACTGACCAGAATGCCCAGCACGTGTGCCAGACGTGCCACCGTCACACGCTGCACCCACCGGCGCATGAGACCACGCGCATCCGCTGGAGTTGAATTCTAACGCCACGAATGCGACCGACCCATTTGCAGTACCACCAGAAGCGTATTGTCCCTGTAAATTGTTCAAAAATTCTTCGTGGTCCTTTGCACGATTAACTATCTCGGAATACAAAGGAGTCGGAGAAGCAGTGATAAATGGGGCAGAAAAATCCTTAAATTCAGAACCCAAAGCAGTGTAAAACCAAAGAAGTTGATCATCATTTGATGCAAGAGCACCCAAACCAGCAAGTTGATCGAACACAACCTTAAATTGAAGGTGTAAATCATGCACCGAACCATTCTTTCAGATAGTATAGGCAGTGAAACGAAGGCGTAAAATGGTCGACTTACTTTGGTTCTAACGAATAGCAGCAATGTTCTCCCACATTTGTTGTGAGGCCTTATAATCGTCAAGCTTAGCTAGGGCTTCAGGAGACAGGGACGAGAACAAGAGACTACAGACCCATTGATCCTCATCAAGCCATGTTTCACGCGCAACCAAGGCTTGCTCATAAGCAGCCTTCAAATCCTCCTTCGTGGAACCAGAAGAAGAGCCAATGACCGTTGCATAGGAGGAAGACGATAGCGTGGAATTCGATGGTGGTGAAGGAAGAATCAGACATGGCTTGGTGCCGTCGAGAAAATCGTACAGTCCCTGTGGTTTGAGAATATGAACAACTTACCATTTCCATAGCAAGTAGTTTGTTGAAGAAAGTTTGATGGTGAACATATGTAGAAGAGTATTGTAGGGAAGCTTGGATGATTCAGTCATGGTGAGGGGAGAAGAAAAAAAAATTTCTTGAGGAGGAGAAGAGAGTGAGCGGCGGTTTAGAGAAGAGAAAAGGAGAGCAGACACGGCTGCTGTGGGAAAAAATGATCGTAAACCCTATTCTGATACCATGTGACTCCTTTTTCATGTAACTCCTTATAGTTGGCAAACCGCAGACACGGCGGTTTGGCATGTAACTCATTTTTCATCTTTTCTTGCTCTTCTTCTTGCTGCATTTTCTCACGCAGTTCAGCGGACTCTTTTTCTCTCTTGATTTATTCTTCCCGCTTTTGCTTTAGCGAATCATTGTACTCCTTTTGTTGCTTGATTTCTTACTGCCTCTTGCCTCTCCGTTGTTGTTCATGAATCCTCCTTATATTTCTCAAGGCATCCTCTGAATCATCAACATCTGTTGTTGCTGCCTCCTGCCTCTCTGTTGTTTTTTATGAATCCTCCTTATATTTCTCAAGGCATCCTTTGAATCATCAACATCTGTTGTTGCTGCATTTTCCCCACATTTTCACAATTTCATTCTTCTTTGCCTCAGTTAACATTATGTTTTCCTCTTCTTTTTTCAGATTTCTAAAGATTCAACCTTTTCAACTGTGAAACTCTTGATTCCTTTTCCTTCACCATGGGCATATTTTTCTTCGACACCTACATCTAGGCATTGATGCGATGATTGTCACATGTGGATTGACTCCACAACAGGAGTACTGAATCTTCGTAACTCATTGCTTGGACTATTCTCTTTTTTCCCAATAAGGAAACTTTACTCTCACTAGTTTCCATAATTTTTGAAACGAAGAATGACGAGAACTCTGTTTCTTTGGAAACAATGTAATGAATGTTTGTTTGTTTCTAGTCCCAGGTGTTTTTTCTTGATTGAGTTTTATTCCGAATCCACGTTGGTTTATGAATATTCACGTTGGTCACGGCTTTTGGTTTAGTTAGAGGTGTAACCAGCCCACTTCGGATCAGATTCATTTCAAAATTCAAGTTATTTTTTGAGGTTTATTCCGAATCAGCATTGGTTTTGGAATATTTACATTGGTCACGACTTTCAGTTTCGAGGTCTAATCGGACCAATCCAGATCAGGTTTATTTTAAAATTCAAGCTACTGAGGTGGATATAACTCTGCAAAATTCAAGAACTCGGGATCAGAAATTCACAGCATTTGATAATTTTAGAGCCAGGGATGACATAATCACAAAGTTTGTTTTCCCAAAGCAAGAACTTGACTTTAGTGTTGATTCCGCTATGATGGCCTGGAGTTGCTTAATGCAAGTTTCCCGGTGATGTTGAAGTTTAGTGATCGTCTTGTATCTTTTGGACCCAAGACATTGAAGATATTCTGAAGGTTGAACAAGCATGATTTTGATTTTCAGAAAGAATTCAGCCCCTACCAAGATTATCTTTCTAGGACTAACGTAAGGGATCACAAAACTTTATTTTCACTATTTTATCAATGATTCTTTGTAAGAGAAGACACTCACGAAGTTGTTTAATTATGTTGATTGAAAC
The DNA here is from genome assembly GCA_037428765.1 of Rubia yunnanensis. Classification (NCBI taxonomy): domain Eukaryota; kingdom Viridiplantae; phylum Streptophyta; class Magnoliopsida; order Gentianales; family Rubiaceae; genus Rubia; species Rubia yunnanensis. Next base: position 70,291,896 of record CM075068.1, read on the forward strand.
CAGGATACTAACTTGTAATGATTCTAACTTGTAATGAAACCCTAACTTCTGTCATCCATTTGTATGATTTTACATTGACATGTTTCCATTAACATAGATATTCATACGTTCCAATTGTTGGCCAGGTTTGATACTATTTTGTGCTTCCGTTCATTACAAGCATATTAGCACATAATTAAGAATGCATTAGTTTCTTATGCCTTTTTTTGTTCGAGAATCTCAAAAGTACCTTCTGTTTTGGACAAATACTACTGGAAAACAGGTACATATGCTCCGGTATGTCAATGCTGGGAGAGAAAACTAGTGCTAGGAATTTTATAACCACTAGTATTCTGTTAAATGAACCAAAATACCGGTGCCTATGAATAAATCCAGCAGCGGTACACTGAATACCAACTTCTATGAATAGATTTAGTATCGGTACACTGAATATCAGTGCCAGATACCGGTGGCTTTGAAGAAAAATTATCTCAGTTTAATATATTCCAACACTGTTTTGGATGAATGACACATATCGGTGCTAATACCAGTGCCTATCACCGGAATAGTAATTTTGGCAGGTAAAATTTTGGTGGAAAAATTATCCAGCATTAGTATGTAGACGAATGGCACCTGGTGGTCGTCGTTTCACTCACCAAAATAATCTGCAAACTCTTAAGATGAAACTAGCACAGTAGTATGCAGAGTCGATCCCATGATGAACGAAGCAAGAACTATAATAAAATACCTACTAATATAGAACTTTTTGGTGTAGTCACCACACCTTAATTTTCAGATTTATCTAACAACTAATAATGCAACTAACTAATATAAAATAATAATGCAACTAACAGATATAAAAATCTATAAAATATATGAATAAGTTAATCGGCTCGGAATAACTCACATTAGTTAAACATCGATCATAGGCGCAAAGATAAATCAATTCATATGCATCTATTAGTTATAGGAAAGTAGGTATGCTTAACCTCCCCAATTCTTTCGTACTTTATCGACAATTAACCAATTATAATTAACAAATTATAATTAATTAATTGTTTCTCTTACCAAGATGCCCCCGGAAAGTATTCGATGAACCAGATACACACCTCGATAGCATTAAAAATGAAAAGAACCCGATATAGCAATTACCAAAGTAAAAGTAAATAGTAACGCACACTTAATTGTTCCCCTTCTTGCTATTACAGTCTTAGTTAGTTAGTTGTTTTTCACAAGAACTCGCTACTTACTAACCCTTTCCAGCGATTTCGTATTGATGGAATTAGATAGCATTATCCCAATAATATTTAAGTTGGCCAGACTTAAACACATTAAGCATAAATTAAACCAAGAACACACAAGAATCAATTACAAAGCAATTAGGCCTCACGATTCATAAACTAATGCTTGTAATTCCATGCTGATATATAAATTAGCCACTCATGATAATTAAACTAATCATACAAATAATATAAAAACTGAACATAACTATAATATAATAAAATACTAATTACAAATTACGAATTACGAAAACAAACCAGACCCAGAGGAATTCGATCTGCTTGCATGCAAACCAATGTGAATAAGAATTGTTGTGCCTAATGTAAATAATTCTTCAAACCAAGCAAGACAACCATGGGGTCGCCGAACTTGACTCGAAATTAAAACTAATAAAAACTATCGCAACTATATCTTGTATGAAGGAATATAGGTTGCTCCCCATATGCGTGTCCATGCGTGTATATATATACACATGAATTACAATCCCAAGCCCATTCGGATTTTTCTTCCATAAGAAGGAAATAAAATATTCTAATTCTATTTAACTAATTCCTAAAGTTAAGGAATTTCAAATGGAAGGAGATAATACAATCATTATCAATATGGGAAGTGAATATATTTATTTTCTTCAAATCCACATCTCTTCAATAATTCACTTTTCACCTCATAACCTCAACAATTCTTCTTTTGCCTCTCGCTTCATCCCTGGAAAAATGTCTTACAAAATAAGAACATTTTCCATTGGAGCACATCGCCTCATTAAAAACCTTAACCGGGAAAACCCAGTGGGAAAAAATCATTGGTTAAGGGAAAAAGAGTACAATGTATAGCTCACTTTCAATTTTTCACAATCCATGAATTCCTGCACCAAAAACACCTAAAAGTGCAAATTTTATCTCAAAAAAATTATAATAATCCCACAAAATATGAACACAATCTAACACACATCAGCACCAGTAATAATACCGGTGCTTGATACATAGAATTGTTTTTTTAAAAAAAGGTTTATGGTATGATTTACTCTCAATGGATTTATGGTATGAGTTACCTAAGAACATATACCAACGCTTTCCAACATTTCACCAAAAATATAAATTATTTTGTATTTATATTTTTAGGTAAGATTAACAAAAATCATATATTTTGGAGTAATGGATAATGGGGTAACACAATTTTAGGCCATAGTCAAATTTTCCAAGAATGTGTAAAAGTAATCAATGTTGACTTTTGAGGCTCTTCTGTTCACTCATACATGCCCAAATCGTATATTCACAACCGTGTATTATTGAATTACATTTTGGTGTCGCCAATTTCGTGATTCAGCAACTCTAACTTTCTTGGAGGGACCTAAGGGCAAAAAGTAAAAAATTTTACTCGTAACTACTACTTGAAATATGCTCGACTGTGATGCTACCCCATACACCCTCATTGTATTTTTCAATTTTCTAGCGAAATATTTATCAACAATCGGATATAAGAACATATCTGTAATCCTTTCCAATTTTCCTTTCTTACTTCTAAGTATTCAACTTTATGTTACTCTAGAACATGTACTAGTGTTTTCCAATATTTCACCCAAAAATATATTTTTTATATTTATATATTTAGGCAAGAATAACAAAAATCATGCATTTTGTAGCAATGTGTAATGGGGTAATACAAATCTGGGTCATAATGTAATTTCTCAAGATTGTGTGGATGTAATCAATGTTTACTTTTGATGCCCTTCCGTTCACCTATACATGCCCAAATAGCAATTTCATAATTTTATATTATTAAATTACATTTTGGTGTCGTAAATTTTGTGATTTAACAACTCCAACTTCTTGGAAAAACCTAAGTCTAAAAAGTAAAAACTTTACTCGTAAATCCAAATTGAAATATGCTTGAACGTGATGCTATCCTATACACCCCCATTGTATTTTCCAAGTCTGTAATAATTTATCAATAATCGGGCACAAGAATATATTCAAAATTCTTTCCGATTTCCCTTTCTTACTTCTAATTAATCAACTCTAAGTTACTCTAGAGCATGTATTAGCAACGCTTTTCAAAATTTCATTGAAAATATTATTTATTTTCTATTTCTGTATTTATGCATGAATAATAAATTTTGTGTATTTTGGAGAGAATGATGATGACGTAACAAATTTTTGGGACATAGTATAATTTTTCATAAATATGATTGAGACTCTTCCGTTCACCCACTGTAGCTAGAATTTAAAAGACGCAGTTGTCTCTTATTTATTTGCGTTTTGGTGTGTTCAATTTTGTGATTCACCTCCTACAAATTTCTTCCATGGACCTAATAGTAATATTTTAAAAAAAATAACTTAGAGATCAAATAATACTAGCACCGACATTGCTTTCATTCATGTCGACGCTAAGTAATGGCGGGAAAATGAATTTCCTGAATTTTCATTCATAATTTTGGAGGGATTGTTTAAAATTTTGAAATATTGAACTTATCCCCTGTATGAGTTACTTAGGCACTAGTATTTGTACCGGTGTTACATACTTGGAATATTTACCCCATGTTTGCTCTCAGGTCCAAAAAAAATATTTAATGTACCCCATTTAAGCAGCTCTAAGCAGCTGCTTTTCATATACATAGGAGTGGTATGAGCCATTTTGGCACCGACTTTTGTACCGGTGCTCCATACTTAGAGAACAATTCTAAGATTTGCTCTCTAGTACATGTTTTTTTTAATAAAAAAAGTCATTTAAAGCATCCTTAAGCAGCAGTTTTTCATATACATAGGCACTTGTGTGAGCCATTATGGGCACTGATTTTCGTACTGGTGCATGTGTTAGATACTTAAAAAAAAAGCCCAACTTGGTTTCATCTGAACCATTGAATTCTTTTGTTGATTTAATCTCAAACATTAAAACTTTGTCTATGTAAACTAAATGTTAAACCCTAAATATAAGCCACACTCATTGCCCTCCCATTATCCTGCTTCTACCTCATCTCCATCCTCTCCCTCTTCCTCCACCACCTCTCCATCTCCGCCACTACCTAGCCCCACTTTGAGAGCTTCGACGCCGCTGCCACCGACCCTTTCTTCGCTCTCCCTGCAATGCATTATCCTCAACGCCATCTCTCGGACCAACCCCTGTGCCATCTCCCCACGCTCTGGTTGCTGGCGGGAGTTATGAGCTCCACAAAAATTGTTGAGTTCAGCTCAGGTCTGTGGCGCCTCAACTTTAAGCGCCACCATCACGTTCGATCGTGCCTCAGCCCTTACTTCCTACCTCACCTTCACGGTTCTTGTTCGTTGATGTTATGTAGGGTTTATGGAGATTAGGTTCTAGTGTTTATGATAATTGATGTTGTTAATCTATGTTCAGGTGTAGTTAGTTTCATGAATTGTGGGTTGTTATATATATTGAGATATATGTAATGAACTTCAAAGCCATGGTTATGAATAATCTAGGTTTCTTACGTGAAATTCTGGCTATTTTGTGTTTTGTTCGTCATATTGTTCTTTATGAATGTCTGAGTTTCATATTCTGGCCGGTGAGTTTATTCTCACAGGCTGGATTTAATTTATTAATCACCTATTTACTATCAATGGTACAAATGAGCATATGCACCGGTATTTTGACCGGTGCCTAAGTAGGGGGTGCTAGAATGTAGATTTTTATCACCGACAGTGTATATCGGTGCTGTGAATAGATTCCAGCACCGGTATACAGGTATACCGGCATACCTGTATACCGGTGCTTTTGTAACTACGTTTCAGCACCGGTCCAGGGGCCCGAAATACCAATATCTATGTACCAAAATACCGGTGGCATGGGGGGGGGGGGGGGTCCCTGCAGTAGTGAAATTGCAGCATGGAGATGTTTCGATGGTGAATGAGGCATCATTCAGTGTTAGAGTTGAAGGTCTTGCTTTTGAAATGTTCGTTTTGAGTCCTCGTACTGTTACTCATCATGTCATGTGGCGAGCTTACGCTGACCTTTTTATATTTAAGACCTCATCGGCAAAAGGCGATTACCACTCGCCCTCAGTGGCCCATACCAGCCGACACCCCCGCCATCATATGAGAGGTAAATCACGGTAGCCCAGCACCAGGACCAATAGGCCGATCCATAGATTCGGTGCGCCCAAGGGAGCCTTGCAAAGTAAGAGCTCCCCACACTGCTGCTGCCGAGTATCGAACCAGGGATAATTGACGATCCCACCCATCTCCCAACCACTGGAGTACACCCGTGGATGTATTTAAGACCTCATCGGGTCCCAAACATTGTTGTATAATCAGACTTGTTATTTTTCTTCCCTTTTAATATAATAGTAAAGAAGAAGAATAATAGGGCGTATAGTTTCCCCCCTTTCTTTGTTTTATATGTCCATTTTGGGGTTAAATTACACTTGCCTCTTTGTTCAAATTACCAAATAGTACAGCTCAAAATTTGGTATATTACCAAACAAATCTGAAACTGAAACAAATCATCGCTAAGATCCACAATTGAATAGAGAGGAGTTTAACATCCATATTTTGATTGCAGCAACAGTGAGTACCATATTCCAAAAACAATAGCATACAAGAAGTGTAGTTGGCATAAGTTCCTAATGTTGTCATATAAAAAAATCAACCATTTTTAATATTGATCATAAACTTCAATACTAGGAAATATTCATAATGAGAAAAGAATGAAAAATTAAAATGAGCAAGCACCAATGACTTTGCCAATACTGGTATCATACACCCACACGATCGCCCAATTGGTTGGGTGCATTACCTAATTCCCATGGGAACGTGGGTTCGAATCTCGGTAGCGGCAGTGTGGGAGTTCTTCTAGTGGGAGGACTCCTTGTGCGCACCGAACACATTCGAGGGCCATGTGCTCGGCTATGAGAGTGATGTGATTTACCTCTCTGGTGAGGCCTATGGTGTCGGGTGGCTGGGGCGGCTGAGGGCGAGCCGTTTTATCGCCAATGCTGGTATCATGGGAATCCCATAATGGTTTAGCTCCAAGGAACCGCAGATCAATCAACACCCACATAAGATATGGACAAACATTCAATCAAAACTGGTGCAAAGTAGCAGTGTATTCATGAAAAAACAAAAAAAAATAAATTGCAGGAGAAGAACATAAAAAATGACCCGCCCCCACTTGGGGTCATTAAGTTGCTAACCCGAGCGAAGGCATTGGAAGTTAAACAAATCAAAAGGTTGAATGAGAGGTGATCAAATTTAAATTTATATTTTTCTCCCAGACTTACTACTAAGCTACCTATGGGGTAGTTAGTGGCAATCCCGAGTTTGTTCATAGAGATGCTAGGTGTGTAATAGCCAACTAAACACAACACACATGGGTTGTCAATCCGTCTATGTACGAAGAATAACTGGATATAGCAAAATGGGGGGTTTGTGGGTTTTTCAATCAACATATACAAGCATAAGAAATAACACAAGAGAAAACTACATAGACAGACACTTGGGGAACATTTTCATAACATGATTGATTAAATGTTTCAATCCTCGATTCCATCACATACAAGGCATCAAAGCCTATTCTAGAGTTTATAACACGGGGTGTGATCGATGGTCAACACTTCCCCATACCTATCATGTAGGGTGCTCTTGCAATCTTCCATCGACATCGCCTCCGTAATCAGGGGAGTACAACAATGGCCCTGCTGTTATGTAGTTCGATTTCTCTCCCGTAGGATTACGTCCAGGGCACTACACTATGAATGCTCTATATCCTAGGCCTAAAGAGTCAAAAGCGAACAGACACCTTATCGATGACACTAGGGTCATTAAACCCTAGTTTACTACTAAATGCTATCTCTACCCATAACCCTTTGGACCAACTCGCCATCTAAGACTAGTGTGCTGTCATCGTAACGGTAAACTCAGAAACGACCTACGAGCACACACCCATGTGGACCCGGACCCCACTACCCATATCACATCCAGGTTTCTCTTCCACGGGGGATATCAATATGTGCACTAACATGAATGTAGGCTAGAGTGTGTGCTAATGGAGTGTATCATTCATGCAATTCATAACAATTCAGGAACAAGCCAACATAATATCATAAACACATAGAAATAGGTAGATCTTGATAAGATGTATTTTGCGTAAGTAAATATTGTATTGTTGATAGGAATATATAGAGTACAATAAGGTGATAGAATATGAGCAGAACTCTAGCTTAGTCAACATGACTTATCTAGAATCAATTATAATCTAATCAGAAATATAATATACTTTAACACCCCCCATCAAGCGAAGCGTCGGATGTTTAGCGATGCAAAGCTTGGGTTGGAAGAACTCAAATAGGGGACGAAAGATTGCTTTGGTGAAGATGTCAGCAATTTGAAGACCAGTGGAGATATGTGCAACACACAGCTTGCCAGATGCCACCAACTCAAGAATAAATTGATAGTCGATATCAATATGCTTGGCCCACTTATGAGAAAATGGATTTTGAGCCAAGAAAATGGCACTATTGTTGTCACATAACAGCAATGTGGAGCTCGAAAGTGGAAGACGAAGGTCGCGAAGCAAATGAGTCAACCAGACTATCTCCGAGGCAGTGTTGGCAAGGACTCGATACTCGGACTCAGTGCTAGATCTAGAGACAGTATGTTGCTTCTTGGCACTCCAAGAAACAAGATTTCCACCAAGAAAGAGTGCATATCCATATGTAGATCGGCGAGTCTCAAGACAACGAGCCCAATCAACATCCGAATACCCCAAGACCTCAGGAGTACTGGCCGAGCAAAAAGTGAGGCCAAAATGAAGAGTGCCTCTGACGTAGCGAAGAATCCAAGTGATTGCAGCATAATGGTCAATGCGAGGATCCTGAAGAAACTGACTGATTGTGTTGACCGCAAATGCCAGATCAGGATGAGTAATTGTCAAATACTGGTGGTGACCAACAAGAGATCGATACACCATCAGATTCTGAAATGGTGGACTGGTGGAGTTGTGCAACTGCGAACCAGGAACAAAGGGGGTAGAGATCGGGACAACATCGGACATACATGCACGAGTGAGAATATCTCGAGCATACTTAGCTTAACCGAGAAGCATATCCGAGGAAGTGGGTGATACTTCTAAGCCAAGAAAGTAATGGAGAGCACCCAAATCCTTAATAGCAAACTCCCGATGTGTCCGATCAATAAATTTCGAAGAAGCTCAGAGTCATTGCCTATGAGAATAATATCATCAACATAGACCAGGAGATAGAGTAAGACGAGCCTCGTGAGAGAACAAACAGAGAAGTGTCGGTAGAACTGCACCGAAACCCGAGTTCAGATAAATAGGTGTTGAACCACTGGAACCATGCTCGAGGTGCTTGCTTAAGACCATAAATGGCCTTTCGCAAGTAGCAGACATAATCAGGATGGGGAGAGTCCTTGTAACCAATCGGTTGCGCCATATAGACCGGAGTATCAAGAATACCGTTCAAGAAGGCGTTCTTGACATCCAACTAATGAAGAGGCCAGGACCGCATAGTGGAAATTGCAGAATGGTTCGGACAGTGGAAGCCTTAACAATCGGACTAAAGGTATGATCAAAATCAAAGCCCAGAATCTGAGAGAACCCTTGCGTAACAAGGCAAGCTTTGTGACGATCAACCGTACCATCAGGACGATACTTCAACTGATAAGCCTATTTGGAGCTAACAACGTTGACACCAGAAGGACGTGGAACAAGGTCTCAATCGTTCATCGCAGCAACCCAAGACGGATCCTTTAATGCCAAACGATAATCCGTGGGCTCGGACTGAGCGAGAAGGGAAGCAAGTAGGCCTTGAGCCACAAGACCAGAATAGTCTCGATGCGGGATAACCCCAGTGGAAGATCGAGTGGCCATGGGATGAGTACAATGCCGTGAAGACGAAGCCGGAGGAGAATGAACCGGAGAGGGCGCTAGGGATTGGGTATCAGAGGTGGCCGAGGATGATGCAGTAGAGGAAGAAGAGCTGGCCACCGGTGATTGGGAAGGGGTGGACAGGTCAACAGTCGGTGGAACAGAGCCCCGTCAAGTAGATAGAGTCATGCATAGGAGACGGCTGATCAGAAGTTAAGAGGGGCAGACCAGAGCTACCATCAGCGTCTAGAAAAACAACAACGTCCAAAGTTAAGAGAGGAGAGCCAGTTGCCGAGATCGAAGATGAGGCAAAAGAAAAACAACCTTCATCGAAGCGTGCATGACGAGTGACCAAAATATTGCCAGTGGTAGGATCAAGACATCGAAAGCCCTTATAATGGCAGTTGTAACTGATGAAAACACAAGGAATACTCCGTGGAGATAACTTGTGAGGGGCCATAGGACGAATATAAGGGAATACTCGACAACCAAAAGGATGGAAGTTCGAGTAGGTTGGAGTACGATGATAAAGAAGTCCAAACAGAGAAGTTCCTTGTAACACCGGTGTTAGAAGTGGATTAATGGTGTAAACCGCAGTAGCAAAAGCATCATCCCATCTCGACAGTGGCAGATGGGAATGAAAGAGCATAGTGAGTCCCATTTTAGCAACATGTCTGTGCTTACGCTCGGCCCGACCATTTTGCAGCGGGGTATAAGGCTACAAAACTTGATGATGAATGCCTTTGGAGGCAAAATGGGAGCGTAAGCGCGTATTTAAGAACTCAGTGCCACCGTCACTCTACAAAACCTTAATTTTGGACGTAAATTGATTCTCAACTAAGGCCTCAAACTGTAAGTAAGTGTCGACAAACTTGGATTTTCGACGCAAGGGAAAAACCCATGTAAAGCAAGAATAATCATCCACAAACAAGGCATAATAAGAAAAACCATTTGAAGAAAAAACTGGGGAAGGTCCCCACAAATCACAATGAATCAAATCCCAGATGTGCGCAGCACGCTTATTATTCTCAACAAAGGCTAACCGCTACCCCTTTGCCATAACACATGGAGCACAAATATGCGGTTTGGGTAATAAAGAAGAAATAGACAAGAGACCAGACTTCTGTAAACTAGAGATGATAGAGGTTGGAACATGCCCAGGCCGAGCATGCCAAAGCTCAAAAGGCGCCCGTCTATAATTCTGCTACAGGAAGTAAACGAGTGCTGCGCCACCCTTGTCCAAAATGTACAGGCCATTTTCACTGTGGCCCTTGCCCACGACTTCCTTGGAAACTTTGTTCTGAATCACAAAGTTTCGATCATCAAAAGTAACAAATACATTTAAATCCCTAGTCAGTTTACTAATGAACAGTAAATTCTTAGTCATGGCAGGTACAACCAGAACATCAGACAATGTCAAAGAATCAGAAATCCAAGAATAACCAATATGAGAAATTGGAACAGAAGCACCATTACAAACAGAAACATAGGAATTACTAGAGTATAGTGTGACACTGTCAAGGCCAGACGTAGAAGACGCCATATGATTGGTGGCACCAGAATCAACGTACCAGTTAGATGCACCAGAGTGTGGCTTTATTTGCTGCGATGCTTGAAAATTTTCAGCCAGGTGCGAGGAATCAGAACGGCGAGTCTGTGCTAACATCTTGTAGCAAGTAGCCGCATAATGGCCTGGACGACCACACCAGGTACAATGGGGACGGCCATATCCAGAACTGGCCCCAGCCATGAACTGACCAGGACCAGTGCCAAACTGGTTGCCTCTGCGACCACCAGAACGACCACCTCGAGGGGCACAGGAACCCCATGCGCCGCCACCCCTGGCTGGCGCGTGATCCCAAGAATGGCCAGAAAGAGGCTGTTCCCCCGTAGAGAATGCCACTGGACCAGAAGCAGGTATCGAATTTCCTTGAAGATTCTTCAAAAATGCCTCATGATTCTTGGCACGAGATAAAACATCAGCATAAAGCGGGGTAGGGGAAGAATTAATCAGAGGAGCAGAAAAGTCCTTGAACTCAGACCCGAGAGCAGTTAAAAACCAAATGATTTGATCATCATTAGAAATAGGGCAACCCATAAGGGATACCTGCTCAAAAATATTCTTAAATTGTAAATGAAGTTCATGAACAGAGCCACTCTTACGTATACCATGGGCATCGGCTCGAAGACAAAGAATGGTGGAAGTGCTGCTGGTCTGAAAAATGGCACAAAAACTGTCCCAGATATCCTTGGTAGTCACACACGAGGTCGGAAGTTTGGAGAGGGCCTTAGGAGAAAGAGAGGATAAAAGTAAGCTACAGACCCTCTGGTCTTCATCCATCCAGAGATCATAAGCATCCTTGGCCATATTGTAAACTGCCTTAGCAGCTGCACGATTAGGAGGAGGAGCGCGGAGGGCGGTGGCAAATGAGGAAGACGTTGAACCAGCCATCGGCAGAGTGGGCAGAGGAGGATGTGGAATCGACCCATCGAGATATCCGAAAAGCCTTTGAGGACGAAGAACATATTTAATCTGCCATTTCCCGAGAAGGAAGTTGGTCTTATTCAGTTTAATTTGTAGCATCTGGAGAAGAGTATTAAACGATAATTTTTCACTGGCCATGATGAAAATGGAAGAAGGAGTTCAGCCGCTAGAGGAAGAAGAAGGAGAAGAGGCGGCCGGAAAAAAATTTAGGTTTTAGAAGGTAAATCAGAACAGTGCTCTGATACCATAATAAGATGTATTTTACGTAAATAAATATTGTATTGTTCACAGGAATATATAGAGTACAATAATGTGATAGAATATGAGTAGAACTCTAGCTTAGTCAACATGGCTTATCTAGAATCAATTATAATCTAATCAGAAATATGATTTACTTTAACAGATCTAAGGAATATCCCAAAGCATAAATCAAATCATGTACACAAATACTACCCCAAAGTTATTAAACTACTCTCTAAACATTGAACCCAAATATTTCATTGGATTCAATGCCTTTAGGCAAAACAAAAATAAAGAGATGAAAAGAAAAGATTGTAGAGAGAAGGAAGAGATCCTTTCTCTCTCTACCCTATTCTTGAAGTCTAAAATGAAAGTAAACTTTAACCCTAGTAGACAGAGGTCAATATATATAGTAGTAGGGAATTGGGCCTCAAAATAGGCCCAAAATGGGGTAAAAAATCCTAGCAGCCGTAACAGACATGGCCACTGTAAATTGGCACGGTCCACGCCGGCTAGGGAAGGTTCGTGCTAGCATGGCCTGATGCATCTAGCACAGCTGATGGTCTATATTGGTGCGGTTTTCCATTCCTGGCATGGACCATGCCCTTTGTGCTGGTGCAAGCCATATGGTCTGGCATGGGCCACCGGCTATACATACATTTTTATGTTTCTAATTGCACGTCCCGTGTCATTAAGTGCGGGCCATTGGCTGGAGCCTCATTTTTACTTGTAAAACGGTGTGAGCCATGTCATCCGTCACACCTTGTGGCCTGGTCTTATTATTTTTGGACTTGAAACTGTACGGACAGTGTGAAACGACACAATCTGTTCCCATACTTAGCCATTTTGGAGTGAAATAGAGCAAAATGGATGCGGGCAGCTTAAACGGGTACGATCCGTGCTGGCCTCAGATCATGCTGGCACTACTGGCATCGTGTTGGCGCGTCTGGTCTTATACCGGCTGGTCAGCCAGTTGGTGCCTTCATCCATTTTTACCTTTTTGAACATCAAAACCGCCTTTCTTGGCTCAAATCCATCTATTACCACCCTCTAAGTCTGTGGCTTTCATGTATACTACCATTCTTGCGAATGACCTTCATATATATTCTTCCGTTCTTACGAACAACCTTCTATACAATGACGAAATATCCACGAGCAACCTATTAATGAGTTCATAAAATGAACATCTAGGTTCTCGTGAATAAAACTTATCCATTAGCATATAAATTAAGTCTACAAAACTCGGGATTTAGACAAGAAAATCAAACATGGTCGTCTAAACCCTTTGTCGTGTAAACCTAACTAAAATAGCAATTCAACAAGTAAAACACGCCAATAGTTACAACGAATGCATTGGTTAACACATAAAATACAGTGCACATCAATCCCCCACACTTAAACCTGTACTCGTCCCCGAGTAAACAAAAACAAGAAAAGATCTAATCGAAGTGTAGCATGCAAATATAAGTTAACCAATGCATTCAACTTATTCCTAAGTTACCCTAGTTCCCCGAAAATCATGTGAAGAAAAAGGTAAGCAAGAACTATGAGTGTTGAACTAGCTTACTCCCCCAATAGTCATCCAAAAGCAATCTAAGCGTCGTTGCCAAAAAACCACAAAGGAAATCCAAGAGGTCCTCGATTTGGTTGTGACTATGGATAACTCTAGATTTTCAACTTAGTTACAACCAATGATAATGCCAAAGAATCGTCAACCTAATTTTCATTTTCTCTCAATTTACCTAGGAGTCATTTTGGGTTTTCATCCTAGATTTCACACATGTTGAGCTCACATTCTCACCTTTTCCCTCCACAGTTGGTTTTTCATTAATAATTGCTATGTAATGGCTAACTATTAGTTACTTCACAATCTTCTTCATTTTAATTGGCACCTCTTCTTATGAATTTAGTCATAATTTGTTTTTTGTTTAATCAGTGGTTGGTGGACATTCAAATACACCTGAAACTAGTGCGTGGGCATGCATCTCCCTCATTGATGATCAGAGGAATCTACATTGATTGCCACCTCTTCTTATGAATTTAGTCATTTTTAAAATTTTTTTGTTTAATCAGTGGTTGGTAGACATTCAAACACATATGAAACTGGTACATGGACATGTATAAGCCTCATTGATGATTAATAGAATCTACAATTATTGGTCTGTCCAAACTGAAGCATCTTAATCTTTTGAATTATAGCCATATTGGATTTGACATTGATATGTTCCTAATATACATATATATATATATATATATATATATATATATATATATATATCCTGGGGAATCCTTCCTTTTTTCGATATCCAGAATAGGAGATTTGATCAAGTTGATTCTTAGAGGAGTTCGACCCAATGTTTTATTTCTGTCGTAGTTGATCCCGATTCAAAACTAAGATTTGTATCATAACACACATATTGAATTTTTATCTGGATCAACCGAACCGGGACCCGGAATGGGTTGCCTATGTCAGGAACACAATATGTGCACTAGCTACACCTTCATAACTCCAAATACCCATATTTGTTACAGTACCTCCTGTGATACTCCAACCACCCCACAAATTGGTAATTCCCCTCAACCGACTAAAATACAACAATCACGGCTACTTTGATTATATATATATATATATATATATATATATATTAGGAACATATCAATGTCAAATCCAATATGAGATATCAATGTCAAATCCAATATGGCTATAATTAAAAAAATCAAGATGCTTCAGTTTGGACCGATCAATAATTGCAGATTTCATTGATCATCAATATATATATATACATATAGATATATATATATATATATATATATATATATATATATATGTCCTTTTTGCAAAAAGGAATTCAATTATATGATTGGAGAACTACATATAACATGAGCTCATGATTATGGGGGTAAGAACTACCCATGTTAATGAATTGTTGGAGTATTGCATACATGAATTCGGCCACTGTTAGTAGGTGGTTGTATCGATTATAATTGGAACATTTAAAAGCATATCCCACAAATTTTTAAACCTTTTGTACTCAACACTGAATATGTTAACTCAAGACATATTGTATAGATGACAAGTATATATTCTGTAATATCAATCCCTCAATCAAAGAGATTCATTCTTATCCTATAAACTCTACGTATGATTCTTTGAGTGAATGAATAATAACACATAATAAATCCTCATAGTCTCCTAAACTTTACAGAATACGAGTGAAAAAATTGTAAAGGCAGCAATAAGGAAATCACCGTCAATTTGCCACCGATTTGCACGAGAAATTGTATTAGAAAACTATGATGGACGACAGCTGTGTTGGATTTTTGGAATGAGGAAAACAAAAGGTTTGTGATACAAAGGGATTAAAAGTATTGCAATAACAACCTAAACAAAATTATAATTTGCACAAGATACAAAGGGGTTGTGTCAATTTAAAATGGGCGAAACAATCAAAGCGGTGCTGGACTTTTACGATAATGGAAACGAAAGGGCAAGATCGGCTCGACTCGGCTTAGCTTGTTATTTAAGGGATGAGCTGTGGTTGATAAATGAAAACCATGGTATTTCGAAGTTGGTAGAGCAAATTTGGACTCTGAGAATAGACCATCTCCAATTTCCCATGTATAGTTTGCAGGTTCCTACATACAGCAATCCATTTCTAATCCATTTCATAACAGCTCATGCTCCATTTAAAAATTTTACCATTCCACTTCCACCTCTATATAAGAGGCCTCTCTTTACACATAAATAATTGTTAGAATAAGTATTTATAATTACATTTGATCTATCCCCACGTTGATTCTAAATGTGGTTAGTGGAAATGTTGGGATATGTATAAAGTGTAGTTATTGATAATTATTGATTAAAAATTAAATATTTAAATATAATGTCCGATTATGCATCATTACTCGCACATGGATGTTTATGGATATATATGTAGTAAACTACATCACCTAAGCGTGTGGTTTGCCTGCAAATTTATATGCGAATTAAAAATTTTGCACGTAAACTACACGCTTAGGTGATGCAAATATCGTAATGTTAACATATACTGCTTTTAGAACACCATCCCACCTATGTTGGTTATGACTAACTATAACTTCATCAATGTCATTAAACTTTAATATAAATTTACAACTATGATATGTGTTTATTACATTTATTAATGAATTAATAAATAATCTATCTCTACATTAATTTGGACATAAATTTTGTAATGTTGAGATAGAATGACATTACAACACTATATTTAAAGTGTTGGTATACCTAACTATAGCATCATAAATTTTATTGATAGTATGTTGCTATCAACTCTGGTGTCGTAATAGCATTCCATAGCAGCATTAGTAAAAAATTGTTACAAAATATATGTTGGGATAGAGCATTTTTATTGTAATGTCTTGATAGACCCTTATTATGGATTAGGGACCCATTTGAATTTTTTTACTTTATTTTCTTTACTTTCAATCATTGAGCCGCCTCCACCCGGGGTCGTTAAATGAGTGTAGCTAACCTGAGCGAAGGCATTCCAAATGAATGAAAGGAATGTCAAAGATAAAATTTATATTCTGCTCCCAAACTCACTACTAAGCTACATATGGGGCAGTTAGTGACAAAATCAGGTTTGTCCACGGAGATACTAGGATCTAATAACCAACTAAATACAACCACGTACGAGTGGTCAATCCGTCTGTGTGCTTGGATCAGCTACTATTGTAGAATGGGGTTTTTGGGTTTTTCAATCAACAACTACGAACATAAAATATAACACGAGATTAAACTATATAAACAGACACTTGGGGGGGGGGGTATTTTCGTAACATGATTAATAAATTGCTTCTATCCTTAATTTATTCACATAGAGACATATAAACCTATCTTATACATATGTCACACAGTGTGGAGATAGCCAGGTATTTCCTCCCGTCTGTCACACGTGGTATTTAACACAGTGTTGTATTTCACCCCATCTCCATAAATTGGGGAATGCGCTCTAGTTCAGTGATTCCACAGACGATTCCCCATCACTTCACTCCCAATGCTAATGCTCCTCCGCTTAGAGGGATACAAAGCCTGCCTAAAAGGGAAATGCCTAGCGTAGATCCCAACCGTTAGATATTTAGTGAGTGCATTACATCCGGGATACTTTACTATGGATCTCAATCCCTAGGCCTAAGAGGCAAAGGAAAAGACACATTGCGATGACTCTAGAGTTGGCACAACTCTAATCGCTACAAACAATCATGCTAATCTATCAGGGTAAGCCAAGGAATTCTCCTCATTGGGATTTGTTAAATCGATCGCCCAACATGTGATTTCTCACACAACTAGCCAATTAGAATCATAGTATAACACATATAAGGATATTCTCTCAAAGGAAATGAATGCACTCTTCTTCGTGGTGTTCTTTACCTACTCTACAATTCTAACACTCCCAAGATAGCAATGAAACCTAGCACAATTTTATACTACCACACATGCACGTGTCATCATCATAATGGCATAGCATAACTCTCACAATATTGGAAAGCACAAATATTCATAGGACATAAAGATAGAAAAATCTAAATCTCAAAATACCAAGTTCAAATCATGAATACAAATACAATTCCAAGCTATTAAACTACTCCCTAAACATAAAATTCAAGTATTGCATTGAATTCCACAATTTTAGGCAAAAGAAAATTAGAAAGAAGAAAGAAAAAGAACCTAGAGAGAAGGGAGAGTGTTTTCTCTCTCTAAGCTACTCTTGAAATCTAAAATATGATCTATCATCTAAACCCTAGTAGACAAAGGTCCATGTATATATTAGTAGGGGATTGGGCCTAAAAATAGGCCAAAAATAGCGTGGCGCGTCAGTCCTGACATGAGCCGTGTGGCTCATGCTGGCATGGGCCGTGTGGCTCATGCTGGCATGGGCCGTGTGGCTCATGCTGGCATGGGCCATTCCTTCTGGCACGGCTGTGCTAGCGTGGTCCATGTCAACTGGCGTGGGCCGTTGGTTGGAGATCCATTTTTGCACTTTTGATTCGTACCCAATGTCATTTGGTGCAGGCCGTCAATCAGATCCTTTTTTTGCTCAGTATCTTGGCACATGCCGCATCATTCTTCACACCTTGTGGCCTAGTCTAGACCTTTGGGACTTGGACTGATGCAGATCATGTGAAACAAAATGGTCTGTGCCAATACTTGGCAGACCATGTGAAAAGAGGACATGGTCACCTGGGATTGGCAGGTCCATGCCGGGGCTTACTATGGCCTGTGTTGGTTGGCACAACTCGTGCCAAAGGCCCCTGACATGGGCCGTGTCTCATGGTACAGGCCGTGCATGGTTAAGCCTCATGCTGGCCATGAATGGTCTATGTTGCCCGTGGCTGGTTCATCCGGCTAACTCTTTTGCTCCGCTACGGATGGACCTTTGGTCCGATTTGAGAGTTCTTGTAGCCGATTTCATAGCGTCCGAGAAGAAGAATCTAATGGTGCCACCCTCAAGGGCTGATTCTTCTCGGATCTTTCCAGAACTTTTTACAACTCCCAGACAAAAATTCCTCCATTTCTTCCTTGGCCTCTTTGAACTTCAAATCCCAATCTTTTTAGCTCAATCTTTCTACTACCACACTTTAGAGTTCGTGTCCCTCATTTACTACCGTTCTGAATGGCCTTTGATATATTCTACCGTCCTTGCGAACGTTCTTCTATAAAAATGATGAAAAGTAACCACGAGCAACCTACTAATGAGATCACAAAGGAAAATCTAGGTGCCCGTAGATACAAGGTGTCCATTAGTATCAATTAAGTCTACAAAACATGGGATTTAGATGAGAAAACCAATATGGCCATCTAAACCCTTTGTCGTGTAAACCTTACTAACGCTAGCAATCTAACAAGTAAAACAAGCCAATTATTATGCCAATTGCATTGGTTAACGCATGTGATATGATTCACATCAATCCCCCACAGTTAAACTTTTAATCGTCCTTGAGTAAACCAAAACAAGAAAAAGTATAAGTGAAGAGTAGCATGCTGATCTAAGTTAGCCAATGCATTCAATTTATTTCTAAATTACCCTAGTTCCCCCAAAGAAGCAAGAATCTCACAGGTCTCACACTACCCGAAGATCCTAAAGTAACCTAACCACCCAAACTATAGTGAAGAAAAAGATAAGAAAGAATGATAAGTGTTAAGCTAGCTTACATTCCCAAATAGTTCCCTAAAAGCAATCCAAGAGTCATTGCCAAAAACCACCAAGAAAATTCTAAAGACCCTCAACTCGATTGTAACCAAGGATAACTCTAAATTCTAAACTCAACCACAACCAAGGAAAAACCCAAAGTATCGTCAACTTAGTATCCACTTTCTCTCAATTTCTCTCATTTTCCTAGGAGCCCTTTCGGATTTTCATCCTAGTACACATGTTGATCTCACATTATCACCTCTTTCCACACGGCCTCTCATTTTTGTCTAGGTTCGTAAACCTAACCGGGCCTAGCCTCTCATTTTTACCTAGGCCTTTCGACCTATCCGGGCTTTTCCATTGTTGTCTAAGTTTCCCTTTAGGGTTTCCAACTTAGCCGTGTATATTTTTTTTTCATTTTTTCAAAATTTATTTTTGGTGTAGCACAAAATTCTCCAAAGATGGGCTTCATACTACATGAAGATAGGAAAAACAAAAAATTACACCATCAAAAGGTTTCCAAAACAGCTGTCCCAAAACAAACTACAAATGCTACCAAATAAATCACACTGCCAAATTTGCATCCAAAACATCCCCAAAGCAAATCAACACCAAAAACACAAAAACTCCACTCAAGGAAACTCCTAAGTTCATAACTACTCTCTCCTCCACACTTAAACCATGCATTGTCTCTAATGCATCATTAAAAATGGAACTCATAAGTGGAGTTAGGGAAAATAGTGACACTTACTCTTTCGGCCCCGAAGGGCCTTCCCTCAATCGCCTTGTCTCGTGTCTCCTCCTCAGTTCCTTTTGTCTCATCTCTTGTATCTCAACGGGGACTAGGTCACATAACCCATCAAATCTAAAAATGTGAAACCTCTTGATCAATTGTTCAATGGCTTCCTCTTGGACGTCCACTCTCTCATCCATAATGGCGAATTCATTGTTCACTTCCCTCTGTACGGAGTCCAGTCTAGACCCCCAAACTTGCATAGTGCTCTCCTTAGAATCCAACCTAATACCAAACTCCTCCAAGTACAGCTTCATTCCCCCTTCCGCATGACCGACCTCTTGCACAATTTGGGTAGAACTTGCAGGTTGTTCCCCAAAAATGTGCAAGTGATCAAGAAAGTCTGCGAGTAGGTGAGCGCGATTAGGTGGTACTCTAAACGGTGTCTCACCATACTCCTCATGAATGTCTATCTCTGAGCTTAATAAAGTCCTAAAGAAGTATTTCTCAAACCACAAATTGGGTGCTAGAAATAAGTCATCCAATAGAGTGTCATGGTTGATAGCGGTGGGCTCCGGTTGTGGAAGAACCATGAAGTTGCAAATAGTGCCACCTCTGTATAACCAAATGAACCGGTTGTCTGAGGTGGTGGTGGCTATCATTGAATCACGTGCTAGCTTGTCTATGGTGTAGCGCGTCCTCGAACTACCAAAATTTGCCAGTGCAAATGGAGTAGGAACTGAATGACCCGAATGTAGCCCTACCATTACTCTCATTGATATCTTTCCACCTTTCTTGTCTTCCGCTACCAAACACTCTTGCACAAAAGCACCTACCATGCTGAGGTAAAAGTTCCCCTCCGGAGTCATTACCCTAAGGATATGAACATCCAAACCTGGGCATTGCAAAAGCTCCTGGCAAAAAAAATACCCCCATGGATAAAAGTTGTACATAACGCAATGTCAGGTGAAGAATAGCGGCGCTCTTGCATAGATGCTTCCTTTCTGTTCCGATAAGATCCTCCAAAAGTTTCCAAGTGAAAAGGGAAGCCCTTGTCAGTGTGTCCTCGGAACATCTTTCCTATACCTCTACCTGAAAGCTTGGGCAATATCCCAATGAGATATAATGTATTCCTCGTCATCCAAATGGAAGTAGATGACTCTCGTTCCCTCTGCATCCATCTCTTGCTCCAATGTAGCCAAGAATTCCAATGTCCACCGAATGTAAGTCTTGGAATTCTTGTCCAAGAAATCCTCTAGGCTTATTCGGCTGAGTGGATAAGTGACCGGCTCGAGTAGACCTAGAGTTCCCAATGTCTCTTTGCAAGCAAACTTCGTCTCAAGAATGTTTCTCTTCGGACTATTGAGATACCTCCACCTATGGGTCGTACTCCCGAAGATCTTAGTTAACCTCATGAATTCCTCAACAACAGATGCATGATTAGGAAGGTGGGGATTCGTTGGCTCTTTACTCCCAACCTTAGCCAACTTCTTCCCTTTTGTCACCAGGAGAAGTTGTTCCTTTCTCCGACCTATTCCTTTTCGAATGCATCCTATCACAACAAGGAGAAAGTGGTAATGAAATGATACACAAGGGTATGCATCGAATATCATTCAAAAATAAAATTCTTCCAAGATAGCATAAACACTATTCGGTCAAGAACCATTCTCTTTAAACAATAAACTCATGGCAAGTCAAAGCAACCCATCAATAAGATCATGAAATCAAGAATCATTCCTCCTAAATCAACACAACATATGAAGATCATATCATCAATGCATAATAGCACATCAATCCACTCACACTTACTTCAACACAAGATCATTCACATAACTCAAAAATACAGATTTCATCTCATCCTTATCTTTCTTCTCTCTCCTCCAATTTTTGAACCTCGTTTACACAGTAGTGGCCGAAAATGGTTATTTTCTGCCGATAACGGCTCCTCTCTCGCCGCCTTCCGCCGAGGGAGACTCACCCTCCGCTAGAAACTATGGCGGATAAAAACACAATCAATAACCCAAAATCTTTCCTTGCAGCCCTCCAATAGAAAGCTCCACCACTCCTCTCAACCCTACCAAATAACCCAGAAATTACCCCGAAATTCAAACATCTGGGGGAACCTGCTTGCCTATACTCCGACGATGATATTTCTAAACTCTCCGCACATTATACAAACGCCCTAGTAGGTAAATTCACCAAGGGACAGCTTACCATGGACCAACAGGAGGGAGCTTTCAAAACCGTGGGATTCTCTGGGAAATATCAGCTGGGCTCTCTCGACTACAAACATATGCTGATTCGATTCGAGCAAACCAAAGATTATCAATGCTGCTGGATCAAAGGTCTATGGAGCTTCAATGGAATTCACATGAAGGTACTCAAATGGTCACCAGACTTCTCCACCCATAAGGAATCACCTATCGTCCCAATCTGGTGCACAATCAGGGAAGTCCCACTTTACTATTACAATACTTCGTCAATTGAAGCTATTGGAAATAGTATAGGGAATTTCATTAAGAAGGACTTAGCTACTGAGATGCTAACTAGGCCCTCTGCCATCAAACTTTGTGTGGAGATAGACCTCCAGAAACCCCTTAACCACTCAATTAGATTAGGTTCTATTTCTAACAATAAGAAATATAACATTGAATATGAGGATATACCCCTGTACTGTGAAAATTGTGCTAAGCTAGGGCACTCACTTAACCAATGTAGAGCCTTTTCCTAGAACAATGCACTACCACAATGGCAAGCCACAGGGAATAAGTTCGATAAGATACCAAAAATGACTACTGATCTCCAAACCCATAACAATCCTCAGAACAAGAGCCAACTAATTCATCACCTAGCCACAACAAACCCCACCCTAGACCCATCCTCCTATATACCCAAACCTCTGGAAGTTGAATCTGTGAAAAAGACACCACAATCATTCCAATCTCCCCCAATTCTTGATTTAACAAACTCACCCCCTGCTGATCCTGAATCACCAATCACAAAATTGATAAATGCAACAACTCTAGCCACCCCAAACAAGGTTCAAATGATTTATGCAAAAGATGATATGCAGATAGGCTCCCATAAGCTTAATCTTCATCAATTTTCATCCATTAATCCCCCACTTTCTCAGCAAAGAAAGATGGAAAATAGATTTTCTATTTTGCAGGATACAGATTTTCCCCCACAAACAGATTATGTTTTGGATCATTCACTAGACCAAATACTGCAAGATGTGGTGGAAGAAGAAGGATCTCAATCAGATAACTCAATCCCCAAACCAGGTCCAGCATCTCTCCAATCACAATCAACAGGTAACATAGACTCCCAAGGTAAGTCCAAACCTAAAAAGAACACCTACCTAAGCCAGCTAAACAAAATGATGCTGAGGTCAAACACTAAAAACCACAAATCATGTGAACAATGACATACACCATTACTATCAATTTTTTAATCTGGAACCTTAGGGGCTTAGAAACTTCAATGTTCATATTAAAAAAACTCATCAAACAGAAGAAAATTGATCATGTATGTATAATTGAACCAATGCATGATAACAGTAAATGTCATTCCTATATGGAAAAGCTTAATTACTCACACTCCCTCCCTCTTCATAATGGCAAAATCTGGCTTCTATGGAATGACTCTTTAAATGTTGCCCTGATTTCTCACCATGAACAATTTCTATATGTTAAAATAACTCAGTCCACCTCAAATGTTGATATGGATGCTGTTTTTGTCTATGGCCTTAGAACTAGAGATGGAAGGAAAGCTTTGTGGAATGATCTTAGCCTCCTTCCATACTATGACACTATGTACATAGGGGATTTTAACACAATCTCCTCACTTACAGAATACAAAGGACCTTCCTCCCCTAACCTAGGTAGTATTAGGGATTTTAATAACTGGATTAATTCTAAAGGAATCCAGGAAATTAATACAGTTGGGAATCTATTTACATTGACTAATTCTAGGCTAAGAAAACCCACCTCTAAGAGATTAGATAGAGGACTTTGTAACATACAATGGAGCACCAAATTCCCAGCCTCCTCTATCCAAATCCTTAATAGATAATCCTCAGATCATTGCCCTCTTTTTCTACAAGTCTCAACCTCAGTTCCCTCCCATCCTAAGCCTTTCAGATTTATTAATACATGGTTCAACAGACCAGAATTCATGGACCTGATTAAAGACAATTAGTCCAAACCTATCCCCCACCAAGGAATGCTAAGACTCTACCTTAAACTTATTAGACTTAAGAAGATAATTAAGATATGGAACAAAGAATCCTTCAGAAATATTGACTCTAATGTACTTATTGCAGAAGAAAACCTGAGATTACAGGAAATTAACTATGATTCCACCCATTCACAATCAGAATTAATCAAACTTAATGAGAAAAAGGCACTACTACTTAGAGCTTTAAAGGAAAGAGAAAAATTTTGGAAACAAAAATCGAGAACTAACTGGATTAAACTTGGAGACAATAACGCTGAACTTTCCCACAAAACTGTAAAGGAAAAGAACTGTAAGCTCCATATTTCAAAAATTAAAAATAGACAGGGGCATTGGTTAGACAACTACACTGAAATCCAGAAAGAGGCCATATCATATTTTTCTGACCTACTATCTGAGCCAAACCTACCAAATTCTACCACCTATTACCCCCATTTTCTCAGCCAAATTCCAGCAATAATATCTGCTCAGGATAACCAATCTCTGACTAAACCAGTCTCAGAGGATGAGCTTAGGTTAGTGGTAATGAGCCTGAACAAAAATAGTAGTCCAGGTCCTGATGGTTTCTCCTTAAAATTCTATACCAAATGCTGGGATTTCATTAAAGAGGACCTAAAAGCTGCAGTAAATGACTTCCTTTCAGGCTCAGAAATGCCAAGAGGAATAACTAGCACTTGGATAACCTTAATTCCAAAGAAACAAACACCCTCCTATTTTGATGATTATAGGCCTATCTGTTTTTCAAATGTAACAAATAAAATTTGTTCTAAGGTGCTAATTGAAAGGCTGAAACCCTATATGGAGAACCTAATTTCTCCAAATCAGACAGCTTTTTTGAAAAATAGGGACATCTCTGATAATGTGCTTTATCTTCAGGAAATGATTAGGTTTTTAGACAAAAAAAAATAGAGTTCCAAATTGCATTTTAAAACTGGACCTTAGAAAAGCTTTTGATAGAGTTAATTGGCACTTTTTGAAAAGTATTCTCTGTAAATTTGGTTTTACAGGGAAGTTTTTAAATGCTATAATAAATAATCTTTCTCAGGCTCATTTTGCTGTGCTTATAAACGGTAAACCGGTTGGCTTTTTCAAAGCCACACGTGGCATCAAACAAGGTGATCCTCTATCCCCATTTCTCTTTAATATTTTTTCTGAAGCTTTCTCTAGAAGTCTATCTTTCATTTTCATGAACAATAGACTCAATTACTACCAGCTTCCCTCTACCATTACACCTGCTTCATATTTGAGTTATGCTGATGACACAATCATATTTATGCAAGCTTCAAAATCTAACCTGACAAGAATTAAAGCCTTCCTAGAAACCTTTGAACTCACCTCTGGCCAAAAAATAAATTATGAAAAATCTGATTTCTATGTTAGTAAAAGAGCTACAACTGCAAAAATCAATCAGATTAGCTCAATTCTAGGAATGAAGAAAGGGTCCTTTCTATTTAAATACCTTGGCTATCCAGTTTTCAAAGGAAGAACTCTAAATCTATATTTTGAACCTCTGCTGGAAGTTGAAAATAAGAAGCTTTTGAACTGGAAAAAAATGGTTAAGCTTAGGAGGCAAAATGGTTCTTATCCAATCCTGTATATACTCCCTCCCCCAGCATATATGGTCTGTCCTAAAGCCCCCTAAGCAGATAATCAAATCACTGGAAAGAAAAATGACCAGGTTCTTCTGGGGAGAAAAAAAGGGCAAACTGAATAAAGTGTGGAGAAAATGGTCTGACCTCAGTGCACATAGATTCCAAAATGGTTTAGGTTTCAGATCTATATATGCAATAATTGACTCATGCTCTCTCAAACTGCGGTGGAAAGGCCAATAGGGCATCATCATGTGGGCTAAACTGATATGGTCACTACCCCAAACCCATAGGAAATCCCAAACTTGGAAAAGGATATGTCATGTTAACTCCTTTGCCGAAAACAATTCTTTCATTCTACATGGCAAAGGAAACTGTAGCTTTTGGACTGCCAATTGGTGCCCTAATGGTCCTCTAATTAACTGTGTTCCACCCTCAGTTCTCTCCTCACTCTTCTACTGCACAATAGCTGACTTCATCGGAGATAAAAACCGGATACTACCTCATATTTCACCTTATTTAGAACATGATACTTTGAATTTCTTGCAGGAGGCGAAGATTAACATTGAAAAAGATGACAGAATGATATGGAAACTGGAGAAAACATGATTTTTCTCTTTCAGATCAGCATACAAAGCCCTCACACAACAACCAGGTAACTTTCCAGCCACAAGACTGATATAGAACCCTAGATTGCAGAGAAAAATCTCTATTTTTACATGGAAAATGCTAGACTCCCTTCTGCCTTTTGATGATGTTCTAATCAAATTTGGATTTAGCCTAGCCTCGAAATGTCCAGCATGTAATCAATCTGATTCTATAGATCACTTTTCATCTCTTGTCATTTGGCTCAAACTGTATGGGATGATACTTCAGCTATATTGGGCCATAACCTACTTACCTTAGACAGTCTAATTGATAGAATTTTGGCCTACTGGAACAATAAGGAATTGTCTAGAGTACATAAGGAAATCTGTAGGCTGCTACCATCTCTGATTTGTTAGTCATTATGGAAAGCCAGAAATGCTTTCTATTTTGATAACAAAAATTTCTCAGCTCCTCAAATCTGTAGAGAAGTAAGAGACCTTATCTTTTTTAACTTTCTCAGCTAAGCCTACTTACTCTAACAATCATTTAAATATGAGCTATCCCATTTCCTCACTAATCCCACCCCTAAGACTACCCCTTAAGCCTTCCATATCCATTGTTTACTGGAATAGGCCAGCACTTAACACCATAATTATAAATGTGGATGCTTCTTGGTCCTCAACCACTTCAACACTTGGCCTTATAGCTAGAGATTGGGATGCTAATCCATGCTTAATTCAATCCTCAATCACCACTGCTAAAACACCATGGAAGCTGAAATGAAAGCTATCCAAGTTGCTGCTTAGATTTTCCCTTATCTAGACCCTGACTGTGTTTTTATAGTTGAATCAGATTCTATGCTTGCAGTAAACATGATTAACAATCCCAAAAATGCCAAATGGTCACTTTATGCACTAGCCTTTCAAACACACTCTGAACTTAATCAGGCTACCCTTAGGCATGTTTTCAGGGAATGCAATTCAGTTGCTGATGCAATTGCTAAACATAGATCCACCCACCTTCATGAATCAAATCTAAACCTTTCTAACATTCCAACATACATCAGAGGCCTCATTAATTTAGATAGAAATCACATACCATACATTCGAACTCACAGACAAGCTACCAAGGACAATTGATACTGTTGATGCTTGTTTTCTTTTCTCAGGTACCTTTGGAGAATCTGTCAATATGAGGTCAAATGATATGCTGTTAATTTGCTGAACTCTATACTGCACTAAACTCAACACTTTGAGACCTGCAACCCAAGACAATAACTCAAACATGGCTCTACAACTGAGTTTCAAGCCACTCAATACTCCAGTGCTCCAACCGAAGTTTCGGACCTGATGAACACTAATTTTGAAACCTATTTTGTACTACCAATACCTCCCTTGCCAGTCAGACTTTTTTAGTCTACTGATACATTTGAAGGAAAGTTACCTGGGCAAAGTAAGTAATTAACACAGGGGGTGGAGATTACCTACTTTAGAAATGCAACTTTCATCTCTTCTCGCCTTTGTACATAGGCTACTAGTTTTTCTCTAGTGCTACAATAGGCTACTAGTTTTTAGGTTATTATTTTGGAGGCAACGAGGTTGCCTCAACAATATATCATCAAACTAACTCTGTAATTATCTTGGTTCTTTAAAAGGACCGGGGAACCTTATTTACAACCCCCCACCTGAGGGTGGATTCAAAAAAAAAACCATAACTCAAACAACTACTCAAGAACATACCCACTTTCACAATTCAAGATTCACATAACATCACCATAGTGCTCAACAAAGCAAGAAAGCATGAAGTTCAAAGGATTACCCAGAATTTGGAGCTAAGAGTTGAAAGATCCACACAAGAAGAAGCAAAAATATTTTTTTTAAAGAGTAAAGCTCCAATTTTCGAGTTTCACCAAGTAAGAGTGAGAGTGGGTGTTTTTTTTTTAAAGCTTGAATGAGCTAAATGATTCACATAGATGAAGGAATGTACCATGAATCTAAATTTTCAGTAAGAAGGTGATTTAGAGGGGAGGTACAAATGAGATAAGGATGGCATTTTTGAAATTGCAAAATCTAGGGGGACAAAAGTAAAAATCAATTTATGCACAAGAGAGATTTGAAGTAATATTACACCAAGCAACCCAAGGAATATGGGATTTTCAGAATTTATGAACCAAAAAAATGCATTGTTTAACTTGAAATTCAATTTTTGTTGAAAATATGCATTTTTGGCCCAATTTACAGCTCAAATGAGGTGTTTACACGTGTACCCTTGTGCTGAGGACACTTGGCACAAAACCCCTTGTGCTGATGGCTGTGACACTATTCGTGTTGTTGGCATGGACCATGGTAGTGGCACCTAGCATGGACCTCCCCGTGATGATGGTTGTGGCACGATCAGTGTTGCTGGTATGGACCGTGCTAGCGGCACCTAGCACGAGGCTGTCAAAATTTTAACCTTTTTCCTTAGTTTCTCCCTCTTTTTCGAAAAACATTATCACCCAAAAAGCCCTATATCCTTCCAAACAAAATTACGAGACCGAACTCAAATTTACAAATCAAGAAGAGATTCATTTCAAAATCCTTATCACACACAAATACATGCAAAATCTATCCACTAAAAATATGAAAACATAAACAAGAAGATACACCGTATCTTTATTGTTGTCCTCACCACTTATTTATTTTTCATTCATTTCAATTGAAAGAACCTATCATTGAGTATCCGGATTCTCCATCAGCAACTCCACCCACAATGACATCCTTGCAGAGAGGTATCCACAATGTGTCATCCTTACCTTTGAGCGCTTTGCTTGCAATAGAGAGTGAATTTTTGTGCCTAGCCAAAGTTGAGTCCATAGCCATTTCCTTGGGTTTAGGAGGAGGTTGATAGGATTTTTACATCCTTACCACTCTTCCCTAACCGCTGCATGTTAGTGAGCATAGAAAAACATTCTGAGATGGATATATCATCACTAACGGCATGCTATACATAGGATTCAACATCGATGTCATCACTACAAGGGACTCATCTAGGCATTCATTCTCATTAGTCATTTAAGAGTTGTCAAATTGATCATGTTCATCAAACAAGGTTATGCACTTGCACACAAAAGATGAGTTAATTAAACCATGCTTAGACCTGTAAATATCAAACCCCACCTTATCAATGATATCCTTTAACGTTAGTGTTCCCAAGTGGATATTAATATTCGTCCTTGAATTTTTAAGAAATGGTCTCCCCAATAGTATTGGGGGTGTGCTTCCCCGGTGTGCTGCGTCAAGGATGTGGAAGTCCGCCGAAAACACTTGCTTTCCAACTTGAACTTGGGAGTGATCAGCGAGTTGGACAATCACCCTAGCATCTCTAAGTTCAACTATATCTAAACTTTCATAAAGGCTGTATGGAATCACATTAATAGATGTTCCTAAGTCACTGTTTGGCAGAGATGCGCTTAAAAGCAAAGCTGGCTTTTTTTTGAAAGCAAAGATACACCAGTTTATGTTTTTCCCCTAAAAATAGCTTCTACTTTCAAAATAAGCTAGTTTTTTTTGCATTTTACCAAACACTAAAAAGTACTTTTCTTAAAAGCACAATAGTTTAAAAGCTCTGCCAAACAGAGCCTAAGTCTATCATGGAATTTTCCACTAACTTCCCACCTAAGGAGATAGGTATTGAAAACATCCCGGGGTCGTTGTATTTTTCAGGAAAATTCTTATGATTCAAAATGGCGACTCCCCCCACTTTCAAGTGTCCTACCTTCCTAGTTGGTTTTTTCTCTTTTTAGTGCATGAAACTTTCAAGAATTTAGCATATGATGGCACCAACTCTTAGATCAGAATGGCTACCTTAACATTTTTGAAGACTTCTCGGATGTCTGCATCGTTTGTCGCCACCTTTGGCTTGCCCCTTAGTGCACTTGGAAATGGTGGTGGAAGGGTCATTCTCGCCTCAGGTGGTGAAACCAACAAAACAAAAAAAATTCTAAGTCACTAACTATTCAACTAACATGTTATGAAAGTTAACAATTAAACTTTTAAACTAGCATCCCCGATAACGAAGCAAAAATTTGAGCCACCCCACTCGAGGTCGTTAAGTAGCTAATTCGAGCAAAGGCGTTAGAAGTCAAACAAACCAAAAGGCTGAATGAGAGATGATCAAATTTAAATTTTATATTTTGCTCCCAAATTCACTACTAAGCTACCTATGGGGTAGTTAATGGCAAGGCCAGTTTTTTCCACAGAGATGCTAGGTTTCTAATAGCTAACTACACACAGCCATGTATGGGTGGTCAATCCATCCACCTGGTAGGAATAGCTAGATATTGTAATCTTCCATCGGCACCTTATCCGTAATGAAGGGAGTGCAACAATGGCCCCGCCGTTGCCTAGATCTATTCCCCCCCCCCTCGTACAATTACGTCCTAAGAACTACACCACGAATGCTCTATTTCCTAGGCCTAAAAAGGTGAAAGAGAATAGGAACCATATCAATGGCACTAGGGTCGTTAAACCCTAGTTTGCTACTAAATGCTATCTCTACTCGTAACCCTTTGTACCAACTCGCCAGCTAAGATTGGTGTGTTTTCATCGTAACAGTAAAACTCAAAAAAGACCTATGTGCACACACCCATGTGGACCCGGACCCTGCTACCCATATCACATCCAGGTTTCTCTTTCCCGAGGGGTATCAATATGTTCACCAACATGAATGTAGACGAGAGAGTGTGCTAATGGAGTGTATGATTCATGCAATTAATAAAAATTCAAGAACAAGCTAATATAATATCATAAACACATAGAAATAGGTAGATCTAAGGAATCTCTCACAACATAAATAAAATAATATACACAAATATTATCCCTAAACTATTAAACTATTCCGTAAACATTGAACCCAAGCATTTCATTGTATTCAATGCCTTAAGGCAAAGCAAAAACAAAGAGACGAAAATATATATCCTAGAGAGACAGGAAGAGCAACTTTCTCTCTCTGCCCTACTCTTCAAGTCTAAAATGAACATAAACTTTAACCCTACTAGACGTAGGTCGATATAGATAGTAGTAGGGAATTGGGCCTAAAAATAAGTCCAACATGGGGTAAAAAAATCTAGCAGTTGTGACCCGCCACCACTAGGGGTTGTTAATTGTTGCTACATAACCCAAGCGAAGGCTGAGATCAAAGAGATCAATGGTCAATGATAAAATTTATATTCTGCACCAAACTCACTACTATGCTACCGAAAGGGTAGTTAGCGATGAGTCCTAGGTATGTCCAGAGAGATGCTAGGACCTAAAAATCAATTAAACAAAACCTCGTCTGGGTTGTCAATCCGCACAAGTTTCTAGGAATAGCTAGTAAAGTAAACAAAGAGGGAAGGGGAGGTTTTGTTTTTTCAATTAACAACTATTAAGCATAGAAGCAAAAACCAATTAAATTATATATACAAGCACTTGGGGGGTATTTGTGTAACATGCTTGATAAAGGACTTCTATCCTCGATTAATTCACATATAAACTTATAAACCTATCTTATGCTCATGTCACACACTGTGGAGACAGCCAGGTATTTCCCCCCATCTGTAACACGTGGTACTTACCACAATGCCCATATATCACCATCTCTATAATTATAGGGAATGCACTCTAGTCCACTGACACTACAGACTATTCCCTAATCACTTCACTCCCACGGCCAACACGCCCCCTCTTAGAGGATTCCAAAGCATGCCAGAACTTGGCGCAACTCATCGGACCACGATTCATTATTTCTTCATTGGCCTTGAACTCCAACTCCGCCTAGCTCCAATATCTTTATACCACACTTTAATGTTTGTGTTCTTTTTCTACTACCATTGAATATGTGTCTCTTCTACCATCCTTGCGAATGACCTTCAATATCTTCTACCACCCTAACGAACGAACTTCACATAGAATGTGATAAAAAGTAACCACGGGCAACCTACTAAGGATGATCACAAGGAAGATCTAGGAGCACGTGGGTATAAGATGTCCATTAGTACCAATTAAGTCTACCAAACGCAGAATTTAGGCAATAAAACCAAACATGGCCGTCTAAACCCCTTGTCATGTAAACTCAACTAATACTAGCAATCCAGCATATAAAACAAGCTAATTATCATGTCAAATGCAATGGTTAATGTATGCATAATGAAGCAATCAGACCCCCCACACTTAACCTTTTATTCACCCTCGAGTAAATAAAGACAAGAAAACAATTAAGCAAAATGTAGCATGCATGTATAACTTAACCGAGGCATTCAACTTACTCCTAGATTACCATGTTTCCCCCAAAAGAGTAAAAATCTCACAACTGTCATGCTCCCCAAAGAACCGAAGCAATCTAACCACCCAACATAAAATGTGGAAAAAGGTAAGCAAGGCTCGGCAATAAGGGCAAAAAAGGCGTTGCTTTCTCTCAAGAACATTGGGAGCAATTTCGTCTAATTCTTCACCATACCCTCTCCTAAATATTATTATCTAGAATCCCTACAAGATTCCGAACATAATCATTTGATAGTTGTGGGTTTATTGGGGTCGAAAAAATCGGGGAGCAAGAGTTCTCGCCAACTAGGGCTTTTTCTCAAATGATTGATTCAGAGATTTTCCGTTCAGATCCCTGGGTCTAAGTAGCTGTGAAATAGATCTTAGAACACTGAAGGGTGGTCGCTCTTACTGGAAATCACCACCTCCATAAAGATCGAGTAGGACTTCTCCCCAAAACAAATGGGTTTTTAAGAACGATTATTTTAAGTGGGCTAATCAATAGCTCAGAGTTTGGCTTCATATCGACAGAAAGGAGGTTAAATTTGGTGGATATAATTCAACCACAAACAGGTTCTTCGGATTCTTTTTGTTGTTGAATTTACTGTGCAAGATTTTACGCCTATTGTGCAAAGTTGTGTTCTGTGTGGATTATTTATATAGAGGGAATTAATTCTGTGGTGTGGGGAGATACTTTAAATCTCCCTGTGTGCATCCAATAAGTTAGTCGGATTGTTTTTGCCTGTTTTCTCTTGTTTCTTTGTTCCTCTGCAGGGGAAATAAAAAATATGAATG
The DNA here is from genome assembly GCA_037428765.1 of Rubia yunnanensis. Classification (NCBI taxonomy): domain Eukaryota; kingdom Viridiplantae; phylum Streptophyta; class Magnoliopsida; order Gentianales; family Rubiaceae; genus Rubia; species Rubia yunnanensis. The sequence goes on from CM075068.1 coordinate 70,325,114, forward strand.
TGACTGGGGCTCCATCCTATGCTGCTGTCTTAAGAAAGAACAATTTAACCAAACAGAAGGATAAAATAGCAATGCAAGATCAAGCTAAAAGCTCAAAGCATATAGCAGAACATCAAAATCCAAACCTCCAGTCGAGGCCATGGAATGATCCGAGGCTAGAGAGAAAGGGGCAATGGGACGACCCGGACATACTTATGGAGAAATCTAACAACCAAGCTGAAGAACACAGTGGTGAAGTCATTTATTTTATTCTCACTAATGACGAGATCAACAAGAATTTGTACCGGCCATTTTATGGCTTTTTGGGGGTTTTCCCAGGTTTTTTCCCAGGAAAGCATGCCATCCGAAAACTTCTATTAGCCAAATGGAATGTTTCTTGCATGCTACAAAAAAAGAAAAATGGTTTCGTCATGTTCAGATTCAACACTTCAGAAGATAGAGATTCAGTCATGAATGGCCCTCGACCACTATCTATATAGGAAAAAGATGTTCATAGTGCAGTTGCTGAAACAGGAAAGTTTGACATGCGAATTCAAGCCACCAAGCCAATCTGGATTCGGATGGAACACCTGCCCAAGGTCTACTGGCATAAAAAAACCTTGGAAAAAATAGCAACCACCATTGGTGAACCCATTCTCATGGATAATTCCACCTTGGAACTAAGAGGATACTATGCCCGCTTTCTAGTTTGGATAGATACATCTAGAGAGCTAAAAGACAAGGTGACATTTAGGGCCCCAAGTGGTGACATACACACCCAAAGAATAGCCTATGATTATTGTTGCCCTTGGTGCTTAAATTGTGGGGAGAACAACCATCTGATTGAAAAATGTGAAGAATACTGGAAAAAATAGAAGAGGAAAGGAAAACAAATGCGGGACTGAATGCTAAGCAAGGTGAGGAGGCACGGGAAAGAAACAGACAAACGGCCAAAGTGCAGGCCATGAAAATGCAAGAACAAAATGTGGGAGATGCTCTAAGCTCAAAGTCAGTCCAGGGAGGTGCTACAAATGATGAGGGTTGAACCAAGAGGTTGAGCATGTGACAGAGACAACATCCCGTGTTCAAGTGCAGTTCCCTGAGGCTGTAAATCAGAATGCTAGGCAGATTGCGGATGCGAAGAAGAGTGCCGCCCTCGCATAAGTTGGTCAACTAGGGGAGATGCAACAACAACAAATCACAGAATACGAGGAGATGACTCATCAGGAGATGCACTGTGGCCGTAGAACCGATCCTAGCCCTAACACCGGGAAGCAATGTCAAGCTAAATCAGCTTACAAAGCCTGAAAGTAGAGCCTTGCCGCAGAATTTGAACAAACAGGGGTAGAACCAGCTATTGGAGATGACGATCACCCTATCCCCGGCCCTAGACACTTACCCAAACAGATGACTCACCCAAAAATTAGGGGCTCAAAAATACCGAGGGTGCACAGAAGCAAAAGCAGACTTCCACCCGTAGGAGCCACCACCAGAGTGCAGAGCAAAAGCCATCTGCGCATGCCTGCCAAGGGAATCTAGAAACCTTATCAGTGCCTGCTACGTGCCACAATGAGTAACTCCGACGGATCAAGCAACAAAATTGATGAGGGCGGCAGTCTGCAGCCAGAAGGGACCTTGGTCCCCAATGAATACAGCCTCAATAAATGTCAGGGGCTTGTCAGCCCCTCTCAAGCGGAGATGGGTAAAAGGTATCATCTCCAGCAATAATGTAGGCCTCTTTGGTCTGTTGGAAACAAATATGGAGGAAAAATCTTTACGTATCTTCTTGAAAAGCTTCAAAGGATGGAAACATACACATAATTTTGAATTATGGAAGAACTCACAAATTTTGATCATCTAGGATCCGCGAGGTTATACGGTTCAGGTCCTTGGTAAAATGCCTCAGTGTATACACCTAAAGGCACGCAACCAATTAACCGGTGTAGAGTTCCTGTGCACATTTGTTTATGGACATAGTAAAAGCAAGGCATCGCGCCAACCATTATGGGCCGAGCTTAAGAGATTTGGCCAGAATATAACTACCCCATAGATGGTCCTTGGAGACTTTAATACAATTTCAAGTCTCAATGATCATCGTGGACTCACGGTTCCAAGTATGTATCCTATTAGGGTATTTCAAGATGCCTGTGTGAAATGTGGGCTGAGAGATGCACCCTCTATTGGAGAGTATTTAACCTGGCACAGTGCGGACTGGAAAATATGGAGGAAACTAGATCACATATTACTGAACCACGGCTGGGACGGTGATGGTTATCGCCCCCACTTTCTACTAATATCTGTCCAATCGGATCACTGCCCAATGATTGTTAGCATGATGCAGGAAATAGACGATAGGAAGAGACCTTTCCAATTGCAAAACATGTGGTTAAATCATCCGAACTGCAAATAATTAGTGGAGGACTTCTGGAATCCGCAGGTGGAAGGAGCAAAATAGTATTCGGTATGTCGGAAACTTTCAAGGTTAAAACAACCTCTGAAAGAGTTAGGGATAACTGACTATAACCACATCTCAGAAAAGGCAAGAAGAGCGGATAACGAATAAAACAATGGCTTTAATTATTTCAACGCACTGAATGCCTCAGTCCATGACATTGAGAAGTTGAGAAGGCTGAAAAACTGGGCGCTATTTTACTACCTTGTAGAATCATCCTTTCTCTCCCAAAAAGGAAAGATTGATCACATCATCATGGTGGACAAGGGCACGTCATATTTCCATCAGATGATTGCAGAAAGGAAGGGCAGAGGTATCCCTGCTATTCTCAATGGACAAAACCGCATTGTGACCTCTAATGTCAGAAAGGGTGATCTCTTTGCGGATTACTACAAAGGCCTTTTTGGCACTCCCCGTGAAAGGATATCTATTGACCAGGATGTAATCCATTTAGGCCCCACACTGATGGACATGGAAAGGGCATTTCTGAACTAGGATGTGGTGAGTAACGAATCAAATTAGCACTGTTCGTAATGAACGACGACATGGCACTGGGACCGGATGGATACACAGCAGGATTCTTCAAAAAACAATGGGACACAGTAGGGAGGGAAACATCACATGTTGTCCTGGAATTATTTGAAATGGGCAGGTTAATGGCACAGTTAAATCACACCTTGGTAGCGCTTATACCCAAGAAAAAGGATAACCTAAAGGTTGGAGACTGCAGGCCTATTGTGTGCTGTAATGTCATCTACAAAATCATCACAAAGATCATCGGAAATAGACTGGAATGCATCCTACCCGTCATAATTGACCCATGCTAAGGAGCCTTTGTAAAAGGCCGGAACTTAACAGACAATGTTATGCTGGCGCAGGAATTTGTTTGAGGGTATGGGAGAGCCAGAAACTCACCAAGATGTATGATCATGGTTCACTTGCAAAAATATTTTGATACAGTCTCCTGGAATTTTCTAGAAGAAGTGCCAATTGGTTTGGGTTTCTTGGAAAGACTGAAAGATAGGATTATGACATGCGTCACAACTGCTTCTTTCTCCATTGCAGTAAACGACAAACTGTGTGATCACTTTAATGGGCAGAGGGGCATCAGACAGGGTGACCCGCTATCACCACTCCTCTTTGTGATCTGTATAGAATACTTCTCCAGGATTCTAAAGAAGAGAACTGAGTCCAGACACTTCACCCACCACCCGCGATGTGAGGTACTCAAAATCACCCATCTAGCCTTTGTGGAAGACCTCATGCTTTTCTCCAAGGCCGACACGAACTCAGTACACATACTCATGACCGCCTTAAATGACTTTGAGCGCATATCGGGACTTGCAATTAATGCAGAAAAGTCAAAATTCTTTGGAGTAGGCTTAAAGGAGGACTTAAGTGTCACCGGCATTCAGTGGGCCGGATTCCCGGTGAGGTACCTAGGAATTCCACTTGATTCCAGCAAGCTGAAAGTTACCCAATTTGGAACATTACTTGGAAAGGTGAACTCAGAGATTGCTAAATGGAAGGGTCATACCTTATCTTATGCTATAAATTGCAGCTTGTTAAGTTCATTGTGGGAGGAATTGCAGGATTTTTGATTCGGAACATTGTAATACAATTCGCGGTCATGGATAGACTTGAACAGAAATACAAATGCTTCCTATGGGGAGGAATGTACAAGAGTAAAGTATCTTGGAAGAAACTTTGTACTCCAAAGGCTTTTGGAGGCCTCGGACTTAGGGATTTCTCGACCTGGAATCGAGTCTCAATGACACAGAAGCTATGGAACATACACATGAAAAAGGACAACCTATGGGTAAAATGGATATATTCATTTTACCTACAGAATGCCGCTATTTGGGAGATCAATCCAAGGATACAAAACAGAAGGCTTGGTGAAAGATATTCAAGCTACTTTGGAGACCTATCCACATTTAAAGATGAGTTGCTGAATACACATGGAGGAAATCAGATGGAAGTTAAGAATACACTCAGTGTTTGGGCAGCATCGGGAAAGTTCACCAGTACGGCCTACCATTACATGCATAAGAAAAAGTACCCAGATTTGTATGAGCATCAAGGCAGATCGCGTCAGAGAATCTTAACCACTATTTGGCGTGAATTCAACCCCCCCCCCAAATTCTCATTTATTACATGGCTGGCAACCATTCGGAGACTACACACCAAGGAAAAACACATTGTGGAAGATGTGGATGACATTACAAACAGGATTTATTCCCTGTGTCACTTAGAGGTGGAATCCAATGACCATTTGTTCTTCAAATGTGAATTTTCACAGGTAATATGGGGAAAAGTGAGAAATTGGATCGGATTAAGGAGGAGAACGAAAAAAATAGAGAGCTCAGGAGCCTGGATGAAGAGACATGTGAGAGGTTCAAAACCACGGAAGAAACTTGGTCTTTTGGCTTTGTCAACCACGGTCTATCACATCTGGCGGGAACGGAATAATGCGGTTATAGACGAAAAGCAACCAAGTTCTGCTATAGCATACGAGCTCATCAGAAAAGACTACTACATGGTGCTTAATCGCCTCTTCCCGGATGAACATTTCTATTAATCCCAACAGTGGTGTAGTACAGTCTCAACGGAATGGGGTTCTTACTCTTGACTGGTTCTCGAGGGGCCATGCTCTAGGTCTCGAGGGGCTATGTCTAGGTCTCGATGGGCCATGTTCTAGTTCTACAGCGGAAATCTCTACTAGGTCTTGAGGGGCTATGTCTGGGTCTCGAGGGGCTATGTTTTCGGATCTCAAGGGGCTATGTTTTCGGATCTCAAGGGGTGTTGCCTACTGGACCCTCGAGGGGTAATGTCTTCTGAGTATCGACGCCCATTGTCTCCGGGGTCTCAATGGGCCATGTTCATGGTTTTGAGGGGCCAGGTTCTTGGCCTCGAGGGGCCATTTTATGGGTCTCGAGTGGATGTTCTGGGTCTCAAGTGGATGTTCTGGGTCTACTGGGTCACGGGGGGCTATGTCTGATTCTCAAGGGGTACTTCCATCTGTACCCTCGAGGGGTACTGCCCTCTGTACCCTCGAGGGGTAATTTCTTCAGATTCTCGATGGGCATTGTCTTCAGGATGTCGACGAGCCGTGTTCTAGGTCTCGAGGGGCCATGGTCGGGGTCTCGAGTGGACGACTCTACTGGGTCATGAGGGGCTATGTCCAGGCCTTGAGAGGCTATGTTTTTGGATCTCGAGGGGTGCTATCGACTAGATCTCGATGAGGTCTCCAGGAACCATGTCTTCGGTGATACTTCACCAAGTATTGAACCTCGAGGAGCATTGTCTTCAGGATCTCGAGGGGAATTATTTTTGCAGGTATCGAGGGGCAGTTTCTTGCAAGTATCGAGGGGCCATGTCTTTGGCCTAATTTGATATTTCATCAATTACTGCATGTCGAGGACATTGTCTCCTAAACCCTCGAGGGGTGAGGTCTTCTAGGTCTCGAGGAGACATGCTTTTAGGCACTGAAAAAAATTATCTCTCTTTTTGTAACAGGTTTTCACGATGGATGGATATCAAACCTATCGAGGAGATGCTTGTTCAAACCCTTGAGAGATGGTTCGTGGAATGTTGGAGTCCTGGGTTCTCTTGGTTCGTGAACTGCTCAAGTGCCGACCTTTCGAAGTGCTGGATTTCAAACCTCTCGAGGGGTGGTCCTGCTGGACTTTAACCACTTGAGGGGGGTGGGGGCTGTTGAGCCCTCGAAGGTATTTAGGGAGGTTGGACAGCGACCTCCACAAGCTAGGCAGAGGGTAAATTAATTAGCGTACGCGAAACTAATTTACCCACTGCTAGTTATTGCATGATTTTGATGGATGTGCGATTTGCCTGTGCCGCATTGTATAGTGCAATCTGGAATTAAGATATCCATTTGCTTCAAGTGGAAAGGATGGTTACATAACCTTCACGTGGGGCGTACGCGATAGAGTCACGCCCGATCTCCTCATTCTATCCGAAGATCATCTTTTTGAAAGCCAACAACACCTCCAAATTTGTACAGGTGTACATGGTAGAACCCGTCTACAGCCTCCCCTCCAAGATGGCATACCACTTCATCTTTTTGCAGAAGTGGGAGCTCACGGAAGGCTGAGCCCACTTAATCTTTTTGAAGAAGTGGGAACTCATAGACTGCCTCCTCATGGGACGGGGGTATTCTGGCCTAGAAGGGGTAGAGTATTCTGGTCACGGAAGGCTGAAAAAAACCTTGTTTCCTGGCCTCGAATGGCTGGAGTATTCTTCCCTCGTGGGGCTAGAGTACTCTGGCCTCGAAGGGCTCTCGGCTCGAAGGACTAGAGTATTCTGGCCTACGCGGAGTATTCTGGTCTCAGAAGGCAAAAAAATATAAATAAATAAATAAACCTACCTCGAAGGGATGGAGTCTTCTGTTCTCGAAGGGGTCAAAAACCTCGAAGGGATAGAGTCTTCTGTCCTCGAAGGGATCGAGTGCTCGGACCTCGAAGGGATGGAGTCTTTTGTCCTCGAAAGGGTCAAGTGCTTGACCCTTGAAGGGATGGAGTCTTCTTTCCTCGAAGAGTGCTCAGCCCTCGAAGGGATAGAGTTTTCTATCCACAAAGGGGTCAAGTGCTCGGCCCTCGAAGTGATGGAGTTTTCTATCCTCAAAGGGGATGAGTGCTCAGCCCTCGAAGGGATGGAGTCTTCTATCCTAGAAGGGGTCGAGCTCTCGGCCCTCGAAGGGATGAAGTGCTCACAAAAAAATTTGTTGTTTCCTGGCCTCGAAGGGCTGCAGTATTCTTGCCTCGTGGGGTTTGAGTACTCTGGCCTCGAAGGGCTCTCGGCTCGAAGGGCTAGAGTATTCCGGCTACGCAGAGTATTCTGGTCTAGGAAGCCTTGAAAAAATAAAAAAACAAAAAAATTCAGGGCCACGTATTTTGGTCCATAACCTTTCCTCACTTGGTTGCACGGCCATAGGAATAGGGTAAGGGGTTAATTAACTAGCTTACGCAAAATTAATTAACCCACTCCAAGTTGTTACTTGGATTTGATGGTTTACGCGCTCTATGCCTGCGCTACACTTTGTGTTAAAATTAGCATACAGTTGTCCATTTGCTTAAAATTGAATGGGCGATTATAGAATCGCCAGGCTTGACACACGCCATACAAGTTTTGTCCGTTCTCTTCATCACTAGGAGGGCTATTTTCGAGGGATTTACAAGGGTTATTGGCACTGCCTAAAGACACCCTTCCTCTCAAAAAATAGCCCCAGTTTATACCACGAGAACGTATGAAGGCCAACAACACCCCTCTTTCTTCACCTTAGGGGTGTATATAGTAGAAGCTGCTCCTTCATTGGTGGTCTCGGCTTCACTTGGATTACGCACCATCAGCACACCATGGCGACCATTCAAGACCCGAGTACACTACACTCGGCTGCGTTTCATATCTACTACTGGCAACATCTCCATCATCCTCTTTTCAAGACCCAAGACCCATGACTCGGCTGCAATTATGAGACTTTATGAAGAGCCAGTAAACATTTTTGGTTGCCATGTATAGGTCTAGATTGCCACTTGTGTCTGGACTTGCATTTATTTCCCCAGGCTTAGCACCACCTAGCTTACGGTGGGTACACTTGTATCTAGACTAGCATCTACTTCCCTAGGCTTAGCACCATCTCGCTTAGGGTTAGCATTTGGTAGGGGAGGGGGGGGAGGGGCGCCCGTTAGGGTACCCCCCCTCCACCACTAGCATCTCGGATTTTCCCTAGGCTTATTATCATTTAGCCTAGGGTTTGCATCTTTTGTATTTGGTGGGATCGCCTGTACTTTCATGGAGCCCCCCGGTGTTTCACTGCATATTATATTTACCATATTTACCAGTGGAAAAAGGTAAGAAAAATAGATAAGTGTCAAGCTAGCTAACTTTTCCCAAAATGATCCCCAAAAGCAATCAAAGAGCCGTCTACCAAAAACAATCCATCAAGGAAACCCAAGAGTTGTCGACTTGGTTGTAACATAGGGATAACTCGTGATTCTCGACCTAGTACAACTAAGGTGGCAAATGTATCGTCAACCTAGTATTTTGTTTTATCTCAATTTCTCTCATTTTGCCTAAGTGCCATTTCAGGTTTTCATCCTAGCTTTAACACACAAAGGGTACTCACTTCTCACCTTTTTCCCCAGGGCCTCTCATTTTTGCCTAGGATTTTAAGCCTAGTAGAGCTTTTCCCAATGTTACCCAAGTTGCCCTTTCAGGTTTCCAACTTGTCAGTGTTTTTATTTTTTTCTTTTTTTTCAAAATTTTCAATTTTTTTTGTGTAGCAAAAAATGTCCCCAAAGTGGGCTTCATACTACAAAAGATAAGATCAAAACAAAAAAATTACACCACCAATATCCTAAAAAAAACCAACCCCATGTAAACTAGGAATTCTAACGAGTATGTCATGCCACCAAGTATCCATCAAAAAAATCCGACAAAAATCAAAATCCAAAATCACCAAACAATAAAAAAACCTACCAATAAAAACATAAAATGCACCGAGGAAATCCAAGAATGAAAACTCCCTAAGTGCATACTACTCCCTCCCTCCCTCACACTTAACCGATGCATAGTCCTCAATGCAACAAAAGCCATGTGAAAACATAAGTGAGGTTGGGAGAAATAGTGATACTCACTCTCACGGCCCCAAAGGGCCTTCATCCTTATGACTCGTGCAGCTCCTCACAACCTACTCGAATCGTGACCTCAATGCAATCTATCCTCGTGCTGAGCTCCACCACTTGCGTCTTCACACCTCCTATCGCTTGGACTACCTCTTGCAACACTTGGGTAGAGCTCTAAAGCTAATCTCCAAGTGAGTGTAGTTAGTCAATGATATACGTGGATAGGCGAGAGCGACTAGGAGATGCTCTCAAAGAGGTCTCAACATCGGCTTCCTAAACGTCTATCTCCGAGGTGGCTACAACTCTGTAGTACTCTCTCTCAAAGTGTGTTTTGGGCTCAATAAATAGGTCATCCAAACATGTGTCATGTGTGATGGCGGTACGCTCTGGTTGGGGAAGTACCATGAAGCTACAGGTGATGCACCGCCATAAAGTCATACATACCAATCCTCTGATGTTGTAGGCCCCACCATGAATGCCTTTGATAACTTCTCAATGTTATACTTCATACCCAATCATCCCAAGTTAGCGAACACTTTTTGTGTGACCGGATGCCCTAAGTAGTGTTCCAGTAGACCTACCATGCTGCCCATAGGTATCTTGCCACTCTTGCACAAAATAACCTACCAGGTTCGGGTAGGAATTACCCTCGGGTGTCATTGCCCAGAGGTAATGAACATCCAAACCTGGACATTGTGTTAGCTCACCATGGTAGAAAACCCCCATTGCCAATAGTAGGTGAACATAACAGAATACCGATTGAACCAAGGCAATACTCTTACATGGGTTATTCTGATCTGCCCCTATCAGCTGCCTCCAAAGGTTTTGAGAGAAAAAGGCATCCCTTGACGGTGTGTTTCTGGACCTCTCTGCGTACCTCCATCTGAAGGCGCGGGCTACCTCTCGGTGCGTTAACTTGTGCTGCTTGTCATCCTGATTGAATTTGATCGCCTTGTGTTCATCATCGTCAATGACTAGCCATATAGTACCTAGGAACTCTAGGGTCCACCTGATGTAGGTCTTTGAGTATTTCTCGAGAAACCCCTCTAGACCTACTCATCCCAATAGGTAAGTAATGGGCTCGAGTAAGCCTAGAGCCTCCAAGCTGTCTTTACATGCAAATCCAGTCTCTAATATACTCCTCTTCGGCTCTCTGAAATTCCTCCACCTCCAGGCTGCAGTCCCAAAGATGTTGGATAATCCCATGAATTCTTTAGTCACGAAAGTGTGGTTGCAAAGAATGGGAGTCACCGGCTCGTAGTTTGCACCCTTCGCCGGTTTCTTCCTCTTCTCACCCCATGGGGACTTTTCTTTCTCTGAAACATTCTTCTTAGGAGGCATCCTAACAAAATAAAGGTAAGAGTGGTAATGTGATCATAAACAAGGCATGGTCTATAATGTCATTCAAAAAGACAACATTCTCCTAAATAGCCTAACCATTTAAAACATGATAATATAAGCATAAAGGTTATTTAAACAAGAACATTCCACATCAAAAACAAACCCATGTAAGTTCTCACCAACCCTTTAATAAGATTATACAATCAAGATTCATCTCCCCCTAAATTGCCCAACACATGAAGAACATATCATTCAAGCATAATTGCACATCAAACCACTCAAACTTTCTTCAACACAAGATCATGCATACAAACCCAAACATATATTACAACAACACACAGTCATCCAAAATCATGATTTTCATAACACCACTACAATATCAATAAAGCATATAAACAAAGAGTTCAATGGATTACCCAGAATTTGAAGCTAAGAGTTTCAAGATCCACATAAGAAGAAGAAATAATTGCTAATTTTTGGAAGAAAAGCTTCAAATTTCAAGTTTCACCAAGAGTGTGTGTGAATGAGTGTTTCTTGAGAAAGAAGAATGTGCCAAATAATAAAATTAGAAGGAAGAATGTACCATGGGTTTAAAATTTCAGCATAGGTGATAAGGGAGAGAGGTACAATTAAGATAAGGATGGAATTTTGAAAACTGCAAATTAGGAGACAATAGTACCAAACAATTAATTCCAGGGGATGTTGGAAGTACTGTTTGCTTAAAAAATCCTAAGAAATTAGGAAATTTCAAAAAAATTGAACCAAAAATGCATATTTAAGTTTGAAATTAAGAATTATTGAAAATTTTCATTTTTGGAACAATTTGACAAATTGTAAATCGGCGTAGAAGATATCTGGCATGGACCAAAGCCTCGTGCCAAATCTTCTGGCATCCCTTCGTGCTAAATCTTTCAGCACGAGGCATTCCCTCGTGCCACATTTCCTGGCACGGACCATGACATTTGGCGCGGACCGTGCCAGGCCTTGGCATAAGGTTGCCACAAATTTTGACTCATTCCTTAGTTTTTTTTCCTCTTTTTTTTTAAAAAAACTATGTCACCCATCAAATATAATTCCATCCAAACACAATCACGAGTATCGAACACAATTTTCTAATCAAACAAGAGTTTCATCTCAAAAATATTCATCACAAACAAGAACATGCAAAATCTATCTAATCACTACTTAAAACACGGAAGCAAAAAGAGACCGTATATTTATTGTCATCCTCACGAATTATTTTCTTCTCATGTGATCTAGTTAGAACCACCTACCTGTGGGTCTCCGAAATTTCCATCGGTGACTCCACCCACGATTACGTCGTTGTGGAGAGGTCTCCACAACGAGTCATCCTTACATTCGGACCCCTTGTCCGTTATATGGAATGAATCCTAGTGTATTGCTTAGGCTGAGTCTGTGAATGTCACTTTGGGGTTAGAAGGAGGCCGAGGAGGTTTTAAACTCTCGACACTGTTTCTTTCATGTTGCAAGTTACTTAGCATGGAAAAACAGTCTAGCACAGCAATACTATCAACTGCATCATGCAATTCATCATACTCATCAACAATATCATCAACACGGAACTCATCCAAGTATTCATGCATTGGTAACACAAGAAGATTCATCACACTCATCACATAGGGTCACACATTTGCACATAAAATAAGAATTTGTTGAATTATACCTAGATTTATAGATGTCAAACTCCAATTTATCCAAATCATCTTCTGGAATCAAGATTCCCAAATGGACATCAATTTTAGTCCTGGAAAGTTTTAGGAAAGGTCTCCCCAAAAGTATTGGGAGTGCACTTCCGTCGTGCTCCATGTCAAACTCCACTTTATCCAAATCATCTTCTGGAATCAAGATTCCCAAATGGACATCAATTTTAGTCCTAGAAAGTTTTAGGAAAGGTCTCCCCAAAAGTATTGGGGGTGCACTTCCATCGTGCGCCATGTCTAGGACATAAAAGTCCACCAGAAAAAATAATTTGCCAACTCACACCATCAAATCCTTTACTAGCCCACAATGGCTAGCTTGGGAGTGATTGGCTAGTAGGACAATCACTCTAGTTTCCCTAAGCTCACCTATTTCTAGATGTTCATATAGAATATATGGGATCACATTGATGGATGCATCTAAATCTATCATGGAATTTTCAACAAGTTTTCCACCTAAAGAGATAGGGATAGAGAAAATTTTGGGGTCCTCGCATTTCTTAGGTAAATTTTTATGGTCCAAAACGGCGACTCCCCCTCATTTTTGAATGGCCTACCATCTTAATTGGTCTACTTCTCTTTTTTGTGCATGCAATTGTAAGAAACTTAGCATACGATTGTACATTTTCAATTAATTCCAAGATAGGGATGGTTACCTCGACCTTTTCGAAGACTCTTCGAATGCTTGCATCATTGGTCACCACCTTTGGCCTTCCCCCTCAAAGCATTTAGAAATGGAGGTGGGATAGTGACTTGTGTCTCAGGCGGTGGAAGCTCCTTGGAAGGTGCTTCCTTGACCACAATGTGATCATCTTCAAAGTGTGCCTTGGTAGCTTCTAATACCCTATCATCCTCTTGCATCACCCTCTTCTCGGACTCATGAACTTCGTTCCCACTTCTCAACTTGAGTGCACTCACGTTCCTTGGATTGATCTCTGGTTGGGAAAGGAGTTTTCTGGATTCCTTGGACTCAAGTTGGCTCATCGAGGTAGTGAGTTGCCCAACTTAAACTTCAAGATTCTTGATACTTCAGAATGCCCTATTGTCAAAGTCTTCAATCTCACACATTTTCCTCTCTACGAAGACTTCATGTTTCTTCCCCAATTGACTGATGGTCTCTAAGATCTCTTCTCGATCCAACTTGTAGATCGAGGCACAGTTTTTGGAAAGGCCTTCACCTCTAGGGTATGGTTGATGTGGAGCTTATCTTCCATAAGATATTTGGGTGATCTCGATACCTTGGGTTGAACGACTTTTCATAGGGGTCCAACCTTACATTGCCTTGGTTTCCCCAAAACCCTTGTGGTTTCCTCCTAGCAAACTATGGTGTCTCTCGGTTGTTGTACTCAATGACCTTCACCTCTTGGAAATATTCCACCACTTCAAGACACGTCTTGATGTTTTGGTCTAAGTTGCACACCCCGCACACTTTGACTTGATGCACTTTTCCTTGCAAGAGCTCCTTCATCATGGAAGCAAAATCTTGGACTTGTTGATCCAAGTTAGGTGATTATGTGGGTTAATCCAAGACCTTAACCCTTGACCTTATGCCAAATTGTCGCATACCATTGGTCATTTCTTCAAATAGGGCCATTGCATTCTTAAGGCTTTTGTTCACTATCGAACCATAGAAAGCGGCATTCACCGTTTGCATATCTTCGTCACGTAGCCCCTCGAAGAAATAGTACACTAGATCCCCCTCCTTGAAGGGGTGAGAGGGGCAACTCGCTAGCAGTCTCTTGAAGCACTCCCAATAATCATATAAAATTTGGGTTGCCCCTTGGGTGATGTTTGAAAGTTGTTTTTTCATCCCGACGAATTTGGACGCCAGAAAATACTTCTCCAAAAACCTTTGTTTCATGTCCATCTAAGAACCAATGCACCCCGGGGGCAAGTAGTAGAGCCAATCCTTGGCCTGTCTTGAAGGGAAAATGGGAAGGCTCTCAGATTGTATTCATCTTAAAAAGTGAGCGGGGGCTTCATGTTCGTGCGCACCAAATGGAACTCAAATAAATACTTGTTCGGGTCCTCCCCTGCCAATCCGTGGAATGTCGGTTAGTAATGGAACGTGCCACTCTTCAGTTCACAGCTCACATTGGCAGGTAATGGCGGGAAGGTAAGGCATAGTGGTTGATTTTATAGGTTGGGTGCCATGAGCTCCCGTAATGTACGATTGTCTTCTGCCATTACTAGTGGTTCTTCAACCAACACTACCGGTCTCGGTTAGCTTATGCCCTAGTTCTCCACTCCCTTCTCCTTTAATTACATGTGTTTTCAGTTGGGTAAAGCAAAACACCTAAGTTTTTGGTACGAGTATGTACCATAAACTAGGGCTACCAATACCCTTCTAAAATCAACACTAGCAAACAGATCAAAAGGTAACAAGATAACTATCAATGGTCAATGGTCAAAGGTAAAATTTATATTCTGCACCTAACTCACTACTATGCTACTGAAAAGGTAGTTAGTGGTAAGCCCTGGGTATTTCCACGGATATGCTAGGGACTAAAAATCAATTAAACAAAACCTCGCCCGGGTTGTTAATCTGCACGAGTTGCTAGGAATAGATAGTAAACTAAATGTGGGGGGGGGGGATTTATTTTTCAATTAACTACTAAGCATAGAATAAAAAAATAAATTAAATTATATAAACAAGCACTTAGGGGTATTTGCGTAACATGCTTGATAAATAATTTCTATCCTCGATATAGACTTACAAATCTATCTTATGCTCATGTCACACAGTGTGGAGATCCAGGTATTCCCCCTCGCCTGTCACACGTGGTACTTACCACAATGCCCATACCTCACCGTCTCTATAATTTTGGGGAATGCTCTCTAGTCCACCGACGCCGCAGACCATTCCCTAATCACTTCACCCTCACATCCAATGTGCCCCCACTTAGAGGAATCCAAAGCCCGCCTATAATGGCAATGCCTCAAGTAGGTCGCAACCGTTGGATATGTAGTGAAATGCATTACATCATGGACACTCCACTGTGGATCGCAATCCCTCGGCCTAGAGAGGCAAAGGAATAGACACCTTGTGATGACTCTAGATATGGCACAACTCTAATAGCTACAAATAACACGCTAATCTATCGGGTTAAGACAGGGGCTTTCCCCATGGGATTTACCGAATCGACCACCCAACATATTGATTTCTCACACAACTAGCCAATTAGAATCATGGTATAACACATATAATGATTTTCTCTCAAAGTACATGAATGCACTCGTCTCCTCGGTGTTCTTTACCTACTCCACAAATCCAACATTATCCAAGATCGCAATGAAGCCTAGCACGATTTTATACAACCATACTTGCATGAGTACATCATCATAATGATAGAGCATAAATCATAATTCTTAGAAACCATAAGTTCAAGCACAAATATTCATGAAGCAGTATGATAGGGAAATCTAAATCTCAAAAAGACAAGTTCAAAACATGAATACAAATAACCCCAAGCCACTAATCTAGTCCATAGACATGAAGTTCTAATAAAGATTTGAATTCCACATCCAAGGATGAAAGCAATATAAAAAGGAAAGAAAAAGGGAAGAGAGAATGTTTTCTCTCTCAAAGATGTTCTCCTAATACAGGAGTAGAATCAAAATCAATATCTTTAGATGGATATAAAAAACCTAGTAAACTAAGGCTATATTTAGCCAAAAAGTGAGAAACCCTAAGTCAGTCATGGATGGCGCGGTCCGCGTCGTGTACTTGGTTTGCGCTGGTGCGGGCTGCTGGATCTGGCACTGTCCGGGACAAATTATCTGGTGCAGGATGCTGCATCATGCACGACATGCCTGGTTTGTGCTGGCACGGGACACTGCATCTGGCACGGTCTGCGTCGACTCCTCTGGCATGGACCGTGGCCATTGGAGTGGGCTATCGTCAGTAGCATCGATCTTGAACTTCTGATCTGTGGGGCACGGCTCTTGGTGTGGACCGTCGTCAAAAAAATCGTTTTACTCAGTAACTTGACATGGACCACTTGATTCCCCACACCCTACCGGTTGGTTTGATATTTTGCACTTGGAACAGAGCGGGCTATTGAAAATGAGACAATCTGCGCCAATATTTAGCCTTTTTTTAGTGAAGGTTGAGACATGCACACATGGCCCATGGAGATTGGTTTGGTTCGCGCCATGACTTCATGCCGAATCATTTGGCGCGGGCGAACTTCTCTGGCGCAGGCCGTTGGCGCCATTCATGAGCGGTCCACACTGACCCATTTGTACCTTGGCCAGCCAAACTTCTTTTCTTCACTACGGATGAACTGTTAGTCCGATTTGAGAGTCCTAGTAGTAAATTTTATAGCACTGCAGAAGATGAATCGAATGGAATCAACCTTGAAGGCTAATTCTTCTTGGACCATTCTCAGAATTTGGCGCAACTCATTGGACCACGATTCACCATTTCTTCATTGGCCGCCTTGAAGTCCAATCCCGCCTATCTTTGACTCCAATCTCCTTCTACCATGCTTGGATGTCTGTGGCCTTCGTATAGAATGTGACAAAAAGTACCCACGGACAACATACTAAGGATGATCAAAAGGAAGATATAGGAGCCTGTGGATACAAGATGTCCATTAGTACCAATTAAGTCTACAAAATACGGAATTTAGACCAGAAAACCAAACATGGCCGTCTAAATCCTTTGTCATGTAAACTCAACTACTACTAGCAATCCAACATATTAAACAAGCTAACTAGTATGCCTAATGCAATGGTTAACGAACGCATAATGAAGCACATCAAGCCGCAACAGACGCGACCAATGTAAACTGGTATAATCTGTGCTGGCTATGGAGGGTTTGTGCTTCTGCGGCCTGATGCGTCTGGCATGACCCGTTGGTCCATGCTGGCGCAATCCATCGTGTATGGCACGGGTTGTGCTCTTCGTGCTGGCATAGGCCACCTGCTGGACCTCCATTTTGATCAATAAAATGGTGCGGGTCGTCTCATCTGTTACACCCCGTGGGCTAGTCTTCACATTTTTGGACTTGAAATGGCGCATATAGTGTCAAACAACACAGTCTGTTCCCATACTTAGCCATTTTGGAGTGGAACAGAGAAAAATGGACGCAAGCAAATTAAACGAGCATGCTCCATGCTGGGGCCTTCAGTACTGCCCGTGTTCTTGGCACGGCCCGTGCTGGCCTTGGATCATGTTGGCGCGGCTAGCCTCTTGCAAGCGCGTCTGGTCTCGTGCCGGCCGATTAGCCAGTTGGTGCCTTTCTCCGTTTTGACTTTTTGAACCCTAAACCCGTCTTTCTTTGCTCAAATCCATCTACTACCACACTTTAAGTCAATGACCTTCATGTCTACTACCATTTTTTTGAATATCCTTCAAATATCTTCTACTGTTATTATGAACGATCTTCTATACAATGATGATGAAATATCCACGACCAACCTACTAATGAGATCATAAAATGAAGATCTAGGTGCTCGTGGAATACAACGTGTTCATTGACTTCAATTAAGTCTACAGAACTTGGATTTAGACAAGAAAACCAAACATGGTCGTCTAAACCCTTTGTCGTGTAAACCTAACTAAACTACCAATCTAACAAGTAAAACATGTCAATTATTAAGTCGAATGAATTGGTTAATACATGCAATACGGTGCACATCAACAGACACTAATGTTTCAATAATCAAACCATATATCAATTTGGGATCCATATACATGAGTTATGTGCCCTACATGTATCCTGCAAAATTATATACATATATATATACATATATATACATATATACATACATATATATATACATATATATACATACATATATATACATATATATACATACATATATATACATATATATACATACATATATATACATATATATACATATATATACATATATATACATATATATACATACATATATATACATACATATATATACATATATACATATATATACATATATATACATATATATATACATATATATACATATATATATACACACACATATATATACACATATATATATACATACATATGTATATATATATATTGATGAGTATGAGATGTGTTCGATAAGGTTGCAAAATTCTTCATGACCTGAAAGTTATCTACAGCGCCAGCTTCTCTTCCCATGTTTTACAGGGCCTTCCTTGACCTTGCTCTACCAATTTCCAGGAGCTTCTTTCTCAATATCTTAGCATGTAACTCGTTTTTCATCTTTTCCTCCTCTTCTTCTTGCTACATTTTCTCACGCAATTCAACGGTCTCTATTTCTTTCTTGATTTCTTCTTCCCGTATTTGCTTTTGCAATTTATCATACTCTCTTTGTTTTCTTGATTTCTTCGCGCCTCCTACTTCTTAGTTGTTCATGAAGCCTCCTTCTTTTTTCTTTAGTCAACCTTCGAATCAGCCATGTCAGCTTCCAGAATGTTCTTTTTGAATAAATATTTTTTTCATCTTTATCTGCTCTTCTTCTTGCTGCATTTTCTTTTGCTGTTCAACGGACTCTCTTTCTATCTTGATTTCGTCTTCCCGCTTTTTCTTTTGCTATTCATCATGATCTCTTAGTTTCTTAATTTATTCCTGCATCCTACTTTTTAGTTGTTGTTCATGAAGCCTCATTCTCTTTCTCAAGGTATCCTTCGAAGCAGCCGCGTCAGCTTCCAGAATTTTCTTTCTGAATAACTATTTTTCTTCTTTTCCTTCTCTTCTTCTTCCTGCATTTTCTTCTGCAGTTCAACGGACTCTCTCTCCCTCTCTCTCTCTTGATTTCTTCTTCCCACTTTTTCTTTTGCTATTCACATACACCTTTGTTTCTTGCTTTATTCCTACCTCCTACTTCTCAGTTGTTGTTCATGAAGCCTCATTCTCTTTCTCAAGGCATCCTCCGAATCATCCACATCTAATTGTCGCTACATTTTCCCCACTTTTGCAATTTCATTCTTCTTTGGCTCAGTTAACATAATATTTTCCTCTTCTTTTTCAGATTTCTGAAGATTCAACATTTTCAATAGCATAGCTCTTGATTCCTTTTCCTTCACTATGGGCTTCTTCTTCTTCGACACCTACGTCCGAGCATTGATGCGATGGTTGTCACATGTGAACTGATTCTGCAACAGGATTATTGAATCTTCGTAACTCAGAGCTTGGGTTATTCTTTTTTTTCCCAATAAGGAAACTTTACTCTCACCAGTTTCTATGATTTTGAAATGAAGAATGACGAGAAATCTGTTTCTTGGGAAACAATATAATAAAGAGCAAATGATGTCTGTGAGAAGAACTATCACCATTGTTCACTTTTGGCTCTCCAAATTTTTTTCAATAATTTTGACCTATAAACTTACAAAACTAGTAAATTGTGGTCATTCCGTCAAGTCAAACCATTAGCTTTCAGTCAAAGAGTCAATTATAAGGACAAAATTGTCAATTTTCTCTTTTTTTTTCCTTTTCTAATTTTCCTTTATTAATTTCCCACACCCCTTTTAATCCTACATTTTCGGCCCACATCCTTTTTCCCCTTCTCTCCCCCACTCAAATCCGAAACTACCGTCGACATCCCCAACTCCGTCTTACCCTCACATTGCCGCCTACTCCACTACCACACTTCACCTCGCCGAGATTCTGTTTCAAAACCATCCCGAACGGCATCTCCGGCGACGGCGACGGCAATGCCACCCAGGACGCGGCGGCGCTGTGTGATTCCACGCCCAAGAACTGTTTAGGGCCGCTTCTTGATCTCATCGAGAAACTGGAGCCTCCGGTGACGTGCCTCATCTCGGACCTGATCATGGCTTTCGCCATGGAAGCCGCAGTTGAGATCTACGTCCTGGAATTTCTGCTCCAAACATCCAGCGCCACCAGCTTGATGTGCTTTCGCGTGGCGGCGGAAAGAAAAAAGAAGAAAAGGAGAGGAAAAGAAAATGAAAAATATAAGGGAAAAAGATAAAGACAAAAGATATATATGGAAAATGTCAGTTTTGCTATTAAACTTAAGGTTGAAAATCTACGTTAATGGTTTGACTTGCCATAAGGGCCTGGATCTCCTATCAAAAAAATTTCCAATTCGCCCTTTAATTTTCTGTTGAGTTCTATCCTGTAGAGGTACTCAAATTGGATCAGTGATCGATTTCTAGGTTTCGTCGTAAACCTAATTGGTTACTTTCAATTACGTAAATCAATAGTTCAAACCGCACTCAAAGGTAGGGCATTTCCCATTTTTATAGGAACTTCTGTACCAGAAACAATGGTATCTCCAATTATAATTCACCAGTTTTGTAAGTTAATGAGTTAAAAGTATTGGGAAAAAATTGGAGAATCAAAGATGGATGATGGTGATAGTTTGAGGGCCACAAAAGTCATTTGCTCTATAATAAATGTTTGTTTGTTTCCAGCCCAAGTGTTGTTTCTCGATTGAGGTTTATTCCGAAATATTTACGTTGGTCACGGCTTTCAGTTTAGTTAGAGGTCTAACCAGCCCACTCCGAATCAGATTTATTTCAAAGTTCAAGTTATTTTTTGAGGTTTATTCCGAATACGCGTTAATTTCAAAATATTTATATTGGTCATGGCTTTCGGTTTAGAGGTCTAACCGGCCCAGTCCGGATCAGATTATTTCAAAATTCAAGCTTTCGAGGTGGATATAACTCTGCGAAAGTCAAGAATTCGGGATAAGGATTTCACAGCATTTGATAATTTTAGAGCGACAGATTCACAAAGTTTGTTTTCCAAAAGCAAGAACTCGACTCTAGTGTTGATCCTGCTATGGATGGCCTAGAGCTGCTCATATGGGTTTATATATGGGTTGGAATTCACAGATTTATCTATTTTTTACCCATGTGTTAAATGATTTTTTATCCGCGAATTTCAACCCAAACCATTTTGACCCGACCCATTTTTTAACTCATTATAAAATGGGTCAAATGAGTCCTACCCATAATTTTTAATTACTCATATTCAACATGTCCGTCATTCCACCCATACGAGAGAATACTGGGTTCACATTTGTTCCTGGTTCCACCTCTTATCCGTTTTCTTTTTGAGAAAATACAGAACCTCCTTTTACTTGGGCTGGGGCGAACAAATAAGCTCATTTTGTCTGCAATTACCACTGCTCAAAGGTTTGAAGGCTAATTTACCCCGTGCATCATAGGCAGTTGAAATCCATCTTTCAAATCTTCGAATTTAGCTTTTGTATTCTTAAACAACTACTTTAACGAATCAAATCAAACTCTTTTGTATAAATCATTGGGATTAGAAGATTATGTAGCAATTTTGATCACATTTTGTACTAATTCATGGTACGAAGTTATAATAATCCCTATGTTACCGAAAAATATTAGAGAAAAACAAATGTATCAGAAATTTTAGACACAAGTTTCCCGCCAAACATGAAACTTGAACAGAAGTTCGGGATGTATTAAATTTGTAATTTACGAACTCAACGACTAAATTCATATAAGTAGTATTTTCAATCAAATCTTCCATTTGCGTGATACATTTTATACATATTAACCATTATCCACAAAGATTTATCCTTCTCATCCGACTAGGAATGTCAACTCGATATTCCAAATGAGGAAAGATGACTCATGAGAGAACCATCTCAGAAGCATAGACTGGGAAATGCTGAATATGAAGAATCCAGTATTGACTGATCTCAAATTGTTTCTATACACAAAGACGCAATTAAAATGAGAATATCAGGCTCAAACCACTACAATATCATATCTACCAAAAAGTTTCATAAAATGTACAAGAGGACTAACCTTAAAAAACCCTCAAAAAAAGAGAAAAAAGTTGATATTGGGGCATCCGTTGTCACAAAAGAAAATCATGAATCACCGGTGATTGTGCACCAACAGTCACAGAGTCAGCTCGATGTCTTGACTTATGCTTGCCATGAGCATGACTACCCTTTGCCTTAACTTTCTGATCAGGATCATCACCATCTACCTTACTTGAATTTTTATGGCTCCTTTCTTTACTGTGTACATTCCTTCTTGAATTCTTCTTCCTAACCTCGGAACTCCCAGCAGTAGTCAAATCAGCTATGGGCTCCACAGAGCTTAACAATTCCTTCCCACTTCTCCTACATGATGATTTGTCAGCCTTGTTGGTACGAGAAGATGATCCCATAGCTTCATTTCCCCGGAGCACATCTCTCACTGCATCAGAAATCAGATCCTCTTTCATTTCTACCTTCTTTTGCACAATAAGTGGACCGTTTCCGTCATCCAATTTCACAACTACAGGCCTAGCTTTTGCAACAGACTTCTTCTTGGGAACTAGTGATTGTTCCGTAAGCTTAACGAGGTCCTGTGTCTGGTCATTATCTTGCATAGTGAGATCATTAGCAGGTGGATAATCAGTAGACACTTTGTCCTTCTCCTCTGATGGTAGATAATATAGCATATTCCGTTTACGATGCTCAGTCAATTTGGACGTGGAATCATGTGATGGCTCAGTACCTTCCTCATCCTGTGGGTCATACAAAGTGATGCCATCCTTATCAAGGGACCAAGGCCTTTCAGATGTGAAGGAACTTAAAATCGGTATTGTAAAATCACCACATATTGTATCCATCTCACTTAAAATTTCCTTGAGCTCTAATCCATCAGGAACAGCTACCCTCTCTTGAGCGGTCAAAGAAACTGGACCCAGCTCCTCAGAAAAGGCCTTATGCACTAGTCTTATGATTTCAGCTGCTTCTAGTTCTTCCCTGCCAACATTTTCGTCATTCTGTACATAACAGCCGTGTATTTCATGTCGAATCAACTCAACCAAACCAAGAACATTTTTCACTCTATCTCGAATTTCAACTTCATGACAACCTAGGAGTGGAACAAATGTTGCTTCCACAATATTTACCATCTGAGCTAAAGAATCTTGTGCAAAATGATCCATCATTGGAGGTGCTTCAGTGATGACATTCTTACCCTTGTCAACAGAATCATCTCCAAGTGGTTCCTGCATAATTCTTGGATTAAAGCTCTGATCTGTTTGCGTCTCAACAGCTGCTGCAGAACTTACTTGATCAGAGCTTTCTGGAAAACCACCAATGTGCACCGAATCAGCCAGTCCATGGGTTGATGGTTCAACAGCCTCACTCGGAAAGAAATAAAAATAAGCACAGTATGTCAACACTTTGAATGAGGATTGAATGTACACAGCCTGTATAAATGGAGGTAAAAGACTGGTCCGTGGCTGTAAAAGTGCTTCCATGAGCTCAAACGGACTTCTTGAAAACTCAACATACTCCCCAGAAACCCAAGCAGCGGCTGCTAAAATCCTATGGATGAAAGGATTACCAAGTAATGCAGGATCAACTAAGAGATCCCGGCCAACACGAACAAGCTCACGTCTAACATCCTTGACCCTCATACCAATATCTATAAGCTGATTCTCAATCTCCTCTCCCTTTTGACAATGTGGAACCCTAGACATATCACAAAGAAGTGAAACATACCAATCAAAATCCACAACAATCTCGTAATAATTTCTCGAGCAAGTAGACAAGATGGACCCCAGAATCTCATTACAGAAATCAGGATCAGACTTAATAGCATAGTTGATCAAAACTTTACAAATTTCACCAACATTGTCCTCAGACACCATAGCCATCACAAGCCTCAACGCCTCGAGTTTAATATTCACATCCTCATCACTCAATGACTTAATCACCGACTCCTTGTTCTCCAACACCGCATCTAAATGCTTAGGCGAAACTACCGCAAGCGCCTGCAATCCAAGATACCTAAGATTCGGATCATCCTCCATCAAAAACTCCCGAATCTTCTGCACCGCAAGCTTTAAAGCGGTGTCATACTGGCTCAACCCAGTCACAATAGTCCTAATACACTCAAACGCTAGTGACTTAGCTTCCGTCCGCCTCAAATGCTCGCAAATGGGATCCACAACCCGCTTCCCCAACCTAGGCTCTAACGGCGCAAGCTTAGCAAAAATCTTCAAAACCTTGATCAACACCCAGTTATTCCTAGAATCCACTAAAATCTTATAAAACTCGGGTGCCAGCGGCAAATACGACCTAGGCTCATTTACAGCCAGCTCACAGAACACTCCCACAACCGCGGAAACAACACTCGCGTCGGAACTCTCCAGATTCTCTACTAGTCGCTTAAAACAGACCCTAACGGAATCAGGATACAGCTCAAAAATCCTTAATACAGTTGCAACCGCTTTCCGTTTTACAAAACCCTTACTACTATTAAGCAGAGTGAACAATTCGGGGGTTAAGTCCCTGGCCAAATCGGAAGTACAGATTGAAGATAGCGTTTGAAGCGCGAGGCTAACCTCGTGCGGGTTGGCGGAGGACAGGTCCTTCCGGAGCTGGTGAGTGAGGAGGAGGATGACGTCAGTATCGGCGTTGAAGGAGAGCGCGGCGGCGAGATAGGCGACTCGCTTGGAGTGAAAGTTGGCGGCGGAGGAGAGCTCGATGGCGTGGAACGCAGCCCAGGACATGTCGACGCCGTAGAGGGAGTGGAGGTAGGTGAGCTTCTGTAAGGCGGCGGTTTTGGTGTGGGGATCGGTGGCTTTGATCTCACGGCGGATCTCGTCGACGCATTTAGAGATGAAGGCAGAGGATTCGGCGGCGCCGGCGTGTAGGCGAGTGCCCTTGATCAGATCCTCCAGTGAGCGCTGGAAGAGGGAATCCATCAGCGAGGGGCCCGCCATGGGATCGGTTTGGAGATGGAGTGCGTTTTTTGAACTTAGGAAGAGGAGTTCATGATTGGGGGAATCTGGGGATGGCAAGGGAAGAGGGAAGAAGAAGGTTTTGCAGCGAAAGCGTTGGAACAGCTCTACGATTTCTGCCTCTAGCGTTCCTTCGTTTTTTTGTCAATTTTGCAAACCCCAATAAAATTTCATCTCTCCTTCACTAGCTTTGGTGGGAATTGGACCCAGGAATTGGACCCATAATCTCGTGGTAATAGCACTGCACTTCAATTACTAAACTAACATTCAATTTTCAATTATAGCTTAATCATTGCACACCATTTGAGAGATATGTTTGACCGTTAATATGTTTAGTTACATATAATAACGGCAAACAAAATGTTACTTTCTAGAAACTACTTGATACGCCGAATTCAACAACATCAAATATGATAATATTACGTCTCATATATCTATTCAAATATGAGGTCAAACTTTAATAGAGAATTGTGTCAAAAAGTAAGTGGGTAATTTAAACTGGGACAGAGGGAGTACTGTATTCAGGGTAGGGATGGTAGTGAGTAGGGTTTTAGGGGAGGTTTGCCCTGAATCCGCCCCAATGGGGTGGGTATGGAGGTGGTCTTAGTGGGGATGGAGCGGGTATGGAGATGAAAATTATGACCATCATGAGTAGTGGGTCGGGCGTGGATATTAGTTCTCACCCACCTCATCTGCGCCCCGCTCCACTAAACCCGTTATATCTTGCTGATTTAATATAAAATAAATTATTATTTATCCATATTGCACATATTTTATTTATAATATTTTTATGCAAATATATATATAAGCTACTATAAAAAAAGTATATTTTAGCTATTTTTGGAGATATAGGTGGATTAGTACAATGTGTATGAAGTGGGTAGGGAGCTCAAATGGGTCATGGGACGGGTATGGATTTTGTATAATACCCGATCGGGCGGTGTGGATTTTAAAGTTGTACCTGTCATGGTGATGCAGGGCTAATGTCGGCAAAGATTTAAGAAGCGCCACAAAGGTCCGACACGGTTTGTAGCATAACTTTTGCATCCGGACTCGAAATCAGGTGAGTCTAGATGTGTTGGAACCGTTTCAACGAGCACCACAAGGTTCCTTCCATAGCTAGTATCAGTGGCCCACTTCCCAATTTGAGGTCATTTAAGGCCTCAAAAATCCAATTTACTATTTTTGAGTATTTTTCAATTTTTGTTTTATTTTAGAATTTATTCCGAATTTCCTTTTTTTATATTTTTTATGAATTCATTATAGTATTTAAGAGTCTCTTGTATTTTCAGATCTTTCATCTTTTTCATAATAATATTTTCGAGAATTGTTTTCTATCTGGTGGATTCCAGAACCAAACCCTATAATTCGTGCTTACGAATCTTTTTTTTATTATTCCAACTGCGTCAATTGGTACTAGAGCAGGATTTTCCTTGATATTTTCCATTGATTCACGGTGAATGATCAACCATTAACCTAAGCGGAAGGAGTAGCGATTACTGCGACACTTGCTGCTTTGAGTAAGCAGATGGAAGCATTAATGACGTGGGTAGAGACTTTGAGCAACGGCGAGCAATAGGTCAGTAGGAATCTAAAGGGGAAGAATATCGTCGATTATTCATTCATTTCGGATGAGGAAGAAATCGTCACGGAGACTTGGACAAATCAGGGTAATCAACAGAATTGTCCTAATTACAGGGTTAAGGCTGATATCCCCTTGTTTTATGGATCCATGGGCGTAGAGGAGTTGTTGGATTGGCATATCGAAGTGGATCAATTTTTTGATGCCATGGAAATTCAGTAGGACAAGCTAGTGAAGATGGTCGCAGTGAAGTTGAAAAGTACGGCTGCTGTGTGGTAGGATAGGATGGCTGGCTCAAGGCGTAAACATAATAAGTATCCAATCAGATCATGGAAAAGGATGAAGTAGATGATGTTGGATCGAAGTCTGCTTGCTAATTACAAGAAGATTTTGTACAAATTGTACATTGAGTGCTCCCAAGAAAGAAGATCCGTTCAGGAACACACAGCTGAATTCATGCGTTATTGTGAACGCAATAAACTTGGCGAGTCTAAGAATCAAAGGGTGGCTAGGTATATTAGTTGCCTGAAACCTTCAACTCAGGAGAAGACGGGGTTACAGACCTTGTGGACTCTAATTGAGGTTCAAACTTTGGCCTTGAAAGCAGAGATAATGGAGAACTCCCCCCGTGGCGGAGGTGGTGGTTTTTTGGGCTTTTTGAAATTTCAGCCCCAAAGCAGTTTTGAGTCGTCTAGAAGCAAGGAGAAGCCTGTATGGGAGGTCGTCTCTGAAAGTTAATACTTGTAAGCCCTAATGCTTCCTATCTACAATCAAGTAGATGATGGCAAGTCAGGGTTGCCCATGAGAAGAAGGATCTTTTCAAGTGTTTAAACATATATAGGAGAAGACATTATAAACATGTACATACATATATATATATATATGTGTGTGTATAAGCATGTAAACATAGGGGGGGTTTTGGTTGGTTTGTTCCTAAGTTATCAAATTGAAATACAATTACTAGCAAAGCAAGAGAACGATGCTAATTATGCAATACAACTAAAGATAAGATGAAAATAACAATTGATGGAACCTTGGGCGCAATTGACTTCCACTTCCAAACCTCTTATCCATCATTGAACATGCAACCTATTTACTACTTTTTCTACTTGTTGTGAAGGCTAAACTTCTATCCTTCTTAGATAGTAGTTTGCAAGAGTGAATTCGACATCTCTTGTCAAACCTCACCAATGACTCTCGTAGTCGAAACACGACTCAAGGTATCCCATTGATGACATTTAGCATGAAGAATCAACAAGCTCGGCAACACTTATAAACACTACACCCTGTCTAAGCATTTAACCGATTTATGCATTTACACAAGATTAGTCAAGAACGATCGACATTCATAGACTTCTCTCATTTGCTACAAGCAACAAACATGACAAAGAGTTTAACATTATCATATTCACCTAGCAATTATCAATCCATCAACATAATCAAAAGCTCTAAATCATACTCTTGGATTCCTATCAAAAAGGGGGAAATCAACCCATTTCCCCAAACCCTAACAAACATATCATACAAGTACTTCATATACTCAAGCTTTCAATAACATTAATGACATTAACTAACACATTCAATGCTCTATAACTGCATAATAGTAAGAGTATTAAATATGCTACAAATTGTTCTTAAGACATGGGCTTGGAAGCTTTAGTCAATTGCTCCCAAGAAATAGATTAGCTACAAGAGTTCATGCTAATCAATGCTAAACAACTAATCATAAAACAAGAGAATTCAAAGATGAAAATGGAAGGAAAAGGGTTCTAAACAGTACCAAAAAATGCAGATGATGAAGTATATGAATGAGAAGAAAGAGATTGCTATTTATAGTACAAAGAGGATAAGGTGTAATTCTGGCCACCCGTTGGTCGCGACTCGCGACGGGCTTCTCGCGACTTGCGACGAGGCCATCGTGACTCGCGATGGGTGCCAGAATTTTTCTTTGTTTCCTTTTCTTCTTCTTGTGGTATACAATCACCTTCATAGAAATTCCTCTCATTTTTCAAGTCTTCAATGTCTCAAAAAATGGTCTTTAATGGCCTCCGGTCTTCATGTCTTTGAAGCAAGTATTCAAAAGTCTTCGAAAATGTGATCTTCAATGGCCTCCTGTCTTCATTTCCTCCGTGTTCTCTCCTTGTCACGCAAAATCCACTTAGAAGAGGTAAAAGAGCGTAAAGTTGCTCTTACCCCTCCTAAGAGAATTTTAAGGTAAAACACAAACTCTCGATAATAAAAGAGCACAAAAGTGACCCAAAATAGTACTAAATTATGCACATAAAATGGACACATCAAGCCTCCCCACACTTAAACCTTACTCGCCCTCGAGTAATGAAAGATCCAAGCATACGAAGGAAATGACGTATCCACATTCTAACTATTATTTCCCCAAATCAATACCTCACAAAACTCTCAATATCACACATCCCAATATTAAGGTCAAATTAGAAGTTTCACACAACCTCTATTCCTAAATCTACCCAAACCAAATGAAACCATCAATTCATTGATATCCCTAAAACATCTCCAAATCCCGAATTGACAATCCAAAATCCAATGATAAAGGTGAAGCTAAAGGTATGTATGTGTTTCAAAACACATGCTCCACTTTATATCAATGTATCAACCTAAAAACGAAGCATATTAATGATCAAGAATTTCATAACTTACTTCGTCTTCTCCAGCTAAATTTTCCACTCCCAAAAGGTCCTCAAAATTTCAAGCTACCTGATCCATCTGTGTGGTCACTGCAACCTTATGACTCCAACGCTGGCAAATGAGTAAGCATTTAATGTTTTTCAATTTCTCTCATTTTCTCTCATTTTGCCTAGGAGCCCTTTCGAGTTTTCATCCTAGCCACACATCATGTTTCTTTGGATCACATCTCACCTTTTTTCGCACATTTAGCCTCTCATTTTTTTCCTAGATCGCCCTTTTGGGTTTTCGACCTATCCGGGACCCCAATGTTGCCTAAGTTTCCCTCTCGGGTTTTCAACTTAGTGGGATTTTTTTTTCATTTTTTCCATCATTTTTCACGCGTCTCCAATCCAAAAAGTAGCAAATTGCTTTCCAAATGTTAAGGCTAAGAAAAGTATCAAAACCAATATTATCCAAGTACATCAAAAGAAAAACATCCCAAAACAAAAAGGAGAAAATATCCAAAACAAAACAAAAGAGTTATGCGAAAGTGTCTCCAAACCCAATCACCTTAAAGTAGTAGGTACCCCTCCCCATACTTAGAACACTACATTGCCCTCAATGTAGACCATAGGGAAAAAATGTACAAAGCAAAGTATGGAAAGGGTAAAGATGTGGTGCTCACAAAATCAATGATGTGATGAAGAAGGGCCACCGCCAAAGTAGCACTGCTGATACTATGCCAGCCACTCCGTGCTCCTCTACCTCCTTGCTCTTTGCCTCTCCACTCCCGGATCGGGGCCTGAGACACTGCCTGATTGGGATTGCAACTTATGGATGCTAGCTGACAAGTGGTCAATCTCCTCGTCCATATCAATCAAGGTCTGGGAGACAAATACATTGTGCTCCAATATCATATTGTCCTATCGGGTTAATCCATCATGCATAGTCTTCATCATCCGCTCGTAGAAGTCCAGTGGAGGCTGGGAATAGTGAGGTGGAGCATCGTCCTCCTGCATTGGTTCTGTCTCTGGTGGAGGCTGCGTGGAGTGTTGCTGCTGCTGTCGCTCAGAAGGAGGTAGAGTGCTATCATCACGCTGGACAGGAGCTGGGCCAAGGTCACGGAGCTCACGCTGGAAATCATCTCTACATGAGGAGTCCGGTGAAATCTCCAAATCTCCCAGAGGTGTGTCAAATTCCAGCTTCGTCTTGTTCTGCTAATAAAGTGCCATGAATGTGACCTTCCTCGCACCATACAACCAATGGAAGATCCCCGTGGTCCATGTGGCACTGAGCATCTCAAATCTAACTAGCCTCTCAATGGTGATAAGATAGGACGTGTGCCTCCCTAAGCGTGGAAAGTCAGCTGGAGGAACCAATCCTAAGTACTCTGCTAAAAGGCCTATCATGCCTCTAACTATGATCTTCCCCTTGGATTTTCCTACCACCTCCATGATTCTCCTCATCCACAATTCTGCCACAGCCCATATCTTGGCCCCTCACTCGTTAAGTGCCACAAAAAGTGAATGTCATTGTTTGGCACATTCGTCAGCTCCGCGGAGCAAAGTACTATGCCAGCCAAGAGTCGGTGCACATAATTGAGTGCAGTGTGGATAATGGCGCTACTCTTATCGTGGGAGTTCTTCAGCCTCATATTGATGACATTCCAAAAATGCATGTCATCCTCAATTGATCGCTCCTGGGCCTCTGGGTCTAGCCTGGTCTGTATCTCGGTGGTGTCAAATCCAAAGGCCTCCTCAATCTGCGAGATGGTCAATTGCCTAGATATATCATCTAAGTGAAAAAGAAATATACCTCTCACAGGGTTGATTGCTCCTCATGCGGCTCATACGGATCATAGACAAGAACTCCAGTGTGTACCTCCGGTAAGAGGGCGCGCTCCTACTCATAAACCCTTCCATTCCCCCTTTTGTGAGGAGGCATCTCACAGGCTGAGTGAGGTCAAGGGCATCTAATGTGAGCACATCGACAAAGCTTGTCTCCTTGATTTGGTGCTTTCCCAATGCCTCCCATCTTTTCGCATAGGACCCGGTGATTCGGGTCAAACCCATGTACCTATCCGTAGGGGGAGGTACAGGGCTTGATTCCAGAGCCGGTGGAGGAGGTGGAGGTGGAGCGGTGGTGCGCCCGCCTCGTGGGGGAGCCCTAGGTCTCTTCATGGGGGCCATATCTAACAATCACAGCAAATAAGTCAAATGCATAGGAATACGTATATATGCAATATGACAAAAATTCATACTCAATTTTAAACTAGTTCATCATCACAAGCCGAACCAAAATCAAGTGAACTAGTTCAAGTCCTAAATAGAATTGCATATACAGTCCATACTATGTCCAACAAGCCCATATTCTCAAATCCATGAAGTTCTCACATAGTTGAAATCAATATGCTATATCTCAAAACCACAGTAGTACTCAACTAGCTTAGCCACCAATAGTGTATTCACAATGTCAACATTCACGTCCCATGTCTAAACTACCATAAGAAAAATACATTGCAAAGCACAACAACATTTTATCCAAATAACAACCATGTTGAATCAAGGGGCAACATGCCTCCTATCTAGCATAAGTCACAATCTGTTCTCAGCCACAGCAACACAAATGCACACAATCCCAACTTAAACAAGCACAATACAATCCAAAATGCAACCACAAAATATGTACACAATACCCATCAAATTGAACTGCAGACACAATTTATTCACCAAAATCAACCACTATCCAACAATTCAATTTCCTAAGGCATCACACATAATCTACATTATATCCATAAAAAAATATAGTAGATATTCGTCATCACAATTTAAACTCAATAAAGTGAAGAAATGTACCACCAAGATGCGTAGGAAGAAGAAAAGATTGAGCCCACAATCAATTCGAAATTGAATTGCTCAAAGTGAGAAAAACCCCAAATTCTAGGGTTTATGTTCGTCAATGATTTTTTTTCGATTTGTGGGTGGAGGTTGGGAAGAAAGGATGGGGTATGGAGTGGTGGTTGTGAGTGGTGGAGCGGTGGCGGCGAGCGGTGGTGGGGAGCGGTGAAACTTGTAGAGAAGATGAAAGAGTAGCGGGAGAAGATGAAAGATTGTGGATATGTTTGTGGCAAAATTAGTTTAGCCCATCATTTAAAGCAGTTTGTATGACCTTCGCGACTTGCGATGGGTGGTCTCGAGGGGCATCAGGTCTGGCTGGGCTCGAGGATGAAAGATGACACTTCGAGAGCTCAAGGCCTTGAGGCCTCGAGAAGCTAGGCTCGAGAATGAAAGATGATACTTTGAGGTCTTGCAGCTTCGAGGTCTCAAGAAGCTAGCCTCGAGGGTTAAAGATCACACCTTGAGAGCTCGAGACTTTGAGGTCTCGAGAGGCTGGCGACTTCGAGGTCTCGAGGGGCTGGCGACTTCGAGGTCTCGAGGGGCTGGCGACTTCGAGGTCTTGAGGGGCTGGTGACCTCGAGGATGAAAGAGCACACCTCGAGGTCTCGAGGCTTTGAGGTCTCAAGAAGCTTGGCTCGAGGATGAAAGAGCACACCTCGAAGGCTCGAGGCTTTGAGGTCTCGAGAGGCTAGTCTCGAGAGCTGGCCTTGAGAGAATGATGGACTACAGGTTGGGCTCGAGGGTTCAGGGCTTCGAGGTCTTGAGGTGGTGATGTCTTGAAGGGGTGGTGATGTCTCGAAGGGTTGGTGATGTCTCAAAGGGGTCGGCTCGAGTCGAGGCTCTGCTACCTCGAGTTCTCGAGAGGGTGATATCTCGAAGGGTCGGCTCAAGTCGAGGCTTCCTCGAGGTCTCGAGGGGGTGATGTCTCGAAGGGATGGCCTCGAGAGGGTGATGGACTTTATGGTTTTGCTCGAGTCGAGGGTTTAGGGCTTTGAGGTCTCGAGGGGGTGATGTCTCGAAGGGCTGGCCTCGAGGATGTGATGGTTATTCAAGTTCTGCTCTAGTTGAGGGCTTGCTGCCTTGAGGTCTCGAGAGGATACACTTCGAGGGCTCGCAATGAGGCCCTTGCAAGGCCATCGTGGCTCGCGAAAAGTGGAGGTTGAGACCTCCATTTCAACATAAGATTTCTGAGCCCGTTGCGACTCGCGACTCGGCCTCGCGAGATCATTGCGACTCGCGGAAAGTCGCATCCGAGGGCTGAAATTTGACCCAAACTTACTGAGCCCATTGCGACTCACGAGGATGTGGTCGCAACTCGTGATGAGGCCTCGCGAGGTCATCATGACTCACAGAAAGTGGCATTTGAGGGCTGAAATCTCACCCAAACTTACTGATGTTGCGACGATGTGGTCGTAACTCGCGACGGGCTACTAACCTGGCACTTAGAAAAATTGTTCTGATTCCCTCTCTTGTCCAAGTCTTTCCTTCTTGACTCCAAGAATTTCTCCCTTCAAAAGTCCAATGTCTTGGCTTCAAAATTGCTACAAAATCATAGAGAAAACAACCGTGAAAAGCATAAAGCAAAACAATGAAACTTAATGATAAAATTCAAAACCAAACAACATCGACAGAAAGTCACGAATTATGATCTGGATGATCAAAACCAAGTTTATTTAATGTCGTCGACACAACTTACTCCCCTCCTTGGAGCTTACTCATAAAATAAATCGAGATGATCGGTCCCTTTTCCTCGGACATGGTCAAAACAATCAGGATTCTCATTGTCCCCCAAAAAAACCTCCTTAAAGTAGCTTAGGGTTTCTTTATGTTCCCTTATCATCTCCAACAACTTACCTTTTTGTTCAATGGTGATCTCAAGCACGTAAGCATTCAATGGTAGCTCTCCTTCTCCAAGGGATGAACATTTAAGAGCTTTCGGTGGTGGTTTGAACTCTTCCACCGAAGTTGATGTGTCCATTTTAGGCGCATTATTTAGTAGTATTTAGGATCACTTTTGTGCTCTTTTATTATCGAAAGTTTGTGTTTTACCTTGAAATTCACTTAGGAGAGGTAAAAGCAACTTTGTACTCTTTTAAGTGGATTTTGTGTGACAAGGGAAGAACACGGAACCAACGAAGACCGGAAGACATTGAAGACTATACTTTCGAAGACTTTTGGATACTCACTTCGAAGACATGAAGACCGGAGGCCGTTGAAGACCATTTTTGGAGCCGTTGAAGACTTGAAGATCGAGAGGGATGGCTATGAAGAAGACAAAGAAACAATGCAGAATTCTGGCTCCCGTCGCGACACCGTCGCGACACCATCGCGAGTCGGGACATCGTGGCGAGTCGCGACGAACACCGTCGCGAGTCGCGACGGACGGGTGGCCAGAAATCAACTTTATCTTCTTCCGACTATAAATACTACTCTTTTTCCCTCTTCTTCTAAAGCTTTTCCAGGCGCGTTTTCTCTGGTTTTGGGCGCCAATTTTAGGTTTTTCTTCTTCTTTCTTTTCTTAGCTTTCTCTTAGTTTGATTATGTCTTTTGTTGTTGTTCTAGAGTAGTTCTTGTTCTTGGGAGCAAAGGATTGAAGCTTCCACTATCTATGTAGCAAGAACTCATTTATATCTATCTATTTGGTGTTTTTGCTATTGTGCATTTATTGTGCTTTGAATGTTAATTGTTGATTGCATTGATGTTGTTGAGAGCTTGATGATATGAAATGCTTGGATCAATTGCTAGCTAGGGTTTGGGGGATTTGGGTTAATTTCCCCCCTGTTCTTGTTAGTAATGTGAGAGTGTGAATTAGAGCTTTTGATTGTGTTAGTGTGTTGACAATGTGCTAGGCGAATGTGATTGATGTCGAACTCTTCGTCATGTTCGTTTGTGTAGCAAACGAGAGAGTCATATGCTCGCGGATGAATGTGCGTTGCACGTTCATCCAATCTCGTGTAATTGCATGAATTGGTTCAATGCCTAGTCACGGTGTAGTGGTCATAGGCATTGCCAAGCTTGTTGGTCCTTCGTGCTAAATGCCACCAATGACACCTTGAGTCGTGGTCGCGACTCGGGAGCCATTGGTGAGGTTTGACGAGAGATGTCGAACTCACTCTCGCAAACTACGAACTAAGAAGGATAGGAGTTCAGTCTCCACGACAAGTAGTTGAAGTATTGAATAGATGATTTAAACTCATTCTTGAAGCATTTGTTATTTGGCGTTTATGTATTCTTGACGGTGTGTTTCACTGCATGTGTGCCATGAGTGGTTTGAGCATAGGGAGTGCTTGTGTGGTTGAATTGCTTAGGTGTAGGAACGTGACGAATTCCGTAGCACCTTTGCATGAAGATCTACAAGCATGAACTTAGAACTCCTTGTGGTGTGTGTGTTGTGGTACTTGCTAGATGGGTGTGTGAGCGTTGGGTCATGAATGCTACATGATGGAATGTGTGAATGATTCGATGAACTACATTAGATATGGAAGTGGATATCCGTTGCCCCCAAGGCATTTTATCTTTGTAGTTTAAAACCCCTTTTCTTTAGTTTCGTTTGATGATTAGCATAGTCACTTGACGTTGCTAGTTATCCTGTCTTTTTACTTTCGTAACTTAGGAACCAACAAACCAACCAACCCCCCCCCCTTTACATTGCTTTTAAGTGTGTGTAAATATAGTTACTCCTAGCCTAGTATATCAACCATTTGTGTGCTTAGACGCTTAGGAAGATCCCTCTTCTCATTGGACGACCCCGATTTGCCACTATCTACCTAGTTGTAGAAAGTAAGCATTGAGGGCTTATAAATTATCTTTTGGCGCGCGGGCGCGACGACCGCTCGCGCCAGTCAGAAGTCTTCTCAAGAGAAGGAGGGAAAAACACCCTTACTAGCTTACCTAAGGATACACAAAAAGGGTTGGATGATGCGCCTCCAAGAGTGCATTCGTTGTTGCTTTCCTTCAAGTTAGTACTAACAACATTTGAAATCAAATTATCACTCAAAATATCATCTATGGAAACATTTAAGGAACTACCATTTCTGGGCTCAATTTCATCTTGCCCTTCGTCATCAATAACATTAATAGTTTGGAAAGAATGATATCTACTAGGGTGATCAATAGAATTATTAGTGTCAAATTCTACCCTCCGCCCCTTAAATTCCATGGTCAATGTTCCTTTGCACATCAATTATGGTCCTTGAAGTCTTTAGAAATGGCCTTCCTAAAAGGATAGGTTTAGAGCTACTGTCACCTCCCATCTCAAGAACATAAAAGTCAGCGGGGAATGTTAAAGAATCCACTTTCATCAACACATCCTTCACAATACCTTTCGATATATGCTAGAGTGATCGGCTAGTTAGATAACAACCCCAGTTTCGTGCAAAGTGACTAGATTTAGACTTTCATACAATGAATATGGGATCACATTGATTGAAGCACCTAATTCTAACATGGCCTTGTTAA
The DNA here is from genome assembly GCA_037428765.1 of Rubia yunnanensis. NCBI lineage: Eukaryota > Viridiplantae > Streptophyta > Magnoliopsida > Gentianales > Rubiaceae > Rubia > Rubia yunnanensis. The sequence goes on from CM075068.1 coordinate 70,361,526, forward strand.
CATATTTGCCTCCTATCTCACAAGGGATTGCAAACATTCCCGGATCATCACATTTAGGGGGTATCTCATTATCAAACACAGTGGAGACATATTCCCTTTGCACACTTTTTTTCATACTCTTCAACTGTTGTTTCCTATTGATGGTACACAATTATTTAAGAAATTTAGCATACCTAGGAACTTGATTTAGAGCAGTTAAGAGGGGGATATTTACCTCGCATCTACGAAAGACTTCGTAGATATCCTTGGTGTCCTGCTTGGTCCTCTTATCCTTTAGTGCCTTCGGAAACGGTGGTTCTGGCACATAGATAGGGATCTCCACCCCTCTTGATTTCTTGTGAGATGGGGATGAGGTTTCGGGGTTTGATTCCGGTCTTGGCACAAATGTCTCCACCTCTGTTTCTTCTCCTTGGCTCTTTGTGGCCAACTCCTCTTCCTTCTTCTCATGATCTTATTCTTTCTCAACCTTCTACTCAACAACAACCCTTGCTTGGGGCTCCTTCACTTCCCTTCAACTTCTCAATAAGATTGCACTCACATTTTGTCGAGGATTAATTTCCAGTTGGGAGGGAAGTTTACCTTATTCTTGGGCCTCCGTCTGATTCACCACTTGAGCTATTTGGCTCACTTAGGTTTCCAAGTTCTTGATGCTTTCTTTGGTTTCATCTTGGAATTTCCCGCTTTTCTCCGCACATATGCCTAACCGGTGAATGGCTTGCATCACCTCATCCTTTGTTAGCCCCAAGCTCTCCCTTGGTCTCGGGGTTTGTCTTGGAGCCTTTGGAATTGTTGTTGAGGTGGCCTATATTGTTGTTGAGGAGGCCGATATGGTTGAGGGTTTTGACTTCCTTGAAGGTTTCCGTACCGGAGGTTTGGGTTATCATGATTTCTCGAATTGTACGACCGGTTTTGGTACCCTTGATAACCTTGGTAGCCTTGGTTACCATGGTAGCCTTGCCCACCTTGATATCTTTGGTTGCCTTGGTAGCCTTGATTTCCCTGATATCCCATGACACTTACCTCCTCTACATAGTCCTCTTGCAAAATAGGGAAAGTCTCCGTAGGATGCGCCGAGTAATAAATTTCACATGATTTAACATGTGGCGCATTTCCAGGCTTTGTCATAAAATATTTGACCATGGATGTAAGGGCCAGACTTGATCCTCGAGCTTTCCACTATTTGAAGAGTCACTTGCGGGCATTGGATTCCTCTTTCTCAAATTGGCCCTTGAGCTAAAGCTTCTCGATTCTCCCGCTAGCTCTTCATACAATTGCATAGCCTTGGAGGATGTTTTGTTCCCAAGGGTGCCACCACAAGAACTTCTTACCAACCTTTGATCTTCATCAAGAAGGCCGTTGTAGAAGTAATAAACCAAATCCCCCTCTGAATAACCGTGATAAGGTAAACTTGCAAGAAGCTTCTTGAACCTCTCCCAATAGTCGAAGAGGGATTCTTCGTGCCATTCAAGGATATTGCGTACATCCTTCATTAAGGCGGCGGATCTAGAGGCTGGGAAGTATTTGGCTAGAAACTTTGTTTTCGTATCAAGCCAACTCTTGATGCTCTTGGGCGGTAGGTAGTGGAGCCAATCTCTTGCACCATCCCTTAGTGTGAACGGGAAGGCCTTCAATTTATAGAAATCTTCATCCACTCCATGGAGGGCTGTACCACCACACAAGAAGTGAAACTCGATGAGGTGTTTGTTGGCATTCTCCCCTTGCTTACCAAGGAAGATGGGTACCATGTTGATGAACCCGGTCGTTAGCTCAAAATGCCCGTTTGGTCCAACCATGGGATACTCGATATACAATCGCTTGTTGATCGAGGTTGGGAGCCATGATATCTCTCAACAAAGGTTGCCCCAAAGGGATCTCTCTTTGGTGGAGAGGAGAATGGTGAGGTTCCCCTCTCAGATGCTCATCTTCGTGCTCGATTCAATATTCCATTGATGAAGATGTATCCGCAAAATGGTCACTAGGAGGGGTGTTATTCACACTTTCCAAAGAAAGCCTTCTAGCCCATCTCAAATTCAACTTCAACTCGGGGTCGTAGTGTAAGGGTTCTTGTGAAGAGGATCGCGTGCGAACCATACACCAAGAACTCGAACAATACGTCTCCAAGAAAAGTGAAAATGGAAAATCAACTAAGAAATCGAAATAAAAACCAAACTAACAAATATTTACAAATAGCATATAATTACACATAATATGCCAAAACACTTAAAAATAAACGCCTCTTTCCCGGCAGCAGCGCCAAAATTTGGGAGGTTGTCGCCGTATCTCTCAAAGTTAATACTTTTAAGCCCTAATGCTTCCTATCTACAATTAAATTGATAATGGAAAGTCGGGGTCGTCCACAAGAAGAGGGATCTTTTTAAGTGTTTAAACATATATAGGAGAAGACATAATAAACATGTCATTACATACACACACACACACACATATATATATATATATAAAAGCATGTAAACACGGGGGGGTTTTGGTTGGTTTTTTCCTAAGTTATCAAATTGAAATACAACAAATAGCAAAGAAAGAGAACGATGCTAATCATGCAATACAACTAAAGATAAGATGAAAATAATAATTGACGGAATCTTGGGCGCAATTGACTTCCACTTCCAAACCTCTTATCCATCATTGAACATGCAACCTATTTACTACTTTCACTACTTGTTGTGAAGGCTAAACTTCTATCCTTCTTAGATAGTAGTTTGCAAGAGTGAATTCAGCATCTCTTGTCAAACCTCACCAATGACTCCCGTAGTCGAAACACGACTCAAGGTATCCCATTGATGGCATTTAGCACGAAGAATCAACAAGCTCGGCAACACTTATAAAAACTACACCGTGTCTAAGCATTTAACCAATTTATGTATTTACACAAGATTAGTCAAGAACGATCGACATTCATAGACTTCTCTCATTTGCTACAAGCAACAAACATGACAAAGAGTTCAACATTATCATATTCACCTAGCAATTATCAATCCATCAACACAATCAAAAGCCCTAAATCATACTCTTGGATTCCTATCAAGAAACGGGGAAATCAACCCATTTCCCCAAACCCTAACAAGCATATCATACAAGCACTTCATATACTCAAGCTTTCAATAACATTAATGACATTAACAAACACATTCAATGCTCCATAAATGTATAATAGTAAGAGTATTAAATAGGCTACAAATTGTTCTTAAGACATGGGCTTGGAAGTCTTAGTCGATTGCTCTATAACTAGCATTGATTAGCAAAATCCACTTAGAAGAGGTAAAAGAGCGTAAAGTTTCTCTTACCCCTCCTAAGAGAATTTTAAGGTAAAACACAAGCTCTCAATAATAAAAGAGCACAAAAGTGATCCAAAATACTACTAAATTACGCACATAAAATGGACACATCACTGTGGTAACCAAGGAATCCAACCTTGGTGCTGATAGGGGTGGTTCAGGTGGTGTGTAACATAAGAGTGTTCCCAGTTAGGACACCGATGCAGAGACAGCCTAACCCATATACTAAGTCACGTAGTGATAAGTGTTTTCGGTGTGGTGGTGTGGGGCACATGTCGAATGTATGTCCATCAAGAAATGTGGCTCTTCTAGAAGAGGATGATGTGGACGATGCGGCGGATGAGTATGAATGAGCTGAGTTCGCTGAAGAGGAAGCAACTGGGAAAGTCAGCATTGTGTTGCAGCGAATTCTTTTGTCTTCCTAGGACAAAGGGCAGTGTAAGAATCTTTTCAGAACCCAGTGTTCGATTAATAAATTTTTTTGCAATTTAGTTGTGGATAATGGTAGTTCTAAAAACCTTGTTTCTACGAAGTAAGTTGAATATCTGAACTTACCCACTGAACCTTATGAAAACCTTATACGCTAGGTTTGGTTTGTAAAGGTAACCGGGGTTAGAGTGATGTTAACTTGTAGTGTTCCTATTTTAATTGGGAAGCATTACAGGGAGAACGTGATATGTGATGTACTGGATATGGATGTGTGCCATGTGTTTTTGGGACGGCCTTAGCAGTTTGATAATGATGTTACACACAAGGGGTGTGATAACATCATGTTGTTTGCATGGAGTGGGCATTGGATTAATATGGCTCATGTTTAGCATTTTGGCAGTGTCACAAGAAGAAATCAGGCAAATTTTCCGATTACGACACGAGGTGAAGAGGAACTTGATGAGGTTGTGGCTGAAGCCAACTGTTTTTATCCCATGGTGATGAAGGAGTTGGTGAGTGTTGAGAAAGAGGAGGCACCAATTCCAGTGGAAGTGCAGGCGATTTTGGAGGATTTTGAGTAGTTAACTAGTGACGAGCTTCCGAGCTCTAGTTTTCCAAACTTTCCGCACTACCGTATAAGCCCGAAGGAGAATTGTATTATGAGGGAACAGATTAAGAACTTACTAAAGAAGGGGTTCATTCATAAGAGTATGAGTCCTTGTGCGGTTCCTGTTCTTCTTGTTCTGAGGAAAGGAAATCAGTGGCAGATGTGTGTTGATAGCAGAGCTATTAATAAGATTACTATAAAGTATCAATTTCTAATTCCTCGGTTGGAAGACATGCTTAATGATTTGGCGGGTTCGAAGACGTTTTCAAAGATAGATCTGCGGAGTGGATATCATCATATTCGTATCACGTCGGAGATGAATGGAAGACGGCTTTCAAGAGCAAGGATGGAATGTACGTGTGGTTGGGGATGCCTTTCGGGTTTTCCAATGTCCCTAGTACCTTTATGAGGGTGATGAATAAGGTTTTATGCCCTTTCATTGGTTCTTTTGTGGTGGTTTACTTTGATGACATCCTGATTTACAGTGAGACCAAAGTGGAGCATTTAGAGCATTTGAGGTAGGTGTTGCAGGTTTTGCTAGAAAATTAGTTGTACACTAACCTAAAAAATGTACGTTCAGCACCAACAAGTTTCTTTTTCTGGGTTTTGTTGTTGGTGAATATAGGATTAAGGTTGACGAGGAGAAGGTGTGTGTTATCCGTGAGTGGCCAGCACCAACGTCTGTAATGGAGGTACGTAGTTTCCATGTTCTGTCAACATTTTATAAACGTTTCGTCTAGAATTTCAGTGATGTGACTGGTCCAATAACTAAGTGCTTGAAGAAAGGAAAATTCCATTGGTGTCCCGAGCAGGAACATAGTTTTGCCCTGGTCAAAGAAAAGTTATTTACTGCGCGCGTGCTAGCTTTGCCTGATTTTGATAAGGTTTTTTTAAGTGGAATGTGCTGCTAGTGGCTTAGGGATTAGGCCTATACTGTCCAAAGAGAAGAGGCCAAGGACATTTTTCAGTGAGAAATTGACTGATGCTCGATAAAAGTGATGTACCAATGATCCAGAATTCTATGCTGCTTTTAGAGCTCTAAGACAGTGGGAGCATTACCTGATTCAGAGAGAGTTCATTAGGTTCAATGATCATCAGGCTTTGAAATTTCTCCATATCCAAAATATGATTAATAAGATGCATGCTCGATGGGCCAGTTTTCTCAAAAGTTTCATTTCATTATTCATCATAAGTTAGGAAAGTCGAATGAGGTGGAAGATACTTTGAGTAGGAGGGCTTCTTTGATGATGACTTTGGCACAAGAGATAGTTGGGTTTGAATTTATGAAGGAGTTGTACGAAGATGATGTTGAATTTAAGGAAATTTGGGTGAAGTGCAACGAGAGTAATATTAATGGAGTAGATTTTCATGTACGTGATGGCGAACTTGAAAGGCATCACCAACCACTCGTTGGACAACCTAAAATGCACAACGAAGCTGAAGTATTGGGATTTGGCTTTGCCTCAGATAAAATTTGCTTATAATAGCATTGTGCATTCAGCTATGGGAAAATCTCCATTTTCTCTTGTCTAAACTACTGTTTCGAAGCATGTGGTGGATTTGGTCGATTTGCCCAAGGTTCCTAGAGTTAGAAAGTTGGTAGAAAATATGGCTAAGGAGACTGTGGAGACCAATGAGTCTATTAAGGCTCGTTTGGAGACCAATGAGTCTGTTAAGTACGGTCCATTTAAAATTTTGCGAAAGATTAATGATAATGCTTATGTGGTGGCTCTTTCGAATACTATGAGCATTTCCAACACTTTTAATGTGGCTGATATTTATGAGTACCATGGGGATGGGGTGCTATATCCTGATGAGAACTCAGGGTCGAGTTCTTTGGAGGTGGAGGAGACTAATGCTAGGCGAATGACAATGAAGATTGAAGAAGCAATGGATTGCCGCAAAGGCCCGATACAGTTTTGAGCATAACATTTGCGTCCAGACTCGAAATCAAAAAATTCTGGATGCATTGGAACCGTCTTGATGATCACTAAATTCCAAAGGCAAGTACAATGGCCCATTTAAAAATTTTAGGTCGTTTAAGCCTCAAAAGGCAATTTACTATTTTTGAGTGTTTTCCGATTTTTATTTTATTTTGGAATTTATTCTGAATTTCCTTTTTTATTTTTTTAAATTAATTATAGTATTTAAGGACCTCCTATATTTTTGGATCTTCCATCTTTTTCATAATAATATTTTCAAGAACTTTTTTCTCTCTGGTGGATTCCAGAACCAAACCCTAGGATTCGTGCTTGCAAATCTTTTTCGATTATTCCAACTGCACCACATGGGTAATGAGGCGGGTATTGGTATGAAAATTTTAAGTGGTTATGGAAATGGATGTACTGTAATCTGCACCCGCCCCATTTCCATCCCTAGTCTTGGGGTACCATGATTGTGCATTGTATATGTGGAGAAAGTGCATTTCAATAATTTTATTTGTGCATACAATATTTATGTGGTAAACTTAATCTAACTATGATAATGCACAATCTCATATAACAAAATGCATCCCCATTCAATATGAATGCATAAAATATCCCTAGGATACTATTTTCATGGTACACCGGGGATGTCATATAATTTGCCTCATTGGAATGCTGACAAGATTAAAAATTATCATTTTACTAGTAGAAAGCTTTCTATTAAAGGCAGTATTGGATGTCGATTTTGAAAAACTTGATTAAAACCGCCGGAAGTTGTTATTCGGACCCTGCTTCTGAAAACAAGGGCGGTTAAATCACAATGGAAGGCGGTTTTGAAATACCTGCCTTTAATTAAGGCAAATTAAACCCTAAACCGCCTTTAATTAGCCATGATGAAAGGTGGTTTGGCATAGCTGCCTTTAAAAATACGTGATTCCGAGTTTGGAAGGTGAATCCAAGGGCACTTATGAGCTCGTGAAGGCATGGTGGTCCATTTTACAAAGGGAAGATTAGGTTTCCGAGTCCGTACTATAATCGGGTCTTACTTCCAGTACTCGAAAAATATTTTGCTGAGCAGTAATGTTTTCAAAATACATTTCCAAGTTTGGAAATGGGGCAATATTTAATAAAAAATGTGCTCCTCACATTAAATGCTCCTGAACCCTAAAATTTTGAAGAATAAGCTCTATTATCTTCCCCTTTCATGAAGAAGTGATTTCATGCTTGGAAGTTCATCACTTGCCATCAGAGAAGTTTTATGCAAATTATATACTTGAAAATCTTGAGTTAATATTAAGTGTGATGTATTTGTTGTTATATATATATATATTTATACTTATATGTTCATTAGGGCTTAATATTAGCTAGTGCTATAATTGTTGTTGATTGAATCCTCATGGGTTGCAATGTAATTGAATTTTAAGATAATGGATAGAAAAGAACTCACTGGTAATGATCTTAGAAAATTACTCGAGTACATGTCATTGGTTGAATTATTTATTTCCTTAGGATTTGAAGATGCTTCTAAAAGAGGTTTGGTGCGAGCATGATGCCCTTGTAAAGATCGTAGAGATGATGTGTTTTTAGGGAGGAAGAAGTTGCGGGAATATCTAATAATAAGGGGGTTCCAAACAAGCTACACTCGTTAGGTATGTCATGGGGAAGTCTCCCATACGATTGAACTAGAGAAAACGATGGAGCGAGATGAATAAGATGGCAATGTGGAGTTTGATGAGATGGTGGATGATATTGCAAGGTAGTTCAAAGGTAAACCATAGTCGTTACAAGCTTTGAATGGCGACAAAGGAACATGTTTGTACCATGGTTCAAAATGCTCGGTTTTGAGTGCAATGATAATGAATTTGAAGGAAATATTTGGATGGACTGACAAGCCGATGATCAAAGCTCTTGATTTGTTTAGGGATTTTCTTCCCGAAGGTAATCTAATACCCGATAGGTTGTATGCGGCGAAAAAAATTCTATGCCCATGGGATTGGAATTGCAAAAGATCCATGCATGCCCAAGCGATTGTATGTTGTATAGGGGGAATTGATGTGCCCATTTTTATGGTTATTTAATGACTTTTCGGGTTCACTTTTCTACACGTTTGTGCTCTTTGTGGCATTTTTCTTTGAAATTCTCTAAGGAGAGTTAAGAGCGACTTTTACGCTTTTATTACTTTTCTAGAGGATTTTGTGTGACAAGGAAATTTGTTTGAAGAATACCTTTAAAGATTTGAAGACTCGCATTTGAGCTTTTAAATACTTGAAGAATTAAAGATTAGTGAAGTGAAGAGAAGGACTTGGGACAAAAAGAAGAAAGAAATCAAGATGCTGGATTTCGCATTAGTCACGAGTCGCGATGAACCTGTCGCGACTCGCGATGAACGGGTGGCCAGAACTCTTTCTTACTTTTTTATACTATAAATACCCACCTTATCCTCTCTCTCTTTCTCTCTTTCTCTCTTCTTCTTCCCGATTTGGGGACTAAAAAATCCTAGTTTTACTTCTTTCTTTTCTTAGTTTTCATAGGTTAATTATGTGTTTTCATTATCTAGGTTAGTTTTGTACTTTGGAGCAATTGATTGAAGCTTCCAAATATATGTAGTAAAAGCCTCTATTTCACTCTTTCTTGAATCTTTTATTATTTAGCATTTATGCGTTCTTAATGTGATGTTTTACTTCATTTAAGCCATGGGTTGTTTTAGAATATGAAATGTTTGTATGATTGAAGTGTTACGGTGTAAGGAAAGTTGCAAATTTCTTAGCTCATTTGACATGAAAATCCAAGAACATGGAATTAGAACTTCTTGTGTATAATATGTTCTAATTCTTGCTAGATAAGTATGTTAATGTGGATTGTTCTCATACTTATTCTATAGAAGCAATAAAAGGTTGGATCTTGAATGTGGTTTGTTCTAGGTTTAGCCTAATGACTATTTTGTTTGGTTAAATAGTTATGCATTTGGTCGAATGCTTGTTGTTATCAAATCTATGGTTCTTTAATTTATAATGCCATTGTTGAAATATTTTTATGGTCATTGAATGTCTACAGTGATTATCAATGAGGTTTGTAAATGGTTGTTAAACGTCTTTGTGAATTAATCTTAAGAAGAAAAGAATGTCTACCTATTTAAATGAAAGTGATCGCATTCCCCATAGGTAACAAATGTGATCGAATGAGTGAAAAGTTCAATGATCTACATGAGATTTGGAAGTGGAGATTAGTTGCCCTCAAGGCTTTGCCTTTTGTAGTTTTTATCTCTTTTTCTTAGTTGTTGCATGATTAGCTTAGTTAGTTGAATTTTCTAGTTAGCTTGTCTTTAATTTCATAACTTAGGACAAAATAAAACACCCCCTCTTTACTTGCTTGTGTGTGTGTGTGTGTTTAAACACTTGGGAAGATATCCTAGTATCCACTTTATAGCCTAGTATACACTTTATATGTTTAAACACTTGGGAATATCCCTCTTCTTCATGGACAACCCCGATTTTCCACTATCTACTTAGTTGTAGTTAGTAAGCATTTAGGGTCTATAAATATTAACTTTGAGAGGTACGAAGATGACCTCTCAGAAATGTAGATAATGATCAAGAAACTTGTCGGGTATATGGTGAGTCTCGGTAAAAGTTGAAGAGATGTGGGATTGTCGTGGGTACGGAAGTTCCATCGAAATCAAAGAAAAAGACACTGATAAAAGTGTTATGATACCTCCATATCATTCCCCATTTGAATCTATATGCAAGTAAGAAAGATACAAAGTTGCTGCGTTGGCACGCGGATAGGGTTTGTCAAGCGGATGATATGTTAAGACATACTTCGAACGACGAGCAATGAAATAAAGTCAATGCTCTGTACCCCAATTTTTACAATGAGTCCCAGCGTTTGAGGTTAGGCTTATGTACAAACGGTATGAATCATTTTGGTAATATGAGTAACACAAATAGCTCTTGATCTATTATGTTGGTCATTTACAACCTTCAGCCTTGGTTGACCATGAAAGGAGATAGAAGACCTCGAGAATAGGCTGTTTGAGACAGGGGGCAGGAAGGAAGATACGATAGACCCCAGGAACAACAGGGGGAAAATCAAGATAACCAAAATAGGGATAACTAACCAGTGCAAAGGGTAATTAATGTCATCAATGACATGGTGAGGGAGAGATCTTCGAATGCTGTGATAAGAGCAGAGGCTCGAAGGGTCCCTACTGAAGAGCCCAGTCACAAGGGGTTTTGACCGGACGAGATAGTTACATTCTTGAAAGCAAATGCAACTAGACTAAACACCCAATGCGGATCCTATGGTAATTTCAGGCATTATTGGAACATATTCGATAAGAAGGGTATTTGTTGATGACAGAAGTAGGGTAGAAGTGATGTTTGCTGAGAGTTTTGACCAGTTGGATATAGGACGCGACAACTTGAAAAAAGCCAGCTTCCTCTTTATCCAAATTCATGGGAAACCTGATATTCCCCATAGGAGAGATAACCCTGCTCGTTCACATAGCGGATTTCGACAAAGGGGTGACTATCAGGTGTAATTTCACTGTCGTGGATATCCCTTCCCCTTATAATGTGATTTTAGGAAGGCTATGGATGTGCTAGGCTCGGGTGGTCTGGTCACCCCATCACCTGATGATGAAGTTCCCGACTAAAAGGGGGTGGCATCCATTCGAGGAGATCACAATTTGGCTAAAAAATGTAACCTTATGGTGGTACGAGAAGCGAGAAGACAAAGAGATGTAACAATGGTACACGCAGATGTGAGATTGGCTAATATAATACAGATGCCTATTTGAGATATGGGATCAGTAGCTGTGGGGAAGCTGATTCCCGAAGATGTCAAGGAGAAACTGGGGGACTTAATGAGAGAGTATGGAGGCGTGTTCTCGTGGGATACTTCTGACCTAACAGGAATACCTTCAAGTCTCGCATTGCATAGGCTGAACATTGACCCCTTGATTAAGCTAGTCAAGCAGAAGAGAAGCGTGTTTGCTCCTGAAAGAGCTGAAGCAATTAAAGAAGAAGTGGAGAAGTTGTTGAGGGCAAACACCATCGAGAAGGTTTTCTACCCCGAGTGGATTGCTAACCCAGTCATGGTTACAAAGCATGATGGGGGCCTGGAGGATGTGTATAGACTTTACTGATTTAAATAAATGCTGCCCCAAAGATAGCTACCCGTTGCCACCAATCGACAAATTAGTTAAAGCTATCACTTGATATAAGGTTCTGGCATTCTTTGACGCGCATAAGGGGTATCACCAAATACTCACGGCGGAGGAAGACAAGAAAAAAACATCGTTTATTATGGATGTAGGCACGTACTGCTATAAGAAGATGCCCTTTGGCTTAAAAAATGCTGGGGCTACTTACTAGAAGCTAGATGATAAACTGTTTAGGGAGAATATAGGGAAGAACATGGAAATATATGTGGATGACATGGTTTTCAAAAGCAAAATACATGAATAATTCTTAAAGGACCTGGAGGAAACATTCAGTAGGCTTCGAGAGCCTAATTTGAAGTTGAACCCGTCTAAGTGTGTTATTGGTGTGAGGGCAGGGAATTTCCTCGGATACATGGTCTCGGATAGGGGTATTGATGTAAACCTAGAGAAGATTGAAGCTTTGAAGACAATGAAAACCCCGCAATCAATAAGTGATGTACAAAAGCTTATAGGGTCTCTAGCAGCATTGAGCGGGCTCTTATCGAAGGGGGTGATGAAGCATCTACCCTTCTTTGATGTCCTTCGAATAGCAAAGAAATTTGAGTGGAATGGAAAATGTGATGAGGCTTTCAAGCAGTTGAAGGAACACTTGAGGACACTACCTACCTTAATGAAACCAAATGAGGATGAGACACTCTACTTATACATTTCTGCGTCGCCATTGGCAATCAGTGCAGCCCTAGTAAAAAAGAAAGAAAAGGTTCAGCATCTGATTTACTTTGTAAGTCGTGTCTTGCAGGGGCCGGAGATGAGGTATATTGTTCTTGAGAGGTTGATTCTAGCCCTCGTACATGCAACTTGAAGATTGAGACCGTACTTCCAGGGACACAAAATAGTGGTGCTCACGAACCACCCTATTCGATAGATTCTGTTGAAGCCAGAGATTTCAGGAAGAATGATGAAGTGGGTAGTGGAATTGGGAGAGCATGATATCCAATATTTACCTTAAGTTGCGATTAAGGGTTAGGCACTGGCAGACTTCATAGTGGAAACTACAGAGCCCCTCGAGGTGTGTTTGGATCCCATTCAAAAGGTGGGAGCAAGCCAAAAAGAGGTATAGAAGTTGTATGTGGATGGTTCATCCCATTCAGGAGGAAGTGGAGCCGGGTTCTATTAACCTACCCCAATGGCAGAGATTACCCTTATACGTTGAACTTCGCATTCAAAGCAACTAACAATGAGGCTGCGTATGAAGCACTGATCATTGGATTGCGCCTCACAAGAGATTTGCAGGTGGAGGAACTGGAGGTTTTCAGTGACTCTTAAATCATGGTTTAGCAGGTGAATGGGGAATACAAGGCCAGAGAGCGTACCTTGCAAAGATACTTTGAGGTAGTGAAGAACCTGTAAAAAAATTTTAAATCTTACACTTTAACGCAGGTTTCGAGGAAAGCAATCATAAAGCAGATGCTCTAAGCAAGCTCGCTTCTTCAGATATGGGAACCCAATCCCAGAAGCAACTACTCATGGAAACTTTGAGCAAATGAAGTTTCGAAGAACCCATGGTTATGTCGGTGAAAACGGAAGACTCCTAGATGACACCGTTTGTGGCATATCTTCAAGAGGGTTACTATCGAAAAATGAACCGGATGCCAAAAAGATAAGGTTGAAAGCTCCAATATATGTGTTATAGGAAGAAGTGTTTTATAGAAGGGGTCATTTGCAGCCATTGCTTTCATGTATTAACACTCATAAGGCTGATTATCTTATAAGGGAAGTCTATGAGGGGGTATGCAGCAGCCACCGGAGTGGCAGATCTGTGGTGAGGAGGCTTATTCGAGCTAGATTTTATTGGCCAATAATGTTTGTGGATGTGAATCGATACATCTAGGCTTGCCACTAGTGTCAGAGACATGCCCCTATAACACATGTTCCCCGGGAAGAGATGAGAAACATCTATAGATTATGGCACTTGATAAGTGGGGGATCGATTAGGTGATCCCTTTTTCAGAAGCGCTACGAAAATTTAGATATCTAATAATGGCCATTGATTATTTCACAAAGTGAGTAGAGATTGAACCCCTGACGAACATAAGAGGAAAAACAGTCATTTACTTATGTTGGAAGAATATTGTGTTCCATTTTGGAATCCCAAGGACGATCATTATGGATAATGGGGCACAGTTTGCTCAGGATCCCTTCAAGAAGTGGTGCGAGGAATATCAGATTAAGCAAAATGTGACATCATTTTACCACCCCCAAGACAATGAACAAGTGGAAGTGACCAACAGACCAATAGTAAATGGAATACGAGCACGGCTCGAGGGGGCGGAAGGTAATTAGATATAGGAATTACCCAATGTGTTGTGGCCGTATCAGACAACTGAGTCTTCCACTACTGGTAAAATGCCTTATAGTATATGACTCAGAAGCAGTAATCCCTACGGAAATAGGTGTTCCTAGCCCAAGGATGATGGCTGTTGCAGATGAGATAAGCAATAATCAGAACCAATGTCTAGATTTGGATATGGTGGAGGAAAAGAGAGAGTTAGCTTCTTTACATGAGGCTCAAGTTAAAGAACGTGTTAGAAGATACTATGACAGAAGGGTAAAGAAGGTGTTGTTTAATCCGGAAGACTTGGTAATGAGGAAAATTGAGAAAAGCAGAAAGGAACCTAAAGTGAAGTTAGCTAAAAATTGGGAAGAACCATATAGGGTGATCGAATCGCACCCGGGAGGAAGCTACGCTCTCGAAGTGATAAATGGGGTTCGAGTGCCAAGAAGGTGGAACATCACCAACCTGAGAAAATATTACCAGCTATGATAAGTGGGATGCTTTTAAACGACACTCTAGCTGATGTTTGAGAAGGTTGCTCTTAAGCGGCGCTCTAGATGATATTTCCTGCTACGGCTAATGTTCGAGCGGGTTGCTCTTAACCGGCGCTCTAGATGGTATTTCCAACTATGACTGATGCTTGAGTGGTTTTCTCTTAAGAGGCAGTCTAGATTATATACGAGTGGTTTTCTCTTAAGAGGCACTCTAGATTACGTACGAGTGGGTTGCTCTTAAGCGGCACTCTAGATGATGTTTGAGTGGTTTTCTCTTAAGTAGCACTCTAGATGATGTTCGAGTGGTTTTCTCTTAAGTGGTACTCTAGATGATGTACGAGTGGTTTGCTCTTAAGCGGCACTCTAGATGATGTTCGAGTGGCTTTCTCTTAAGCCGCACTCTATATGATGTTTGAGTGGTTTGCTCTTAGGAGGCACTCTAGTTAATGTTCGAGTGGTTTTCTCTTAAGCGGCACTCTAGATTATGTTTGAGTGGTTTACTCTTAAGCGGCACTCTAGATGATGTACAAGTGGTTTGCTCTTAAGCGGCACTCCAGATAATGTTTGAGTGGTTTGCTCTTAAGCGGCACTTTAGATGATGTTCGAGTGGTTTACTCTTAAGCGGCACTCTAGATGATGTTCAAGTGGTTTGCTCTTAAGTGGCACTCGAAATGATGTTTGAGTGGTTTGCTCTTAAACTGCACTCTAGTTGATGTTAGAGTGGTTTGCTCTTAAGTGGCAAGCTAGTTAATGTTCGAGTGGTTGCTCTTAAGCGGCACTCTAGATGATGTTCAAGTGGTTTGGTCTTAAGCGGCACTCTAGTTGATGTTCAAGCAGGTTGCTTTTAAGCGGCACTCTAGATGACATTTCCATCTATGGCTGAGGTTCGGGTGGTATGGTTTTAAGCGGCACTCGTGGGATACCTTTTTAATCTTGGAATGATGAACTAGTGGACAAAGTTGCCAGGATGTAGGTGGATATTCATACTATATTTGCCTAAGGAAGTTGAGCATGGCACCCATATTCGAGGGGGTAAAATGTTTGAGGAAGTAGAGGCACAAGGAACTAATAGCAAGGGTTTGGGAAACCCTTGCTGCATTTTCTAAGAGTAAGAGTAAAACAGGCTATTTATTCAAACTTCATCAGTAAATAGAAGTACAATTTTGATACTAAAAAGTACATGAACTTATTAGTCGAAATGTATTCATCTAAATGGAGGAAACCCCACCCGAAACAAATCTTCGGTGGAAGGAGCTAGCCCCTTCACCTTTGCTTCTATTTCTTGGAGCTCTTCAAGCTTTATACCAGTGGCTCTTCGAATATCCTTCATCTATTCTTCCACTGGATATTTGGAAGGATCTAAGGGAGCAATGGCCTTACATCGCTTCTTTGTGGAAGGTTTGAATGGGCCCTTAAAGGAGGACCCAATGCTCATACGACGTTTTGTGGAGGATCCCTTGGTAGCTTTGCTCAAGGGGGAAAGTTGCTTATCATCTTCTTTAATGGCAGATCTTTGTGGCGAAGGAGTAGAATGATAACTCAAGGGGATGAATCCCTTTACCTTCATTTTTGCCAACCAATCAAGAATAAGGTCAAAGGACTTTTTCTGCCAAGGAGTTCCATTCCCATGGACGTGAACTTCCTCCATCCAGTATTAAGAAGGTTTGAGTAGAAATTTTGGAAGTTGGTCATTTCCAATTAAATATGAGGAAGGAATTCCGTGAGAAAGCATGTGGGTACAGAGGCTTACTTCATGTGCAACAATTTGTTTTAAAAAATTGGAGATATGCTCCTCAACTTCTTTGGCTTGTACCTTCCAGGCCTCGATCTCCCCTACGAATTGGGAGTTCTCGGACCATAGGGATTCTACCAAAGAACTATCCTCAACCAGGGGGCTCATTTGAGGGGATGTATGGGGTTTGCTTGAAGAAAGGGGGTCTTTGCTAGTTATCTTCCTAGCGAGCAATTCCTCTTCTAGGCTAGTTATTTTGCACTGAGCCAATAGATGTTGCTCGACAAGTAACTCCCTTTAGACCACTAGCCTAAAATTTTTGCCCATGCAACCAATTAGGCGCCCTTCCACTACTGGAAGCCTAGTCGCAGTAGCAATACATGACTTCAAAGAACCAAAGTTTAAATATATTTGTCGTGTTAGCTCTTCAAAGTCTTTATCTGCTGGATCACGACCTTAGACCACCTCTAAAGGATATATAGCATTAAATTATTTTCTCAGAAAATCCCTAACAAACCCCTTAAAGGTTTGATGGTCTTTAGACTGCCACAACTTCATCTCAGCTTCAAGCTGGTGGAGCTTGTCCTTCATAGATTCCTTCTCTCGATTACAATTAGATAAATCTCGTGTGGAATTTAATAGTTGTTTGTGTGTCTTACTTAACTCTTTTTAAGCACTCAAAAGCTCCTCACAAGCACCTTCTAACACTCTCTTCAACGAGTTAAACTACGAAAAGAGAACAAAGGAAAATTCAATAAATATTTCATAAAAATGGCAAAAGATATTCTTATATTGAAGTTTCAAAAAAACATTTACAACCGGGGGCTCTAATTGGCAAAGTTACAATTAAGGAAAAACCCTGGAATCATCCTCTTTTGAGGTGAATGCAATCATTTCTTCCACTCGGCCGACTGAGTTCTCCTCGGGAGAGGCATCCGTGGCCTCTAGAAGAAGGGGGATTGCTCTAATCCCCTTAGCAGTGAAGAACTGCCTTTTTGACTTAATGAAATCCATTAGGGCAAAATGAAGGTCATTGTTCTTGATTACCTTATCCCATTTTTCATCCAGAGTGGCTTCAAACTCTGGGTTGACTAGATCGTCCACCTGGTTAGCGAGTTCTTTAGACAGGGAGGCAGACACTTGAGGCTTCAGGAATTCCTTGGCTAATTCGCTATAGGCGAGATGCTTAGCCAACCCCAAGAGATCCATAAATAGTTGAAATATTTCAGAGCTGTTCAAAAGTTTACTTTTAAATGCCTCGAATAGTTGAACCTGCAAGGCTGGATCCTCAGCAGCCCGAACCCTCTTCTCGAGGGTATCCTTCTCCAGTGTCGATTGACGCCTCTCAACATTAATATTCCACCTCACCACTTCCAATTTTTTTCCTCAAGCGCCTTATTCTTCTTCTCGAGCACTCTCTTCAAGTTCAAAATTTTTGCATCCTTTTTGCTGATGTTTTCTTCAAGAGATCTATGGTCAGAAGTACAAGCAAAGGCAAAAGCTGCCATCTTTTTAGTGGCCTCGTGGAAAATTTGAGATACCTAGAAAAATGGTTAAACTTTGATCAATTCTAGGAAAAATGACACTAAAATAAATTTTTCAAAGGAACAGATGAAAAACTCAAGGTTAGAGACCATCCTCGAGAGATGATGCTCAATGCGGGACATGAACACTGCATTTCTTGAAGGGGTGCCGACTGTTGATAGGCATTCGCACCACCGCATTCTCCTATTAACGGTGATGGGGAGGCACTACTAACATTGCTACCATCTGCCCTTGTATTATGGCAAACATTCCTAGTATGAGGAGGCTGGCTGTTAGCAATAGTCGAAGTAGGCCTTCTACCACCTACCATGGGAGGGGAGGCATGATTCGAGGGAACTTGTGCAAGGCTCACCTGGAATTGTTTAAGAAGTTTGGAAAAAGGGGGCGGAAAGGGAAATGTGAGCACGTAGCGAAGATGTCTAAGGGAAATGGCTGATCTTCCTCCGGGGAGGTTATAAGAGGTATCTTTCTCTCTAAAGGATTGACAATTGGCATCTGGGGCTATTCGTTGGCCAAGAGGGATCAAGTCCAAAATCGGCGAGATAACTTTCCCTACTACTGGGGATGGGGGCTCCTTCCCGAGTCCCTTACCCCTATCCTTTGAGAAGTCCCATTTTTCTGCTTTTGAGAGGGTTTAGCCAAAGAAGATACCTAAGATGCTCTCGAGGGTGCTTCCTCCTCCTTGAGGGACGTTCTCTCTCTCAAAAGAGACGTATTCTTCTCCTCTATGGCCTCGAGAGACGCTTCCTTGTAGGCTAGAGATGTATTTGACTCCCCTTCAATTCAATCTCTAGATTTGGAGGAGGGTAGAAACCAATTTTTCAAATGGTAGGGGATCTCCTTATATAAGCTTGCCAATGCCTGGTGTCCAGTTCTCAAAGGGCTCTTGAGGAAGCTTATAAGTTACTGGGAAAACCCTCTATTCCCCAGGACTGTTAGTAATGTGATTAGAGATACCTTCTCCGGTATCAAAATGATATCAGAATTCTTTGGAATGAGTGCATTCCGAGTCACTAATATCTCTTCCTGGTGTATTAATCCCCGGCCCTCCTACCCTAATCTCACCGGGAAATCTCTCGAAGGTGGAACCCTCATCAGAATGGGGCATGATTGTAAGGTGAGGAAACGAAAATATTAGAATAAGAAGAGAGATGAAGGTACTTACTGATTTTCATGGAAAGGCGATGAAAACTAGATCGCTCAAGAGAGAAGTAGAGAAAGAGTACTCGTAAGAAGTTCCTACGAATGAGAAAAGTGAAAGAAGGAAGAGCGGTTGATAGGTAATAATGGGGGCTGAGACGGCAGATAATTAATAATTTCCTTGGAAATATAAAAAGTTATAGAAAGACATAATTGCTTTTCTGTCTTCTGACTGCACACTGTTTGGGGAGCAGTGATACATACGGTTGTATAGCATGTGCACGCCTTTTGATATCCTAATGCTGAGAGCAGTAACATGCGTGGTTTTACAACACGTGCGCGCCTTTTGGAGTCCTAACACTGAGAGTTAATTAGAAAACTAGGTTCGCTCCCTCGAAGGCAAGAGCAACGAAGTGCAAGGTTCATTTTGAGTCTTTAGAGTCCTCGAACTGTCCCATACATTTGAGACCTTGAAGAACCTTTGTACCGTTCCAGCTTTTTGAGGTCGAGAGCCTGCTTTCCTGGGGGATCTTGATAGAGGTTAAGCCCAAGAAGACCATTGGACTGAAGATGTTACGTCCCAGTTAGGAGCATATTTAATACCCTAATATAATTACCGCATTTGTGGGTAATGAAGGACAATAATGATGGAGAACGTTATTTAGGACACAGAGTATAAATATGAGGTACACATTTACTTATCATTCATTCTATCTTAATCATGTTGGACTCGTGGACTAACTTATGCATCAGAGTGCTAAACCCTAGAACCCCCAGGGACAGTTTTATTGCAGGTTAATTCGAGAAGAACTCAAGCCCTCGAATTGGTCGATTGTTTGAGCTCATCAATCACCTTCTTGCAAGCTCAAGTTGGAGTTCTCGAATAAGGTTCAACCAAAGAGTCGCACGATGAAGGAATTCAAGGAACTTATTGGTGGTGGCTCAGTTGATTTTGTGTGATTGATTAATCTAGGGTAAAAGGAAAAATGCTAAGGGGAAGAATTTAGGGTGTTCAAGGGCAATATAGTATTTTCTAAGTTTTTATTTCTTTTGAAACAAGGGTATAATAATCAATTCATATAATTCAGGCCAAATTAAGGTTCCCAAGGTTAGATTGGCGCTTTCGAGTAAATAATAGGGTTATAATCGCATTTTTAGATTTTACAGGGTCATATTGGCACTTTCAACCAAAACATAGGGTCATGTAGACACTTAACTCAAATAAAAATTAATCCCGCTAAGTTAAAAACCTAAGAGGACAATTTAGGCAACATTGGGGACCCATATAGGTCAAAAACCTAAAAGGGCAGCCTAGTTAAAAGTGAGAGGCTAAATATGGGTGAAATGTGAGCCAAAGAAATATGATGTGTGGCAAGGATGAAAACCCGAAAAGGCTCCTAGGTAAAATGAGAGAAAGAGAGTAACAATGATTTTTTTTTAAAAATGAATCTACTCATTTGCCGGCGTTGGAGTCATAAGGTTGCTGTGTACATATGTATGAATCGGGTAGCTTAACATCATAGGACTTCTTGGGATTAGGTGACTTAGCGGGAAAACGAAGTAGGGTTATGAAATCTTGAATCTTTGTATACTTCGTTTTAGGTTGATATATTGGTATAAATAAAAGTATGTGCTTGAGCCTTTGATATGGTTTTGACTTCATTTTGTGCCATTGGACTTTGAGATTATCAGTTCGGGATTTGGATATGGTTTATGGGTATTAGTGAATTGATATGTGATAAGTTTGGGTAGAGCTGAGAATTGCGGTTGTGGTGTGAAACAATTTCATTTGATCTTTGATTTTGAGATTTATGATAATGGAAGTTTTTGTGAGGCATTGATTGGGGGAATATTAGTGTTAGGAGGTGAATATGTGAATCTATTTGTGTTCTTAAATCTTTTCTTACTCGAGGACGAGTAAGGTTCAAGTGTGGAAAGGTTTGATGTGTTCATTTTATGTGATAATTTTGGGATATTTTGGACTTAATTTTGTGTACTTTTGTGCTCTAGATCTTGTATTTTTCCTTTAAATTCTCTTAGAAGATTTAAGAGTGACTTTTGCGCTCTTACTAATTTCCTAGGGAATTTTGTGTGACGAGACAAATATACGAAGGCTGGAAAATTTGAAGACCATCTTATGGAGCTTGAAGAGTTGAAAAATGGAAGACAAAGGAGAGAAGAGTGAAGCTTGAGAACTTAGACAAGAAATGTGAGGATTTGAAGATACAGCTATATGTGTATGTCGTGGGGCACAAGGAATCCCTTGTGGGTCGCAACAGACTGCTTATAGTGGCCTACTTTATACTTTTTCTTGTACTATAAATATCAAATCATATCCTCTCATTTCTAATCCCCATCTTCCCAACTTTTCCTCTTTCAAAACCCTAGTTTCTACTTATTTTCATCTACTTTCATCTTGAATTATGTTATGCTTGCTTTGGATTATTAGTATGGATTCTAGTAGCTAAGAGCATCCATAAGGGCCTTGGAGTTAAGGAGCACTTCTTAACACATCATCAAATTTGATAATAATTAGGTAATAATCAACTACCAACAATGGAATAATTTTTTAGAATTACTTCTTTAGCGCCACATCATCATCTCTAATAAAAAATATTAATTTTATTTATATTTTATAAAATACCAATATCATGAAAATTAAAAATTATATTGTATTGACTATATAAATATAGCACAAACATGTTTATTCTTTCATCCATAATAATATTTTATATAAAATTTATATGATTTAAAATTATCAATATTAATCAATATCATAATATTTTCTTTAAAAACTACATTTGATTTTTTTTTCCAACACGCTTAGAAATTATTCAATGATATATGTTCTAAGTTGATATTTTTTTTTAAATAAACCATCCATAGATGGGGGAAATTATATTGGCCTTCCCGAGCCGTAATAAACAAAATAGATGAAGCCATAGACTAAGTTACTGTACAGACTGAGTGTATTGCTCTTGAAGCAACCATAAATTGCTTCCAAAAGAATGAGCTAGAGTATTTTGGATGCTATAGGATGAGCTCTCGAACTTCTTAGTGAATCGAAAAAATGAAACACAGGTCAGTCAGAGAGAAAAACCATGAGCATATCCTCTAATTTTTGCAACAAAAAGAAACAAGCAGATTATAAAGGAAACTGTGGCATTTGAGCTTTCATGATGCACTAATCCAATGTGCTGATCAGGAATGAACATTGTAGGCTCAATCAGATGCTTGTTAATTCGAAATCTTCAAAGCTGTGCATAGTGTGTTGAAACAAGTAGGAGACAGATATGCAACATCGGCATCAGAAACCTGCATTCAAAAGCGAGAATGAGTAGCATCCGTACTAACAATTCGTAGAGCAGGGGTGCCAATTTGATCTAGTCTCACTAACCCCTGGACCGTGTTCGGGAGTTCAGATATGGAAATAAAAGATGAATCACATTCTAGATGCAAACAAAGTTTAGCAAGTGTATGAGCCACCAGGTTAGCCTGTCTATATATATGTACGAGATTAATGTCATTAAGTGATTGATGGATCTCATTAGCTAGGGAAAAGCATTTCCAGTGACATCGGAGTGGTTCAGTAGAAAAAAGAACCGCAGAAAGACAGTCTGATTCCAAGGATAGGGGGCCAGTTAAATCATGAGAAATCTGGATGGCAAACTGGATAGCCTTCAATTCAGCTTCCAAAGGTGATAAAGCTCTAGTAAATAGAGTGTAAGCTCCCCTAAAAACACCTCTAATGTCTCTAATGATCACTCCAATCCCACACTTCAAAGTATTGCATGACCAAGAGGCATCAACATTAAGCTTAAAACCTGATATAGGTCTAGTCCAAGCAATTTTCCAGATTTTTGGCCTTGGTGGGATTTTATGGAGTGGTAGAAAGGAATGATCAGCAATACTCCTATCCAGAGGGGATGTTATATGAACCGGATTTGCACTGAAGGAGAAAAAAATCTGATCTCTAATGAGTTGGAGCACGAGGGTGGAGGAAGGCTTGATAGATTCAAATAAGTATCTGTTTCTCATCTTCCAAGTATTCCAAAAAGTGAAGATGGCAGCAGAACGGATCATTATAGCATGTAAAGAAGTTAGAGCTGGCAAAGTGAAGTAGTATGAAATTCTTTCCCAAACCGAAGGGAAGGCTCTATCTTGAATACCCATGAACTGATGAATAATTTTCCAAATAGATAGAGAGAAGGAACATGTATTAAAAAAATGCTCTAAAGAATCCTCATGCTTATTGCACATGCAGCATTTAGAAGCCAAAGAAAACCTCAGTTTCCTGAGTATGTCATCAAAAGGCAGCAGAGAATTCAGTACTTTCCACATAAATACAGAGATTTTCTTCTTAAATCTGGGGTTCCAAAGGTGTTTATAAGAGGAAATCGAACCTGTGTGGTTGCTTAGCAAATTATATGTATCTTTGAAGGAGAAATTCCCAGAGATACCTGGTTTCCAAATTAATCTATCAGCTCTGTGGGGGAACAGTTTTGACTCCTGCAAAAGATTGATAATGTGAGATGACAGAAATGGCTCTATTTTTGTGATGAGAAGATCTTTGTTAGTTATGAAAGCAGAGACTGAACATTCAACATCAATATCCACCCTATTATGATCACACAAATCAATCAGTGAACCTACATCAAGCCAGTTTGAAGTCCAAAAATTACAATCCCCTCTCCCTATAATGACTCTAGAATTAGCCTCTGCCCATACATTAACTGAGCAAATTCTATTCCAGTTAGGAGAAGTCCTATAAGATTGAGGGAGGGCAGCCAATAGCTGAGTCCAGAGGGCA
The DNA here is from genome assembly GCA_037428765.1 of Rubia yunnanensis. Taxonomy (NCBI): domain Eukaryota; kingdom Viridiplantae; phylum Streptophyta; class Magnoliopsida; order Gentianales; family Rubiaceae; genus Rubia; species Rubia yunnanensis. The sequence continues at coordinate 70,384,997 of CM075068.1, forward strand.
TCACCTATTTGATACTTCCACCACAATTTAACTGAGCATGTTTCAATTATTGTGCTTATAGACCTGAAGCCTAAGCCATTCTGATCAGTTGGGAGGCACAAATCAGACCACTTTTTCCAAGATCTTTTTGTTTGTAAATCATCTCCCCAGAAAAATTTACTCATTTTTTTCTCGATGATGGAAATGATCAATTTGTTTGGTTTGATAACTTGCCAGATGTATTGTGGAATGGCATATATACAAGACTCAATCAAAGTAATTTTCCCACCCATGGATATCCATCTATTTTTCCAATTACCAATCTTATTATCAATGAGTTCAAGGAGTGGTTGGAAGTAAATATTTTTTGCCACACCAGTGAAGATTGGAACTCCTAAGTAGGTGAAAGGGAGAGAACCCAATTTCATTCCAAGTATCCTTTTAATATGGTTCACTTTATGCTCTGTAGCATGCTTACTTATGAAAATGTCACTCTTGTTATAATTGATAGACTGACCAGTGACTTCTTCAAAGATGGACAAAAAAGCCTTTAATCTAACCAAGGTTAAGTTTGAAGCTTTAAAGAAAATGACAGTATCGTCAGCATAAGATAAGTGAGAGATTCTTGGAGGATTACCTGGGAGTTCAAAGTAGTCTAGCTTACCCGTGTCAAAAATGTATGTCAGGCTCCTTGAAAAAGACTCAGAAAAAATATTGAACAGCAATGGAGATAAAGGATCACCCTGTTTAATACCTCTAGAAGACTGAAAAAATCCCACTGGCTTACCATTAATAAGAATAGAGAACCAAGCTTGTGACAAGTTTTTCATAACAGTGAAAATAAATTTTGCATGGAAACCAAATTTTGCCAAAATTTTATATAGAAATGACCATCTAACCCTATCAAAGGCCTTTTTGAGATCAAGTTTAATTATACAATTCGGATCTCTTCTCTTTCTATTAATGAGTCTGAACATTTCCTGTAGATGAATGACATTATCCGAAATATCCCTACCATGTAAAAAAGCTGTTTGGTTTGGAGAGATAATCTTAGGCATAATAGATTTAAGTCTTTCCATAAGCACTTTAGAGCAAATCTTATTAATCACATTGGAAAGACTTATAGGTCTATAGTCATCAAATGAGGATGGGGTTTTCTTCTTTGGGATTATGGTGATCCATGTACTACTTATACCCCTAGGCAGGTTAGAAGAAGATTGAAAATCCTGAACAGCTAGAAGAAGATCATCTGCTATTATATCCCAAGATTTCATGTAGAATTTGGCCATAAAACCATCCGGACCTGGAGAGCTTGATTTATTAAGGCTATACACAATCTTCTTAAGCTCCTCCATAGTGACTGGCTTTAATAGGTTGTCATTATCTTCCTGAGTAACCAGCTTGGGGATATGATTGAGAAAATGGGATGTGAATGGAGAACAATCAGTGGGGCAGTCTTCACTGAGTAAATCCTGATAATACCAGATTGCCTCCATCTCCACATCCTGTGTATTTTCCAACCATTGACCATTTCTATCCTTGATTTTTGTGATCCTCAATCTATTGTTCTTATCTTGTACAGATTTATGAAAGAAAGATGTATTATTGTCTCCATCTTGTAGCCATTTTATCCTAGCCTTGTGTTTCCAAAAATTCTTTTGTTCAGACATGGCCTTGACTAATCTAGCCCTAGCCTCCCTAAGGTTAACCAAATTATTAACAGAATCATCATGATCAGTTAAGGCTTCCTGAGCCTGCAAGGCTAATTCTGCCTGAAGTACATTATCATGAATGTTACCAAAATGCTCTTTGTTCCAGCTTTTTTGTTCTAAGTTGATAATGATGTCCAGATCCTGAATCTCCGAGCGTCGATGGATTGAAGTTTAAAGTTCTTGAATTAACTCTTCTGTGACTTGCATCGTTGGAGTTTGATCTTCTATATTCCAATATAATAGATTACTTGATATAAAATAATATTAAATACATAAATAAAAATAGAAAATTTTTGCATTTAAAAAATAAATAATCTCATTTATGAAAAATATACATAATTAAAATTAAACTTTGATTATAGTCCAATCAAATGAAAAATACAAAAAAAGTCATGTCAAGTATCCATGATCGATTGATTAATTTTTCATAAATAAAGAGGTATTAACTTCTTATTTAAGGAGCAACTCCCTATTAAGGAGTGGTTCTTAAAACTTCACAATAGTCCTTTTTAAATAAAGAGTGCTCCTTATTAAGAAAAATGAGGTTAAGGAGCTACTATTGTGGATGTTCTAAGAGCATCCACAATGGTAGTGTACTTAAGGAGCACTTATTAAGTTCTACATCATCATTTTTGATGAAAATTAGGTAAGAACCAACTACCAACAATGAAATATTTGTGAATCACTTTTTTAGTGTCATATCACCATCTCTAATATATATATATATATATATATTATAATATACCAATATCATGCAAATTAAACAGTATATTGTATTGACTATATAAATATAAACCAAACATGTTTATTATTTCATCCATAATAATATTTAATAAAAAATTATATAATTTAAAATTATCAACATTAATCAATAATATCATAATATTTTTCTTCAAAAACTATATTTGATCCTTATTTCCAAAACATTTTTAAATATATTCAACCATGTCCACTCTAAGTTGATGATGATGTTTTGATCCCGAATCTCTGAGCGTCAATGGATTGAAATTTGAAGTTCTTGAATTAACCACTTCGTGACTTGCATAGTTGGACTTTGATCTTGTACATTTCAATATAATAGATCACATGATATAAAATAATATTAGATGCATAAATGAAGATAGAAAATATTCAAATTTTTAAAAACAAATAATCTCATTTATGAAAAAATATACATGATCAAAATTAAAATTTTATTAGAATCCAATCAAATTAAAAATACAAAATAAGTTATGTCAAGAGTCCATCATTGGAGTGAAGATTGCCAAAAAGGGTATAATGGGTTAAAGGACCAGCTTCAAGTTTTACCAACGTTGAAATCGCCCGCATCCAAAGAGACACTATACTTGTACTTAAAGATCTCACAAAACACTGTTAACTCAGTGTTGGTTCGCCTGGAAGGACAAAAACAAGTCCCGGATTATTACACTAGCAGGATCCTGCAGAAAGAGGAGAAAGCTTACATGCCAGTAGAAAAGCTAACCTTAGTCTACTCAGCACAAAAATTGAGAACTTACTTTCATAGTCACCGCATAGTGGTTTACACAATGTTTCCAATCAAGAACATACTCACTAAGCAAGAGTCTTCAGGCAGACTAGCGAAGTGGGCCTTGAAACTAGGTCAATTTGAAATACAATTTCAACCTAAAACAACAATCAAGGCTCAGCCGCTAGTAGACTTCATCATAGAGATGACAAGCAAAGAGAAGCAGAGGGTAAATGTATGTCAAAGTTTGAGGATTGACAAAGGAACGACAAGATGGGAGGAGGTCGCTTAGACGTTATTTATTGATAACGCATTGAGCAAGGAAGGTTGTGGAGCATGATTGCTTCTTGTTGACCCAAATGGGGGCAAACACAAACACTCATTACGATTCAATGTTTTGCTCACTAAAAACATAGCAGAATATGAGGCTCTAATTTGTGGACTAGATCTCATTGTCAGAATGGGAGTCAAGAGTGTTCGAGTGTCCAACGATTTGTTGATTGCAGTTTAACAAGTGCAAGGTGATTATGAGGTACAAGAGGATCAGTTGACGAAATATTTAGGTAAGATGCAACAACTCATAGCCAGCTTGATTATTTCGATATACAACACGCACCACAAAGAAAAATACAAAGGTGGATGCATTAAGCAAGCTAGCAATAATAGGATTTGATTCTTTTAGCGAACAAGGGGATGTCATGATGGAAGTCATCCCAATCAGAAGCACCATGTCAACGATTGTGTTATCAATCCAAGAGGATGAAGTAAGTTGAATGACTCCGCTGAAGGACTTCCTCGCAAAAGGGACGTTTCCAGAAGATAAGGTGATGGCTAGAAAATTGGAGTTGCATTCTACTAATTATGCCTACAATGACCGGATCTTGTACAAAGAATGCTTCTTGTTCCCATGGATGAAATATGTAAGACCAACGAAAGAGACTGAGATTTTAAAAAAAGTACACAAAGGCTTATGTGAAATGCATTAGGGAGCTAGGACGATAGCTAAAAAGACATTGCCAACCTAGTGGCCAACCAAGTTCAACAATGCACACAACTTCATTCTCAGATATAGGACTTTCTAAATCAATTCCTTATTGTGGCACAAACCGTAGTCAACTTTGATAGGAGTCTATGAAGCCTGGCCATTTGATAAGTGGGGGATATACTTAGCTGGACCATTTCAAAGGAGAGAAAGCAACGCCAAGTTCTTGATTGTAGCAATCGACTACTTCACAAAGTGGGTTGAAGATAAACCATTAGGACATATCACGGCCGAAGCCGCTAGGAAATTCGTATGGACAAACATAATGTGTCACTTTGGGGTGCCACATACCATTGTCACAGATAAAGGTACACAATTCACAAGCACGGTGTTCACCAATTGGTGCTTAAAGCTCAAGATTCCCCAGAATTTTACCTCAGTGGCACACACTCAAGCTAATGGCCAAGTAAAGCACCAATCATTTAGGAAATACAGAAGCGACTAGAAGGAAAGCGAACAGGATGGGTAGATTAGTTACCAAACACGCTATGGTCTTATAGAACAACGATCTGAGAGCCAACAAGGAATATTCCATACAATTTGGTGTACGGTCACGAAGTTGTCATACCTATAGAGATTGGTAACTCAAGCCTTAGAGCAAGCTGCTACAATGAGATACATAACTCAGATGTGATGAGGAGGAACTTGAGGAAAAAATAAATCTGCCAATAATCACAGAAGCTAAATACAAAGCAAGAATGTCAAGAGCATACAATCAAAGGGTGAAAGATACACGATTCCAGGTGGGTGACCTAGTGTTGCGGAAGAACAAAGCTAGCTTGGCAGAAGAATGAGGAAATCTAGGCCTAAAGTGGGAGGAACCATACAAAGTAACAAAGGCCCACTAGTCTAACAACTACAAATTGGAAAGAATGGATGGAACCGTAGTCCTAAACACGTGGCATGTTGCCAACTTGAGAAAGTTTTATGTCTAGAAGGAAAACGGTGAGCATCAACCTGCATAGATACCAGGATATTATCCTTGGTGTAGTGCATTCTCTTTTTCCAACGTGATATAATCACGGTCGTACATATTCAATGCAAAAACACTTTGCTGAACAAATATCTAGTTTCTCATTCTTTATTTACACTTGTTACATGATCAGTTTGTAGCATGTTAACATCGAATTACCTAGACTTTACAAATCACAAGATTTAGATCTTGCACAAATTTCGATGCTTGCATGCTTTATATCTTGCAAATTTGTAATTCAAGCAAGCGCAAGCTATAGATCTTGCAAACCTAACATGGAAAGCTTTGGATCTTGCAAATTCTATCGATGATTGCAAGCTTTGGATCTTGCAACTTTGCAATTCAATCGAGCGCAAGCTATAGATCTTTCGAAGCTAACATGGCAAGCTTTAGATATTTCACATTTTATCGATGATTGAAAGAATGGATCTTGTAACTTCACAAATCAAACAAGTGCAAGTCATAGATCTTGCGAAGACTACTAAACATCGCAAGCTATAGACCTTACTCAGGAGTATATTTTCTCATAAATACAACATACAAAATGAAAATCATACAACCTGAAAAGACTTTGCTATATTAAGTCATACGAACAGCTTCATACTTAGCCAGTTTGAACAAAACAATAAAAATAAGCCATAAAATTTTCATCCTTGTGGTTTATCAAGTTCACTAACCTAGAGGACAAAAAATCGACAACAAAGTTTCCTTAGCCAAAAACATATGCACATGCTTCACCAAGACATTGCTAACATTATTAAAAACATAACAAATTAAGTTTTCCAATCTAGCATATCTACCTACACTTTGAAGCCCGTGAAGATCCAGAAGACGATGACTCACCGCAACGATGACCACTACACTCAGATCCACAACAAGAATGCTTAGCCCTACGATGTTTCTCTTCACCAGCCTTCTCTTCACTAACCATATGCTAACATCGCCACTTCATATGCAAATAAGCAGGATGGCTTATAAAGCCCCTTCGCTCTATGTGAGCAATATGTTTGGCTTAGTACGCCTTGAAGTCAGTGATGGGGCAAAACTCCTCGCGGTCCAATTGCATACTAATGACGTTAACAGGTTTTTCATATCTTTGCATTTTGACCTTCAAGTCACGTATTTCCTTTTCTAAAGATCAAATGTGCATCCGAACAGGTATTAACAGGTTAATCCTTTGGCACCAAAGTCCATAGTAAGATCCCCATGACCGGTAGACCTTCGAGACGATGATGGGAGAGCTTAGAGTTTTTCCTTATATTCAGTGCAATCCTGCTCAAGTTTATGCACATATTTATAAAGTTCATCGCACTCAGCACGAAGCGTATCAGTATCACTTCACAGCTGTGTGTTAATGACAAACTGCTCATTAAACTTTGTCTTCAACCAACAACAATGGTTGAGAGGTGATTGTATTCCTTCTACTTTTTCTTTAGCCAAGCATACAAATCATCGATATGGTCACAATGCTTTTCTATGATTGCAGTCTTTTGGTGGACTTCGCATGTTTTATCTGCAGCATAGTTTCTAGCGTCCACCTATTGGCAAAAAATCTTAACCATGTTCGATTGTAGCCGATAAATAAGATCATTTTTGTTGTTGTAAAATTTTCTTTGAGTGAGAAGTGATAGTATTTCCCATAAACAATATATATAATTAAATGAGTGAATGAATCAATGAGCTACAAGAAGTTTAGAAGTGGAAGTCGATTGCCCCCAAGGCTCCGTTAATTGTTTCTTTAATCATCTATTTAGTTGTTTTTTTCATGATTAGCATAGTTCTCTTGCTTTGCTAATTGTTGTCTTTCAATTTGATAATTTAGGACGGAAAACCAACCAAATCCCCCCTTCCCATTTTAAATGCTTTTATATGTATCTATATATGCTTATATCTAGTATGTTTTCCCCTATATATGTTTAAACACTTGAAAAGATCCATCTTCTCGTGGACAACCTTGACTTGCCATTATCTACTTAATTGTAGATATGAAGCATTAGGGCTTAAAAATATAACTTTGAGAGGTACAGTCCCAAATTTTGGCACCGCTGCTGTGAATGAGGAATTTATTTTTAAGTGTTTGGGCATATTATGTATGATTATGTGCTAGTCGTAAATATTTGTTAGTTTGTTTTTATTTTGATTTCTTAGTTGACTTGCCATCTTCACTTGGCTTGGAGATGTGTTGTTTGAGTTATTGGTGTATGGTTCGTGCGCGATCTTTTTCACAAGAACCCCTACACTACGACCCCGAGTTAGAGTTGAATTTGACACGGGCTAGGATGCTTTCTTTGGAAAGTGTGAATAAAACTCCTCTGAGTGACCATTTTGTGGATACCTCTACTTCGATGGAGCGTAAAAAAGAGCATGACGATGAGCATCCGGGAGGGGGACCTCAACATTCTCCTCTCCAAGGGAGAGCTTCCCCACTCCACGAAAGGGAGATTCCTTTGGGGTAAGCATTGTTAAAAGACATTATGGCCCTCAATCTCGATAAAAAACCGATGTGCATTGAGTATCCCTTGGTTGGACTGAATGGGTGCTTTGAGCTAAAGACCGGGTTCATAAACATACTACCATCTTCCTTGGTAGGCAAAGGGAGAATGCCAATAAGCACCTCACCGAGTTTCACTTTTTGTGTGGTGGTACGGTCCCTCATGGAGTAGATGAATAATTTTATAAGTTGAAGGCATTCCCGTTCACACTAAGGGATGGTGCAAGAGGTTGGCTCCACTACCTACCACCCAAGAGCATCAAAAGTTGGCTTGGCATGAAGATAAAGTTTCTAGCCAAATACTTCTTAGCCTTGAAATCTGCCACCTTGAAAAAGGACATAAGTAACATCCTCCAATGGCACAAAGAATCTCTCTTCGGCTATTGGGAAAGGTTCAAGAAGCTTCTCGCAAGTTATCCCTACCACGGTTATTTGGTGGAATATTTGGTTTATTACTTCTATAATGGTCTTCTTGATGAGGACCAAAGATTAGTGAGGAGTTCTTGTAGTGGTACCATTGGGAACAAGACTTCATCGGAGGCCATGCAATTATATGAGGAGCTAGCAGAGGAGTCAAGAAACTTAGCTCAAGGGCCAATTTGAGGAGGAGAAATCCAATTCCCGCAAGTGACCCCTCTAATAGTGGAAAGCTCGAGGACCAAGTCTCGGCCCTTGCCTCTATGGTGATTTCATTGATGACGAAGCCCTGAAATGCACCGCATGTCAAATCGTGTGAAATTTGTTACTTGGCGCATCCTACAAACACTTGCCCTACTTTGCAAGAGGACTATGTCGAGGAGGTAAGTGCCATGGGATATCAAGGAAACCAAGGCTACCAAGGCAACCAAGGCGCACAAGGATATCAAAGGAATTAAGGGTACCAAGATGGCTAGGGTCACCAAAACCATCCAAACTATTCGGGTAATCGTGATAACCCAAACCACCGGTATGGAAACCCTTAAGGAAGTCAAAACCCTCATCCGTATCGGGCCCCTTAACAACAATATAGGCCACCTCAACAACAATTCTAAAGGCTTCTAGACAAGCCTCAAGACCAAGGGGAGAGCTTGGGGTTAACAAAGGATGAGGTGATGCAAACCATTCACCGATTGAGCATGTGCGCGGAAAAGGGTGAAAATTTCCAAGATGAGTCCAAGGCGAGCATCAAGAACTTGGAAACTCAAGTGAACCAAATAGCTCAAGTGGTTAATCGGATGGAGGCCTGGAAAATGGAAAACTTCCCTCCCAACCAGAGATCAATCCCCGCCAAAATTCTAGTGCTATCACTTCGAGAAGTGGTAAAGAGGTTAGCCATCCCCCCGGTTGGTGAAGTTATTGAAGGCAAACCTAGAAGGCTTGAAATGTTTGAGAAAGAAGTTGAAGAAGAGAATGAGAATGTGGCCAAGGAGCAAGCAAAGAAGGGAAATGAGAAGGAAGATGAGATCACCGTTGAGAAATCAACCTCCATTCCCGAACCTTCATCCCCTCCTCAAAAGAAGGATATGGTGGTGAAAATTCCCCCATATGTGTCGAAACCACCATTCCCAGGAGCTCTAAAGGATAAATGGGGATCAGTCGTAGAGAGAGAAAATTCTCTCTGGAGAGAAAAAAGGGCGCAGCCCTTCTCCGGACTTCCCGGGGCTGATTTTCTTCCAGTTTCTCTCCTACGATTCAGAGTTTCCGGCGAGGAATTCGGCATTAATGTTGGATTCCTCGCTGGGCATCTTTCGAGGTATGATTTGTGCTTGAATTTGAAGATTTGATCTTTGGATCTGGAGGTTTTGGGTGAAGATCAGACTTTTCGATCTTGAAGTTGGTGATGGAGCGTATTTGATGAAGATCTATCATTGTTCCATGTAAGTTTTAATCTTTCGTTGATAGATCTAATCTTGATGATTGATGAGGGGTTTATTTATGATGAATCTGTGCGGATTTGTATGGAAGATTATTTGTTTATGGTGGATAGTCAATGTGATGTTCATGTTGGATTGGGAATAGAGATGAATTTGAAGCATGAATTTTTTATAGTATTTGGAAGAGTTCATGATGGATCTGTTGAGAGGGCATTCATGTGATCAGGCAGCACACTGTCCATGATTGTTTGCTTTAATTGGAACTTCGACCAGATTGCTATGTTGCATGCCAAGAATTTAAATTTATTTTCTTGACTGATGAACACTCATGTGGGATTCAAGATCTTGGGTGTTTGACTGTTATTGTTCGATGGGGTTGACGGTTTGGGATTAGTCGGATACAAGACAGATGTTTGGAGTTAATTGATTTAATTGGAATCATTAACGACCATAGGCCCAAGGTTTTCTCCTCGTTGTTTCAATTTCATGATAGTATTAAGATCTAGATGAATGGAGGAGCAGATTTTTCGTAAAGGATGGGTTTTTTGGATGATGATGGTTTGAATTTTCCGATCGGGTTAGCCGGAAAAAGTGTGTTGGTAATTTTTGATTTTGGAGGCTAGTTTTTGTTCGTTTTTTCCGATCGAAAGTCGCCGGGAAAATGCTATTCCGACTATGGTGAAGCATGAAATAGCCTCAATTCTCCGCCCCCAGACTCGGATTCGTATTTGTTCATGCTTGAGATGTATCTCAAGGTTGGAAAAGAGAGTTAAGGAGTGTTGATTGTGTTATTTTTGCTCGCTGGAAAAGAGCAATTCCGGCAAGGAGAAAGTTGTTTGGCCGGATTGTACATGCTCGGTTTTGGAGGTGGAAGTTCCTTGTTTTTTGCTAAATCTGGCCGAAATTGCATAAGGGAAGAAGCCCAGATTTTGATTGAAAAATTTTGCAAACTTTTTGTGGATTTCGGCAAAATTCCGGCGGTTCTACGGTGCCGGAAAAACGCGTCTCCGGCGAGGAACCAGCTTGGGCGCCGCCGGGTCCTTGTACCCGATCAGAAAAAATAGGTCTAAGCAAAACTAGGGTTTCGACCTGGTTTGTGGCGGTGCGGGTCATATGACCCGCTAAGAGGCGGCCGGGTTAACACAACATGAAGCCCTAGGGTTAGTCGGTTGGGCCGAGAAGCTGGGCTAAAAGAAATTAAACTGCTGGGCCGGTTTTAGGCCGAAAAAGAGATCTTGTTATGGATTTAATTCTTGAAGAAATGGGTCAGGGTTATAACCCGAGAACCCGGTCTAGGGAATCTTCCCATGAGGCGGCGGCTGCGGCTTAGAGGAAACCCTAGCTATAGGGAACTGGGCCGGGCTTCTGGGCTGAAATGAGGTGCTATTGGGCCTAGTGGAAAAATAAGCTAGTTGGCTGAAATCAAGGTCTTCTGGGCCTAATTAAATTGGGTATTTTCAGCCTACTTTTGGGCCGAATTTGCTTCATTTTTGGGCTCTAATTTGTGGTTTTTTATTGAGTTTTGGCCTTCTATTCGGGCTAAAATTGTTTTGGTGGGGAGGGGGGGTGGTGGGGGGGATAATCGCATATTTTCCCCCTTGGAGAGTGGGAGAGCAGCCTTTCTACATTTGGTGGCCCGATCATAGGAGATGGGTAGTTGGATAATTAATTAGCGTACGCAAAATTAATTAATCCACTGCTAGTTGTTACTTGGACTTGACGGTTATTTGTGCGCTCTATGCTCGCACTGCACTTTGTGCTAAATTGGCATAAAGCTGTCCATTTGCTCAAAATGGAGTGGGCGATTACACAATCGCCACGCTTGATGCACGCGGTATAAGTGTATCCATTCTCTTATCATTAGGAGGTTGATTCGACTGGGATTTACAAAGGTAAGAGGCATGGCCTCATCATATCTTTGCTCACTCAATCACTCTCGGCGCCATCAAGAGAATGTTTGAAGGCCAATAACACCCCTCTATCTTCACCTTAGGGGTGTACATGGTAGAAGCTGCTCCTCCATTGGCGGTCCTAGCTTCATTCGGATTCAACTACATCAACACATTATGGCGATCACTCAAGACCCAAGTACACCACACTCGGCTGCGCTTTTTGTCTACTACTGGTGTCTTCCATAATATTCTTCAAGACCCGAGACCCTAGTCTCGGCTGCGATGAGGCTTTCATATGAAGAACCAGTACACATTTCTGGTTGCTATGTATAGGTCCAGATTCACACATCTGGACTTGCGTTTCTTTTTCCCTGGGCTTAGTACTTTCTAGCTTAGGGTTAGTATTTCTTTGAAAAATTGGGGGGGGGGGGTACCCTTTGGGTACCCCCCCCCCCGGCATCTTTTTCCCTAGGTTCCTAGCCTAGGGTTGGATTGGTTTTTGTATTTGGTAGGGCTTTTTTGGGCTCTACCGTGGGTCCCACCGTCTATACTATTTACCTATTTACTCTAAAGGACAAATGGGGGGAAAACTTGAAAGAGCTCTCAATAAGAAAAAATGCTCTGAGGCGAAAAAAGAGGCGCAGCCTCGCCACTGTTCATCGTGGTCAGTTTTCCACAGGTTTCTCTCCCGCTGCTCTTCCCCTCCGGCGAGGAGTCCGACATTAATGTTGGGCTCCTCGCTGGGAATCTTTTGATGTACGGTTCATCCCTTTTCGCGGAGTTTTGAAACCATATCTGGGTTTCTAGCAAACTTTTCTACGCAAGCTTTCTCTCGGAAGTTGGAGCTAGATCGACCTTTCGATCTTGGATCTTGGAAAACCACGTCCTGGTAAGGGGTTTTCCTTGAAGAGGACCTCCATCCCGGCCTTGTTGAAGCAGAGAAAACCGATTTCGGTTTCTCTCGAAGTTCGTATTTTGGAGGAGGCTCGGGTTGTCAATGACCCATACACACAATATGGGCTTTCTGAAAAGAGGATTCGCCGTCCGGTCCTCAAGAATGGAGCTTAATGCTGATGAGCAGAGCTTGGCGAACATCCGTGTAAGTCTTGCTCTCTATATATATGTGCCTTTTGCGGACTGGTGACAATGATGCGAATTTGAATTGTATGCTGAATATTCTGAATATTATGCGGACTATCTAGTGCAAATCTGTGCGAATGAATTTCTGGAATGAATTTTGTGCGGAATTTTTGTGCAAAATTAGGCGGATAAATTGTTGTGCGGACTACTGTTGGATCTTATCCTCAGCCTGAATAGTCTGAAATGAAACTTTGTGGAATGGTGTGGATGTACTCTGTTTCATGTAGTACTCTGCCCCTGTCCACATGAAAATTCCATGGGGGTTGTCCTCAACGTATGCTGTTTTCTGTGGAAATATGTTGTTGTGTGGATTCTGTGGAATAAGATAGTACTATGACGTTCATCAGAAGCTAAGAGTATTGATAGGTTTCACACGTGGAGAGTGTTAGTGATCGGTGAAGTCCCTAATCCATCCGAGTAAACTTGTGTTAAAATACCGGGCACCCGACCGGCCTAGCATGTGTCCCCCTGCCTTGCTAGTGCACTGTTAACTGGTCTCTTTCTGGCCTTGCTTGTGAACAAAAGCTGGGCGCTACCCCCAGCCTTGCTTGTGCTCAAATCCCGGACACTGCCCAGCCTCGTTTACTTGGATTCATTAGTACTTACATCGGCAGACTATGTTCTACATTACAAGCTTGGAATTACTATTGGACTGCACTGAACTTCGTATGGTAATCTTGATTTGGAGTATTGGAGTGTGATTGCTGGACAAAATACATGCCTTGGGACTAGTCAGATTCATAAAATGGAAGTTAGGAGAGGTCCTGCTATGTGTTGGAATGCAGCCGGCCAACCATGATGGATTGTTTTCAATGGAATCATCAGTGACAATGTGCCCAAAATCATGTCTTAGTTTATCATTTTCGTGACAAACACCGGATCAAGACCAGAAGAGGAACAAAATCTGCAAATTTGTGGTTTAGGAGAAACTTTTCACAGTTTATGGCCAGTGGCAGGTGGTTTGAGGATAGACGGATTGAGGACAGTAACATGAAGCTCATCGGAGGCTAGGAGTACTGATGGTTTGCACACGTGGAGAGTGTTAGTGATCGGTAAAGCACCTAATCCATCCGGGTAAACTTGTGCCCAAACCCCGGGCACCCGACCGGCCTAGCATGTGTTCAAAACCTTGCTAGTGCACAGTTAACTGGTCTTGTTTACTTGATCTATTTGGTACTAACACCGACAGGCTATGTTCTACGCTATGAACTCTGATTTACTACTGGTCCGCATTGAACTTGCATGGCAATGTTTATCAGTCTCGTGTCATCATTCAGACCAAGATCAAAAGAGGAACAGACACTTGAAGGGAAGTTGAGGAAGAGACAGAGGGGCCATTCGAGTAGAGGGATGGCTTGAGGACGGAAAGATGGTTCGAGGGCCAAGGGATACCTTCGATGATTCGAGAGCTGAAGGTATTCGAATGCTTGACAAGGCTATTCGAGGGCTGGAGATTTTTGAGTACTTGAGGAGAACATTCAAGTATTGCAAGCCTTCGAGAGCTCAGTGGAGGTATTTGAGGGTTGAAGCTGTTCGAGTGCTCGATATGGCATTTCGAGTACTGGAGGTGTTCGAGTAATAAAGGAGAACATTCGAGTATTGGAAGTCTCCAGTTACTTTGTGGGAGGCATTCCAGGGCGGGAACTGTCTGAGTACTCCAGGACAACATTCTAGTATCGGAAGCCTTCGACAGCTTCACGGAGGCATTCGAGGGTTGAAAGTTTTTGAGTACTCGACAAGGCAATTCGACTACTGGAGGTGATCGAGTACTAGAGGGGATCATTTGAGTATTGGAAGTTTGTGATTGCAAACTGGGAGGCATTCGAGGGTTGAAGGTGTTCGAGTGCTTTGTCCTCGAGCACTAGAAGGGAAGGTGAAGTGAAGGTGTTCAAGTGCTATGTCCTCGAGTACTGGAAGGGAAGGTGTTCGAGTACTTTGTCCTCGACTACTGGGAGGGAAGTGCACGAGAAGGGTATTCGAGTACTGGAGGTGTGGGACGTCGTCGCCGTACCTCTCAAAGTTAATACTTTTAGGCCCTTAATGCGTCCTATCCACAATAATGTAAATAGTAGCAAGACGGGGTCGTCCACAGGAAAAGGGATTTTTCTAAGTACTTAGACACCTATATGAGAAAACGTACTAAACACATACATACACAGATATATATAAAAGCATGTAAACAAGGGGGGGGGGGGGGGGTTTGGTTGGATGGTTCCTAAATTAGCAAATTAAAATACAACAATTAGCAAATCAAGAGAATGATGCTAATCATGTAAACGCAAATAAAGATGTGATGAAAATACAATTACGAAGCCTTGGGCGCAATTGACTTCCACTTCCAAACCTCTTATCCATCATTGAACATGCAACTTATTTACTACTTTCACTACTTGTTGTGAAGACTAAACTTCTATCCTTCTTAGATAGTAGTTTGCAAGAGTGAATTCGACATCTCTTGTCAAACCTCACCAATGACTCCCGTAGTCGAAACACGACTCAAGGTATCCCATTAATGGCATTTAGCACGAAGGATCAACAAGCTCGGCAACACTTATGACCACTACACCGTGACTAAGCATTTAACCGATCTATGCATTTACACGGGATTAGTCAAGAACGTTCAACGCTCATAGACTTCTCCCGTTTGCTACAAATGATGGACATGACAAAGAGTTCGACATTGCATATCTATCTAGCAATTATCAATCCATCAACATAATCAAAAGCTCTAATTCATACTCATACATTCCTAACAAGAACAAGGGGGAGTTTAACCCAAACCCTAGCAAGCAATTCATACGAGTATTCCTATACTCAAGCTTTCAATAACATTAATGATATCAACAACACATTCAATGCTCCATAAATGCACAATAGCAAGAGTAATAAACAAGCTACAAATTGTTCTTAAGACATGAGTTTGGAAGCTTTGGTCAATTGCTCCCAAGAGATTAGATTAGCTACTAGAGTTCATGCTAATCTAACTAAAACAACAAATCAAAAAAACAAGATAAATCAAAGATGAAAAATGGAGAAATAGGGTTTAGAACAGTACAAAATATGCAGCTCTGAAAACTGGAATGAGAGGAGAGAAAAAAAATGTATTTATAGTGGAAGGAAAAGAAAGTAGGATTCTGGTCAGTGGCCATCGTGACTCACGACGAACATGTTGGTCGTGACGAGTCCGTCGCGACTCGCGACGGTAACCAGAATTTTTGCATTATTTCTACTTCTCCTCCTTGTGGCATGTAGTCATCTCCATAGTCACTCCTCTCAACTTCTAAGTCTTCAACGGTTTCAAAAGTGATCTTCAATGGCCTCCGGTCTTCACGTCTTTGAAGCAAGTCTTCAAAATCTTTGAAAGTGTATTCTCCAATGGCCTCCGGTCTTCATTACTTCGTCACACAAAAAATCTACTTAAAAGAGGTAAAAGAGCGCAAAGTTGCTCTTACCCCTCCTAAGAGGATTTCATGGTAAAACACAAGCTATTGTAATGAAAGAGCACAAAATGGATCCTAAATAGTACTAAAATAAGCATATAAAGTGGACGCATCAAACCTCCCCACACTTGAACCTTACTCACCCTCGAGTAAGAAAAGATCCAAGTATACAAAGGGAATGATATCTCCACATCCTACTACTAATCCCCCAATTCACTACCTCAAAAAACTCTCAATATCGCACATCCCAAGGTTAAGATCAAATGAGAATTTTCCACAACCCCTATTCCTAAATCTACCTAACCCGTATCACCCCGTCAATTCATTAATTTCCCTAAGACATCTCCTAATCCAAAACTGACAATCCCAAATCCAATGATAAAAGATGAAATCAAAAGTATGCATAAAGTTCAAAGCACATGCTTCATTCTATATCAATATATCAACCTAAAAATGAAGTCTATTAATGATCAAGAATTTCATAACTTACTCCGTCTTTTCCCCGCTAAATTATCCATCCCCAAAAGATTCTCAAGATGTCGAGCTACCTGATCCCTCCGTGTGGTCACCGTAACCTTATGACTCCATCGCCGACAAATGAGTAAACACTTGATGTCTTTCAATTTCTCTCACTTTCTCTCACTTTCTCTCATTTTGCCTAGGAGCCCTTTCAGGTTTTCATCCTAGCCACACAATCATTTTTCTTTTAGCTCACACCTCACCTTTTTCCACACATTTGACCTCTCATTTTTACCTAGGCCGCCCTTTCGGGTTTTCGACCTATCCGGGCCCCAATGTTGCCTAAGTTGCCCTCTCGGGTTTTCAACTTAGCAGGATTCTTTTTCTTTTTTTTATTATTTTTCTTTTTTTTCTTTTTTATTTTTTTTTGTTCCCCATCCGAAAAGTAGCAAATTTCTTCCAAATGTGAAGGTTAAGAAAAGTATCAAAACCAACATTATCCCAAATACATCGGAAGCAAAATATCCAAAAGAAAATAACAGAGTTGTGCAAAAGTGTATCACCCTACGATAGTAGAAACCCCTCCCCACACATAAAATGCTACATTTCCCTCAATGTAGACTAAGGTAGAGCCGTACAAAGCAAAACATGGGTAAGGGGGGAATGTAGTGCTCACACTATCAATGCTGTGAAGACGAAGGGCCACCGCCGGAGTAGCGCTGCTGGTACTGTGCTAGCCATTCCGTGTTGCTCTGCCTCCATGCCCTCCGCCTCTCTGCTCTCGGATCGGGGCCTGATGTACCACCCGACTGGGGCTGAAACTCATGGATGCGAGCTGACAGGTGGTCAATCTCCTCATCCATGTCGATCAAAGCCTGGGAGACAAACACGTTGTGCTCCAAAATCATTCTGTCCTGGCGGTGGAAACCATCGTGCATGGTCTGCATCATTCACTCATAGAAATCTGGCGGAGGCTAGGAGTGGTGAGGTGTAGCCTCATCCTCCTGCATGGGATCCGTCTGTGGTGGAGGCTGTAGAGAGTAGTACTGCTGCTGCTGCTGCTGCGGCTCCGAAGGAGGTAGGGTGCTATCATCACGCTGGACAGGGGCTGGCTCGAGGTCACGAAGCTCGCGCTGGAACTCAGTTGCACATGAGGAGTCTGGGGAGATCGCTAAATCTTCCAGCGGCGTGTCGAACTCCAGCTTCGTCTTGCTCTGCTGAGGAAGTGCTATGAATGTGACTTTCCTCGCACCGTATAACCAATGGAAGAGCCCAGTGGTCCGGGTGACACTGAGCATCTCAAATCGAACCAGTCGCTCGACGGTAATCAGATAAGATGTCCACCTCCCCAAACGTGGGAAGTCAGCCGGAGGAACTAATCCCAAGTACTCTGCTAGAAGGCCTATCATTCCTCCGACCATGATCTTCCCCTTTGCCTTTCCTGCCACTTCTACAATTCTCTTCATCCAGAGCTCTGCCCACAGCCCATATCCTTGCCCCTTGCTCGTTAAGTGCCATAGGAAGTGAATGTCATTGTCTGGCACATTCGTCGGCTCCGCGAAGAAAAAGATTGTGCCGGCCAAGAGTCTGTGCACATAACGGAGCGCATGGTGAATGATGGCGCTGCTCTTGTCATGGGAGTTCTTTTGCCTCATATTGATGACATTCCAGAACTGCATGTCATCTTCAATTGTCTGCTCTTGGGCCTCTGGGTCCAGTCTGTTTCGTATTGCAGCAGTGTCAAAACCAAAGGCCTCCTCAACCTGTGAGACGGTCATCTGCCAAGATAGGTCATCCAGGTGAAAAGAGATGTACCTCTCACAGGGTTGGTCACCCCTCATGCTGCTTATACGGACAGTGGATAGGAACTCCAGCGTGTACCTCTGGTAAGTGGGCGCGCTCTTACTCATGAATCCCTCCATTCCCCCTTTGGCGAGGAGGCATCTGACAGGCTGCACAGGGCCGAGGGCATCCAACATGGGCATATCAACAAAACTTGTTTCCTTAAGCAGGTGCCTCTCTAGGGCCTCCCATCTGTCCGTATAGGACCCGGTGATCCGGGTCAAGCCCATGTACCTATCCGGCGAGGAAGGTGCAGGGCCCGATTCCGGAGCCGGTGGTGGAGGTGGAGGAGGAGCGGCAGTGCGCTCATCTTGCGGGGGAGCCCTAAATCTCCTCTTGGGGGCCATATCTGTCAATCACAGCAAACAGAGCAAGCAGGTCAAATGCGAAGGAATATGTGTATATGCAATATGGAAAATCTGTAACCAATCTTAAACTAGTTCATCATCACAGGCCGGATTAAAATCAACTTAACTAGTTCAAGTTCTAATTGCAATTGCATATACAATCTACATGATGTCCAACAAGCCTAGACCATCAAATCCACGAAGTTCTCACATAGTTTAAATCAATATGCTATATTCCAAAATCACAGTTATGCTCAACTAATTTAGCCATCATTAGTACAGTGACAATGTCAACCTCTATGTTCCATGGCCAAACTATTCTAAACAAAATAGCATTCCAAAGCACACTAACATTTTATTTCAATAACAACTATGTTTGCTCCCGGGCTAACATGCTTCAAATACAGAGTCACCATCTACTCCCCGGCCAAAACAACACGAATGCACACATTCCAAAACCAAGCAGGTATAATACAGTCAAAACTGTACTAAGGAAATATATCGTGCAAACTGCAATTGCAAAATATTCACACAATACCTATCAAATAAAATTGGATGCACAACATATTCACCACAATCGGCCAAGATCAATGATTTAAATTCCAAACACCATACCACACAATCTACACAATATCCAATAAATAGCATATACATTCGTAATCACAATTAGGGCTCAATAGAGTGAAGAAGTGTACCAATAATACGCTTAGGAAGAAGAAAAATGGGAGCCCACGATCAATTCGGGTTTGAA
This sequence comes from Rubia yunnanensis, assembly GCA_037428765.1. NCBI lineage: Eukaryota > Viridiplantae > Streptophyta > Magnoliopsida > Gentianales > Rubiaceae > Rubia > Rubia yunnanensis. Next base: position 70,404,404 of record CM075068.1, read on the forward strand.
TTGCCTAAAGTGTCAAAAACCCCCAAAATCTAGGGTTTCGGTTCTTCGCAAATGTGAGATGTGATTTGAGGTGTGGAGAGTGTTTCGATTGTGGAGAGTGTGGGAAGTGTGGTGGTGGTACGGTGTGGCGACGAGGCGGCGGCGGCGATGAGATGGCGGCGGTGTGGAAGTTGAGAGGATGGAAGAGGTATCGAGTTGATGGGGAAAAAGAGACTAACGAGTGAAGGGGAAGAACTATTCATTTGGATTTTAAATCAGACCCCCTTTTTTTCTGTATGCTCCACCGTCGCGCCTCTCGACGGAATTCATCGCGACTCACGATGGGCGTCGCGAGGTCATCGCGAGTTGCGGAAAGTGAAATTTGAGATCGATTTTTTTTCAAAGTTACTGAGCACGTCGCGACTCGCGACGAAATTAATCACGACTCGCGACGAGTGTCGCGAGGTCATCGCGAGTCACGAAAAGTTGAATCCGAAAGGCCAAAATTTCCCAAAAGTTTCTGAGCACGTCGCGACTCGCAATGAAGCTAATCGTGACTCGCGACGAGTGTCGCGAGGTTATCGCGAGTCGCGGAAAGTTGAATCTGAAAGGCCAAAATTTCCCAAAAGTTTCTGAGCCCGTCGCGACTCGCAACGAAGGTCATCGTGACTCGCGACAATCGTCGCGAGGTCGTTGTGACTCACGGAAAGTGGGATCCGAAGCCCAAAAATTTCCAAAAAATTTCTGAGCCCGTCGCGACTCATGACGAAGTTCATCGCGACTCGCGACGGGCAACTAACCTGGCACACTGAAAATATTTCTGCTTCTTTCTCTTGTCCAAGTTCTTCCTTCTCGAATTCAAGTATTTTCCCCTTCTAAAATCCAATGCCTTGGCTTCAGAATTGCTACAAAATCATGGAGAAAACAACCCGTGAAAAGCATAAAGCAAAACAATGAAGCTTAATGATAAAAGCTCAAAACTAAACAACATCAACAGAAAGTCACGAGTGACGATCCGGATGATCAAAACCAAGTTTATTTAACGTCATCGGCATGACTCACTTCCCTCCTTGGAGTTTACTCACAAACCGGATCGAGGAGATCAACGTCCTCTCCTTTCTCTGGTACAAAAGTCTCGTGGTAAGGTTTCAACCGTTGTCCATTAACCTTAATGGTATTGGACTTAGCTTGATCTAGAATCTCCACTGTACTGTGCGGGAATACCTTAACCACCTCAAAAGGACCGATCCATCGGGACCTTAACTTACCTGGGAATAGGCGAAGGTGAGATTGGAATAGGAGGACCTTCTGACCAATGTCAAAATCCTTCCTGATGATCATCTTGTCGTGCCATGCCTTTGTCTTCTCTTTGTAGATCTCGGCGTTCTCATAGGACTTCCTCCGGATTTCATCCAGTTCCTCCAATTGTAACTTCCTATGCAAACCGGCTTCATCTACATCAAGATTAAACTGTTTGACCGCCCAGTAAGCCTTGTGCTGAATTTCCACCGGTAGGTGACAAGGCTTACCAAACACTAACTGGTATGGGGACATACCGATTGGTGTCTTGTAAGCCGTCCTATATGCCCACAGGGCATCATTCAACCGAGAACTCCAATCCTTCCGGTTAGGGTTAACCGTTTTTTGAAGGATGGACTTGATTTCCCGATTGGAAACTTCAGCTTGCCCGTTGGTTTATGGGTGATAGGCGGTGGATGTCTTGTGAGTGACTCCATACTTCTTCAAGAGTGCTGCTATGGTCCGATTGCAAAAATGGGTGCCACAGTCACTAATCAAGGCTCGGGGTACCCCAAACCTAGAAAAGATGTTATCTTTCAAGAATTCTGCAACCACTTTAGAATCGTCAGTCCTAGTGGGTTTTGCTTCAACCCACTTCGATACATAATCAACAGCAAGAAGAATGTACGTAAAGCCACAAGAACTAGGGAAAGGCCCCATAAAGTCAATACCCCAAACATCAAAGATTTCACAGTACAAAAGAGGTTTTTGGGGCATTTCATTCCTAGTGGAGATATTTCCTACTCTCTAGCATTCATCACAAGATTTGCAAAAGGTGTATGCATGCTTATTCAACGTAGGCCAATAAAACCCACTCTCTAAAACTTTCCTAACGGTTCCTTTTGCTCCAAAATGACCGCCACATGCATGAGAATGACAAAATTCAAGAATTGAGTGTATTTCACTATCAGGGATACATCTCCTAACAACTTGATGCTCACAATGTCTCCACAAAAAGGGATCATCCCACACATAATATTTTGCATCACTCCTTAACTTATCCTTTTGGGCCTTAGAAAAATGATGAGGGAATTTACCAACGACAAGAAAGTTTACAATGTCGGCATACCACGGTTGGAGATCCCTAATGGTGAACAATTGTTCATCAGGGAATTCCTCCCGTAGTTGCTCCTTCATTGCGGGGCTTACCTCAATGTCTTCCCCCGGAGTCAACCGGCTCAGATGATCGGCCACAAGGTTTCAGCGCCCTTCTTATCCCGCACCTCCAAATCAAATTCACTCAAAAGCAAGATCCACCTAATCAATCTTGGCTTGGCCTCTTTCTTCATCATTAAATGATGAAGCGCTGCATGGTCAGTGTACACAATAATTTTTGTACCAAGCAAGTAAGATCGAAATTTTTCTAAAGAGAATACCACTGCTAGCAACTCTTTTTCAGTGGTGGAGTAGTTCCTTTGGGCTTCATTTAGGGACATAGATGCGTAGTAGATGGCATGAGGTACTCTCCCCACCCTTTGACCAAGCACTGCTCCAACGGCATAATCACTCGCATCGCACATTATCTCAAAAGGCAACGCCCAATCCGGGGGTTGTATGATAGGGGCCGAGACTAACCTTCTCTTCAATGCATCGAACGCCTCTTTACACCCCTCATCCATCACAAATTCTACCTCCTTTTGCAAAAATTTGTATAGAGGAGATGCTATCTTTGAGAAGTCCTTGATGAACCGGCGATAGAATCCTGCATGGCCAAGAAAAGAGCGCACTTCACGCACATTAGTAGGATAAGGCAAAGTTTGAATCGTGTCTATCTTTGCCTTGTCAACCTCAATACCCTTAGAGAAGACAACATGGCCTAAGACAATACCTCTCTCCACCATAAAGTGACATTTCTCATAATTTAGCACTAGGTTAGTTTCAATGCAATGGTTAAGAACTTGCGCTAAATTTGCTAAACAATCGTCAAAGGAATTACCATGAATGGTGAAGTCATCCATAAATACCTCGACAAAATTTTCAACAAATTCTAAGAAAATGCTTACCATACACCTTTGGAAATTTGTTGGGGCGTTACATAACCCGAAAGGCATGCGTCGGTAAGCGAACGTACCAAAGGGGCACGTGAAGGTGGTCTTCTCTTGGTCTTCCGGGGCGATAGCCACTTGAAAATACCCCGAGTACCGATCCAAAAAGCAATAAAAGGGGTGGCTTGCTAACCTCTCAAGCATTTGATCAATGAATGGCAATGGGAAGTGATCCTTCCGTGTTTCCGCATTCAATCTCCGGTAGTCAATGCAAACTCGCCTCCCGTTTTGAACTCGGGTGGGCACCATTTCACCCTTCTTATTTTCGACTACCATCATTCCACTCTTCTTGGGTACCACCTGAGTTGGGCTCACCCATTTGCTATCCGAGATTGGATATATCATGCATGCTTGAAGCAACTTGAGGATTTCCACCTTCACCACATCCATCATAGGCGGGTTCAAACGGCGTTGGGGTTGTCGGACGGGTCTCGCACCTTCTTCCAACAAGATTCTGTGCATACAAGTGGATGGACTTATGCCTTTGATGTCGGCAATAGTCCATCCAATTGCTTCCTTGTTCTCCCGCAACACCACCATCAACTTTTCTTCTTGCTCCTTGGTGAGCTTGCTCGAAATGATAACCGGAAGTGTCTCCCCTGCCCCAAGAAATGCATACTTGAGATCATCTGGCAAAGGTTTAAGGTCAAGCACCGGGGCTTTCACAAGTGAGGGGAGGAATTCCGGTTCCTCAGGTTCCTCCAAGAGTAGAGGAGGAGGTGTTGAGACACTCGGTGTTATCTCTTCAAGCAAGTTCAAATCCTCAAAGCTGCCCTTCAAGTTAGTGCTCATAGAATATACATTGTGGGCATCATTAACATCACATTGCAAAACAACCAACAAAGAATCCTCACCATTTAGTTCAAAAACATCTTGCACAACTTCTTCAACAATATCTAGGGCATGGCAAGACTGTTCTTCACTAGGATACTTCATAGAGTCATTTATGTTAAACTCTACTTTCATTCCATCAAATTCCATGGTGAGGGTACCTTTATGCACATCAATCATTGTCCTAGATGTTTTCAAAAATGGCCTCCCCAACAAAATTGGGGCGGCATGTTTATCATGCTCCATGTCAAGGACATAAAAATCCTTGGGGAAAATTAAGGAATCCACCTTAACCAACACGTCCTCGACAATACCCTTAGGGTATGCACTAGAACGATCGGTCAATTGGATTACCACCCCGGTTTTATGCAATGTTCCCAAGTTGAGATTTTCATACAAACAGTAAGGAATCACATTTATGGATGCACCCAAACAAGCATAGCTTTTTCAAAACGAGTATTTCCTATTATGCACGGGATTGTGAACATACCGGGATCGCTACATTTAGGGGGTAGTTCGCTTTGACACAATGCGGAAACATGCTCACTTTTTCCATTTTTCAACTTGTTTTTGGCCCTTTGTTTCCTATTCACAACACATAATTCTTTGAGAAATTTGGCATATCTAGGAATTTGTTCAATTGCATTCAAGAGAGGGATGTTTACCTCACATCTACGAAAGACTTCGTAGATGTCTTTGTTATCCTCCATCCTCCTCCTGTCTTTCAAGGCCTCCGGAAATGGGGGTTCCGGAACATATGGAGGGATATCCACCATCTTTGTTCTTTTGTGTGGAGGAGAGGATGGTTCCGGGATGGAGGTTAACTTCGGTCTTGGTGGCAATGTCTCCAACTCAATTTCTTCCTCCTTGCCTTTGTTGGCTAGCTCATTGGTCTCCTTCTCATGGACTGCCTCTTCCTCAACTCCCTTTTCAAACTCTTCAATTCTCGTTGGCTCCTTTTCAACATTTTCAGCCTCCGGTGAAGCACCGACCTCTCTACCACTTCTCAAAGTGATAGCACTTGCATTTTGCCTGGGGTTGATCTCTGGTTGGGCAGGTAGTTTGCCCTTTTCCCGGGCTTCCATCCGGTTCACCATTTGGGCTATTTGGCTCACTTGAGTTTCCAAGTTTTTGATACTTTCTTTAGCCTCATCTTGGAATTGTTCGCTCTTTTCAGCACTCATGCCTAATCGATGAATAGCTTGCAACACCTCATCCTTGGATAGCCCCGAGCCCTCCCCTTAGTCTCGGGGTTTGTCTTCAAGCCTTTGGAACTGTTGTTGAGGTGGCCGGTATTGTTGTGGGGGAAGCCTGTACGGTTGAGAGTTCTGGCCTCCTTGAGAGTTTCCATACCGGAGGTTCGGGTGATCACGATTTCCCGAATTATACGGCCGGTTTTGGTACCCTGGGTACCTTTGGTAGCCTTGGTTACCTTGGTAGCCTTGACCACCTTGATACCCATAGTTACCTTGGTACCCTTGATTTCCCTGATACCCCATAACACTTACTTCCTCAACGTAATCCTCTTGTAGAGTGGGGCATGTGTCCGTAGGGTGCACCAAGTAGCAAATTTCACATGACTTAACATGTGGCGCATTTCCTCCGGGCTTTGTCATCAAGGTCTTCACCATGGATGTGAGGGCCGTGACTTGATCCTCCAATTTCCCACTGTTGGCAAAGTCACTTGCAGGCATTGGGTGTCTCCTCCTTAAATCAGCCCTTGAGCTAAAATTCCTCGACTCTTCCGCTAGCTCTTCATATAGTTGCATGGCTTCGGTGGACGTTCTATTTCTGAGGGTGCCACCACAAGAACTTCTAACCAGCCTTTGGTCCTCATCAAGAAGGCCATTATAGAAGTAATACACCAAATCTCCCTCCGAATAGCCATGGTAGGGACAACTTGCGAGGAGCATCTTAAATCTCTCCCAATACTCGAAGAAAGACTCTTCATGCCACTGCAGAATGTTGCTTATGTCTTTCTTCATAGCAGTGGACCTCGAGGCCGGGAAGTACTTGGCGAGAAATTTTGTCTTCAAATCAAGCCAACTCTTTATGCTCCTTGGCGGTAGGTAATGGAGCCAATCTCTAGCACCATCCTTAAGAGTGAAAGGGAATGCCTTCAACTTGTAAAAATCTTCGTCCACTCCATGAGGAACCGTACCGCTACACAAGAAGTGAAATTCAGTGAGATGCTTGTTGGCATTCTCCCCTTGCCTTCCAAAGAATGCGGGTAGCATATTGATGAACCCAGTTTTCAGCTCGAAATGCCCATTTGGCCCAACCACTGGGTACTCAATGCACATCGGTTGTTGCTCAAGATTGGGTGCCATGATTTCTCTGAACAAGGGTTGTCCCAAAGGATGGTGTGGTTCCCTTCTCGGATTCTCATCTTCTTGCTCGATTTGATGTTCCATTGATGAAGATGTATCTGCAAAATGATCACTAGGAGGGGTGTTATTCACACTTTCCAAAGAAAGCCTCCTAGCCCGTCTCAAATTCAACTCCAACTCGGGGTCGTAGTGTAAGGGTTCTTGTGAAGAGGATCGCGTGCGACCCATACACCAAGAACTCAGACAATACGTCTCCAAGCCAAGCGAAAATGGAAAATTAACTAAGAAATCAAAATAAAACCAAACTAACAAATATTCACAAGTAGCACATAATCACACATAATATGCTAAAGCACTTAAAAATGAACGCCTTTTCCCCGGAAGCGGCGCCAAAATTTGGGAGGTCGTCGCCGTACCTCTCAAAGTTAATACTTTTAGGCCCTTAATGCGTCCTATCCACAATAATGTAAATAGTGGCAAGACGGGGTCGTCCACAGGAAAAGGGATTTTTCTAAGTACTTAGACACCTATATGAGAAAACGTACTAAACACATACATACATAGATATATATAAAAGCATGTAAACAAGGGGGGGGGGTTTGGTTGGATGGTTCCTAAATTAGCAAATTAAAATACAACAATTAGCAAATCAAGAGAATGATGCTAATCATGTAAACGCAAATAAAGATGTGATGAAAATACAATTACGAAGCCTTGGGCGCAATTGACTTCCACTTCCAAACCTCTTATCCATCATTGAACATGCAACTTATTTACTACTTTCACTACTTGTTGTGAAGACTAAACTTCTATCCTTCTTAGATAGTAGTTTGCAAGAGTGAATTCGACATCTCTTGTCAAACCTCACCAATGACTCCCGTAGTCGAAACACGACTCAAGGTATCCCATTAATGACATTTAGCACGAAGGATCAACAAGCTCGGCAACACTTATGACCACTACACCGTGACTAAGCATTTAACCGATCTATGCATTTACACGGGATTAGTCAAGAACGTTCAACGCTCATAGACTTCTCCCGTTTGCTACAAATGATAGACATGGCAAAGAGTTCGACATTGCATATCTATATAGCAATCATCAATCCATCAACATAATCAAAAGCTCTAATTCATACTCATACATTCCTAACAGGAACAAGGGGGAGTTTAACCCAACTCACCCAAACCCTAGCAAGCAATTCATACGAGTATTCCTATACTCAAGCTTTCAATAACATTAATGTATCAACAACACATTCAATGCTCAATAAATGCACAATAGCAAGAGTAATAAACAAGCTACAAATTGTTCTTAAGACATGAGTTTGGAAGCTTTGGTCAATTGCTCCCAAGAGATTAGATTAGCTACTAGAGTTCATGCTAATCTAACTAAAAAAACAAATCAAAACAACAAGATAAATCAAAGATGAAAAATGGAGAAATAGGGTTTAGAACAGTACAAAATCCGTAGCTCTGAAAACTGGAATGAGAGGTGAGAAAAAATGGTATTTATAGTGAAAGGAAAAGAAAGTAGGATTCTGGTCAGTGGCCGTCGCGACTCGCGATGAACATGTTGGTCGCGACGAGTCCTTCGCGACTCGTGACGGTAACCAGAATTTTTGCATTATTTCTTCTTCTTCTCCTTGTGGCATGTAGTCATCTCCATAGTCCCTCCTCTCAACTTCTAAGTCTTCAATGGTTTCAAAAGTGATCTTCAATGGCCTCCGGTCTTCACATCTTCGAAGTAAGTCTTCAAAATCTCCGAAAGTGTAGTCTTCAATGGCCTCCGGTCTTCATTACTTCGTCACACAAAAAATCTACTTAAAAGAGGTAAAAGAGCGCAAAGTTGCTCTTACCCCTCCTAAGAGGATTTCATGGTAAAACACAAGTTGTTGTAATGAAAGAGCACAAAATGGATCCTAAATAGTACTAAAATAAGTATATAAAGTGGGCGCATCAAGGTGTTAGGGACCTTGAGGAGACCATTCGTGCACTAGAAACCTCCGAGGGCTCTGTAAGAAGGTATTCGAGTACTGAAGGTGTTCGAGACCTCGAGGGTTTTAAGGTGTTCGAGACCTCGAGGGTATTAAGGTGTTCGAGTACTGAAGGTGTTCGAGACCTCGAGGAGTCCATTCGAGTACTGGAAACTTCCGAGTGCTCAGTGAGAGGCCCTCGAGGGTTTAAGGTTTTCGAATACATTCTCCTTTGGGTGCAGTAAATTTCAGACTAAGCTCCGGGCTAACAAGGTAAACTACTTTCAAACTACGCCAAAAGAACTCACAAAAATATAGTTAGAGATAATATCTGGACTGAAAAAAGGACGCAGTCCTTCTCCGGAATTCCAGGGCCGATTTTCTTCCAGCTTCTCTCCTATGATTCAAAGTGGGCTTCTTTCGGTGTATGTTCTATACCGGAACTAGAATATTTGATCTTCGAATCCTGAATATGTTTACGAACGGATTAGAAGAAGACCTGTCATTTCTCCAAGTAAGCTTCAACCTGTTGTTGATATATCTAATCTGGTGGATTAATGAGGATGGAAGAGCAGCCTTTCTACAGTTGGTTGCATGGTCATATGAGTTGAGTAGTGGGTTAATTAATTAGCTCACACGAAGTTAATTCACCCACTGCAAGCTGTTACTTGTACCTTATGGTTATTATGCACTCTATGCTTGCGCTACACCTTGTGTGTTAAATTAGCATAAAGCTGTCCATTTCCTCAAAATGGAGTGGGCAATTAAAGAATCGCCAGGCTAGACGCACGCCGTACAAGTTGCGTCCATTCTCTCCATCCTTAGGAGGGCTATTTTTAGAGGGATTCACAAGAGCCATTGGCACTGCCTACTGCACTCTTGCCCTCTAAATTAGTCTTGGTCCACATCACGAGAACGTTTGAAGGCCAATAACATCCCTCTTTCGTCACCTTAGGGGTGTATATGGTAGAAGCTGCTCCTCCATTGGCGGTCCTAGCTTCATTCGGAGGTAGCAACACCAGCACACCATGGCAACCATTCAAGACCCGAGTGCACCAGACTCGGCTGCGCTTCCTGTTTACTACTGGCGTCCTCTTCATCACTCTCTTCAAGACTCGAGACCCATGTCTCGACTGCGATGATGATTCTATATGAAGAGCCAGTACACATTTCTGGTTGCTATGAAGGCCCTGTTTGTTAGGGGTAGAAGCGGTACACTTGTTCTTGGGCAGTGAGTTTGTTCTCACCCCATTTATCTAGTATTTCCCGGTCCCATTATCGCTGGGACTTGTCCTATTTCCCTTTTCTAGACTTATATTGCTAAGGGTAATTAGTTTTTACTTATAAAAAGGGGGGGGGAGGGAGGGGTGCTCCTAGAGCCATTCCTCCCCCCCTCCTCCCTCTTGCGGATTTGCTCCTTAGGTTCACCACGTAACCTAAGGTTGGATCATGTTTTGTATTTGGTAGAGCTCCTTCCACAGGTTCCACCGTATATACTATTTACCAGTTTACAGTCTAAAGGACAAACGGGGGAAGGGGTCCAACAAAGACATCTACAAAGTCTTTCGTAGGTGTGAAGTAAATATCCCTATTTTGAATGCTATTGAAAAAATTCCTAGCTATGCTAATTTTTTAAAGGAATTATGTGTGGTAAAAAGGAAACAAAGAGCAAAGAACAAGCTTAATAATGGAAAAAGTTAACATGTCTCCGCTTTGTGCCAAAGGGAGTTACCCCCTAAATGTAGCAATCCCGGCATGTTTACAATCCCTTACATGATAGGGAATACACATTTTGAAAAAGCAATGCATGACTTAGGTGCATCAATAAATGTGGTCCCTTACTCTTTGTATAAAAGCCTCAATCTTGGTATTTTGCACAAAACCGGGGTGGTGATCCAATTAGCCGGTCATTCTAGTGCATACCCCAAGGGTATCGTCGATGATGTGTTGGTTAGGGTGGATTCCTTAATATTCCCCATCGATTTTTATGACCTAGACATGGAGCATGATAAACATGCCGCCCCAATCTTATTGGGAAGGCCAATTTTTAAGACCTCTAGGAATATCATTGATGTGCATAATGGTACTCTCACCGTGGAATTTGATGGGATTAAAGTAGAGTTTAACATAAATGACTCTATGAAGTATCCTCTTGAAGAATACTCTTGCCATGCTATTGATATTGTTGACAATGTTATGCAAGATGTTTTTGAATTGAGTGGTGATGCTTCCATGTTAGTTGCTTTGGAAAATTATGTTTAAACTGCATGTCTTGTATATTCCATGAGTACTAACTTGAAGGGAAGTATTGAGGAGTTAAGCATTCTTGAAGAAGTGGTGCCAAGTCCTACCCCTCTAGTCTTAGAGGAACCCGAAGAAGCGGAATTCCTTCCGTCACTTGTGAAAGCTCCGATTATTGAACTTAAACCTTTTCCAAGTGACCTCAAGTACGTATTTCTTGGGGAAAGAGAGACGCTTCCGGTTATCATTTCAAGCAAGCTCACCAAAGAACAATAAGAAAAGTTGATGGTGGTGTTACGGGAAAATAAGGAAACAATTGGATGGACTATTACTGACATCAAAGGCATAAGTCCATCCACTTGCATGCATAGAATTTTATTGGAAGAATATGCGAGACCCGTGCGACAACCCTAACGCCATTTGAACCCACCTATGATGGAGGTGGTAAAGGCAGAAATCCTCAAGTTGCTCCAAGCAGGCATGATCCATCCAATTTCGGATAGAAAGTGTGTAATTCCAACTCAAGTGGTACCCAAGAAGAGTGGGGTGATGGTGGTCGAAAATGACAAGGGCAAAATGGTGCTCACTCAAGTTCAAAATGGGTGGCGCATTTGCATTGACTACCAGAGGCTAATTGCGAAAACTCAGAAGGATCACTTCCCGTTGCCATTCATTGATCAAATGCTTGAGAGGTTAGCAAGCCACCCTTTCTATTGCTTTTTGGATGGGTACTCGGGGTATTTTCAAGTAGCTATCGCCCCAGAAGACTAAGAAAAGACCACTTTCACACGTCCCTCTGGTACGTTTCCCAAACGGCGTATGCCTTTCGAGTTATGTAACACCCCGTGACATTCCAAAGGTGTATGGTAAGCATTTTCTCATAATTTGTTGAAAACTTTGTTGAGGTATTCATGGATGATTTTTCCATTCATGGAAATTATTTTAACAACTGTTTAGAAAATTTGGCACAAGTTCTTAAATTTTGCATCGATGTTAATCTTGTGTTAAATTCTGAGAAGTGTCATTTTATGGTAGAGAAAGTCATTGTCTTAGGCCATGTTGTCTCCTCTAAGGGTATTGGGGTTGAAAAGGCAAAGATAGAAAAAATTCAAATTTTGCCTTATCCTACTAATGTGCGCGAAGTGCGCTCTTTTCTTGGCCATGCAGGATTTTACTGCCGATTCATCAAGGACTTCTCAAAGATAGCATCTTCTTTATGCAAGTCGTTGCAAAAGGAGGTGGATTTTGTGATGGATGAGGGTTGTAGAGAGGCCTTCGATACATTGAGACCATGTGCGATGCTAGTGATTATGCCATTGGATAGGTACTTAGTAAAAGGGTGGGGAGAGCGCCTTACGCCATCTAGTACATATCCATGTCTCTCAATGAGGCCTAAAGAAACTACTCCACCATAGAAAAGGAGTTGCTAGCAGTGGTATTTTCTTTGGAAATATTTCAATCTTACTTGCTTGGTACAAAAGTTATTGTGTACATTGACCATGCAGCGCTTCGTCACTTGATGACAAAGAAAGAGGCCAAGCCAAGATTGATTAGGTGGATCTTGCTTCTGAGTGAATTTAAGTTGGAGGTGAAAGATAAGAAAGGCATGGAAAACCTTGTGGCTGATCATCCGAGCCGATTCCCACCATGCCAAGATAGTGACAAAAATTTATCAGTGAAGAAGCAACTACGGGAGGAGTTCCCTGATGAGCAACTATTTGCAATCAGGGACCTTCAACCGGGATACGCCGACATTGTGAACTTTCTTGTCTTTGGTAAATTTCCTCCTCATTTTTCTAAGGCCCAGAGAGGTAAGCTAAAAAGCAATGCTAAATATTATATGTGGGATGATCCTTTTTGTGGAAAAATTGTGTAGACCATATTGTTAAGAGATGCATCCCCAATAAGGAAGTGCATTCAATTCTCACCTTTTGTCATTCTTATGCATGCGGTGATCACTTTGGAGCTAAAAGAACCGCTAGGAAAATCTTAGAAAATGGTTTTTCTTGGCCTACTTTGAATAAGCATGCATACATATTTTGTAAGGCTTGTGATAAGTGCCAGAGAGTAGGAAATATCTCATCTAGAAATTAGATGCCCCAAAAAGCTATGCTATATTGTGAAATCTATGATGTTTGGGATATTGACTTTATGAGATCTTTCCCTAGTTCTTATGGTTTTTTATATATTCTTCTTGCCATTTATTATGTTTTGAAGTGGGTTGAAGCAAAACCCACTAGGACTGACGATTCTAAAGTGGTTGCAGAATTTCTGAAAGATAACATCTTCTCTAGGTTTGGGGTACCCTGAGCCTTGATTAGTGACCGTGGCACCCATTTTCAAAATTGGACCATAGAGGCACTCGTGAAGAAATATGGCATCACTCACAAGACATCCACCACTTATCACCCACAAATTAATGGGCAAGCCAAAGTTTTCAATTGGGAAATCAAGTCCATCCTTCAAAAAATGGTTAACCCCAACCGGAAGGATTGGAAATCTTGGTTGAAATACACCTTGAGGGCATATAGGATGGCTTACAAGACACCAATCGGTATGTCACCATACCAGTTAGTGTTTGGTAAGCCCTGTCACCTACTGGTGGAATTCAACATAAGGCTTACTGGGCGGTCAAAGAATTTAACCTTGATATAGATGTGGTCGGCTTGCATAGGAAGTTACAATTGGATGAACTAGATGAGATCCAAAGGGATTCCTATGAGAACTCTAAAATCTATAATGAGAAGACAAAGGTGTGGCACAACAAGATGATCATTAGGAAGGAGTTTGACGTGGGTCAAAAGGTCCTCCTATTCCAATCCCCCCTTTGCCTATTTCCTGGTAAGTTGAGGTCCCGATGGATCTATACTTTTGAGGTTGTGAAGGTATTCTCGCATGGTGCGGTGGAGATCCTAGATTAATTTAAGTACAATACATTCAAAGTTAATGGACAACGTTAGAAGTATTACCACAAGAATTTTGTGCAGGAGAAGGAAGAGGATGTTGATCTCCTCGATCCGGTTTGTGAGTGAGCTCTAAGAAAAGGAGTGGGTCATGCCGAAGATGTTAAATATACTTAGTTTTGATCATCTGGATCGTCATTCGTGAGTTTTTGTTGATGTTGCTTGGTTTTGAGTTTTTGTTATTAGTATCATTGTTTTCTTTGTGCTTTTCATGGTTTTTTCCATGATTTTGTAGCAATTTGAACCCAAGGCATTGGAACTTTGAAGGGAGAAATGCTTAGAATCAAGAAGGAAAAGCTTGGGCAAGAGGTGAAAGCAAAAAGAAAATTCCAAGTACCAAGTGGGTAGCCCGTCGCGAGTCACGACGGTCTCAGAAAATTTTGAGGAATTTTTAACCCTCAGACTCCACTTTTTGTTAGTCACGGTGGACCATGGCAAGTCACTAGAAGTGGTCACAAGTTGCGACCAAATTAGAACTTTTGCTGAAAAAAAGAGCTCTCAGGCTCCACTTTTTGTGAGTCGCAATGGTCTCATCGCCAGTCACGATGGTCCCATCACGAGTCATAGTGGTCCATCACGATTCATGAAGGTCCATTACGATTCACGATGAAGTGGTCGTGAGTCGCGATCAAATTTGAACTGAAAAAATGGAGTTTTTAGGCTCCATTTTTTTAGTCCAATCGTGAGTCACGACGAGGGCATTGACTAGAGGCGACTGTTGACCTACCAATTAGGAGTCACGAAGAACACATTATGAGTTGCGACGGGTGAGCAGAATAGTTTTAAAAATGGGCAACAACATAAATAGTTTAAAAAATGGGCAGCAACAGAAACAGTTTACATCCCATCCACCTTCTTCCCTTTATCTTCTTTGCCATTCCAGTTGTTCCACCGCTTTTTGACCACCACTTACCGCCACTATGACTTAGAATCAACCCTACACAAATCCCCAATCCATCTTTCCTAATCTCTACCCATAAATTACCCTAGTGTGTTTAAGAATACAAAACCCTAGAATTTGAAGGTGTTGTGATTTTGGAAATTCGAATTCAAATTGGTTGTGGGCTTTCTTATTTCTTCTTCCTAAGTATCTAAGTGATATATTTCTTCACTTTATTGAACTTCAATTGTAATTATGTTGTATAATTTATTTTATGGATATTGTGTGGATTATGTGTGATGCCTTAGGGATTTAAATTTTTGGAACTTTGTTGATTCTTGTGAATATATTGTGCTCGAGATTTGGGTTAATGGAGATTATGTGAATACATTGTACCTATGGCTTGGTTGGACGTGGGATAGCATTATGCTCATTTTGATTGTGTGATTTGCTCATGTTGATGTTGTGCTTGCATTGTGTTATTATTATTGTTCGGTTGAGAATTGATTGTGGCTTATACTAGATATGAGGCATGTTGACCCTTGATTAAACATAGTTGATATTTGGATGTAATGTTATTATGCTTAGGATAGTTTGGCCATGCCACTTGAAAGGTTAACGTTATTAATGTACTAATGATGACCAAACTAGTTAGGAATGACTGTGATTATGGGATATATCATATTAGGTATTCAACTATGTGAGACCTTAATGGACTTGAGGATATGGGCATATTGGGTATAATATGGATTGTATATGCAATTGTGGTTAAGACTTGAACTAGTTGGCTTGGAATTGATTTGGTTTGTGATGATTGGAGAAACTAGTTTAAGGTTGAGTATGATTTTGTGATATTGCATATATCTACATTCATTTGTGTTTGACTTGTTTGTTGTGGTTGTTAGATATGACCCTTACCAAGAGACCTAGGGCTCCTCCACGAGGTGGGTCCACCGCTGCTCCACCCCCACCTCCACCGCCAGCTCTGGAATCAAGCCCTGTACCTCCTCCTCCTGATAGGTATATGGGTTTGAACCGGATCACCAGGTCCTACGCGAAGAGATGGGAGGCCCTGTCCAGCCATCAGCTCAAGAAGATAAGTTTTGTAGACGTGCCCACATTGGACGCTCTTGGGCTCACCCAGCCAATCTGATGCCTCATCGCCAAAGGGGGGTTGAAGGGTTTCATGGGCAAGAGTGCCCCCCTACTGACAATATATACTGGATTTCCTTACCAAAGTTAGGATATACAGCATAAGGGATGATCAACCGTGCAAGAGGTACATTTCTTTCCACTTGGATGATATATCTCGAGAGATGACTGTCTCGCAGGTTGAGGAAGCATTTGGATGGGACACTGCAAAGATACGGGCAAGTTTAGACCCACATGCCCAGGACCAATTGATTGAATAAGACATGCAATTCTAAAGTGTCATCAACATGGGGCTGAAGAACTCCCATGATAAGAGCAGTGTCATCATCCATCCCACACTCCATTAAATACACCAGCTTTTGGCTGGCAGAGTCCTTTGCTCGGCGGAGCCGATAAATGTTCAGGACAATGACATTCCCTTCTTATGGAACTTGATGAGTGAGGGAATGGGATACGAGTTATGGGCTGAGATATGGATGAAGAGGATTGTAGAGTGGGAGGGGAAGCTAAAGGGGAAGATTATAGTTTGAGGCATGATCGGCCTCTTGGCGAAGTACCTAGGATTGGTCTTACCAGCTCATTTTCTGCGCTTAGGGAGGCACACTTCCTACCTCATCACTGTAGAGAGATTGGTGCGATTTGAGATTCTTAGTGCCACATGGATCACTGGGTTATTTCATTGGTTATATGGCACCAGGAAGTTCACATTCACTCAGCCCAATAAGACGAAGTTGGAATTTGATACACCCCTAGCAGACTTGGCATTTTCACCAGACTCCTCATGCAGAGAAGACTTCTAGCACAAGCTCCACGACCTTGGTCCAGCCCGTGTTCAATGCGATGAAAGCAACCTACCTTTCTCTAAGGGATAACAGCAGCACTCCCCACAGCCTCCTCCAGAGACCGAGCCTATGCAGGAAGATTATGTGCCACCTCACTTCTCCTAGCCTCCACCTGATTTCTATGAGCGTATGATGCAGACCATGCAGGATGGATTCAACCACCAGGACAGCATGATACTGGAGCACAACGTGTTCGTCCCCCAGAGCTTGATCAAAATGGATGAGGAGATTGACCACCTATCAGCTCGCATCCATGAGATGCAGTCCCAGGAAATCGGTATCTCAGGCCCTGATCCGGGAGTAGAGAGGCATAGAGCTAGGAGGTAGAGGAGCACATATTGGTTGGCTTGTTATCAGCAACATTATTTTGGTGGTGGCCTTTCTTCCTCACAGCAGTGAGTTGTGAGCATTATATTCTTACCATTTCCATACTTCATTGTGTACACTTTTGCCCTATTTGTCCACATTGAGGCCAATGTAGCATTCTAAGTGTGGGGAGGGGTATTTACTGATTTCACTGCTTGGCTTGGAGATAACTTTGTTAGACTCGCTACTTTTGGGATAATGTTTTCATTTTGTTTTGGATATTTTCCCTTTTTCTTTGGGGATGCTTTCCTTTTGATGTACTTGGATGATGTTAGCTTTGATATTTTTCTTAGCCTTAACATTTGGAAAACACTTTGCTACTTTTTGGGCTGGAGAAACATGAAAAATTTGAAAAATAAAGAAAATAAAAAAATGTAAATAAGAAGAACCCTGCTAAGTTGAAAACTGGATAGGGCATCTTAAGCAGCATTGGGGGCCCAAATAGGTAAAAAAACCCGAAAGGGCGACCTAGGAAAAAATGAGAGGCTAAATGTGTGGAAAAAGGTGAGATGTAAGCCGAAGAAACATGATGTGTGGCTAGGATGAAAACCCGAAAGAGCTCCTAGAAAAAATGAGAGAAAGAGAGAAAAAGAAAAATGAGATGCATTCATTCATTTGCCGACGTTGGAGTCATAAGGCTGCAGTGGCCATATGGATGGATGGGGTAGCTTAACATCTTGAGGACCTCTTGGGAGTGGGAGATTTAGCAGGGAAAATGAAGTAAGTTATGAAATTCTTGATCATTAATATACTTCATTTCTAGGATGATATATTGGTATAAAGTGGAGCTTGCGTTTGAAATTTATATACGATTTTAGCTTCACCTTGTACCATTGGATTTGGGATCGTCAATTCGAGATTTGGAAATGTTTAAGAGATATCAATGATTTGATAGGTTGATATGGTTTGGGTAGATTTAGAAATGGGGTTGTGGGAAACTTCTCATTTGACCTTAACATTGGGATATGTGATATTGAGAGTTTTGTGAGGTATTGACTTGGGGGAATAGTAGTTAGGATGTGGATACGTCACTTCCTTTGTACGCTTGAATCTTTTCTTACTCGAAGGCGAGTAAGGTTTAAGTGTGAGGAGGTTTAATATGTCCATTTTATGTGCATAATTTAGTACTTTTTGGGATCACTTTTGTGCTCTTTTATTATCAAGAGCTTGTGTTTTACCTTGAAATACTCTTAGGAGAGGTAAGAGCGACTTTACGTTCTTTTACCTCTTCTAAGTGGATTTTGCATGACAAAGGAAGAACATGAAGGCTTGAAGACCGGAGGCCATTGAAGATCACATTTCAAAGACTTTGAAGACTTGTTTCAAAGATTTGAAGACTTGAAGACCGGAGGCCGTTGAAGATAATCTTTTGAAAACTTTGAAGACTTTCTTCAAAGATTTGAAGACTTGAAAAATGAGAGGGATTATTGTGAAGATGAGTGCTTGCCATAAGAAGAATAAAAGAAGACAAGGTTGAGTTCTGGCACCCATCGCGACTCGCGACGTACGGGTGGCCAGAACCTAACCTTATCCTTTTTGCATTATAAATAGCATTCTCTTTCCTCTCATTCACAACTTCTTCTTCCTGCGTTTTTGGTATTATTCTAACCCTATTTTTTCACCATATTCATCTTTTATCTCTTTTGTATTATGTTTGGTTTGTTAGCATTAATTAGTATGAACTCTAGTAGCTAAATCTAGTTCTTGGAAGCAATTGATTAAAGCTTCCAAACTTATGTAGTAAGATTCTATATTTTCTCATTTATTAACATTTATTGGAGAGCATTTAGTATGTCATTAATGTTGTGCTTTGTCTCATTTATACCATGGGTTGTTTGAGCATATGAAATGTTTGTATGATTGAAGTGTTAGGGTGTTAGGAATGTTGCAAATTTCTTAGCTCATTTGACATGAAATCCAAAAGCATGGATTTAGAACTTCTTGTGTATAATTTGTGGTGATTCTTGCTAGATGAGTATGTTAATGTGGATTTTTCTCATATTTATCCCATAGATGCAAAGAAAGGTTGAGCCTTGAATGTGGTTTGTTCTAGGTTTAACCTAATAAATGCTTTGTTTGGTTAAATGATTAAGTCTTTGGTAGAAGGTTTGTTGTTATCAAACCTATGGTCCTTTGGGTGAAATTCCATTGATGAAATACCTCTATGGTGTTGTTTGCCTAGGGTGATCATCAATGAGGTTTGCAAATGGTCGTTGCTTGTCTTTGGAAACTACTATTAAGAAGGAATGAATGTTGATCTTCGAATGAGAAGTGATAGCATTCCCCATAGACAATAAATGTAATTGAATAAGTGAATGAATGAATGAGCTATAAGAAGTTTGGAAGTGGATGTCGATTGCCCCCAAGGCTCTGCTTTAATCATCTATTTAGTTGTTGCGTGATTAGCATAGGTCTCTTGCTTTTCTAATTATTGTCTTTCAATTTGATAATTTAGGACCAAAAATCAATCACCCCCCCCCATTTTACATGCTTTTTTTTATATATATCTATATGTGCTTACATCTAGTATGTTTTCTCCAACATATGTTTAAACACTTGAAAAGATTCCTCTTCTCGTGGACGACCTCGACTTGCCATTATCTACTTAATTGTAGATATGAAGTATTAGGGCTCAAAAATATAACTTTGAGAGGTATGGCAACGACCCGCTAACGAATTCAACATTAGAAATTACAGGGTAAAAACTGAATTCACCAGGGGAATTTTTTTATTTTGCGAAGATGAAAAAGGATACTGAATAGATCTATAGAATAATCGATACCAGCTGCTTCGCAAACATGATTAAAAAGACCAAAATAGAGACTTCTTTTGGATGTAGCTGACATAATCCTACTTTATAGTAACAAATAAAGTCTACCACATGTTTGGGCAGAGGAAAAGAAAGTCCAAATTTCAAGTAGTCTAAATAGCAAGAAAAATAACCAAGGGAAGGAGTGCGAACACCCTCAGAGGCCTCAGGTGCCCCAAGCTCATGCGAACACAAAAAAGGGAAAGTATATTTTAAATCCTCAAAATAGGAAGTTGTGAGGAGACTAGTAATAACGGAAGACCCGGCACAATGGTCGAAATCTTTATAAGAGTCAACATTATGCTCACGGACTTGGAGAAGACATCCTGAGGTTGTTAGAAGCAGACATTGGAAAATTCAAAATCCCTAAAATCAAGACGAACATCGGCGTCAATTAAAGGATAGAAACCAAGAAGAACAAAATTGGCCAGATTATAGAACAGAGTGATGGGAAGTGTAGCACAAATTTCTGAAATCATGTTAAAAAAGAACTTATGCTACAAGACGCACAGGTACACAGATTAAAAGCTAAAATCTTAAGGAAGAGCAGGAAAGAATGACACAAAAGAACTTACTGTTATAACGTGGAATTCTAGAGGAGATTGGGAGCAATATAAAAAAAGGAAGAAGATGAATAGGCATGGGTTTGTGTAAGAGTTTATATGCAAGAAGGAATGCTACAAGACAAATAAAAATAATAATTCACAATCATGACAAGCTGACATAAAGTGCATTACCTTTTTGGGTTCTCAAGGAGACGGGGGAGATAATACTCTGAATAAGGGTTACTTTCAAGTCACTAAATTTGAAGTAATTATAAGACACAGCAGTCGGTATAGCAACCGAGAAAATTGCGGAGCTAACAAACGAATATGAAGGAGTGAATCTCGGTCACAAGATTACAATGGATATATCTTATAGAGATAAGATACACCTAGCAGTTTCAAATTTAAAATGAAAGCATAATTCCAGGAAATCACAACATACAGCCAAGAAGCAATCAACACTCTGCAAAGAACGGTTCGAATTGCAACTCTGACGAACATATTACAATGCATTACATACAAAGCGAAGAAATAAGTTTGCTACGCGGCTTAGGAAACCGATCATTGCTTCATGTGGCATTAGCTTCATGGTTGGGGGGCTTATGGTGTATATGCAGTCCAACAAGCAAAGCTAGCAGCCGCTTGGCCCAGGCCAACAATGTTCAGCAGTAAAACTGAACCCGATTTAGCCCAAACTATTGAGAACGTGGGCTGATGAATAAGGAGCGAACGCAGACCGTGAAAGCCACGAACTTAAAAAGTGGGATCGTGATGCACCCCACAATCTCTGTCCCTAAAAACAAGTAAGCACGATCAGATCAGTCTATAAATACATCAAATGGAGAAGAAGTTTAGGTAAGTGCTACTATTAAGAGAAATCCTATTCTTTGGAGAGAGGACTGACTTGATCGTCGGAGGGATTCTCCTGGAGTCATTTCCTGGATTGTATTTGCAGGTGAAGGAACTTACAGAAGGTGAGCAGTGAAGAAGCTACCTGAACAAGCTACCACATCAGTTTCCAAGTTCAGAAAGGTGAGTGATTTCCCAAAAAAAATAAGCCACAAATGGACAGAAAGGGGAGGGAAAGGTGAGATGAGTTTGGAACCTCACCAGGTTCTGTTAAAGAGCCGAAAATCCTATTTCCAAGTTTGTAATAGCCAAACTTTTGAGTTTTAATGGTCCGACGAAGGGTTACATATTACCAAACTCGGAAATATTTAAAGGTGGTTCCTCCGCCTTTTTAAGGAGATTTTTAACTGCCTTTGTCAGTGTTGTTTAAAGGCAGTCATTCAAACCATCTTTGTTGAGGGGTGATCAAACGCGGGACCATTAAAGGCACTTCATAAGTTCCTTTAATGGTTCGATAGAACCGCTTTTAATGACCCCCTCCGAACCTTGTGTTTCAAGCTAGAAAAACTCTTTCATCCCGACATTCAATATTGGCACCCAACAAAAGGCACTCATTTTTTTATATTCGACCTTTTTATTTCACTTATTATAAAAGGACATTAAAATACTTGATTTTGGAAGCAAGTTGTTGGAAAAAGGAGTAATAAACCATAAATGGAAGGGGTAAACTAAGAAATCTATATTATTGGTCCCCTATAAATATGAAAATTGTGTAAGAGGGACATTAGAAAAAAAAATCACCCTAACAATGAAAGGGTGTCTATCTTAGTGAATCAGAGGGAGTATGTAACAATAGTGTCTAACACTGCAACTTTCTTCCCCTCTCACAAAACTCTACTTTTTTCTTCAGTCTTCTTTTCTTCATAGGGTACGCAACTTAGAGTCAAATTGAAAGGGTGAGACTTGCATACCCTTTTTCGAATCAGTTTGTGGTCAGGGTTCCGAAGTCAGGGAGAACATTTTTGTCCCCCTGATGGGTTCGTATCAATTTACTAACAACATCTAAAATATGGCATGTCCCTTTATGTACCTGGTTATAGATTCCAAATATAGATGATTATGGGATGGCTTAGTGTCAAGTAAACCCGAGAGGGGTGGCTATTATGGTAGGGTTTGAGAGGGAATGTAATGGGACAAAGGTTCTCCCTGGTGTTGACATATTCTGGCAGTGTATTAGCTTTGAAGGTTGAAGAAATATGGGGACAAATTTACATTGTATCTGTTTGTTGTTAGGATGGATTTGGTGACCCAATTCCCCAGTAAATTAGAGGCATGGAAGGAAAATATTTTCTATGCGGAGGAATGATCATTGTAACACCCAGTTTGGTAGGTGGAACTATCGTATGCCCGAAGATAAAACCACTGGTAGTAATGCCAAGCTGGACATGGGTATGGTGGATAGATTGGTTCATAGGGGACAATAGTGAGGAACTAATGTTCTAATTTGTACATGATGCGCTTTAGAATGGGTATTCATGTTGGGTTCTAGGGAGTCATGCTACCACCACATTTCATTTACTTCACGTTGTTGGGTTTATAAAAGCGCACCCCTAGCTATATCGGGAGGAGGTAAGAGATGACGAGGGGGTGGACCCACCAAGTGACAACTTATGGTAGTTCCCGGGGAATCAGGCTCTCCACAATGTGTGATCGAGCATTAGATTAGGATATACCTGGTTATGTATATATGAATCAAAGATCGAATTCAAATACTAAACATGTGAAACAACTGCCCCTAAGTTTCCCTATTATCTTATTTGCACTCTATCTTAGTTTTGCATGCTAGATTGTTTACTAGTTCTATACTTGTAGTTTGTAGTATCTCTCAAACAAAACCCCCATTGTGTAGCACACACTTGGTGACGCTCGTGTGTGTATTGCTATATGAAACTATCATAAAAACCCTTTTTTGGTAGTGGGTGACTCCAACTTGCCATTGTTTACACTCTAGTAGCCTGTAGTAATAGTGCGACAACAATAAATCTTATCTTTAATAGGTGCACTGGTTTTAACTACGCCAGAGCGCATGTCACTTGTCTTGGAGATTTCTTCCACCTCAACTGGACTTTTCTTGGGTCAGGTGAAGTATGTTAGTGATATTCTTAGTCGAGCAGGAATGATTGGTGTTGCTCTTGTTTCTACGGCATTTTTGCCATTGTCTTAGTTTCATAGCAGTTCCAGTGATCGGTTCACCAATCCTACTCTCTACCAGTCCTTGGTTAAGCTTTGCTGACTTGAAGTATCTCACTATCACTTGTCCGGATTTGACTTTTGCATTTATCAGACAATTTCTTCAGGATCCTCGTGATGATCATTTTACTTTTGTCACTCGATTTGTTTGCTACGTCAGTGGTACTCTTCACTTTGGATTGTATTTCACCACCACTGACTCCTTCGAGGTGTTAGTATATTCTGATGCTGACTGAGCTCATTGTCTTGAGATACTTGGTTCTACTTATGGGTATGTTGTCTTCCTTAGTGGTATCTTGTCTCATAGAGTGCAAAGAAGTAGCCTACTGTTTCTCGTTCCATCTTTGACTCCGCGTATCGTGCCCTGGAAAATGCAACTGTTGAGGTTGTTTGGCTATCTCATATGCTTCGTGATCTTTGTTTTTTGCTTTATGGGTCGTCTCTCTTGTTGTGTGACAACAAATGCCATTTTTCTCTCCCAGAACCCGATTCAACACAAGTGCGCAAAGCACATTGATATCGATTATAATTTTGTTCGAGAGTTGATTGTTAATGGAAAGTTGCAGGTCTACCATCACTGGCGGAGGCAACCCTGGGCAGCCCATTTGTTTTTAAAATTACTTTTTAAAATTTTTTAGTTACTTAAATTATAAGTTTTAATTAGTGCCCTACCATAATTTTAATTTTGATCCTATTGTAATTTTATTTCATCTTTATCGTATTTTTTCAAATTTTAAAATTCTTTCAAATTTCAACATTATATTTATTTAATATTAAATGTCACTACAAAAAAAAATTCCATCAGGACACATATTTTGTGACAGGTAAGAAAATGTCACAATATTTGCTCCACTAATAGGTGTCACTAAATATTTGTGAGATGTACATATGTCACTAAATTGAATCCATGTCACAAAATTTAATGACACTTCTAAATTCAATTGTATCTTAAAGTGTCACAAAAAATATAATGATATTTCAACGTGTCGCAATAATTTAGTGACACGGTGAATAGAGGCGCTTCACAAGGCGTCACTAACAATACAAAAAAACATATTGTGATGCCTTGTGATGTGCCCCTATTCAGCGTGTCACTAAAATATTGTGATGCATTGAAGTATCATTATATTTTTTATGACGTTTTAAGATGCAGTTCAAATTATAAGTATCATTAAATTTCGTGCATGGATTCAGTTTAGTGACATGTCAACACCTCACAAATATTTAGTGACACCTGAAAGTGGAGCAAATATTGTGACATTTTCTTACCTACTTTAAAATATGTCACTATTGAAATGTTTTTTTACAGTGTGTGCCCCAACAAATAAAAATTCCCGACTCCGCCCCTATCTACCATGATCCCACATCCCTCCAGATCACAGATATTTTCACTAAGAGTCTTGTCTCTTAGGATCCAAATTATGCATTTTGGTTCATCCAACGTTACGCTTGAGGTGGAGGTGTGTTAGAATAATAAATATGTATAGTAGGTTTCATAATTAAGTTATTATCTACTGTATTTGCTATTGTAACCATGCTCTACTCAACATGTAATAATGCAGCACTAATTCATCAGGGTTTATATATCTATTCTATATACAAAGTAAAAGAATGTGTTGCCATAATCCATGGTTATGCATTCATAAAATTTTTGGGAAATTAATTTTTTTGTATTTTTGATAAGCATACACTTTAGTACTCCATCCGTCCTAGATCAATTTCATAGAATCTCTATATACAAAGTAAAATTTGACCTGTAATCCTGATCAGTTTGTCAATGGAAAAAAGATCATTCAAAAAAAAAAAATTATACTTTCACTCGGTATACATGTGAATACACAATATAACATGAAACACATATTAATGTTTTAGTCAAAATAATCTGACCATTCTGCACAATACATAACTCATACAGGTGTAAGAAGCTAGGGAGATAGCCTAACATTGAGCCTCCTGAGCCAAATTGAGTGAAAAACCATATGCAACAAATCAAAGGGCTGGGCAGGGCGATGAAGAACAAAATGCTTCTGCACCAACATCACATTCTTCTGCTTTTTCAAGTAATCATCCATGGAGATCCCCTTCAAGATGGACTTTAGCTGAGGAATTCTAGCAACAGGGACGTGCACTGAGAACTGCGTCCAATCAAGAACGTCACTGAATGGCAAAACATAGGCATCCGAGATGATCACAGGCACACATCCCGTAGAGATGGATTCCACCACTCTAGGGCTCGCAACCTCGTACCCGCTAGCGCACAGGCAGAATTTCGATCTCCCCATCTCGCCATAGTAGTTCACATTTTCAGGGAGGTATTCGTGGACTTGGATTTCGCGGTCTTTGTTCTTCCAGCAGCGGAGAAGTTTCTGTCTTACAAAGCCGTGCGCCCCGCCCGCGAAGAAAGCCAATACCTGTCGATGATGGGGAGGCAGGCCGAGGAGTGGCTGCCCTAGGTGTGGTTCCTCCAGGATCTTGATCTCCGGCAACGACACGTCTCGCGTCGGGTTAAACCCTTGGGAGATATTGGCATTGCATAAAGCCCTGATGAGGTTGTTGAACAGATTGGGGTTGTCGGGCATTGGTAGTACATACGGCGCCCAGTCGTGGCAGCCGACGAAGAAGTGATCGGCCCCGCTGCTTGTGTTCCAGAAGTGGTACTTGTGAGAAAGGACCTGGATGTAGTCATTGACAACGTTGTGGAATTGTGCGAGGCCGTAATCGTTGGAGGCGGCGTAAGTGTAATGGCGGATGTTGGCCATGCCGATGGGGAGGAAGAAAGCTGCTGCTTGGTCCGGGGAATGTGCTAGGAAGGAGCCGCTGCTGTTTTCGAGTTCGTGTATGATCTCTGCTTCGATGGAGTATATGCTGTTTACTCTTGCTGTGTGGAAAAGAGGCGGCTCTCCTTCCTTGTATACCCACACCTTGAACCTCCTTTCCATTTCTTTGTAACTCCTGCCAACCCAAATATTCAACACATATTATTAACCTAATTAGTATGAGTAGGGTGGCAAAAAGGATAGAGCGGGTTGTTTATATAAAATCCGGTCAGATATAAAATGATATTAGGTGACATATTAAATGAGTAAATACTGATCGGACGAGTTTGGTGTGCGTGTACTGCAAGTTTATTTATGCAGCCAATATATAAATGAGTGAAACTCGTAAATTTAACCATATTGATTGATATATAAATTCACATGATACAATGGTTTGAAACATGCTGATTTACCTACTTTTAATCCGTGAATTGAGTATTTTTTACTGCGAGTTTCAACTCAACCCATTTGTGATCCAATCCAAATGGGTCATGTCCATATTTTTTAATTACTCATATTACTCACACATATTTGATTCGTCCGTCCATTTACCGACCCGAATTGTGGCATATCATCAGTTTACAATAATTTAAGTACTGTGAACCGAGGAGTTAAAAGGTATGGGGAAAGTTGCTCAACTGGAAAAACGCATTGGAATTCCGATAAGCGGGTCCGGTTGGAATTTTCCATGTTTCATTCTTCTCTGATACGTGATGCCGGCGACTTCGAGTCCTTGCCGCCTTATAGATGGTGGAACGAGCCCTCGCGAGGCTGTCTTCTATTCTCGCAATGCTGCTGTTCTTCTCCTATATACCAAATTTTGATGAGAGATCAATTTGCAGATCCCATATCGACCATACTGTATAATATGGAAGATTGATTTTAAAACATAAGCGGTTAATACCCGATTCTTGTGACTTGGAATGCCGGAAAATATGGCGGTGGAAGATGAATGTTTTTGAGTGACGGTGCTCCCGTGACTGTGGTAAACAGCGTAAACAAGGAGAAAAAGAGCAAGCAAACACAACAATGTGGTGCGGCCAAAATCCGCCATGGCCGTACTCTTCACCAGAATATCGTCATTCTAGTGCAGGGCAAATCTAATGGATGTGATGTGTGTTGGAAATTTTGATTTTAACCATATATGAGGAGCGAGTGATTAAAAATTTGAGAATTCTATTTCCTATTTAATACTATTTAAATTGTCATTCCTCAATTAAAGATTTCTCATGTTATAATTAAGAGATACTCTGTCCCCCGTTATTGACATGTTTACTTTTTAAAATTCAAACTGAGTAAAACTTGAGCCTAAAGATAAATTAATATATTTATTATAAAAAGTATTAGGCAAAGTCTTGGGAAAGACGGTCTTTTCATAGGCTTATGGAAAGACGGGTATAATTAGAATAATAAAAAGTGAAAGGTCTTAGTTGCAATATTAAACTTTTATTATGCAACATGTAGTAGTTATAAAATTTATAACCCGGTTCATGCAACCTAAAAATTTTATCTTCATTTTTTCTAATTTACATTTTAAACATTGGTCTTTCCATAACTTATGGAAAGACCATCTTTCAAGAGACGGACTCAAAGTATTATGTGGGATTTTATCAGATTCATCTTAAAATCTATTTTCTAAGAGTCCTTCTCTTGAAAGACGGTTTTTCCATAAGTTATGGAAAGACCAAGGTTTAAAGTGTAAATTAGAAGAAATGAATATAAATTTTTGGGTTGCATGAACCGGGATATAAATTTTATAACTACTACATGTTGCATACTAAAATTTTAATATTGTAACTAAGATATTTTACATTTTATTATTCTAATTAAACCTTGTCTTTTCATAAGCCTATGGAAAGACCGTCTTTCCTAAGACTTTGCCATTTTCTAAATATCTATTTTATGCCAAACAATTGTTAAACGTAGCTAGAGATATTGATGGTCAAACATGATCATTGAATACCGTGAAAAAATAAATATGTCATTAGTGACGGGATGGAGGGAGTATGCTTAATTAATTAAATAAATATATAGTTTCCAACATGGCAAAGTCTTGGGAAGGCTGATATTTCCATAGACTTATGAAAAGACGCAGTTTAATAGAAATAGAAAAGGTTTTAGTAGCAATATTAAAATTTTATTATACAAAACGTGCAGTAGTTATAAAGTTTATGATCCGATTAGTGTAACCAAAAATTTTATCTTCATTTCTTCTAATTTGTTGTTTAAACCTTGGTTTTTTCATGACTATGGAAATATTGTCTTTCAAGAGACTAACCCTTCCATCAATTAAAAATATTAATAAATGAGAAAGTCTCCATTAGACCAATTAACGGTTAGACCAATTATGAAAAACATTGTTTTAATAACTTTTAGAATTGAATTACAATTATTCATACATTATGATACATTTTTTAAAAATTTTTGAAAGTTATATATATTTATCAAATCATCTCATTAATTGTATCAATTATAAAATAATTTCATCCGATCGTTAATGAGTTTAAAGTAAACTTTGTGTTGATAAATATTTCTTACCATGATTTTTTTTTGACCAGAAATCAACAGATCTATTACTTCAAGAGTGAGCCTGAACTAGGACAATTTTGTATAAAAACAAATCAGCAAGCTAACAGAGAATCTAAACCAAACTTCCAATCTCTAAACATTCCACACGATGAAAGCTGAACCGCCGAACCCGTACAGAGTCCTTCCTTGCCTCTTGAGCGCATACACCACATCCATGGCAGTAACAGTCTTGCGGCGAGCATGCTCGGTGTAGGTCACAGCGTCGCGGATGACGTTCTCCAGAAAGATCTTGAGCACGCCGCGAGTCTCCTCGTAGATGAGGCCGGAGATACGCTTCATGCTGCCACGGCGAGCAAGACGGCGGATCGCCGGCTTCGTGATGCCTTGGATGTTGTCGCGGAGGACCATCCTGTGACGCTTGGCGCAGCCCTTTCCGAGTCCCTTGCCTCCCTTTCCACGGCCAGACATCGTCGGAGATGATCGGAAATCTAAGGTTTTCTGATAATTGAGGATTTTGATTTGAGTTCTTACCATGATTTTAAGATGAATCAGAGATTATGATAGCACATTTATTTCCGTATTCATAATATTAAATGCATTATAAATTGAGAGGTCAAAACCGGTAAAAAAACATACATACGAACAATATGAAATGTGTAACTTGTAAATGAAATATAGGTATAATATTTGTGAGGTGTAATGTAATGAAAGTATTATAAATTATAAATGTGAATAATATGAATTTGGAAATGAGAGAGAAAATTGAAGTGGAATGTGTGATCATTCTTTTTATTTTAGTCCATCTTTCTGCACAAATAGGAACACTGTTTATAGTACTCATGTGAGGATTACATTCATGAAACTACCTTCACTAATGAAACCTTCATTAAACTACAATTCATGTAACATTATCAAGACTTTGTTTTTGAAGGGAGTTTCATAAGCTATCTTGCCTCACTTAATGGACATTCACACATTGATGCTTCATTACACCCCCCCCCCCCCCCCCCTTGAATGTTCATTCCTGGAATAATGCCTCGTCAAAACCTTACTCGGAAAATCCAGTTTGGAAAAAACCTAGTGAAGGAAATAGAGTACATCTTCCATTGGAGAATACTATCTCATTAAAAAACTTACCTAGAAAACCCAGTGACAAAAACCATGGCTAAGGGAAAACGAGTACAGTGTATAACTCCCCATCTTGAGCACATTATTTAATATTTCTCAATTGCTGCATTCCAATCTTGTGCACTAGCTATTCAAATGTTGACGTAGGTAGTGATTTGGTGAAGAGATCAGCCACATTGTCACTAGAGCGAATTTCCTGAATACAAATTTCACCATTCTTTTATAGGTCGTGAGTGAAGAAAAACTTTGGTGAAATGTGCTTCGTTCTATATTCTTTGATGAATCATCCATTCAGTTGAACAATACAAGCGACATTGTCTTCAAATAAAGTGGCGAGATCTGTCTTGTCTAGTTTCAAACCACAAGTTCCTTGAATATGGTGAATTAAATATCTTAACTAAACACATTCCAGACTGGTTTTGTGAATTGCCAATATTTTAGCATTATTGGAAGAAGTGGCAACTATTGTTTGCTTCATGGAACGCAAAGAGATAGTTGTGCTTGCACGTGTAAATATATAACATGTTTCCGATCGAGCTTGGCGGGGATCAGATTAGTATT
Source organism: Rubia yunnanensis (assembly GCA_037428765.1). Lineage (NCBI taxonomy): Eukaryota > Viridiplantae > Streptophyta > Magnoliopsida > Gentianales > Rubiaceae > Rubia > Rubia yunnanensis. The sequence goes on from CM075068.1 coordinate 70,434,794, forward strand.
CAGCATCTGCACAACCTACGAGATCACTATTGAGTGACTTAGGATAATAATGTCCCAAGTCTACCGTACCCTGAAGGTATCTAAATATTTGTTTAATACCATTCCAATGCATTCTTGTTGGAGAAGAACTATATCTCGCTAATAAATTCACTGCAAAAGCTATATCAAGGCGAGTATGACTTGCCAATACATCAAAGCACCAATATTGCTGAGATATGGCATTTATGGACCAAGGTAATTCTTCATCCTTTTCACGAGGTCAAAATGGATCCTTTTTCACATCGAGTGATCTCACAACCATCAGAGTGCTCAATGGGTGTGCTTTATCCATATAAAATCGCATTAGTACTTTAGCAGTGAAATGAGAATGGTGCAGAAAAATTCCTTTTTAAAAATGTTCAATCTGCAGTCCAAGACAAAACTTTGTCTTCCCAAGATCCTTCATTTCAAATTCTCTTTTCAAATGTTCAGCAACCTTTTTGATCTCTTCAAGAGTTCCAATCATATATAGGTCATCAACATAGACTGCGATAATGACAAATTCTAACCTCGAACATTTTATGAATACACAAGGGCAGATCGGGTCATTTTGATAACCTTGTTTCATTAGATATTCACCAAAGCAATTATACCACATGCGCCTGGCTTGTTTCAACCCATATAAAGATCGACCCAACTTGATCGAATAATGTTCTCAAGAACAAGAATTACATTCTTTTGGAAATTGCAATCCTTTTAGATTTTTCATGTAAATATCATTATCAAGTGAGACATGCAAATAGGTATTCACTATATCTATTAAAGCATTTCAAAAGATTCATTTGCTTCCGGATTAAGCAAATAAGCAAAAGTAGTTGCATCCACCACGGAAGAATACGTTTCCTCATAATAAATACCCGGTCTCTGGGAAAAACCTTGTGCCACAAGCCTTGCCATATAACGCACAATTTCATGATTCTATTTTTCTTACGCACAAAGACCCATTTATAACCCATGGGCCGCACATCTTCAGGTGTGCGTGATATTTTCCAAAGACTTTCCGTTTCCCCAAGGTATCCAATTCTAGTTGGATTGCATCTTTCCATTTTGGCCAATCATTTCCACGCATGAATTCCTCATAAATTATGGCACATGCTACAGTGTAAATAAATTTATCGCCGACGTTGATTTTGCATCATTTCCATTTATACCCGACATGACATAGTTAATTGAGAGCTCTTCATTATCAATATTATGGGGTACCCAAACTTCTTCAGGAAGTTCTTTTTCAGTCATCACTACTGAAAATTGGGGGCATAGGCACCGATACACATGTACCGGTGCTGATAAACCGGTGCTATAAATCACCTATTGCACCAGTATAAATGTTTGTGTATTAAAAACCCGTGCCAAGAGGTAATAGAACCGGTAAAAAACATAACGGTGCTCAAGTCCGATGCTTGTCAGTAGAATGTAGATAAATGTGGCCAATTTTGAGCATCAATATAACTTGTACCGGTGATGATAAGTGGTGCTCTAAAAAATTTATGCGGGAATTCGTATCAATAGCACTGCCAATTGTTCTTGTACCAGTGCATTTTAGGATGAAATGGTGGGAAAACATGTAGCACCGGTATACAATCAACACTGGTTTGTTTTTCCAGTTGCTGAAACCTGTAAAATGAGAGAATTATTTGACCATCGGTAATATGTACCGGTGTGTTTGAGTGAAGATATGAAAAAATGCGGGAAACATGAAAATTCTGAGCACTGGATCGGTGCTTAAACCGACAATATATGCTTAGACCGGTGCTATTGGTGCATTAAATGCTCACCTACCCCCAATTTTATCGGGTAAAAAAAGAAAGGAGGAGGATTTTGGACGTCATTAATGGAAATTTGGGGCTGGAGAAGGCATTGAATGCTCATCAATGAATTCCCTTTAAGGTATTTTATTTTTTTTTTAAAAATTATCATTAAAGTGGAATATGTGTGGAATGATATGTTTCTATAAATACACTACTGCAGAACAGGGGTATTTGTACCGGTAATTAAGGGCAATAGCACCAATATGTTGGCACCCCAAAATACCGGTGTGTATGTACATGGGTATGAAAATGCAACACATTTGCACTTGTAAAATGAACCGGTGTAGAAAATTGTTTGCACCAGTATTTTAAAATGGTGTATAAATTTTGAAAAGTTGGGGAGCACAGATTATCTGCACCGGTAAGATTTGGAACACCGGTGTAGACCTTTTGCACCGGTATATAACATATGAACCGGTGTAACACTGTAATTTTTACACCAGTATTAAATATAACACCAGTATTTCTTTTGTTATAAGAATATTGTTTTTTTGCACCTTAATAGTTTTGCACCTGTATGTTTTTACACCGGTATTATTTTATGCATCGTTATATTATAAATAATTTAAAATAAATTATTAAAAATGTAATTGATTATTACATCGGTATATTCATTTTCTACCGGTGTATGATTTAGATAAAATTTACAATGCCCAATTTGTTTTCCGATGGTCCCTCCCGGATCATTTCCGGGGCAACGACAATAGAGATACTTGTGAACTATTATAAATTGAAAACCTTTGATTCGGTAAGAAATTTGAAACAACCTATTACAAAAATATTGCTCGCAAAACACGCAGACATTATTCAAACTATGAAATAGAAGAACTATCTTAAGCATGGATTGAAACAAAGTAAAAAATCACACAAGTTTACTATAACCAAACACCAACCATAGAAAATCAACCATCAACCTATTATGTCGTTCTTATCATCCAGAAGTTGCAACGTAGTGTTCGCCTGCTAGTGGTAGTCTTCCAGCCAGGCCCCATACCATCTCTCTACTACACCTTGATTTTCTTACACATGGTACGACCCTTTGCCCTCTGGGAAGATCTGTTAATTTTATACTTACACTGTTAGTCAATAATGTTGCATTTACAAGAAATTAATAATATCAAATTTTCAGATGCAAGGTTTACCTCCAAGATATTGTTTGTCTCCGGGTGATTAACAAACTCTTCCATGAAGAGCATGAGGGAGTACCCGCATTGCCACGAACCATTCTGGGTTCAGTATTGCACAAGAAAGGTAAATGTAATTACTAACCCTAAACATAATAAATTGAGGGATGAAATGACAGAATGACTTACCATGATGTTGTTGATTTTCCAAGTGTAGTCAGGTTCTGGCTCCATCTTTTTCTTCTCCATTTGGTATGCGCATGCAAGCCTGTGAAGAAAGTAAATTAAAATGGTTACTTCTTCCCGTATATTACCAAACTAGGACTTATGATTTGATTGATTGAAATACCTATAAATGACCCTGATTTTGATCAAGTTTGTTGGTTTGATACCCCCTGCCAATGTGTCCAGGGTGAAAACCTCCTCCGTTCTGGGACGGATAATGATGAGGTACCAATTACCGCTGCCAGAAAATTCTATTAACAAATTGTATATATGGAAGTGATTTGAAATGTAAATGTAATTTCCAAGAAGAAATACTTACATTCTTATGTAGGGGACGGTGTATAACTCAGCATCCATTACCTTCATTGTTTCCCATATAAGTTTGAAACGGAGTTTGACCTCCTGCTCGAAGTTGTTCAAGTTGCTATAGTTGGATGGGCTGAATTGGATGCGGCCTGAATTAGTTTCTCGTATTTTCTCCCACAAGTGTCTGTAACGTTAATGATGCAAAAAATTAAATCCTAATCGATTTAAAAAACATTAAGGTTGTAAGTTTCGAAACTCACCCCATCCGCACATCGACCTGCGCATTGTCAATCCAGGTCATCGAAAACTTGTTCCCCAGTTTCTTTCCGAACTCGACCTAAACTTCTATTCCAACACCACAGGTGTACTGGTGTGCAAATGTCGATGGTCGGAACCCAGGGAAGAACATGCAGTCCTTCTTCTTTATCATTTTGAGGATAGCGGCATTTGCTTTCTTTATGAATTGCACCATGATGAGCCAATCTGTCAGGTCTCATTTTTTGACAATCCGTGAATGTAAAATGACACGAAATGATCACTTGAGTATGTAGTATTGAACTATCATTGTCAATGAATAATAAAGGTGCTTGTTTTAGAGTTTTACCTGTTTTGGCAGCCTATTTAATCTTGGTCTTGTAGATGGCCGAAAATTAGTCGTTGACTGGGATTTTTCCTCGCCAGTATCTGGTTACAAGGTTTAATGAATACAGATATGCAAAAGTACTTTGACGAATTGAAAAATAATGTGTTACAAGAATGTACATCATCATCGGTGGTAAGAGTCATAACCTCCTCGTCGGCGTCGTCTGTATCACCTCCGGTATTGACATCATTGGTATCACTTGGTTGCTCATCTACCTTGCCTATTAAAGACATAGGCCAATCCACGATGGTATTGAGGGCCTCTCCAACATTATCAAAGTGGTGGTCCATCGAGGGAAATTCCGCCATAGGATGGAGAACTGACTTGCATACTCTCACATGAGTTAGACTTCCTTGTTGGGCATCCCGGCGACGAGATACCTATCGCAACCCATGGGCAGCCATTTTCTTCTTCTCAACAATGTCTTTAATAAAAAGAGTCACGCATTCTCCATCATGTTCGTATAATAGTTTAGTGAATAGATAATAGGGATTTGGAGATATTTCAGATGTGTAATTCAATGTATAGCACATGCATAAATTCATTGAGGTATACCTCTTCATCTCCTTCTCCGTCATTGGGCTCTTCATCGGTCTTTGTAGCAGCTGTAGCAATGTCATCCATTGCCTTCTCTATAAACTTCTTAGGATCTTCAAGGCTTGGAGGAATCTGAACACCGCTTTCAGATTCTAAGCACTTTACCAATTGCTTGAGGTATAATACCATGGCTTTCACGATAAGTTGATCGTTACATGGTTTCCTCTGGGATGTCTGCTTGATTAAGGAACTACTACTGCACTTGCTGCATGAAAGATGAAGAACAACCACCGCTGTGGGTAAACCCGTTTGAGTTCCCCCGTACCTGCCCGAGTGATCCTTCTTCTTTGTCACTTTTATGAGGATGTCTTCACCCGGACGCAGTTCCAATGCTCCTTTTTCCTTAAGCTCATTCAATTTCAACTGAGAAACACATAGGAACACAATTGTTTATATGAATAATGTGAAATACATTTAAAAATTAATAAATGGTCAATTTTGGCGTAACTTATAACGTCCGGTGTAATCTTCTCAATCTCTTTCGATGTGTAACCCTTTCTTATCTTTATTTTCTTCAAGGTAGACAAGAGATCTGTCAGGTGTGAAATCCTTTGGACTTAGCTATTGCTCAATTTCCTCGTCAGTCAATCCCTTTACTGTCAACCTAATTCTCTCCTTCTCGTTCAACTCCTTAGTTAATTTGTCACGGATGTATCGATTACCCCTTCTGCTCGTGTGGTGTGTGTAATCCCTGCCCTTGTTAAATTTAATATTTGTCTCCCCGAGCCTCTGATATCATTGTTATAAATAAAAATTTAGTTGAATAGAATTTGTGGGCAACATAATTCTTAACAGGTATTAAATTTTTCATCATACCTGAAAATCAGGATGCCGATGCCTCTTTTCAAACAAGTGCCATTCATCTTCATCCATTCACTTGTACTTCTCCCATGCTGGTATTCCTGTTTTATTGATATCTTTGTCCACGTCGTGAATAAACATGATTTCCACCTTTGTCTTCCAATTCCTATGTTGGTTTTTTACCTTCTATGTAACCTCCTTCCTTAGTATTTCTAGTTGCTCATCTGTCACTAGTGTTTCAATTGTGAAGCTCTCCTAGAATGAATCATATGAAAAGGCATGTCATTAATCTTGTCTTCACTAAGATTTTATCATAAATAAAATTTTTAAATGACAATTGCCGAGAGTCTTACCAGAACATCCTTTCATGACTATTCCTTAACATCTTTAGGGACATCGCTCTAGTGTTTGCATGCACCAAATCTGATGCTACACTAGAAAGTGTAATTTCCACAAGTGTGTCATGCTGACCAATTTTTAATGCATACTGCTTGATTCTCACAGAACTCAAACGCAACAGGAGTTGGAGTGTTATGCTTTGCCAACATCATAGGATGGCACATGCTAGTTTCTCGTCTCCTCAGATAACTTTTTAGCTCAAACTTGTCCCATCCTTCTCCATTTTTGCCTCCAGCCTTTGTCAAGTTGTCATCCGCTTTATCAACAATTGGCCTTCCTTTGATGGTGCTCTTTCTCTTTCCCTTGCGAACTGGTGTTTTGGCCAACTGTTTACCGCCATCTCCTCCTTCAACATACCCTATAGTCACATGACCATGTTCCATGATTTCTTCCCTCTCTTAACTAGTCGGGGCATTTGTTTGCATTGCTTCTTCCTCTAATTGTATCTTCAATGAGATCCTTTTTGGAGGAGGTTCTTGGTCCGCCACATCAACCTCCCCATCGACCACATTCTTCACCTCCTCCTCCTTCTTCGTAACTGGTCACTTCCTCTTTGTGTTTAATTTTCCCTTCTTCGGCGGCATCTAAAACAATAGAATAGAAAATTATCAATCCAAACAATAATGGCACTTAAACATAGAACCTGGCGTAGACCTTGAAAAACAAATTCATAAAACTTTTGAGCAAAACATGGCATAGAAATTGAACAATACCTACATAAAACTACATTATGTATAGCATAAAAGTTCATATAACATGGCATAGAACTTGAGAGAACAAGTCATGGAACTTGATATAAAATGAAATGGATCCTTATAGAAGATGATCGAAAACCATACCAATCTCTTTGGGTTAAAAAATAGGCCTACAACCAAGCAATTATCACTCCCCCCTAACATGATTATCAACATTATCACCAACGAAAAAACTCTAGTACTACATCATCCTTCCACAAAAAAATCAAAACTTTTTAACACCACATTTTTATAACCATACCATTCAAGTTACCCTTTCAACTTTTTTTTTCAATTTACATATTTTTGTCCATAGAGGCATTTAGTCAAACATGCATTGTGCGTGAGGGTTGGAATGGTTTTTGGAAGAGAATTTGACATGGTACCCATGCTTACATAAACACCAACAGTTACCTTCACCAATGAAACATTTGTGTTGCTTCTCCTTTTGCTTGAACTCGCCAAGAACGGAATGGGATGAACCTATGCAAGTAATTTATTCTCTAGTGTTGTTTCTCTTGTGTTGTTCAAGGGTTGATGAAGGGTTGCTTCTGCTGTGTTGCTTCTCTTGTGTTGCTCGAGGGTTACTCAACCTTTTATAGGAAAGATGATGAGAGTTACAATGATTGATGATGAGTTATGATGGTTCAAATTAGTGTGAATTAAATGGTTGAAGGGGTGGAGGCAGTTTTTAAAGAGAATTTGAAGGTGTTTGATGAGAAGAGGAGGAGTTGTGAGAGTTATGTCTGTTTGAAATGGCTGAAGAACATATGAAGCCTTTTTTTACACCGGTAACATGTAGAGTACCAGTGTAATTTTTGTAAAAACCGGTTTGGAAAATGGCTAACTGTTCAGCACTGGTAGGGTTACCGGTGTAGAAATAGAAAAAAAACAGCTACATGCAGCTGCTGTAAATGATATTTTCACTTACCTGAGAGCAACAATTGAATATTTTGACTAACTGCTGTACACCGGTATAATTACCGGTGTAGAAAATGTTGATACCCGGTGTAAAATCACACTAAAAGCAGGTGCGTGCTGTTGCTTTAAATAATTTACGGAAAAACAGGATGAACCCGAGAGGAACTTTAGAAAATTTAGACTAAGTATTCAGCACCGGTACATGTACCGGTGCAAAAACAACATGTACCAGTATAAAAAATTTTGCGCCCTCGAAAAAATTGAAGAAATTGAAAATTTTTCAATGTGCGCCAAAAAACAGATAACATACACTGGTAGTTGCTTTTATATTACCAGTGTAAAAATTAGTTTTGTAAATAATTCAAATTCTCTCTTATTTCTTTTACCTCCCGTGCATTTTTCCAACAACTATATTTATTCAAATTGATGCTTAACTATTGTAAATAGACATTGTACTAGTTGTTCCATGTAAATATTGACCACACATGGGCCCCGTATGTTGCTGTTACTAAGCATTGTTTAATTTTATGAAATTTTCATTTTGACCCCAAACATTCTGTTTCACCTCGTCAAGCACTTTTCTATCGGCCCAAATATGATTTTAAGAGTCTCCATATTGAATAAGTAATGTTTCCGTACCTTAATGGTATGAAGGAACCCACAAAATTGATTATATGCATTATTGCAGTTAGGTCCCCCAAATTGTAACATGCGATTACGACATGTTAGAACACTACAAAATTTACCAAATTTAATATTCTAGGCTTAAATCATAATTGCAACATATTTGTGTCCGGGTGGTGATTTTTCCTAAAGTGCTAGTAGGTGTTGTAGAGTAAAGGGCAAGGGTTTACTTCATAGTTTCTATATGTAATCTGAACATCTTCCAAACTAAGTACAAAGTCTGCCCACGTTCATTTCCCCATGTGTGGAATATGGAAATACACAATGGTTGTTTTGTGGACCATCCGATTTGATAGGATTTCAATTTTGATTTACGAGTAAACTTTTTTACCTTTTGCAATTTAGTCCCTCTAAGAATCTTGGAAGGGTCGAAATATAAAACTGGCTCCACATACATGCAATTCAATACATTACAATCATGTTCATGCATTTTTAGACCCTACGGGTGGACGAAAGGCCCTGTAAAAACCAATTGTGAATGTTTGCACTATATTTCCCAAAATTATGCTATTGCCCACAAATTTACTTGGGAAACCTCCATAGCTCCTAATACTATTTTTTTAAATTCTAACCATTCTTGGAATATAATGCACCAAATTTGGTGGTCCTGATGTAACCACTTAGGCAACTACTTCGGCCTATCTTTTTTGTCTTCAAATTTGTCCAGCGAAATTTCAAATCTCGTAGTATTTGAAGTTTTTAATTCGACCCATCATCGTGCATGTTTATCAAAAGTACAAATATCAATCGGTCTAAGTGCAACACTATCAATATTTAGTACAAAATCTACTCTTTCAAACTGCTACTACAAGTTTTCTACAAATAATAACGAGAAAATGGTTCAACCCCGTCACCAGATCCTGTTGCATCACCATCATGGGTACTTGTGCCAACATCCATGTCCTCGACATCGCCTTCACAAAAGGTAGGGAAATTGTTTACTGCATCCACAGCGTTAGGAAATTCGTACATCATAACCTTGGTCATATGTTTGTACCAGGATCTTTGATATTTTGATTCTTCAAGCAAGTTTGCTACACCAACCTCCAAGGCAGTAACTTTGGATTCAATAGAAGCGACAGGTGTGTCAGATGTCTGTCTGTAGAAAGAGTCCACACAAATCTTACCCATTGGTTGGCCATAAACATCATGTGCATGGGCGCTAACTCCGCTCTTAAACAAAGCACATAGATGATACTGCAATGGGCATAAGATCCCATCTGATCTCGTTCCCTCTGCAACATAGGACAAATTTAACGACCAACATTCCATCGAAGATCCTTCTTTATTGCATACAAGAAGGTGGCAAAGTTTGTTGACTTCTGTGTTCACAGTTACTGGATGGATTCTAGATGCCACGAAGTGGTACCACTCATTCATTTCCGGAGTTAGAGCATTCTTAGGTATTTTGCTCCAACCTGGTTTGACCAACTTATCTATATCCGTACCTACCCTAGTTACTATGCCAACGATCTCTTTCTCAATTGGTTGTTGTAGAATATAGCCACCATCACCTAGAAAATGGAGTGCGAGAAACTCGTCCTCATCGTTTGGAACATTGGGCAACCCAAACAATGCATTGATAGATTCTGGTGGGACAGACAAAGATTTACCTCTACAATACATGTGATCATAGCTCGGCACGCACTTCAAGTTTGCATAAAACTCACTTATAATGGTCAGGTTGAATGGTTGTGGAGTCTCGCAGAACTTTTACCACCCAAGCTTCTGGATAGTTTGTTCGAATGGGGGAGATGCTTCAATTCCTCTCTCTATGTGATGACGATGTCCTTTGTATGATTCATGGACCAACCTAACCTCCTTAGACACGAAGGCATTTCCTAAAAAACACATTGAAGCATTTTATCAAACACCTACATGAAAGTCAAGCTATTCATGATATCACATTCTCAATGATTCTATTTCATTTGCAATTGTTAATTAATCATACTGATAAGGTATTGAAGTGGTTTACCTTATTATATGGCCACATTCCTAGGATTTCAACAAAGATGGGTAGTGATGGAGACAGTATTGAGTGAGAGATATAAATTTGCTACTGTGAAAATGGGGATCTGAGAGGGTTTTAATTAATTGGCCATTTTTTATATACTAGTATTCTACATATACCGGTGTAAAAAGCGGCCTAAAGCAGCAACTTTAGGCTATTTTAAATATAAAAATATTTCTACCTAATCTGACACGAGAGTAAAAATCAAAAAAAATTTCTAAGTACCCAGCACCGGTATATTTACCGGTGCAAATTCAACAAAAAGCAGCTGCTTTAGGCTGCTTTAAATGCCAAAAAAAATTCCATGTTCACACCAGATACGAAATATCAAAAATATTTTCTAAGTATCCAGCACCGATACTTCTACCGATGCAAATTTTATAAGAAGTAGTTGTTTTAGGTATTGTACACCGGTAGAAGTATAAATTTTTTATAAAATGTTTTAGGTAACATTGTAACATTGTCAGACCCGAGAGCAACTGCTTTAAATTATTTTAGGTAACATTGTAACATTGTCAGACCCAAGAGCAAAAAAAATTATTTTATAAGTATTGTACACCGGTAAGAGTACCGGTGCGTAAGTACAAAACAGAGTACCTCCCTTTTTTTTCTAAACCCGTAATTTATACTTTACCAGTGTAAATATACTTTATCAAGTAAAACTTTTACATAAAATTATAGCACATTTTTACCGATTCAATTCATAAACACTCCATTGAAATTACGGATCATACCAACCAATTCATAAAAGAGTGTTAATTAAATAATTACACGCTTATTTGCTTAATAATCAGACGATTCTTCACAAAACATGGTCAGAAAAACAACGGCCAGGAACGACCTATCTATCGCTTCTTCTTCAAGACATTGTCCCCACCTACTATTTCACCTCTCTCACCAACCCATAACCCATCACCATGAGAACGCTTTCTAACAACGGGTCCCCCAATATCTTCCAAACTAGGAAATACTGATGGAAAGTCAAGACTATTAGTCATGGCGGGCTGATCAATCTTCTCATTTAAGTAAAAATTCTTCCCATGCAACACCACATGATACTTCTCATTTAAAGGGTCCTTGATGTAAAAAACCTGTCGTGCCTAGGCACCTAAGATGAACTTGTCATCTTCATATCCTACACAATTCAAGTCGACCAACGTAAACCCCATGGGATTCTCAACTACAACACCAAACCACCCAACGACACTTGAAGATAACAACCTTGAACACTACATAATTCAACTCGCAAATTTCCTCAATCACCCCATATAAAGGCACCACAACAACTGGATGTTTATAACTCTTCCTTTCCTACCACATGGATTCAAATTCAATATAAATACCACTATTTTAAGCGGTGCTCTTCTCATCCTTTGCCAATGTTGAGAAACTAAAGCCATTAATGTCATAACAAAGGTACTGTCTAACGGTGCAGTTCGGCTTCCTTGTAAACGGCCGTAGCTTACTAGGCATCCCTTCGATATGACAATAATTGTAAAATCAGTTAACAAACCTTGAAGAATGCTCGACCTAAATTTTATTCGAGGGCCTGTCTGGATGAATCTCTTCCAACAGAGAAACGTGCTCTTCAACATATGTACAACCTCTCTACTATTACGTAATACATACAGGTGAACAGTCATCAACTCAGCGTGATAGGGTGTATGAAGCATACCCTTAGAACGTGGAGTCCCATTCCGCCTTCCGCAGTGGGGTCCACCTGGAACACCAACTGCTCTTCTTCCAACCAAGTTCATTGTACAATAATTGATGATCTCCTCAGTGACGTACCTATGAACAATGGAGGCATCAGGATGACTACGATTATAAACATAACCATTGAAAACAGCCATGTGATGCTCAAAGGGGTACATTCAATGAATTCCAACAGGCCCTCACATACGTATCTCCCTAACCAAGTGTAACACTAGGTGCACCATGATGTTAAAGAATGAAGGGGAAAATACTTCTCCAAATAGCATAGAACAACAACAACCTCCCAATCGTACAAGGGAGGGGGGGCTGGTACGTTTGCTTCCCTCTTACCTCCGGTGCTAGATCCAACCGTATACCAAGGTCCACTAAATCTTTCCTCGCATTCAAGATATCCTTAGTCTTCCTGAGAATGTTCAGAAGCATTCCAATTAGACTCTCACAAATGTTCTTTTTGATATGCATGACATCCAAGCAATGGAGAACCTCTAAATTTTCCCAGTACGATAAATCAAATAAAGTGGATGGTTTCTTCCACGGTCCGTCTACGACCCCACCACCTTTTGATAACTTCTTACCAAGAACAACATTCAGTTTCTTCACCTTGTTGTGAATACACCGGTCAAAGGTTTGGGTGCCTTTCTCCTCTCGTTCCCACCAACGAATGCAACCGCGTTATCCCGCAACTTGTACTTCACTGACAAGAATTTACGGCGACCCAAATAAATAGTCTTCCGCCAATTTCTCAACTGATGGTAATCTGTCTCATCCTCACAAATTGGGAAAGCTCACAAATTGGGAAAGCCTTGTGACCCTTGGCCATATTCCTGGAAAGGTTACCATATGCCGGAAAATAATTTATGGTACAAAACATCATCGCGTTCAAGGTAAACTCTTCACCACTAAAACCATCAAACATAAGGCGCTAACCGACCGAAGCACCTTCAAATATTCTATCAAAGGGGAAATGTATCTATCTATGTCATTTCCAGGTTGTTTTCAGACTGAAATTGATGGCCATCAACACATATTTTCTCTTCATACACAAGTACGGGGGAAGATTGTAAATGGAAAGCATAACCGACCACAAACTGTGTTTCGAGGATATATTCCTAAATGGATTCATACCATCAGTACACAAAGAAAATCTTAAATTCTTAGGTTAGAATGTAAACTGTGGTTACATCTTATCAAATTTCTTCCACTAGTCTGCGTCAGCCGGGTGTCGAACCATATCATCATCTTTATAACCTCCCCTATAAATGCACCATGTAAAGTTCTTTGCATCATTTTCATTCATAAAGAACCTTCTCAGCCTCGGAATAATCAAAAGATACCGCATACATTTGGCGGGCACTCATCTCCTCACTGACACAAAATGCTCTTCATCGACAACCACATTTCTATTCTTCTTGTATCGTGACACATTACATACTGGACAAACAATCTCATCCTTAAGGTAACTCCTATAAAGGAAAAATTTGTTTGGAAAAGCGTGTATCTTTTTATACTCCAATCCCATCGGACACAAAATTCTCTTAGCTTCATAAAGGTTATCAGGAACCTCGTTATCAGGTGGAAGCTTTTCATTCAAAAACTTAAGCAATTTATTCATGCTAGTATCACTCCATGACCCTACACCTTTCAAATTAAAGAACTCCATCAAACACGACATGACTATGTCTTTCTTCTTACAACCGGGATACAATGGTGTATCCTTCTCACCAAGGAAGTTAGCCAAAACCTCGGGCCTCCCTCTAAACTCATTAACAACCTCCTCCCACATGTCATCTAACTTAGCATCCCAAAAAAACTCTCCCCTCACTACTAACTCTCACTTACGATGGTGATTTTATCCCATGAAAGGTCGACACAACATAATCTTTCACAAACCCCCGGCTATACAAATGGAGTTTCAGGATGTCTTTCTTATCACTACCAATTTGATTTCCACAATCACGACATAGACATAATAATCGTTTCTCTCGAATAAAAGCATGCTCCAAGAACTCATCCACGAACATAATATATTCATTGCTCACCCTACTAACGTTGGTATACACATGTGTACGCCTCTCGATGGCATGATACAACTCTACGTATCAATAAATGTCCACAAATCAAACTTCAACACATTAAATACAATAGAATTTTTCATGACGACTTCCTAATCATGCAACATCATAAATGCACAATATACACCAATATTCCACATTACAATTATAACATTCTTAACATGTTCAACACTATAAGAACCAAAAGTCATAGCCTTATAACTACAACAACCTTGAGAACAAATAACAACTTAATATCAACAATTCTACCTCAATCACCATCAAATGATCAAACACAATATGTGAATATCTCTACTAACCAAAATGATACATGAAATCTTTAATATCCATAAATGTAATTCAAAAAATGGTACCTTCAAGGGTCTTCATTGTGGAGAATCCAATGCCTTCATCAACCAAAAAGCACCATTAATGAACCTCTTCTTCCAAAAATCCCATTTCAACCTGCTAAATAAAAGTGGTAGATGAGCATTTAATGCGATTTTCTACACCGGTAATAAGACTTTACCAGTGCGTATGTAACTCATAAACCGGTAAAAAAAAGTCACTGGTGTAGTTATTTAGCCTATTCCCGCTTATTTTTTTTGCTTTTGCACTGGTAAGTTCATAGTACTGGTACAAAAATGAATAGTTTTGGCAAGAAATTACTAAAAAAAAAAAGAAAATTTCTATGCACCGGTATTAAGAACATACCGGTGTGTTTAATTCCTATACTAGTTCTAATAGTAACCGATATACAAATGTAGCCTTATCCCGCATTTTTTTCATTTATGCACCGGTAAGTACCGGTTACCAGTTTAAAAAATTTTCCTCTTGGCTCCAAATTAATAATAAAAAAAGGAAATATATACACACCGGTAATCATTTACCGGTGAACATGTAAGGAAATGCACCGGTCATAACCACCTTTACAAATAATACTAGTGCAAAATATTTGAAAATGTTCACCGGTAAAACCAACCGGTGCAAAATTAGGTGAATTGTACACCGGTTGATAGGATACCGGTGCGTATGTAATTACTTGCACCGGTACTAATGTTAACATGATAAATACCGGTGCAATTGGTTATATACGCACCGGAATACCTGTGGTCATGAATTTATATTGGTGCGTATGTACCTGTTTTCCAGTAGTGATATCTTGTGGGTTTGAAAATTGTAATGTTTCTTGACACTCTTGATGAATAAGTTTTGTTTGAAAATATTATTGATGTAATGTATGGCTTTGATTGCATGTGATTTGAAGTATAGTATTGTGTGATCATGAATGTTGCATGTTCATAGGGTGTGCTATGAATGAGCTTATAGTTATTGGTGTAATTGTATATTCCTTTGGATGTTTAAGCGTTGCAAATTGACTACATTGTAGACATACACCATGCCATTGAGAGGCGTAAGCATGTTTATCACAATGTTAGCTTGATGGGTGATAAATTTGTTGCTTTTGTTCGGGACTTCTTGGACTATGCTTTTAGTCATGAAAAGTTCATCATATGTCCTTGTCGTGATTGTAAGAACCGTAAGCGTACTGATGATTGAGATTTGTTGCAACTCCATTTGTACATGAGAGGGTTCTCAAAGAATTATTTGGTTTGGACTTTTCATGGGGAAAAACCCCCACCGAGCGTGGTTGTAGGTAGCAAGGGGGAATATTTTGGGGATTTGAAATTGGATGACATGTGTGAGGAGGTGGTGGATGAAGTTAGGGAGAGGCCTGGGGTTTTGTCAAAATTTCTTGATGATAAGAACAACCCATTGTATCCTGGTTGCAAGGAGAAAAACACTGTAATGTCATGTTTGATGGAGTTTTTCAACCTAAAAGGTGTTGGATTGTGGAGCGATACTAATAAGGATAATTTATTGGATTTTTTGGTGAGAAGCTCCCCCCCCGGAAATGATTTTTCGGACAACCTGTACGATGCAAAGAGAATTCTATGCCCAATGGGAATGGAGTATAAAAAGATACATGCTTGCCCTAATGATTGTGTTTTGTATAAGGATGCATTGGAAAATGGGGTGGCTTGCCCTGTATGCAAGGTATCTCATTATAAGCAGAGAACAAATGATGATGTTGATGAAGAGGTCGGTGTGAATGTAAGGAAATGAGTCCCTGCGAAATGCCTGTGGTACCCCCCTATTGTCCCTAGGCTAAAGAGATTGTTCAAGAATGTTGTGGATGAAAAAAATATAACATGGTACAAGGATAGGGGTTGTGTTGATGATGACATCATTAGTCACCCACCGGATGGGGATCAGTGGAAGAATTTTCACAACATGTATCCTAAGTTTGCTGAAGAACTCAGGATTTTGCGAATGGCTCTATGTACTGATGGTATGAATCCCTTTGGAAATATGTCATCGAAACATAGCTCATGGCTTATTATGCTTTGTATTTACAATCTACCTATGCATGAAGCGGAAATATGTTTTGATGCCATTAATGATATCCGGTCCAAGGCAACCCGGAAATGACATCGATACTTACCTAGCCCCACTCATTGAAGATTTGGAGCTCTTGTGGTCAGATGGTGTTGAGGTTTTTGATGATCATCGTGGGACAAAGCTCACTCTGAAAGTGATGTTGTTCTGCACTATTGATGATTTTCCTGCAAATGGTAATCTTTCGGGTTACATTGTTAAGGGCCACAAGGTATGTTCTGTGTGTGAGGAAGCAAGTAATTTTAGGCTGCTGAAAAATTGTCAGAAAACTGTTTATCTCGGTCATAGGAAATTCTTCCCAGCAAAGCACAAGCTACGAGATGATGAGATTCATTTGTTGGGGTAGGGAGAAGAAGAAGGCGCCAAGAATAATGAGTGGGTTTTCCATCCACAACAAGGTGAAAAAAACTTGATGTCGTTCTAGGAAAAAAGATATCGAAAGTGGTTTCCTTAAATGACAGACCTAGGAAGAAAAGATCGATATTCTTTTATTTGCCTTATTGGGAGACTCTGAAGGTTCGCTATTGTTTGGATGTGATACATATAGAGAATAATGTGTGTGAGAGTTTAATTGGTACTCTGCTTAACATTCCAGGTAAGACGAAGGACAGCTTGAATGCACGAAATGACCTAGTTGAGCTTGGTATAAGAGTTGATTTAGCTCTTGAGGTGAAAGGTAAATGAACGTACCTACAACCAGCCCCTTAAAATATTTCTATCAGTGACTAGAGATTGGTCTGTGAGTGCATTGGGGGAGTCAAGGTACCATCTAGCTACTCTTCCAATGTAAGTCGGTTTGTGAAAGATGAATTCCGTCTTAATGCATTGAAATTGCATAATTGTCACGTGTTGATGCAACAAATCTTGCATGTGGCTATCTGTGGGGTCCTGGAGAAAGAGGTGAGATTCTGCATCATGCGCATGTGTTTCTTTTCAACTCCATTTTCCGTAAGAATATTAGCAGAAACTAGCTAGATGAGTTGGAGCACGAGGGAACACTTGTTCTTTGTTTCTTTGAGATGTATCCCCCCCTGACATTCTTTGACATTATGGTCCATCTGGTAGTCCATATTCTAGGGGAAATTATAATATGTGGTCCCATTGGGGTGCATTGGATGTACTCGTTTGAGCATCATATGGGGGTCTTCAAGGGTTATGTACACAATCGATGCCGACCAGATGCTAGCATTGTCCAGAGGTATGTCACGAAGGAGATCATTAAGTATTTCACTTCCAATTTTCCTGGGAAAACAACAATTGGAGTTCCTAAACATGTCCACAATGACAGGAAGAATGGTATCCCACGTTTGAAAGGTACTATATACACTTTATTTAATGCTGAGTCCATGAAAATCCATCTCTATATTTTTCGTAATAGTAGTGAGACTGCAATTTATGTTCATGAGCACATGTCAATATTGATAACTGTATCCCGAATGGCCATCAAACAGTTGCTACTTGAGCATTCTGCAATGTTCATTAAATGGTTTTATAATTGATGTAATGTGGAGGGGGTGCTATCAAAACTTCGGCCATTTGAAAGAACACTGAGTTGCACGGTTAAGAGATACCAGGGCTCAATGGATTCCATTTTTTTACTGTTTCCAAGGATAGCAAAAGCACAACTCAGAATAATGGGTTTTTTTTCGGAATCTAAATCCATGTGGCAGTCAAGAAAGAGAGACAAAAAAACCAATTATTTCCGTGATGGATTTTTATGGGGTCATCGAGGAGATTTGGGAGTTGGATTATGTGGAGTTTAAAGTTGTAGTGTTCAAGTGCCATTGGGTTGAAATGGTGTCGGGATACGTACCGAGATGCCCATGGGTTTTACATTAGTTGACTTGAATTGTGTGGGATATAAGAATGACAAGTTCATCTTAGCGGCTCAAGCTCGCCAGGTGTTCTACATCAGAGACCCAAGCAATGATAAGTGGCATGTTGTTCTCCACGGTAAGAAGTAAGTTTTTGATGATGAAATTGGAATTAATGTCAAATCAAATATTGCAAAGTTTCTGTCTGCTTTCCCTAGTTTGGATGGCATTGGTGGACCATCTCTAATTGGGCGATCACATGGGGACGGATTATGGGTGGACGAGAATGGAAAAATTGTGGATGGTGATGTTGTCTTGAAGAGGAAGAGATAGGGTGTTCCATTTGTATTTTCCTCACTTTTGTACCCGTGAGGACCGTTTTACTTGGCCTAGAGAGTAGTTTTAGTGGAATCACTTACCTATATTTGAAAATAGTATTTTCCTCAAGTAATTTTAGAAAAAATAAAAATGCATGGATATTCATAGCACCGGAAAAAATTTAAATACCGGTGCTATTGACTTAGGAACCTGCTCCGTTTTGAGGCAGAGTACTTGAAAATAGAGTTTGAGCACTGGTTTTCAAGCACCAGTAAGGTACGGATGCTCAACCCTTAGTCTAAAATTTTGTCAGTTACTCTCTGGTCCCGTTCTAAATAAAATAAATAAATTTTCACACAGCTGTGTGGGTCTGTGTTGATATTTAGCACCAGTAGTTTCTAATACCGGTGTCAGCACTTAGTCTAAAACTTTGTCAGTTGATCAGCACTTAGTCTAAAACTTTGTCAGTTGATCTCTGGTCCCGTTCTGAATAACAAAAATAAATTCCCACTCAATTGTGTGGGGCTACGTTTATATTTAGCACCGGTAGCTTTAAGTACAGGTGCTATCAAATTCTGATGTAACCTAACTACTCGGTCCTTATTTTACCTTACATTCATAACCACCTCTTCACATCTTCTTTGAGCAATCCCTATATCCTTTCCAAAGGGTGAAAGAGCTTCAAGAGGGTATTTTTGTCTCAATCAAACCACTGCAGTGAAGTGGAAATCTATTACTTATGTGAATGAATCCTTATTTTTTTTCTAAGTTTTATTTCAAGATTGTGGAAATTCCAAAAACAATGATCATTTAGGATTGTTATGTGTGAAATCTTTTTTTTTTCAATTACTTTTACTATATAATCAATGTGATGATGTCTTTGTTGTTTCCATTACAAATGACCAACGTCGTGATAAGATTATTGTAGAAATTGAGGAAAATTGAAGTGTTTGATAAAAAGCCTCTATGACCATGTACAAGATGGCCCCCAAATCCAAAACTAAGAGGCCTAAGAAAGAAGGGTGTTCTTCACCCGCAGAAGATTCAAACATGAGGGTGGCGGTGGAAAGATTTATGTGTGATGAGGCAAGACTGCTGGCCCAGAGTAACAGAACAAGGAAGCATTATCTGGAATGTGGAATGGAAGCAAATCCACCCTTTCAAGACACTATTCACAAATTGGGTTAGGAAAAATCTTTGCGTTATACCTCATGCGTTCAACTTGACCATAGTTGCAGAGTTCTATGGAAATTTGAGGTGTGGATTGGGCACAGAAAAGTTTTTGTGTCGTGGCAAATATGTCACCCTCACCCCCAAGCCATCAATGAACTATATGGATTGCCCAATGTAGAAGATGATGAGGTTGAGATGTTGTCAATGAGGATAATGATTTGAATGCCGATGTATGGAAGTCATTGGTTAAGTGCATCAAAACTGAAGGAACTAATGTGGATGCTCTCGTGTTTCCTGGGTAGACAAAAATTCATAAGAAAACACTAACTCCGGATATAAACGCATGGTATCACTTTGTGGCCTCTCGTATCGACCCAATCACGCTTAACACTGAAGTGTACAAGATGAGGATAATCAAGTTGTATGCCATCAAAAAAGAAACTTCATTGGAATGTAGGAGAGTGAATACATCAGGCCCTTACCGAGGACAAGGAGAAGTCTAGTTCATAAGGTTTTTGCAGTATGATTTCTTCACTTTGTTCATTGGTATGTGTGCCTAACTATGAGACAACACATGGGGTCATCCTATAACACAAATTGTTGTAGAGTCATTCTACAAGAATGTTGCTCCTACCTCCATACCGTTGACTGAATCTCGTGTCTCTGCACTCGAGAGTGCGGTTGAAACTCTACGGGTTGATTGCAAACACTAGAGTAGATGGTGTGACCACATGGGGAAATTAATGAGCTACCAGTTTCCTAAAGTTGTGAAGGTGATTGGTCTTTTCCCGTCCCGTGATGGGGACAATGCAGCTAGTAGCGAGGAAGTGAAACCATACTTGCATTATTATTCCTGAAATGTCCTAATTACTAAGGTTGTAAATTGACATTTATGTTTCATGTTGTAGTAATACTGTAATTGATGGACACAATAATGATGATGATATATATTTTTATTTCGGCAAGTTTTTCTAATCTTATTGACAAAATTATGGCATCGTAAAGCACCCACACGCATCTGTCTTATTGGTGTATAGCACCGGTACATTACCCTATAGGGACCGGTATGGACAATCTGAGCACCACCTTACCACGAATTGTAATACAACGGAATCTTTTATTAATGTTAAAAATAATATAAATTTTGACACATAACTAGTACCATATATAATTATGATTACCAAGATTTACATGTTTTGAAGTTGTGGAAACACAATAAACAACATTTGGGGTCATTTTGTAATTTTACAAAACTATTCCTATCTCGCAAAAGACGCCCTTCCATTCACTAAAATGGGTCCAATTTGCAAAAGTACATTTCCCCATCATTGAATTTTGTTTCTTCATTTCCAATTTTGTATTCCGACAATTCCAACTTTCTTAGAGGGAATAAATTGCAAAAAGCAAAAAGTTTACTTGTAACTCCAAATTGAAATCCGCTTGAACACTCCTTGGTGTGTTCTAAAATCACTTATGTAATTCAATGTCAGTTAGAGGATCATAACAAGTCTCTATAAAAGTTCCTGAATTCTCAAAGTAAACACTAACTAAGCACACTTGGCTAACTCTACATCATACACTAGCGCTTTCTGTCATGTGCCAGTGGTGTGACAATTATTTTAGTCATTTTTTTTATCCAATGAAATGAAATATCATGGGTACGAGATGGGAAAGTTAGCGTTGAGGCCATTAGTTGGAGGGTTTTTTTGCAAACAAATTAAAATTCAACCTCGGGAATACAATCGGTGATGAGGTATCTTTTGTACCTACTCGCAGGCATGTCATAAACCTATTTGATACTAATCAATGTGGATTACGTGGTCATTAGGGTTTCAAAAAATGTTTGGGCACTATTGTAATTTTACTCTAGTATATAATCTGACATCGCTGGAATCTCAAATTCACATGTACACCATCGAATTCATGGTTTTACAATCTTAATTACACATAAATTTGGTCAATTTAAAAAAAATAACTTATTCTAAAAAGGTTGGGGGTATAAAACATAAATAATCAGAAGTAGGTTTTTGTAGAACCGGTAAGACCATCTTTACCGATGCTCAATTTTTTGCGAGAAATGATAATATATTTGAAAATTTCAAACTGAGTAGGTGGGAAAAATGAATTTTAGTGAGCACAGGTACGATGATGTTTAGGCACCGGTTTTTGATACCAATGCCCAACACTTAGAAAAGCTGCAGGTCATTTCCCTACTGTCCAGCCGTATGAATTAAATAAAGGACAAGCACTTGCGTGCAGCTGCATTTGGTGGATTAGAGCACCGGTATCTAGGTACCGGTGCTCAACACTTAGAAACAATTTTGGGTCATTTCCCCACTGTTCACTCGTACGAATTCAAATAAATGAGACGCAGCTGAGTGCAGCTGTGCTTGGTGGATTAGAGCACCAGTATATCGTTACCAGTGCTCAACACTTAGAAAATATTTTGTGTCATTTCCTTGCTGCCCACCCGTATGAATTAAAATAATTGACAAGAAGTTGTGTGCAATGTGTTTGATGGACTAGAGCACCAGTATCTAGGTACCGGTGCTCAACACTTTGAAAAAATTTTGGGTCATTTTGCCATTGTCCAACTGAATGAATAAAAATAAATAACAAGAAGCTGCGCGCAACTCCATGGCATGGTAACAAGCACCAGTATTAGGTTTGCTACCGGTGCTAACATGTAGCATATAAAAGGTGGACACTTCCACTCCCACTTTTCCATCCCCACTCTTCCACCATCTCTGACCTTAGCTCAACTCCTCCACCATCTCTGACCTTAGCTCAACTCCTCCACCACCATCTCTCCGCTTTTAAGCCCCACTTCATTGCACCCTATTCCTCCTTTGTCGCCTGGTACTCTCCACCACCTCTGCTCCGTCAAACCGGTATTGTTGTTCCTCCTCACCTTCGTTGCCCCCTATTCCTCCACACCACCATTGAATTTCTGGTCTGCCACCTCCACCACATTTCCGCTCCTCCTTCACCACCGCCCTTACATCAAGGTTAGTTTCCATCATCGTGAACCTAGGGAATTTTCTATGGATTTCATTTTGGATCGTTAATTTTTTCGTTGAGAAATAGGTTATGTACTCAAACAATGTATTGCAATTAAGGTAGTTTAATCATGATGGTTAATGGCTATGTCAAAACCTTGTTGATTTTGTTCATGTTTTATGCATTTTGATGATCGGAGCTTGATTATGGAAAAAGGGTTCAACTAGTTTCTTCATATAGTTTTGAATTGGTGGTTTAGATTAGGTTAGAGGAAGTTCATTTGTTGGTTATTAGTTATGTTCAATGCTGGGGAATGTATTTTGGGACTCAGTTGCTCTCCAAAAGTTTTGAACTTAGTTTGTATTTTCTGCTTTTCTATGCTTGATGGGTTCAAAAGTGTTCAGCTTGATTCCTGAATTCGGGTCTGGTTGGTGGTTTTGATTATGTTAATGCATTTTGATCCCTGGTGCTTGATTATGTCCAAAGGGTTCTACTTGATTCTTGATGTAGTCCATGGCAAATTGATTTTTGACTAGTTAATGGAAGTTAATTTCATCAAAAGTTTTGAAATTTGTTTATATTTACGGCATTTTGATCATCGGTGCTAGTATGTGTCAAAAGGGTTCAACTTTATTCTTGATATAGTTTCTTATTAGTGGTTCCAATTAGGTTAATGGAAGTTAATTTTGTCAAAAGTTTTAAATGTTATATTTTCTGCATTATATGCCTCCCAAGGGTAAGAAAATGACTACAAGAGGGAGCAAGAGAAAGAAGGGACAGTCAGTCGTGGTAAATGTTATGGACGAGGAAGATCCAACCACGCCCCCTGCCACCCTGGACAAGACTAAGATCACTATTTCAGTACTACTACGGATCGAGGAGCCCGGAGCCACAGTCGAAGAGAACCCCCATAATAACCAGCCCCCAACATCGACTGGTGATGAAGAAGAGACTACATCCTCCAATCCAGGAACATCCAATAAGCAGGGGGCAGATGATATTTTCAAGGCAAGGGGGAAACATGGAAAAGCCTTTGACAGGTTTGAAATAAATGAGTGGTGCAAGACACGTGGTACATCCACGTGCCAGTCGGTAATGCTGGCCAAGGAGAATAATGTCTCGGTTCCTGTCCGGTTCAAACTTCCGGACATGTCCTGCATGAAAAACTAGACAACATGGATAGCGTACATACATTATGCATTCCGGCGGCAACTAAAGCTTGGGACACACAGGCATTAGAAAGACATCCCCAATGACTAAGGAGGAGGCTTTCAAGACATTTTGGTATTTGAATTTCACAACGCATATATGTTTACGTTATTAGATTTCATTTATTAGCTAATATAAATTCACAATTTTCTTTACATAAATTTCCAAAAAGCAGATGATCTTCAGGTTCGAGAAAAATTTAACCACATGACAACTTGGAAAGTTGAAAGAGTTTGCGTACGTTGTAGCCGGCAATACCCACCGTAACTGGAATCAAAAGTGGCAAAGAAATTAATTCATCAAGTGGGAAAATAGGGAAAAGTTACTATACGAACCTTGGGACAAATACAAATGGATGAAGGAAGAGGAGTGGTACAAGTTTGTGAAAATTAGAACAACACCAGAGTTTAAGGTAAACTTTACATGAACAATTAGCCAAATTCAACATGTGTGTCATTTCGGTTCATTTTGAAATTTCATTATTTTCACTTCCATTTGTTTCTTATGGATAGAAAATAAGTAAGATTAACAGCGAGCACTTAAAGGAAAAAGTGTAAACACATTGGACTGGAAGGAGCGGATATCGGGTTACGTGGGAAAAAATAATTGAGAAAAAAAGGAAGAGGAGTGAGTGAAGCTGGCTGCTCAGAGCTTGACGGAGGAGGAGATCGAGACTGAGCTCGAGACCTAGAAGTTTAGTGTGAACAGGTCCCTAGTCTACCTCGATTCCATCAAGCTGGCAGACAAAGACGAATACATTGATCCGTCCGACATAGCCATTGCAGAGAACATTGTAAGTTTTTTCACATTAATTGATCATTAAAATGTTTAGTAATTACACTTTGACTGATCTTGAAAATTTTCAAAATTAAGTTCATCGTTTATAATTTATGCCTGCCCACTGATCAAAATGAATGAGGAGGCCACTAAGGGCACATTGGTTCTCAAACCGGGGAAGGACATACTGATAGCGGCGACCGGCAAGCCAAATCACCCGGGAAGGTATAGGGGTACTTCATCAAGCCTCCGTAAAGAGGTTTCCGTACCTCATCTATTAAGAAAATGTAGAAGTAAATCCGGTAGCAGCTCATCCCCCGCTCCAGCAGTCCTACAGAAGAAAGCAAAGAACCAACCAGTGGTGAAGGCAATGGTGTCATACCTCATGGAGCTCGTCAAGGGGATTGCTTCAGCGAGCGAGGTCCAAATACCACGTAGCCTTGAGGATCCCAATTCTTTCATAGAGAGGGCATTAGCTGAAGTGAGACCGGCCCAGACAAAATCAGATGGTACTCCTAGCGATGAGCAGGATGATGAGGAGGTAAAATAACGGGATATCATTCGTTGTTCTGTTTTTCATCACTTGGTCTATTACATAATACATTTCATATATTTAAAATTATTAACAAAGTTACGCGACTAATGACAGAATGGGGAAAGGGTTAATTTTTTCTTGCAGCAATTGGATGAGTCAAGGGCCCTAGTGGCAAAGGGATTGCTCCAAAGAAACCGTCACGGCCGTACATCAGCTAGTGCAATCGCTCGTGTCCGGGTGATTGATCCAGTCTTCCATGCCAAAGTAGGATTGCCCTCTGCCAACCACACATTCGTCGATGTGGGAGAGGTTCTCGGACATGTCGTTGACTAGCTGAAGTCTTTGATCGACTATGATGTAGACACCCCCGCTAAAAAACACAAGGACGAGGCTGTTAAAGAATATAAGGAAAAAAATTGTGACTTCCTCGATGTCACCGAGGACAAGGTAAATTTGTGACTTTAATTAATAGCATATCATAAGTGTTTAAATGTGTTTTTTTCCAAATTAAAAACCTACTACTTGGTCAACACAACTTGAGGATTCAACCACGAGCTGCAAGCGGATGAAAAAAATGGCCACGGCGGAGATCTCCCCCCTAATATTAGTAAAGATATCCGCACATATTTGGAAATTTTACTGATCACTTAACATATGTTTTGTTTACAACTACGTGCAGATTGTAAACATATACGCCTTAAAGGAGCATCCAATTATGAGGTAGTTCCTCAACCATTGCAATGAGAAGGCAATGGAAATGAACCATAACGGGAAAGAAATGTTTTACAACATGTTCCTTGTATCAACATTTGCCAAACTGTGCAAATATGGCCTTTGCATCCAGCAACTTTTTGGAATTTGGGGACAAGCTCGGGAATTTTCATGGGATGACATGGATCTCAAATGGACAAATGGATTTGTGGATGGGGTGAGTTCCAAAAAATTTGATACATGTATCTTGTTCTCTAACATATTCGTGACACCAAATAACTTCTGTTGTGACAGGCACCTGTGGAGTCCATGAACGATGGCAGAATCCAGTTCTGTGTCTCCAACACTAGAAGAAACGACAACTTGCTTCAAGAGGAAGACATAACTTCCAAGGTTTGCCTAATCTGGAACTCAATGATTAACTTAGACGCTGCCATATATTTGGTGTCATACCTCTGGAGGTCAAAAAATTCACATTATAATTTAGATTGATATCTATTTTGTAAAATTCAACAGATATATTAACTTTAAAATTATAACACAGTTCACACTGGTTCCTCATCCTCATTTGTCCCAAAAATGAACATGTCTACACATTGGACATACTCACCAATGGTATTCAGCTTAAGGATTACATAGAGACACAAGTTGTTTCCAGGTAATAATTTTATCACAGTAAACCCTGCTTCTTCCAATAATAGTTTTTTCAAAGGTAATAACTGAAACATGTCACAGGGTTGCATGTCAATATGAGAGGTTGAAGAGGAACAATAAACCCTCACTAAATTTCGGCTGGAAGATAACAAACATCAACGTAAGTAGTAAGCATACATAGTTTAACATACTTCATAAGTTTTCTTCTTAATGTACACTAATTTATTTATCGATTCTTTTATTCTATCTTAGCACTAAAGACAAGGAAGTTACTGGGAATCCAACTACTATGTCATGTGATTCCTTGAGGAGCTCGCCCTCGAGACAAATTTTGACAATCCTATCGACGTAAGTATCGAAACTCCAAAACAAATGATATAATATGTGTATGGCTTACATTGCAGTAACCCATCATACAAACTAACTTTCAATCTAATCGAAACACATATTTTTTCAGAGGAGCAAGGCTCGTACGAAGCCTAAAAACTTTAGGAGGTGGTGGCCAAGTGGTGCGAGGCATAGGTTAACATTTATGCAATGGTGGCCATAAATGATCCAGACCAATTTCTTGAGTGATGTATGTGGAAGGGTGATGGGAATTTGGCGTATATGAATTGATATGGAATATTGGCATATTGATATTGATTTCATTTATTCTTTTCATGTACAATTCGGTCATTGTTATTTACTTCTTTAGTTGCCGAGCAAATTTTCCAAGTAAGGGATTATTTATAATAAATTTTCCATGTGGTTGATCCGGGATGGCACAATAATTTCAAAATTGACCCACACAAATTTTGCATACACTGAGCACCGGTTGACAATTAATAATCGGTGCTAATTGGTGATGAAACTATTTTTAATTTTTGATCGATGGTATCTAATTACAAATTATATTTTCCTCGTTCGGATGATGTTTTATCTCCCAAAATAAAATGATACTCTAAAATGATTTTTTTAGGAACCATATCTATTTAATAGAAATCTTCATATATATATATATATATATATATATATATATATATATAATCAAGTAAAGAAGGGGGGTTGGTTTTTATAAGTTATGAAATTAAAGACAAAGAACTAGCATAAACTAAAAATCAACCTTAAACATTCAACAAACTACAAAGATGCTGAAATCAACAATGACAAATCCTTGGGGGCAATTGATCTTCACTTCTAAACCTCTTATAGATCATAGATTCATTAACTCATTCATTCACATTTAATGTCTATGGTGAATGCTACACTCCATTTAGAAGATAAACATTCCTTTCTTTTTAAGAGTAATTTGCTAAAGCATTCAACGACAAATTGCAAACCTCATTAAATGATCACTCTAGACAAACTGCGCTTAAAAGTGTTTCATCAATGGCATTATACACAAATAATCATAGATTTGATAACAACTACAAACATTCTACAAATGTCTAGCCATTTAACCAAACAAAGCGTTTAAATAGGTCTGACCTAGGACAATCAACGTTCAACATTCACCTTTTTATTGCTACTTCATGATAAATATGATAACGAACCACATTAACATACTCATCTAGCAACATTAACATCATATTACACAACAAGAAGTTCTAATTCCATGTTCTTAGATTTTCACGTCAAATAGCTAAGAAATTGTGGACATCCCTAACCTCCCAACACTTCAATAATACAAAATTTTCATATTCTTAAACAACCAATAGCGGAAATAAAGCAAATATTAACATCAATGGCACAATAAATGCAAAGCAATAAATGTTCATGAAAGAGCAAAATATAGAATCTCACTACATGGGTTTAGAAGCTTCACTCAATTGCCCCCAAGTGATTAATTTAGCAACTACAATCCATTCCAATAATCAACAACGAACCAAAAATAATCCAAGATGAATATAAGATGAAAAACTAGAGGAACTAGAAAGTCGGGAAGAAAGAGTTGGTAAAGAGAGAATATAAAGTGTGCTATTTATATTACAAGAGAAAGAATAAATGATTCTGGCCACACGTTCTTTGCGACTCATGACCAATTCTTTGCGAGTCGCGAACGAGTATGGAAACAACATCAAATTTATTCTTCTTGCCTCCTAGCTTCTTCTCCACTTCACTTCTCTTTAAATCTTCAAGTCTTTAAGTCTTCAAAAGTCTTAAAGACTTCAAAAGAGGGTCTTTAAATCTTCAAGTCTTCGCATGATTGCCTCGTCACACAAAACACCCTAGAAATGTCATATGAGCGCAAAAGTCTCTCTTAACCCTCCTAAGAGAATTTCGAGGCAAAATGGAGGATCTAGAACACAAAAGACTACAAAAGTGTGTCAAAAGAGTCCCAAAATAACCACATAAAATGGACACCTCACTCAGTATCTGGAAAATACACGGTAAAATCAGCTTATCATATCTTGATTGAAGACTCAAGATCAGAGTTGTACCATCACCTCCCTGGAATGCAACTAAACGCACCGGAAAATTTTTGGAAGAACCTCTGGAGCTTACACATTTTACAGCATGCAAAACACTTTGCAAGGTGCCTTTGTATGGAATCACTTCCTACAACTGTGAATTTCCAAAAGCACGCGTTGGTCATTCCTTCGACATGCCCATTATATAGCATAGAAGATGGCTCAATGCTACACCTATTTTTTATTGCACTTACGCCAACAAGGACAGAGTAAAATAGGTGTACACGGCACGATGATGGTGTTAAGGAGAGAGAGAGGAGAAAGTTGGTTCCGTCAACTATTATTGAATGAAGAAGTCAGCCTCAAAGCACTTATAGAAATGATATGCGATGGGCTTTGGTTCAATGCAACCGCCAAGTCTTCGACGGAGAACACCTTGATGCTGCCTCCTTAGCTGCGGTTATAGGTGCACAACTTGTCCAACTTGCAAAAGTGAACCAGTGGCCCGAGAGACTATCGAAAGCACTACAGCCAGGCTCACTGCTTAGACCACCAGAATCCAAAATTAAAGTATACTTTTATGCTGGATTAGCAACTGATGGTGATGGACTAAGAGCTTTGGCATTGAATGCGAACAGTAACTTAATGTGTGCTACCTCTAGGCACATACAAGGTGATAGAGTCAGAACTCATTGCCTCTGTGGGATTTCATTATACATATAAATAAGGGTACATGGGGAGTGGAATACAATGAATAGAATCCTAGGAATACGTATAGAGTATTCTAGAGTCCTGGGAATAAACACCAACTATACAATGAACAATGATAATAATATATACTCTAACGCTTCCCCCCTCCTCAATCTAAGTGGGGGATTTGAAGACACGTAGAGCTTGGATCGAAACTGCGCAAATAAAGGGCGTGGTAAGCCCTTAGTAAAACTGTCAACATGTAAAAGGAAACAAGGAACATGAGCAACACGTAGCTTTCCAGAGGCCACGAGTTCATGAAAAAAATGGTATTTGATGTCAATATGCTTCGCTCATTTGTGTGCAACAAGATTTTAGGCGAGAAAGATGGTATTGTTGTTGTTGTCACACAAGAGAAGAAGATGTGAGGTAGAGGTGACACTAAGATCCTTCAAAAGGTGACATATCCACACCAACTTGACAGAGTTATTAGCCATAGCACGATACTCAGACTCACGGCTAGAGCAATAGATAGTAGGTTGTTTCTTAGTAGACCAAGAAACAAGATTGCCGCCAAGAAAATAGCATAGCCATAAGTAGAGCGGAGGGTATCAAGGCAACGAGCCCAATCAGCATCTGAGTAACCCAAAATAAGAAGGGAGGCAATGGATGGCAAGAAAGAAAGGTCATAATGAAGAGTGCCTTGAAGATAATAAAGAATCCTGGCAACTACCTGAAAATGATCACATGGACTCTGCAAAAACTGGCTAACTATGCTAACAACATAAGAGATATTTGGCCATGTAATGATGAGAACTGAAGTTCCCCAATGAGTGACATGTACAAAGTGGGATTGGAGAACTCGGGTCTAGAAGTGTTGTGTAGCTGGCTACCCGGAACAAAGGGAGTAGAGACACGATTAGCATTTTTCATACCAACCCATTGAAGAATGTCTGTGGAAAACTTTGTTTGCCCCAAGAAAAGACCTGTATTAGATCAAGAAATCTCTAAATAGAGAAAGTAGTGCAAAGGACTAAGATTTGTGATAGAGAACTCCTGATGAGCACGAGAGATAAACCGACTGATGAAAAAAGGATCATTGCCAACCAAAAGGATGTCATCGACATAGCAAGCAAATATAACATCAGAGAACCTCGAGAATAAATGAAGAGAGAGGTATCTATTGCACTGCATGTAAAGCCTAACTTGGGTAGAAAGGTACTAAAGCACTAAAACCAAGCACAATACGCTTGCTTGAGACCATAAATGGCCTTCCGAAGTCAGCAAACATGAGAGGGACAAAGTGGATATGTATAACCTGTAGGTTGTTCCATATACATGGGATTATCCAAGACACCTTAAAAAAAGTATTCTTGACATCAAGCTGATGAAGCAGCCAATAGTGCAAAGTGGCCAAAAAGAGAATAATACAGATAATCACAGCTTTGATTACAGGGCTAAATGTGTGTGTAAAGTAAAATCCTGGTACTTGAGAATATCCCTGAGCAATAAGACGGGTCTTGTGACGATCAATACTACCATCAGGTCGATACTTAAGGCGATAGACCCATTTGGAGCCAACAATGTTGACACCAAAAGGGCAAGGAACGAGGTCCCAAGTATGTTGGTTACGAAGAGCCCGCACCTCTTCATCCATAACAATAATCCATTTAGGATCCTTAAGGGCTGAGCAGTAAACCTTAGGCTCACTCTCTGAAAGAAGTGTTGCGAGAAAACCGTGAACCTCAAAACAAGGATATGTTTTTGGCTGGACTATGCCATTCTGAGAATGGGTCGTTATAGGATGAAGTGGGCGAGGACAAGAAGATGGTGAGGGTGATGGTGATGGAGATGGTGAACATGATAATTGGGCCAAGGCACAGGAGAACCCCGGAGAGAAAGAGATGGTAACTGTGAGAGCTCAAGAGTAGGTTGATCCACATGTGAGGGACACAAATCACATGGCAACTATGATGACGCCACAACTGGAGAGGAGATATGACAAGCATTAGCAACATTGGAAGCTGGCGAAAAGGTCGATGAAGTTGTGGGCCCAATGAAAGATGAAATTTCCAATTGAAAGAGTGATGACTATCCCAAGAAGATGAAGATTAAGGAAAAGAATGCTCATCAAACTGAACATGGCGAGAGATATAGATGCACCTAGAAGAAGGATCAAGACATTTAAACCATTTATGTTGAGCACTATAACCAATGAAAACACATGGAATGGCACGAGGCATAAATTTATCAACTGCAATATCACATAAACATGGATACACACAGCAACCATAAGGGTGGAAAAGGGAATAATCTGGAACAGTGCCGTAAACTATCTCGAATGGAGATTTACCGCTGAGAATTGAGCTAGGCAGGTGGTTTATAATATACACTGCTAAAGAGAAAGCATCAACCTGATAGTACTTAGGAATGGATGAGCGATATAACATGGCTAACCCTATCCCTGTGATATGCCGGTGCTTACGCTTAGCCCGACCATTCTGAGCAGGTGTATAAGGGCTTGACATCTGATGATGAATGCCACATGAGATAAAATTATCAAGGAGATGATGATTAATAAACTCTGTTCCTACATTAGATTGGAACGTTTTAAGTTTAGTAGAAATCTGGGTCTCCACAAACTTATAGAACAACAGAAAGAGATCAAAGAAATTGGAGTTCCGACGCAATGGATAGAACCATGTAAAATGGGAAAAGTCATCAATGAAGATAACATAATAAGAATAATAAGACACTCCTGAAACTGGTGCAGGCCCCTACAAGTTGCAGTGAACTTTGTCAAACAAAGAAGCCGAATGGCAATCACTAGAGGAAAATGGCAAATGACAAATTTTATCCATCATACACGAAGAACAACTGACCGGGGCTGGTAAAATAGAGGTAGCACAAATATGGCCTTGCTTATTCACAGTTAGAGAGTGGCATAAGACACATGATCGAGCCAAGAATACCAATGCTCAAATGAAGCACAGATTTTTCCAGAACGAAGTTCAGTATAGAAATTGAAGTCCCCAATCCCAAGATAATAAAGATTACCTCTATGACAACCAGTGCCAATGAATTTTCCAGTGTGCTTATACCAAATGATAAACAAATTAACATCAAATAAAATAGTAATAGGTAAATCTCGAGTGAGTCTACTTATGGAAATTAAGCTCGTAATTTTTGGAACCACGAGCACATCATGTAACAAGATACCCAAAATATCACATTGACTAATATGAGAAATTGATAGCGAGTATATGGTCTAAGGCTGGAAAGTGAGCATGATTCATGGGGTGAAAAGAAGATGACCGCTGGACTGGCATGTGCACAACACGGACATAATATGAATCATCCACTTACGCGCGTGATCAACACGCACCCTCTTCAAGTTGTATATGTGTGACAGACACGCATTGAGAGGGGTACTGAATTCTCAGCAGTTGACAGAGAAATAGATATCAAGGGCTGATGGTCCGTGGCGGCCAGAGCTTTAAACACAACCCGAATTGAGCACAGAAGCAAGCACCGCCGGAAGAGAAGACAAACACTGCTAGATTGAGCACAAATGTACTGGAGATGTGATGGTCGGACAACAAAAAATCAGAAATAGAACGCTGGAGAAGAAGAAAAGTTGGTCGGCCTAGTACAAATGTGAACAAAAAGAACACCAGAGATAAAACCGAGGTTGAAGATGGTAATGGAGAGACACCGAGAGGGAGGAGAAACCGCCAAAAAAGGGTGGTGGGTAACGCCAGAAATTTAATCAAGAAGAGGGGATAGTCAGAAGTTTGATCGGAGGGAGGGAAAGAAAGGGAAAAGTGAAAAGGAATGAAGCAGGATTCTAACACTGATCTGATACCACGATAGAGTCATAATTCATTGCCTCTGTGGGCTTTCATTATGTGTATAAATAAGGGTACATGTGGAGTATAATAAAATGAATAGAATCCTAGAAATACGTATAGAGTATTCTAGATTACTAGGAATACATACCAACTATACAATGAACACAGATAATATTTCAATACTCTAACACAAGGTATTACGGATGCGACTCTTGCTGAAGCATTAGCATTGGAGGAAGCAATGCACTTGGAAAACTCATTGTCCATAGAAGATGTTTTTTTTGTTGGCGACGCCTTGACAGTATGGTAAGGGGGATATAGAGCCTTATGTTCTATATTTAATGCTTATCGACTCTCTACGAGGTCCCCTAATTGATCCTTCAAAGCATGGTCCTTTCTGGATCCCAAGAAATTAGAATGTTGATGCCCACTCTCTTGCTAAATACGCTAAGACAAGCACCTTAGAAAGAACTATTTAGACAGTGCCTCCTGCTTCTCTCATGTCAAACGTTGTTGTATGTTTTCTAGCACCCTCAAATGAAATTTTATTTCCTCCAAAAATGTGTGAGCTGATTTTCCAAATATGTCCAGAACGAGGTTGTTTCATTTGCATATGACTTTCCCCTGTCTCACGGTCGTCCGAATTTGGAACGGTGAGGAATTTGGGTTTCATAACTAAAATTTTCATTTTTTTTCTTCTTCTTTAATTCATACATGGTAATAAATTGTGCTTGAATTCTAATAAGATGAAAATTTACTTAAGTGAGTTCTCAACGCATTTTCGAGTGTCATTTTATTTTGGGAGATAAAACATCATACGAACGAGGCAAATATAATTTGTAATTAGGTACAATCGATCATCAATTAAAACTCATTTCTTTATTGTGATTTATAAATTCTTAAAACATTGATGTATATATTTAAATATGTAAATTAATCAATGCATGTTATTATCATTGCAAAGTCTTATTTTACACCGATCAACCGTTAAATGAAGTTATTTTTAATTAGTAAGGGCGTGTTTGGAATCAGACAGAGTCATTTTGTAATTGATGTAACTAATGGGTATTTTATTTTTTTTATTGCAATGGTGTTTCTAATTTTGAATTTTTAAAAAAATATCGTAATGTATAAATAAATATAACTTGACCCTAAAATTTATTTAAATAAGTTTTTTTCATAATTGATCTAATTAGTCTAACATCATAGTTAATATATATTTGTAAATCTATACAATGTACTAAAAGAGCAACCACACCCCAACACTTAGACACATCACCCTTCACAGAAATTTTAACACTTGGCATCACCAAGCATTGCCACATCAGCTGTTATCAAAAAAATACTTTAGTTGATACATTTTCCGTAATAAATTGGCGGAATTACAATGTATCAATTCATTAATTGCAGTGTCTGATGTATATCTTTTTACACTTAAAAGTGTATCAATTAAACTGTTTCTTAATTAAAGTGTCTGATGTATATCTCGGTATCAATTAAACCTTATCGATTCCTTATTGAAAGATCGGACAATTGATTGTTGGAATTGAATCAGAAATGAATTTCATGAATGTTCACTCTTGAAATGTTCATTTCATTTTAGTTACTAATGATGAAATAGAACAGTAGTTTAGAACATCGTGTACTCTATTTTGACTTTTCCTATTTTTTAAAAAAGACTTTATTCTTTTCTCTATAAAATTTTTTTTCTAAACCTTTTCATTTTATAATCTACATTATAAATGATTTTCAATAAAGTTACTAAAAATATATTATAAAGTAATTATCATCTTGAATGACAATGTAAAATAAAAATATTCAATTTATTATTATTGTCATAATTGTCTTTTAACACTGAATGCTAATAACAATTCATCTTTTTTCAATGAATCGTTCAAAACAATATTTTAAAATTTTATCCATATATTTTACTTATAAGTTGTACTACTTATAAACTTTTACGGTTGATTAAAATATTTTTAAAATTAGATTCAATATTTCTTTTATATGTTATATGTTATCTTATACCTCTATTTATAACTAAGAGTGTTATCTATACTATATACTAAAAGAGCAACCACTTGCTTAAGTGGCACCCCAACACTTAGCCACATCACCCTTTACAGAATTTTGACACCTGGCATCACCAGGCATTGCAACATCAGCTGCTATTAAAAAAGTACTTTAGTTAATACATTTTCCATACTAAATTGGCGGAATTTCAACGTATCAATTCCGTAATTGTAGTGTGTGATATATATCTCTTTACACTTAAAAGTGTATCAATTAAACTATATCCATTCCTTTGTTTTTATTTAACCCACCAAAGTGAGCGGAAATATATTTGGATTCCCAAACTGTATAAATGACTACAATGAGTACAATCAGAACCATGAGTTACATAAAGAGATGAAAGACAAAAAATAGATGGTTCTATTTCCTAAAGATATTTCCATTCCTTCTGCCTCCACACCCGAGTGTTAACATTAGGAATGGCCAAGGTCCTAGAATCAAGATCAAATATAGCCTACCACTTGTTTGTCTCCACACCTCGTGTTAACGATAGAGGTGGCATCCCATATTTGTCCCTTGCATATTGCTCCCCCTGAGCCATATACTAAGCCAGATTTGGCACTCCATTAAGCTTTTAATCCTTCTGAGCAGTGCGCCTTATTACTGGATTTTGAAGTTGCCAAGATGAAAGTTTGGATCTAGCAGTAGAAGCTCCAGTATACTTGAATTGGTTTCAGTGTATCGTCCTTGTTCTCTATGCTTTCTTTCAGCATCACCAGTCATCATATTCGGTTTTTCTTCCGAATCAGCCTCTCTGAATTATTGTTTACCTGCCATAAGAGAAAAAAATAGCAAAGATCTTGTCCAAAATAGGTTGATTATATAGCTCAAGTTCTGATATAAGGAATCTGAGCAGCATCAAGTTTTGTAAAACCCTTAGTCTGAATTGGGAGATTAGAGTCTAAGAAGAATAGAGATGATACCTTAGTAGAGCTTGCTAGTTTGGAAAGAGAATCTGCAACACTATTTGCCTCTCTCAAAACATGATTAATATTTCCTCCAATTTTTGACATGATCATCCAGATATCTCTGAAAATGTTGTTTAGCTTCCATGGGATTCTATACTCTCTTCTAACCATGTTAATTAGGAGAAGAGAGTAACATTCAATTTGAATGTTGTAGAATCCATATTGGTCTGCTAATTGCATTCTAGCTTTTAGTGCAAGGGCCTCTGATTCCAGGCTGTGGCTTTTACCCATATTTTTGGCTTGGGTAACCTGGGTTTCTCCTTTTGAATTTCTAATAATAATTTCAGCCCCAGACTTACCATTGCTTAAAGAGGAACCGTCCGTGTTTTGTTTAAAAGAAATAGGAGATCTTCAGACAACTATGGATTCTAGTTTTCTGGATCTAGTACAACTTCTATAAGAGTGAATAAGTTGTATCTTTCCAAGAGAGCCAGGCCATTTAAACTTCAACGTTTTAGCTTTGAAAATATCTTAATACTGATTTAGTATTTTCATCATGATACTGTTTGTTTTTGGTTTGATAGCTTCGAAGTAATACTTATTTCTAGCACACCAAACAAACCAAATCAGTAGACACTCAATTTTCTAGGTAAAATTAGAGACCATGGATGTTTAAAAGAAGCCACCTCATATTTTTTATATCTCAGTAATTCATAGGATGACTTAACAGAGAATGAAACAGACTCAGATGGTTTCCAGATCAGTTGATCATTATAATTAGGGTATAGAAACATATCCTGTTTTAAGAAATTGATCACCTCAATTGGCAGGCCTGATTCTAATGGGTCTATTAGTATGTTTTGTTAAAGTTTAAAATCATGTACTGAGTGATTCCTGAAAGGTATGTCATATGATGAGTCTCATAAAGTTTCCAAAGTTCCAAAACCCATCCTCTTTGCATCCCAAAAAGAGATATCTCCCTTTCCAACCTGAACAAAAGAATTTTCTAATGCCAATTCTGAAACTTGTTTGATTCTTTTCCAGGTTCTTGAGTTTTTTAGATGGTCAAGCATTGACCTCATATTTTTAGCCCATAGGGAGCTACCTTGTTGAAGTTTCCACCACAGTTTTAGTGAGAAACTTAAGGTCAGGGTGTGGAAATTTTTAAAATCTAAGCCATTTTCTATTTTAGGAAAATAGAGTTTATGATATGCTCTCCAGAATTTCTTATTATATTTTTTAGTACCATAGACTTTCCATAAAAACTTAGCAAAAATAGTGTGAAGCTGATCAATGATTCCTTTGGTAGGATTAAGTATTGTGAGCAAATGTATTGGCATAGCAGCTAAGACATGCTTTATGAGTGTCATCCTACCAGCTTGACTTAGGAATGTATTCTTCCATGAGTGCAGTTTGGAAGATGTAGAGCCCAGAAGACTTTGATAATAAACATTCTTGCTCCTTCCAACAAATATAGGGCATCCTAAGTATTTGAAAGGCATGGACCCTTCCTTCATTCCAGTGATAGTTAAAATCTCATTTTCAACTCTTGGAGTGGCATATTTGGAAATATAAAAGGACTTCTCAAAGTTTATTTTTTCTGCCGGTAGCTAGTTCAAGAGTTTTAAGGAAGGACATTAAAGTTTTTAGTCCATTCTTTGTATATTTCATGAAGAGAATAGTGTCATCTGCAAAGGACAGATGAATAACATTTTCCATTGAGGGAGGCAACTTGAAGTGCTCTATATTAATTTATTTGAAGAAGAAATTCAGGTTTATAGTGAGTGCTTCAGCTACTAATATGAATAAATAGGGAGACAAAGAGTCATCCTGCTTTAACCCTCTTGATGGCTTAAAGCAGCCCTTTGAAGCTCCATTAGCCAGTACCGGAAAATATGTTGCCTTAATATTTTCCATGATTAATGAGACAAAAGAACTACCAAAACCCATTTTCAAAAGCAAGGAGGATAGAAAGTGCCAGGACACTCTATCAAATGCCTTAAACATATCCAGCTTAAATATGACATTATTTCCGCTTTGCTTTTTATTTAGAAAATTGGTTACCTCTTGCATTAACAATACACTATCAGCCAATTCTCAATTTTGAGCAAAAGAAAATTGCTCAGGGGATATTAGAGAGGGCATGATAGGTTTTAGCCTCAAACTCAGTATTTTGGAAAATATCTTGTTTATGAAGTTGAATAGACTGATTGGTCTAAAATCCTTAAAAGAGGATACAACTTCTTTTTTTCGGAATCAGTACCATTAGTGTTGAAGCAATAGATTTTGGTATGTAATTTCCATTCATGAAGTCCTATACTGCCAAAAGTAAGTCATGTTTTATAATTGGCCAACAAGGTTCGTAAAACTTACCAGAAAATCCATCTGGTCCACGGGAGGAATCACTATCCATAGATAAGACTATAGAAAAAAGTTCTTCCATAGTGATTTCTTTGATTAAGTTCATATTCATATCTTCAGTCACTTTGTGGGGGATATTTTCTAAAATCACAGCTTGGTTTATTCCAGTCCCATCATTTTCTTCTGCAGTCATAAGTTTAGTAAAGAAATTTACAGCTTTCTCCCCTATTTTATCTTGATCAATTAGCCAATTTCCAATTGAGTCTTTTATGGAAGCAATGTACTGTCTATTATGTCTTGCCTTAACAGTGTTATGGAAGAATTTGGTGTTTGAATCACTTTCATTCATCCATTTAACTCTAGACTTCTCCCTCCAATAATTTTCTTGCTGAGATAAAGCCAAAGTTAATCAACTTTGGCTTTATTGTAAGCTATTAGCTTTGCATTAGTTTCCTGACTCTGCAGATCTTCTTCTGCTTTCAGGAAGATTTCCTCTTTGGTTTTGACATTATCAAAGATATTGCCAAATATATTCTTATTCCAGATTTTTAATGCCAATTTAAGATTTTTAAGCTTAAAGGAAAATCTAGCCATTCCTTGTAATTTTGTGTTGAATTCCTATGCCTCTTTAACCAAGTTTTGAAATGTTGGTTTACTTAACCAGCAACCCTAGAAATTAAAGGGTCTTGGATTTGTTAAAAAAAATGTGTTTTAACACTCATAATTAGAGGAGCATGGTCAAATTGTTCTCTTGCTATCACTCTAATGTGAGAAGAAGAGAAACTGTGTAACCAGCCAGGATTGGCTATGCCCCTATCTGACCTTTTCCAAACCCTCTCTTTTGGTCTCATACCAGTCCAAGTATATAGACTACCTGTTGTAGGTAAAGCTGTAAATTGTCCAAGGTTTAGGAAGTTATTAAAGTCCACAATTACTCTTGGTTCTGGAATAGATGGACCTAGATATTCTGATTGACTTTGAATGACATTAAAGTCACCTATTAGAGCCAAAGGGAGATCTTTATGTTTGGAAAGAGCTTTCCACAGCTTCAGTTTTCCAGTTCTGGAATGCTGACCATATATATGCAATATGGCAGGGGGTTGATAGAGTATTATGCTCGATTTTTGTTAGTAGAAATTGGGACTTAGCTTCAACTAAGTGAACCTTAATCCTAGAATCCCAAAACAGCCTGATTTTAACCACATCATGGAACAAGTAGTTATTGAACCCAATTTCAAAGCCAATTTTATTGATCTGGTTATTGTCAATATCTTGCTCAATTAAAGCAAACATGGAAATCTTGAATCCGTGTTTAATATCTTTTAATATTCTTATGGATGCTTGATTTCCTACTCCTCTAATATTCCAACAACAAATGTTAATATCCATAAAAAATTAAGGTTTAAAAGACATTGTGGAATGGGTTATCACCGTTTCAGGCATTGCAGTTTAGTCTTTTATCTATTTTTTTAGGTTTATTAACCTTATCCCGGATACCAGGTTCTAAATTGGTTAAAAGAAGTTCTTTAAATTTGTTTTGAGCGGTCACCATCTCATTTTTAAAAATGTCTTTTGAGTGTCTTGATGGATTGGTTAGAGATTTTTCAGGTTCTAAATTATATCCATTATCAAGCTTATCTTCTGCCTTTCTATCTCTAGTAAGATTTTGAGGAGTTTCAGATTTGGAACCAAAGAAAAGCAGTGGTGAAAATCCAGCATGAATCTCTATATAATTCTCTTCCAGATTGTCTTTAAGTACAAATCTATTAGATTCATCTTCTTTATTACCATCTGGAATTTCTAAATTAGGATAAGCAACCAAATTAGAAGAGTTCAGTTTAGCAACTTTGCTTCCAGAACTAGGAAGAATTTCAGAGTTCTGGGAGTTTATGATAAGCATGTTCAGTATTATTTCCTGCTTTAGTTTAGTACTCCTGGTTAGGTATCACAATTACAGGCTTTTCTTTATCTTTAGCAATAATCCCAGATGATATATCTATAGCCAAAGTATCTTTAGACAGCACCATATCTTTATCAGATTGATTCATAGAAAAAGAATGATTCATAGACATCACCGGTATGCCAGAGTGAAAAATCAACTTGTTCAGCCAAATTTTGAATGCAAAGGGGAAAGTCTGAGTCTTTAGCATACTGAATCACTGGTACAGGACCATCAGATATAACATATTCAGGCATCATAGTTTCATTAGCAGATTTACTTATATGTTCAAGCATCTTAGTATCATTAGCGGATTTACTCATATGATCAAGCATCCTAGTATCATTAGCAGATTTACTCATATTATCAGAGCTTACTGATGTCATTAGATCTTTGTCAGTCACAACAGGTATGTGTTCATTTTTAGTGTGATCAACATGTGTATGAGCAATATGCATAGCCTCGGAGTTATTATGTGCCACATCAATTGTTACCTGAGTCTCTGTAGAAGAGACTAAAACTTTCAAACTTGTTACTTTTTCCTGCAATTCCTTGTCACCTGTAAAATAATTCTTTGGCTTCCATACTTCCTGTAGTTTTTTTTTTATTTCCAACAGTAATATGGGTAGGAATTAAGTCTTTTTCCTTAGAATTTAACCCAGATGATGATGAGATTTCTTCTTTACCCATTGCTCTTCCCTGTTCTTTTTTTTTTGGCTTCCAAGGGTGAGTAATATTTCTAGCAAAGGATTCAACTTTACAAACCTCATACAAATGGCCCAGTTTTTGGCAGTTAAGACAATAGTCCGGAATCCACTCATAGTCTACATATTGCCAAAACCCGGTTCTCCTAAAACTAAGCCAGATTCTTTCCCTCAAAGGTTTTGTAATGTCAATTTTGACACTCACCTTGGTCGTGTGGCCCAGATCTATTAAGTGTCCCTTTAGCTAGTTTAACTGGGTGACCTACTATACTTCCTGTGGACATCATAACTTCAGGATAAAAAATTATTGCAGGAGTCCATATAAAGCTACCCAGACAGGAACTGTAGGCGAGTTTACATTTGGATTAAATGTGGGAACCCATTTTGTGATTCTTAGAGAATATGTACCGAAATTCCAGACCTTGTGAATCCGGCATCTGTAGTAATCTTTAGGCAGTGAGAAATGAATCAATATCTACCTGTTGTCCAGCAGATAGATTTCATTGTGGCCTTTGAATCCCGCCATTTGGAAGTCTCGACAAGCTTTTCCAGTTGAGGTCGGCTTCTCGAAAACTTTCCCACTAGCATCTATCTCAAAGGCTTCTCTAATTTGTTGCATTCGCCATCTGTGAAATGGAGACCAAGCTCGCCCAGATGTTCAATCGGCTGTTTTGGAGTGAAGGTAGCTCTAGAGATCAAAGTTCCAGTATGTTGTATAGCAGGATGATTGTTAGGGTTTTTCAATATTTGGGCGTAGGAGAAGGGCTTTCCCTTAGGCGGTTCCACCATAATGGCGGCATCGAACGACGTCAAAGCGGGGAAGCGGTGGTTCAATCTAGATCCTATAATCAGGGAATCGTCTTGGTCAAAATATTCTAATACAATTCTTGAACTATATCCATTCCTTAACTAAAGTATCTGATGTATATCTCTGTATCAATTAAAACGTATTCATTCCTTATTGAAAGGTCGGACAATTGTTTGTTGGAATTGAATCATAAATGAATTTCATGAATGTTTTTCTCTTGAAATGTTCATTTCGTTCTAGTTACTAATGATGAAGAAGAACTGTAGTTTAGCACATTGTTTACTCTATTTTAACTTTTCCTTTTTTAAAAAAAAACTTTATTCTTTTCTCTATAAAATTGTCTTTCTAAACTTTTTTATTTTATAATCTACATTATAAATGAACTTTCAATAAATTTACTAAAAAATTATCATCTTGAATGACAATGTAAAAGAAAATTATTGAATTATTATTATTGTCATAATTGCCTTTTAACACCGAATGCTAATAACTATTTATCCATTTTCAATTAATCGTTCAAAAAAGTATTTTAACCATTTATCCATTTATTTTACTTAGAAGTTGTATTACTTATAAACTTTTACAGTTATTTAACATATTTTTAAAATTATATTTAGTATTTCTTTTATATGTTATTTTACTTATAAGTTGGAGTACCTTTATTTATAACTAAGAGTAATTTATCTATTTACTTTTAAATACCCATAATTTAATAAATTTAATTTATAAATTATTGATTCATTAACATATATTTCATATTTTTATCACTGCATTATTTTATAAAGTAAAGTATTTTTATACAGCATTTATTATTTTTCTATAATATATATATATATATTAGTTTTAAATATAAAAAAATAATTATTATGTATCTAAAAAGATTGACTTAATTTTATAATAAAATAAATATATAATTTATTATAAATATTACATCATGTAATTCTCATTTAAATATAACAAAATCTTATTAGTTATTAAAATTAAAATTAAAATTATATCATATTAATTATTTACGTTGTATTGGCACGTATATTAT
Organism: Rubia yunnanensis; assembly: GCA_037428765.1. Classification (NCBI taxonomy): domain Eukaryota; kingdom Viridiplantae; phylum Streptophyta; class Magnoliopsida; order Gentianales; family Rubiaceae; genus Rubia; species Rubia yunnanensis. The sequence continues at coordinate 70,478,267 of CM075068.1, forward strand.
CTAGTTCCTATTGATTTATCTTATTTTGCTTTTTCCAACAATATAATCAAGGAGGAGAAACTTGAGAAAGTGATTAAGTCCAATTTTGGATTGCCATTTCATTCGTGTGGCTCGTACAAGCCGGTCCGTTTTTCATTTACTTTTATTTTTGCTTTTTGACATTTATGTAATGTTTTGGTTTCTTGTTTTTCATTCTCAATTTATCAAACTTTCTTCTTATTCTTTTTCCCTTACTTTTACTTTTTACGTCTAATCTGAAGATCCCAACTAAACTGAATCTTATTATTGGCAATTTAACTCGATCTTGTTAGTGATTTTTTTTATATTGAATAAAAAATAAAGTAAAGTGTTGGGAAAGATCGCCTATCCATATGCTTATGGAAAAACGGTATTTAATAAGAATAATAAAAATGTAAAGGGTTTTAGTTGCAATATTAGAAATTTATTATACAACGTGTAGTGGTTTTAAAGTTCATGAACCGGTTAATACAACCCGAAAATTTTATCTTCATTTCTTCTAATTCGCAGTTTTAACATTGGTCTTTCCATGGCTTATGGAAAAACTGTCTTTCAAGAGACGGACTCAAAAAATAATCAATAAATTCATTTCTATTATTTTTTAATAAAGACGTATTGTTTTTTTTAAAAAAATCATTCATTCCAAGATGTTGAAAAAAACACCCAACGGCGATTACAATAAGTGGAATTGACATCCAGTCTAACTAGCCTCTAGCAACAACCAATCTATTGCAAGGATATTCAAATTACATGTCAACCAAACTGATCGTCTGTACTATTACAGATCATAGATCCAAACAAAAAATTGTAACATCGCCCTCGAGGATATTAACTCGCTTTCCGCAAAAATCATGATCACTTGGCGAAGAGGAGTGTATCAGGATCAATATCACTATGCTAAATAGGAATCTACAACAGATGTAACACCACTTGATCTTGATCCAAAACTCAGTCTATATTGTCCAAACTGTAAATACCTTGAAAAACACAGATCGGGAACGGGACTTCAGATAGAGAAACGTAAACAAAATTATGAATACACGCTTTGTAAAACCAGATCGAACACGACACAATGACATGAACAATTAAATTGAATACATCAACATAATCTACCAGATCGAAGAACAATACTAATTTATGAAAACAAATCAACACTTATTCGATAACAAAAGCATCAAAAGAAAATCAATTGAAATAGCTATTATTTCCCCATCTTCCTATGATGGAAAAATGGGTAAAAGAAGATCGGAGAAGTGAACTTCAGAGAAGAAGCAAGAAGGTGCGGCGGCTTAGAGTTTGGCGAGAGCTTCAAAGGTTGGGAAGGCTTTTGAATAAAGATGCATTGTTAAATTTTAATAATGGCATACGTATTCTTCTTCAAGTATGGAATCACATCAACCATCAAGTCAATCAGACTCACCTTAATCATTATGCAGATGCAGCTGCTTAGTTCCATATGATGGTATAATGTTTTGCAAATCTATAGACGGGTGATACAAGGGTAATTTTAAATTAATATATACATTTTCCATTGATAATTATTATTGCATAACATTAAAGTTATGGATGTTCGTCGTTTACAATTTTAACGTAGATGCCGACCAACTTTATTGTCAAGTAGAATGTTTTTAAAATTATTAAATTATTTAAAAACAATTAAAATATTTATAAAAATATATTTAATTTATACTTATTTATGATATTTAATGTTAATGTGTATACTACATATAAAATTTTAATAAATTAATTGTTTGATTATATTTTATATGAAATTAGTAAGTTTATCTTGTCAAAAAGTAAAATTAAAAACAATTGAGACACAAGTGGAATTGATAAGGATTTTTTTTCAGAAAAATTGAATTCATTTGGATAGAAATACATCGAATGAACATATGAAAGTAAAAAAGAAATATGAAGAAAGTTGGATGGATTGAGAATGATAACAAGAAGTCAAAACACTAATGGAAGATTCTTATTAAATGTAGCAATTAAAAGCGGTCGCTAAACTCTGAAGTGCTTTCAAATTCAATTAAACATGGTACAAAAATGATAAAAAAAAACAGTTATTGAAGAACCACCTTTGATGGACATCAATTAAAAGTGATTCTATTGTATAATCGGTTTTAATGGAATGACTTTAGTGGATTTCTGGGCACAAGTATATATTGCTAACTAGGGTTTCAGTTTTTTCCAGGCAAAATGAATCTGGCCATTTCTATTCTCTTCCCCCTTAGTTTTCTTTCTCTGAAACACAGGCCTCCGCCTCAACTTATATTTTGTCTCCACCGCTCTCCCGCATCCACCTCCAATCTCCCCCGCTGCCGCTCCTTCTCCTCTTCCGACAAGCCCCTCCACTGAGAAGCCTCGCCTCCCCCGTCGAGAAGCCTCAACTCCCACGCCGAGAAGCCTTGCCTCCACCACCGATTCACCTCTGCCGCGAAGTGCCCTCAGCCGAGATGTCCCTACGCCGCTTCGCCTCCACCACCGTAAATTCCATCTGCGGCGTTTCCTCCACCACAGTCGAGCCGAGAAGATGTTGAGGTTAAAAGTCCAGATTTGTTTTATTTTAAACCAAAGTCCAGATCTTTTATGTTTGTTGTTCTTAATGTTGTTTTTTTTATATCCAGCAAGCACAATTTTGATGTTGTTATTGGTTGTTTTAATGCTTGGAGATCGTTATGTTTGTTGTCTATTGTTGCTCATCCGCCGAAAAAGTCAAAGAGCTGTCGAAAATCTAAGGTTTCCAACAACCTTTTTTAGAAGGTCAGAAATAGGTCAGAAATTCAAAACTTATTTTGGACCCAATAGAAGGCGATTTTTGAAATTGCTTTTAATCGAAATCAATCAAAGTCACTATCAAAGAAAACACTTCAAAAGTGATTTTTTATGTTCGATATAATCGCCTTTAATAAGCCTTCCTCCACTTGTGAAACGTTGGATAAATGTAAAGATATAAAATAAAATAAAATGAAAAACGACTCGACTTGTATGAGCTGGCACATGAACACGTGAAAGATGTAAGCTAAAAGTCAAAAACATTTCATCCTTGACGATGTCGTTACATCTGTGGCGTACCAGTGACATGCCAAAAGTGGCTCGGAAGATCCAAGCTGCAAATTTTCTTGTTATGATAATCAGTCACGTTCCGATTGGTTTGAATAAATGTTAAAATGGTATTTTATAGTAACTGAAATTGAAATAATCATCATTTAAAGAATAATGCATTTCGCTTTTCTTACTTGGAATGTAATTAACATTTACGGATTAACATCTCACGGCCACAATGTAATTAACAAAAAAAGTCTCTGCTCAAGCCCAAGTTGCCAAGTCGAGATTGTATCTTGGTGAATTGCATTTTTGTATCGTTAATTTTTAAATTTGAAGCCTACAACTTTCTTGGAGGGATCTAAGTGTAAAATGCTTTAAGTTTTCTTCTCAAAACCTTAAATAAACCAGGGCACCGGTTGTATAATATCATCATACCAGTGCTATGTTCTAATGGTGTGGAGGTTGCACATATGGCGGGAAAATGAATATTTTTTAATTTTCATCCAAAATATTAGATGAAAATTTTATAAGCACAGGCAGTACCATCATACGCACTGGTCAAACCACATGTGCTACTTTTTTAGAATATTTTTCTTCTCTTTGCTCTAAGTTGATTTTTTTTTTTGAAATGTCAATTTAAAGCAGCGTCATGCAGTTGCGTTGGAAATACACAGGCACCGGTATGATCACCATAGGCACCGGTTTCCATGACAGTGGTACTTATAATGTTTTTGTTCTCTTTGCTCTAGGGTGGAAAAAAATTAAAACGCACATTTAAAGTAGTGTCACACAGATGCGTTGGAAATACACATGCACCGATATGATCATCATAAGCACTGGTTCGCATATCGATACTAGGTAAAAAAAAGCTACTTAATTTCATCTGAACCCTTCATTTCTTTTACTGATTGAATCTCAATCATTAAAACTTATTGTTATATAAATAAAATCGGAAACTCTAATTCTATTCGCACCTCATCATCCCTATCACCTTTCACCTCCATTGTCCCGTACCTCTTGCAGCTCGCAGCTCTGCCGCCTGGAAATCGTCTTGTACACCAAACCAAATCATGTCCAAACGTCTGCATCAGGTCCTATTTGATCCTCACCGACGACGACTGAGTCAGGCCGGAGAATGAAAGGTGGCGAAATGATGGCATTGGCACAATTTTCTTTGAGATCTCGGACCTACCCGGACGACAGCGACTCTAGTTCCCAAAGATTACATTGTCGTCTGTGGCGCATCAATTGGAGGAGAACGTCGGCCGCCACGACTTCAAGTGAGAGTACCTCATTTTCTCAACCTTTTCTTATCTCAATTTCGTGTTTTTTGGGAATTGGAATTGAGTAGCAGTGTGTGGATTTGTGTCTCTACCAGAAATTTGCGCAATAAACATACTATATAAATATATAATTGTTGTAGTTAATCTAAATTTGCCCTTTATTTCTAGGCAGCTTCATATAAACTATATTTGTAAACAAACTGATTAGAAGAGGACTCTTTATCTGGTGTAACTAATAGGAATTGTGCAGTATGTTAATGTGATTGATTCAAAAGCAACGATTTCAAAGTTTCTTTACGATAAAGAATGATAAATAGGACACCATTCATCATATCACACCATTCTTTATCTGCATATGAAAAAAGGAACCCACTTGTTTGGAAGCTCTTTGCTGCATATAAATCTAGCTCAAACAAACTGATTGGACATGCTATATAAAACCTACTATATACAGTATTGGACATTTACCACATAGTTTAAGCTACGAATATTCATCCTTTACAAAGATTTGGGTGAGACCGTCTCACCCAAACTTATGGGTCTCACCATAAATTACATATTTTCAGGAGCATGGAAGATATTTTCGTTAATTTTCAATTTTTCGTATTTAAATTCAATCGCCCAATTAACCCCTCTGTTTCTCTCTCTCACATTAACCCCTCCGTTTCAATTTTTCGCATTAACCCTTTCTCAAACCTCTGAAAACCGCTGCCATAAATTCCCGATTCAACTGCTCAAATCCGTTCAAATTTGCAATTTCTGAGTTGCATTACATTGCCTTCTTCAATCCGGTTCTATAGAGGTTAGAATTTCTTATTTTCATTGTATTTGGGGTTTATATTTAGGGTTTTTTATTTTTCTTCTTCGTCTCCTATGATTTCTATATAATTCCGGTGCTTATCTCTGTAAATCCGGCTGTGCATGCTTTTTTTATTAATATATTGTGTGTTCCTGAGTTTTGTTTCGGCATTTTGTAGATATGATGAAGTCCAATGAAGATTGCCTGGAGGTTGTTGATGTTGTTCGTTCCTCATCTGTGCTTGAATCTCAAGGTTTGGTCTATTTTTTTGTTAATTTTTGTATTATTAGTGTTTTTTGTTCGGTGTCTTTGATTTCTATGTTTCACTATTTATTGATTTGATGTGATGTTCGTTGTCATTGAATTTGCTCTATTTTTTTTGTTGGTTGCTCTGTTTTATATATGAAACGGCGTATAACAAATTATTTAGGATGTTCATGTGTTTAATTAGGCAGTTCATGTGTTTAGTTAGGAACTTAGGATGTCTATGTGGTTGGTTCGGGCTTTGTTGTGCCTCTTTTGTGGTTTATTTTATGCTCTGTTTACTTTGTATGTTTTCTTTTTGAATTGTCTTTATATTAGGATATTAATGTGTTTAGTTTTCATGTTTATGTGTTTAGTTTAGGCTCGGTTTAGTTTGCATTATCTTTCTGTTAGGCTGTTCATGTGTTTAATTAGGTTGTTTGTGTGTTTAGTTAGGCTGTTTATGTATTTAGTTCAGGCTTTGTTGTAGATCTGTTGTGGTTTAGTTTAGGATCTATTTAGTTCAGTCTTTGTTGTAGATCTATTGTGGTTTAGTTTAGGATCTATTTAGTTTGCATGTTATTTGTTTGCACTTTTTTTAGTTAGCCTATTTTTGTGTTTAGGTTGCATGTTTATGTGTTTTCTGTTTTCGCTGCCTTTGTGTATGTGTATATACACAGTTATATTGGTTTGTGTACTTTAGGTGTTTCAGTTTTTACCTTAAGTTTTTATGTGATTACTTTTCAAATGTAGGTGATGGAATTTGCTTGAGAAAATCAAGTAGATTGCAGGCTAAGTTGCTAGATGGTATGTATATTGGTAGTTTGTAAAAAAAATGTTTAATCTTAATATTTTTATTTAATTGATTGTGTAATTGTCAGGTTCTAAACCTCCTTTGCATAAAACGAAAAAAAAATCAGAAGAAAACTACTAGCACAGGTATTTAAATATGATTGAATTTTATTCTAATTTTTTGTTGTTTTTTAATTGATTGCTTTATGTGTTGCTGATAATTGCTTTTTGTTTATAGCTGATATTGTGAGAAGATTGCGTAAAAGTGCAAGTAAATCTGATGTGGATAGGTCACATAGAGTTGCTGGTTCGAATTCTAATTTTCTTTGTTTTACTTTGATTGTTTAGTATTTTTTTTATGTGTTTAGTGCATTCCCTTTGGTATTTCTGCATTTTGTTTCATTATTGTGGATGCATATGATGTGATTAGCATGCATTAACACATTATTTGTCCTACTGCTTCAACTAATATTGAACATATTGGTTAGCATTTGAATTATTAGTTCATATTTATTGTTGTTTAGTTTTGCTATTAAACTCATTAGTTTTTGTTTTTTTTTTTTTGCATCAGAGCCTGGAAATGTTTCTGCTGAAAGAAACGAGGGTTCTGTTGAAAGAAATGTTGATGGTACATTTAAATATATTTGTTATCGTGTATCTTTCATTACTTTATGTTTTATTTGGAATCTGTTAATTTTTAAAATTTGTAGGTTCTACTTGTGTGGCTGCAAGTCCTATAAGTGCCCAGATAAATGTTGTTATTGAAGATTTGAGATGTGAAACCAATTCTGGTATGTATTGATTTCTCTGCTTCTAATTTTGTGTTTTTGATTTAATATTTATTTTTCATTTGTGTGTTGTAGGTCAGAAAATGTGTCAAAAGAAAGGTGTTAGGAAGAAGGTTAAAGTTAAAAGAATTATTAGTGATGAAGATTATATGGAAGATGATGATTTTGTTGATCTGCCTCCTGCTGTTGTGAATGCAAATGAAGAGGGCAAACAAAAGGTTTGTGAAGGGAAAGGAAATGAGCCGGTTGTGAAGAATACGGCTCCAAAGAAGCCGGTTGCGATGAAGGTGGCTCCAAAGAAGCCTGTTGCAAACGAGTCATCTATAAACGAGCTTGCTGCGAATGAGCCAGTTGTGAAAGAGCCGGCTATGAAGCCTGCAGCGAAGAAGCCCGCTCCAAAGAAGCCTGCTGCAAATGAGTCAGTTGTGAAGGAGCCTGCTGCAAAGGAGGCAATTGTGAAAGAACCGGATGTGAAGCATGCAGCTAAGAATCCCTCTCCAAAGAAGCCTGCTGCAAATGAGCCTGCTGCAGTGGAACCAGTTGTGAAGGAGCCGGCTGTGAAGCCCAAAACGAAGAATCCTGCAGTGAAGAAGCTCGCTCCAAAGAAGCCTGCTGCTAACGAAGCGGCTGGAACCAGCCTGCTGCAAACGAGCCAGCCGTGAAGGGGCCGACTGTGAAGCCCGCAGCTAAGAAGCCTGCAGTGAAGAAGGCCGCATTGAAGCCTGCAGTGAAGGTGTCTGCAGTGAAGAATCCTGTTGAGAATAAGTCATTTGGAAACAATAATGAGGATATTGTTGCAGATGGGAGTGGGCCATCGAAGAATTCTTTTACTACGAGAAAGCGCAAGCTTGATGAAGATGGTGTTTCTGGACCTACCTCAAAGAAAACTAATGATGGCACGGAAGTGACACGACAAATTAAACAAGTCTGTGAAATTCAGCTTCCTGATGGTTCTAGGTACGTTTTATTACTTTAAGTATTTTTTATTTTACTTTATGTATGTATGTATACTTTGAATATTTCAGTTTTAATATTTTTGCATAATAACTTGAATGGGTTAGAATTTATTAGTTTAGGTATGTTGTCCTTTACCTTTGATTTTTCAGTGTTTTGTTTCACTATACTTTTAATTGTTTATGTGTAGAGTTACAATATAAATAGTTTATGTACTTGTTGATTTTATTTATGTGTTTATGTGTTTAGTTTTGTTAAAAAATAAGTTGCTTTTTTTATTAATTTCATATTGATTTTGTTGTTTATTAATTGAACTTTCTTTTTAAAATTACTGCATGTTTACTTGATGTGTTTTATCTCTTAGTTTGGGTGTTTGTATGCACATTTGTTATATTTACTAACTTCTGTTATATTGTTTTATAGGTTTTTAAAGAAGTTTATGCCTGGAAGCCAGCATGCAAAGATCACAGATCTGTGCGCTGATCTCAGTGCTAAGCAGAAGGCTGATGTTGAAGCCATTAGTTTTGGGGGCATTTTGAAACCAAGATTGGACATTGAACTTCCCTCGGGTATTGTGCCTTGGTTGGTGAGTAATTTTAACCCTGGTACATGTGTTCAGCTGGTTGGGGTAGATAGATACTTTGTTACCACTGATAATGTTTATGATGTTCTGTGCTTGCCTCGAAACCCTGGTAGGGAAGTTGTGGAGAAGAGAAAATCTGGTATGCAATTGAAGGATAGTTACAAGGCTAGGTTTGGTAGGGAGAATGAACATGATATACCCCTTCACTTGATTTTAGATAGGATAATTGAACTTAAGGAGGGAGGGGATGAGTTTAAGAGACTTTTTGTGATCTATTGTTCTTCATACTTTTTAGCTCCTATAGCTACTGGGAAGGTAGATATGAAAATTCTTAAAGCTATTGAAAATGTTGACGAGATTAAGAATCTCGACTGGTGTACTTTTGTGTTAGACAAAATGGCTTCAATGATTAGGAGGTATAAGAACAATGTAGAATACCAAACTTGTAGTTCTTGTGTCCTTATCCTTTTGATTCTATATTTGCACCGATTTCCCGTCTGTGGTGTGTTGGAGCCAACATGCCTTCCTCTAGTCTAGCATTGGACTGATGCAAAGTTGAGGGAGAAAGTGAAGATGTTGTACATTGGAGGAGGTTTTGACAGGACAATCACGGTGAAGGGTTATCCAATCAGTTGTGCCGGAAAAGTGAAAGAGGGTCATAGAGGTAAGAGTGATGTTGGAGCTCAGCCTGAGACTGGAGCTGATTCTATTCCTGAAGGTGATGAAGTGTTGCAGTTCAAAATCCCACGCGTAGTTTTGACTAACTCCAAGATTAAAAGTCTTGCTAAGAATGTAAGTGTTTAAAATTTTACCTAATGTCTTTGCTTTGTTAGTTACGTGGTTAGCATGATTTTTTATGTGTTTCAGTATCTTAAATTTTTATGTGCATATTTAGGTTTTTAGTTTCATTATTTTATATTGACTTTTAGTATAGTTAGTTCATGTGCTTAATCTTTCTATTTGGTGTTTGATAGTTTGGTTTTGTTTATATATGAATTGTTTATGGTTAGTTGATTGTGCTTTCATTGGCTATTTAATATGTTTTTTTTAGTTTTCTGTATAAACTTATAGATTTTTATTCTTGTGTAGGCTTATGATGAGGCCTTAATGATCGTGAAGCGTAACTTTGAAGTTGTTACCGCTGATATGTATCAGAGGTTGGAGATGGTGAAGGCTGATGTTGGGGATGAATCATTGCAAGACTTGCCACCTATTGTTGGGACGAGTGCAGAACTTCCGAATCAGCAAGATGACTCGCCACCAATTGAAGAATCACCAGTAGAATGGAATGACAATTTGATTTTTATGGTTGATGAAGCATGCAACCAATGGAGGAGAAGGAAACAGTACCAGGCTCAGAACGAGCCTCTTCCGTCTTTTAACTTGTTTAAAGATGGTGAATTGGATGGCATGGGAGGAACGTCCACAAACAACGTAGATATGAATTGATTTGAATGATGTGATTTGGATTTGTTATGTAGTGATTTGAATGTTTGAATTAGTTGAAATGATGTTATGGATGATTTTGAATGGTCCATTTGCTAGGTTGTTGGATTGATTGATTCTGAATGATACTTTTTAGATGATTCTAAATGATGTTTTTTAGATGATTTTAGAATGGATTGAAACTTTAAATTTTTTTATGATGATTCTGGTATGAGTTTAGTTCTTATGTTTATCTATTTAGTTGCATTGTTTATCTCTTTTGTTTCGATTATAGTTTAACAGTTTGTCTGGTAATTATATTTTGTATGTTCAAAGTCATGTGTCCTTTAGGTAAATTGTTTGGTTATTTGGGTATATAGTTCGGTTTATAGTCCTCCTGCCCCGAGCCCTCGATCCCTCGAACCTCCTGCCTTGAGCCCTCGAACCTCCTGCCTCGAGCCCTCTAACAATTTAGTCTTCAATTTTTGACATATTTTTATTTACTTTTTCTATCATTAGTTCATGTATATTTCACTTTAGCTCATTTGTTAGAATCATTAGTTTCAAACACAGTTTACTTGGTGAGTATATTTTTTGTTTAATTAAACAGCACTCGTTAGTTCAGGTGTTTCAAGCATTTGAAGGGAAATTTAAGTGATTTGTTCATGTACATTATGTTAATATAAATAAATATAAAATTGGAACTCATAGGTCTAGACTTGTTGCTTTGGTGTCTTGGTACCAAACTCCTTTGTTTTTTGTTTCTTTCTGTGCTTCCATCATTCAATTCTCTTGCTTCTTCTTTTTGTCTTTGTGGGAGATGAATCTTGTATTGTTGGCAGTTTAGTGATTGAAGATTCTGCTATGCTGCTTGAATTTTCATGTTCTTTTGTACTTTTTGAGACAAGAATTTGGTCTACCTTTTCATTGTATTTCTTGAAGCTTTCTTCAAGAATTTTCTTGCCATTTGGTGTACCAGATTGTAGTAGTTTCTTGCCATTTGGTGTCGCTATGGAACTTTGTCTTTGGTTTTTTCTACTTCTTGATTTTCTTGTACTGCTTTCAGTTTGTCCCATACTTACATTTTAGAAAGCTTTGTTCATCTCTTCAGAATGTATTGTGATGGTATCTCGCTGATTGAGTTGATGTGCAATATACGGATACAGTGAAAGCAGAGCATTCCTAGCAAAGATAAATCAATTCATATGCATCTATCAGTTATAGGATGACAAGTATTCGCTAAACCCTCCCAATTCTTTCTTACATTGTCAACGATTGATCAATTATAATCAATCAATTGTTTCTCTTACTGATGGGGTAGCCTGTCCAGGTAGCCACTTCTTGGTTCACTTGCTCTGATTCTTTTACCTACAAATGCAGCTCCAGAAGTGATTCTGGGAGAGCACCTCTGACGATCAAGTCAGTCTCTCTTCAAGAAATGGAATTTCTCTGTATTATAGCTCTTACCTTAGCTTTTATAGAGCTTGTTATATTTATAGGTCCATTTCCTCTGCAGTTCCCTGTTTTTAGGAACTTGAGATCGTGGTCACGCCACTTCTACCACATTCCTCGGTCATGGCCTTTGTGTTCGTTGTGTGTTCCATTTTCGACGGCCCACGTTCTCTGCCACGACTTGTGATTCCTGTGTTCGTTGCGCCTATCTGTCGCTGTTTTGGATCGAAGCTTGGCAGGATAATGTGGGGCTGAGCTTAGCAACTCTCAGCCCTTTGATTGTTGGGCCACACGTACACCATAACCCCCCTAGCCATGAAGATTACAAGAAACGAAGCGATGATGTTTTTTGTAGTCTGAGTGCGAAATGATGTTACTGTTTGTAAAGAATGTTCGTCATGAAGAAGCTACTTTCAGCCTTGCAAAGTAATGTAGTCTTGTTGGCTATAATTTTATCTTCGATCGCTCTTCGAATTTATTGTTTTGAATTTTGAGCTCCTCATACCAAGGAAGTATTTTCAGTGATTTTATTTTTGAACTCCACTATTTGCTCCCCATTATTTGGTATTCCATCCCAAAATTCCCTGACGCCTGTTATCGCTATATCTCTTAAATGGGGAATTTGAAACAAAGAATTTAATGTAGCCCTTCATCAGTGTGCTATCATTTCATATACCATCGTTGTCGTCTCGATATAAGCAAGAAGGTACTTTGCTTTTTGTCAGATACTCATAGTTATTTTGCTTTCCTTTTTAACTGCTCCTTTTGTTGTCTATATTTAAGGCCCCTTCTTCCTTCTCGTTTCAGCTTATCTTCTTTATTGTCCAAAGTTTGTCTTGTAATTCCTAAATTCTGCGTGTAATCCACCCTCAGCTCTTTCAAGAGTAAGTTCCCTTGTTTGAATTATTTCTCATATCTCTTCTGTGTTCTTTTTCTTTGGTTCTGGTTGTCTGTGTGACTTTTTTTCGATCATCTTCTCCGACCTATTTTTTTAATTCTTTTTGTAGTAGATTTGCTTTTGTTGAATTTTAACTGAGATTATTACCTTCCTATTTTAGGACCTCCATGTCTTCTTTTAATCACGGTAAGTCCTCGGTAGAAGATGATGCTTCTGACGGAGATTCTGACCATGTTGCTGGATCCTCCACCGTTCCCAGTATTTTGACCATCTCTTATGTAAATGAGTTAAAGAACTTTTTTCCTTTTCTGTCTCTTTATAAGCTTCATTCACCTTCTAAATTTGAGTGCGTTTGCAATCCTCCTACTGGCCATATATCTTGCTATCTATCATATTTGAACTTTGGTCTCTATTTTCCACTTTTCAAACATGTGATTGCACTTCTTCGTTCATATAAGATTGCGTTTTATCAAAGCCAAACAAATTCCTGAGTCTGATGTACCTTCATGGAATTACAGAGTTCCTAAATTTAAGCTTTCTAACTTGAGTGTTCATTATACTAAGGAGACGTTGATCGTGGCTACGCTTTGCGTACATACCCAACACCTTCGCCATGCTGACTCTGACGCTGAAGGTGTCTTGTTCGCTTATATTATACTATATTTTAATATGTATTTTATAGTGGGTTGTATCGTTATTTTTCTTTCTTGTGTGAGATTGTTTTGACCTATGTTATTTCTTATTGTGCCAAATATGGATCTCATGAAAGGTGATATTGAATAATCAATCTTCAATGACGACGAAGTGAATATATCTGTCATTCAGACTGACCATGCTAGCGATGAAAACGCTGTGCCTCTGCTGCCAATCGTTACAGGCCCTAGGGATAAAGAGACTGATGGTGGGCAAACAAGCCATCATCAAACTCTGAAGAAAGAGAAGAAGAACAAGAGGGATCGGAGCAGCGGTCACTCAGGTCACCCTATTCCTCCTCTTAAAAAGGGGTGTGGCAACCAAACTAGTTTGGCAATTATAGAGCGAACTGAAGACCTCTAGCGCAGGGGATAATTTCTGATATTTTTCTGGCCTTTCACTACCCGACACACTAGCTAGGGTAAGGCTGCACTTTTCCTCGAGTAACATTTCCTATGTATTACTTTGCCCTTGATAACGTAGTGAGTAAATTCGTTCCCTATGTTGTATACTTGTAAGGTTGGTGAGGGCTCGAAGATTGCAAGCCAGCGATTATCCAAGCATTCTCCTGCAGATGACTCAATGGTGGAGAAATACAAATCTTTGGAAACTAAGTGTTCGCTATTGGAGAGCTAGTTGAAAGCTGAAAAAGTGAAGGCTGCTGAGTATAAGGTGAAAGCTTGTGAAGAAGAGGCGAGTGCTGCTAGGGAGAGTGCGAGGCTCGCGGGGGTGGAATCCTCTGAGCTTTGTTTTCAATTGGATGATATTCGAACCAATAGATCTGCTTCCCCTCAATATACTCAAGTACTGGTCGATTAGCTATGCAAGACAAAGTCCTTTTTAAAGTTTTTTGAAGATATCTCCAAAGCTGCTCGAGTTTTTGGGTATTGCGAGGCCGTAAATAATGTACGATAGTGGAACACTAGATGTGACTGCAAAAGCATGCCCACTATATCGAAGTGCATTGAAACTCTAGAGATCAAGAGGGCCAACCTGAATCACACCTTCATTGATAAGATCGCTGATGGGGGTCATCCGTACTCCTTGTTTTCACATCTCACTAGTCTCCATAGTCTCCCATCATTAGTTGAGCTGAAAGAATGTGAGGTGGACTATTATGAGAAACTTCCATTTAAGCCACACGCTGATGTTGTGACTATTGATCCAGATGCTAGCATGGGTAATGCAAGTACTAAAACTTCCATTTAAGCCATATGCTTGTTGTCCCACATTTTCTTATCAACCTTACTTGTGTGCAGGGTTTCCACATTTTTATTGATGGTAAATTTCTAAAAAAGCTTTGATTTTATGGGACGTAATGATCCTCTCTCTGAACCCCTCAATTTTCTTCGTGCTACTCGATCGTTTACTGAAGAATGTGCAGTGGCCGTTTCCTCTGACCTTTTTACACGAGTGGAGTCACTTCCCCTATGTATTGGGTGGAAAATTCCTTTTCCTTCTATCCCTCCATCTTCGTCTGCAAGTTGCCCTTGTAGCAAACTTATTCCTGATGGATACAATGTTGGGAAGAATATTGTTCACGGGTCAATGGATCTTGAGTATGCTGGCGCATATATCTGATCACTTAATCTTCCTGTTCGTGTTCAAGAGTGGGCTCTCTGTTTGGGCATCCTCTTGAAGTATATTCTCTTGAGTATTGATGATTTGGAAAAGAAATGGGGTACGACCGTGAAGGAAACTTAGGATGCTTTACGAGTTCTGCGCAGGATCCTGAGCAAACAAAATGACCTCATTTACTGCCAGCAACTTAACCTTGTGAAGATGCTCCGGCAACAAATTGAGGCTATGGAGTGTATCACGAGCTAGACTAGCGAAGCTCATCAGAAGAAACTGATTATTGATAAGAAATGTGGTCGTATTGATGACCTGCTTGAAAAGCTTAAGAGGAAAAAAGTTGAAAATGACCACCTCTCAACCTCTGTTTTTGGATGGAAAAATAAGTTTGACAAACAAATTGCCATAAACACGTAGTTATGAGGAGAAAATGAAGATATTCGTGTTAAATGTAATTGTCTTGATTCGTATGTTCATCAGTTGGAGCAAGCTTGTGCTAAATACAAAAATCAACCTCAAGTTCCCCCTTCGCCATCACACCGTACCTATAGCCATGGTGATTTAACTATTGGTGGCGGCGATCGAAGAATTAGATTGTCAGACTTTGTTCTACCTTATATTTGTTGTCTTGACGAGGAAGTTCATAACTTAAGGACAAGGATAGAATAGTACGAGGAAACAGTGAATGTTATGAGTTGTAATTGGATTGCAAGGAGTTTGGTCCTATAACTGACTTCAAGGCTTATTATGCCAAACATCTTGATCGTATGGGACGAAAGGGTATGACCCGTCACCCTGCATACTTACATATGCAATGGAAATATGATCACTTAGTTAGCAAGGAGCGTGAAGTAGAGGCAAGTCACCGCCGAGCTTAGCAACGTCCATATAGTGGTGAACGATCTTCTTGTGAAACCGAGCACCCTTCTTACGAGGTTGAACTTAATCGTCGTCGCGATGGTTCTTCTACTTCTAGACCATAATGTGTGTCATCTTTGTTGCTATAGATGATATGATCGTCTGTATGTTTTGTTGTCGTTGGGGTTTATGACTCGTCCAGTATTGATAACAATTTTGTCATATGTTTTTTGTTGCCACGTTTATCGATCTTCTGCGATCATGCGCTTTGTAGGCGTATCTGCCCAAATATATTTTTTGCTTTATTAATGTTGCAAAGTTACAAGATCTATTGCTTGCAATTTGTTTAATTCACAAAGCTGCAAGATCGAAAGCTTGCCGGCATCAGTAATTGAGCAAGATCTATAGCTTGCGTTTGCTCAATTTGCGAAGTTGCAAAATCTGGAGTTTGCAAGCATCCCCATTTATGCAAGATCTATGGCTTGCAATTTGTGTGATTCATGAAATTGCAAGATTCAAAGCTTGCCAGCATAGATATTTGAGCAAGATCTATAGCTTGCATTTTTTTTACTTGCGACATTGCAAGATCTAAAGCTCGCAAGCATCGCAAAATTTGCAAGATCTATAGATTGCGGTTGTTTGACTTGAAAAATCTAAAGCTTGCAAGTGTTGACAAGAATTCGGGATCTATAGCCCGCCGTTTAATTTCATTTGTGAAGCCTTAGAAAAAAAAGGAAGAATAGGAAATGTAATCATGGTCCAGCAAAGTGGGTTTTTATATTAAATATGTACGATGGAAATCATATCGCGACGGAACAGTGATACTAAAGGAAAACAAGGATAATGTCCTCATGTCCATATAGGTAGTCGCTCGCTATTTTTCTTCTAGACATAAAACCTCCTTAAGTTAGTCACATGCCACGTGTTTGGGACCGCGGTGACATCCATTCTTTCTAACTCATAGTTGTTGGACTCATGAGCCTAAGTGACTTTGTATGTTCTTCCCATTTGTACATAGTTTTCCTCGCTTTTCAGCCAGGCTAGCATCATTTTTCCTCAGCACCAGATGAACAATCTGAAAATGCCTTTCCTTCACTTTCTAATTGTACGCTCTTGCCACTCTTTCCTTGTGTTTAGCTTCTGTGATACTTTCCAAGTTTCTTTGCTCCTCTAGTTGGTCTAGTTCCAACTTCAGCACATCTTGATTGTCCATCTCCTTATAATTGCTTATCCTGAGACTTGAATTTTCAATTTCTACGGATATGACTGCTTCATAACTGTACACCAAGAAATATGGCATCTTCCCTGTTGGCTGTCAGATGGTTGTTCTATACGACCATAGTGTGTTCAGTAGCTCATCCACACATCTTGTTTTCTTTCCTTCTAACTGCTTCTACATTCCCCAAACTATGTCCTGTTTGTCACTTCCACTTGGCCATTAGCTTGAGGATGTGCCACAGAGGTAAACTTCTGAGTAATCCCAAGCTTCAAACACCAGTCAGTATGCACCACACTTGTGAATTGTGTGTCTTTATCCGTGACAATGGTCTGTGGCACTCAGAAGCGACACACGATGTTTTGCCATACAAATTTCCTAGTGGCTTTGGCTGTGACACGTCCGAATGGCTTTGCTTTAACCCATTTCGTGAAGTAATTGACTGCTAAAATGTGAAAATTAGCATTGTTTTCTCCACTTAGGAATGGTCCCACTAAGTCTATACCCCTCTTGTCGAATGGCCAGGCTCCATAGATTCTTGTCAAAGTTGATTGTGGCTTATGCGACAGCGTGGCGTTAATTTGGCAGCTCCTACACATAAGGACAAAGTTGTGTGCATCATTGAACATAGTCAGTCAGTAGTACCCTGCTCTGATTAATTTTCTAGCTATCATTCTAGCTCCCTGGTGCATTCCACATAAGCTTTCATGAAGCTCTTTTAAGATCTCAGCTACCTTTGTTGGCCTTACACATTTTATCCATGGGGACAAGAACCTTTTTTTGTACAATGTCCCATCTTCATAGGCGTAATTAGAGGAACACAATTTCAACTTTATAGCCTCCACCTTATCGTCTGGCAACGTCTCTTTTACGAAGAAATCCATTAGAGAAGTCATCCTACTTGCTTCATTTTCTTGGATCATTAGCATCACCGTTGATATGGTGCTTCTAACTAGGATAGATTCCATGGTGACATCCCCATGTTGAGTGAAGGAATCAAACCCTGTAGTCGCCAACTTTCTTAATGCATCCGCCTGTGTGTTTTCGCATCGCGAAACGTGTTTTTTGTCAAAATATTCAAGCTTTCATCAACTGGTCTTCTCGTAACTCATAGTCACCTCGTACCTGCTAGACTACAATTAGAGAATCACTAGTTACTCAGACACTTCTTACTTTCATTCTGATCGCAAGATCTAATCCACAAATTAGAGCTTCGTATTCTACTTCATTTTTGGTCAGCAGTCGAATCATAATGAGTGTCTGTGTTTGCCCCCATTCGGGTCCACTAAAAAAAGTCCTGTTCCGCATCCTTCCTTGCTTGATGCGCCATCAACGAACGACGTCCGAGCCACCTATTCCCATTTTTTCTTACCTTTGTCAATTGTGAAGCTCTGATGGATGCTCATTTTTTGTGCTTCTTCACTTAACATTTCTGCATTGAAGTCTGCCAACACTTGAGCTTTGATTGCAGTTCTAGGTTGAAATTGTATTTGAAATTGACCTAGTTCCAGAGCCCATTTTGCCAATCGGCCTAAAGACTCTGGTTTAGAGAGGATGTTCTTGATTGGGAACCCTGTGTAAACTACTATATTGTGGCTATGAAAGTAAGCTCTCAATCTTCGCCTCGAATAGACCAGAACCAATGTTAGCTTTTCTACAGGCATGTAAGCTGTCTCTGCCTTTTACAGGATTTTGCTGATATAATGAACCGGAACATGTCTCTGCCCTTCTAGGCAAACTAAAACAGAGCTGACAACATTTTGCAAGACTGCTAAGTACAAGTACAATTTTTCTCCCGATAAAGGCAATTTCAGCGTTGACAACGTTTGAAGCTGGTCCTTTTACCCCTCATATGCTCTCTGACAGTCTTTGCTGCAGCTAAATTTTCTTGCCTTTCTTAGGACTTCAAAGAGTGAAAAGTGCTTTTCATCAGACTTTGATACGAAATGACTGAGTTTTGCCAATGATCCCATTAAGATTTGTACTTCTTTAACTGTTCGTGGTTGTGGAAGATTCACTATGGCTTGTATCTTGTTTAGGTTAGTCTCTATACCCTTTTTGGAAACCTTATACCCCAAAAACTTTCTAGCCCCCACTCCAATTATGCACTTTTAGGTTTGAGTTTCATTCTTATGTCCTTTAAAGTGTCCAACATTTCTTTCAGGCCTTCAGCGAAGTTTCCTACCTTCTTACTCTTGATCACCATATCTTTAACGTACACTTCAACGTTTCTCCTTATTTGGTTTCTGAACACCTTGTCAATCACCCTCTGGTATGTTGCTCCTGTGTTTTTGAGCCCAAAAGGCATCTTCACATAACAAAACATTCTGAAGCTCGTTATGAAGGATGTTTTCTCTTCATCCCACAGGTTCATCAGTATTTGGTGATATCCTTTGTATGCATCCAAGAAAGCCAAGATTTCATGTCCTGAGATTGCTTCCACCAGTTGATTGATCTTTGGAAGAGGATAGGAATCCTTTGGACATGTTTTGTTCATGTTTGTGAAGTCAATGCATATTCTCCAAGCACCATCTGAGTTCTTTACCATGAATGGGTTTGCTAACCACGTTGGGTATATGACTTCCCCTATTATGCCAGCTTGTATAACGATGTAACCTCTTTTTTTATCCTTTGATCACTTTTAGTCTATCGCTAATAAAGCAACGTTGTTTTCGCTTAACTGGTTTAACTGAGCTACTTACATTCAACGAATGGGTAGCGATGTCTGGACTTACCCCTCCCATGTTCTGTACTTCCCATGCGAACGTATCCCAGTGGCTTTGCAAGATTTGAATTACCTTCTCCTTTTCTGCAGCTGGAAGATGTTTTCCAATCTTGACGCATTTGGAGTCATTTTTGGCATCTAGGTTTACTAGCTCCATTTCTTCACCTAGGTCAATTGATTCATCCAAATTTTCTGGTAAGCCTCACCAGCTTTGCCTTTTCTTCTATCTTTCCTACCTTCATTGCTATAACCATGCATTGTCTAGCTGCTTGCTAGTTTTCCCTCATTGTTTCTACTCTAGCTGGGGTTGGGAACTTCATACCAGGTGATAAGGGGACCAAATTGCCTTAGCTTTGTTCATCCACGGTCTTCCAATTATGGGATTAAATGTACTTAGGGCATCTATAACCACGAAGTCGCACATAATTGTGCAATTTTTCTCACTTTCCCCGATCGTGACAGGCAACTGTATATTTCCCAGAGGCGTTTCCGCTCGCCCTGTGAATCCAATCAGCAAAGATGTGAATTTTTTAAAATCTATTCACTTAAATCCCAATCTATCAAAGTATTCGACAAATAGTATCTCAACTGCACTACCGTCATCTACGAAAATTCTGTGGACAGTTGCATTTCCGATTTTTGCTATGATGACCATTGGATCATTGTGCAGTGAGGCATTGGGTACTGCATCCTCTTCACTGAAGGTAATTGTTTCGTTTGGGTGGAGCCTTTTATTAAATGGTTCCTATGGAGGAGAGTACCTAGCCATGGTTTTTTACACGTTGTTATATAGAAAATTTGTGGAACCAGGTATAGAGAAGATAATTGTCTATGGTGTTTCGTTATCCCCATTGTTATTGTACTCTACAGCCGCTATCATTTTTTTTATATTCTTGGCTATTGTCGCTGCAGTACCTTGGTTTCATGGAG
Organism: Rubia yunnanensis; assembly: GCA_037428765.1. Taxonomy (NCBI): domain Eukaryota; kingdom Viridiplantae; phylum Streptophyta; class Magnoliopsida; order Gentianales; family Rubiaceae; genus Rubia; species Rubia yunnanensis. Next base: position 70,498,547 of record CM075068.1, read on the forward strand.
ATGGGTTTGGCGTCTTGCTTGCGTCCCTATACTGACTTGTTTCTTCTTTTCCAGACTAGCCCAAGTTGCCATTCCTCAGATTCTTTTCAATCGGTCTCCTTAGGTCCCTGCAGTACTCTATGTCATAGCCATGATCTTTGTGAAAGGCACAATAAAAATCTCGTGATCTATTTTCTGGCGGTGCTATCATTGGTGCTGGTTACCGAAATAGATCCTTATTCGCTAGCCAAACATCTTTTCTTGTCTTCGTCAGAGGTGTATCTGGAAATGGCGAACCCTGCAAGCCGTGTTCTCCTCTTCTGAAAGTGGTGTTTACTTTTCCTTTTTTAGGCTAGATTTTTCGTGAATCATCCATTGTTCGCTTTTCACCCCATTCCTTCTCTATCTTTCAATTTTTTGCCTCTTCTGTTAGCTCATGGCTTTCAATCATTTTTTGTAATTCCCTTGGGTTCTCCGGCATATTCTTTGTCAGTTCCTTGTAAAACTCTCTGGATCTCAATCCCCTTGTAAAAGCACCTAATGATGATTGAAACGATAAATCTCAAACTTGTAGGCTCTCTGTGACGAATCAGCTATGATACTCCATGAGGCTTTCATCGCTTCGTTGTGATATATTGTTGAGATCTGCAATCATTCTAGTGAACTTCTGCTTTTGGTAGAAGCGTCCCAAAAATAAATCTAACAGTTGTGCCAAAGACTTGATACTTCCGTGTGGAAGGTCTTCGTACCACATAACCACAGACCCTGATAGAAAGATGGGAAATGCTTTGCATACTAGTTCTATGTCCATATCACGGAATCTCATGCTATTTTTGTATAAATGTAGGGACTCTTTTGGGTCTGTGGTACCATCATAGAATTTAAAGTGTAGAGGAAGCTTGAAATCTTTAGGCATCCGAAAGTCTAGCAAATGTGGTGCGAGAGGTGACTTATCTGTGTCATCTTCTGCGAAAATGTCACGTAGCTCTTTTTCATAGCAGAGATGCTCACGTTCTTGATTTGCCATTTTCTCTGGCCTTGAGGTTTATGTCTCAGATTCTCCAAGAATTGATCATACCATCCTCCATGTTTGCTCTAAGAATGCTGTGAATGCCCATTTTTCCTTATTACAGTTTGGAGATTCTGCCTCCTCTTTTTCTTCTTTACTAAATCCTTTCTCTTTACTAAGTGTGTGCTGTTGCTACTGGTGTGTTCCTTCATTTTGTCCCAATATTTTCTCTTGTGACTGATGGTTGTGGATTTTTGCACTCTTAGTGAACGACATTACTTACCTGAGCAGCCAGAGAATAAAGGGAAACATATTTTGTTCCCCACATACCCGGAAGCCTTTTCTTGGTTCACTTGCTTTGATTCTTTTACCTGCAAATGTAGACCCGGAAGTGATTTCGAGAGAGCACCTCCGACGATCAAATCAGTCGCTCTTCAGGAAATGGAATTTCTCTGTATTATAGCATTTACCTTAGCTCCTACAGAGCTTGTTGTATTTACAAGGTCATTTCCTTTGCAGTTCCCTGTTTTTAGGAACTTGAGATCGTGGTCACGCCACTTCTACCACGTTCCTCGGTCATGGCCTTTGTGTTGTTGCGTGTTCCATTTTCTATGGCCCACGTTCTCTGCCACAACTCGTGATTCCTGTGTTCACTGCGCCTGCCTGTTCGGTGTTTTGGACCGAAGCTTGGTAGGATAATGTTGGGCTGGGCTTAGCGACTCTCAACCCTTTGATTGATGGGCCACACATACACCACTTACCAAGATGCCCATGGAAAAGTATTCGCTGAATCAGATACATACCTCGATAGAACTAAGAATGAAAAGACCCTGATATAGCAATTACTCAAGTATTCGCAAGTAGTAACGCACATTTAATTGTTCTCCATCTTGTTGTCACAATCTTAACTAGTTATCTTAATAGCTTCCACAAGAAATTGCTACTTACTAACCCATTTCAACGATCACGTATTGGTGGAATTAGATAGCAATATCCTAACAATATTCAAGTTGATTAAGCTTAAACATATTAACAATAATATTAAACCAAAAACAATCAAGAGCACATAAGAATCAATAATAAAATAATTCGGTCTCACGATTAATAAACTAATGCTCTTTAATCCATGCCAATATATAAATTGGTTAAATAATTTTCTAATCCTTGGCACTAGGCTGAAAGTGCCAATATAACCCTGTAAAATCAGAAAGTGACAAACTAACCCTAACTTTATGATAAATTGTGTCAATATAACCGTCAGGTCACATTTCAGCATTGACTCACATATTGGACTGTTGATCGGATCCGAAATGATTAAAATGCCCTAGCTCATTTTTTAAGAAGCATGGAGTTCCAGTTATTCATTTTTCCAATTTTTTTAAGAAGCATGGAATTCGTAATATGGTCTGTTTTTTTTTTAAGAAGCATGGAGTAAGTAACATGCTCTGTTCTTCAATAACTGGTAGTAATATTACTGCACCATTGCAGAACGCCACAATAAAATTCATAGAAAACAAAACTAGGATTAGTTTACATTATCGTTGCGAAACCCGATCTTAATGAAGTCAGATCGTATGCAACAGATGGGTTTGACTTGAAATTATATTCTCATATCCACCTTTTTCAATTATTTCTGGCTATAACTCAAAACCTTACAAGAAATTTTAATATAAAATAAAACAAATAGAGATAAATAAATAAATAAGTAAGTAAATAATATTAACAATGAAAATAAATTAAAAAAAGGATAATTTATTTGCTTTACTCTAGAGTTCATTCAAGAAAATGGCAAAGTCTTGGGAAAGACGGTCTTTCCATAGACTTATGGAAAGACTTATGGAAAGACGAGGTTTAATTCGAATACTAAAAGGTAAAACGTCTTAGTTGCAACATTAAAATTTTAGTATGTAACATGTAGTAGTTATAAAATTTATAACCCGGTTCATGCAACCCGAAAATTTTATCTTCATTTCTTCAAATTTACACTTTAAACATTGATCTTTCCATGACTTATGGAAAGACCGTCTTTCAAGAGATGCACTCCAAGAAAATAATAAATAATAAAATAAAATAATACATAAGGAATCAAGGGAAAAGGGAAATATATCACATTGACACATTCTACATTGACTAAGCAATCCCCTGTCTCATTTTTTTTGGGGCATTTTAGGGGTCATTTGGTTCATGTGGGAATTCAATTATGCGGTAATTTGTATTTCATGGGAAGTTGTTTCCGTGATCAAATTTCTAGGATATACACAAATCGTGTTTGGTTGCACATGCGGATTCTATATTTCCTGTGAATTAATTTTCTGCATGTTGTTTGGTTGACTTCATTTGTTTCTTTGGAATCTAACGATTTTGTAACTACTTTTTCAAAAAATTCAAATTAACTCCAACACAACATTCACTTATCATAATTTTCAAACATTCATGACAAAATAAATTTGAGCTTAATCATAACTCACTCGAATCTGGAAAAAAAAACTTATTGCTGTCTTAAATAAAATTCAAAAATAAATCGAATTCAATAAAAATTACCTATTCCACTCAAAGTCTAAAAAAAAAAAACATATAAAAATTTAAACGCATCATCCTTTCCCTATTAATCTGAAAGTAACATACCCTGAACATAAGTGTATTTATAGTCTACGGGGAGACTGAAGAAGAAATCAACTTCCAGGGGATTAAGAGCAATCTTCTTTGAAACAGTAATAACTTCAGAAGACGATGAAGTAGAAGGAAATGAAAAATTGCCGCGTGAAGGAGGGAAACCATAACGTTTTACGCGCCATAGTTAGGATAAAAGTGTAATATCACACAAAAGCATCGCAGAATTGCATTCGACCGAGGAGGTACTCGGTAACATATTTCCCACGTTATGTGGGAAATTTAATTTCCTCCGAATTACAACTTCCCATGTATTTACTACTTTCCGTCAACCAAACAGTTCTACCAATCCTAAAATACGCAGAATTTATAATCACCGTGTATGGTACGCATACCAAACGACCTCTTAAAAAGCTTCTTCTTCCTGAGGCGACTCCATGAAATATGGATCTCAACCCTCTGCTTCTGTTACCTCTCTTTTTCGATTGGCACCGCCGCCATGGCGGTGCCCTCCATCAGTACGCAAACATTCTAGCTCTAAACCAATCGTCTCTTACTGTTAACCCTACTGATAGAGAAACCTTCAATCCAAAAAATAGGGTTGAACATCTGGGTGAACCTGGACTTTCCTTTTCCAATGAGGAATGTGATAAGCTTGAGGCCCCTCTGAAACTGACGCTTGTTAGGTAATTCTCTTGGAGTAGGCCTCAACTGGAAAAACTCCGTAGAGATTTCCAAACAGCCGGTTTTAAGGGCCATACAGATATTCATTTATTAGATAATCATCAATTTTTGATCTCTTTTGCTATTTCTGGTGATTATTATAGATGATGGATTTAAAAAGTGTGGAACTTTAGGTCTTATTCTTTAAGAATCTCTAAATGGACAGCTAATTTCAATCCTAACGTCGATTCTCCTATTGTGCCTGTTTGGTTAGCATTATACGGTTTACCTCAGTAGTTTTTTTATCTGAGGTAATGCTTTCTATTGGTAATCTAGTAGGTCTCCCAGTAAAAGCGAATAAAGCAACTCTTAATCGATCTAGGCCTCATGTAGCCAAAGTATTTGTGGAATTAGATATAACATTACCTAGAACTAATCACATTTGGCTAGAATATAGGGGGTCAGGTTTTTGGCAATATATCGACTATGAAGGGGTTCCTGATTACTGTGTTAAGTGTCTAAAACTTGGTCATATTGACACCTCTTGTAAATCTGAAAGTTCACAGGGCAAACCTCAAGCTTGGAGACCTTCTAGAAACACTCCCAAAGCTAAACAAATTGTGGAAAACCCCTCATCATTAGGTATTCCCTCCAAAGAGAAAACTTTGATACCTACACTTACTACTACTATTCCTTTGATGCAGGAGGTCTGGAGACCAAAATATTTGATTAATAAGCATCCCAGTGAGGTAAAGGTCTCAAGTTTTGAAGTTTTTCCCTCTTTGAAAGAGGCATATGTTTTTTCTAAAACTGTACCTAATTCTGATGTATCTGCTACTTCTGTGGAAATACCGTGAACTCTATTACTTCTGATCAAAATCTCAAGATATCCTATAAAAATAATGATATTCTGACCAATCTGAATGATTCAAATGCTGATTATGGATCAAACAAATCTCATGTGAATCCTGTTGTTACTAGTTCTATGCCTAATGTGGTTGTTCCCGTAGTACAGTTACTGAATTATTTTGAGAATAATAATCTGCTCGTGATAAAATCTGCCTCAAAAGAAATTTCAAAATCAGGCACTAGAATCCTAGTTAATGAGAATTTAGTGATTAATTCTGATATGGGATTAGAAGCTCTTCAAACACTTGTAGCTCATGACCAAACCCTTCTAAGTGATAAATCTGCTCCTTTCCCTCTTAGTGGTCATAATGGTCTTGTTATAAGACACAATCAGAAAGATGATTTCATTGAGATAAATGGTGGCTTGTCTCCACTCCTTTCCTCGAGATCTAAATCTAAAAATGACGACCATAATAAAGGAACTCAAAGAAAGGAAAGGTCTCTTAAAAGTGGCTACAACTTTGAACCAGAAAACCTTAATGAAGCCTTTATAACCTTATCCCAAGATACCTTCATTTATGAGATGGTTCAGTCTCAAAACAGATTCAATGCATTATTAAAATGACCATGTTTGGATTCTAATCACTCTTCCAAAGCCCAAACTAGGAAATATAGTCGAAAAGACTATTCTTCTACTCCTAAAACTGTAATCACTAGATTGTCATCTAAACAATAGTTTTAAATGGAAGTTAACCTTTGTATATGGAATGTACGTGGAATTGGAAACCAAGCTTCTAAAAGAAGAGTAAAAGACATTAAACTCAGAAATAAGATTATAATTTTTGCACTAATTGACCAATTGTGGAAGATTCCCAGATTTCTAATATTGTTTCTGAACTGGGATATAAAAACTTCTACTTTCTACCTGGTTGCAAGGTGTGGCTCTTTTGGGATGACTGTATCAAAGTGGATATGGTCAAATCTCATAAACAATACATTCTCACCAAAATTCAACACCCTAATCTTAATAAGGAAAGCCACATTTCATTTGTGTATGCCAAACATTCACAAAGAGAAATCCTTACTCACCCTTAAACATACTCCTCTGTTAGCTATAGGGGATATGAATGTCATTGAAAATTTGTCTGAGTATCTAGGACAGTCTACCCCTGATCCAGAAGTTATCTATGATTTTAATGCATTCTTAATTGATGGAAACTTCACTACTCTACCTACATTCGGTAGTTTATTAACATGGCCATTGATGAGAACAAGAGGTAGAGTTTGAAAAAGATTGGATAGGAGTATTTCTAATAATCTTTGGTTAACTGATTTTCCTACATCAAATATCAATGTGATTGCTAGAGAACAATCAGACCTCTCACCATTAATTCTACATATAGAGAATCAGAATTGTTTTTCTGGTCCCAAACCTTTCAAATTTCAAAATTGTTGGACTAATCATCCCTCTTTCGAATCCTTAGTTCAGGATTCTTGGAATACTGAAACTAATCTTATTGGAATGGAAAGACTGATTTTTAAACTAAAAATTACCAAACAAGCCTTAAAAGGATGGAATAAGAATACTTTTGGTACTGTTTTTGAAAAAGGTTAAAACTTGTGAAGAAAACTTTCTAGAAGCTAAACAAGATCTTCAACAATCAGAGAATGCATCAAATTTAATTACTTACAATAAAGCCAAATCTGAGTTAACACAATCACTGTCACAACATGAAATTTTCTGGAAACAAAAATCCAGAATTAAATGGTTAAGGAAGGTGACTCCAACTCTAAAAATTTTCATAATTCAGTTAAGGCTAAACACTGTAAGTAACACATAGCTTTTATTAAAAATTCACAAGGCATTTGGTTACATGATCAGAAAGATATAGAAAATGAAGCTATGTCTTTCTTTTCCAATCTTCTGACTAAGGAAAATATAGATCCTTCAGGGATCAATACTGCATGGCTTATCGAATATATCCCTCAAATAATTACACCTGAAATGAATCAGTCTCTTACTAAGCAAGTATCTATGGAAGAACTTTCAGAGATTATCTCTTCTATGGATGCAGATTCTTCACCTGGGCCTGATGGGTTTTCAGGAAAGGTTTTAAAACTTGCTGGGATATAGTAAAAAATTATTTATTATTTGTTGCTCAAGACTTTATGCTTGGCAGTCCAATTCCAAAGGCTATTTCTTCTACTCTAATAACTTTAATTCCTAAAAAAGATGTTACATCTACATTTATGGATTACAGAACTATAAGCCTTTGCAATTTTGTTAACAAAATATTTTCTAATCTACTGAGTCTAAGAATTAAACCCATTATGCCAGCTTTGATATGCCCTGAACAATCTACCTTTGCATATAATGTCATGTTAATGCAGGAAATCACAAACTTCCTGAATTCAAAACATTGGGGTTGAAATGTCATAATTAAGTTGGATATGATGAAAGTCTTTGACAGAGTTTCATGGCAATTCTTGAACTCTCTACTTCTCAAAATAGGCTTCCATCCTTCTCTGGTGAACACTATTCTGGGTAATATCATGGATGCACATTTTTCCATTATGATTAATGGTAGCCCCAATGGTTTTTTCAAACCCTCAAGAAGACTTAAAAAAGGGGATCCACTATCACCCTACTTATTTATCCTCTTGTCAGAAGCTTTCTCTAAAAATATAAACTTTCTCTTCAAATATGCTAACATTAATTTCTACAAAATGCCCTCTTCTATGAAAACAGCCACACAGCTTGCCTTCTCAGATGGTACGGCTATTTTTATAAAATATTCAAAGAATGGCCTAAGAACTTCTTTCTTTTCTTAAATCGTTCGAAATGGCCATAGGCCAAAACGTAAATTTTGAGAAATCCAATTTCTATCTTTCTAAGTTTGCAGCTCCCAGAATCAAACCTGAAATTCTAAATAAAACTGAAATGATAGAGGGTTCTTTCCCATTTAAATATTTAGGTTGCCCTATTTATTTAGGAAGAAACAAAAACATCTTTTATCAATCATTAATAGAATCAATTTCTTCCAAAATAAATAAATGGCCAAACAACTTTCTGAATCAAGCTGGAAGATTGATTTTGATAAAACATGTCCTCTCAGCAATGCCTTTACATCTTTTAACAGTGATCAAACCCACTAAAGGCATCATGGACAAGATCCACACCATTCTTTCAAGATTTCTATGGAACAAAATTGAGAATGGTTCAGGAAACAAAAGGATTTGGAAATCATATCCCAAATTATGATTTCCTAAATCTGAAAATGGGTTAGGAGTTAAGAATTTACACTTCATGGTTCAAAGTTTCTCTATAAAGCTATGGTGGAAACTTCAGCTTGCTAAGTCATTGTGGTCTAAAGTCACGTGGTCTACTCCTAATCATCTAAAATCATCAAAGACTTGTAAAAGAATCATGGAAGTTAATGATTTAGCAATGACTAACTAAAAAATCCAATTAGATTCTGGTGAAGTGTCTTTTTGGGATACTAACTGGACTGATCATAGTCCTTTGTCCTATTTATGGTCCTCCTCTCTTCCTATTCCTTTCCCCGATGCATCTATTAATGATTTATATGCCAATCAAATTGTGTTCATAGACTATGTACAGGTTGGTCTTCCTACACATATCATTACATTACTTCATAGAAGAACTATAATTTTTGTTGATTTTAAGGATTCTCTGATATAGAAACCTACTAAACATGAAAATTTCTCTATTAAATCTGCATATGAACTCATAAGGACTAAAAGGGAAGTGATTCCCTCTTTCAGATTTCTATGGTCAAACATGCTTTCAAGGAAAATAAACATCTTTAACTGGAAATTATTAAATAGATTGATTGCACTTCCTAATGTGCTGGAGGATTTTAATATACACCTTCCCTCTAAATGTTGTTTATGTGCCAATAAATCTGAGGACATTCATCATATTTTCAATTCTTGCAACTTTATCTTGAATATTTGGAATACTATTAATAGAATGTTTGATATCCATGCCTCTACTTTCATATCTTTAAGGGATAGATTCTATTTTTATTGGACTTTTGCGGGTGAATAATCTGATTTGGTAAACCTAATCAGAATTTTTCCTCGTATTGTGGTATGGTTTTTGTGGTGCTCTAGAAATAAGTTTTATTATGAAGCCACTAAACCTAATGAAGTGCTACTTATCAAATCCATTTTATCTCAGTACCAGGACATTTTCCAAATTCATAAACTGATATATAAATGGGAAACTCCTCTAGTTTTCCTATACTTCTCAAAACTAAATCTAGGGGAGGAGAAGATAGCATGTGCTGAAAATTGTGCAATGAAATTTACCTTTGCATTTCAAGTTTGATGATGATGGTTCAGTTTTGAGAAATGGAGATTCAGGTGCAGGTGCTATAATCAGAGATGCACAAGGAAAACTGATATCTGCAGTTTCTAAACCTCTAGAGCAATGCTCTAGCTTACAAGAAGAAATGGAAGCTCTAAATATTGGGCTGGATTTAGCCATCCAGAAAGGTTGTTTTCATATTGATATTGAATGTGATTCATTACTATTGGTAAACATGGTTAGAAAGATCTTTCAAAATCCCATGGAAAAACATCAATCTATTGAGAGAAATTTGGGTGAAGTTAGCTCGAATCAGAGGACGAATGTCTGATATTTATAGGGAAGGCTATGGGGTAGCAGACTGCCTTGCTAAAGCTGCTAGCTTACACATGGTGAACTCCTCTTTCACACTTGACTGTCTACCTAGAAAGATCGGAGGTCTCATTTACCTTGATGCCATATGTTTCCCATATATCCGGAATTCATGTGTTCATTACCATTATATTTGTTTTTTTGGCTAGGAATGGGTTACTGCGCTTTGTTGGTTGTATTTGCAGGTTCTATCTACGACGGCTTTTGGAATCGGTTATCCATGATTCAATCAACTCTGATTTTACTTGATCTGCTAGTGAACCTTCTCAGGGGAGAAGGTTTGCGAGGGATGGTCATGGAAGACCACCTCTTTTTGTCAACACGCGAGTGTGAAGGCCAAAAAGTGGAAGGCCATAACCAGTCTCATTTAGGGTTTTGGGCCATAGACCTTGCTGAAAATGGGTTAGGAATGATCGTCTATGGATTCTTATACTTTATGTTTAGCTATTCATCTTTGTTACTAGCTACTCAAAGTCTAATTATGACTCAATTCTGTATATTCGTCTCTTTTTAGGTCTGGAGAGCTTAATGTATACCCCTCACTTATGTGAGTTTTAAATTTTTTTTAAATGGAAAAGGGAAATAAATATGAAGGAAGCGAGAAATAAAATTCACACATTTGAAAGAATAATAAAAGTAATAAGTAAATAAGAAATAGTAATTTGAGTGGTTAATAAAATATTTATATTATTGGAATTTTATAATAAAGCCAATTAATGTTGGAACTACAATTGAAAATAAAATATTGACAATTAATTTAAGTGTTAATTAAATGTTTATATTAGCATAATTTTATAATTAAGCATCATAATATCAAAATTTATATTTGACTACCCATTTTAAAGTATAAAATATAAATATTATAATTTGAAAAGCAATAAAGGAAAATTGATAATTTGAAAATAAATTTTTTAAAAATAGATACCGAGTTATAAGGAATAAAGATAGAACGAAAACAAGAAATAAAACTCATACATGTAAGATTGAACATTTAATCAAGTAAGAAGCAGTAGTTAAATTTTACCATAAAAAAGAGTTTAGTTATATGATAAATTATATTGAAAATTCTATAATTAATATGATATTATTGGAATATATATATATAATTGACAAAATTATGATGATTAATATAAACGAAAATAATAAAATGAATATATAGAATTTTATAGTTGGAAATTTAACTAAAAGGAACAAAAAAAATAATATAATCAAAATATAATAATATATATAAAGAAAATAAAAATAATATCATGGGATAGGTTGAACGCCTACCACCCCTATGTGTCTCCTAAATAAAGAATATGGTGCAAAGACATTAGCCTAGTTAGCACCATTAATTAAGATAAGAACGGGACTTGCGTCCCATGTTGAATTAAGATAAGATGGCCTTATTGCCTAAGGCCTTCACGCCATAAGTGCCTCGGATCGTGATATAGAGGCATTGAGGGTGTTGAAAAAGAAGGCCATGCTCTACTATCTGGCAGAGTCATCCTTCCTATCGCAAAAAGGAAGGATTAACCATATCACACTGGCGGATAAGGGATCGAAGTATTTTCATACAATGATCTCGGAGAGGAAAGGTGGTGGCATTCCGGCTATTATTGATGTAGAAGATCGAAGTGTCACTTCAAATATTCGTAAAGGAGAGCTCTTTACGGATTTCTACAAAGGCCTATTCGGAACTGCTAGGGATAGGGTCTCCATTGATAGTGATGTTATCACCTCGGGAAACATTCTTTCGGATTTGGATAGGGCATTCTTGGATCAAGACATTGCAAGTTCTGAAGTCAAGCTGGCTTTATTTGCAATGGCGGATGAAAAGTCTCCGGGTCCGGATGGATGTACTGCTAGTTTCTTTAAGAAGAAGTGGGACATTGTAGGGGCGGATCTTACAGGTGCGGTGTTGGATTTTTTTAGAACTGGTGATCTTTTAGCCCAATTGAATCATACCTCGGTTGCCCTTATACCAAAGAAGCCGGATAATCTTAAGTGATTTTAGACCAATAGCGTGCTGTAATGTGGTTTATAAGATCATTGCCAAGATTATTGCTAATAGATTGGAAAGAATTTTGCCCGGAATTATTGATCCATGTCAAGGGGCTTTCGTAAAGGGGAGAAGCATTTCGGATAATGTGATGCTAGCACAGGAAATTGTCTGTGGATATGGAAGGGCGAGAAATTCTCCTAGATGCATGATCATGATGGATTTACAAAAGGCTTTTGATATAGTCTCCTGGGATTTCCTGGAAGAAGTTTTACTTGGATTGGGTTTTCCAGGAAGACTTACAGACAGAATCATGATGTGTGTCAAAACATCTTCATTCTCGATTGCGATCAATGGGAAATTGTGCGACCACTTCAAGGGTGAAAGAGGTATTCGGCAAGGTGATCCCCTGTCTCCTCTCCTTTTTGTGATCTGCATGGAGTACTTTTCGAGATTGTTGAAGAGGAGGACTGATTTGCGGCACTTCACCTATCATCCGAGGTGTGAAGTGCTTAAGATCACTCACCTTGATTTTGAGGATGATCTAATGCTTTTCTCCAAGGAAAATACAGGATCTGTTCACATACTAATGAATGCCCTTAATGAGTTTGAAGGCACTTCAGGTTTAGCTATCAATGCGGCAAAATCCAAATTCTTTGGAGTAGGTTTGAAGGAGGATTTAAGTTTCACAGGTATTCCATGGGCAACTTTTCCAGTGAGGTATCTAGGGGTGCCACTCGACTCCTGCAGGTTGAAGGTCACTCAGTTTACATTACTTGGAAAGGTGGATTTGGAGATAGCAAGATGGAAAGGTCACACGCTCTCTTATGCAGGAAAGTTGGAACTTATTCGCTCCATTGTAGGAGGTATTGCGGGATTCTGGATTCAGGATTTTATCATACAATCTACAGTCATGGATGCTCTTGAACAGAAGTGTAAATGCTTCTTGTGGGGAGGCAAGCATAAGGCAAAGGTTGCGTGGAAGAAACTTTGCGCACCCAAATCCTTTGGTGGGCTTGGGTTGAGGGAAATCATCACATGGAATCGTGCGTCAATGGCTAAGAGGCAATGGGATATTCATAGCCTATGGGTCAAATGGATTCACTCATTTTATCTTCAAGGAGAAGACTTTTGGAGTTTAAATCCAAGGATTTCGAATGGTAGAATGGGGGAGAGATTTTCGATCTACTTTGGTGATCTATGTAAGCTCAGGGATGAATTGAGTGCCATGTTTAATGGTGATATGCAAGAGTTAATAGATCATCTTGGTTTATGGTCTAGTTCGGGGAAATTTACTAGCGTGGCATATCTTTCTATGCATCGCCACAAGTATCCGGGTGTGTATGATATTGGCCGATCGAATGAAAAGGTTTTTAATAGTATTTGGCGTGATTTTGTTCCACCCAAATTCTCATTTATTGCATGGTTGGTGGCTATTCAGAGACTACCTACCAAAGACAAACATCGATTGGAAGAAGGGGATAGCATGGAGAAAGTATGCTCTTTATGTCATCTTGAAGAAGAGACGAATGAACACTTGTTCTTCAAGTGTGACTTTTCGGAGGTTGTATGGGGGCGTATTCGGACTTGGATTGGGTTAAGGAGAAGAACAAACTCAATTGCAAGCTCCATGACTTGGGTTAAGAGGCAAGTTAAAGGTTCCAAAATTTGAAAGAAGTTCGGAATTCTAGCCTTGATCACCACAGTCTATCGCCTTTGGAGGGAAAGAAACAGTGTGGTTATGAATGGTGCTCAACCAAGTGCTGATCGAGTAGTAAAAATCATCATGAAGGATTGCTACATGGTGATGAATAGGCTATTTCCGGATGAACATTTGTTTTAGATCTTCAAATGGAGTGGCTGACGGAAGGCAGTTGGGTGCTGGTTGTTTTGCACTGGGTGCGTCATGTTGTGGGCGATGGTACTGGGTGCCTGGCGCGAGTACTGGGCGCCAGACGCTGCTCTAGATCATGGCATATGCAGCGATGGTTCTCGGCAACCCGACAACTAGGATGGAGAGGTTTTTCTGGCGACTGGGCGCTGGATCTGGGCATTATGACCGGCGCTGCTTGGTGCGGGAGACTGGAGTTTGCAGCCCGAAGGATGCTATATCCAGCGCTAAGGGAGAGTTGTTTGGAGCTTGATGGAGTCAAGATTTATCTACGGTTTTTCTCGGATTTCTTCTGGCAAAAGCAACTTGGTTTTCAGGATGAGGCAATAGGTTTAAGGGTAAGGATTTACACTCCGATGCTCTTTCTCCTAAGCCTAGTTTTTACTAATGATTTAACGGTTATTTATGCGCTTTATGCTCGCGCTACACTTTGTGTTAAATTGGCATACAATTGTCCATTTGCTCAAAATGGAGTGGGCGATTACATAATCGCCACGCTTGATGCATGCGGTACAAGTGTATCCATTCTCACATCCTCAGGAGGTTGATTTGGCTGGTATTTACAAAGGTTGGAGGCACGGCCTCATTTAACCTTTGCCCACCAGATCACTCTCGGCACAAAAAAGAGAATGCTTGAAGGCCAATAACATTCCTCTATCTCCACCTTAGGGATGTACATGGTAGAAGCAGATATTCATTCGTGCCAGAAAGGTGCTAATCGGATCATCGGCTTCATTTTTCTTATGTGACATCCAAGACTCGAGACACTCTCGGCTGCATTAGGATATTCATATCATTCGACATTGGATCTTAGTTACTTCATCAACGTTCCAGCAATTACATTAGTTCAAGACCCGAGACTCACAACTCTCGGCTGCGTTTTGGAATCAACATGAAGATGGCCCCATTTGTTAGGGGTAGAAGCTGATTTTTTATGGGCGGTGAGTTTGTTCTCACCTCATTTTTTCAAGTGTTTTATACCTGTGTTTTTCCAGGTTGTTTTGTGCTCCCTTTGATCGATTATCTTGCTTACGGTTGGTAGTTATTTTACTTAGACAAAGGGGGGGGGGGGGGGGGCTGGGGGAGTGTTATCCTTTGGATTTGCACTCTTCCATTCCCCCCCCTATCTCACTTGCGGATTTGCTCCTTAAGTTTACTAAGTAACCTAAGGTTGGATTCTTTTGTATTTGGTGGGGTCCTTTTAGGGCTCTGCTGCAGGTTCCACCGTCTATACTATTTACCTATTTACGTTATATGGGAGGTCATCGACCTACCTCTCAAGATTAATATTTATAAGCACTAATACTTCATATTTACAATTAAGTAAATAATGGTAAGTTGAGGTTGTCCACGAGAAGAGTGATATTTCCAAGTGTTTAAACATATATAGGAGAAAACATACTAGATATAAGCATATATATATATATATATATTTAAAAGCATGTAAATTGGGTGGGGAGAGTTTGGTTGGTTTTTGTCCTAAGCTATGAAATTAAACACTGCTTAACTAATCAAGCAAATTAAATATGCAAATCATGCAACAACAACTAAAAGGTGATGAAACCAACAATTAACGGAACATTGGGCGCAATTGACTTCTACTTCCAAGCCTCTTATCCATTATTGAACATGCAACATATTTGCTACTTTCACTATTTGTTGTGGATACTAAACTTCTATCATTCTTAGATAGTAGTTTGCAAGAGTGAATTCGACATCTCTTGTCAAACCTAAACAATGACTCCCTCAGTCGAAACACGACTAAAAGTATCTCATTGATGGAGCACGAAGAATCAACAAACTTGGAAACACTTATAAACACTACACCGTGTCTAAGCACTTGACCAATTCATGCATTTGCACAAGATTAGTAAAAAATGATCGACATTCATAGATTTCTCTCATTGCTACAAGCAAAAAACATGATAAAGAGTTCAACATTATCATATTCATCTAGCAATTATCAATCCATCAACACAATCAAAAGCTCTAAATCATACTCTTGAATTCCAATAAAGAAAAGGGGAGATCAACTCATTTCCCCAAACCCTAACAAGCATATCATACAGGTGCTTCATATCTCAAGATTTCAAGAACATTAATGACATTAACAAACGCATTCAATGCTCCATAAATGCATAGTAGTAAGAGTATCAAATATGCTACAAATTGTTCTTAAGACATGGGCTTGGAAGCCTTGGTCAATTGCTCCCAAGAACTAGATTAGCTAATACAAATCATACTAACATCCATAGACAAATTCATAGATAAATAAAGAGAGAAAGGATGAAAAGGATGAAGAACCTAGGGTTCTTTGAGAGGAAATTTGGCCAAGAGGATAAGGATATGAAATGGGTGGCCAAAAATTCCTTTTATAGTACAAGAGGGAGGAAAAGAAAAGCAAAAAGCAAAAGTGTAGTAGGCTCCCGCCCGGACGGGAATGGGCTCGGCCGGGCGGGCTGCCCATTTCACCCTTGTGTTACCTTGCCTTCAAATCCTCGATTCTTTTTGTCTTCAATCTTCAAAGATAGTCTTCACATCTTTAAAATCTTTAGAAGGTGATCTTCAATGGTTTTCGGTCATCAAGTCTCGATGTTCTTCCTTTGTCACACAAAATCTACTTAGAAAAAGGTAAAAGAGCGTAAAGTCGCTCTTACCTCTCCTAAGAGAATTTCAAGGTAAAACACAAGCTCTTGATAACAAAAGAGCACAAAAGTGATCCCAAAAAGTACTAAAATTTGAACATAAAATGGACACATCAGCATAATTCTTCAGAAATGATTTTGAAGAACCACTTTGTTCAAAATATAAATACACAGAAGTTCAGGTGATAGATAAGAACGAAAAAGCTGTGATAATCTCAAAACAATGGAATTACGCATCTTAACTCTATTGAGGTGAGTGTTTTCGTCGCTCTAGTATGAATTGAATTAATTTTATTATCATATATTATTTTATTCCTATTAAATTTAAATGTGTTAGTTTATAATTTTATATGTTATATGAAATGTTTAAAAATATTAGGTTCTCTTAATGTCTATTATTTGGTTTCATATTAATTAAACATGGTGTATACTTTATCATACTATGCTTAATTATTGTGAAACTAAGTGAACAAATTGTTATGGTATTTTATGTGGATGACCGGCTTGTACTTTATCTTATTGTGTCAAACTTGGATTACATGCTATCTGATTGCTTGTCTGTGTTTTTTGGCCTCGACACAATTGTAGTTCGGTCGAAGTTAGTGGGGAATAGTATAGAACGAACCGTCTGATTAGACCGGCTACACGTGGAGTTTCTAATACGCTAGCATAACCATTTGGATCTTATACGACCTCGTAATTGAACATCCGATTGGACGTGGTTGACGAGAATGAATTATTGATTGATAGCCTTCAGGCACTACTGAAAATGTTATGCCTGGTATGTTAGTCATAGTTGCCAGATAGGCACTTGACTGTAACTTGGCATTAACCACCCATATCCTTTTACTATGTGCTAGGATTTATGTGACTATTTGCTTTATGTGATCACTAAAACTCCACTCGATAATATTGCCGATAAAACCTCACTAAGCAAGGAGTTTACTCTAGTCTAATGAACCCCAATAAGTGTAACTGAGCAGAAAGAGTGAGAGCTTGTGCATGAAGCCTTTACTTCATTTGGGATAGGATCCTGGATGGACTTTTGAATCTAGAAACCAATTTGGAACTTTTATTGTTAAACTATGTAAAACACTTATTATAAGAATTTCATTGTAATAGTAAGTTAGGTTTTCAATTCTAAAATTAATTTCCACATAATATGTATTGCTCGTTACCGCATGTAAGTAATATGATCCATTGGATTCTCGGTAGCACACCAAGTCCGACCCGATACTTACGTTCAGGAAGTAGGTCGTGGGTCTGGGGTGTTAAAATGTTACATTATTTCTGTTGCAAATTCTGAAGCATCTTGAGCTCTTTGTACCTAATCAAAAATGACATTCTCTAATTCTCTAAAATCATCCTCTCATTGTTAAGCTTATCCATCTCCATTTCCCTCTCCTTGTTGCTACTGTACTTCACCCATTTCAGCCGCTGCTTCTCAAGCTCAAATGCCTGCCGTCGGAACCCCACATGATCTTCCTCCACTAGCACCTGCTGCATCTTTATCCACCGCTGCTTATCCACCGCGCTTTTCCTCTCGTCCCCCATCACCTCTGCCAGATCCTTCTCCAGATGCTGAATCGCCTCCCCGCCACTGCTGTCACCGTGGACCCTCTTTCTCAAGCACCTCTCTCATCCCCCATCACCCACCACAGAGCACCTCTTTCATCCCCCGTCACCCACCGCAGACCCTCTCCGCCTCACTCCTTGTCTGGAATTCAACCAAAATTGAGGGGAAATTTGAGCTGGGGATTTTGAATCTCCAGATTCCGCACACCGCAAGCTTGAGCTCGAGTTCTAGAATTTGAAGAGGAGGGTGAGAAAGAGGGTAGTAGTGATGGAGACGATGGGAGGTGGTGGTGGAGAAAATGGTGTCGACAGGGAAGAAAAAATTCTTTTTAAATACATTTTTAAAGGGGTAAAATTGTCTTTTCATCATTACCCAGCCAATTTCGGCATTGACAAATGGAGTAAACGGCTCTCGGGGTTATATTGGCACATACATCATAAAGTTAGGGTTATTTTGACACTTTCCTATTTTACCGGGTTATATTGACACTTTCATACTAAAGTCAGGATTATGTTAACACTTTACTCTAGAAAGTATCTTATACTATGTTTTGATCCCCATTTGCAAATCAAGCCTTAGACAGCACCTCCACAAATTCAGAATGATTTGTTTGGTCCGCAAAGGTGGTTTTTAGGTAATGTTGACAGTAAAATTGGTCAAAATATGTAAAATGACCATTATACCCCTTTTGTAAAAAAATAAAAAAAAATGAAAATACAATCTTCTTCCCCGTTGGCGGAAGACCATCTTCTTCCCCTAAACCCTTATTCTTCCCCTGTAAACCCTACTCCCACTCCATTCCGCTGATCAAGAGCGCCGCCACCACAGCACTCATGGCTTTAAAGAAACCCTAATCCCGATGCCAAAAACCCCTAATCTCCAGAAAAACTCTAAATTTCTAGCTCAAATGAAAAGACGACTGAGGCTGGGCAGAGTAAAAGGGGGATTCCGAGCGGGGGGGTTGAACGAGTGAAGGTCTCCATCACCGAACTTGCAGAAGAGTTTCAGACACCGTGGTTCATCAGTGGGGAAGTGAAGGTCGGCGAGCTTCCGTCATCGTGGTTGCATAGGTCGTCGTGGTTGCAGAGTCGCGAAGAACAGGAGCTCCACCTCTGTAGTTGTAGAACGATCGACGAAGACGAGGCTCGCCGGTGGAAATTGAAGGCGGCGGTGGTGGTTGGCGGTAGTGGAAGAATGGTTTCACAAGAAATTGAAGGCGGGTGTGGTTGGCGGCGGCGGTGGAAATTGAAAATGTTCTTCCGCCGGAGGAAAATGTTCTTCTACCGCTGCCGCCATTCAAATGAAAAAATAAAGATTTTTTTTTAAAAAAAATTAGGGATTTTTTATTGAAAATATTTTTAATTAGTAAAATTACCATTATACCCCTGACTATACAGGAAAACCATTTAGTCTTACCTGAAAACCAGCTTTGGGGACCAAACAAATCGTTCTGAATTTGTGGGGTACTGTTAAAGGGTTGATTTGCAAATAGAGACCAAAACATGATATAAGATACTTGTTAGGGGACTAAAAAATAATTTAGTCTATAAATTAACCACTAATAATAATTGAGTCAAACAAAAAAAATAATATAACAACAAAATATGATTAATCTAATAAAATAAGCAAGAAAATGAAACTGTCCTACACTAACTAAAGCTGCGCACACAACACTTGTGTGCGCAGCTTTAGTTAGTGTAGGATCATAAGTTTGATACTGCTGATCCTCTGTTTTATTTGCCTCAGGTCATGGATGATACCCTACTACGGGCATGGAATTGTTTCTACTCCTACCCAATGCTGTTTTCGGTTCTCATTTGCTGCCCACATGACCGATATGGCTTGCAACTCTCCATTGGAAACCAGCTCAGAATAGCACCAATGACGGACCTAAGAGCTCAATTCCTCCATCATGTTTAACTTACTAACAAGACACGGCCAGTAGTTTCCTGGCCAAAGTTACGAATTAACACTAGGTGTGGAGATTCGTTACTTTGGAATCGCAACTACCTTTACTTAGTTACCATCGATCTTGCATATATTTCGACCCATAGTAAATAGTAGCTAATCTATCTTTTGGAGGCAATGATGTTGCCTTTTGTAAAAACTACTATGTCCTTCCGTTGGCTTGCTTCATATTGGCTTGGGGTACCAATATACCAACCCCCACCCTCGGGTGTTTTCATTTAAAAATAAATAAAGCTGCGCACACAAAAATTCAAACAAAACAAATAATTGTGCAGCTTAATTGTAACCCGCGACTGCAACTAACTAATAAAACCAAAGTTCGTATCTCGCCTCAACTCTAAGAGCAAGTGCAGTGGGGGTTTCTTAAAATAAAAAAATTGTTTAAAAATCGAAAACACCCACAGTGGTGGTTTCTAGGCCGATTTCTTGTTAAGAAACCGGCCCTTGGTTGCCAAGTAGGGAACCGATTAAGAAACCAGTCCATGTCAGGCTGCACATGGCAAAGGGGACCCCATTTTTCTTTCTCTAAGTGGGACACATGTCACCCATGCATTGAGCCACGTGTCCCACTCAAATGCTGCATCATTTTTTGTAAAATATAGTGACACGTGGCATCCTCTGGTTGGGCAACGTGTCCCTATCTTTGTTTTTAATTTTTTTTAAAAAAAGCTGAAGTTTTTATTTTTTAAATTTAATTTTAAAATATTTTAAAATTAATAATATTGAATATTTTTTATTAAAATTTGGAATGAATTGAAATAAAAATTTGGAATACTTTTTGAGAAAATTATTGAAGAAAAATTATTGAAAAAATCTGGAATAATTATTGAAAAAAATGAAATTCAATTTTGAAATTTATAATGTATCATTAAATTTCATCTTCAACTTATTTCGGGTAGACAAATTTATTTAAATTAAATGTTAATTATAAAATTAATGAGTAGAATAGAGAAAATCAAGTGGGGTACATAAATAGTAAAAAGTGGTTTCTTACCATTGGAGAGAAGAAAATGGGTGGTTTATTAAAGTGAGATGGAAGAGAGAGAATGAGAAAAATAATATATTCAATTGGTAAGAAACCGATAGCGGTTTCTACCACTGCACTTGGTCTAAACCCTCTATTCCTTCTCTTGCCGCAGCATCCCTTCTTCCTCAATTTTTCCCCAAGGGAAGATGGGGAGTAATAATTTATTTTAATCCATATGTTGTTATTATATAGGTGTGAGATTTATCTCCACAAATTAGTTTTGTTCTTCAACCTGATCGATTAGTTTGCTGTGTTCATGATTATAACTCGATTTAGTTGTTCACATTGATGTATTGTTCCCGATCTATTTGTTCACATCTTGTGTTCGCAATGTTATTTGTAGTTTTATTTTTGGGATTCTATCAGTTTGGGTTCGTAAGATCTGTATTTTTTAAGGTGTTTACAGTTTGAACAACATAGATTGTGGTTGGATCAAGTGGTGTTACAATTGTATAAGATTCTTGTTTGACGCAGTGATATTAATGCGTGATACGCTCCTCTCTGCCAAGTGGTCATGATTTTTGCGGGAAACCAATTAATATCCCCGAGGGCGATGTTACAGTTTTTTTATTGGATCTTTGATCTGAAATAGTACAGGCGATCAGTCTGGTTGACATGTAATTTGAATATCCTTGCAATAGATTGACTATTGCTAGAGGCTAGTTAGATTGGATGTTAATTCCACTTATTATAATCGCCGCTAAGCATTTTTCCCAACATCTTGGAATGAATGATTTTTCAAAAAAAAAGCAAAGTTCTTATTGTTGGGGATACACTAGGTATAATTTGGATGGTCAGGGGAGAAGTTGAATTGCAGCTTTCTTGCGTCGAGACAATCATGTTGATTCGGTTTTCGTTGAATGAAATTGGTATTAGACCACCTTATTGGATCCCTAGAGATTTTTTTTAATGAAAACACCCGAAGGTGAGGGATATATATATTAAGGATCCCCAGGCCTTATAAGAAAATTAGCAGGTATTACATCAAGTGATTCTAGTTCCCAAAAGGTAATAAGGCAACATGGTTGCCACCAAAAGTCCTAGACTAACTATGTCAAGGATATATAAGCAGCTATACACAGGTAAGTTAATCTGCAATGAAGTTACGATCCAAACGAGAGAATCTCCACCTCCTGTGTTAATTCTCTCCCTTGGCCAGGTAACTTCATTACATAGAAACAGTCACTAAGTTGAAAGATTGAAACCCAGGAGAATGAGTGGAGGATTGGGCTAAACCCGAGAAGGCAAAACAACATCCATGGAGTCCCTTTGTGTTATTCTGATGATCTGAAGTCCTAGCTTTCATAGGCTTCATCATGTTCAGCAGATTTCCAGTCCATTATCATGTGCAACAGATTTATAGCAGTCCTACATGAAGAAAACCAAAACTCAGCAGTATCTATTCAAGCATTAGGACTTTAGAGAACTCGAATATGCGGTGTGGATTGTTTATCTAAATAAATAAGGCCAGATATGATCCTGGGGATATTAAATAGATTTAGGCTTGATCAAACTTAGAGTGGTGTTTGGCGACTGCATCAGCTACAACATTGGTCTCTCTAAAAACATGTTTAAGTTTAGCTCTACCAAGAAGGGACTTAGCTTTATAGACCATGTCAAACATATTCCAATGTGCAGCATAAGGATCATTGATCATTTTAACCGCTAGCTTAGAATCCGATTCGATTATTACAGTGTGATCTACATGAGGGAACATATGACACGCATGCAATATAGCTTGAATTTCAGCATGTAGTGGAGAGTCAGCAGAAGAATGAGCAGAACTGATCATAATAGGGCAGCCGAAGGAATCTCTAGCAATTAGACATACAGATACTTTGTTATGATTCCAAGATGAATCCACATTGATTTTAATGCAACCTGGCTTAGGCCTTTCCCACAGAATCTTTAATATGATAGGCTTAGGGGGGGTCTGAGCAGAGGTAGGAGATGTCTGAAGGGAGCTGGTATTGTTCCAGAGGAAAGCAATTTAGGAGGGCATGCATATAATGTCAATTTAATAAGTTCATGCACCTCATCACAAATATGGTCAACAGATAGTGGCTTATTATCAAATAAAAACCGATTCCTAGCTTTCCATAGACTCCAACATACCAACGAAGGCAGGATGTAACAGTAAATATACTCAAATTTAGGTAGGTCACTGCAGTTCCGGAATAAGTAAAACCTATGAGGAATGGAGTCCAGAGCATTTATCTTAAATTGAAGTACAGATGTCAATTTTGACCATACTTCATGAGCCAGATGACAAGAGATGAAAAAAATGTTGGATAGAGTCAGAATGAGAACAAGCAGGGCATTTCGAAGCTAAACTAAAACCATAAGTAGTGAGCACATCATCAAAAGGGAGAAATGAATGCAACAATTTCCAAGGAAAAATGATAATCTTTTTCTGCAAAGGAATGTTCCAAAGAGAAATACTTGCGGGAGAGTTACCTGATGAAAAGGTTAAGGCCTTATAGGTTGACTTAAAAGTAAAGTTACCTGAGAGTTCAGGCTTCCAAATCAACCTGTCATCCCTGTCCACTGTAATTTCAGCTCCCTGCAAAAATAGGAGAGTATCATGTTCCAAGAAAGATGAGATCTGGGCCAGAATATAGGTTTTGTTACTGATGAAATAGGCCACAGAAATGCCAGGCATATCTGAGATAATATTCTCTGGGATGATGTTCAAAAGAGGGCCATGTGGGCACCAATTTGCCGACCAAAAATTACAATTACCTTTGCCATGGATTATAGTCGAATTATGTTCAGCAAAGTAATTAATAGCACAAATTCTTCTCCATGTTACTGATTTCCTATGGGAAGGTGGAAGAGCCCATAGCAGTTTAGACCACAAAGAGATCCCTATTTGGCTCTTCCATCAGAGTTTAACCGAACATGACTCAACTATGGATTTAATTGCTCTAAAACCTAATCCCTCAAGTTTTGTAGGTTTAGGTAGTTCAGCCCATCTTTTCCACACTTTATTGTTCTTATCCTCAGATTTACCCCAAAAAAAGTGAGACATTTTTTTCTCAACCAGTTTAATTATGCCTTTAGGGGGATTTGTAACAGACCAAATGTGTTGAGGAATAGAGTATAGGCAAGATTTGATTAAGATCATTCTACCCCCTGAACTAAGCCATTTATTTTTCCAGTTTTGTAGCTTATGGTCAATATTAGCCAGTAGAGGATGAAAATATCTCTTTAAGGTTCTTCCTCTGAAGACTGGACAACCTAAATATTTGAAAGGAAAAGTTCCTTTTTTTCATTTTAAAAATAGCTTTGACCTGATTAAGCTTTACTGGTGTAGCTCTCTTACTTAGATAGAAATCAGATTTTTCGAAGTTAAACTTTTGGCCAGAGGTATAATCAAATATTTCAAGGAATGCTTTGATCTTAATTAGGTTCGACCTAGATGCTTGCATAAAAATAATCCTGTCATCCGCATACATTAGGTGAGAAACAGCAGAAATTGAAGCAGGTATCTGATAACTAGCCAAACTTTGATTGGAAAATATGAAAGATAAACTCCTTGAGAATGCCTCAGAGAAAATGTTAAATAGGAAGGGAGAAAGAGGGTCACCTTGTTTAATACCCCTTGTAGCCTTAAAGAAACCTACGGGATTACCATTTACAAGTATAGAGAAGTAGGCTTGTGACAAATTATTCATAACAGCATTTAAGAAATTACCTTCAAAACCAAACTTTAATAAGACCTGTCTAAGAAAATTCCAATTAACTCTATCAAAAGCCTTTCTTAGATCCAATTTCAGAATGCAGTTTGGTATTCTCAGTTTTTTATCTAAAAATCTGATCATTTCCTGGACATACAAAATATTATCGGAAATATCTCTGTTTTTCATAAATGCTGATTGATTAGGAGAAATTAAGTTCTCCATGTATGGTTTCAATCTTTCCATTAAGACTTTAGAACAGATTTTATTCAACACATTAGACAGGCTAATTGGCCTAAAGTCTTCAAATGAGCTAGGGGTGGGCTTTTTTGGTATCAGTGTAATCCAGGTATTTGAAATACCTTTAGGCATTTCAGATCCAGCTATAAAATCATTTACTGCCGAAATCAAGTCCAATTTAATAATAGACCAGCATTTGGTAAAGAATTTTGGTGAAAATCCATCAGGACCTGGACTACTCATTTTATTCAACCCTTTGATCACTTTATATAGCTCAGATTCTGTAAATGGAGAGGCTAGAACTTGATTATCACTATCCTTAATAATATTTGGTATCTGACTAAGGAAATGAGGATAGTAAGTTTCATCAGATTCAAGGGAAGGCTCAGTAAGCAGATCAGAGAAATATTTAATTGCAGCAGTTTGAATTTCCAACTGAGAGTTAAGCCATAGACCTTCAGCATTTTTTATTTTAGATATCTGCAATTCACAATTTCTTTCCTGTACTACTTTATGGAAAAAAGTTTTATTATTATCTCCTAACTTGTGCCATTTAAGTCTTGCTTTCTGCTTCCAGAATTTTTCTTTTTCTTTTAGGGCTTTGAGCAGAAATGTATTTTTCTGATTAAGTTTGACACGTTCCTCAGTAGAGGGGTTTAAATCGAAGATAATTTCCTGAGCACGTAAGGATTCCTCTGCATTTTTGACATTAAGGTCAATATTACCAAATCTGTCTCTATTCCAAATCTTAAGGACTTTCTTTAGCCTGATCAGTTTTAGGTAGAATCTAAGCATTCCTGTTTCAGCTAAAGGAGAATTCCAGCAATCATTTATTAAACCTCTAAACTCATTTCTCTTAAACCAAGCATCAATAAACCTAAAAGGCTTAGGGTTGGAAGAGAACTGAGAGGAGACTTGGAGAAGGAGAGGAGCATGGTCTGAGGTCTGCCTATTCAAGACTTGAATCGATGAGGAGGGGAATTTGGAGTTCCAAGAAATAGTACTAAGTCCTCTATCTAGTCTTTTGGAAGTTGGGTTCCTAAGCCTAGAATTACACCATGTGAATAGGTTACCCACCGTATTAATTTCTTGTATCCCATTCAAATTTATCCAAGAATTAATGTCACTAATACTACCCAAAGCAGGTGAACTAGGACCTCTATATTCAGAGAGAGAGGTGATGGAATTAAAATCCCCAATGAAAATGGTATCTCCTGTTGAGATAGGCTGCAAATCTGTCCAAAGAGTCTTTCTACCATCTCTATTCCCAAGGGCATAAATAAAAACTGCATCCATATTCCAGTTAAAGTAATGGTGTGATATAGTAACATGCAGAAATTGTTCATGGTAGGATAACAGAGAAACAGATAGAGAGTTAGACCACATTAACCAGATTTTCCCATTAAACAAAGTTAAGTTATGGGAAAAGGAAAGTCTCTCTATATATGCTTGACAAGTGGTATTATCATGCATAGGTTCAATGATACAAAGTAACTTTATTTTCTTAAGTCTACATAAGTTAATGAGTCTAAGCATTGAAGTATCCATTCCCCTAAGATTCCACACTAAACAATTAACATGACTGTTTCCTGTCATTGTTCACTAGATTTATTGCTTTTTGTAGCTGATCTAAGCATCATTTTGTTTAATTGACTTAGATAGTTAGTTTTCTTTGGTTTAGACTTACCTTGCTGCAAACCTGCAGTAGGAGAAGTAGAGAAATTATGATGATCAGTATTAGGCTCCATAGGTAGCCCAGCCACAGATGTTTCCTCTTGATCCCTAGAGTGTTCCTCCTATACCTGCAAAACAGAAAATCTGTTTGCCATCTTTCCAGACTGGGAAAGTGCAGTTTTATGATCTGGACTATAAATTGATAGAGAAAAGGATCCAATCTGGATGTCATCTTTAGCATATGCTAAAAGAATTGGTTTAGAAGTAGCCGTTTCTTTAAGTAACTTTAACATAGAACTGTCTGGGCTATCCTGAGGTTGGGATTTAGTATTTGGAGATATCTCTGTAGTTATAGCAACCCGAGTAAGTGGACTAGTTGTTAAACTATAGTTAGAGGTATTTGGAGGAAATGCAATATGATCCATCTCAGGAAAGGTTTGATCTTCCTCAGTGTCTAAAATCAGTGGGGGCCTGTCAAATTTCTTACCAGTAGCCTGCCAATAGGTTTGGGGTACACTTTGAACTAGGTTTGTGTCATGAGTTTTACCATTGTTAGACAAAGAGCTGACTTTGCATTGAGATAGAGAATGACCTAGTTTTGCACAGTGATCACAGTATAGTGGAACATCCTCATATTCAATTTGGAATTTTCTGTTATTAGACACAGAGCCCAGCCTTATGAATTGACTCAATGGTTTTTGAAGATCAATCTCCACACAAATTTTAATTGCTGATGGCCTAGTAAGCATATCAGTTGCAAGGTCATTTTTGATAAAACTACCAATGTTGTTCCCTATTGCCTCAATTGAGGCTGAGTTATAGTAATATAGTGGAACTTCCCTAATGGTACACCAGATAGGAACTATTGGTGATTCAATATGTGTAGAAAATTCAGGAGTCCATTTAAGTATCTTAAGAGAAATACCATTAAAATTCCAGATACATTTCATCCAACATCTTTGATAATCGTTAATCAGCTCAAACATAATTAACACATGCTTGAAATCAAGGGAGCCAAGTTGGTACTTACCTTCAAACCCCACTGTTTTGAAAGCTTGTTCCAAGAGTTCCATGGAAATTCGACCTTTGGTGAACTTACCTACCAACGCATTCGCATAGTGGGAAGAAAGCGTGGCAATTTCGTCGTCTGAGTACAGGCATGAAGGATTACCCAAGTGGTGAGTTTTAGGGACAATTTCGGGGTTGCTAGGTAAGATTTTGGATAGCGGTGGTGATTTGTTCTGTAAGACCGCTGCAAAGGTTTTGGGGGGAGTATGATCGCTAGGGTTTGCCGCCATATCGGTCGGCATGATCGGGAGGGTGGCCGGCCTAGCTGAGGTTGAATGATACTAGCCGTTTCCGCTAAATTAGCCGTTAACGGCGAACGGAAAGAGGAAAAAGGAACAGAGAACGGTTGCAGAATAGAGATTATCGAAATATGTGCCTGAGAGGATTTTTTCAACAAACATTTACTGATTGAACAATCATTTTTTTTTACTGCTAAGAGAAAATATCTAGATCCCTAGAGATAGAAACTTTCTTGCTCACTCACTAGCTAGTTTTGTGAAGTCGAGTGAATCGCATGAGACTGTATGTGATACCCCCCCTCCCCCTCCCCCTCCCCCTCCCCAAAAATTCTTCTTATCAGACGATACTAGAAGTTTCCAGTAACATGCGTTAGATTAATCAAGTTTGGTTATTTTGAATTAGTTACTGCAGTAAATAACGACAAGAATGTTATTCATGTACGTATTAGAATTGGTCTTAGATGAATTAGTCTTCCCTATTAATTAGGATTAGTAGCTAGTGGTTGAGTTAGATTAGGAGTTTTTATTGGCTTTCTAAGCCACGTTCGTTGTTGGGTTTGGCTAAGGCGCAACAAGCAACATCAGAGACTTTAGTTAAAAGTTCTCCTACGTATTTGTTTTCTACAACTAGTGTTTTCCAATGTTTGCCATTTCATTGTTTTACTGCTTTTGTTCCAACAACATGAAATGAAATACTTGACTTTAAAAAAATAATAATAAAACCAAAGTTGTAACAGGTCTGCGAATTGAAAACCAATAAACAATGTAGTATTTAATGCAACAATCTATACTACTCCCTCTATCCCAGCCGAATCTGCACACTTTTTGGTCAACTTTCTCAAGATATATTTGACCATAAATTTCAACTAGTATATAGACACCAATATCATCATGTGAGATATTGTTGGATTCCCTGCATGATGTATTTTCTAAATATCAAATTTTAACACACCGTTAATATTAGTAACTAAAGTTATCGTTGGTCAAACATGACCTGAGAAATTTGACCAAAAAATGTGCACATTCGACTGGGACGGAGGAAGTATATAATAAAACATCAACTTTTTTTGACAAATGGCACCCCATAAATACTTTTCAATGCATTCATTGAAAATTGAAAAGACGGCAATTAATACAGGCATAGTTCTCGTTCTCTATATTTGTGTATCTGTATTGACAAATTACACCTGTAGCAAATAGCACGCAATGACTGTTGGACATATATTGATTATATCATACGGAAAATCAAATAACAAAATTGAACGAGCAATTAATATATGCAAGAATAATAATTTTTTATTAATTATTCAAGCATACAATCGAAAAGCTTAAATTACAAATAATCAAAGCATAAATCATGTTTCAAGTAATTACAAATTGATGGAGTCACGAGTAACACTCGCTGCCCTTGAAACGAATGAGTCCCGTCGTGGACATCGTTCCCTAGGATAAAACCATCGAAGGTAACAATTAACACGTAAGAGTTACCTCGGATTCACGCAAGAAGGACTATCACCTCGATAGAGCATCAACTGGAAACTTCGAGAAAGACAGACAGAAGACTCAAGTTTAGACTATGGAGGGACTTGAGAAATGGTCTGTGTTTTCTGACTGACTTAGAGGCTCTATTTATACTACTCTAAGAGACCCTAATCATGGAAACATGATATTCTGATTTTCTGTAATTAGAGAAGAATATTCTCCAATCACCAACTCACCAAATCCGAGACATTCCATGAATATTCGAATCAAATCTGCTGGAAAAGGAAGAAATATTTGTACAAATATTCTTCATCATATTAAACATGGTAATCCGCATATTTATTTAAGACAAGATATCTCACAAAATATGGAAGTATTTTGTTCTTATCTCTTAAGAATTACACACAAGCAATTCCATATATACTATGCGGTTGGGCCTTCCAGAGACTTCCATGCGGTCCATAAGCATTTTGGATAGTCTAGAAAAAAATTAATTTGGGCCAATTTCCGCCTAATTTTTTCTCTTTCAAGAGTGACTTTTCAAACATCCATATCTCATTCACACTTGATCCGTTTTGAGAGTTTAAATAGTCGATTTTATAGTACTCGCGAAGGAGAACCCGAAAATGACATCCACCGACCCAAAATCCATTCGGGTCCCACTCAAACGAAGCCCAAAAAGTTGACAAATTTCAACCTTTTAACCATCATTTTCCAACAATCCCCCACATGAATAGATATTGATGTAGGAATCAGAACAATCACATCAGACACAGAGTTTGACTTGGTGATAGATTCATTTCGACGGCATAGATGCTGCATAGGATAAGTAGGTGTCACCCTTTGAACTTTCCCTTGAGAGAGTACACTTAGCCCACTGGTTAGGAAGTAGACGCGATGTCCTTGAACTTCCCCGACCGCTTGTGTGAACGACAATGCACTTCCCACAGACATCTTTCCTAGCCCTTGCGCTTTCTTCGGTTGTGTCCATTAATCAGGCCATGGCACACTCCTAGTTCTGTAAGGTTTCTAAGGAATTGCGTCCCAACAATTCCCTTTCGAAGCGGCCACACTTCTCGCTTACATAGGTGATTCTTAGCGTAAGAGCAGTTCCGTAAACTATTGCGCTCTTTCGAGTACTACATACTCGATGCCTTGAATCATTAAAAGCAATTTAATGCTTAACCTCCATTCACATCACCGTTTCTTCATCATAGGAATAAGATAGGAGGTATGAAACCCCCACAGTGATCGCGATGGGTCTTTGCAGTTTAGTTGTCCCTTTGAACCTAGATCTTGGGATCTCCAGTCACATAGGTTGGGTGTCCACATACGTAACCCACCATTTATTGGACTTATTCATATTCCTTTCGATGAGTTCTCAACTAAATCTCGATTCAATTTCTTCGTCAAGAAATCGATTGAATCCTTTCGTCAAAGATTAACAACTCTTATCATATTGACCTTACGTAGTCAACATCGATAATTCTCGTAGAGAGTAGTCGTCCAATGGTAAAGTGTCTATGTCGAGACACACCATCATCGATATGGCTTTAAGCTACAAGCTTTAAGCTACACCAATACGCATAAAAGTGCTTTGGTCATCCTAGGGTATATCTTTCCCAATTTTTGTCCAACACGATGGACTTCGATTCCTCTATGAATCTAGCAAGAGAGAACCATTTCTCTACACAACTCAAGCCATATCCACGAGTCTCACACACAGCTTGTTTCCAGTGATCTTTTCTAGATTACTCGTGTATCATCTTACTATCCATTGTAAGAATTGTCTAATGTTCACTTTAATAAGTACAACAGACTATCAATGACTCTTGAGTTCTCTTTTTAAGAGACACCTCACCTTTACAAAAAAGGTAACTCATAATGTTTAGAGTCATTCCATTGAATACGACATATCTCCAAGAGACTCAATCATCGTATCAATTTTTCTATCAATGAGAAAACCATCAATTCAAAGACATAAATGACATGGTCATTTTCTGTGTCCCTTAGAATATCTGCCTTCATCAAACTCATTGATTTAATATCATTGGCTACAGCAATTAGTTTGGTCACATGATGGATCATTTAGGAGCATTGAGCTTATCATTTTGCTCCATTCAGATTTTAATATCTAAATCTCCAAATAACCATTTAGGTCCATTAGATGTACTTCTAGCTTTCACAAAGATTTGATAGCAAATACCATCACCCTTGGACTCATTCTCACGTCTAGAGAACACCCATGAAGTACACAAATATACTTACTAATTGTTCAAATCTGCTAGTACTCTAGTGATTTGCACTCATGGTAGATCAATCTCTCTATTGATCACCACTTTCCACAAAAATTATTTCATGGAATCTCGTTTCCTTCGTTGGTTTATCCCTGATCCTTAATGATTTCATCTATTGACTCTTAAGTCTATTTAAGATAAATCAAGATCTTTAACAGAAACTTCCACAAAATACACTTTCCATCAAGATATATTTCTAGTTTTTGCATAATATTTCTTGTGAATTTCAAGAAATTGATAGCACTTCAACATTGTGCATATCTAGTAAAGATACTATTTAAGTATTCCTTTTACTACATTCGCAATATGCCAACCCACACATTCGAAAGAACTTTTAGGATGGCTCTATGAGGAGCTTTATTTTCCTCCTTCTTGGGGCATCTTATTTAAAAGATCGCCAGCCAACTTAAAGGCTCCCCCACAACGCTTGATCATTTCTAGCAATTTCCTTCAATCACCAAATGACCTTGCAAATGTCTACATTGTGAATCACATTCCCATAGGATTCTATGTATTCACATCATGGTCACAGACAACCTCATATGTTTTCTATGCATCACGTAAGTGGTTTCGTTAATATACAAACCCAACTTACTAAAAGTCCGTGTGTTCAATAATGAATCAAACACTAGGTTCTTACCCATAAAATTTCTTTAGGGCTTGATCCTTTCAACAATCAAAACACCTTCATGTATTGATATTTTATCGTGAAAGTCTCTCTTATTCCTTCAACTCCCTTGGAATTAGAGATAACTAAACTTTCCGATCTCAATTAATCGTTCTTCCTCGCATGACCAATACTACAACCGATGTAGTATCAATCAATCGAGGATTCGATTAACTCTCACTAGGGCGCAGTGTGAGTTTACCAACTCCACACAATTTCATGCCCATTTTAAAGCCAAGTTTCAGTACAACTGGACTTTACTTTCAGACTACTCAAATCAAACTTGAGTGTCTTTATGCTCGAAACACATTCAAGTCTATTGCTCGACGACTCAAGTTTGAGTGCATTGCTAGACTCAATTTCGAATTTACCCTTTTGGTTCGAGTTAAAGTCCTCCTGACTTGATCAACTTGATTCAAATCTCTCGTGGCAACTTTTTCACTTCAAGTACCTATCAAAATTCATATCGTCGTTGAATTTTTAGGTTTTCGTCTACCCCCCACATTGGCCTGGTTTTATTAAACATCCCCACACATGTTAAGTTTCTCAAAACTCGTGTCTTGGGGTTTCTAGACTAACTGTATTAGGATTCCTCATCTCATAATTCTAAGGCCTTCCAACCAAAAATCTAGAGAATTGACCAATTGTCTTGGGATTCCATATCTCATGATTCTTAGATTTTTCAACCATAAATCAAGAGATTTGACCAAAAGTCTTGGGATTCCCATTCTCAGGATTCTTAGTTTTCACAACCAAATTCTTGAGATTTTTCCCTCAATTCTTTGATTACAAATAATAAAAGGTTTTTAGCATAGTCATGATAACTCATGCTTTAGGGTTTATACCATGGTTCACAAGAACCAATACCCTAGACATAGTCGTAAACTAATGTCTTCATGTTCACATTTTTCAGGTCATACAAAATAACCAGAATATGTTGAACTTCGAGCCGATATGCTCTATCTGTGCAATCTAACAATTGTCACTCGTGAGCTATATGCTCGTAAACGATCAATCAAGATAGCCAATTATTGGGACAAGCCTTCTCAAACCTTTCATTGCATCAAAAGGGCACTTTCCCAAACAATTAATATAATCATAGCATATAAAAGCATAACCCAATTTTAGACACAACATAGATCTAAAAGTTTTGTATATGCAGCTAAATCAAGTCCCTAAATGAACGAGAATACATCATGGATCAAATAACCCAATGTCACATCCTTCATTCATGCACAAATATATTACACTCTTGCCGAGAGATGTCATGTTTAAGTGCAAATGAAGTTTACCATTTTATCGCTTGCGATTCTCAGACCAAGCATATAAAAGTCATGAATCACTAACAGCACATTCTCACACAAATATGGTTTAAACCTTTAACCAACATGAGCAACCCACACAACCAAATTACTATACCATGCAAAATAGGTATTTCAACATTTGATCAAGTATTTAAACAAATACTATAACATTTTGAGGGCTTAGGAAATTTAAACATGTCTCATAATTTCCAAACATATGTACTGCTTTCATGTAATTGAATAATAATGTCTGATCCCATATTCTAAACTCATGGCATTTTTTTTCCCCGTAAATTTAATTCAATCTTTCATGCAAAGAATTAAATATATTTCTTACCATATCAACATTTAATCTCATAAGCATGAATATCACGGAATTAGCATATTTCCATAATTGCGCCATGTAATTTAACATACATGCTCAACTCATTTTCCCACATAATTAAGGGATTAATATAACCAAATCCATTTACTATCAAATTCGATAGCCTTAGTGTACTGGACATATATGTGCAAATATTATTCACATAACTCTCTTTGTAACAAAGTCATGTTCACGTCCAGATTCACGCAAATGGTTATCAAATATAATCCAAGCAATATATGTATATATAGCATATGCCATGATTCACATTAATTAACGTGTATACTAACCGTAGTTTGCAAAACCGTGGTTACAACTCTCGACTCTTTCAGGCCGTCAAGCAAATCCTGTTGTATCTCTATGCCTAGTTTTCCTTCCAATAGATACAATCGTGTATACTCAGATTCACCAATGCGTACATACAAAAGATTTCCATCGTTAAATATATGTACAAATCTCAAATATCGTAGTATAATATTTTAAATAATTATACATAACAAATTGCTCAATATGATTTTGTTGTAAATAACCAAAACCATTAGCATGCATATTTACGCAATTAGCATGCGTATTAATCATTCCGAGCATATCAATATTTATGCAGACATGCACCTCAATTTCCAGCATGCAATCAGATTCTCACTATTATAGCATGCCATTCTTTTTATTTACGGAAAACATGTTTTTGCATATTGCATGCCATGCTTTTTATTTACGGAAAATAAAACCTGTCAACATGCAATGCAATCCGTATGCAATATACTAACCTTATGCATATTACGCATGCATCTTATTAACCAAATCAATATAAGTCAACAAATTTCATTCGTTTCAAGACTGTTGGACATATATTGATTATATCATACGGAAAATCAAATAACAAAATTGAACGAGCAATTAATATATGCAAGAATAATAATTTTTTATTAATTATTCAAGCATACAATCGAAAAGCTTAAATTACAAATAATCAAAGCATAAATCATGTTTCAAGTAATTACAAATTGATGGAGTCACGAGTAACACTCGCTGCCCTTGAAACGAATGAGTCCCGTCGTGGACATCGTTCCCTAGGATAAAACCATCGAAGGTAACAATTAACACGTAAGAGTTACCTCGGATTCACGCAAGAAGGACTATCACCTCGACAGAGCATCAACTGGAAACTTCGATAAAGACAGACAGAAGACTCAAGTTTAGACTATGGAGGGACTTGAGAAATGGTCTGTGTTTTCTGACTGACTTAGAGGCTCTATTTATACTACTCTAAGAGACCCTAATCATGGAAACATGATATTCTGATTTTCTGTAATTAGAGAAGAATATTCTCCAATCACCAACTCACCAAATCCGAGACATTCCATGAATATTCGAATCAAATCTGCTGGAAAAGGAAGAAATATTTGTACAAATATTCTTCATCATATTAAACATGGTAATCCGCATATTTATTTAAGACAAGATATCTCACAAAATATGGAAGTATTTTGTTCTTATCTCTTAAGAATTACACACAAGCAATTCCATATATACTATGCGGTTGGGCCTTCCAGAGACTTCCATGCGGTCCATACGCATTTTGGATAGTCTAGAAAAAAACTAATTTGGGCCAATTTCCGCCTAATTTTTTCTCTTTCAAGAGTGACTTTTCAAACATCCATATCTCATTCACCCTTGATCCGTTTTGAGAGTTTAAATAGTCGATTTTATAGTACTCGCGAAGGAGAACCCAAAAATGACATCCACCGACCCAAAATTCATTCGGGTCCCACTCAAACGAAGCCCAAAAAGTTGACAAATTTCAACCTTTTAACCATCATTTTCCAACAATGACCGCGTGTGAAAGGTTGTTCCTTCTCCTTCCTTCTCATTTGTCTTTCTTCCTCTCCTTTCAAGAGATTTCTACCGCTCATATATTCTACTTTCCTGTTGATTACGTGAAGCTGGTGAAGGAGCAAGAACTGAGAAAAGGTTATTTCATTAATCCTCTTTGAATTTAATTTGGCCCTTTTGATGTTGGATTGGAATTTCCCTTTCATGTTTATGATGATTTCATCTCTTCTTATGTTGAATTCGAATCTCTGTGTGCTACGATTTCATCCTTTTATTATTACATTTTAAGTTTCAATATCTAAGCACAAGGTGTTCGATAATTTTCCTAACTGACTGAATATGATGATTGAGTCATTTCAATACTCTCATTTTCCCTCTTCAACACAAACAAAGCCTCTCTTCTTTTCTACAGGTTGCAGTTTTAGTTCTGGTTTGTGAAAAAATAGTAATCTAAAGTTGCTGATAGCATAGAGAGTGACATTGAGAACGTGAAATTTACTGGTCTTCCCTGTCTTCAGTTGTCTCTGAGGTATTTTACTGTTTCCATACAAAAAATGTGTTTCTATGATTCCCATAATATTTGAACCATTTTTATTTTGTAATGTTCACACCTAAGATCTACTCACTTCAACTAGTATATCATTTGGACATCTAACTTGGATTTTTTTTTGAAATTTTCTATAATCTGTTTCATCAATTATCAATTGTATAGTTCAAGACCATGCCTATATACATATTGTTTATTACAATAACTGCATTTTCATGCAACTTGATTCTCACATTACCTTTTCTATTGGTCCTAAAGTTTCATTTTTCTAGAAATACCGTTTTTCCATAAACTTATAAAAAGATGGGTTTTAATTAGAATAATATAAAGGTAAATATTTTAGTTGAAATATTAAAAGAAATTATGTAACGTGCAATAGTTATAGGTTTATTACCCGATCAATGCAACGCAAAAATTTTATCTTTAATTTTCTAATTTGCAGTTTAAACATTAGTTTTTCCATAATTCATGGAAAGACCGTCTTTCAACATACAAACTCATGTATAAATTTGTTCTTACATTTAGAATGTTTATTTATAAATTTAAGAAATTTGTTTAGTTCTTTCATTTTTTGCAAAATAGAAGACTAATAATAGACGTCTAAGTTTAAAAAATATAAATTAATTCTAACAAAGTATAAATTAGTTCATATATCGGAGATTTTTTATTTTAGGGAAATGGGTATGTTAGGGTGATGTGCCAATGAATTTTTGACATGTGGTAAAAGGGTGGGGTCAAAAGTTTGTTTAAAAAAAAAATTTATTCACCCACTTAACACATGTTAAAAATTCATTGCCCCATCATCCCAACATTCTCATTTTCCTAACATAAAATATTTTATGGTTCGTATATATGTTTAGAATATTTGTTAATCATTTTAATGACTTTGATTAGACTTTCATTTTCTACAAAATAATGATAGAAGTTACAACTAATAAGTTCATTAAATAGTTCACATGAAAAGATTATTGTTAATACTTGTAATGATTTTGTTTGGAATTTCCTATAAAACTTACCATCAACAAATTAGTTCATGTATTTACAATTTTTGTTAATAGTTTTACGGTTTTAGTATAAATTTTTATTTTCTTGAATAATATATATATATATATATATATATATATATATATTAGTTCTGGTGTTTATATTGTTTGGTAACCGTTCTAAATAAATTTTTTGATCAAAGTGTTGTATTTCTTTCAAATATTATTTTCCAGTAGATTATAATGTTGCATAACAAATTCATAAATTATTATTTTTTTGTTTCAAAAGTTTACTTCTTTATAGTACTACTTTAGCTTTAATTTACATTAGTTCATAACTTTAAAACTTTGAATCATTGTTTTTCCCAAAACAATGTTCCTTCTAATGCAGAGAACATTAGAGTTGTTTTTCCAAAATCATGTGTCAATACACTAAGGGAGGAGGTCTAATTAAAGACAGTGTTAGAAGGCGGTTCAGCGTGTTTTTTTTTGTTAAACCACCTTTGATTGTGATCCGAAAGAGGTTTCGAAGCATGGCCATAGGTGTCAGGTTTTATCATCGCACCTAACCTAGGAGTCGTTAGACTATGGGGAAGTCTAGCAGCCAGTTGTTAACTTATGATTTGACGGAGAACTCCTCAGTATGGGGTAATGGGTTAGTTGACTAGCGCAAGCTAAATCTACTAACCTACTGCCAGTTGTTACTTATGACTTGACGGTTGCGCAATTTGCATGTGCTGCACTGTAAAGTGTAATATGCCATTAGGCTATCCATTTGCCTAAACTGGAAAGGACAGTTACAAAACCGTTACGCGGGGCGTGTGCGGTAGAAGTCACACCCGATCTCTTCATCATTAGGAGGTCTATCTGTGGGATACCTGGGAGCACTATCGACTATGGTCAACCTGCTCTCGGCCCCATAGAAAAAACCTTGGCTCACATCCAGAGATCGTTATTGAAGGCCAATAACACCTTTTTATCTTCATCTTAGACGTGTACATGGTAGAAGCGGTTTGTCAACTCTTCTTGGAGGCGACACACTACTTCACAGAAGGCCGAAGTATCACTAGCCGACTATATCATCGTTAGCTTCTCCAGTTTGCAGAAGGCTGAGTCTACTTTCTCAGTTTGGAAGACTGGCGGTTACTCTTACATTTGCTCGATCGCCGGTTAGCATCTGAAGGACCGAAAACCACATCTGATTTGTTGAAGGGCCGGTGCATTATTTGATAAAACTTAACTAGCCAATCCAACGGTTAGCTAAGGTTTATCCACCAGTTGTAGAAGGTCATCGGTTCACAAAACCCGGAAGTTAACTGAAGGCCTTCAGTTTCAATTAAGCTGGTGGTTAGCTAAAGGTCGTCGGTTTCATCATAGCCGATGTTGAACTGAAGGTCGGGATCCCACCATTAGCTGTGCCTGACTTCCTTGAGGTTAGCCACGGCTGACACCCGGTTGCAAAAGGTAGTTGGCACCCTTAAGCCTATGGTTACAGAAGGTCGATGTTGCACCTTAGTGACGGTTAGGACAATAGACATGGGGAACAAACCATGGTTCAAGAGCCAATTTATCCTACCGGTTAGATTCAATCCATCTTTCCATTC
Source organism: Rubia yunnanensis (assembly GCA_037428765.1). NCBI lineage: Eukaryota > Viridiplantae > Streptophyta > Magnoliopsida > Gentianales > Rubiaceae > Rubia > Rubia yunnanensis. The sequence continues at coordinate 70,537,435 of CM075068.1, forward strand.
ATTGGTTTTGTATCACTAGCTGAGTCCCCACTTGCTCTGTTGCATTGAAGGCCTTGTTTGTTAAGGTAGAAGTTGTATGTATTTTGATGAGAGGTCTAGTGAGTTTGTTCTCATGACCTCTCATTTTTGCTTGGTTTTCTACAGCCCAATGTCATCACGAAGGGGTTAGCATTTTGATCTCCCAACTTTAGCATTTATGCTAGGGGATGTGCATTACGGTTTTGTATTAACGGGAGTGGGCCAATGTGATCACTCCCGTCGACACCCACGGTTATTTTTATTTACCTACACCTTCACCGAAAGAGGTTTCAAACTCGGAACTCCCTTCCAAGTCACCCATTTCAATTTAAAGGTGATTATTTTTCCAATTAAAGACGGTTATGCCTTTGATGAAAATCAATTAAAGGCGGTTCTAAAATAGAACCACCTTTAATTGGGTGTCTTTGATTGAATTTTTTGATTTACTATATAAATGAACTCCGAAGCCATAGTTTTTTTCACCCTTAGTATTTTTTTCACAAGCCCACATCTTCTCTCATTAGGGTTCAAGCCCAAACCCTCTCTCTCCTCTTTGAAAATTCCGCCTCCCTCATCCTGCAATGATGTGCTTCATTTTGTGTGCATTAACCGTTGCATTCGGCATAATTTTTAGCTTGTTTTATTTGGTGGATTGCTAGCATTAGTTGAGTTTACGTGACAAGGGGTTTAGATGGCCATGCTTGGTTTTCTTGTCTAAATCCTGCATTTTGTAGACTTAATTAGTACTAATGGACATTTTGTATCCACGGGCTCCTAGATCTTCCTTGTGATAATCTTTAGTAGGTCGCCCGTGGGTACGTTTTGGTTACATTCTATGTGAAGGGCGTTCGAAGGGAGGTATAAGATATTGAAGACCGTTTGCAAGGATAGTAGAAGAGATCGAAGGTCATTCACCTCTAGAATGGTAGTAGATGAATGCCACGAACATCAATACATGGTAGAAGGAGATTGGAGCCAAAGATAGGCGGCATTGGTGTTCAAGGCGGCCAACGAAGAAATGGTGAATCATGGTCCGATGAGTTGTACTAAATTCTGAGAACGATCCAAGAAGAATTAGCCTTCAAGGATGATTCCATTAGATTTGTCTCTTAAATCGGACTAACAGAACTCTCAAACCGGACTAACAATTCACCTGTAGCGAAGGAAAGAAGTTCATCCGACCAAGGCACAAACAGGTCAGCACGGGCTGCTCATGCATAGCACCAACGGCCTGTGCCAAAGGGATCAAAATGAGGGCACAGCGCAGCCCACACCAAATTCCATGAGCTACGGGAACAAGTCTTACTCCACATCCAAAATTGGCTAATTATGGGCGTGGATCGTCCCATTTACAATAGCCTGCACTGTTCCAAGTCCAAGATGGCAAGACTAGCTGACGACCCATGCCAAAGGCCCCACATCATGCCAAGTTTCTGAGCAGACTAATGCTCCTGAAGAAGGCCTGAGCTAAAGGTCGCATCCCGTGAAAAGTTTTTGAGAAAACCGAGCCTTCTGACGGTGGCCCGTGCCAAGACCCATGCCCCATAGATCAGAAGTCCCAAATCAGCCATGTTGATGGAGGCCCGTGTCAAAGGCCATAGTCCGCGCCAGATGATGCAACACAGCCCACACCAGATCCACCATCCCACATCGGATGAAGGGACACGGCCCATGCCAGGCCCTGCAGCCTGCTCAGAAGTACGTACCACAAGCTGCGCCATCCACGATGGCTTGCGCCAGATGGCGGCTTAACTAGGGTTTACTTGTTTTCCTATTTTGGGCCTATTTTTAGGCCCAATCCCATTATACTATAAATATAGCCTTAGTCTACTAGGTTAAAAAGAGGTGAGATCATTTTTAGACTTCATCTTGTATTAGGAGAGCACTCTAGAGAGAGAAACACTCTCTCATTTTCTTTTCTTTCCTTTTGTTTTTGTTTTGATCCTATGATGTAGAATTCAAATTCATATTTGAGTTCCATATCTATGGAGTAGTTTCCATAGCTTGGAGATAAATTGTAGGCATGCTTGATTAATGCTTATGTGAGATTGATTAGATTCATCCTAGTATTTGTGTTCATGATATTATTGTGAATTTCTTGAATGTTTGAATTGCATGAATAGTACATCATAATAAGCACACACTTTGGGCTATATTCATGCATGGCGAAAATATTGATGCCCCATTGGGAAGGGAAAGCTGATGTTAAAATGGGTAAGAGAGTACGTTGCGTCTGCGTGAATGTGTGCACGGAAGACCTGAGTATTGTTCTGACTTATTTTCCATTGCACCAGTCTTAGCTAATTACGTAAAGTAGTCCAAGAGGTTACAGGTAGAGATAATGCATAGTAGCAAGCTAGGGTTGTAAGAAGCCCTAGTGTCATAGATAAGCTGCCAACGATCCCTTGACCTAAGTGATAGGTGATTGGGAAGTAGTGCATTTGTGGTGGAAGTCTGAGACGTAATCGCATGGGGAGAAACAAACCTACAACAATGGTCAGACCTTGTTGTACTTCCCTAATTATGATGACGGTTTCGATGAAGGGTTGCGAGCACACCTGACGTGACAGGTACGTTGAAGTGTATGCCATCAGCCACACCATGTGTTGTGAACACCCTATTAGGTTGTTTAGTAAATCTTACATGTGAATGACTAGAGGATAGAAGCATTAAATCATTCATGTCTCACAATGGTTCCCCAAGTGTTTAACTTTATAGATTAATTGTTTTGTTTACTTTATGTTTCGTAGTTAATATGAAAATCAACCCCCCCTCTATTTGCATTTACTAGTTATTCATATCACTCGTACATATTGATGACCCGTACGGGGTTTTTTTTATTGATACTTAGGCCCTAGCATCTCCGTGGACATACCCAGGGTTTATGCTAACTACTCTATTGGTAGCATAGTAGTGAGAACGGGTGCAAAATATAAATCTTATCTTTGACCTTTCCCAAAAGTCCTCTGCTTGGGTTAACTTGCTACAACTAATGACCCGATGTGGAGGTGGGTAAAATTTTTGTGCCGTTGCCGGAGATGCTATTTAGTCTAAGTGTTATTTAGCATAGCCTGTTAGTAGAGTAGTTAGTAATTTCTTCTTTTTTTTTATAGTTTGGTTGTTGAGCTCCTGTGATAGTTGTTCTGTTACCTTTTGATCCATTTTCTAGTGTTGTATTTGGATGGGTATTGTTAGCCCTATTTTATGGTACACACCCATACCACTAATCTAGGCGTCTAACACTACCTGACTGAGAACATAGGTGTTCGGAGGAGAAGCAAACGAAGAATAGGGCAGAAGTTAAACTAAGGCAAGAAGTGTTTGTTGAAGAACCGCTAGCAATGGCAGAAGACAATCGTACCTTACGGGAGCTCATGGCACCCAACATAGAGAATCAGACTCTATGTATTACCTTCTTGCCATTAACCACCAATGTTAGTTATGAGCTGAAAAGTGGCATAATCCATTGCCTACCGACATTCCACTGATTGGCGGGAAAGGACCGTATTATAATTGGGGTTCCATTTGGTGTGTACAAACATAAAGGCATCGAGAGTTTTTGAAGACTACAATCTGAGAGCCTTCTCATTTTCCCTATACAACAGAGCGAAAGACTGGCTCTACTACTTTCCGCGGGGATGCATTGGTTCTTGGATGGACATGAAGTGGATGTTCTTAGAGAAGTATTTTCCAGCTTCTAAATCCGCTGGGCTAAAGAAAAAAATGTCAAACATTACCCAAGGGGCCACCGAGACCTTGTATGATTATTGGAAGTGCTTCAAGCGATTGTTAGCGAGTTGCCCCTACCATCCCTTCAAGATAGGGGGGTCTAGTGCATTATTTCTTTGAGGGGTTATGTGACAAATATTTGCGAATGGTGAACATCGCTTGCAATGGTTCGCTAGCGAACAAGAGCCCTAAGAATGTAATGGCCCTCTTTGAAGAAATGGATAATAGTATGCGACAATTTGGTACAAGGTCAAGGGTTAAGGTTTTGGATGGACCCGTACAATCATGTAAGTAGGAGGAACAAGTCCAAGCTCTTGCTTCTATGATGAAGGAGCTTTTGCGAGGAAAAGTACATCAAGTCAAAGTGTGTGGAGTTTGCAACCTTAACCACAACTCCAAGGAGTGTCCTGAGGTCGTAGATAATTTGCAAGAAGTGAAGGTTGTTGAGTACAACAACTGAGAGAGACCATAGTTTGCTAGAGGTTAACCACAAGGGTTCCGGGATAACCTAGGAGATGCAAGGCCGGATCCCTATGAAAACTCGTTTAACCCAAGGTATCGAGATCATCCAAATATCCGATGGAGGGAGGATAACCAACCTTAAGGATACCGGGGGTGGACAAGCCCCCCAACCATACCCTTAAGGCGAAGGCCTTTCTAACAACCATGCCTCGATCTACAAAATGGATCCAGTGGAGATATTAGAAGTCATCGGTCAACTGGGGAAGAAATATGAAGTCTTTACGGAGAGAACAAGGCATGAGATTGAAGACCTTAGTAATAGAGCTTTCTCGAGTATAAAAAACCTTGAAGTTAAAATTGGGAAACTTGCCTCCTCGCTAAGCCGACTTGAAGACAATAAGTTTAGAAAATCGGTGATTAATCCAAGGAGCGTAAGTGCTCTCAGGTTGAGAAGTGGGAAGGAAGTTCGTGAGCTCAAGAAGAGGGTTATTCAAGAGGATGATAGGGTATTGGAGGCTACCAAGGCACACTTTGAAGAAGAAGAGATTGTGGTCTAGGAGGCACCTTCCAAGGTTCTCCCACCACCTGAGGAACAAGCTACCATTCCACCTCTATCCCCAAATGCTTTGAGGGGAAAGGTGGTGACCAATGATGCGAACCTTCGAAACATTTTTGAGAAGGTTGAGGTAACCATCCTTATCTTGGAACTAATTGAAAATGTGCCATCGTATGCTAAGTTTCTTAACGTTGCATGCAGAAATAAGAGAAGTAGGCCAACTAAGAGGTTAAGAGATTTTAAAATGGGGGGAGTCGCTGTTTTGAACCATAAAAATTTGCCTAAGAAATGCGATGACCCCAGAATGTTTTCTATCCATATCTCCTTAGGTGGTAAACTTATAAAAAAGGCCATTTTAGATTTAGGCACATCCATCAATGTGATCACATATAATCTATATGAATGCCTAGAAATAGGTGAGCTTGGGGATACTAGAGTTATTGTCCAACGTGCCGATCATTCCTAAGATAGTCCTCATGGACTGGTAAAGGACGAGATGGTAGGAGTTGACAAGTTGGTTTTTCCGATAGACTTTTATGTCCTAAAAGTGGTGCACGACGTAAGTACACCCCCATTTCTTTTGGGGAGATCTTTTCTCAAAATGTCTAGGACTAAAACCGATGTCCACTTGGGAACCTTAACTCTAGAAGATGACATGGATAAAGTGGAGTTTGTTATCTATAAATCTAAGTATGATTCAACAAATTCTTCTCTTATGTGTAAAGGTGTGACCCTCTGTGATGAGAATGAATTCTATGAAACATCTTGTGTTACCAATGGGCATGAACATTTGGATGAATCCCGTGTTGATAATGTTGTTGATGAGTCCGGTGAACTGCATGATGCTATCAATAGTATGTCGATGCTAAATGTTTTTTCATACTAACTAACTTGCAGCTGGAAAGGGAGAGTGTCAAGAGTTTAAAACCTCCTCGATCTCCCTGTAACCCCAAAGTGACATTCACAGACTCAATACTAGCGAGACACGGAGATTGATTTTATATGAAGGACCAGAGGTCTGAAGGTAAGGATGACTCATTGTGGAGACCTCTCCACAACAATGTCCTCATGGGTGAAGTCGCTAATGGCGATTTTGGAGACCCACATGTAGGCATTTCTAACTAGACTTGCATGAAAAATAAATAAGTCGCGAGGACGACAATAAATATACAGTGTTTCTTTTTTGCTTTCATGTTTTGAGTAGTAAATAGATATATTTTGCATGTTCTTATTTACAATGAAAATTTTTGAGATGAAACTCTTGTTTGATTTAAAATTTGAGCTCGAGACTCATGATTGTGTTTGGATAGAATTAAGTTTGATGGGCGACATAGTTTTTGGGAATAAGAGGAAAAACTAAGGATTAGGTCAAAATTGAGGCAACCTCATGCCAAGTCCTGACACGGTCCATGCCAAGAGCTTGGGTCCATGCCAGGAGAGCAGGCACGAGGGTATGCCTTCTGCCAAGGAGATTGGCATGAGAGTTGATTCGTGCCAGAATTTTTGGCACGAGGCCCTGTCTTGTGCCTAAGATTTGGCACAAGGCCTGGATCATGCCAAGCACATTTTGCACTAAAACATCAATTTGCCATTGTCAAATTGTTCCAAAAATGCAAATTTTTGAAAATTCTAAATTTCTAACTCAAAAAGGCATTTTTGGTTCAAGAATTTTTGAAATTCCCTAATTTCTTAGGATTTTTAATGGAAATAGTACTTTCTATATTCCTAGAATTCAATTGATTTGGTACTATTATCCCCTAATTTTCAATTTTAAAATTTCATTCTTATCCTAATTGTACCTCTCTCTCTTATCATCTATACTGAAATTATAAATCCATAGTACATTTCTCCACCTAATTTCATTATTTAACACGTTCTTCCTTCTCAAGAAACACTCACACACACACTCTTGGTGAACTCAAAAAATTGAAGCTTTTCTTTAAAAAAATAGCAATTCTTGCTTCTTCTTGTGTGGAACTTACAACTCTTAGTTTCAAATTCTTGGTAATCCACTGAGCTCTTTTTTTCTATGCTTTATTGACTTTGTTATGGTGTTATGAAAAGCATGATTTTTGAATGAGTGTGTGCTTTTGAGATAAATGTTTGGGTTTGTATGCATGATTTTGTGTTGAAAAAAGTTTGTGTGGTTTGATGTGCTGTTATGCTTGAATGATGTGATCTTCATGTGTTGGGTGATTTGGGAGAGGATGAATCTTGATTTTATGATCTTATTGATAGGTTGGTGAGAACTTACATGGGTTTGTTGTTTTATGAGGAATGTTCTTGTTTAAATAGCCTACATGCTTAGATTATCATGTTTTGAATGGTTGGGTTATTTAGAAGAATGTTGTTTTATTGAATAACATTGTAGGCCATGCCTTGTTTATGATCATATCACCACTCGAGGTGAAAATAGGAAGAAACCGGTAAATGGTGCAAACCATGAACCGGTAACTCCTACTCTTCGCAACCCCACATTTGTGACTGAAGAGTTTATGGGGTTATCAAACATCTCCGGAACTGCATTCCAAGGTAGAGGAACTTGAGAGAGCTAAAGAGGAATATTTTGGAGGCTGGATTTGCATGCAAAGACACCTTGGCGGCTCTAGGCTTACTCGATCCCGTCACATACCTGTTGGGACAAGTAGGTCTAGAGGGGTTTCTCGAGAGACACTCGAAGATGTACGTCAGGTGGGCCCTAGAGTTCCTAGCTGCTCTATGGACGATTGTGAACGATGATGGACACAAGGTGATCAAATTCAACCTGGATGATAAGGAGTACAACATGACCCACCGAAAGGCAGCGTGTGCCTTTGGGTGAAGGTATGGCAAGGAGATCCAGAAAACACGCCGTCAAGGGATGCCTTTTTCTCTCTGATGCTTTTGGGTGCAGCTGACATGCACTGATAAGAAGAACTTATACAAGATTACTGCCCTGGTTCACCCAACCTTCCGTTATGTTCACCGACTGTTGGCTATGGGAGTTTTTTGCCAAAGTGAGCTAACGTAATACCCGGGTTTGGATGTTCTTTGCCTTTGGGACATGACACCCGATGGTAATATTTACCCGAACCTGGTAGGGTATTTTGCGTAGGAATGTTTAGCGATGAGGGACAGGAAGAGTGGTAAGATATCTATTGGCTGCATGGTAGGTTTACTGGCACAATACTTAGGGCATCCGGTCACATAGAGAGTGTTGGCTAACTTGGGACGATCAGGTACAAAGTATAACATTGGGAAGTTAGCCAAAGCACCCATGGTGGGACCTACGACATCGTAGGGTTGATATGTATGGGTTTATGGCAGAGCAAGAACTTGTAGTTTCATGGTACTTCCACAGCCGAAGCGCACCGACATCAACCATGACACATGTTCGGATGACCAATTTATTGATCCCGACCCACAATTTGAGAGGTATTTCTTCAGAGTTATAGCCACCCCCGAGATATATGTTGAGAAGCCCAAGGGTGAGAGCTCTTCGAGAGCACCCCTAGTTGTTCCCACGTATCCACGGACCTCATGGATCAATTGCAATCTCTCGGGGAAACATTTTCGAGCTTTGTCCAAGTTTTGCAAGAGGTCGTCCAAGCAATGGGATGAGTGCAACCATATTTGAAGAAGATGAGTGCAAGAATGGACTCCATGGAGGCAACTCTTCAAGCAACAGGATACATTGAGAGGAGCCTCATGAGCCACGAGGAGAAAAGCCTTTCGCGACCACAAGAGTAAGTGTCATAGTTTCTCCCAACCTTACTTATGTTTTGACATGATTTTTGTTTCATTGGAGACTATGCGTTGGCTAAGTGTAGGAAAGGGAGTAGTGAGAACATGGGGAGTTCCATTCTTGGATTTCCTTGGTGCATCCTATATTTTTCGTTGGAAGTTTTTCTTGCTAGTTGATAGTTTTGGTTTTTGATTGTTGAGGGATGACTTTGGATGGATATTTGGTGGCATGACATGCTATACTAGGGTTTCCAGTTTGCATAGGGTAGGTTGTTTTCAGATATTGATGGTGCATTTTTTGTGCTTGACCTTATCTTTTGTAGTATGAAGCCCACTTTGGGGCGATTTTGTGCTACACAAAAAAAATGAAAATTTTTGAAAAATGAAAAAAAAAATATACTAACCCGGACAAGGTGAAACCCCAAAAGGGAAACTTGGGTAACAATGGGAAAAACCCAGATAGGTCCAAAGACCTAGGTAAAAATAAAAGGCTAGGCCCAGCTAGGCTTACGAGTCTAGGCAAAAATGAGAGACCGTGTGGTAAAAGGTGAGAAGTGAGTACCCTTTGTGTGTTAAAGCTAGGATGAAAACCTGAAATGGCTCCTAGGCAAAATGAGAGAAATTGAGAGAAAACAAAAAACTCGGTTGACGATACACTTGACTCCTTGGTTGTAACTAGGTTGAGAATCACAAATTATTCCTATGTTACAACCAAGTCGATGGTTTTTGGATTTTCTTGGTGGATATTTTTTGGAGATGACTCTTGGATTGCTTTTGGGGACCTTTTTGGGAAAAGTAAGCTACCTTTACACTTATCCTTTTGGATTACCTTTTTCCACATTTACTATTGGGTGGTTAGATTGCTTATGTTCTTCGGGGAGTGTGAGACTTGTGAGATTTTTGCTCTTTTTAGGGGAGAAGCAGGGTAATCTAGGTATAAGTTGGATGTTTCACTTAACTTATGCTTGCACGCTACATTTTGCTTAATTCTTTTTCTTGTCTTTATTTACTCAAGGACGAGTAAAGGCTTAAGTGTGGGGAGTCGGATGTGCTTCTTTTTGTGTGCGTTAACCATTGCATTCGGCATAGTTTTTCGCTTGTTTTATTTGGTAGATTGCTAATATTAGTTGAGTTTACGTGACAATGATGTTTAGACGGCCATGTTTGATTTTCTTATCTAAATCCCACTTTTTGTAAACTTAATTAGTACTAATGAACATTTTGTATCCACGGGCTCCTAGATCTTCCTTGCGATAATCTCTAGTAGGTCGCCCGTGGGTACTTTTTGGTTACATTTTATGTGAAGGCCGTTCGTAAGGGAAATAGAAGATATTGAAGGTCGTTCGCAAGGATGGAAGAAGAGATCGAAGCCCATTCACCTCTAGAATGGTAGTAGACAAAGGCCAAGAACATCAATGCGTGGTAGAAGGACATTAGAGCCAAAGATAGGCGGCATTAGAGTTCAAGGCGGCCAAACGAAGAAATGGTGAATCGTGGTCCAATGGGTTGTGCTAAAGTTATAAAAATACTTGAGAATAATTAGCCTTCAATGTTAATTCCATTGGATTTTTCTTCTAGAGCACTACAAAATCAACTACTGGAACTCTCAAATCAGACTAACGGTTCACCCGTAGTGAAGGAAAGAAGTTCAACCAGCCAAGGCACAAACAAGTCAGCATAGGTCGCTCATGCACGACACCAATGACCCGAGCCAAAGGGATCAGCACAAGGGGCATGGCATAGCCCGCGCAAAATGTATCACGAAGGCATAGCACAACCCGCACCAAAGGGATCAGCGATGTCGATGGGGGGTTGTGAGTGCACCCGACGTGACAGGTACGAGGAAGTGTATGTCATCAGTCACACCACGTGTTGTGAACACTCTATTAGGTTGTTTAGTAAATCTAACATGTGAATGAATCAAGGATCAATGCATTAAATCATTCATGTCTCACAATGGTTCCCCAAGTGCTTAACTTTATAGATTAATTGTTCTGTTTACTTTTATGTTTCGTAGTTGTTAATCTTAAAATCCCCCCTCCCCCCTCATTTCCATTTACTAGATATTTCTATAACTCGTATAGATTGACAACCCGTACAAGGTTGTGTTTTCATTGATACTTAGGCCCTAGCATCTCTGTGGACATACCCAGGGATTACCGTTAATTACCCTATCGGTAGCGTAGAGAATGGGTGCAGAATATAAAGTCTTATCTTTGACCTTTCCCAAAAGTCCTCTGCTCGGGTTAATTTGCTACAATTAATGACCCCGAGTGGAGGTGGGTCATGTAACAATACCTCTCTCTACCTTTGCTCCTTGTAACACCATCTCTATCTCTCCCCCTTATAACACCATTTCCGCCGACCCTCCGCCCTCCTCCCTCCACCCTCCTCCCTCCACCCTTCACCGTTTGCGTTTGCCCACCATTGCCGCTCATCGCACCACTATAGATCAATCCACTACTCGCCACGTCTGGTTAGGATTCAAAGTCCCATCGCTGATGCCAACACTGGAGAGGCTTCCACCACAACGAGCGGCACCGCTGGAGATGTTCTTCCGCTGATGGATTGTGTTGCTCTGTTTATACTTTAGCCGGAGAAGGTGTTGTTTGCTTTGTTAAAGAAGGCGTTGTTTGCTCTGTGTGTACCTTTGCCAGATCTATCCCGCGTGATTTGGTTGATGTTACTGTCTGTTGTTGCTCCTTCGACGTAGAAGACCTTGAGCTATCGGAAACCTTAGGTTTTCGACAGCTTTTTTTTAGAAGGTCGGAAATAGGTTCAGAATTTAGAACTATTTCGGAGCCAGTAGAAGCAGTTTTTAGAACCGCCTTTGATCAAAATCGATCAAAGTCACAACCAAAGAAGTCACCTGCAAAGTGACTTCTCTGGTCCTTTAAAACTTCCTTTAAATAGGCTTCCTCCACTACTGGTAACACCTTCGACGATGGAATCAGTTGGATCTTCCAAAGGATAGCTCCAATAAGCATCACATATAATGTCACCCTAAAACCAAACATCTACAAGCTGCAGTTTACAACAATTAGATGCATAGAATAGCACTGAGAAAATGATACGTCTTCGACCACCGACCTGTTCGTGGGCTTGGGTTCTTCTTAAACTAACTTGCAATCAAACTATCCCTGGGGTTCTAGGGGTCAACACTCTGATGCTTAAGTTAGTCCAAGCTTCCAATATGATTAAGACAAAATGAATGATAAGTAAATGTGTACCTTGTATTTATACTCCATGTCCTAAATAACGTACTCCTTAACTATCGCCCTTAATTACCCACGAATGCGGTAATTAAGTTAGAGTATTAAATATTCCCCTAACCAGGCTGCCATACCTGCGGCCCAATGACCTTCTTAGGCCTAACCTCTATCAAGAGCCCCCGAAAAAGTAGGTTCTCGACCTTAGAAGGCTAGAACGTCACGAAGGTCTTCGAGGTCTCGAATGCATGGGATAATTCGAGAACTTAACCTTACACGTTGTGCTCTTACCTTCGAGGATGAGAACCTAGTTTTCTAATCAACTTCTTCGTTTAAGATTCTGAAAGGGCACCCGCATGATATACAATTGCGCATGTCACTGCCCCTAAACACTGTGCCGTCAGAAGAGGAAGAGGCGATCACGTCTTTCCATAACTTTTATATATCCAATGCTGAAATAATTACCCGTCACTTTAGCCCCCATATTTACCCCTCATCCGCGCTTCCTTATTTACTTTTCTCATTTGCAGGCATCTTCTTAAAAGATTTTTTTCTATATTTCTCTCGCGAGCGATCCATCTTCCATCACTTTTTCTAGAAATAAGTAAGTTCTTCCATCCATATTCTCTTTCTAATCTTCTCGTTTCCCCCTTTTCCATCATGGCTCGCTCTGATGAGGGTTCCGCCTCAGAGAAACTTTTCGGTAAAATTAGGGTAGGCGAGCTAAGGGTTAGTACGCCGGAGAGAATCATTAGCGACCCGGAATGTACCCCCTCTGAAGAACTTGGATGCGACTTAAATGCTGGAGAGGGCATATCTAATAGTCCTGGGGAAGAGAGAATCTTTCCCATAAATGATATGCCTTCTCAAGAAGCTATTGAAAATTGGCCACCGAGCATGGAAAACCCTACATAAGAAGGTCCCCTACGAGCGGCAAGATTGGCTTTTACCCTCCCCAAATCCGAAGCTTGAAGACATGGGGGAGGAGGAAGAAGTACTTCCTTTGAGGGAGAAGGCAATCCTCGAGGGGAGGAAGCACCCTCGAGTGGAATTTGAGAATCTTCTCTGACTGAGCCTTTTCAAGAGAAGAAAAAGGGGACTCGTCGAAGATTAAGGCTAAAAGCCTCAAGGAGGGAGCCCCTAATTCCAGTAGTGGGAACTGCTATTTCCAAAATTTTGGACTCGATCTCTCATAGCCAGCGAGTAGCTCCAGATGCCAATTTTCAACCCTTTTGAGAAGGTGACCCCCCCATAACCTTCCCGAAGGAAGATCGTCCATCTCTCTCCGACACCTTTGTTGCTGGCTCACCTTTCCCTTTCCGCCCTTTTTTTCCAAACTCCTTAGGCAATTTCAGGTGAGCCCTGCGCAAGTCCACCCCAACGTTTTGGTGATCATTATGATGTTCTTGACCACATGTGACGAATTCGGTATTAAACCTAGCTATAAGCTGCTTTGCTCACTATACTTCGGGTCCTATAGTGGGCAGTCTACCGATATGATTGTCACATTTTCCAATCGAGAAGTACATCGTAAAGTTTTTTGTGTTCCTGGCAATTTGGGTGATTGGAAGAGCTGGAAAAAAGGTATCTCGTTTGATAGCAGGAGGTATCGAGTCCCTCCGTGGAATTGGGCCGTGCAAGTTGAATCTCCCAAACCTGGGGAATACATTTGCCCAGATGCCCTCAAGAGGGGCAGACAAAAATTACTGTCCAGCTCCCTCAACTACAGCCTCTTCAACAACCCCAACCCCCAGATTGGCGGCTTTACGTTCCCGCCCAGAATCTATGAAGAATATGTGTATAACACACTCCGGAGAATGAGATCATTGTTAGTGACCCTAGGCATTCGGGTCCAAGATACAAGAAAGAGGCGAAGAGAATGTGAGGGCCCAAGAGATAGCCCTCCCCTCGAGATCATTGTTAGTGACCCTAGGCATTCGGGACCTTCCAAAGGTGGCTTAGTAGAAATATACTTCTCTTATTTGTTGTGTGATTATGTTCATTACTATTAACTGACTGTCTTTCTTTTTCCATTCTCAGTGGGTCTCGCTAAGGTTTTAAAGAAGCCAAAGTCCTCAAAGCAGAGTCAGGCTTCATCAGGGGGGATCATTGCTCCCTCGAACCAGGCTTTCATTCCAGTGTCTCCCCCCTCGAACCTGGTTAACCCCTCCTGCAGAAAGCTTCGAAAGGTCTATCTCAACTACTGGTGTTGAGCGGTCTCCTCACACCCGGAATGTTCACCAGAAGACAAAGATGGTGAGCGTCGTTTTACTCGCCAAATAAACTGCAAACTAGCACACATATTAGTATAGTAGAAGCAGGTCGTATCCACAGAGAACGGTATAATTTCTATCAATTTTAAACTACCAACAGGGTTTGGTTTAGCAACCACGTCTATGATTGAGATTTGTTTAATAAACTAATGAATTACAAAACTAAAAATAGGGCCAAAATAATGCAGAAAAATGCAGAGATAAATTACGAACAAATTTATGGATAACAAAGGATCGACATAGGTTAATCTTTGGTTCATTCCTTGATCATCGACTACTCAAAAGTCATTTAACCCCCCATGAATTAATTGGTTATAAGCAGGAACAGTATTTGCTATTTCCCCTTATTTCCCCTTAAATTTCCAATCGCGAGCAAGTATTTGCTAAACCCGTGATCTTCCTAATTAAGATATTCCTAGCAAGTATTTGCTAAACTAGTTATATCTTAACGATCTTAAGAACTAGGGAACCCAATTTAGACAACAAGCACGTATTTGCATGCAGTTCATCCAATTAATTGTTTATCATCCTGTTATTACAGTCATAATTGTTATCTGTTTTTCACATGAGGTGCTACTTAATTAGCCATAGCCTAACAAGATTGAGGTGATCAAACTCAAACAAGCAAGCATAGATTTTAGGCATAAACAATAAAAAACTCATAGGATTAAATCTCTGAAAACCCGAAGCCTCACAATTCATGAACCATCGAATTAACCTCGCCGATTAAGAATTTAGTTACTCATGATTAAATTAAATAGAACAAGCAATTTGAAATTAAACATGTTAACAATCGAAAAAATAATAAGAAGAAAGAATAATTACCAATGAATAATAAATTGCTGCTTGCGTTTTTCTCACAAAGAAAACAAAGTGAATAATTACTTGTTCTGCTCTTTCTTTCTCTCGCCCAGGAAAACAAAGTGCATAATAATCCCCAAAGCGAAAATTCCCCTTTGTTCTGTCCAGCCTTCCCGTATTTAACAAAACAAAACCGTGTACAGCCCACGATTTTTATATGCCAAAAATAAAATCCAAATCCTAACTAATTTTGGAAAATTAGAATTCTTATTCAAAAAGAAATATTCTTCCTCTTAATTTCAGCCTAATTACAATTAAATTCTAACTTGGAATAAATAATTAATCCAAGTCTTGGGCTTCATTGCTTCATAACGGCCCAATCACAGTGCTGAATTTTCTGGACTGATTTCCTTCTGGACTGCAACTCCGTAAACTCCCTAACGAGGGATCGGGATTGTTACCTCATTAAAAACCCTTTCGGGAAAAAAAGAGTATAACAATCCCCCTTTCATCAGCTTCACCTTAATCAGGTCGACTTCACGGAGCAACTTAGTGATCGTTAAACGAAGCACAATTCTGCCACATGAAGGATTCCGACTAAGGATAGCTGGAACAGCATCATAGTGCTCCAAAAATAACTTTTCCGCTCCAATACAGCTTTGCTCCAAAAATAGTGATCTATCAACAAAATAAATCAATTAAGTACCAGAAATCACATAAAAGATCACTAAATTCTTCCAAAAATTAACAACTAAATATCACACATCAAATCCTCACACTTGAGTCATACTTGCCCTCAAGTATGAGATGAGCAATTTCAAAGCAGGTTGTTCATTCAAAATCCCATCCCCAAACTGACTCTGACTCAACAGAAAAGAGAATAAAAATAACACACAGACCAACTATATACATGACACACCTAAGACTCTATTACCCAGACTTTGGTCAAACAATTCAGCATTAAGTTTTCATTTCATGGCTCATCAACAAACATCCCCCTTCCAAGTTCAAGTTTCAGTTCACAAACAAGTGGTGGTCTCATCCCCCTTTAGTACTCAATTCAATCCCCCCTACATTGCTCTTTACCCGGCTATCAACTGATCAAAAGGAGACAAGCATGAATTCCTCACGTTTTTCACTCAATCACACAATAAGTAAGGACAGTCACTCAATTATAATCATGCGGTAGCCTTAGCCAATACATAACAAGCCAAAAAGGTCTTTAAAGGTTGTAACGGGGCTAGGGGTTGTAATGTTGGTGAGATCCTAGGGGCTCTAAGGTTCATACAAACATGCACATATGCTCAAGAACAAATCAGTAGAAAATTCCAGCAAATACACATCATCAAAACCAATTTTCTGGACTGATTACAAGACTAATTCAGGTCTGGAATTTTTTTCTTTCTCTTTTTTTTTCTTTTTTTTGTTTTTTTTTTTCATATGGGCAAAACAGCTCCCTTTTTCCTTTTTTTTTCTTTTTTTTCTGTCCAGACCAGAATTTTTTTCAAATTACATGCTCATTTATCTCTACAGTGCCATAAGAATATTTTTTCAATAAAACAGGGCACTCGAATCATGATTATGCAATATCAAGCAAGAGCAGAAATTTTCAGTTCAAGAACATACATGCATGGGGCAAGAATAGTATAAAGAGAAAAGGCTAGGCTTTTATAGTGGGTTACACAAAGAAAAGGTCAAGGCTCAAAAGGGTTTACTAGAGGATATAAAAGGTAGGCTATATACGATGTGTGGTTAATCCTAATTTGCCTCTTTTTTACTCATTATGCATCAACCTTAGTTACCACAACTCTCAGAAAAAAACTTGATGTAGAGAGTGCTCTACTCTAGGCTCAAACCTCACTTATTACTAGGCTTTTTCATGCAAATCTTGTTCGTCATCCCATGTATCATTTAGCCAAGTTCAGGTTAATTTCAAAGGTTTATCACTAAGCATTTCAAGGGAGATATCAACCAACAAAAGTTTGCTAATATGATTCTTTTACCAGAAAGGTTAATCCATTTTAAAGCCAATTCATTACTCACTGTCATGCTGAAAATTTGACCGACTCGATAAAATAAAATAAAAACATTTTTTTTCTTTTTCAGAATTATTTATTCACAAAAACACACAAAAAACAGTAAACAAAGCATATAAAACGTCACACAAACAAGACACTAAAATGTAAAAACGACACCTAAACCTCCTCACACTTAAGCCTTGCTTGCCCTCAAGCAAGCTCGGATTAAAAGCGAGAAGATTCCTAGAGATAATATACATGAAAGGAAAAGAAAAGAAAAGAAAAGAAAAGAAGAGCCATAAAAGAGAAGGGATAGGGGAACTCATGCGGGGGGGCTGTTCATGGGGGGAACTTCCAAAAATGACATTAGACGCTCAATCTGGGCAGCCTGAAGATCCAGCTTTTTTTGCAAGGATTGCACCTCTGCACGGATGGATAACACCTCATCTTGTACCGAAAAAGCACTGCGGCCTGCATGAGAAGAAGTGGTGCTCGGGCAAGGAATGCCCAACACAGAAAACCGAGGTACATTGTTATCCAAATAAATCAAGTTGCTGGTCCGCAAATAGTCCAAATCACAAAGGGTTGGCTCAGGCACTTTGGGAAGGGAAGGGGGAACACTCAAGTGCACACCTTTGTCAAGTAAAACACCAACCAAATTGCATAGGGTCATATGACGAGAAGACTGAATTGCAATTTCATTCAAAGAATCAGCTAAGAAAAATCCCAGATTCAATTTCTCCCCATGATGCATACACCACAACACAAATAAGACATTCTGACTGACTCTCGTAAATGTGGTGAAGCGCCCAAAAACATTTCGCAACAGAAAATGGCAACACACTCTCAATACAGGATCGGCAATCCAATGAACATTAGAGCAATTAGCATCATACAAATCAGGGCAAGCAGGAGCCAATTCTTTCCAAGCATCAGTGGGACTAAAATTGGGAAAATCTTTATAGGTACCCATAAAAGCATTAGCATAACCTTCCGAAGATAAATCATCAACAGACACCAAGCCCAAAGCCACATTCCACTCATTCAAACTCATAGAAACATGGTGCAAACCCAACCGAAAGGATATGCAAGCATCAATCAGGGAAACAGGTTTCTTTAAGCAAAAACTAACCACAAACTCTTCACATAGGGGCGTATACATGGTCACAGAATGCAAGTCAAATAGCAAAGACCAACCAATATCCGCAAAGTATTTCAGAAAGTGATCATAAATGCCCAAAGTCCTAAAAGAAGAGATACTTAGTCGCAAACCTGACAAACACTGGTTCTTACCCTTTTTCAAAGCTCTGGCCTGCAGCTTCGGGTCATCAAATTGGAGGAGGTCCTCCCTGGAATCGACAACAATCTCCGGAGGCAAACCATGGAATTCAGCGGCATTTGGCTCCTCCTCGTCGGTTGAAACGGTGGGAGCCTGTGTCGCCCGTCTCCTAGTACGTTTCGCAGTCGGCTGGGCGTCGGCAATGTCATCACTGGAATGATCAATTACTAGATCACGTCGGCGCTTTGGAGCTGAGGGTGTCTTGGACTTGCGTTTCGGTGGCTTCGTCGGCTTGGGCCCGGAAGGTGGTGGCAGTTCCTCTGTCACAGGAGAAGATGGCGGTGAAGAAGGTTGCTCCAGCGGTGCTTCAATGAGGATTGACGGTGTGAGTTTGTGCTGGTGGGACAACGCCAATGCCGAAGTCGGTGGCGGCAGTTTGATGGATTTTCTCATAGTTTTCTTCGTGAAGAATTTCGGCACCTCATGGCCGGGGAATGGCGGTGACGGGATGGATGATTGCAGGCCGGCCGGAGCAGATTCAACGGCAGGCTCAAGGTGGTGGTGGGCGGCGAGTGGGCGGCGAGTGGGCGGCGCGTACGCGGCGCGTGGGAGCGCGTGGCTTCGTCTTCGGCGCCATCTCCGAGGACGGATGGTTGCCCAGGCTGGCGGCGGAGACTCGCGGCGGCAGGCGCAGCGGCGGAGGAACTCGGCGAGAGGCAGAGATCTGGGCGCACGACGGAGGGAGCTGTGGTCCGAGCGGCGGAGAGGCTGAGGAAGCTCTGAAATCTGGTCGGTGCAGCGGCGGAGGAACTCGGCGGCGCAGCGGCGGAGCGATGGAGGGAAGCTCGGTGGCGAGAGGCGGAGCGAAAATGAGCAGCTCTGAAAAAAATTTTTGGCAACTCTTGGAAGAAGGAAGAAGGATTTATACCTTATATTGCGTCAAAGTCCCTTAATTCCTTCCTTTTCCTAATTGGAACCCACAATTTCCATAAACCACTCCAAGCATTGAATTATTTGTGGAATTGCCCTGCATATAAAAACAAAAACGAGTTAACATTATTAATATGTTATGAATGTTTTTTTTTCGTGTTATTTTTTTTAAACCAAAAACGAAAATTTGAAAGAATTTGTAAGAAAACAAAATAAAATAAAAAAAGAAAAAGATTCTGGGTTGCCTCCCAGTAGCGCCTTTGTTTACAGTCTTTGGCTAGACTTTCCGATATGGTCAATCAGAGTGGGGTGGGCATAATGGAATTTCTTCCACTATTGCCACCTGAGAAGCATCATAAAATGGCTTGAGGCGATGACCATTTACGAGGAATGTCTTTTCCGTGTCCAGGCTTTTAATCTGTACAGCTCCGTTCGGCCTAACAGAAATCACCACAAAAGGTCCTATCCACTTTGTTTTAAGTTTTCCTGGCATCAACCGAAGCTTGGACTGAAAAAGTAACACCTTCTGCCCAACCATGAACTACTTAGACCTTAGATTCTTATCATGCCACATCTTTGTTCGCTCCTTGTACCACATAGCATGATCATATGCCTCCAATCGCAGTTCCTCCAACTCTTGAAGCTGGAATTTTCGCTCTTCCTCACACTTGCTAGTTGTCATGTTCATTTCCTTGACAGCCCAGTATACCTTGTGCTCAAGCTCCACTGGTAGATGGCACATCTTTCCAAAGATAATTCTGTAAGGAGACATTCCAATAGGCGTCTTGTAAGCGGTGCGATATGCCCACAGAGCATCCTCCAACCTCTTGCTCCAATCCTTCCTCGAAGGATTAACTGTCTTCTCCAACACTTGCTTTATCTCCCTGTTAGATACTTCTGCTTGGCCATTAGACTGCGGGTGGTAAGTGGTAACAAGCCGATGATGAACACCATATTTCTTCATGAGGGCTTCAATGGTGCGGTTTTTGAAATGAGTTCCTTGATCACTAATGATCGCTCGTGGCACTCCGAATCTGCTGAATATGTTAGATTTCAAAAACCCTGCCACAACTTCAGAATCATTAGTTCGGGTGGCTTTTGCTTCCACCCATTTCGATACATAATCAACCGCAAGTAAAATATATAAATTACCGCAAGAACTAGGAAAAGGACCCATAAAATCCATGCCCCACACATCAAATATTTCACACACAATTATGGGTACTTGAGGCATTTCATCACGTTTAGATATGTTTCCTGTCTTTTGGCAATTTTCACAACTCTTGCAAAAAAAATAAGCATCTCTATGAAGAGTTAACCAAAAGAAACCACTATCAAGCACCTTACGAGCAGTGCGTTTAGGACCAAAATGACCACCGCAAGCAAAAGAATGACAATGTAAAAGAATTGTACCTTGTTCTCCCAAATATAATGCTTGCTATCACTCTTTAACTTCAACTTCTGAGCAGGACTGAGAGTAACCGGCATCTCTCCAGTGGTAATGTAGTTCACAATATTGGCAAACCATGGATCTGTCGCCGATTTACCATGCAGTGGTTCCGTCCGGGGCCTCTGTTTGGCCAAATCGAGGCCTGTCACAGCATACAGGTATTCTTCGGGAAAGGGCCTCTGTTTGGCCAAATCGAGGCCTATCGCAGCATACAGGTATTCTTCGGGAAAGTATTCCTGAATAGGGACTTCATCCTCAGGTTTCACCAAGCGACTTAGGTGATCTGCAACATGATTCTCAGCACCCTTCTTGTCTCGTATTTCCCAATCGAACTCTTGTAACAACAAGATCCATCTAATAAGCCTTGGCTTCGACTCCTTCTTCGTGAACAAGTACTTCAAGGCTGAGTGATCGGTATAGACGATGATCTTTGATCCAAGCAAGTAGGACCTGAACTTCTCAAGAGCAAACACCACTGCCAACAACCCTTTTTCAGTGGTGGTGTAGTTGCATTGGGCTGGGTTCAATGTCTTTGATGCATAATAAATCGCATGGCTCTCTTTCCCTACCTTTTGTCCCAAGACTGCTCCAACTGCATAATCGCTTGCATCACACATCAACTCAAATGGTAGATCCCAATTCGGTGGTTGCATTACAGGGGCTGAGATGAGCTTCTCCTTCAGTATATCAAAAGAACGTATGCGTTCCTCGGTCATCTCAAAAGGAACATCATCTTGAAGGAGCTTTGTTAAGGGTTGTGCAACCTTTGCAAAGTCCTTAATAAACCTTCTGTAAAATCCAGCATGCCCCAAAAAACCACGTATCTCACGAACATTGGTAGGATATGGAAGTTGCTCTATGTTCTCAACCTTAGCCTTGTCCACTTGAATTCCTCTTTCCGAAACCACATGTCCCAAGACTATGCCTTCATTCACCATAAAGTGGCATTTCTCATAATTCAGCACAAGGTTCCGCTTCACACATCGAATCAAGACCTGTTCCAAATGACCCAAGCATACCTCAAACGAATTCCCATAAACTGTAAAGTCATCCATGAATACCTCAATGCTCTTCTCAATCAAGTCGGAGAAAATGCTCATCATGCATCTCTGGAAGGTGCCTGGAGCATTGCATAATCCGAAAGGCATTCTCCTATATGCATAAGTGCCAAAGGGACATGTAAATGTGGTCTTTTCTTAGTCCTCCGGGTTCACGCAAATCTGAAAGTACCCACTGTATCCATCCAAGAAACAGAAGAAATTATTCCCGGCCAATCTTTCCAGCATTTGATCGATGAAGGGGAGTGGAAAGTGATCCTTGCGAGTCGCGGCATTCAACTTCCGATAGTCAATGCACATCCTCCATCCAGTGACCAAACGAGTAGGCACCAACTCATTCTTTTCGTTCTTTACCACTTGAAAACCAGATTTCTTCGGCACCACATGAACTGGGCTCACCCATTTGCTGTCTGAGATGGGGTAGATAATTCCCAAGGAAAGGAGTTTGAGGACTTCCTTGAGAACAACTTCTCTCATGTTGGGGTTCAGCTTCCTCTGAGCATCTCGAGCAGGCTTAGCATCATCTTCCATTAAAATATGATGTGTACAAATGTCGGGGTTGATCCCTGTAATGTCTGCGAGGGTCCACCCAATCGCCTTTTTGAACTTTCTTAACAGTGCAATCAACTGCTCCTCTTGAGAATCTGACAACCTTGCACTGATAATCACCGGGAGAGTCTCATCATCCCCTAGGTAGACATACTTCAGATTCGGGGGAAGATTCTTCAACTCCAGTATAGGTGGTGAAATATCGGATGGAATGGGCTTTTCAAATTCGAATTCACCCCCTGATAGCCTCTGTTTGGCCAAATCGAGGCCTGTCGCAGCATACAAGTATTCTTCAGGAAATTCGAATTCACCCCCTGATAGCCTCTGTTTGGCCAAATCGAGGCCTGCGTCAGCACACAGGTATTCTTCAGGAATTTCGATTTCACCCCCTGATAGCCTCTGTTTGGCCAAACAGAGGCCTGCGTCAGTACTCTTCACTTCTTCCTGCGAGCTGATTGAGTACAACCATTCATCTATTTCCTCATCACTCAGATTCCTTGTCTTCTCATTGTTTGAATCAGTGGGTGGTAGCATGTCAATCTCATCCTGTAAGAATTCAGTCTCAAGGTATTCTTGGACGAGAGGGTCAATGACATCAATGGCATAAATATTTTCAGCATCTATGGGTTTTTTCATTGCATCATCAATACTGAAAGTATATTTTTCACCATAATAATCAAGACAAATAGTTCCCTTTCCCACATTAATTATTGTATTAGCCGTTCTTAAGAAAGGCCGACCTAACAACACTCCTGAGGTTCCTTTACCACTAGTATGATTCATCTTCACCACATAAAAATCCGCAGGGTAAACAAAATCATTAACTCTTACGAGAACATTTTCTAACAACCCTTCAGGATATACACATGATCTATCTGCCAATTGGATTATTACTCTAGTATTTACCATTTCTGCTCCACTCAAAGAATTGTAAACAGATAATGGCATCACATTGATAGATGCTCCTAAGTCACACATGGCAGAATCAATCTTAACATTTCCAATAAAACATGGCAAAGAGAACATACCAGGGTCCTTGCACTTCTGAGGCAAATCTCTTTGAATTACAGCTGAAACCGACTCACCCATTATGACCTTGCTTGAGTCTTTAGGTTTCCCTGCAATAAAATCTTTCAAAAACTTGCTCACAAGCGGGAGCCTTACAGCCTGCAAGAAAGGTAGGTTAATCTCCATTTTTCCAAAGATAGATAAGAAATCAACAGGATCCTCTTTCTTTCTAGCTAAACTACGTGGAAAAGGAGGAAGAATTTTAACTGGAGGATTATTCTGACCCAACCTTGGATTTGACTCCTTGGTTTGGTCAAAATGCCCTTGTACCTCACTTTCTTTTTCTGCCGGGAGCCTCTGTTTGGCCAAATCGAGGCCTCCTGCAGACTGCTCTGACTGCTCCTTAGCTCCTTTTGCTGCGGTCTTCGGAGGTAGTGGCGCAAGCTCCTTTCCACTTCTTAACGTGATCTGATTGGCCGTCTCTTTGGGGTTGAGTTTCACTTGAGATGGTAATCCAGGTTGCTTCATTCGGAGCTCATTCATCGAGTTGGACAGCTGTGAAATCTGACGTGTGTGCTCCTTCAAGGTGGCCTCAGTCTTTTTCGAACTTTGGATCTGGTTTTGAAGCATGCCCATCATCATGTCTAGCTTTTCATCCATAGACTTCCCTTGAGGAGGTGGTGGATTCTGAGCATATGGAGGGGGAGGAGCTCGATGGGGTGGAACATATGGTTGTTGTACTGGATTTCCCGGATCTCGCCATCGAAAGTTGGGATGATCTCTCCATCCCGGATTATAGGTAGCTGAGTACGGGTCCCTCTTTGGCTGCCTTTCATTCCAATTCCCCATTGCATTGGCCTGGACAGTTTGCTCATCCATCACGAAATGACACTGCAGGGTGACGTGGCCGAAGGTGCCACAAATTTCACAAGGTTTTTCTTGAGGACCGGCTGTGGTGCTAGCGACTGTAACCTTATCCACCACCTTAGATAGTACCCTTTCCATCCTGTCCATCCTCTCCTTAAAATCATCTTGGCTCGAGGGCTCTGTTTGTGCCACCTTTTTCAGGATTCGGATCTCATCAGTGTCATACTCCTTCTTGGAATTTATCAACTTTTTCACTATCTCCTTTGCTTCATTGACTCTGATTTCCGAAAATCCACCATTGCTTGCGGTATTCAGAAAATCCTTGTTTGCAGCTGTGGATCCTTGATAGAAATACTGTAGCAGTTGCCCCTCCGTGTATCGATGGTTAGGGCAACGATCTACCAATCGTCTGAACCTTAGCCAAAATGTACTCAGTGGCTCATCATACTCCTGCTTGATGCTCGAAATTTGTTTCCTCAGGGCATCCGTCTTAGTGGCTGGAAAGAAATAGTCCAAAAATAGCTTCTTGAGCGCATTCCAGGAAGTGACGGAGTTAGGAGCCAAGCTTGAAAACCACTGGTTCGCTGTCCCTGACATGCTGAACGGAAAAGCCACCAACTTGAATTGATCTTCTGTAACACCAGCTGGTCTTTTCTGAACCTTACAAATCTTGATGAACTCGTTCAAGAAATTGTAAGGGTCTTCGTTACTCTTCCCATAGAACTTCGGAAGAACATTCAGCAGTGCAAGCTTTATCTCCACAGGGGTCGCAGCATCTGGCAAAGAAATAGGTGTGGGAGGGTCTTCTTCGCTGTGCCCCGTTAATTCCCACATGTACGGATTGTCAGCATTGGGATTTGCCTCTCCTCTGTCCCCCATTACAGTGTCAAGAACGGATTTAATCTCTGATTCGGATTCTGTCTCGGAAACAGCCTCTGTTTGGCCAAACATAGGGTCTGCGGCAGCTTTCAGCTTCCTCTCCCTGGCGAGTTTGTAATTCTTCCTAGCTGTCTTTTCAACTTCAGAATCAAATATCAATTCCTGCTCCTGGGACCTGGTCATATACCAATAACTAAAAAAACAAAAAATTAGTAGCAAAATAAATAGAAATTAACTACCGTTCCCCGGCAACGGCGCCATTTTGGTGAGCGTCGTTTTACTCGCCAAATAAACTGCAAACTAGCACACAGATTAGTATAGTAGAAGCAAGTCGTATCCACAGAGAACGGTATAATTTCTATCAATTTTAAACTACCAACAACGTTTGGTTTAGCAACCACACCTATGATTGAGATTTGTTTAATAAACTAATGAATTACTAAACTAAAAATAGGGCCAAAATAATGCAGAAAAATGCAGAGATAAATTACGAACAAATTTATGGATAACAAAGGATCGGCATAGGTTAATCTTTGGTTCATTCCTTGATCATCGACTACTCAAAAGTCATTTAACCCCCATGAATTAATTGGTTATAAGCAGGAACAGTATTTGCTATTTCCCCTTAATTCCCCTTAAATTTCCAATCGCGAGCAAGTATTTGCTAAACCCGTGATCTTCCTAATTAAGATATTCCTAGCAAGTATTTGCTAAACTAGTTATATCTTAACGATCTTAAGAACTAGGGAACCCAATTTAGACAACAAGCACGTATTTGCATGCAGTTCATCCAATTAATTGTTTATCATCCTGTTATTACAGTCATAATTGTTATCTGTTTTTCACAGGAGGTGCTACTTAATTAGCCATAGCCTAACAAGATTGAGGTGATCAAACTCAAACAAGCAAGCATAGATTTTAGGCATAAACAATAAAAAACTCATAGGATTAAATCTCTGAAAACCCGAAGCCTAACAATTCATGAACCATCGAATTAACCTCGCCGATTAAGAATTTAGTTACTCATGATTAAATTAAATAGAACAAGCCATTCGAAATTAAACATGTTAACAATCGAAAAAATAATAAGAAGAAAGAATAATTACCAATGAATAATAAATTGCTGCTTGCGTTTTTCTCACAAAGAAAACAAAGTGAATAATTACTTGTTCTGCTCTTTCTTTCTCTCGCCCAGGAAAACAAAGTGCATAATAATCCCCAAAGCGAAAATTCCCCTTTCTTCTGTCCAGCCTTCCCGTATTTAACAAAACAAAACCGTGTACAGCCCACGATTTTTATATGCCAAAAATAAAATCCAAATTCTAACTAATTTTGGAAAATTAGAATTCTTATTCAAAAAGAAATATTCTTCCTCTTAATTTCAGCCTAATTACAATTAAATTCTAACTTGGAATAAATAATTAATCCAAGTCTTGGGCTTCATTGCTTCATAACGGCCCAATCACAGTGCTGAATTTTCTGGACTGATTTCCTTCTGGACTGCAACTCCGTAAACTCCCTAACGAGGGATCGGGATTGTTACCTCATTAAAAACCCTTTCGGGAAAAAAGAGTATAACAATCCCCCTTTCATCAGCTTCACCTTAATCGGGTCGACTTCACGGAGCAACTTAGTGATCGTTAAACGAAGCACAATTCTGCCACATGAAGGATTCCGACTAAGGATAGCTGGAACAGCATCATAGTGCTCCAAAAATAACTCTTCCGCTCCAATACAGCTTTGCTCCAAAAATAGTGATCTATCAACAAAATAAATCAATTAAGTACCAGAAATCACATAAAAGATCACTAAATTCTTCCAAAAATTAACAACTAAATATCACACATCAAAAGACGACAGCAACACTATCAGCTCCTCCTCACTAAGACCGCTTATAGAGACACATGGCGGTGAGGATGTTCATAAAAAATCTTTGCCCCCTTCAACTGATGCGGCATCCGTATCCGGGATCGAGCATCAACTATCAAAGATGGCACCAAACCCCGAGGTTCTTATCCTTTCTCTTCTCTCTCTCCTCTCTTTTTATTTGATACCCTTGATCTGAGCTGTATTGTTTTGTCAGGCCTTTAACTTTTGCGTGAGGCCACTGAGAAAGTGGTGGCCTACCTTTCCTTTTGCTCTGCTAGCGAAGGTAACCTTCGTGAGGAGCTCAGCAAATGAGATGCTGAGATTTTGCAGCTAAGGAAGGTGCTCGAGGAAAAAGATAGGGCACTTGAAGAAAAGAAAAAGCTTTTGGAAAGTGAAAGGCAAGGTGTTGATGTCGAGAGACGTCAATAGTCACTAGAGAAATATACCCTCGACAAGAGGGTACAAGTTGCATAAGAGGTGGTTTGAGCTGCAGAGGAGAGGGTTCGAGCTGTAGAAGATCCAACCACACAGGTGCAACTGCTCGAGACATTCAAACACAAGCTACTGAATAGCCCTGAGCTATAGGAACTCTTCCTAGATCTTCCAAGGGTGGCCAAGGAAATTGGTTGCAGCGAATTAGCCGAGGAATTTTTAAAGCCACAAGTGTTCGCTTCTCTTTCTGAAGATTTGGCCAAGCTAGTGGATGAACTAGTTAATTCAGAGCTGTAAACCACCCTGGATGCAAAATGAGATGAGGCTATCAAACACAACGGCCTTCGCTTTGCCCTATTGGATTTCTTCAAGGCCAAAGGGTAGTTCTTTACTGCTGAGGAGATTCGAATGGTCCCCCTTCCAGAGGCTACAGACGTCTTCCCTGAACAGGATTCCCCTATCAACCATGTGGAAGAAATGAACTGGCGCAAATTACTCAACATATCCGTACGACAGACCAATTGTGGTGACTTTTGCCAGGATGTCCCGGCACGAAGCGCAGACCTCTGCGCCATGAAAGCTAGCGCTGAAGTTCTCGAATGTAGTCTCTTACCTATTTAAAACTGGAAAAGATATCAGAGGGAAAGGAGGAAGCAACATTAGTGTAGCTCTAGTTGATGCTGACGAAAAAATTGTGAACTCTGGTGTACTTCGTCAAAGGAGGAGATAATGGTCCTTGTAGACAGAGATTGAAGTTTGGGAAGGAGATAGAAATTTGGGAAGGGTGATTGAAGGAAGAAGAATGGAAAATAGAAAAGTTGCAGAGGATGAAGCTACACATCAAATTTGGGGAAGAAGGAAGGAGGAAGGGTTTGGTATGGATTGATTATTACTCGTATTTGTAATCAGACCCGCGAATTTTGTTCAATTTGCATTAATTGTAAATTGGCCCATGACCTGTCCATAAGCTTATGGACAGGACGTCTGTTTCACCTAATCTAATGGTGAGACAAAATGTCTAAATACAATTATTTAAGAATGGGAGATTAAATGGGGTACTTTCTGTAATTATTAAAACTTTACTTTATCCACTGTCTCACATGAGTTATAGTGAGACGATCTCATATGAGTCTTTCTCTTTTCAGTAAACTTATTTTAGTTCACTTCAGTTCAATTCGGTTTAGTTTAGATCTATAAGCTCAGCTTCAGAGAACAAGGTGTGTTATTTTTAGACAAGTTGAGTATAGGTTATTCAAAATTATTTAAATACCCTCGGTCGATAGCAACCCTGAACCAAAACAGATATCAGTAAATTTCTATTACATTGTCTTTTGTGATAAAATTAATAAAATTATTATGATTTAAGTGAATTCTAGTACGTCCCATAATTAATAGCACACTTACATTTTCCAAGTCAAAATTTAAAAACTTTAACCCTAAATAAAAATTAATATATACATAATAAAAATATCATGTGAAATCTTGTTTGATTCATCTTATTGTCTATTTTTCTAAATATCAATTTTATATGCATAATTATTATATGTATGTCGAGATATTAAAGGATTATTGAATACATATGAAAAAACAATGGTAATATTAATTATGGGACGGGGGAAATATTTAAGCTTGTTAGACATTTGTAAGTACTAGAGAAAAATCATGGCGTAGGTTAACAGCGGATTTGAACTAAAACAAAAGCAGAGAATTTTTATTAGATTGTACTTCGGATAATATGATTTAGGGTGATATGCAAATGCTAGATAATACTCGTGGTGATGTACGAATTTATGAACGAAAATCTATAATATAATATAATTTATAATTTTAATAACTAATAAATTTAATTATATTTATATGAAAGTACACAATGCAGCATATATAATATATATATATATATATATTATTAAACTGCATTTAGTTTTTAAAAAATTGATTCGATGTTGATTGATGTATAATTATTATTTTTAAAAAAATTAAATCATCTCATAGAGATGTATAAGCACCCTCAACTTTTGTAGAAAATAAAGTTATACATAGAAGGTTAAATTGAGAGCTAAGATTCAAAATGTTCCAACACAACGCCTCCACCCCTTGTGAGCATTTGTTAGATAGATATATAATAATTGATTATTTATATTTAAATAAAAATAATCTATATGTTTACATAAGAAAATATTAATAATTTTATAAAAATAATTTATGTTATAAAAAATATAATGATGATAATGAATAATGACTATTTAATTAAAGTTATAAAATTATGTATCCTTTGAAAAAAAAAATTCTTCTTAGCTATAAAAAGGGGTTATAAGATAGAGTGCGTCTCTTGAAAGACGGTCTTTCCATAAGTCATGGAAAGACCAAGGTTTAAAGTGTAAATTAGAAGAAATTAAGATAAAATTTTCGGGTTGCATGAATCGGGTTATAAATTTTATAACTACTACATGTTGCATACTAAATTTTTAATGTTGCAACTAAGACCTTTTACCTTTTATTATTCAAATTAAACCCCGTCTTTCCATAAGCCTATGGAAAGACCGTCTTTCCCAAGACTTTGCCTATAAGATAACGTGTAACGTGTAAAAAAAACTAAATCAAAATTTTAAAATATGTTAACCAACTTTAAAAGTTTAGTGTATAATTCAAGCAATAAAGTGTATAAGTAAAAAAAATTTATATTTAAATTAAAATAACAAAATGTATTTTGTAAATATATAAAATATAAAAGAAATGAGAGTCCCTATGAGATATTGAAACCATTAAACTGTAACCAAAGTTGTCCAATCAATTAAAAGGACCCGAAGGGAGTCCAAGAAGCTTTTTCCCGAAGATGACATTGATGCTATTTTGCTGAATATACAAAAAGAGGAAGCTAAGAAGAAAGAAGTCCATGTTGAGGAAAATGTTGCTAAACCCTCTCCCAGATCGAATTGTTCGTTGAATATTAATCCACTGAAGGAGACTGAGTTGATCCTCTATGGTGGTGAGTTCTACAATGGTCAAAAGACATTTGTATATGGTGATCTATATCGATATGATGTGGAAAAACAAGAGTGGAAACTGGTATCCAGCCCTAGTAGCCCCCCGCCTCGAAGTGCACATCAGGCTGTTGCCTGGAAGAATTATCTCTACGTTTATGGTGGGGAATTTACATCTCCTATCAAGAGCGATTTCATCATTACAAGGACTTTTGGATGTTGGACTTGAAAACAAATCAATGGGAACAACTAAACTATAAAGGTTGCCCCAGCCCTCGTTCGGGGCATCGGATGGTTTTGTATAAGCACAAGATTGTAGTTTTTGGAGGCTTTTATGACACTCTTAGAGAAGTGAGGTATTTCAATGATCTCCATGTATTTGACCTTGACCAATTTAAGTGGCAAGAGATCAAACCCACTCCTGGATGTATGTGGCCTAGTGCTCGAAGTGGCTTTCAGTTTTTTGTGTACCAAGATGAAACATATTTATATGGAGGATACTCAAAAGAAGTTTCATCTGACGAAAGTGGGTCTGAAAAAGGAGTTGTTCATGCAGATTTGTGGTCCCTTGATCCCAGAACTTGGCAGTGGAATAAGGTGAAAAAAAGTGGGATGCCTCCTGGGCCTCGTGCTGGCTTTTCTCCACAAGAAGAGGGCCCTACTATTTGGTGGTGTGGTTGATGTGGAAATGAGAGGCGATGCGATGATGAGTTTGTTTCTGAATGAACTTTATGGTTTTCAGCTAGACACTCAGCGATGGTACCCTTTGGAGTTACGAAAGGAGAAGTCAACCAAAGAGAAGTTGAAGAAAAACAAAGACGAGAAATTTCTTGACAGGGTTCGTGTCAAGAAGACCAATGAGATGGAATCTGATACATCTGCTCAAGATGAAGTTGATGAGGGTATGGAGGTTGACGAACCTGTTGACCTCCACAGTAACATTGATGACATTTCTTCTCGTGTGGAGAGACATGTGAATGTTGAGAACATAGAGAAAGCTACCCAATCTGATCAAAATAGTTCTCAATCTAATCCTAGCTTTGGTTTGCAAAGTTCTGAATCACTTGAGATAGTGAAGCCTTGTGGACGCATAAACTGCTGTATGGTTGTGGGAAGAGATACATTATATATCTTTGGTGGGATGATGGAGATTAGAGACAAGGAAATAACCCTAGATGATTTGTACACCCTTAATCTCAGCAAACTTGATGAGTGGAAGTGCATAATCCCTGTATCTGAACCTGAGTGGGTTACCAGATTCCGAGGATGAGGATGAGGACGAGGATGAAGATGATGACGACCCTGAAAATGAAGATGAAGGAAGTGAGTATGACGGAAGTTATATGGATGATGAAGATGTTGCAGAGGCTAGCAATGGTGGCGCTACATCACTTGAGATGGACGATGCTGTTGCTATAATTAAAGGTGAAAAGAAAAGTATGCGTAGGAAGGAGAAAAGAGCAAGAATAGAGCAAGTCTTGGGCTTTCTGATTCACAGAGAACTCCAGCGCCTGGAGAATCACTGAAGGATTTCTTTAAGCGCACACACATGTATTGGCAAATGGCAGCATATGAACATACACAACATACTGGAAAGGAGCTCCGGAAGGATGGTTTTGACCTTGCTGAAGTTCGGTACAAGGAGCTTAAACCAATCTTTGACGAGTTGGCCGTCTTAGAAGCAGAACAGAAGGCAGAAGAAGATGCAGCTGTCGACACCAGCAGCTCAAAGAAGAAAGGCAACAAGAACAAGCCTATGGGGTTCAAGTAGTCTTAGCTCATATTCCATACACAACATAAAGTATTTATGGCAGAGCCCCTTGTGGGGAAATCTTTTTGCCCTGTATAATTTTGTTTCCTTATCTTTTTTGTCTAAACCTAAGTACCATTTTGATATCAAACAACTGCACTCCACTCCGCCATCTTTGTTGATGGCCACAAGGAATTCAATCCAAGGAAATTGAAAAGGGTTTGTTTACAAATTTTGAAACCTACCAACAAATCATTTAGATTTTTTTTAAATGGCAGATATGGAAGCATAAATCTCCCAGAGACGTCAATCATGGAGTTGAGAAGGTAGACATACATGAAGTATAATCATCAAGGAAGATAATGTATTAATTGAGACAAGTTTATGTAATTTAGAAAGGGATGCTGCATCAAATCGAACTATAAGGCGATCACCGCTCGCCCTCAACCGCCCACACCAGCGGACACCACAGCCATCATGTGGGAAGGTAAGTCACGGTAGCCCAGCACCAGGACCATTGGGGGCAGTCATACTCGGTGCCCACCAGGAAGCCCAAGCAGCCCTTGGCCCAAAGGCCAAGTTAACTCAGGACATTCCCACACGGTGGCTGCCGAGCGTCGAACCACTGATCTCGTGAAAGGTCACCCAACTCCCAACCACTGGGGTGCACCCGCGGGTGTACCCCATTGAACTATAAATATACTATATTGAGGTTTCTTAAATAGAGGAATATTTTCTTTTTAAAATATTTTAATTTGATGTGGTAAGCATTGGAGATGCCGCTTGTCAAAATGGTTGCTCTTTTAGTTATATATATAGATAACCTTATATGTTGGAAAAAGTGAAGACATAACACTGAGTTATTTTTTAGTGCAAATATAACCCTAAAGCCATTATTCCGGCATTACTCATCATTTCTGGCCATTGACCGACCAAAAATGACTAAATTGCCCTTCTAACCTAATACAAAATTTTGAAAGATAAAAATGCCCCTAAACTCCTCTGAAACCACCGCCGCCGGAAAATGCCACCACTGCCGCCTCTGCTCTCAATATCTTAAAACCACCACTCCATTTTTTTTCTCCTCTCGCTTGCAACCCTAGCCAAATCTCCTTTGTCGCTGCTTGAAACCATAGCCACACGAACCTCACCGCTGCCATTCTTCTCCACTGCCACCCCCTCCCTAGCCACACAAATCGGTTCTTCTCCACACTACTGCTATTCTTCTCCACCTCTAATTTGTGTTCTTCTCCAACCACCGTGCCATTCTTCTCCACCGCTGCCATTCTTCTCCACCGTCGATGCCTGAAACCCTAGCCACACGAATCGGCCTTCCCCATCCCCTCCTACCTACACCGCTGCCATTCTTCTCCACCACCGATACATGTTCTTCTTCGACCACCGCGCGTAATGGCTTGCTCCGACGAGGACGTGGGATTCGCCACCGCCGATTCGTGTTCGCCAACATCCCTCCACCGAAACCCTAGACCCACGCCACCTCCGCCACCATTTCTGGCGCCGCTCAGCCAAGCGCCAAAAAATTGACGAAAGTGCAGAGCGTGGTTGAAGTTTGGCGATTGAAGTTACAGAAAACAAAAGTTTCAGAAAACGAAGAAGATAAATGAAGAAGAAAGGGGGCAGGGGCAAAACAAGTTTAATGCCTTTTCAATTATTATTTTTTTTACAGAGGGGAAAAATAGTATTTTCACTCAATTCCAATCTAAATCTTCCGGAGAAGATTATATTTGCACATAACCTTAATATCTAGGGTTGTATTTGCACTTTCAATTATCGCAAGGTTATATCTGCACTTTCATTAATTATATAAGACATATATACACCTTGCTCAATGATTTAAGTGGATTCTTATATTCATGCTTGTTAGACATTTGTAAGCACTAGAGAAAGAGACATATGCCTTTCAAAAAAAAAGAAAAAAAAAAAGAAACAACAATAAGGAAGAGGAGAGATTTGTTAAAAAAAAACTAACAAAAGAAAAGGCGAAAGGAGCGAGGTTTGGAAGGGATGTAATGTTTGGAAGGAAAATAGGATTTAAAATTGGAGGGAAAAATAAAGCGAGGGAGATTTTCGGCGGGAAAATTCCCGCGCCATTTAACCTAATGAATCCGTATATATATGGCGATTGTGTGAGGAGGTAGGGCATGAAATCCACAATCATCACACTTGAACAACATGCTGAAGCAGGAATTGGTAGCGGCTATCCTGGCCAAGTTACCAGGAGAAGCGCTGCTTAAATTCAAGCGCGTCTCAAAGCCATGGCATAGCCTAATCGAGATCCCTCAATTCATCCAAATGTGAGAAAATTCTATAAATGTGGCTACAGTAACCTGCAGCGGAAGCAGGTGTAGAGGATGCATTTGCCAAATGCGTCCTCTTAGTTTTTGCATTTTTTTGTTCTGATTATCTGAGGACGCATTTGGAAAATGAGTCCTCGTTGATTTTTTTCGTTTGGGATTGAAGAGGACGCATCGAGGAATGCGTCCTCGGTTTATCATTTTTTTAATGTGGCTACAGTACTGAGGATGCAATCCTCGAATGCGTCCTCCTATCCACCCATGCAGCCACGTCGTCGAGGACGTATTCGTTAAATGCGTCCTCCAATCCACTGATTTTTACCACTGATTTCCCCGTGCCACGTCGACGAGGATGCATTCATTGAATGTGTTCTCCGTTTCTTCATCTACACTAAAACCCAGATTTCTTTCACTTCGTTTTGAAATTTGGTTTTGTCCTCATGCCAGAATCCTCTCTCCTTGCCGATGTCCTCGGCCGACTGTTCCCCGCTCTCTGTTTCCCGTATTGTCGTCACCGGTTGTCATTCCCAAAGTTGTCCGGTGATTTTTCTTGCTCTCCGTTTGTTGCTTCGGTTGTTTGTTTTATATTTTTGCTGAAATTCATGTCCACCTTGCAGCCGGAGGCTTCTCCTGCTATTGTGTGGTAGATTTCACCCTAGAGACCATCGTTGATTGTCGAGCCGCTGCCGTTGACCGTCGTTGACCACCATCTCCTCCGTGAGTTTGAGCCACACGCGTAGCGAATTTTTGAGTTTTCTAAAGATATTTGAAGAATTCATTATTATACGAATGTGTTGAATTATTATGTGCGATTTGTTCTCTAATAACTTGTATTGAATTAGGGGTAACACTATTATTTCTGAAGTACTTGAAAAGATCTTGTCGATAAGAATGTGTTTAATGATTGTGTGTAGTTTGAGTGATTATGTTTCTTGATTCTATGAAAGTGTTGAATGAGGATGAGTGAATATGTGTGAATTGATTATGTGTGATTTGTTAACTATTGTTTGTATTAAAAGTTGTAGTAATAGTTTAATTAGTGTGGCGTAAGTGAGCACACATTTTAGGATAGTGTAATAGTTTGAAAATCGATAATAGTGTAATAGTTTGAAAATCGATAATAGTGTAATAGTTTGAAAATCGATAATAGTGTAATAGTTTGAAAATCGATAATAGTGTAATAGTTTGAAAATCGATAATAGCATAATAGTGTACTGTAATTCTGAATATCAAATTAAATGTTACGTATTTGTATAATGTAGTAGTTCGATGTTTTTGACTGTGTGCCTGTATAAAGGGGGTCAAATTAAGTTTAATTTGACTATGGGTGTGGGTGTGTATTATAACCCTCCGATACCGGAGAGGAATGTGACTCTCAAAAGGAGGTCAAGCCACCCCGAGTTAGTTCATTTAATTTTCAGAAGGCTTGGTATTGCAAGTGTGGGGTTTGAGTTGAAAATATATTACCGTTGTCCTGAGCTGATTGGTTCGGCCGTATACTATCAGTGTTATAATATGGAAGATGACGAGTCTACCGCGACATTCTTTGTTATTGTTGATCGAATGTCCTTGTCCTCAGCAGATTTCTACATTATTGTGGAGAAGATGTCAAGCACCATTGACCGTGCGGATGATCTTAGTTCGGGCACGTTCATGTCGTTGTTGAGGAACATGCAGAATTGTACACCTTTGCCAACCTTACCACCCTATGCTGATTGCCAAGGTTTTGTCGTTAGTGAGTCCAGCCAACCCAGTGCGTATGTTCATGTCGATTGCGCTCAGCCGTCCACAAGTGGTGGTATATATGATGGGCATCATGAGGACCTGAATGAGTTCGATGATGATTATGTGGGTGAAATTGGTGAGTATGTTTTTGGTCATGTTGGGAGCGATGAGAATGGTGAAGAAGGGGAACTTGGTGAAGACACTGAAGATAGTGAAGATGATCGTTCCTCATCAACTGATTCGAATCTAGGGGACGAAGATGAAGTAGTGGTGTGCACGAACAGTGTAGCCACCTCATTCTGTATTTTGATGAATCCTGATACGGAGGCCTATTTTAGGGATTTTGGGGGGCCTGATGAGGATGGCTATGACCCAATGAATTGTGCTGATGGAGTTATCCAAGCGACTGGTGAAGTGGCATTGGGTATGCAATCCCCAACGAAGCCAGAATTGGTAGAGGCTATTTCGAGGTGGAGTTCCATGATGAATAGGGAACACAGGGTCGTGAAGAGTAGGTCACGCACATGGTATGCGAAATGCAAGGATGTTGTTGAAGGAACCGGTAATTGTCATTGGGTTGCTAGAGGCAGCAAAAAGGATTCGCATGGTATGTTAGAGATCACCAAATGGGCAAGTAGTCATGCTTGTGTTGGTGCTGGTCGATTGACGGGTAACACTAACCTGACATCGTTGATGATTACCCATGAAATTTGCCACCACATTGACGTTAACCCTTCTTACACGGTGAAAGGTGTACAAGCGCATGTGAAGACGGAGTTAAATGTGACCCTTTCCTATAAGAAGGCGTGGTATGCTCGACAGAAGGCTATTGAATTGGTGTTCGGAACTTGGGAGGAATCCTTTGAACAGTTGCCGACATATATGGATAAGCTAGTCAAGAAAAATATGAGCACCATTGTTGAGTGGGTAGATGTACCCGATAGAATACATGGGCGTGGGTGTAGGAAATTCAAGTTCGTTTCTAGGCATTTGGTCAGGCTATCGATGTATTTCACCACAGCAGGCTGGTGATTAGTGTGGATGGCACTCATTTAAGAGGTGCATACAAGGCCACAATGCAAGTTGCCGTGACGCATGACGCGAACAACTACATACTCCCCATTGCTTATGCCATTATCGACGGTGAAACTAATGAGAGTTGGAACTGGTTCATGTAGAGACTGCGTATCCACGTGGTCAGTGGTGATAGTAGGCCAATCTGTATTATATCTGATCACCATGATAGAATTTTAAATGCAATGAGACGTACGGAGGAATGGATGGAGCCCGCTGGATACCACCAATTTTTCTTGCGTAATTTTCAATCAAACTTCCTTAGTGCTGAGAGTGGGAAGTTCAAGAATGCACTTCTGAAGACTCTAGTTTGGTAGTTTGGTTGTGCCAGATGAGAGAGCAGGTGGAGGGAGTACAAGGAGGAGTTGGAGAACATCAAACCATCTGCTTGGGAATGGTTGGTACAACATGAAACCAGTAAGTGGTGCCTTGCCTTTGATGAGGGTGATCGACGTTGGGGAATTCTAACAACCAATTTGTCAGAGAGTTACAAAAACTGTTTAAGGCGTGCACGACATCTCCCGATAACTACGTGTGTCAAAGAAACCTTTGAGCGAACAATTGAAATATTTGCCAAAAGGGTAATGGATGCCACGAATTGAAGGTACTTTCCAGATTCATTGCAGTTCTTTATGGATTCATGACCTAGTTTCTTGAATCTAAATTGATTTTGAAATGTTTAGGTCTGCGTTCCCTTCTAGGATTTGGAAAAAGTTTCAGAAGCAAGACACTTGGGAACAGGGACATATTGTCACTGTTTTTGGGCATGCATCACAGACTTATAGGGTTGTGGCAAGGACCATTGATGGAATCATTGGTGAGAGCAAGTACATGGTCAAATACCGGAGAGAGGAGTGTACGTATCGTGAATGGCAAATTTTCCGATTCCCATGTTTGCATGCATTGGCCGTCTGTAGGCATAGGCATGACGATCCAGCTACTCTATGTGATAGGGTATATCACACGATCACCTATGAGCAACAATATAGTTAGGGTTTCAAGCCTGTACGAGATCCATCACTATGACAATGTGCTAGTTGGAAGCTGATTCCCGATATTGAAAAGTTTCATAATAGGAGGCGTGGACAGTTTGCGGAGAGAAGGATAAGGAATCAAATGGATGAGAGGGCATCGGGTGATTCCAGAGGCGTCCGTAGGCGAGGGCGTGATTAGAGTTGTGTATGTAATATGCAAATTTTGAATATTTGGTTGAATATGTGTGACATTATTATTTTATGTACCCAGTAATCTTGCAATGTTTACATTTTTTCAGAGTTTTTTTGGTCCAATGAATTGTGTGGATACGGATTATGTGTATTTATCTAATTTGAAGCTAATGTATGATTGGGTATGAATATTAGTACACATGTTATTTCATTACTTATTTGGAAATCTTGACTGAGTTATTTTTCCATGTGATTCTGATTGTCAGCAGGGATAAACCATGTATCATCCGGGACCCATTGACGATGAATTGATGTACCTGCACCAGGAGCACCGTGCACGTGCTCTATACAATGGTCATTTGGAGGATGAGGCAGTGTAATAGGGCTTGTTAGATTGGTCGGATCCCTGATCCAGTTATGCGCTACGTGAGTGAAGCTGGATTCCAAGGATTGTTGGATTCCGCACCAATCCATATCGATCATTCCCTCGTCCAACCTTAGTAGAGCATTGGAGACCTGAGACACACACGTTTCACCTGCCAGTGAGGGAGGCTACCGTAACTTTGCAGGATGTTGGCATGCTATGGGGTCTACCAATCGATGGCATACCAATTACTGGTGTGGACACTAGCCGACACACTGAAGACTGGCAGAGATTATGCAGAGACTACCTAGGGGCTACACCGAACACGAGTTCTATCAAAGGAGATCGCATAAGGGCCAGCTGGTTGGAAGACTTGTTACACAGTCCATTCCCTGTTGATACATAATCTGGTTGGAAGACTTGTTACAACCCTAGCTCATTGTTGACAATCTACCAACCAGCTGGAGGTAGATTGTCAACAATGAGCTAGGGTTTTCATTCTATTGCTGGTCGGTGGAATGCTGATGCCAGACACATCTGGACACCTTATCCCTTTACTTTATTTGTCAGTACTGATGGACCTCGGGGTAACACATCAGTACAGCTGGGGTAGGGTTATTTTGGCACACTTGTACAGGTTCTTATGTGACGCTGCCATCCCACAAGTTAAATCCATACCTGGACCACTTGTCTTGCTACAGGTAACAATGTTGGTTAATCTTATCAGTTGTACATACTGTCGATAGTGACCTCTTATATTATACTATATTTTATTTTATTTTTTGTCAGTTGTGGGCATGGGAGCGAATACCTTCCATTCGTCTGGCCGGACGAATGGATGTGACCGTCACGATGAGTGCTGTTGGATCTAGGTACGTATTGAATTAGTTGGGAGTCAATTTTTAAACTGCAAGGAAATTACTAGGAATGACTATTAATATTCATTTTGCTCCTGACAGGTGGAGAGCCCCATACGATTTATCACAATCACCTATGCATGTATTGAAATTTTACCGCGATCAGTTGACATCTATCCATGACAGATAGATATGTTGGAATCCGGATTTCCTATAATTGAACTAATGGAAATAAAGGTTTTACTCACCTAACCACAACACCAACCTGTTATTGGAGTTTATTTGGTAGCCGTACACGGAGGATGTCGTGCAAAAACTCCCACATTACTGTACGGTCGGTAGTAACAACTGGCTATTGTCTGTTGACCTCATTAGCTGGCATGTCGTGGAGTACCATCACACACATCGTGTTCTCAGGCGGTTTGGCCTCATCCAGCCAATACCCATCCAGTTGGTCACTAAGGATGAACATAAACTGCTTCATACTAGAGACCGTTGTGGGAGGTCAGGAAAGGATTGGCTTGTAGGACTGAGAAGATATCTTGATGCTTGGGAACATCGAGGAGAGCAACATGTTTATGTGTGAGGGTCAGCGGATCCGTACACACCCGGTCGAGAATACATGGAGTGGTTTTTTTGAAGAACAATGACCCTAATTGATCAGTCAGGCCGGGCCGAAACAATTACGGAGGGTTTTTCATGGAGACGGGGCTACTATGGAGTATATGGTATTTCCTAAATCTCTAATAGTTTTTACAATTAATACTATAAGTTTCCTCAAAATTAAGTATCTGGCATATTTACCTCATTCGTGTAGTTGCAGGCAATGTCTCAGATGAGAATCATGTTGGATATAAATTTGGATGACTGTCCCCCACATATCACGAACATGATCAGGGAGATACACGATGTTGTCACACGTACTCTACGGTATACGCATGATCCATCTAGACTGTAGTTTCATCAGCCATTTGTGCATTGTGAGGAACCTCCACCTGGTGTGAGATACAATGACATTAGAAGCCATCGTCAAGCTCCACCTAGTCGACAGGGTGGTCGGTGACCGCGTGCTGGGGCCCATACAGACCACATTGGTTCATCGTAAGCTGGACCCTCATATACATGTCCGACAGACCCTGAAGCACCACATGGTGGACCATCACAGTATGACACTACTACGGCTGATTTCACAGCATATCATACTCCCAGTGCTAGTCATGTCGGACCGTCACATGGTGAATCCTCACAGTTTGACACGACTACAGCCAATTTCACGACATATGTTACTCCCATTGCGAGTCATGCATACATGTCGCATACTACTCGATTAAATACCGGTGGTGTTCCACATGTCCAGCATGGTTCATGCTAAGACACAGGAGACGATATAGAGGAGGATCTTCCAGAGGGAGCTCCAGATCACGCCATACTTGTTTCTATTGAGATGGCCGTTCCACGACGCACATCCCGCACTATACATCCTCTACTATGTGGAACAGGTGGAAAGCTTTGCAGAGGCCGTCATTAGTACATTACATGACATTGAGCACTCATTTCATTACGTTTGACACGTCTTCTTCAGATATTGTACATTTCTGTTTAATTACATTCATTCCTATTGTATATTACCGCAATTTTTAGAATAATATAAAATAAACACAAGTCTACTTATGCGCTATATTCACCCGAAACAAAAACATAAAGAACAATAACTTATAAATTATATAATTTACTGATTAAATCCCACATCTTATATTGAGGACGCATTCATAAAATGTGGGATAATAAAAAAAACATATGTTAAATTCAGTACCCATTTTTAATAACACGCGAGTCAAAATTTATTTCAAAAATTCAAGAAAAAATTGAAATTCAAACAGTCATTTAAAAAAATATACTCCCTCCGTTTTTTTTTTCATTGACACCTCTCTTTTGGTGTTAGAATTGAGGAGATGCTAAATGAGTGGGTGAAATTGAATTGAAAGAAGAGAAAGTAAAATGAGTGGATGTAAAAACCTTAAACTTGCCCAAAATAGCAAGTGCCAACTAAAAAAAACACCACTTTTAGTAAGTGTGCCAATGAAAAAAAAACGGAGGGAGTATAAACAACGAGGACGCATTAAAAAATCTGTGAAAAATAATTTATTATAAAATAATTTATCGAATGCGTCTTCTAAACAGAATTTTAAAAAATTTGAAAACATTGAGGACACATTCATAGAATGCGTCCTCAAAGTCTGCTAAAAAAACAAATATCAACAATGAGGATGCATTCTATGAATGCGTCCTCTTAACATATTTTTAAAAATATATATATATAAATATTCTCTAAACATATTTTTTTTAAAGAAAATTAAATAATGATGTGTCCTTTAAATGGTTTGCGGAAAAAGAAAAAGAAACACTTTGAGGACGACTCTGAATGCGTCCTCCACCAATGTTTCCAACTTCAGCCGTATGCACAATTGCATTCTAAATTTTTGGATAAAGCACCCAAAAATCAACCTCTCTCCAAATGCACCTCAGAATCAGGGTGCATCATGAATTTCAGTTTCACCTAAATTCTGAACCTTTATGCCAAGTTGTTTAACAGTTTGGTGTTGAAACACCAAGTTCAGTTTGATGTTAAAACTCAAAACGAAACACGCAGGGCACACACAACTTGGTTACGCAGTTCGGTGCAAATACACCTACGTCTGCGGGGCCTTGCCCAGATCAGAAACCATTCACTAGAAAGCAGTCTTTAGTACAAGAAGCTTAACTTAAATACTAATCCATTGCTAACCTACAGAGTGAATGTTGTGAGCTCCCCTCACTGTCGATCCTACGTCGTTGAACCCTCACGATCAACACGTCTCCCTGGATCTCCTCCTCCCGAGGAATTAAGACTTCCTTGTTTCTGATCTTTACGAACTTGGTCGGTTGATTTACGAACCTCCAAACAGCACGGCAGATCGCTCCAAAGTTCTCAACGTAGAGAATAGTCCTGGACGCGCTTAATGATTGCGTTGTATTAGTCTTCAATTTATTCCATCGCAATCCTGCCTTGAATCAACTTCTTTCCTTGTCTAACTCTACCATAAATAGACTTCTAGACTAAGGAAAACTCTGATTCTAATCTGGTACTTAAATGGACAATCCTGTTAACACTAGGACTTGTACCATAATTAAACTACTAAATCAATTCCCAACTATTACAGGAATATTCGTTTACCAGAATTAATCTTCCACGAACTAAGATAATATCTCTCACAATATTCTGATTTGATCACATCAATATACTCCATAATTCCGTGGATACAAATCTGTATTTCCGGAAATCTTTAAAACCTGCAAAACGGTGTTTAAACACCAGATTTCCACAATTCACAATTCGCCATATAACAAGTCCAACTCCCGAGGACTTTACAATCTCCCCCTTGGCATATTGGTGAATTTATTAATACACGCAAAACAGAACACCAGAATCCCAGAATAACAGATCATAGATCAGCAGAAAACCAGCTAGCACACATATCCAGAATCCAGACCGAATTTAGAATCAAATCAGAATTTAGAATCAATCAACAATATAAAACTTCCAAAACGTCTCCCCCTGAATTCATTAATATGACAAGAAGGCCAAGAGAAACAAGAAAACCACTAAAATCAATTAAGCCAAACTGTCGTCCGATTCATCTGAAGTACCAACATTGGACCCGTCTTGTGGTTTTGCCAATAATGCTTCCCTCTCAGCCTCCAAGGCTGCAATCTCCCCCTGAATCTTTGCAATCGTAGCCTGATGACGACTAAGTAGTTCGTGACACACAACTGCCCTCGCCTCAATTGCTCTCAGCCGAGCTGCTCCTCCATCCAAGCCAGTAGTCGCCGGAGGAGTCCAGGGTAGGTCCTTTACTATACGGCCACTCAAAGTCCTGAGGGTTGGCCTTAAAGCATGTGTAGATATTATCTCATCTGTCTCCCTTGCAACTGCTCCCCCTTTCAGCAGTACCATGGAAATAACACACGGATGGACTAGAGATTCCTTCCTAGTTTTACGGGCACAATCCAGAATGTCATTGAATATCAGTCTACCCAGATTCACTCGATGCCTCGCACCCAGACAGTAAAGCAAGGTTGCCATTTCTTTTGTAACCATAGTGTTGTTCACCGACGGAATCCAGTTATGCACTGCTACCACATATAGACAGTAATACCTGGAAGTCAGGTTTGATGCTGGAATTTGTTGTCTCCCAGCAAGTGGCCAACTACTTTCCACTCCTCCTGTCAACTCAACCGCCACCTCATCAAAGTTTTCTGGAACTTGGTGTTGAAACACCGACTGAGAATTCTTGAAATTGCCATGCTGCAAACATCTACTCACAGCCTCAGGGGAGAAAACAACTACCTTCCCTCTCACATAGACTCTGTGAAACCACCGAGAGTCTTCATCTTCACAGTCTTCCTTCAAATTGGAATAAAATTCCAGCACCATCTGTTTATTGAATTCTACAAAGCAAGTGGCAGCTCTAAGCACCTTAAGGTATTTGAGAAACGCAGTAAATCCACAATCTTCATACTTTTCAGCATCA
Source organism: Rubia yunnanensis (assembly GCA_037428765.1). Taxonomy (NCBI): domain Eukaryota; kingdom Viridiplantae; phylum Streptophyta; class Magnoliopsida; order Gentianales; family Rubiaceae; genus Rubia; species Rubia yunnanensis. Next base: position 70,581,348 of record CM075068.1, read on the forward strand.
ACCGGTCTCTCTGCTAGGATTCTTCTCCCACTGATGAATTCAAACTTGTCTTGACTATCATAATCATACCATTCACTGCAAATAGCTTGACTGACTTCAGGTGCAGGCATGACTTTGGCCTTCATTTTCTTAGCTGACTGCTTCAGCTGTTCTGCCCTTAATCTCTTCAGCTTCTCCCCAATGGGTTCATCACTGTCTTCACTTTCAACTCCACTCCTGTCTCTGCAGCGTTTTGATCTCCGAATTTTCTTGGAGGCTGAGGCCGAACTTCCTTCAGCTGGTGTTTCAACACCAACTTCCTTTCTTTTCTTCCCAAGTCCCTGGACTGGACTTGTCTCTGGTGGTGTTTCAACACCACTTCCAAACATCTCAAAGATTTGCTGCTCCTCAGTCAAATCCTCTCCTGGTGTTGGAACACCAGAGTCCAGCATTGCAGTATCTTCGTCCACATCAGTACTCAGCATGTTCACTCCTTCTGATTTCTCTTCTTCTTGCATCTCAGCATTTTCACTCTTTTCCTCAGCCACAGTTTCAACCACATCCTTCTCAGAATCTGATCCCATAAATGCTGCCAGAGCCGATTCAAATCTCATAAAAGCTGCCAGAGCTTCATCCAGCACAGTGGCCTCTTCAGTTACATTCATCGGGGTTTCCTCTGTATTAACTCTTCCAACACTTCCAGCTTCTTCCTCACTGTCAGAGATCTCCACAACTGGAATCGATAATCTTCTCAGAAATATTTGAGTCTGATTCAGAGACTCATCAACACACACCATCTCCCTAGCAACAGTAGTGGATTTAACCACTTTTATCCAAGGCTGCACATAAGCATTATCTCCCAAATTTTTGATACTGGGCCTATGCAATGATGCTATCCGTGTATAGATTGTAAAGAACTGACTCTCGAACTGACCCTCTTCATATTCTACTTTATAAGTTTCTCCAAAACCAACCCCAACTAACTTAGCATCATAGTCGCTGATCTCTTTAATGTCTCCTATTCTCCCAGTCAACAATTCATCAAGCTTAAACCTATTTATCTTGCCATGCAAATTTTTATACTTCCTGAGGTCTACATAGTCCCTATTTTGCACCATCCATTCTATGAATTCAAGAACAGAGCTAAAAAACATACCATCACGGACGAAGGAACAATCAAAGCTGGCTTTCCGTCTCCTCTGACTTTGTCCATACCAAGCTCCTACTGTCCGTATTCGATCTCCACCCATCTCGTTCAAATCTGTGTCATCATCGAGCTCTTCAATCCTCGGATTCTCAGGCACCCGAACCCTGACTGAATCTCCGACCATCTTCTTGAACACGGAGCTCGCCATTGTTATCTGATTTCTGGGTGAGCAACAATAACCGGGGGTTGTGGCAAAAAAAACTTGAGGAACAGAGTGTTGCGAACTGAGGAAGAAGATGAACAGTCAATAGTTTGAGTTTGTGTGGGAATCTACTTTCTCTTTCCCCCCTTTTTGACACCCAAAAGACCATCTCCTTTCTTCAGACTGTCACACGCACATCTTAGGCCCAACATAATTTTCTGGCCCACATATTCAGCCCGTCTGAATTACTTACCTCTGAGATCCTTGGTGTTTAAACATCACTTCACATATTTTTGGTATTTTCGATTTTTCATTCATTTTTTTTCTTTTTCACGATATAAAGACAACAAAGCAGTAAATAATACAATAGAAAGTACAAGCCTCAGTACCTTACATTCGACAGACACCCAAGTGCTGTCTAAGTACTTCAAACGTCTCACCATCCAGAGGTTTTGTAAAAATATCGGCCAGTTGTTCAGCTGTTGGCACATACTGGACTGTGACTTCTTCTTTTTCAACCAAGTCCCTAATAAAATGATGACGAATATCAATGTGCTTCGTCCTCGAATGTTGCACAGGATTCCTGGAAATATCAATAGCGCTTTTATTATCACACAGCACTGTCAGACTCACATCATCAAACCCATAATCTCTCATCATCTGCTTCATCCACAATAGTTGTGCACAACAACTCCCAGCAGCTAAATACTCTGCTTCAGCCGTAGACAAAGATATGGAGTTCTGCTTTTTGCTATACCAGCTGACTAGATTCGATCCAGCAAAGAAACATCCACCTGTAGTACTCTTACGATCATCAGCATTCCCAGCCCAGTCTGAATCACTGAACCCTACTAACTGTGAATCCTTGTTTCGAGAAAACCATACTCCATACTCCACTGTTCCACTTATATACCGAATAATCCTCTTCACTGCTGACATATGTGATTCCTTTGGATCTGCTTGATAGCGAGCACAAATACCAACACTCAAACAAATGTCTGGTCTACTTGCGGTTAAGTACAACAGGCTCCCAATCATACTCCTGTACATTTTCTGATCAACACTTTGTCCCTGCTCATCTTTTGTCAGTTTATCAGTAGTAGCCATTGGAGTACGTATTGCTTTTGCGCTTGTAAGTCCAAATCTCTTGATCAAGTTTTCAGCATACTTCTGCTGATTGATGAAGAGACCATTCTTCTCCTGAATAACTTGCAATCCCAGAAAATATGACAGTTTCCCTACCATGCTCATTTCGAACTCATTAGTCATTAAGTCAACAAACTCCTTTAACAAGACTGAAGAGGTGGATCCAAACACAATATCATCTACATAAATCTGTGCAATCAGAATATTTGAACCTTTGTGTAGTACGAACAGAGTCCGATCTACTCCCCCTCGACGATAGCCCTTTTTAATCAGAAAGGTTGTCAGTCGCTCATACCATGCTCGGGGTGCCTGCTTGAGGCCATATAGTGCCTTATTCAACCGATAGACAAAATCAGGAAACTGTGGATCTTCAAACCCTTTAGGTTGCTCCACATACACCTCCTCCTTCACGACCCCATTCAAGAATGCACTCTTGACATCCATCTGGAAAAGAGTAAAGTCCAGAATGCACGACACAGCCAACAAAAGTCTGATTGACTCCAATCTGGCTACAGGTGCAAAAGTCTCATCAAAATCTATTCCTTCTACTTGCGTGTACCCTTGAGCAACGAGGCGTGCTTTATTCCTTGTGATATTACCATCTGCATCAGATTTATTCTTGAAAATCCACTTGGTACCGATCACATTGACATTTGCAGGTCGTTGGGTAAGAACCCAAACATTGTTTCTTTCGAATTGCTGTAATTCTTCTTGCATAGCAGAAATCCAATATTCATCGAGCAAAGCCTCTTTATAATTCTTCGGCTCCGTGAGTGATATGAAACAAGATAATCCTGCCAATTCCCTGTAATTTACACGAGGTTGATCCCGAAGTTGCATATGTCTGGACGGACGCTGTTCAGATTCAGGTGTCTCGGTTTCTGGTGTTTCAACACCGGTTGACGCTGTTGGTGTTTCAACACCGGTAGGGAACACTGGTTCAAGCACTTCACCTTCTCCAACCTTGTCGTCCTCAGAATCATCTACCACCACATTAATAGATTCCATGACCGTTCCAGTACGTTGATTAAGCACTCGGTATGCTCGACTGGTGGGAGAATAACCCAAGAATATCCCGACATCACTTCTAGATTCGAACTTAGCTAACGGCGCACGATCTTTTAGAATATAACACTTACTGCCAAAAACATGAAAATACGACACATCAGGTTTCTTCCCTTTCCAAATCTCATACGGTGTCTTCTCAGTAAATGGACGCAGATATACTCTGTTGATGGTGTAGCATGCTGTATGAAGCGCCTCAGCCCAGTATTTAGAATGAATTTTCTTTTCGGCTAACATTGCTCTGGCCATTTCCTGCAGTGTTCGATTCTTCCTTTCAACTATACCATTTTGTTGCGGTGTGATGGGAGCAGAGAACTCGTGGTGTATACCAAGTGTCTTACAGATGTCATTAAATCTAGAGTTTTCAAACTCCTTTCCATGATCACTTCTGATACGTGCAATTTTTGCCTGAGTAGTTCCTTTTTCTACGTGTAATTTGTACACCAAGGTCTCGAAAACTTCAGCTGCCTCTGACTTCTCTTTGAGAAAAGATACCCAAGTATATCTCGAGAAGTCGTCTACACACACAAAAATGTACTTCTTCCCTGCAACACTGGGTGTATTGATCGGCCCCATTAAGTCCATATGTAGAAGCTCCAAAAGTCTTGACGTTGAAACATCATGAACAGCATGGTGTGGGATCCGAATTTGCTTTCCTTCTTTACATGAGCCACACACAACCTCCTTGCTTTCACCGATTTCAGGAATACCTCTGACTGCATTCAGTCTGGAAATACGGGCCAGGGATTTGTAATTTATATGTCCCAATTTTCTGTGCCATAGAGTGCTAACTTCCTTCTTCGAGCTCAAGCATGTGACATCTTGATCGAGCAAATAACAATTATCTATTGACCTTGTTCCAGTGAATACTCCAGTCCCATGGTTAACAATACATTTTCCTTTGTCAAAGTTAACTGTCATATCATTGTCACATAGATGGCTAATGCTCAATAGATTAGCCTTCAGACCTTCCACAAGCAATACATCTTGAAACACGGGGAGTCCTTTAATTGCTACCTCACCCTTGCCAATTATTCTGCTCCGTTTTCCATCACCAAATTTAACATGTCCACCAAATCCAGGTTTGAATTTTTGCAAGAATTCAGGAACTCCAGTCATGTGCCTTGAGCACGCACTATCAAAATACCACGAGGTTCCTGTATGTGCCCCAAAACATACAAAACTAGAAAAACAAACATCTTGAGATTTTCGAACCCATACCTGGCGTACTGGTCGAATGACTTGTTGTGGATTCTGATTAACCCGTGTGTTGAGAGATCCAGTTCTGTATCCTCCAGTGTTGAATTTGTGCGTTTTATGTTCTAAGTTGGTGTTGAAACCTCGAACTGGATTGGTGTTGAAACATCGATATGGGTTGGTGTGCATGCCCCGATATTCTGTGTTGACAGACAGGGTTTTCATCAGTCTAAAACATCTGTTTGTCACATGACCTTGAACTCCACAGTATCCGCATCGTCTGACCCTTTTTGTGGGACCATTCTTCTCAATTATTCTTGGAGCTGGTGCATTTTGATCTGTCTGATGATTTCCTTCTTTTACTGTCCTTTCATAGCCAACGCCAAATTTGCTCGTCTGTCCCATCCTTAGACATTCTTCGAGCTTAGCTTTCCCAGTATTGAGGCGTCTAATGGATTGTTCTGCTTCCTATGCTCGTTGCACCACTACAGCAAATTCCTTCTTGAGTTTTTCCAGATCTCGAGTTGCCTCTTCCTTTTCGCATTCATACATTTTAGCATGCTCACTTAACCTCTTGTTTTCAGCCTTGAGTTCTTTGTTTTCATCTGCCACTTTTAACCACATCTTGTACATCTCCATGCTTTCTTTGCGAATGTCTTCATCACTAATGCTTCTACTCTCTTCATCTGAGCTACAGATCTCTTCTTCGTTCAGCACACTGAGACTTTCCTTACAAAAGTCTTCTACCTCCACCATTGACACGCCGAAAGCAACATGATTTGTATACTCATCTTCATACTTAACATCATCTCCTCCATCATCATCACTCCAGGTTGTGGCATATGACTTTCCTTGTCTTTTGAGTGTATTGGCACACTCAGCTTGTATGTGTCCAAAACCTTCACACTCTCTGCACTGGATTCTCCTGTTCAGGTTCGGATTTACCGATTTGAATTTTGGTGTTTCAACACCAGTAGATTGACCAAATCGTGGAGTGGAGTTTGCATTCGGATTTTTGCTCCCACTTGACTTTTCTTGTGGTTTCCTGCTCATCTTCTTCATAAATCTGGAGAAATTCCTGGTTATGTTTGCAATCTCATCCGTCTCTTCATTATCTGTAGAATCATCAACCTTTCCAGTGTTTGTGCTTGAAAACGCCATTTCTTTCTTCCCCGTTTTAGTTTGCAACATCTCCATTTCATACGATTCCAGAGATCCCATAAGTTCATCAAGTGTCATTGTTCCGATCCTTCCATTTTCATTTATTGCCGTGACCTTCATGTTGAACCGTGGGGGTAATGCCCTCAACACTTTCCTTACAAGTTTTTGATCTTTGTACTTTTTGCCAAACTGAAAAGCCTTGTTTGCAATATCTCGGACTCGTCCATTAAACTCGGAGATAGTTTCATCTTCACGCATCTTCAGTTCTTCAAATTTGGTCGTGTAATACTGCAGCTTTGATTCTCTTACAGAGCTTGTTCCCTCATGGTAAGTCTGTAACACATCCCACGCTTCCTTTGCAGTCTCACAGTTTGAAATCATTTTAAACTGATCTTCGTCCACAGCCGTAAAGATGGCATTCAATGCTTTTGAGTTGGACACGTGCGCTTTATGCTCCTCGGTGGAATACCTAGAGAATGGTTTAGTGGCAGTGGAGCTTGATCCTTCAGTTGTGTCACTAGCAGGTGGAGTGTATTGATTTATGACATAGTTCCAAGCTTGATCATCTAGAGCTTCAATGAATACTTTCATACGTGCCTTCCAGTAAGCATAATTTCCTTGTTCCAGCAATGGTGGTCGCGTGACTGATGCCCCCTCCTTTGGTGCCATGGTGAAACCTGATCTCACTCTCCCTGTATAGGGGTCAGCAAGTGCCTTGCTCTGATACCAATTGAATTTCAGTTTCACCTAAATTCTGAACCTTTATGCCAAGTTGTTTAACAGTTTGGTGTTGAAACACCAAGTTCAGTTTGATGTTAAAACTCAAAACGAAACACGCAGTGCACACACAACTTGGTTACGCAGTTCGGTGCAAATACACCTACGTCTGCGGGGCCTTGCCCAGATCAGAAACCATTCACTAGAAAGCAGTCTTTAGTACAAGAAGCTTAACTTAAATACTAATCCATTGCTAACCTACAGAGTGAATGTTGTGAGCTCCCCTCACTGTCGATCCTACGTCGTTGAACCCTCACGATCAACACGTCTCCCTGGATCTCCTCCTCCCGAGGAATTAAGACTTCCTTGTTTCTGATCTTTACGAACTTGGTCGGTTGATTTACGAACCTCCAAACAGCACGGCAGATCGCTCCAAAGTTCTCAACGTAGAGAATAGTCCTGGACGCGCTTAATGATTGCGTTGTATTAGTCTTCAATTTATTCCATCGCAATCCTGCCTTGAATCAACTTCTTTCCTTGTCTAACTCTACCATAAATAGACTTCTAGACTAAGGAAAACTCTGATTCTAATCTGGTACTTAAATGGACAATCCTGTTAACACTAGGACTTGTACCATAATTAAACTACTAAATCAATTCCCAACTATTACAGGAATATTCGTTTACCAGAATTAATCTTCCACGAACTAAGATAATATCTCTCACAATATTCTGATTTGATCACATCAATATACTCCATAATTCCGTGGATACAAATCTGTATTTCCGGAAATCTTTAAAACCTGCAAAACGGTGTTTAAACACCAGATTTCCACAATTCACAATTCGCCATATAACAAGTCCAACTCCCGAGGACTTTACACATCATCTCACAATCACATCAAATTCATATTCGACCTCCGCACACGTACTGGCTGCAAACTATACGCCGCCCAAATGCCTGGATTCACCCGACCGCATGAAAGTCACCACAACGCGCCTCCGGATCAGCACATTCTCCGGATCACCACAACGGCCTCATTTGTTTGACAGACCTCAATGACCTACACATTTTTCTGTGGAATCCATGCACCAATCAGCACATTTTATTGCCTTCTTGCCCAATAGATCCGCCGCATGCTCCGCATCGTGGTGTTAGAAAGGTTTCTTATCACTTTGGCCATGATGGCCGGGGCGACTGCATTGTTGTCAGATTCTTCAGCCATACGGAGCGCATACGTGATGCTGATTGGAAACTGCCAGCTAAGGTCTATAGCCTTCAATCTAATTCATGGAGGGATCCTTCTGAGATGCCAGATATATTTGGTTCGCAGATATATCACCCTGGAACCGGGGCGTTTGTCAACGGTGCCCTCCATTGGTTCATCGCCGGTGGCGAATCAGATGAGGCTTTCGTGTCGGCCCTGGACCTTGAAACCGACAGGTACCGTCAACTTCCGCCACGTGGAGAGATGGGAGGCAAGAAATGGTTTTATTTTGGGGTGCTCAATGGCTGTCTGTGTTTAATGCTGGCTGGACAAGATTCTCAACACATAGACATATGGCTAATGAAGGAGTATGGCGTCAAAGATTCGTGGACCAAACTGAGTTTTCAATTCTCAGCCCTGAACGAGCGGATTACGAGTTGCAAGCCGATCGGTTATCGCCAGAATAAAGTAGTAGTTCTGTTGAATGGAAATGTTTTGGCATGGTGTGACACCAACAAGATATCGGGTGATGATGAGAAGACAATCTCCATAGATGATGATTATGAAATGGTGTACATTGAAGATGAGATGAAGAGAACACAAACTGGATATGAACGACAATTTTGTTGGGGTGCATATCCTTTCAGTGTCAGCCTTGTGAAGCTGCCTTCTTCTGGTTCTGGTGCCCAAAACCATGCATCCCGAAAGAGAAAGAGATCCAAAGGCAAAAAGGAGAAGACATATGAAAGAGATCCAAGGGCAAAATGAGAATTGCACTAGCATATGAAACTAGCCTGTTCAGTTTCTATTCATTTTGATATGCTTTTCTTGATTTCTTCAGTAATATGCAAAGTTTGAGATATTAATCATTTGCTAGTTGTGTAGTTACTTCCCATCATTTCTTATTTGGGACTTTATAGAATCATATGTTTGATTCTATATGGTTGTGCATGAAGTGTGGCGTGACTGTTGAATTTCAATTGCATAACGACATTCTTTCTTTCTCAAGAGCTATAAAGATTGAAAACTTATGCTTCTCTCTATTTGGTTGAAAAGTAAAACATATTCCAAGGTTCTACAATGGAAGTTTCAAACGGACCTGCACTAAATAGTCATTAGACTCAATACTCCTGATGAAGGAGAATCATAACCTTAATAAATAGTACAAAAGTGAATTGAAGAGATGAATAGAGTGACTAATGACTTTGTTTGATGCGAATTTTGTGCTACTACAAGAACTGAAAGTAGATTGATATGTAGAGCATTTATTGTAGTCTGGTCATACCGTAAAGAAGCTTCAAAACTAAAAAATCATAGACACGGGGAACTGCATCATTCGTCCCAGCTACAAGATCTGCTGCAGCCTTCATTTTCTGAAAGCAAAACCATGTTCTTATGTGAGGAAAGTAATATACTATTGGAAAATGATGGTTAAAAGGTTGAAATTCATCAACTTTTTGAGCTTCGTTTTGAGTGGGACCCGAACAGATTTTGGGTCAGTGGATATCATTTTTGGATTCTCCCCTGGTACTATAAAATCGACTATTTAAACTCTCAAAACGGATCAAGAATGAATGAGATATGAATGTTTTAAATATCACTCTTGAAAGAGAAAAAAATGGGCGAAAATTGGCCCAGGTAATTTTCTCTGGACTGTCCAAAACGCGTATGGACCGCATGGAAGTTTCTGGAAGGTCCAACCGCATAGTATATATGGAATTGCTTGTGTGTAATTCTTAAGAGATAAGAACAAAATACTTCCATCTTTTGTGAGATATGTTGTCTTAAATAAATATGTGGTTTATCATGTTTAATATGATGAAGAATATTTGTGCAAATATTTCTTCCTTTTCCAGCAGATTTGATTCGAGTATTCATGGAATGTCTCAGATTTGGTGAGTTGGTGATTGGAGGATATTCTTCTCTAATTACAGAAAATCTAAATATCGTGTTCCCATGATTAGGGTCTCTTAGAGTAGTATAAATACAGCCTCTAAGTCAGTCAGAAAACTCGCACCATTCTCAAGTTCCTCATCTATTCTAAACTTAAGTCGCACTTCTTTCTGTCTCTGTCGGTGATAGTCCTTCAGCCCTTGCGTGAATCCCATGTAACTCTTAAGTGTTAATTGTTGCCTGTGATGGTTTTATCATAGGGAACGATGTCCACGACGGGACTCATTCGTTTCAAGGGCAGCAAGTGTTACTCGTGACTCCATCAATTTGTGATTACTTGAAACTTGATTTATGCTTTGATTATTTGTAATTTAAGTTTTTCGATTGTATGCTTAAATAATTAATAAAAGTTTATTATTCTTGCACATATTAATTGTTCGTTCAATTTTGTTATTTGATTTTCCGTATGATATAATCAATATAGAGAAAGTCTCAGGAAAGGCGGCATGTCCTTAAGCTTATGGACATGCCAGGGACTGATATGTAAAATGGGGTCATATTATAATTATTTTTAAAATGGGGTGCCTAAAAATCATCTGTGCCGAATCATCATCCGTGTAATTTTTGGAAAGTGTAATCATTTATCACGCGTTATTCACAATCTCCTCATTATTCGCGCTTGTTTTGCCCTCTCTTCTCCTCTCTTCGCTTTTCAATTTCTCTGTACTTTGATTTTTGTTTTTTCAAATTAGCTCTTCGTTCTCCTTTATCACACGAAATTTTGCTGGAATCACGTTGCTAAAGTTTGCGCCGGAATTGCTTGGATTCGGTAAGATTGATATTCTAGGTTTTGAAATTTCGTTGCTGTTCTTTTCCATTTTTGCTTTATAGTTGTACGCGATTCTGATGTGAGGTTTTTTTTGTGTATTTGACCTAGTGATGGGTAGGGAGAAGGGGAAAGCTGTTCTTCCTGAAGCTGAGAAGTTGTCTTAACCTTCTTCTTCTCCTGATTCGTATTCTTCCTGTTTTCCGTTTTGAATATTTGTAGTTTCGCCCTTTTTTTTTGTTATTGTTGTGTGTGTATGTATTTTTTCAGTGTTGTTGATGTTGACTTTTTTTAGAATTTTATTCGTAAGTCAGATCTGCGTATGAGTTGTTGATATTGATATTCTAGGTTTTGAAATTTTGTTGTTGTTCTTTTCCATTTTTGCTTTATAGTTGTACGCGAATCTGATTTGAGGTTTTTTTTGTGTACTTGACCTAGTGGTGGGTAGGGCGAATGGGAAAGTTGTTCTTCCTGAAGCTGAGAAGTTGTCTCAGCCTTCTTCTTCTCCTGGTTCGTATTCTTCCTGTTTTCCGTTTTGAATATTTAGAGTTTCACGCTTTTTTTGTTCATGTTGTGTGTGTATGTTTTTCAGTGTTGTTGATGTTGACTTTTTTTAGAATTTTATTCGTAAGTCAGATCTGCATATGAGTTGTTGATGTTGACTTTTTTGTTAGTCAGATCTGTATGTTTTGAGTCTTTTTTATAACATGCATTTGATTGTTTAGAAGTTGCTTTGTTATTGTAAGATATGCACTAGTTAGTTGCTCTGTTTTCTCCCAGCATGTTATCAGTTCAGTTATAATTTGCATTTGTTTTCTTAGGAGTTGCATATGTTAGGTTAACAGCTGTATTAGTTAGTCATCCTATTCTTTTGATTTGTATGTCAGGTCCGCATTTTCTTAGAAGTTAGGTAATGTGTTTTTCGAGTTACTTATTTTGTTGTTGACTGATTGTTATATTGTGTACTTGTTTTCTTAGAATGTTCATATGTTAATATAACTTATGTATTAGTTACTTAGGTTGTGTTTGAGTTTCACTGATTGTTAGTTAGTTATTGTTATTCTTTCTGATTTGCTAGTATGTATTTTGTTTCATTACAAGTTGCTTATGTTAGTTTACTATATGCATAAGTTAGTTAGAATGTGTATGTCAGATTATGTTTCTTACTGACTGTCAGACTAAGTATGCATTTGTTTCATTACAAGTTGCATATATTAGTATAGCACATTCATTAGTTAGTTATACTGTTGTTTTCCTAGATCAGGTTTCTTATTGGCTATCAGAGTGTGCATTAAAATATGTTTTTCTAAAGCTGAGAATTGTGTCAGCCTTCTTCTTCTGGAGGTTTTTTTTACATGTTGCCTTTTATTTGTGTGATTATGTTTGTTTTTTAAATATGTGCTTATACAATTTTTCATTTTTCATTTTTCATTTTTTTTGTGTAGTAGTTGTATTGGCACGTACGTCTGCCAGGATTGGTGGTGGTGCTACTCCACAGATTTCAGTTCCTTTTGTTCCTAAGCCGGGAAAGAAGAAACGGATGAATGTGGTTGTTAAGCAGTTGAAAGATGGTGAAGGCATATCAGCTGCGGGTGAAGGTGGATCAAGTCAAGATTTTGATTATGACACACTGGTGAATGATATTGTTAGAATGAGTAGAGAAGTAGCTGGTGTTGATGAAACCATGGGTTCTAAGGATGGTTCAGCACGAATTGATGGAGTTGTTAGGGCTGCTGAGGGGAAAGAGACTGAATCTGTTTGGGAAGAAGATGTACCTGATGTTGATAAAGATGTACCTGTTGAGAATAATGGTGAAGGTGGGGTGGACAATATGATTCAAGACTATATTAATGAAAATCAGTGAATTTTGGGTGCAGTTGCGAAGGCGGAGGCGGCGCAAGCTGCTGCGGCTGCTTGTGAGCGGGAAAGTGAGGGTGATGAAGCTGATGTGGAATTGGGTGAGAGTGTTGAAGCTTGACCTACTGTGGTGGTCTCATTTGAAGGAGAGGATGAGAGGTTGTCACCTCGTTTGTTGAGCAAGGAGAAGGGTAAACAATGTGAGACTTCTACTAGACAGAATAAAAGGAAGGCAGAAGAACTTGCTGCAAAGCCGCCTGTCGAGAAGGCGATGAAGACAAAGACTAAAAAAGTTGTTTTGAAGAAAGGTGCTGTGAAGGCGAAGAAATTTGGTGGGGTTTTGAAGGAGTCTGTTGAGAAGGTGAAGGAAGTTGTTGAAGTAGCGAAAGAAACTAGTTTGAAGGAGCCCGCTGAGAAGGTGAAGAAAGTTGTTGAAGTGGAAAAAAACTGGTTTAAAGAGGAAAGTGGACAGTACTGCTGGTGAAGTTTCCGGGTCAGGAAAAATGGTTGCTAGTGAAGAAGGAGCTGCGAAACAACAGCGCAGTCGTCAGAAGAAGCAGGTGGTCCAACATACTGATGAGGAGGGTAACACGTAAGTGTATTTTAATGTGTTATAAACTGTACTTGAATCATAATATGCTGCATTTGATAAGATTCAGTGTTCATTTGTTATTCACAGTCTCAAATAAACTTACACTCTTCATATTTTATTTTATTTTAGGTTTTATAAGAAATTCTCAACCAGTTGTTGTCCTTCAAAGGTGAAATCGTGAAATCGTTAATTGGAAGATATAGGTTTTGGTAGACTTCTTGCGTTTGACATCTCATCCATTCCTATAGGAATTGTGCCTTGGCTGGTTGACAGGTTTGCTTATGGGGGCTGATTTCATATTGTTTAATGCTGACTACAAATTGTTCTAGGCTGACTTCTTTTTTTTGTTTTAGGTTTAATCCTGTTGGCTATGTGCAAGAAATATTAAGCTCAAGGTACATCATTACGCCTGATGATGTGTTTGATATATTCTGCATCCCTAGGATTCTAGGCTGTGCCGTTGGTTTGGTTAGGAATAATGGTAGGGGTTTGTCAAGAGATGTGGACATTAGGAATAATTGGAGAGAAGAGTTGGGTGCTGATAAATATGGTAATATTTCTCATGTTAATCTTTTTTAGGAGCTGGTTAGACTAAGTGATGGTGGTGAGCGCTTTAAGAGATTTTTTGTTATGTATGTCATGTGTACTGTTTTGGCGCCAACTACCAGAAATTTGGTTGATTTTAAGTTGGTTAGTGCTTTAGAAAATGTTGGGGCCATCAAGAGTCTTGATTGGTGTGGCTTAGTGCTTGATCGTCTCTGTGAGGGTGTTAGGAGCTTCAAATCTGATTCAGGTAAAAGAGACGTGTCTTGTGTTGGCGGTTGTGTGTTTGTATTGCTGCTAGCTTATATTTATAAGTTTCCCATTAGAGGTCAGCTTGACCCTACCAGACTTCCCTTATACATGCATTGGTCGAGTAAATCTTTGCTCGACAGGGCTTATCATCTGGAAAAAATGGGTTATGATAAGGGTGTTATGGTAGTTGCTGGTTTTCCTTTGACAAAGGATGGGAGGGTTAAAGATAACATAAGTAGCCAACAACAATCTAAGGGAACTCGTAATAGCCACGAGGGGCTTCATACACCTACTGCTGCATGTGATGGTATTGCTCAGGAGCCAAGATTTATTTCTTATTGAATACCTAACGGTGTGATGAGCAATGAAGACATTGACAAAGCTACCAGCAATGTAAGTATTTTTTTGCCTTTTTTTATATAGTTTGTAAAAATTAGTGCATGCTGTTTTAAAACTAATGCAGATGTTAGTTAATCTAATGCAGTTTGTAGTTCACATTTCCTTTTTAGATAGATTTTGATTTTTTTATTAGACTGATATTTGTTCTTCTTTGTCAGCCTCTTAATAGGGCTTGCCTCATTTTCAAACGAGACATGGAGGTCATTACACATGTATTGGTTCAAAACCTTGAGAGGGAAAATGCTGGCCCGATTGTGCGACCACAACCGCAGCCTCAGCCGCAGCCAGAATCAGAACCTCAGGAAGAAGGAACAACCACAGCCAATGAGGATGCTGTTCATGTAAAGACAACACAAGAAATTATGGAAGACCCAGCCACACATGAGTGGGTTGATAAGATAGTTGAAGAATACATGAGGAAAGCTCGTTCTATGATTCCTTCATTCTCCCTTGGGATTGAAGGACTTGATGATTTGTAGCTTTAGCATCTTTGAATTGTTTTCGGATGATCTTTAATCAGCTTATTTTGTGACTGATTGGTTTTTTGGTGGTATGTTAAGCGCAATTGAAACGCTTTTTTAGGAGTTGTTTTTAAGGTTGAAGGTGTATTTGGATGATTTGTGACTGACTGTTTTGTGGGTGATATGTTGAGTGCATTTAAGACGCTGTTTTATGATTTGTTTGTAAGGTTGCAGGTTTAATGAAACAAATTCATGTTTAGTTTGAAGAAGTACTATTTGTATGCTTTTAATTCCAAGTTGATTTTTGAATTATTTGATGGGGTTGATCGTGTTTTTTTTTTCTGAGCTTATAGGAAAACAAATGCAATTGGTAGGTTAATAAACTACATGTGTAAGCTAAGTAGTTCTACATGTATTCAGCGGTTTTCGTATCACTAAAATTATGTGAAATATAATACAAGTCCCTTTTAGGGAAACAAGTGCATGTTGAATGTTAAGAGGTAATATTTGTATGCTTATTAATACGAAGTTACATTTTAGTAATGTTATGTGGTTTATTGTGTTGGGTTTCTGAGCTTATAGGAAAACAAATGCAATTCATAGGTTAATGAATTATAGTTGTAAACTAGTAATCACATATCAGTTAGTTTGTAGTCATTGTTTCCATATCAATAACATTTTATGAAACAAAAGTTCGTACTTGGGCAAGCAAAATAAATGCAAGTTATAATTTGATAATTTAAAGTTGTAAGCTAAAAAATACAGTATGTTATTGAATGTATAAAAATCTTAGGTAAATAAAAATATGTAGTATGATCCTGAAAAACAAATACAATATATAGCTAAACAAATGCAACTTGTATCCTAAACAATGCTACTCTTTACAGTGTCTTCACATCTGGTATTTTTGTGCCAAATTCAGTAGTTTTCTTCCTTGGTTTTTTCTTTTCCATGCCTGATTTTAGCCTTTTTCCTCTTCCTTTTGTCTTCACTTGGGCTGGATCAAGTATCTTAGGTGCACTTGTTATGGTTGAGTTGCTTTGGCTACTTGTGGTTGATTGTTCAATGGCATTTGTTTTTTATGCCAACAAGTCTTCTATTCTTACCGAGCAGGTGTCAAACATCTCTTGAAGAGCGCTTCTAGCTTCTGAGTTTCCTTCGCTCTTTAGAACCAGATTGTAGAATCTGCTGGACATATGGTTCCTCAATGAAAGTACACTGTTGATGCTTTCTGATTGTTGTTTTTCTTGGCCAAGAATCCTATCACAAACTTCTGTTTTGGCCTTTTATGGCCACCTTTTGAGGATGTACTTTGCAGGTATTTCTGTCATGGAATGAAGGTGCAATATCCTGAGAGTATGAAAGCAAAGCATACCTGACACCTCGAAGGACTTGCATGTGCATTGTACTTCAACCAGCACATCTTCATTTTTTAACTCAACTGTCTCATATTTGGATTCATCATGTTCTAGGCTGACCTCATTTTTTTTGTCGGTGGTTCTGAGAAAAGTTCGTTGACCTTAGTTGCCATTGCTAGGGAAAATTCCTTTTTGAATCCTTTGTACAATGCAAGTGTGTAAACCTGAGCAGCATATTTTACCAAACATGTACAAGTCCAGTAGTGGGATATAAATGCATGCTGTAAGTTGACAAATTCATGTTCTAGACTAAGTAATACATATTTTCAAATGTGAACATACTTGCTTTGTTTTGATAATTTGGCTTTGCTTTTGTACATGCATTTTCCTTTTCTGCTTCATCTCTCCTCCACTTTCGGATTGTTTGGTTGAAGAGCTCATAGAAGTGTGTCAGTGTTGTTGTTTTGTTGCATTGAAGCATAGTGCGTGGTTTGTGCTTTCACTTCTTTGTGATGATAAGATGCCTGCTGAGAAAATATCTTTGTTGAATGCCGTGCTCCATTTTTCACAGATGTTGTACAGGCGTTGAAACTAGGTGCTACTTTCCAGCTTGTATATGCCGATCATGGAAGTCCATTTTTCTTCAAATTCTGTAGGATTATGACATCTTTTCATACAGTAGTCTAGTTCGCTTTTGAAGGATTCATCTTTCTTTAATCTCCCATAATGTTGTATTGCATTTTGTTTTATGTGCCACAGGCACAACCTGTGTTTTGTGTTTTAGAAGACCTGGAAGTTGCAACAAGAAATAGATGTTGATCAGTATACATATTGTAAGCTGACACGTGCATAAGCTAACATTTCCTACCCAGTTTCAGGTCTAAGAAATGGAATTTCTGAAGTTGCATCATTTTTGGGAAACCTGATTTCTAAAGTAACAAGTGCAGCTTATAATCTATGTAATGCATACTGTAAGGTAAGAGGTTCAATGTCTACCAGTGCATATTCAGTGCTCAGAACTATATGCAACAAATTTTCAGAACATACCTCATTTATTGCTTTGCCCATTGCAGGATCTTGATCTGTGAATATTGTGACAGGTTCCTTTCCTTCCATTGATTTCCTGAAAGTGTTGAGGAGCCACACAAAAGTACTAGCCAACTCATTTGCTATAAAAGCACAAGAAAACATTGTTATGTTCCAGTGATTGTTGATTCTAAATATTGGCGCACAAATCAAGTTACACTTGTTTGTTCTGTATGTAGTATCAAATATGGTGACATCTCCATAGAGTTTGTAGTCCTCCAGCATCATTGAATCCCTCCAAAACACTGCTGATAGTTTTGTTTCCTCGTCGAACTTAACTTTGAAGAAGAAATATTTGTCCTTGGCATTGATTTCCATGAGTGTGTCAACAAGTTTCTGAGCATCTCCACTTTCTATTTCTTTCATCTGAAGTCGACACACAAAGTTGAGGTGGTCTTTCATTGTATGCCCTAGATTCTCTTCTCCACCAGCTTTAAAAGACATGTATTTGTATCCTATAGTAGGTCTTAAACCTGCTTGTTCCATTGTTCTGATGGCTTTTCCTTTATCTTCTATAATTCTTCGTTCACTCCTACTGAGATACTGGCAGGCTGGTCTTGTTAACTCATGATTGTGTATGGTATTGTGATGTGCCACAATGTAATAATCCTGCTCTAGCTTCACTCTAATTTCAGCTAGGCATCATGTTTTTGTAATCAGGTCATTTCTCTTCCTCTTCTTCTTCTTTTCAGAATGATTTTCATTATCCAAGCAAAGAACAGGGCTGGTAGTACTGGTTTTTAATCTTTTCAATTGGCCTCCAGCAGAGCACTTGTAGTACTTTTCACGAATTTGGCCTTTGCTGTTTCGACATTGGCAGTCATTCCTGTAGCTGAAACCAATAGCATTTGCATGCTTCTTGTACAGAGGATGAAGTGCTTCCAATGTTTTTGCTTTTACGCCAGTAAGATTTTCAATGGCATCAATATCATTCAAATTTGGAAATTTTGCACCTGTAAGAATAAAGAATACAATTTCTAATGTAAGCTCTGTTCTGATAAGCATAAGAAATACTACTTGTAGTGTAACATATGCAGAGTGTAGTGTATTTTTTACATGTTATAATCTGAACAACACACAAGTTTCTTAAAGGTTGGAATTGACAAATGCATTTTCTGTGTTTTGTTCATTTTAATCTAATGCATGTTTATTTGTAACATATACGTGATTTGTGTTAACAAATGCATAAATTATACTAAATTTCTGTGCAGCTTGTAGTTTAAATTGCTAATGTTTCCACATGTTCATACATGTTCATAGCAATCGAATTTCAGTGTCCAGAAATTTAAAAAACAACTATATTCATATCGATTGCATTTGAACACAATTATTTCAGTTTGATGAGAGAAAATCATACCTTCATAGGAATTGAGTAGTATTTCAGCTTCTTGCAATTGAATTTCTTCTCCTTGAAGTTGAATCCTGGCGTTTAGAATTGTGTTTTCTCTTGCAGATTCCAATTCGATAGCAGTAGTTGTTATGATTAAAGCAGCTGAAATTTCATCTGCTTCAATGGGATCTAGCGGCAGATTTTGTTGTTCAATTCTGTCGGAATCACAACAGTTGTTGTCGGAGGACATCGGAAAGGCGTCGTCAACGGATTGGACGAGAGGAATTGAAAACACACCGCGGACTGGTGAGGAAGAATTGATCGGCGTTCAGAGGATTTTGGAGGACAAAAAGAGTCGCAATTGTGCTGGTTGTTGTCGTTGGAGTACATCGGAAAGGCGTTGTTGATGAGAAGATCGAAAACGTGTTGGTAAGAAGATTGGAAAAATGCGTTGAGAGCTTTTCGGAGAAGAAGAACAGAGTACTATGTGTTTGTGTGTGAAATTATGTTTGTGGTTTTGCATTATATTTTTGTTTAAGTTTGCACTATTTGCAAATTGGCCCCTCCCTGTCCATAAGCTTATGGACAGGCCGCCTGTCAGGAGACCCACTCATCAATATATGTCCAACAGTCTTGAAACGAATGAGCTTTGTTGATCTATATTAATGCGGAAATTGTATGTGATATAGATTGCATGCTTACGTGAATATCAGAATATATGATCCAGCATAATCTATATTAATGCTTACGGAAATTGAAATAAATTGTATGATCCAACATTATCTATATTAATGCTTACGAAAATTGAAATAAATTGTATGATCTAGAATTTGTAAATTTCCATGCGATCCAAAATTTTCATATGATTAATGGCATGATTAATCTGCATATGGTAACCAAAATTTTCATGCCATATTTATTTATAATCGGATTTGGATGCCATCTATACCGTGCATGCCACTTTATGGAAATTGTATGTTTGGAAAAATATGCATACTAATGGTTTTGGTTATTTACAAGAAAATCATATTGAGCAATTTGTTATGTATAATTATTTAAAATATTATACTACGATATTTGATGTGTACTCATATTTAATGATGAATAATTTTTTTGTACACATTGATGAATCCCAGAACCATGTCGAGCAATGATGCTGCGAAAACTACCCCTGGGGCGATGCCTCTTGTGGCTGTTCCTCATGCTGAGAAACCCGAGAAGTTTAATAATGGTATGAACTTCAAGATGTGGCAAGAGAAGATGATCTTCTACTTGTCCACTACGGGTTTGGAACGTTACTTTCACGAAGATTGTCTCGTTGTGGATGAGAAAAGCGCTAAGGAAGTTCAAGATGCTGCGGTGGAGTGGAACTCTAAGGAGTATGTCTGCCGCAACCTCATTTTAAATAGCCTTCACGATGCCATTTGGAATGTGTATCAGGTGAAGGAGCATTCTAAGGTGTTGTGGGGAACTCTTGACCAAGAGTACAGGGGTGAGGAAGTTGGATCCAAGAAGTGGGTCGTCGGCAAGTTCCTCGACTATAAGATGGTTGATGCCAAGTCTGTGGTCAGTCAAGCTCAAGAGCTTCAAATGATGATAAATGAGATGATAGCCGAGAAGATGAAAATGTTCGAGACTCTCCAAGTCTATTGCATCATCGAGAAGCTACCTCCAAGTTGGAAGGACTTCAAGAGTTATCTGAAACACAAGTGAAAGGTGATGACCATGAGGGATTTGATGCAAAAGCTTCGTGTTGAGGAGGATAACCACATCTCAAAAAAGAGGATGAATAGATCTGTGCCTGTGGCTAGGGCCAATCTCGTGGAGGTTGGTGGGAGCTCCAAGTCGAAGAAACCCAAGGCAAAGAAGGGATCCAAGTTGGGAGCTAAGGGTGGAGTTTCGAAGAAGTCGAAGTTCACTGGCAAGTGCTACAATTGCAACCTCGCTGGCCACAAGTCCTCCGAGTGTAAGAAGCCAAAGAATGCCAAGAATGAGGCAAACATGGTTGAAAATCTTGCACAAGATGTGAACAACATCTGATTTCTGAAGTCAACATGGTGGACCCCAATCCAAAGGAGTGGTGGATTGACACTGCTACTAAGCACATATGCTATGTCAAGGAAGTGTTCTCAAACTTCAAGGCAATTGAAGGTGGAGAGACCATCTAAATGGGCAACTCTGTAACTTCCATGGTGAAAGGTTGTGGCACTATGGTGCTAAAGATGAGTCTGGGAAGGAGTTGACTTTGAATAATGTTTTCTATGTGCCAGACATTCGCAAGAACCTAGTGTCCGGTTCTGTGTTGATCAAGCATGGCTTTAAGCTAGTGTTTGAGTCTGATAAGTTAGTCTTATCAAAGCAAGGTATGTTTTCAGGCAAAGGTTATGAGCTAGATGGTATGTTCAAGTTGAACACCATGGTTGTACCTTCTAAGAAAGATGAAATGAATGCTTCTTCTTCTGCTTACATGATTGAGTTTTCTAATTTATGGCATGGTAGACTAGGACACGTTGATTATGATTCGATAAGAAGATTAATTAAAATGGAGAACATACCTAACATGGAAATTAATGCAAATCATAAGTGTGAAACTTGTGTTGAAGCTAAGATGACTCGAAAATCTTTCAAACAAGTTAAACGAAACACGAGACCTCTTGAGTTGATACATACCGATATATGTGATCTCAAGTTCATGCAAACAAGAGGAAGTAACAAGTATTTCATCACTTTCATGGATGATTGCACGAAATACTGTTATGTGTACTTGCTGAAAAGCAAAGATGAGGCAATTGAGAAATTTGTTCTCTACAAAACGGAAGTTGAAAATCAACTTGATAAGAAAATCAAAGTGATTATAAGTGACCGTGGAGGTGAATATGTAGAGCCATTTAGGGACTATTCTTCTGAACATGGCATTATTCACGAGGTTATTGCTCCTTACTCACCTCAATCTAATGGTGTGGCTGAATGTAAAAATTGCTCTCTTAAAGAGATGATGAATGCGATGTTGATAAGTTCTGGGTTGCCACAAAGCATGTGAGGGGAGGCTATTTCGACAGCTTACTATCTTTTGAATAAGATATCCCGTAAGGATGAGAAAGCAACTCCCCATGAGTTTTTGAAAGGCACGAAGCCGTCCTTTACGTACTTGCGAGTGTGGGGGTGCCTTGCGAAGGTATTGATCCCACCCCGCAAGAAGTTAAAAATTGGACCTAAAATGATTGACTGCATATTTATAGGATATGCACATGAGAATAGTGCTTATCGCTTCCTTGTACATGAATCTCTTCATCCCGAGATTCACAAGAACACGATCATGGAATCAAGAAATGCAAATTTCTTTGAAGATGTGTTCCCTGCCAAGGAAAGGGCAGAATCGTCGAAGAGGACCATTGAGTCACTAGATGAAGGCGTAGTAATTCCTAACGATCTGAGGATCAAGATGAGGAAGTGGATGAACCTAGACAAAGTAAACGGTTTAGGACCGAAAAATCATTTGGTCCTGATTATCTAACGTTTCTGAGGGGCCTATGTGGAAAGAAGCGATTAAAAGCAAAATCGAATCGATTCTACCTAATCATACTTGGGAGTTAGTGGACTTACCTCCAAGGTGTAAACCATTGGGCTACAAATGGATCTTCAAGAAGAAGATGAGAGCAGATGTCTCGATTGACAAGTATAAAGCCAGACTTGTAATCAAAGGTTATAGACAAAAGGAAGGTCTTGACTATTTTGATACTTATTCTCCAGTCATGAGAATAATCTCCATTAGAATGATACTTACTATCGCCGTGTTGCGTAAGCTTGAGGTTCATCAAATGGATGTAAAGACTGCCTTCTTGAATGGAGATTTAGAGGAAGAAATCTACATGGAGCAACCTGAGGGGTTTAGTCAAGGAGGAAAAGTCTGCAAGTTGGTGAAATCATTGTAGGGTCTCAAACAAGCCCCAAAGCAATGACATGAGAAGTTTGACCATGTCGTCCTTGCCAATGGTTTCAAAATCAATGAGTGTGATAAGTGCATCTACGTGAAAGACACGGAAAATGGATATGTAATCCTATGTTTATATGTAGATGACTTGCTCATTGTGGGTATTAATGAAAAGATGATCAAATCTACCGAGGACATGTTGAATTCTTGTTTTGACATGAAGGATATGGGACTGGCGAATGTGATCTTAGGGATAAAGATCATCCGAAGCTCTGATGGTATCACCTTAACCCATTCTCATTATGTAGATAAAATCCTTGAGAAATTCAACAAGAATGACTCAGAGGTGACGATGACTCCAATAGATCCAAATTTGCATCTACGAAAGAACAAATTGGAGGCTATTAATCAGGTGGAGTATCGAGAGTCATTGGGAGTCTGATGTACTTGATGAGATGTACTAGACCAGACATTGCCTACACTGTAAGTGGGTTGAGTAGATACACGAGTAACCCCAGTATGACTCACTGGAAAGCAATAACTAGAGTATTGAGATATCTACGTTATACTCGTGATTATGGTCTACATTATTCGAGTTATCCAGCTGTAGTTGAAGGATACAGTGATGCAAACTGGATACACGATATAAAGGATCTGAAATTCACTAGTGGGTATGTATTTACACTAGGTGGAGGAGCAGTCTCGTGGAAGGCCTCTAAACAAACGGTTATTACTCGATCCACGATGGAATCCAAGTTTGTTGCCTTAGACAAGGCGGTGAGGAGGCCGAATGGCTCCTTCAATTGTAGAGGACATTCCTAGATGGCTGAAGCCTGTGCCAGCCATATTTATACATTGTGATAGTGTATCTGCTATTGGAAAGGCTCAGAATATGCTTTATAATGGGAAGTCTCGTCATATTCGATGGAGACATAGTTCCATAAGACAACTTCTCTCAACTGGAGTGATCACAATTGACTATGTAAGGTCTAAGGACAACATAGTCGATCCCTTGACTAAGGGGTTGAATCGAGAGGTATTTGAAACATCATCGAGAAGAATGAGACTGAAGTCCATTAAATGATGGGTTACGTACGTGGACACCCAACCTATGTGACTGGAGTTCCCAAGATCTAGGTTCAAAGGGACAACTAAACTGCAAAGACCCATTGCGATCACTGTGGGGGTTTCATACCTCCTGTTTTATTCCTATGATGAAGAAACAGTGATGTGAATGGAGGCTAAGCATTAAGCTGCTTTTAATGATTCATGGCATCAAGTGTGTAGTACTTGAAAGAGCGCATAGTTTCTGGAACTGCTCTTACGCCAAGAATCACCTATGTAAGCGAGAAGTGTGGCCGCTTCGAAAGGGAATTGTTGGGATGCAATTCTTTAGAAACCTTACAGAACTAGGGTGTGTCATGGCTTGATTAATGGACATAACCGAAGAAAGCGCAAGGGCTAGGAAAGGAAGTGCATTGTCGTTCACACAAGCTGTAGGGGAAGTTCAAGGACATCACATCTACTTCCTAACCAGTGGGCTAAGTGTACTCTCTCAAGGGAAAGTTCAAAGGGTGACACCTACTTATCCTATGCAGCATCTATGCCATCGAAATGAATCTATCACCAAGTCAAACTCTGTGTCTGACGTGATTATTCTGATTCCTACATCAATATCTATTAAAAGGTTGAAATTTATCAACTTTTTGGGGTTCTTTTTGAGTGGAACCCGAACAGATTTGGGGTCAATGGATGTCATTTTTGGGTTCTCCTCCGCGAGTACTATAAAATCGACTATTTAAACTCTCAAAACGGATCAAGGGTGAATGAGATATGAATATTTTAAATATCACTCTTGAAAGAGAAAAAATGGGCGAAAATTGGCCCAGGTAATTTTCTCTGGATTGTCTAAAATGCGTATGGATCGAATGGAAGTCTCTGAAAGGCCCAACCGCATAGTATATATGGAATTGCTTGTGTGTAATTCTTAAGAGATAAGAACAAAATACTTCCATCTTTTGTGAAATATCTTGTCTTAAATAAATATGCGGTTTACCATGTTTAATATGATGAAGAATATTTGTGCAAATATTTCTTCCTTTTTCAGCCGATTTGATTCGAGTATTCATGGAATGTCTCGGATTTGGTGAGTTGGTGATTGATGTGTCCATTTTAGGCGCATTATTTAGTAGTATTTAGGATCACTTTTGTGCTCTTTTATTATCGAGAGCTTGTGTTTTACCTTGAAATTCACTTAGGAGAGGTAAAAGCAACTTTGTACTCTTTTACCTCTTTTAAGTGGATTTTGTGTGACAAGGGAAGAACACGGAACCAACGAAGACCGGAAGACATTGAAGACTATACTTTCGAAGACTTTTGGATACTCACTTCGAAGACATGAAGACCGGAGGCCGTTGAAGACCATTTTGGAGCTGTTGAAGACTTGAAGAGTGAGAGGGATGGCTATGAAGAAGACAAAGAAACAATGCAAAACTGTGGCTGCCGTCGCGACCCCGTCGCGACGCCGTCGCGACACCATCGCGAGCCGGGGCACCGTCGCGAGTCGCGACGAACACCGTCGCGAGTCGCGACCATCGGGTGGCCAGAAATCAACTTTATTTTCTTTGCACTATAAATACCATCTCTTTTCCCTCTTCTTCTCCAAGCTTTTCCAGGCGCGTTTCTCTGGTTTTGGGCGCCATTTTTAGGTTTTCTTCTTCTTTTCTTTTCTTCTTCTTTTCTTAGTTTGATTATGTCTTTTATTGTTATTCTAGAGTAGTTCTTGTTCTTGGGAGCAAAGGATTGAAGCTTCCACTATCTATGTAGCAAGAACTCATTTATATCTATCTATTTGGTATTTTTGCTATTGTGCAATTATTGTGCTTTGAATGTTAATTGTTGATTGCATTGATGTTGTTGAGAGCTTGATGATATGAAATGCTTGGATTAATTGCTAGCTAGGGTTTGGGGGATTTGGGTTAATTTCCCCCCTGTTCTTGTTAGCAATGTTAGAGTATGAATTAGAGCTTTCGATTGCGTTAGTGTGTTGATAATGTGCTAGGCGAATGTGATTGATGTTGAACTCTTCGTCATGTTCGTTTGTGTAGCGAACGAGAGAGTCATATGCTCGCGGATGAATGTGCGTTGCACGTTCATCCAATCTCGTGTAGTTGCATGAATTGGTTCAATGCCTAGTCACGGTGTAGTGGTCATAGGCATTGCCAAGCTTGTTGGTCCTTCGTGCCAAACGCCACCAATGTCGCCTTGAGTCGTGGTCGCGACTCGGGAGCCATTGGTGAGGTTTGACGAGAGATGTCGAACTCACTCTCGCGAACTACGAACTAAGAAGGATAGGAGTTCAGTCTCCACGACAAGTAGTTGAAGTATTGGATAGGTGATTTAAACTCATTCTTGAAGTATTTGTTATTTGGCGTTTGTGTACTCTTGACGGTGTGTTTCGCTGCATGTGTGCCATGAGTGGTTTGAGCATAGGTAGTGCTTGTGTGGTTGAATTGCTTAGGTGTAGGAACGTGACGACTTCCGTAGCGCCTTTGCATGAAGATCTACGAGCATGAACTTAGAATTCCTTGTGGTGTGTGTGTTGTGGTACTTGCTAGATGGGGTGTGTGATTGTTGGGTCATGAATGCTATATGATGGAATGTGTGAATGATTCGATGAACTACATTAGATGTGGAAGTGGATATCCGTTGCCCCCAAGGCATTTTATCTTTGTAGTTTAAAACCCTTTTTCTTTAGTTTCGTTTGATGATTAGCATAGTCACTTGACGTTGCTAATTATCCTGTCTTTTTACTTCTGTAACTTAGGAACCAACCAACCAACCAACCCCCCCTTTACTCGCTTTTATGTGTGTGTATATATATTTACTCCTAGCCTAGTATATCAACCATTTGTGTGCTTAGACGCTTAGGAAGATCCCTCTTCTCTTTGGACGACCCCGATTTGCCACTATCTACCTAGTTGTAGAAAGTAAGCACTGAGGGCTTATAAATTATCTTTTGGCGCGCGGGCGCGACGACCGCCCGCGCCTGTCAGTGATTGGAGAATATTCTTCTCTAATTACAGAAAATCAGAATATCATGTTTCCATGATTTGGGTCTCTTAGTGTAGTTTAAATAGAGCCTCTAAGTCAGTCAGAAAACTCGCATCATTATCAAGTTCCTCATTTATTCTAAACTTGAGTCTCACTTCTTTCTGTCTCTGTCGGTGATAGTCATTCGGGCCTTGCATGAATCTCAGGTAACTCTTAAGTGTTAATTGTTGCCAACGATGGTTTTATCTTAGGGAACGATGTTCACGACGGGACTCATTCGTTTCAAGGGCAGCGAGTGTTACTCGTGACTCCATCAATTTGTGATTACTTGAAACATGATTTATGCTTTAATTATTTGTAATTTAAGTTTTTCGATTGTATGCTTGAATAATTAATAAAAATTTATTACTCTTGCATATATTAATTACTCGTTCAATTTTATTATTTGATTTTTCGTATGATATAATCAATATATCTCCAACATATACCTCGTTATTTGGTGCCTGCTTAGGTAGTTAGGTGGGAGATTGAGGTTCTAAGTTTTGCTGCTGTGCACTATTTTGTTACACCAAATTGGTGCTTATATTTGCAGTACATTGTCCCACTGACTTTCATTTTATGGACTTTAATCCTTACCTTTCAGTTGAGTCATCTTTGTTTTTTATCATTCCTTAATCAACTAGAATTGATAGCCGTGGGGGCTTTCCAGCC
This sequence comes from Rubia yunnanensis, assembly GCA_037428765.1. Taxonomy (NCBI): domain Eukaryota; kingdom Viridiplantae; phylum Streptophyta; class Magnoliopsida; order Gentianales; family Rubiaceae; genus Rubia; species Rubia yunnanensis. Next base: position 70,608,462 of record CM075068.1, read on the forward strand.
CAAGAAACAACTGTTTGGCCTGCTTTACCTATAGTAGTGTTGCATAAAAAATTGATATTTAGAAAATAGATGTTAAGATAAATTTAACAAGATCACCATATGATATTTTTATTATATATAGATTAATATATATTTACAGTCAAAGTTTGTAAAGTTTAACCCCTAAAAGCAATTAGGCAATTTATAGCGGGATAGAGGGAGTATACAAAACCAATCAGAAGAGTATTTTATTTCTTATCCTGATTCTTATTCAACTATATTTCTATTACCCCCCTCAAGCAAAGCGTAGGACCGGTTACAACGTAAAACTTGGAACGCAAGAACTCAAACTGAGGATGAGGTAACCTCTTTGTAAAGATGTCAGCAAGCTGCAAAACCGTAAAAACATGAGCAACCTTGAGCTTGCCAGAATGCACCATCCCACGCACAAAATGATAGTCAACATCAATGTCAATATCAACAGAACACTATTATTATCACACAGTAAAACAGGAGGCACACAAGTCGATACACGTAAATCATAAAGTAAATTCATCAACCAAGCCAGTTCCACAGTAGTATTGGACATAGCCTGATATTCTAGTTCTGAACTAGAACGAGAGACTGTAGGTTGCTTCTTAGCACTCCATGAAACCAGGTTACTACCAAGGAAAATGGCATAACCATATGTAGACCTACTAGTCTCAATACAACAAGCCTAGTCAGCATCAAAATAACCCAACACTGGTAAAGCAGACGAATTTGCGCGAAACTGAAGACCATAGTGAAGAGTACCACATACATAGCGCATGATTCGAGTAACAACCTAGTAATGGTCGTCAGTATGAGCCTGCATATATAGACTGGCCGTGTTCACAACACGTGTAATAGACAAATACTGTAGTGCACCAACCAAAGAGCGATAAAATGTGGGATTTCCAAATGGCTTTCCAAAAGAGCTGGAAAGCTGCGAAAAAACAACAAATGGTATAGCAACAGGTGCCGAATCTTGCATTCCGGGGCGCAATAAAATGTTCTTGGCATATCTGGCTTGACTAAGGAATAAGCCATCGGAAGTACGAACAACCTCCAAACCCAAAAAATATTGTAAAGTGCCAAGATTGGTAATTTTAAATTCATGATTTACCCTATCAACAAACTTCCGAATGAGATGACCATCATTCCCAGTAAGAATAATGCCATCAATATAAACCAACAAATAATGTAAAGAGGCACCCTGTGAAAACACAAATAAAGAGTATCGACTGAACTGCATACTAAACCCAGGCCAACCAAAAAGGAACTGAAACGTTGAAACCAAGCACGAGGAGCTTGCTTCAAACCATAAATGGCCTTGCGTAAACAACATATATAATTAGGACGCATTGGGTCTTTGTATCCAGCAGGTTACTCCATATAAACCGAGGAATCAAGAACACCATTTAAAAATGAATTCTTGACATCAATCTATCGTAAAGGCCAGTTCTAAGTGACATCAAGAGATAAAACAGTACGAAAAGTAGATGCTTTCACCGCCAGACTAAATATATGACCATAATCAAATCCAGGCAATTGAGAAAAACCTTGAGACTTTGTGCCAGTCAAGAGAGCCATCAGCCTTGTATTTTAAACAGTACACCCATTTTGATCCAAAAACATTAACGTGTGGAGGACGCGGAACCAACTCCCACGTCTGTTGAGTGTGAAGAGCATCCATCTCTGAGTATATAGGAGCAACCCATTCAGAATCCTTGACAGTCGAGCAATGACTACGAGGTTCGGTCTTAGCAAATGCACTCAATAAACCAGCAATATCATATTCTAAAAAATCATTGTACCATAATGAACCAATGCGCGAACTAGTAACCATCAGATGTTAGGAAGAGGGACCCATAGCCGGAGATAGTTCAGATTCCGAGGTAGGCACAGAACACGGGATGAAGGGCATAGAACCTAAAGGCTGCGGATGACAGCCGTGTAGAATGTACCGATGGCAACGCTGGTGAAACATGGTTCGTCGGATCATCCTTTGAAGATGCCGGCGTCCAGGCTGGTGACGTGTGATAAGCCCGCGTGGCCAGGATGGCCAGTGCATGATTCGGCGGAAGCGGTGTCATCATCGTCTGAGCTGGCTGCTGTCAATCATACTGCTGGTCACCTTGTGGCAGACATACTCAATTTTCTAAAGAACCCTGAGCTTCCGGTATAGTCTGAAACTTTAAATCTTCCAAAATAATGGGCAATTTTACTGAAGAAGATGGTTCAAACACCTATGATATGATTGACACAAGATCCAAAAAAGAAAAAACAACCATTGAAGATAAATTTGTAGCATTACCAGTACAGGTAGCAGGAAAAAATAACTTATCAAACTAAGCATGGCGAGTGATGTACTCCTTCCTCGTGAGAGGATCAAAACATCGATAACCCTTGTACTGGGAATTGTAACCCAAAAATATACACGGCATACTCTGAGGAGCCAGTTTATGCGCAACATAGGGCCTCAAACATGGAAAAACTCGAAAACCAAAAGGATAAAAATTGGAGTAGTCATGAGTGGTACCAAATATAACAGAGTGGTGACTGACCAAATAAAACTGGCGTAGGCAGTCTATTGATGATGTAGATTGTTGTTGAAAAAGCATCATACCAAAATGAATGAAGAAGTCTAGAATGAAAAGGCATCGGCAGACCTGTCTCAGTATTATGACGAAGCTTCCTCTCTTCACGACCATTTTGCTCAGGAGTGTAAGGGCAAGAAAGATGATGATGAATGCCCTTTGATGCCGAGTCTGCATGGGATGATTCACAAACTTGGTTTCACCATCACTTTGAAATACTTTAATGGTGGTAGAAAATTGGTTCTCAACGAAATCTTCAAATTGCATGTAAGCCTCTACATAATCAGACTTCCGTCGTAGAGGATATAACCAAGTAAACTGAGAAAAATCATCAATAAAAATGAAATAATAGGAGTAGCCAGCTCGAGAGATAACATGTAAGGGTCCCTAAAGATCACAAGGAACCATTGACATTCCTGTTCCATATTCATTTCTTATCATGATTCTAAATCAACTATATTTCTATTAACTATCATATACCTTTGTTCAGACTTGCATGTTTTGTTAAATGATCAGCAACCACATTTGATTCTCTATAAATTTGTTGTAGGGAGTAAGTCATGTCTTGTAAGAGCAACCATTTTAAATTGATGGAACAATTGAGCCTCCGTGGAATTGCACATTTTTTTGGTGATAATTGATGATTCTCCTTATGACTTAAGGGGCTATTTCCACAACTCTTGAAAGTCTTCAGTGAAGCATTTCTGTAGACCTTTGATCATCCCTAATAACCAATATCTAATCCCTTACCTTCTAGTTATACGAACTCTCTCCCTTTACCAATGAAGGGATAAAAAAAGCATGTGGAAGTGGAATCCCCCTTAATGGTGGGATATAGATTATTGAGAGATTGTATAGAGTACATGAGGGTATACATGTAAATAAATAAACACTAGTCTAATCTCTAGAATCTTCTATTCTAATACCCCCTCAAGCAAAGTGTCAGATTTTAAGAGGCACAAAACTAGGACCTGAGAAATTCAAATAAAGGACGAGACAATCCTTTCGTGAAAATATACTCAAGCTGAAGTGACGTAGGGACATGGTGTAGACAAAGCTTGCCCGAAGAATCCAACTCATGAACAAAGTGATAGTCAATGTCAATGTGTTTTGCCCACTTGTGCACCACAGGATTTTGAGCTAGAAAATGGAATTGTTGTTATCATAAAGAGGAAGTGGGGGACTAAAGAGAGTGAATTGAAGATCCTGTAGTAGATGAGATAACCAAACAACTTTCATCGCAGTATTTTCCAAGGCACGATACTTAGACTCAGCGCTGGAATGAGAAACCATTGGTTGCTTCTTAGCACTCCAGGAAACAAGATTGCCACCCAAAAAGACAACATACCCATATGTTGAACGTAGAGTCTCGAGAAAACGTGCCCAATCTGCATTGGAGTAGCTCATCATCTTGGAAGGGCGATCCAAGAGAGACTATAGTGCATAGTATCGCAAACATAGCAGAGAATACGAGTAACTGCAGCAAAATTATCATCCCAGGGATCCTTAAAGTACTGACTGACTGAATCAACTACACAAGCAAGGTCTAGACGAGTGATAATGAGATACTGTAGAGCACCAACCAAGGATCGATAAAGAGTGGGATTGGCAAACTTCCCACTGGTACCACTGTGAAGCTGACACTGTGAAAGAAACAACGTAGAGATGGAAACAACGTCGGTCATCCTAGCTCAACCGAGAATATCACGAGCATACTTGGCCAACGGAATGTAGTTGCATAACCTCTAGCCCAAATAGAAGAAAATAGCATGGCCTTTGGCTTGAAGGAGAGGTTCGAGTCCGACCCTTATTAGGTGGACATGGAAGATGAATAGGAAAGCTAATTTATGGAAAAACTATTAACCTTTATGGGAAAACAAAAGCGGCAGCGTGTGTCAGTTGAAAAGAGGAAGCGTCAAGTTTTAACCCGAGGAACATACACTAGGTAATAGTTACGAGAGTAACCACGATATTTATATGCACATATATGTGCCTGTCACGAGAAACTGCCATGCAAAATTATTGGGGAGTTATAACACGATCGGAACATTGCGATAGGTTTAAAGTATTTACACATTATTGAGAACATCTAGATAACTGTCAAAGCGCAAACTCAAAATTCAAATGTCAAACTATATCACGTGTACGAAATCTAACCATGAAGCTCTATATCTTCGTTCATACCAAAACTCCAAGACCAATGTACCAAACGTAGTACCACCTCAGATGTCACACATAAACCTCGAGAGAGAGCTATGCTATGTACACCGATCTTGTAGATTCTGGTAACACTTTTCCTATATAGCTTCGTGGATGGAACATTTGCTGGTGTATATATAGCCAATACACATACTTACCCACCTAGTAGGACCCAAAACAACACACTATTGGACACACGTAAATCACGTCACTCACAACCCTACATGGTACGGTTCACTCCTGTGCATGATGCCACAAGTATAGTGGAGAGACCATCCATTTTCAAAGCCACATTGTCTCACAGCCAAATGTGCCGCGAATATGGTGAATACACTACCCGGTGTTAAAGCCACAATACTTCACGTTAGATGTGCTGCAAACAAAAGGGAAACACAATCCAGGAACAAGACCGAGGTAGTTAGGCTACAATCCCACATCTCCTAAATACTATAAATAAAACATAACAAACCAGTATCAGGTAACTAAAAAAAACTGACAGATAAACATAGGATACCCAAAGATACTAACTGAGAATCAATCCAATACTTATTGCAGGAACTAAGGAGGTGTAAGATTTAGACGATCCAATCTCAGGCACTATCATTATTCTGGCGAAATTGACCACATCACTATCATACCATGTGATTGCATCCCTCTCAATAAAATGAGAAGGCTTTGTATACAAGTTAGATTGGTACATCGCAGAATCGTATGTGGTTGAGATAAGAGTTAGGAATTCCTAATTTGGATCCATCGTCCCATCGTAAATTCTCACATGGTGGGGAAACTTAAAATATATTGGCATTGTAAAATTTTGCAAGTTTTTCACTAGTAGAGAGTTCTTCAATTCTTTTTCCACCACGATACTCTCAGATTCTTCGACGTGCTTTGAGTTCTTGCGTCCAGTTTCACGATGAGGCCCGATTTATTATTCCCACCTACTTCTTTCTTTGGATTTCATCACATCGATGAACTGTGTATAGAGCTGCTCCTTGTTAGACTCTAGAAATGAAACAAAAGCTCTCTTCTTTTTTTCTTTTTGTGCTCCGGCGGGTTAGGAGACTCTCCTTCCTCTTTGTATTCTGCCCTGATGAATTCATGACAGGGGTTGTTGTCTTTGGGTCGTCTCCATCTGGGCATATGTTTCGGTGATGGTTGTCTTTGTGTCCGACCCCGATCACTCATAATAACTACTATAACTCAAAAGTATGACTCGATTTCCCCACCGACGGTGCAAATGATGTTGTTGATTCCTTCTAAATAGGATTGGTATGTACAAGCTCAACACTATATTGATACCTAAACAAGTCTCCAGATTGATTGTGGGGAAAAAGCTCTGATATCTAAGTTAGTACCTGGCAGTGTAATGTTTATTATGAATTTTTGAGAACATACCTCATATGATAGTGTTTTGTCTTATTTATATTGTTCATGAGATGTGGGATTGCCCCTGACTATCTCGATCTTGTTTCCGGATAGTATTCCTTCTATATTTGAGGAAATGATCGTGAAGTGAGCTACCTTCGCTTCTTGTGGACGACGTTTCTTTAGATCATGTTCATTGTTGCTTGTTTGATGGTGGGCGAAGTGGTATGAACGCTATGTTCAGTTTGCTTTCTTCCAAAATTTATTTTGGTGGGTCAATGTGCGCATGACTCCTATATACACAATTAGGTAACTATATTTTTGTATGATAGAAGCTTTAGAAAAGCGTGATGTTTCTAGTGCATTTAATTTAGTTTAAAATGTTGACTTTTTTTATTAAACAAATGAAATTCGCAGTTTGATGTATTTTTTTTTTATTTAAAGGTCATCCGAGGATGGGGGAATATATTAGGCTCCCCGGGCCAGATCAAGTCAGTCAAAAATGGCACTAAAAGTCTTGGTAAGTTACAGTTTACAAAAAGCGGTGATTCCTCCTATAACTACAAAGGGAAGCTAGAAATTATAATTAGTTCCAGATTGAGGTTGCATTGCAGAAAGCTCCTTCGGTTGGTAGGTAGGAGATTAGGCAATTCTCCTATAGAGTGTGGCCAATGTCTGTGAATACCTCATGAACAATCGGCAGAAATGTGTTGAGATGTGACTGAAAATTTGCTCCCCATCCTTTATGCTTGCATCCGGAAAATCTGAAAGGAGAAAGGGGAAAGAACTAGCAGTATTTGGAGTCATTACAGAGAACAGACTGCAAAAGTAAATAGTGGACAGCAAGAGGTACTCTTTGTAGCTAAATGAAATTACATATCTAATTAGAGCATGGATCCATACGTGGTCCAATACGAATAGCTGGAAAACCCATGCAGTCAAGTGCTATTAATCCCCTGAGAAAGAGTGGAATGGAACTGTAGTCTAAATCTCCTTGTAGGAGGTTTTCCTTAGCAAATTTAGCCAAGAAATAAGTGGCCAAATTTGCTTCTCTAGGAATATGCTGAATCAGTGTAGTGCCTTGTCTTACATTTAGTGCACTGCACATGGAGAAAACTCTCCATGGGCAGGAAAATGGGTTCTGAATACCCCTAACAGCATATAAGCTATCTGATTCAATTACACAGTTATCTAAAGCTAGTTCAGAACATATGTCATATCCACTTTGTATAGCAATTAATTCTGCATGTAAGGGTGATGGACAGTGGAAAGTTCTGACTCTCATTTTAACAACATTACCATTCCAATCCCTCACAATTACAGCAGCAGATGAAAGACCACTAGAGATCCATGAAGCATCAGTATTGATTTTGTAGCCATGTGTAGGTTTTTTTCCAATGGACCTTAGTGATAACTTTTTTCTTCTTCTGTAATATATTAGGGACAATGTTGTCCTGAATCCATTGCTTATGCCTGACCTTATTACCTATTAATTTATGTGTCGTGAATATTTGATAGATCGAATCTTTAATTTCAGCAACACAGGCATCATGTGAGAATGGTCTATTATCGAAAAGAAATTTGTTCCTATGGGTCCAGAGTGTCCAAATTGTCACCAATAGAGCAGCAATGATTAAATTTCCGTGAATATTAGAATCAGCCCTATATGATAGGAGAAAAAGCACCCTACTTTTTAAATCCCTAAATTCTTTATGTTGTAACCGTAAAAAGGAATGCACACTTTGCCAGACAGCACATGAAGAGGTGCAAGAATTGAAGAAATGATCCAAAATGTCTGTACTCTTCATGCATAGAGGGCATATCGAAGCAACAGAAAAACCCATCCTACTTAAAATGTTATCAAATGGAAGTATATTGTTTAGGGCTCTCCAAAGTAACACAGACATCTTTCTAGGTATGAAAGGGGACCAAACCTTTTTAAAATGTTGGATCTATGGACCTCTCTGTCTGAGAATATTATAGGCCGAGCTTACAGTGAATTTCCCATCAGTTGTGGGAGTCCATACCAGCCTGTCTTCGTGACTGAAATCCAACTTTACCTCCTGTAAAATAAGAATGATATTGGTAGCCAAATGTGGCTCCAGATTTGGTAAGAGAGCTGTTTTGTTGTTAATAAAATCCCTGAGAGAGATATTCTCAAAAGGAATATCAATATTCTCTGGCCAGTTATAACAAAGTGCACCGTTACCAGTCCAATTCGCATTCCAAAATGAGCAATCACCCCGACCATAAATAACTCTGGATAAACTATTTGCCACAGCAGTTATTTTTGTGATTCTACCCTATATGTGTGATTTTTTGTAAGAGACAGGTAGTGACCATAATAGATTTGACCATTGAGTGTTGTTAGTTTGTAGCTTCCACCATAATTTACTAGAAAAAGCATCTACTATAGCATTGAGGTCCCTAAAGCCTATACCATTTTCATCCACCGGAAAACTCATTCTTTTCCAAGACCTCCACCTTTTCCTTTCAGAATAGTCAGTTTTACCCCAGAATAGGTCTGAAGCCATTTTTTCCATTGTTTTTAAAACTGTCCTTGGGGGTTTTAATACTCCAAAAATATGTGTTGGGATTGAAAGAAAGCAGTGATTAATCAAAATGATTTTACCAGCTGAACTCAACCACCTATTTTTCCAATTATTTATCAGTTTCTCCATTCTTTCAATTACAGGTAAATAATGCACCTTTAAATTACGACCTATAAAAATAGGAACACCAAGGTATTTGAAAGGGAAAGAACCTTTCACCATCCCCAGTATTCTCCTAACAGACTGAGTATAATGTAAAGGTGTATTATAGGAAACATAAAATTCAGATTTTGAAAAGTTAACTTGTTGGCCCGAGGTTTCCTCATAAGCATTTAGAAAACGTTTAAACCGCCTTAAATTTTTAGTCTCAGTATTCAGAAAAACAGCAGTGTCATCAGCGTACATGAGGTGAGTTAGGGGTGTACAAACATTTGGGAGGCTAAAATATCTTAAATATCCAGTGGTAAACATTTTCTTTAGACCCCTCGAAAAAGCCTCAGATAATATATTGTACAGAAAAGGAGATAGAGGGTCTCCTTGCTTGATCCCCCTAGTGGAAGTAAAGAAGCCTGATGTTACTCCATTTGTTAGAACAGAGAAATTTGCTGAAGCAATATTATGCATAATCAGTCTAACAAATTTCCCATGAAAACCAAAACGAAGGAGAATAGAGTTAAGAAAAGACCAAGAAACCCTATCAAAAGCCTTTTGCATATCAAGTTTAACAATGAGATTAGGAATCTTTGATTTCCTGGACAATAATCTAGTCATTTGTTGCATTAAAATCACATTATCCGAAATGTCCCTCCCTTTGATGAAAGCACTTTGTTCAGGTGAAATGAGTAACTGCATTAGGGGTTTGATCCTCTCCATTAACAGCTTTGAGAAAACTTTATTAACGAAGTTAGATAAACTAATTGGTCTAAAATCTGCAAATGTGTTCGAAATAGATTTTTTTTGGGATTAAAGTGAGCCATGTGCTAGAAATGGCTTTAGGGATTGTTCCATTTTTAAAAAAATCATTTGTAGCTTCTAATAAATCTTCCTTAATGGTTTCCCAGAAGGAGGTGAAAAAATCACCTGAGTAACCATCAGAGCCTGGTGCACTTGTTTTGTTAAGATAAAAAACAACATGTTTCAATTCCTGAAAGCTAAAAGGATTAAGCAACTGGATGTTCTGTTGCTCATTTAAAACTGTTGGGATTTCTAGCAAAAATTTATTAAAATAAGTTCCCTTTTTTTGTGAGACATCCTCAATAAGTAATTCCTGATAAAATCGAATACCCTCTTCTTTAATCAGGGTTGGATCAGTTATCCATATTCCTTTTCCATCTTTTATTTTCCCCATTCTGGCTCTGACTTTTCTTTCTCTAACGGTGTGATGGAAGTAATTAGTGTTTGCATCTCCTTGTTTTAACCAGTTTAACCTAGCCTTTTGTTTCAGGAAAATACTATGTTCCTTCTGTACTCTAAGAAGCGTAGCTTTAGATTTCATGAGTTCCATTAAAACTGATTCATCATGAGACTGCTGAAACAGGATTTCCAATTCATTGAATTTTGATTCAGATTGTAACAGGTTTTTATTGACATTGCCAAATATATTTTTGTTCCAATCCTTAATTACAATCTTAAGTCTCTTTAGTTTGTGAACAAACCTTTGCATACCAGTTAGGGGGGATAATAAGTTCCAGTTAGATTCCACTAATTCTTTAAAATCTTTTCTGTTTGTCCACATTTCCTGATATCTAAAAGGTCTTGGAGCCTGTTCAACTGCTGATTGGATAGATAGTAATAGTGGGGAGTGGTCAGAAGTCATTCTATTTAAAACTTGTATGGAACTGTTTGGAAAGAGATCTAACCATTCTAGATTACTAACACATCTGTCTAATCTTTGGAATTGAAGATCCTTACATTTGTCCCTAAATCTATTGTTACTCCAAGTGAAAGAGTTGCCTACAGTTGGGATATCATGCAATTCCATGGTGGTTAAGAAATCATTAAATTGATTCATACTTTTTCTAGGTGTTGACTTCCTGCCTTTATATTCAGAGACCGAGGTTACAGTATTGAAATCTCCTATGTATATGGATGGATCAGGTGTTGATGCTTTTAAATCAGACCATAAGACTTCCCTCAACTGTCTGTGTACACTAGCATAAATAAAGAATACATTCCAATTGACAGAGGTGGCAATGTCTGTAACTTTAGCCTGTAAATACTGATCCGATTAATTTAAAATAGCTAAACTGAAAACATGATTCCATAAGATCCAAATTTTAGCATGCTGGGCATGGAGTGCATTACTGTAACCAAGTTGATGCTTTAGAGTGCTTAAATTATGTTTGTCATGTCATGGTTCAATTAAATTAGAATGTCTATCCTATGTTTCAAATTAAGAGCCTTTAGCCTATCCAAAGAAGTTCCATAACCCCTAACATTCCATACTAAAATATTCCCTATTTTTGTGTATTGTATCATTTAAAACTAGGGGGGTTGCCTTTTGTGATGATCTTAGTTTCCTTAGTTTAGGCACTGGGGCATGACTATTTTTGCCCTTCTTGTCTTCACTTTTCCTCAAATTATCTGCAGTAGAGATACTTACCTCTAGTTGAGCAATTTGCATTGCAGTTGTGTTGTGGTCCTCGGAGGTGATTGAAACTTGGATAACAGGGCATGGTACTCGCACTTCAGGAGCACTCGGCATTGCCTCAGAAGCTTGGTCATCTGGAGCCATCAGTGCTGCTTCAGGAGTGGACAAATTTATCACCATGTTTTCTACTTTTTCTGCATCAGTCTGAGCTAGCACTACTTCCTGTGATTCCAAATACTCATGGAAAATGTCAGCAGCTTCATCCTCTTGGGCAGCAGGGTCATCTTCCTGTAAGTCAATTAAAGTGTGGAAAGCATTTGATATAGTAACCATATTCTTTTTAGTTACCTCTTCCTGATTAGGAGGGAGTTCAGGCTGTTGAGATTTTTTCCTCCAGAAAAAATTTGTGATAGGCTTAGAGATATCATCCAGTGAGTAGAAAGTATTTTTTCTTTTAACATGACTAGGTCTGAAAGAGTTTGAATTATTATCCAGAAGAGAAACAGATTTCAAGTTCTGAACCTGGAAATTAGTTTCTTTTTGGGAAACTGATAGGTTAGAGGGTCCTTCCATATCCATTGATACATTAGAGGCACAACCTATGTTTTTCTGAGTATCAGCAGGTTGAATATCATCTAGAACCGTAGCTTGTTTAAACTTGTTCACATTGGTTTCAGCTAGGTTTTTACTACTTTTCCTCAGTTCTGGGTGCAGGAAGTTACAATTAGACTGACTGTGTCCAATAATCCTACAGTGAGTACAGTACAAAGGCAACTGATCATATTCAATTGGGTAATCTGCTACTTTATTGCCAATGCCTACCACTATTGAATTAGGGAGTTGAGATAAAAGGTCCACTTCTACACAAACTTTAACAGTTTGATGTATTAAACACATTTCATTGGATAAATGAGTAAACAATTGTCTATCTACAATGCTAACACCAGTTTAATAAAATTTACTTGACACCTCATTTAGATGGACTCCAATTTTAAAATTATCTCTAATGCAAGAGTAGCTTGTAACCTTCAGTATAATGTAGCTAATATTTTTATCCACCCCAGCAGATAGACCTAATTGAGACTTGTGTTGATATCGTCAATACAATTGAGAATGTTAGTACACCTAGTCAACAAAGTAACAAAAACTTATCAATTTATCTATATTTTATTAACTTCTTTTTAAAAAATCCACATAATTTTTATTCTTTCGGATAAATATTCTTAAATTATATTTAAGGTATTAATTCAATTCAATTACCATGTCCCCTTTCAATCTATACACTTTGACTTTCAACAATTGATTTGAAAAATGTTTGATCATGTATATCTCTCATTAAGGATAATCACTACAAGAAACGGAACCTTTTACTTCGGTTCTACAGGACTTTTTACCAAAGTAAAGAATACTTTTTTACCTCGGTTCAAAACCGAGATAAATAGTACCTTTTACCTCGATTTTGGATCGACATCGGAAGGTATTGTGACTAACGTCGGTCCATGCAAGAAGGATAACATTAGGAAACCATAGTTGCGACATTGTTTAGATCGACGTCGGTATCCAAAAGCATGCGATGTCAACCAAAACAAGATGGCATGCGATGAGAGACAAATTGGGCAACGTCACCAACGACGACGTCGATCTAAATAGGATCGATGTCGCAGGCGATGTTAAGTGACATCGCACAATGTGGGGGACCCACAGTGTGGAACGCTAACAAATACGACGTCATTTTGAATTGTTAACGTTGCAAAAAAAATGACGCTGGTTTATGCAACAACGGTAAGGTGTCGTTTGGTTACCAATTTGTGCGACGTCGCGGCTTAATCAGTTAGATCTCATTTCTCATAAATATTAAAATATTAAATATTCGATGACGCAAACAATCGGTCGTCGATAGCCGTTGCATGTTACTTAAAATGCGATAAATCGTGAAATGGTTAAACATCATACAACACTCAGTTGCTGTTCAATTAATGTGAGAATGATTAACATGTTAAAACAAACAAAATTATAACATATTACAATACATGATACGATATATTAAAATACATAAGGTTGATATAAAGTTGAAACATTAATCCTATTGAACCTCCATTTTCTACGATGTACGATATTAATAATTGTCAGGGTGACAAGTGAAAAGACAACTCTGTCCATCTACATGCTAGAAGTCTATCGATAACTCCATTTGATTCAATTACAACCACTACACAAGAAATAAAATTTATGTTATAATTGGGCAGTATCCATAAATACACATAATATAGTCATATGTAGGCGAAATTAATCGTAATATGGAAATAGTAACTGATCTAAATAAAAGCGACATTGCACACATAAGAAATCGATGCGTAAAGATCGAGTAAAGAGTGTGACCCACCCCGACCCGGGGTCGTTAATACAATCGCAGCAAGCATGATTTAATTAACCTGGGCTGAGGCACTACCTCGTGGGATGGTCAAAGATAAGATTTATATTCTGCATCCGTTCTTGCTAATAATGCTACCAAAGGGTAGTAAGCGACAAACCCTGGGTTGTCCACAGAAATGCTAGGGTTCAAGTAAAAGTCAAAACACAGCTTCATGCGGGTTATCTATCTGCACGAGTGAAAGGAATAACTACTAATGTAAACATGCAAACTAGGGGGTTGGTATTTTAAACTAACAACTACAAGCATTAAATAAACAAACAAGTAAACTATTTATACTAGGCACTTGGGACTAATTTAGCAACATGGTAGTTCTAATGCTACAATCCTCGATTCATTCACATATAGACATACAAAAGACCTATCAGTGTGCTCACAATACGTGGTGTGGCCGATGGCATACACTCCCCCATCCCTGTCACGGTGGTTGTGCTCGCAACCCTCCATCGACACTGCCATCGTAATTGGGGAAGCACAATAAGGTCTGACCGTTATTGTAGTTCTATTTCTCCTCCGTGCTATTACGTCATGGGCTTCCACCACGAATGAACTAATTCTCAGTGGTCCTCTATACGTGAGGCCTTAGGTTCATGGGCACTTTATCTGTAATACTAGGGTTTCAACACAACTCCTAACTTGCTACTATCAACTATCTCTACCTATAACCTATCGGAAAATGGTTAAGTAATCAGCTAAGATTGGTGTGATGGAATGCAGATTAGGGTTACCTTGAATCTCCCATGCACACACTCATGCAGAATCACTCCCCTCCACCCATTCAAACATCAAGGTTTCTTTTTCCAAGGGGGCATCAATAAGTGCACCATACATGAACATAGCCAAAAGTGTGTGCTCATATGTAGTGGAGTGTTCATGCATTTGTCACATTCAACAACAATCACAATAATATCATAAATACAAAGATAGATGGAATTTGAGGAATCTCATAAAGCATCAAAAGCTACACATGTGCCAGATATTACCTATGCTTTGCTAACTACTCCAAAAAATATAGATCCATGGAAAATTTGGAATTAGATTTCATGGATCTAAGAAAATTAGAAGAAACGAAAAAAGATAAGAGAAAGAGAAGAAGAAAGAAGGAAAAGAAGGAAAAGAAGAACTCTCCTCTTCCTTCTCTTTAAACAGGAAAGAGAAACTAATCTACATTATGCCTATTTGTATTCTACTTAGGGTTTAGTAGAAGACTAAGACTCCTATATATAGTAGTAAGAGATTGAGCCTAAAGCAAGGACCAAAATAGGCCAAACATAGCAAAACCCTAGTCACCATTTCCCTCTAGGCATTGAACCTTTCTCGAATAAACTGCTCAAATTTGTGAATCCTGGAGTCAAATTATAGTGTGTTGGATAGAGCTCAGAAAGATGAAGATTTTGATATATAGTAGAGGAAATAAGATGGAAATTAAGAGAGTTATGGCCAAAACGGTCAGCCGCCAAGGTGTCACGGACTGGCTCGAATGCCACAGTCTGTGAACATTCAAGCACGGACCTCCATATCTGGCATGGTCCGTGAACATTCATAGCCGCGGCACGCCACGGTCCGTGGAGCTGGGCTCATGGCACGGTCCGTAAAGGTTTTCATGGACTGCAAGTAGAACCAAGGTTTCCACTCAGTAGTTTTCACGGCCCAGCCTCCTTTTCACGGACCGCGAGCAGCATGAGTGTTTGCTCAGAACTCTCATCACGTTTCGTGAAGGTTTTCATGGACCAGCTTCATACTTAGCCAAATTTCTTCAACTCTTCCCTTCCTAGCTTCATGGCCCGACTCCATTGTCACAGACCGGTGCTTTAGCTTTGTGTAGGGTAGACAGTGGGAATCTTCATGGGTCGCTGATGCTTTGTGTAGTGCGGGCTGTCACGGGCAGCTGGTCCTTCGTCGGTTGAACTTTGTTTGCTTACCACAGGTGAACCGTGAGTCCAAATTGGGAGTTCTAGTAGTCGATTTTGTAGTACTCAAGAAGAAAAATCAAATGAAACCAGCCTTGGAGGATAATTCTTCTTGGATCGTTCTCATACTAAGGCAACACTCCTCGGACCACGATTCACTGTTTCCATTTTTTTCCGTCTTGAACTTCAAAGCCACCTATCCTTGGCTTCAATCTCCTTCTACCACGTATTGATGCTCATGGCCTTTATCTACTATCATTCAATGCAAGTAGCCTTCAAATCTTCTATCGCTAGAAGCAAACGGCCTTTACAAGAATGTAATGTAACAAATAACATTCACGGGTGACCTACTAAAGGTACTTATAATGAGGACTAAGGAGACCGTGAACACGATATGTCAATAGTCACTAATTAAGTATACAAAATGATTTAGAATAGAAAACTGAACATGGTTTTCTAAAACCCTTGTCATGTAAACTCAACTAATGTTGCCAAACCGCCAACCAAAAGTATTTAAAAACTACGTCAAATGCATTGGTTAAAGCATGCATAATGGTGCATATCAGACTCCCCACACTTAAATATTTACTCGTCCTCGAGTAAATAAAATCAAAGAAAAAGGTTCAAGCGCAATGAAGCATGCAAAAATAGCCAATGCATCCAACTTGTTCCCAATCTTCCCTATTTCCCCCAAGAAGATGAAAATCTCACAACTCTCACACTCCCCAAAGTACCTAAGACAACCAAACCACCCAAACCAAGTAAATGTGTATGGAAAAATATAAGTGACAAAATCCATCGACTTATTTTCAACATAGGGATAAATCTAGATTCTTGACCTAGTTGCAATCAAGGAGTCTAATGTATCGTCAACCTAGTTTCTTTTTTTTTCTTTTTTTCCCTCTCAATTTCTCTCATTTTTCCTAGGCGCCTTTTCGGGGTTTCACCTAGAGTTATCCCACAAAACGTGCTCACCTCTCCCTTTTTTTCACATGGCCTCTCATTTTTTTTCCTAGACTCATAAGTCTAGCCGGGCTAAGCCTCTCACTTTTACCTAGGCCTTTTGACTTACTTGGGTTTTTCCTAATGTTACCTAAGTCGCCCTTTCGAGTTTTAGACTTTTCCATGTTTTAATTTTTAAAATTTTTTTTTGAAATTTCAAAATGCTCTTGGAAGAGCTATTAGCTACATAAAAACAACTAAAAATCATAAGTGCTATCCAATCCCCTAGACTCCCCAAACTTAATGCTTGCATTATCCTCAATGCATATACAAAATCAAAGAACACATGTCAAGGGAAAGAAAAAGGAAAGCACTTCTAATGAAAAATGAACACTAAAACTACCCTTAATGGCACAATCATGGAATGTAATGAACAAACTACCATTACCATCAATATACAACCCCTAACCTTTAATCGAGAAAGATCAATCTAACCACTATTCTGCATCACAAATCGAATGAAGAATTGAATCACAATGAAGAGTTGCCTCTTGGGTGTTGATGTGTGTGTCTCAAGGGTTTTAGGGTAGGTGGGTTTTGGGTGGTACTTTGGTGGTGGTAGGGTGGTTATAGGGAAGAAATGGTGATTGGGTGGTGTAGGAAAGTATATGAGCTCCATGGGTCATGCACGTCTACACGCCCCATGAACTTGGGGTGTGGTTCTCCTTCTTGTCCACCATTTTGAGCATGACAAACCATGTACATCTACATGGTCTATGAGTTGGACTCCCCGTTTGCTCACTTTCCTCTAAGAACCATATACTTCCTACAAAAAAACATGGACACCAAGTGTAATAGTGTTTCAAAAACAAAAAGAAAGCTACAAATAGAAAAACACGCCAAAAAAAGCAAACTAAACTAATTTTTCAAAACTTGGGTTGCCTCCCGAGAAGCTCCATATATTTAAGGTCGCCGGCACGACCCTAATGTTATCCATATGGTGCGGGTTTGTACTCCATCACCTTAGACAACCAATACTCAAGAGGTGGGGGTAAAAATCTTCCAAGAGGAAGATATAGTAGAGGTGGAGTCAACCTTAGAGGGAATAGGGGTTTGGAAGCTTAGAATATTCAATTGACTTCCATATGGTTTCCTCTAAGGCTTCAAAAAATGAGGGAGTAGGTTATATAGGTGGAGGTAGGGGTGCAAGTTAGTAATATGAAAAATTAAGTATAATCATCCCTTCCTCAATTTCTTCACTCTCAACAAACCATTCCCCACCCCCTTTAGATTCATCTACCAAAATTTCACATTCAACTAGGGATGGTTCATTTTCAAAATATTGGGTTTCAAGTTGGCTCGCCTTATTCATCAAATTAAGAATTTGCCCTTCAACTTTCTCAATGCTTAAAAATAGTTGAGTTCCCACATCGCTAATCTCACTAAACACTTGTGATTGGAGTAATTCATTACGCATGGTTCATTAGCTATAGCTTGCAAAATTTCCACACAATCTGATTTGGGAACCAATCCTAGGGATTGGTTTTGGGGCATTGGGTAAGTTGGTGAAATCCAACCATCTAACCCAAAGTGTTGGTTTTCCGATGCATTTCCATACCACCAATAAACCACGAATTTGGAGAGTCGTGGTATGGGTAAAATATTTGTTCTCATCGGCATTGGGAACCTGCGACTCCTACCTCTCCCTCATTTTTGCTCATCCAAGAGCAAGACTCCGTAGGGTGGTCACAATGACATATCCTACAAAATCTCACACTTTGAGCCATTCTTCTCACATACTCACTCAACCTTGGCAACACTCTATAGGATGATCACAATGACACCCTACAAAGTGCCCTTCGTTGAGTGTTTTCCTGCTTTTTTTTCTTTTCTATTAAGAACCAACAAAGAAAATACACAAAACTCAAAATCGTAGTGCAAGAGTCCTCAGTTTGCACCAAGAACTCAAGCAATACCTACCCAGGAAAAAAAACAAGAAAAATATAAAACAATACTAAATATTCACTAACACGTTATCTCAACTAATACTTGAACTGGAAAGCATTCCCGGCAGCGGTGCCAAAATTTGACCCACCCCGACCCGGGATCATTAATACAGTTGCAACAAGCATAATTTAATTAACCCAGGCTGAGGCACTAGCCCTGTGGTATGGTCAAAGATAAGATTTATATTCTGCACCCGTTCTCGCTGCTAATGCTACCAAAGGGTAGTAAGTGACAAGCCCTAGGTTTGTCCACGGAGATGCTAGGGTTCAAGTAAAAGTCAAAACACAGCCTCGTGCGGGTCGTCAATCCATACGAGTGAAAGGAATAGATACTAATGTAAACATGCAAACTGGGGGGGTATTTCAATTAACAACTACAAGCATGAAATAAACATACAAGTAAAATATTTATACTAGGCACTTGAGACTAATTTAGCAACATGGTAGTTCTAATGTTTCAATCCTCGATTCATTCACCTATAGACATACAAAAGACCTATCAGTGTGTTCACAACACGTGGTGTGGACGATGGCATACACTTCTCTATCCTTGTCATGGCTAGTGCGCTCGCAACCCTCCATCGACACCGCCATCGTAATTAGGAAAGCACAACAAGGTCTGACCATTTTTGTGCTTCTGTTTTTCCCCAGTGCTATTACGTCATGGGCTTCCACCACGAATGCACTATTTCCTAGTGGTCTTCTGTACGCGAGGCCTTAGGTTCATAGGCACCTTATCTGTGATACTTGGGTTTCAACACAACACCTAGCTTGCTACTATCAAATATCTCTACATGTAACCTATCGGAAAATGGTTAAGTAATCAGCTAAGACTGGAGCGATGGTATACAGATTAGGGTTACTTCGAATCTCCCGTGCACACACTCACACAACATTGTCCCCCTCCACCTATTCAAATATGCAGGTTTATCTTCCCAATGGGGCATCAATAAGAGCACCATACATAAACATATCCCAAAGTGTGTGTTCATATGTGGTGTAGTGTTCATGCATTTTTCACATTCAAGAATAATCACAATAATATCATAAACACAAAGATATATGGAATTTAAGGAATCTCATAAAGCATTAAAAGCTACATATGTGCCAAATATATCCAAAGCTTAGGTAAATACTCTAAAAAGTATAGATCCATGGCAAATATTGAATTAGATGTCATGAATCTAAGAAAATAAAAAGATAAGAGAAAGAGAAGAAGAACGAAGGAGAAGAAGAAGAACCCTCATCTTCCTTCTCTCTAAATTAGAAAGAGAAACTAATCTACATTAAACCTACTTCTATTCTACTTAGGGTTTAGTTGAAGAATATGGCTCCTATATATAGTAGTATGAGATTGGGTCTAAAGATAGGCTCAAAATAGGCCAAACATAGCAAAACCCTAGCCACTATTTCCCTCTAGCCACTGAACCTTTCTCGAATAAACTGCTCAAATCTAGGAATCCTCTGGAGCCGAATTATAGTGCGTTGGGTAGAGCTCTGAAAGACAAAGATTTTGATATATAGTAGAGGGAAATCATATGAAAATTGAGAGGGTTATGGCCAAAACAGTCATCCACCAAGGTGTCACGGATCGGCACGGATGCCACGGTCCGTGAACATTCAAGCACGGACCGCCAGATCTGGTGCGGTCCATGAACATTCATAGTTGCGGCACGCCACGATCCATGTAGCTGGGCTCGTGCCAGGGTCCATGAAGGTTTTCACGGACCGCGAGCAGCACCAAGGTTGTCACTCAGTAGTTTTCACGGACTACGAGTAGCATGGTTGTTTGGTCAGAACTCTCGTCACGGTCCGTGAAGATTTCACAAACCGGCTCCATACTTAGCCAAATTTCTTCAACTCTCCCCTTCTATGCTTCACGGCCTGGCTCATTGTCATGGACCGGCATTGTTGCTTCGTGTAGGGCAGACCGTGTGCATCTTCATAAGCTGTTGATGCTTCGTGTGGTGCGGGCCGTCATGTGTCACTGGTCCTTCGTCGGCTGAACTTCATTTGTTTGCCACTGGTGAACTGTTAGTCCGAATTGGAAGTTCTAGTAGTCGATTTTGTAGTACTCGAGAAGAAAAATCCAATGAAACATGGCTTGAAGGCTAATTCTTCTTGGATAGTTCTCGGACTAAGGAAACACTCCTCGGACCATGATTCACCATTTCCACCTTTTGCCATCTTGAACTTCGAAACCGCCTATCCTTGGCTTCAATCTCCTTCTACCACGCATTGATGCTCGTGGCCTTCATCTACTACCATTCAATGCAAATGGCCTTCAAATTTTTTACCGTTAAAAGCAAACGGCTTTTGCAAGAATGTAATGTAATAGATAGCATTCACAGGCGACCTACTAAAGGTACTTATAATGAGGACCAAGGAGCCCGTGAACACGATATGTCAATAATCACTAATCTAAACATGTTTTTCCAAACCCCTTGTCATATAAACTCAACTAATGTTGGCAAACTGCCAACCAAAAGTAAATAAAAACTATGTCAAATGCATTGGTTAAAGTATGCATAATGGTGTAGATCAGAGTGACTTTGAATATTCATAGATATTTCAAAACTTCCTAGATGTGTACGACGTCGGTTCATGTTCTGTACCATATCGTATGGAGTGATTAATTGTGACCGACGTCGCACATTCATGTTGTGTTCATCTGAACTCAAGCTTTTTTTTTCTTACTCTTTACAAATATGGCATCATATTGGAAAGAAAAACAACATATAATATATAACATGTAACACAATCATCATACTTCATGAAAATATTTAATCTTTGATGAATGAGGAAAAAACATATAGAATGTATGGTAACAAAATTGCTAAATGAACATGGAAAAGATGGAAAACTTAATTTGAACCTAGAAATGCTCCATCCTTGGATACTTGTTGATGGTTGAGGGAAGAAATTTGATTGAGCCATTTCATTGTTGTAATGGTGTGAATGGATAGGGTGAGTTTGTAGTATTTGTGTTGGAGATGGAAATGGGTGTTAGTGTTGAATGTTATTGATATGAAATAGGGCTGGGGGAAAATTTTATTTTAAATTTTTGGTTCCCTCTAGAAATTTCAGATTGTGTGACATCGCTCGTTCTTCAGTTCAAGTTTTGTTCTATGCGACACAAGTGCGACGTCGCACACAAGGGTCATAGTCTAATTTCTGAAAATTGTCATAAAATTCTCCTTTGTAAAATTATGGGCCCTTCCGTCGACCCATTTATGCCCAAATTGTAACAACATTGTCGTCAAAATTTGAATAAAAAATGTTATCTCCAATTTTTCATTTCGACATCTCCCACTTTCTTGGAATGACCTAAGTGCAAAAATAAAAAAGATAATTGGTTGTCCCAAACTCGATTCCGATTCTCCCGAAAAGAAGCTTTGTCATCCCTAGTCGAACTTATAATAACTAAGAGTAATAAAGAAACTGGTCTTACTTCACGTAGACTTCCACAAGTTCTTACGACTGAACCATGTATACTTTTAAGTAATCATCTACGATTTACTTTAGACCAAGTACTAGTGCTTTCTAAAATTTGATGGACAAAATTTTATTACTTTTTTATTTCATGAAAAACCTAGAAAATGAAATTTCATTTGATTGTATGTGGCGGAAATTATCATTCCCATAACGCTTATCGTAAGGGTATTAATGGAATTCTATAAAAAAAACCTGATGATTACCCAGGTTCGCATCCCTGTAAGATAGTACGCATAATTTCCATATGAAACATTTGTCGTTATGCTCAAGTGCATGTCTCTTAAGCGTAGTGAACATGCAAGTAAGTTTGGGCCATAGTCTAATTTCCCCCAAAGTTTCGTCATGTACTGTCCGTGAATAATTTTTGCCTGTTCCTTTGACGTGTTCATGGATAAATTGGAACATCGTGGTCGTGACAATGTACCAAAAAAATCCCATATTAATTAATCCTCTAATTGAATCATTTGGGCCTAGATTTTTTTAAATTTTGGTCTAATCAGCCCAATCCATTTTGCGACGTTGCTCACTTGTTGGAATATATTTGGTGACAACGACATGTATGCGACATTGGCCACTTGTGGTTTTAGTCCACCACTGACAAGGCCCGTAGACCTTTTTGGTTTGGGCCGCTTGTGTAATTTTGCACAGTCATCATTATATGCGATGTCGCGCATGCGTCTGTGGTCCATCAAATTTGTCAATTTGGTTCGCAACTGCGTATAATGTCGATTTGATTACTTGTCCGGGCTCAAATGTATAATCTTTAGTCCTAATCAAATATATGCCCCAAAATATACGAACATTGACTTCGCACTATATTTTATATTTTTGTCTTTATTTTTGACGTGGCTTGCAATGCCGCACATGTGCTTAAAAGACAGCGTTTCACTATGGGTATATAAACAGCCCACCACCCACCCCCTTCACACTCCCAATCAAACGTCAAATCAAAACCTCCAACCTGAAAAAAAAGGTTAGAAAATAGTCAAATCCCAATGCAAAACCGCCTTCTCATATCACTATAGTCCCGAAACTGACATTCAATTAGATTGAACGTAGTACATTGTCGGATTTCTTCAAAGGGGAAGAGAAGGAAACCCTAACTAAGGTAAGGATTTTCTGATGAACTTGATGATCATTTTTTTGGATTTGATAGACTTTCTTCATTGCCCATTGCTAGGTTTTATAACATGTACGATGAATGAAATGTTGAATGTCGTTGTGTGATTATGTTTTGGCTTTATCAATTTTTGTTTGGGATTTCTTTACAAGTTCTTGGCTAGGGATAGGGTTAAGGGAACTTTTATGAGACACATTCTTGCTACTTATTATTGCAATTTTACCTGTTTATGTTGGGAAGTTGATGTTAGTTGAGATTATAGGTGTTTTAGGACCATTTATTTCCAGTTGCATACTATTTCCACTTATTCGATTAGTCGTGCAACATCGTACATTCTTACATATAAATCTACAATTTTGAATGGTGCACATCGGTGTAGCGAAGTGTCTATGACATGCATGCAAAGTTGGCCTCTGGTTTCTTGCCTTCATTAGGTTCTTGACTGTTGTACTAACTGCTCTACATTCCTTTGTTTCTCAGATGGCTTGAATGAAGCAGACAACCAAGAGGGAAAGGGAAGACAACACAAATGCAGGTCCATTATGTAGCAAGAAGGCAAAGACAATGACCACCCCTCAATTGCCAACATGGGACAACATACACTTCATCAATGAGGAGGTAGAGAAGTGTTTCGAAAGAATCTGGGGCCAAAAGATAAAGAAGGTCAGGTTGATGAAGCCCAAGGATGTGGAGCGACTTCACCTCAGTGTTTTCCTTGAACCCTTCAAACCTTCAGAAATGAAGGGTTTGATATGCCTTGATAAACAGACTTATGATACAAAGGTCAAGGAGTCTACGTCAATTTCACTAGGAAATCGACAAAAGTCCACAGTACAAGAGTGAATAGGATGGACGAGGATATGACGATAAAGTTCATCAACGAGGTAATTGGGTGCGTAGTCGTTGGGGAGGATCAGCTGGAGGTTGAGCCTCTAATGGTGTACTGTTCGGACAATTGGCCTCCATGAGTCGATGAGAATGACCCATCTGGGGTGCTTGACCCCAACCAAATGGTGGAGAAGAACTTCAAAATTGAAGTGGGGAACATTCTCATCCAACTGAGGTAGATCAAGCTTGGTGTCTCGACTTTGAGTAGAGAATGATGTTCAATATAATTGTACAAGTACTAATCCCGGTCGAACATCCTAAGGAGTGCATGATCAACGGGACCGTCATGTACTACCACCTTGCGGAGAAGAAGGTAGTCGACCTCGGGTACACCATCATCTAGGAGATGCACCAAGTGGCCCTCGCCTCGAAGAGATGGACACTCCCCTATGACAACATCATCATCGCTATTCTGGACGTGGTCAAGATTCATCGTTAACAAATGAACATGGTCAGGATGCTCCGACAACAAGTAGAGGCTAGGGATTATGGTGCGAGAAAGACTTGTGAGGCCCATCAAAAGATGTTGATCATTGATAAACAAGGTGCTCGTATTGATGATTTTCTAGAAATGTTGAAGAAAGAGCAGAATGAGTGTGATCAATTTTCATCCTCTGCCCTTGGTTGTCAAAGTAAGTTTGACGAGCAATTTCTAATAAACACACAAACGCTAAGTGAAAATGAAGAACTCTATGCTGAATATAACCGTCTTGATATGCCTGTTCACCAATTGGAGCAAACTTGTGTTGAATAAAAAGATAGGATTCAAGATCGCATTTCGTCATCTTGCAGACCTACTAGCAGTGGGAATCTGAATGTAGGAATCGACGGGCGGAGGATTAATTTGTCTGAGGCTGTCCACTTGCATATCCATGACCTAGAAACTGAAGTACAAAATTTAAAAGATGAAATGAAGCGGTATGAAGAAACTGTTAACGTAATGACTATGCAGCTGGACCGCGAGGAGTTTGGTCCTATAACCGACTTCAAGGTGTATTATGCTAGGTATCTCGATCATGTGGAGTGAAGGGGTCTAACATGTCATCCTACTTATTATGGATCACTATATCTCGCCCTGTATTTTACTATCCTCGCCCTAATACGTATACAGTATATATTTTTAATTTAATTTAAATAACTAAATTAAATTATATTTTAGTTTTAAAAATTTAATTTTTAAAAAAACAAAAATCTGGCGAAAAAAAAAAAAAATTGCGCCGCCGCCGGACCGCCGGGCGCCGCCGCCGGACCCGGTTCGCCACCGCCTGGGCGCGAGGCGCCACCGGTCGGCTCGCCACGGCTTGGGCGCGAGCCGTGGCGGAGAGCCACCGGCGGTCCGGTCGCCGCGGCATGGCCGCGTGCCGCCGGCCATCCGGTCGCCACCGCGGGACGGCGAGCCGCCGCCGGTCGGCTCGCCACGGGCAGGCCGCGTGCCGCCGGCGGACCGCTCGCCACGGTCCGGGCGCGAGCCGGACCGGCGCCGGTCGCCTGCGCCAGCGCGCGAGCCACGGCTCGCCGTTCGTTGGCCGCGAGCCGGACGCGGTCCGCTCGCCAGGCCGTGGGTGCGAGCCGGACGCGGCTCGGCTCGCCGTGGCTTGGGCGCGAGCCGAGCCAGGCAGTTTTTTTTTTTTTTTTTTTTTCAAAAATCTGACCTCTATAAATGTGCTCGGATTCCATTCTTCCAATGGCACTTGAATTGTTTTGCAGTCCTAGTTTGGTGAAAAAAAACTCCAAAAAGGGTGTTGCAAATTCCATGTCTTCGGAGGTAATTTTACTAATTAGTTTTCTGTCCGTAAGTAGTTGTTGAATTTAATAATTTTTGCTGTAGAAATTTGTGCTCGTCTTTGTGTTTTAATTTGTTAACAGTTACGTAGAAATTATTGCACATTTATCTCCTTTGAATTTAGCTCCTATCAGTTGCAGTAACGTTAATTTTGTTGTTAATTTAGCTACATAATGCTGTTTTGAATTTATCTACAGTAATTCATGGCCTATTAATTATTGTAATGTTAATTTTGTTGTTCCGTTAAAATTCTTAAGCATTGCTGTAGAAATTTATGCCCGTCTTTGTGTTTTAATTTGTTAACTGTTACGTAGAAATTATTGCACATTTATCTCCTACGAGTTTATCTCTCATTAATTGCAGTACCGTTAATTTTGTTTTTAATTGAGCTACGTAATGGAGTTTTGAATTTATGTACAGTAATTTATGTCCTATTAATTATTGTAGCGTTGCTTTTGTTATTCTGTTAAAATTGTTAATTATTGCCGTAGAAATTTGTGCTACTCTTTGTGTTTTAATTTGTTAACTGTTATGTAGAAATTATTGCGCATTTATCTCCTATGAATTTATCTCCTACTAGTTGCAGTAACGTTAATTTTGTTGTTAATTTAGCTGCGTAATGCTGTTTTGAATTTATCTACAATAATTTATGCCCTATTAATTATTGTAACGTTAATTTTGGTTGTTCCGTTGTAATTCTGATTGGATGGAAAATACTATGTTAATTTAACTACGTAATGCTGTTTTGAATTTGTGTACAATAATTTATGTCCGATTAATTACTGTAGCGTTGATTTTGTTGTCCTACTAATTACCTGGTGTTTATTGCTGTTTCAGGATGACAGTCAGTCATGTGAAGCTGCTGCAGGGCGGAATGGATACTCTCCATTTGCCACCTCAGCTGTGTTCCCAGATGTTGACGAGGCTTATTCGTACCTGCAGCGGATTGCTCTGCAGGTGGGATTTGAACTTGTGACGGGGTCCTACAAGCAGAACAGGAATGGTCCGCTGAGGTTATATTGCATTTGCAATCGGGGCCGGAAGGATAAGGATGTAGATACGAGCGAATCTGATGTAGTCCGACGGAGTAGCAGCTCGACCAGCAGTTGTGGCTGCCCGTTCGCGATTGTCTTGAAACAGAGCATCACGGGGAATGGTTGGAATGTAGTGCCGTGCAAGGATCCTAGACGAGGGATGCACAACCACCCTTTCTTAGTGTACCCCGAGGGTCATAGACAGAGCAGCAAGCTCCATGCGGACGCGAAGCAAATGATCAGAGACTTGACAGATTCAGAAACAGCTCCAAGGCATATCAATGCCAGCCTCAGTAATTCGTTTCCGGACCTGCATCAGAACATTAGGCAGGTGTACAATGAGAGGTCGGCATATGCAACAGAAAGGCGAGGCGGGCGCAACACGGCGGAGAATTGTTTGCATCTGGCCACCGAGAAAGGGTATGTCACTAGTCACCGCTCAGCAGGTGATGGCACTCTGACTCATTTATTCATGGCCAATCCCGATGCTGTTGTGGCATTTCGCACGTTTCCGTGGGTTGTGGCCATGGACTCAACATACAAGACCAATCGGTACGGCATGCCATTCATTGAGATGGTTGGGATGTCCCCTTGCAACACAAACTTCTTGATCGCCTACGCAATTGTTGTTGACGAAACGGCAGACACCTATGAGTGGGTGCTGAACGCTCTGAAGAACTTGCTTGTGGATGGACCGTTCCCTGAGGTTGTGGTCACCGATCGGGAGATGGGACTGATTAGGCCACTTCGGACTGTGTTTCCAGAATCGAAACATCTGCTCTGCACCTGGCATATCAACAAGGATGTGGAGGCACGTGTGACCGTGCTGACGGGGAGTAAGAGGAACGGGTCAGGGTTCAAGAACGGTGCATGGTTCCGGATTTGCAATGCGTCCACCGTTACAGAGTACGAAACCGCCGTGGTTGATATGAGGGCTGCATGGGCTTGGAGCCCATCTGTTATTAGCTACGCTGAGACGACGTGGCTCACACCCCATAAGGAGAAATTTGTGAGGGCATGGACGAACAGATTTCTGCATTTCGGGAACACAACTACGTGCAGGGTCGAGAGTGCACACTCGTCACTGAAAGGGTGGTTACACACGTCGACTGGTTCACTGGACACGGTATGGAGGCGTGTCGACCTGCAGATAGCCCAGCAGATTACTATGATCAAGACCGGCCTCGAGAAGTCAAGAACGCGTATCGGAAGATTGCACCGTATGGCCGTTTTCAGCAACTTGACCAACAATGTGTCCAAATTCTGCCTGGATAAATTGAGGGTCGAGTACCGCAGGATTGATGCACTGGGAGCACAGGTATATGCTTACTGCGGCTGTGTGCTGCGCTCGACATACGGAATACCGTGTGCATGCGTCATGGCCGCGGCAGTTGCTGAAGGAATCCCCTTGTACTTGGACGACATTCATCCGCTGTTTAAGAGCCTGGCATTGGGTGATCACTCGCAGAGCACGGAGAACAGCTCGAGGGCCGAACAGGATCAGTCGCGGTTCGACACTCTGTTGGAGGAGTTGGCACGCAGCGACCCTTCGGTCCGACGACGAGTTGCATCCTACGTAGATGCGCAGTTGCATCCGGAGGAGAGCGGCATTGGCGAGCCGGACATCTGTACCAGTGCACGTGGGAGACCAAGCGAGCAGGTCCCCCGATCAAGATCAACCCGACGTTCACCGAGCTACCACGAGCACGTGAACAGGCGATACGGGAGTAGTTCAAGGTCCCCGGGGCGTGCTTCAGGGAGCGGTCGCCGCCACGGTAAGTACAACATGTTTATCTTATTGTTTATCTAAATGTATATCGCCGCCTGCACAAGATATTTATGTTAATGTGTTGTCCTGCAGCGACATTCCCATTCCTCGAAAGTGTCCCCCACATTGTCAGGCGTTACATCCAAGGCTGGAACGATGTCGTGAGTGATGGTAACTGTGGCTTCAGATGCGTTGCTGATGCGTTCCACGTAGACGGTGAAGGTGAATGGTCCACAGCGCGTCGGGCAGTATTTAACGAGATATCAACTCATTGGCCTGACTACGTTCCCATTTACGGTTCGCAAAATGACGTTGAACTCGCCAGAGCCCGTATACACCACACCAGCGGTCCATGTGGTCCAGAGCATTGGTTCACGGTCATTGCGGACATGTTTCCCGTCGCCACCTACTACAACACGGTCGTGGTTTTATATTACATTTTAGAGAACGGGTCGGCGGACCATTGCTGTACAGTCCTTCCACTGAGGGCAGGTGGGGGCGAGGCTGGAACAAGTAGGGAGCTGCACATTGTATACGTTCGCAGTGCAAGCCATTTCGTCCGGGTAAACATGAAGGAAAACTGTCCCATGCCCCCCGTGGTTAATCTGTGGACCACGCTAAGGAAGCCTGATGTCGTAGGTTGGGAGTTACCCTTTCGTAGGAGGCTAAGCGCTTGGAGGAGAGCATACTCCCAGAGTAATTAACTGTTGTTATTAACTCGGCATGTACGCAACCGTTACAGTTATTGCCTACGCGTCGCGTAATTAATTTTGAGAGCGTTGTCGATGCAAAAATGAATGACGCATAAATGTGATATGCAAAAACATAGCTGATTACATAAATGAGCAGAATATGGCACAACTGTGAGCTCACACATAAACAAACATTCGACTAAGGAATGGGTCCATAACCGAGCCTCCGATACTCATCGCGAAGACCGAGCAGAGTCGTCATCAACTCCCTCACGCTGGGGTCGCCGAGTCCATCAACGGTCGCCGAGCCAAACGGATCCAGTGCGCTCATCACGTCACTCAGCATCTGTTACACAGGAAACGGAGTTTACAATAACGAGACAGTAAAATGTAATATAATTACTCGAAGCAAACAGTTAGTGAAAACTTACCGAGACCTGATGCTGTGTCCTGTCCGGGCCACTCGCGGCAGCATGTTCAGGATTTGCGATCACTGGGTGCGAATGAGTCTCGTACCAGTCCTCGTAATCCATGGTACACTCTGATTGGGGCGTGGCTACCGGGAACGCCGCAAGCCGTTCCTTGTGCCAAGTGTGTGCCATCTCCCATAGGGTCAACTGCAGCCTCCCTGGGTAGGTCACTGAATAGCCGGCTGGATCAGCCGGGCGGAAACAAGGCTCCGGCGCAATAGCAAGACCCCGCGGTATACCCTGTAGGAGACCGAACTGCCGCACAACGCGATCTGGCATGTACGCCTCCATTGCGTCGAGGTATCGGATCACGCCGCGGTAGTGAGTCCTCCCCCCCGCAGCCCTAACCACGTCCACTCCATATGGCAACCAATCCACCTGCAAAAAGTTTCACAGACATGTTACGTTTCTATGGAATCCGATCTATCTACTACTGTCAGAATAAGAGTAAAAGCATGGAATTCATACCTGGTCGGGCTGTAAGGCATCCAACTGTCGCCTGATGGCACCGAGCCTCCCCGTACCCCTCCCCGATCTAACCCCTGTGTGCCACCGACTGGCGCGACCCGGAAGAGCTGGCAACGTACTCGGTCCCGGCCGAAACATCGGAAAGTACTCGTATATCCATGCTTGGAGCAGCGTGCAACATCCGCATAGGCCGCGCGCCTTGGACCGGGACGCAATTCCCAACTGCAGATACAAACTGGCCAACGTCGCCGAGCCCCACGACAACTGCGACAACTGCGAATCAAGCAGGGGTAGAAGGTTGGCTCTAACCTTATTCCCAGTTTTATCCACAAAAAGCGTGGATGAAAACAGGGTCAGCATGTAGCACATGAATTGGAAGTTCTGGCTCTGCCCCCCCGCTACACACCTCGCCATCAAAGATTGGGCATCTATGTTACCCCCGTTCCAGTCTTCCGCGAGAAAGGACTCCACGTCTTTCCCAAACAGTTCGGCGCACGCTTCCTCAATAGTCTCCGCCGAAATGGTACTCGCAACAGCGCCACCATCGATGGGAATGCCAAGAATCATCTCAACGTCATGCATCAAGATGGTCATCTCCCCAAACGGCATGTGAAACGTGTTCGTGTCCGGCTGCCACCTCTCGACAAAAGCGGATATCAGTGCCATGTCAAGGAACTGGAACATAATCGCAGGCAGGTGGCCCAACCCGGTCGCATGTATCCGGGCCTGTGCAACATCGCTCAGTTCGGGGAGCGTGTCGACTAGCTGCTTGCATAGCGGCGACCGAGCATGGCATCTCAACACACCTCGCTCTATACCATTCCAAACGTCAAGCGCGACGTGTCCTCCGAAGCTTGGTATGACGAGGTCATCCTGCGGCCCACCAGCCACTGGTCCCCGCACTAGCCACGTCTCATCGGCGGCGGGTCGCTTCCTCCTATTCCTCCGTGCCATTCCGGTGCTAGGCTCACCGGCATTGCACGATCCACCAGAAGACTGTGCGAATTGACCAGCTCTGTTCCTCACGGTGTGCCTGGCTCCAGCTTCAGCATAACGTTCGATCCCGGCATCCAATGGAACACTCGAACCAGGTTGGCCCACCGGGGGGACATCTGCGGGCAGGTCATAATTCATCTGCCAATCACTTTCATGACGAATACCACCGGGCGGGAGGATGTTAATCTCCGGACCGTCCCATGTCGGCATGGGATCGAATGCACGAACGCTCGGTGGAGAAGGCTGCTCCGCTCCTACATCAAACTCCCGCGGGCGAGGCGACGGTTCATCCTCGACCACGCGGCCTCTAGCCTGTCTCGCCGAGGCACTAACACATCTTCGTCGTATGGAACGACCATGACCGTCACGTTGACCACCAGTGCTCATCTACGACACAAGATATGTAATTAGTATAACAACAAGTGAATCAAACTGATATGATAAGATAAATTAACATACATTTCAACAACGTGTGAACTGATTTTCCGAACAGTGCATCAACGAACTGGAACATTTTTTCTAGTTACAAATTGGAGATTACATAACTAAATAATCTTATTTTCTTACCACTATTATTAACATTCAAGGAAACAATAGTTAAAACATATCGTAACAGTTTACTACACAATTGTTTACATCGGATTACTAAAGTTTGTTTACATTGAACTATATTCTATTATGTCACATAACTAAATAATTTCCAAAAAACACAATTCCTAATCAATAATTTCTGAATAATTTCTATTACGTCACATAACTAAATAATTACTAAATTACCCAATTTCTAAAAATACAATTTCTAAAACAATATGTCCAAATTTAAAGTAAGTAATTTCTACGAAACACAATTTCTTCGTTTTAATTCCAATTACGTCACATACCTAAATAATTTCTAAATTGGCCAATTTCTACAAAATACAATTTCTAAACCATTATGTCCACATTGAAACTAAGTAATTTCTACAAAACACAATTTCTTCGTTTCAATTCCAATTACGTCACATAACTAAATAATTTCTAAATAACCCAATATCTAAAAAATACAATTTCTGAAATATTATGTCCGAATTTAAACTAAGTAATTTCTACAAAACACAATTTCTTCGTTTTAATTCCGATTATGTCACATAACTAAATAATTTCTAAATAACCCAATATCTAAAAAATACAATTTCTGAAATATTATGTCCGAATTTAAACTAAGTAATTTCTACAAAACACAATTTCTTCGTTTTAATTCCGATTATGTCACATAACTAAATAATTTCTAAATAACCCAATATCTAAAAAATACAATTTCTAAATAAATTCTATTAGGTCACATAACTAAATAATTTCTAAATAACCCAATTCCTAAAATATTATGTCCAAATTTAAACTAAGTAATTTACACAGAACACAATTTCTTCGTTTTAATTCCAACTATGTCACATACCTAAATAATTTAGAACATCACAAATTCTAAACAAATAATTCCTAAGTAATTTCTATTATGTCACATAACTACATAATTTCTAAAAAATCAAACTTCTAAAAAATACAATTTCTAAAATATTATGGCCAAATTTAAACTAAATAATTACTAAAAAACACAATAAGCTTCCAATTATGTCATCATGTCCAATTATGTCATTAATTCCGACAAGCTCAACAAAATTCTAACAATTCCGACAAGTTCAACAAAATTCGAATAGATCGGGCAACGATTCTCACGAAAAGAAAAAAAAAATTTTCTCAAAAACTTACATTTTCCGGCGAGATTCCGGCGGGATTCCGGCGAAATTCCGGCGAGATTCCGGCGGCGGCGGGCGGCGGCGCCGGGCAGGGGCTGGCTGGAGGCGGAAATGGAAGGGAAGGGGGAGAGGGAAGAGGGAGAGGGAAGTGGGAGAGGGAAGGAATGGGAGAGGGAAGGAGGGGGGTAAGGGTTATTTATAGAATTTTTGGTGGGTTTTGTAATATTTTATATTTCTTTTTTCTATTTTCTTTAAATTAAAAATTATTTTATTTTAATTCAAAATACGTGTATTTATACGTATTAGGGCGAGAATAGTAAAATACAGGGCGAGATATAGTAATGCCCTACTTATTTACACATGAAATGGCAATATGACCATATACTTAGCAAGAAGCGTGAAGCTGAGGAAAACATGCGTAGGGCTGAGTGTCTTCCTTGCGTGTCTGAGACAATTGCCATCGTGGTGGTTCATCTTCATCCAGATCATCATGAGTCTCTAGACGTAGATATTATGTAGTGATTATCTTTGTTTAAATGATGATGTTGTTTTTGTTGCTGCCTTTTGATAATGTGGTTGTTCCTTTTCTGTCTTTAAACTTTTGGATGCTCTTTGACTTCTTGACTCTCTTTTACTCATACGACATGTCTCATATGTTTCTACTCAAGTGGTTTTGAGTATTAAAAACATGTTTGTCACAAAGCTATAAGATCTATAAATTTCTTTAGTCGTAGTTTTATTGGCATATCTGCCACGTAGCAAGGTCTATTACTTGCTTTCTTGAGAATATGTATTGTGCAAAGCCACGTGAGATCTATTGCTCACACTTGCTTCATTGTGGCCATATCTTCCCTTTAGTCAAGTTCATGACTTGCTTTGCTGTACATTTTCTGAAAAAGTGAGTTTAGTGGCATTCATAATTGATACTTATACCACTAACTCCATGTGTTGGGAATTTGTAACTTAGGGAAGCGAATGTAAAGTATAGATGTTTAAAAGGGAAAGATTGTACTTCAAAAGATTCATACTGTGATAATATTGCTGTCAACACATACATAGAGTGCCAACACCATCAATTATTATATTTTGGTTTCTATACATGAAAGCTAGACCTCCTTGCCACTTCTATGATTCTGCGCATAAACCTTTCTTAAGTTAACTATGTGCCAATTGTTGGGAACACTAATATCATCCATTCTTTCTAGCTCATAGTAGTTTGATCGGTGCACCTTCGTTATCTTGTACGGCCCTTCCCACTTCGGGCATAATTTTCCTCTTTCTTCAGCTAGGATATCTTCGTTTTTCCTTAGCATCAAATCGCTAATTTGGAATTGTGTGTCCTTGACTCTCTGGTTGTAAGCTCTGGTCGTCTTTTCCTTGTATATGGCCTTCTTGATTGACACATGCTCTCTCTTTTCTTGGAGTTCATCCAAATTCAACCTCACCTTCTCTGGGTTAACGTCCTCCCTATAATGCTCAACTTGAAGGCCTGATTGTTTGATTTCCATGAGAATTACCTCTTCATGGCCATATATCAGACTGTACAAAACTTCTCTTTTTGGTTCTCGCACTATTGTCTTGTATGACAATAAAGTATTGGTTATCTCATCAACCTAGCATGCTTGCTTTACTTCCAATCTTTTATGGATACCTTGAACGATCGTTCTGTTTGTTACTTCTACCAGACCGCTCGCTTGAGAGTGAGCTAAAGAAGTGAATTTCTTGTGATTCCCAGTTTTATACACTATTCTGTAAAAACCCCACCTATAAATTTCATGCCATTGTCGGTGACGATGGTATGTGGTACTCCGAAATAACAAACCATGTCCTGCCATACAAATTTTCTTGTTACTTCTGTTGTCACTTGCCCTAGGGGCTTCACTTCTACCCACTTCGTGAAATAGTCGACCACCACAATCAGAAACTTGGAATTGCCAGTGCCTCTCGGAAAAGGTCCAACGAGATCAATACCCCATTATCAAAAGGCCAAGCTTCGTATATTCCTGTTAACACTGACTGGGGCTTATGCGATATTAGAGCATTCATCTGGCAGGTCCTATATTTTAGGACGAAGTTGTATGCACCATTGAACATGGTCAGCCAGTAATATCCAACTTGAATGATCTTATTTGCAATCATTCACGATCCCTGGTGGGAACCGCACAGCCTTTCGTGTACCTCTTTCAAAATTTTACTTACATGCGATGAGCCCATGTAATTTATCCATGGAGATAAATAAACTTTCTTGTATAAGGTCTCATTTTCATAGACATAATTGCGGGATCGTATTTCTAGCTTCCTGGCTTGCACCTTATCAGTTGGTAGCTTCCCTTTGTCAAAGTATTCAACCAATGGTGTCATCCAATTTTCTCCATGTTCTTGAATTGCTATCACAGTTATCCTTGTGCTTCTGACTGGAATTACTTCCACTTTGACATCTTTGTGTTCGGCTAATGACTCAAAACTTGCTATTGCTAGCTTTCTTAAGGCATCTGCCTTTGTATTATCACTTCTTGGGACGTTTTAGATTTTGAAGTACTCAAGGTTGGCGATGATTTGGCAAACCCTGGTTAACTATTTCATCAATTGCTCTTCTCTCACTTCGTAATCTCCACGTACTTGTTGTACCTCGCTAAATGCCCAAACGCTCTCCACCTTCATGTTAACTTTGAGATCTATTCCTCATATTAATGCTTCATACTCAGCTTCATTATTGGTGAATGAGAAATCAAAGAAAAGCAAATATCTATATTCCCCCTCGTTTGGTTAATCAACAGCATTCCTTCTCCGCATCCTTCCTTGCTAGATGCCCCGTCTACGAACAACTTCCATGCGATATCCTCCAGTTTTGCCTTTCCTTTTTCCTCATCAAATAAATTTTGTGTTTTCATCTTCTACGCCCCCACGCTTATCATTTCAGTGATGAAATATTGTAAAGCTTGTGCTTTGATTAAGGTTTGAAATTCTATTTGTCCCAATTCAAGGGCCTAATTAGTCATTCTCCCCCCAACGACTCAGGCTTTTTCAAGATGTTCTTGATTGGGTAGTTAGTATAAACAACAATTGTATGACTCTGGAAATGAGTTCGCAGTTTTTTTGCTGAATATATCAAGGCTAGAGTCAACATTTCAATAGGAAGATATGCTTTCTCGGCCTATTTTTAGTATTGTTATGATGTAGAACACTGTTATCTATTCCTGGCCTTCTTGCCTTACCAAGACTGAGCTCATCATCGCCTGAACCAAAATCTTGTTGTCAAAAACATTGCCAATCTTTTTAACTGCTATTTTTTCATCGGTCTCCGAGTTCATAGCCACACTAAATCAAACAAGAAAAGAGGTCACATCTTTCTCCATGCTGAATAAATAAACACCAATATTCTCTAACATAAACAAAGGTACCCAAATCAGATCCCCGTAGCTAAATATAAGCTTTTATGCATGAAATAATGTATAACCAGTAACCACAAGGAAACACATCTCCACTATTAGCCTATGTTTCTCCTTCTCAGCCCTCCCGTACACTTTCTCAGAATCCCCAATCTCCTCCGCTAGTTCATGAACCCCCACTGCCAGACTCAACCATATTTCTCCTCTTTTGCATCTAAACCCCCCAGCTCGGCGGCAAGAACACATAGGCCACCATCCCCAGAACCCCATCGGATGCCTCCGCGTTACCGAAGCGAGCACAGCGAGTTTTTGATACTTGTCAATGTGAAATCATTTTGTGACTCAGTCGTGGCGGAATTGAGAGCGGAAGGGAGCGAGAATTGAGCGATGATGTTGTTGGAGTCTGGAGGTGAGTCGAGAGTGGATGGGAGCGAGAATTAAGTTGAGTGGATCAGAGCGAGAAAGAGCAGATCGGAGTGATGGAGTCGAGAGTAGAGAAAGAGAGAAGGAAATGGGAGCGGATCTGAGCAACGAAGTCGAGAGCAGAGAAATGGAGAAGGAAATGGGAGGGGGAAAAGAAAAGGAAAAAAGGAATGGAAAATGAAAAGGAAAAAGGGAAATGAAATAAAGAAAATGGAAAAAGGAAAACAAAAATGGAAAAAAGAAAAAGGAAAAAGGGAAAATGAAAAATGACCATTTTGCCCTTAAATTTAACGGCTTTGACCGGATGGAAGGGCTACAATTCAACAATTTTGTTAATTTAGGGGGTAAAAGTATTGAAGAAAATAAGGGGCCAAAAGAGTAAGAGGAGAAGAGCTGGAGGGCCCCTAAAGTTGTTCGCCATAAAATATATAACAAGGGGATTACAGATAATGGAATTGAGAAGATCATGAGAGGGATCAAATTAGAAAAGAGTCCAGGTTATGATGGATATGGCAGTAAGTTTTATAAGGCAACATGGAATCTCATAGGGGATGATTTTAAAGCAGCAATCATAAGTTATTTTGATGGAGAGAGGTAGCCACAGGAGCTGGGCAGGGCAGTGCTAGCTTTGATTCCAAAGGTACAAAATCCTCAAACTGTTTTAAACTTAAGACCTATTTCTTGCTGTTTAGTCCTATATAAAATAGTAACTAAAGTACTTTGTGAAACACTAAGTAAAGTTCTGCCTGAGATGATTAGTTTAAATCAAGGGGCATTTGTGAAAGGGAGGCATCTGGGGCATAATATATTACTTGCTTAGGAGCTGATGCATAAATATAAATTGACAAGTATGAAAGAAAGTTGTGTGATAAAAACTGATATAAGGAAGACATTTGATATTGGAAATTGGGATTTTTTTGTTTCACTGGCTAAATGAACTTAGGTTCCCTGCTGTCTTTAGATCTTTAATTGAGAATTGTGTCGAATCATTAAATTTTTGCTTATCTGTTAATGGAGAATACACATGCTCTTTTATTGGGAAAACATGAGTTAAACAAGGAGATCCTTTATCTTCTTTGTTGTTTGTCTTGTGCATGGAATATCTAACAAGACTGCTAGCAAGGAGATTATAGGAAGGTAAGATTAGTTATCATCAAAGGAGTAAAAAGGTGAGGATTAGTAGTTTGTTGTTTACTGGTGACCTTTTGATATTTTGTGAAGCAAGTGAGAAATCCTTGAAAGGGGTAAGATCAACTTTAGATGAATTTCAGAGAACTTCAGGTCTAGCTGTAAATGAACACAAATCAGTGATGTATTTCTCTGCAATGGGAGATATGAAGCAGGATTTCTTATCAGGAATAACGAAGATCCAAAAATGAGTCTTTCCAATGAGGTATATGGGCTTGTCTTAGTATACATTTAGATGGTACATGGACTCTTATGTTATACTGCTGGAGAAAATAAACAGAGGGTTGAACATCTGGGACTTAAGAAAGATGTCATATGATGGAAGGTCCCAACTAAGTATCTGAGGCTTCTATGCAGGAGTCTTCAAGATCCCAGAGAGCATTTATGAGGATTGTCTTGGAAATTTACATCTGGGAAGGTTCACAAATATATGGAGTGTCTTGAAAATAATTGATCACATTACATAATGAAAAACTGAGTTGGCGGGTTTTATTCATATGGTATCTTGTGTTTATTCGTATGGTATCTCCATCAGTTCAGAATGAATTGATACCCTAACAAAATTTCCAAAAAATTATGTGTACTTGTTCAATATCTCAGACTAAACTTTTCAAAATGGAAGAACATTCATACATACCAATCTCATCAAGTGTTGGTGAATAAATGAATTCTCTCATTATGAATTTTCTATGATTAATGACCCAATGCTTTAAAAAAACACTAAATGTAAGGACTTTGGTTCACTGGATTGTAATTCATTTATTCTTTTGGACAAATGATTCACTACATTGTATTTGAGAAATTTTTTGTCAAGTTTGCTCCGTAGTTCTAAACTGTAAGCTAAAATTAAGCTACTAGCTTTTGCACCAAAAAATAAAGCATATTGACATCTGAAAATATGAGCATCAGGGTTCAGTGTATTAACTTAGTGCTTACTTGGTTGATGTTTGCTATATGTCTATACTGGTAGTTGAAATACGTTGTCCAAGATTCTGTATTAACTTAGTGCTTACTAGCCTGAGCTTATATCGTTTCATATGTTAAGCTTCGTTAAAACTATCTGTATAGTTGACACATTGAAGAATGGGAAAACAACAAAAAGAGGTTTGGAATGTATCATGATAGGTTTAAATCCAATAGCTGGCTATAGGGATAGTGTTGAATTACTTTAATTTCTAGAGAGATGCACTTGCAATGTATATACAGCCGGCTTCATGTGATTTAGCTTAAAACCAAAGATTCTCTATGTAGGTTCCTGATGGTCCAACCCACCCAACGGCCATCTTGATAAAGTTTAATCTCATCAACTATCTCATCTTTCGAACCACCTTGAAATGAAAAACCAATTTTATCACTTCCCTTGAAAATATACTTGTGAACTTATTTGATGAGCTTAATAGTGAAACATATCTCAACTTTAATATGACAACCATATGTAGCTGCTAAATAGCGATTATAACCTACTACCCAATTATTGCCCATGTCAACTTTTCGTATTCTAACTGTTCGGCCATCATCTCTCCTTCTAGAACCGCAAAATCCATTGTCAATATGAGCATTTGAACTGCAACTGAAACTGGAATAGTTTAGTGAGACTGCAACTGGAAGATTGGCTCATATTGACTCTGGATTTTGATGGATTATACTGCTTCGAACATACACAAATTCAACTGGAGACACATCTTTGGCTGAGATGCCTGATTTTCAAAGGGGTTTGCGGCCAATTCTCAGTTTATACCTTTCAGAGGAATTTGACACTTTCCGAACTCTCCTTTTTGATGTGATTGATTGCAGAATGGTGAGTTCTCAAGTGTTAGCTCAATAGTGCTTTTTCAACCTTCATTTATTGTTTCAACATAAAGATCTGCTCAAGACATAACATGACAATAAAGAAAAAGTACGCGAGAGAACTTTCTGATTCACTTTAGCTCGTTGAGTTCTTATATACATAGAAGCATCTCAAATCTGGAAAAAAAACTCATCTTATAGTATACACTATTTTGATATGTATCACTTATCACCTTAAATTGCATTGATGAAAGCAAGGTGCTTAGTCATGTTTAATGTTTAGCTAGGATTATGTAATGCTCTGCAATCACTCAAGTAAGAAAGCGGCTTGGGCTGACAATGGATTTTTCACAAATACTAAAGTACCATACTAAGGAGAAACAGTTAGAATGTGACAAATAGTGACACCTTTGTTCATGCTATAACTATTTTGTGAGATTTTAACTTAGAAAAGCGTGAAAAAATAGAACTTAGTAGAACAACAATAATCATTTAACACATTTTATGTATGATAGCTCGAGATTTAGACTTGTTGGGATATAGATTTTTCTTCTCTTTATAACTGCTTGTAAAATACTTGTTGGGTGAAGTTCATAAACGCAATAAATGACATCGTTTCCCTGATATCACTCATCGTACAATTTTATATTAGTAAGAGTATCATAAGAAAGGAAAGTTGGGAATAAGACTCTTTCTCCAAATTTTAATTTGGGATCCCATTAGATTAGAGATTTTAGGTTGGCTTTAACTAGGCCTTTTTATTTTCGACTTAGCCACAATTCAATTTAGTTCAATAGGAAACACATAATTGTTTGAGCAGGTGATTGAAAGTCTAGCTTTCTGTGACTTTCTTACAAGAAGCATACCTTACACTATGGAAGAAGAACACAGTGTTCTAGATAGTTCTTTGAAGATAAGAATTTTGAAAATGTTGTGATGGTTGATGTAGAAGAGGGAAAACTGTTTCAACATGATCCAAAAGTTGAAAACGGAGAAAATAATTCCAATGTTAGTGTTAAGGTTACTAATGGAGAAGATATTTTTGGTGCTGATGTGAAGATTCTAAACACAGAACATGCCACTGCTAATCTTGGCCAAAGGAAAAATAAAAAGAAAATGAAGAACAAAAAGAAGAGAGGAAATTATGGTCATAATATTACTGATATGAGCAGATCAGGTGCACATCTGTTTGTTTTCATTACATGTTTGCTATTGCCTTTTACTCAACATGAGCTGCTTATTTTAAGTACTAAACATCCTTCTCTAGCAATTGTTGTAATAAGTTGGGACTACCTATCAATTATCACCATTCCTTGAAATTTCTCTCCTAAGCTAATATATGACCTTATTTTTTAGTCATCTCATATTTTGTATGTTTAGGCTTAAAACCTGTATTATTTGAACCAAAGGCATTAGATAGAATTCTAATTTGTTGTTATTGTGATTTGATCTGCTGCTACTAGAATTCTAGATGTTATGCGAAGAGATCTGGAAAAATACCGTGCAATTGACCCGAATGCTCTACAGGAAAGAATGCTTATCAAACAGGTTTCATTTTCTTAAACCTAAACAAACTTATACAAATTAACAGAATTACCTCAAATTCTCTAGATAATCAATAATAGCTATAAATTCTTATGTTCAGGTCGACAAGAAATTGGCTATACAAATAGTTTTGACAACAGTTTTATAGTGTCACTTAGTGTGCATGATCAAATCAAGCGTCGATTGAAAGAACAAAATGTATTAGAAGATGGAGAAGTGTTTGCTTCAGCTTGTTATCTATGAAGGTTAGTGAACCGATCTCAAATCCTCAACTCTCTTGTACTTGCTCTTTAGCCATATTCTAAGGTGGCGGTCTGGTTGGTACTCGAGTGAAGAAGCGACATATTTACACTTCTTCTGCCTTTTGATCAGATTACCTTGACTGCCTTAGGAGAGATGTTTGAAGTAGCACGAGGCATCATGACTAAGCTGAGTGATTGTGCAATGGTACCTTCATACCTTTTTAATTACTCAAAGAGCTTTTCTTGGTACATATCTATTTCCGTATATGCATGCCAATGTCTAAAAAGACTCTTTATGTATTGTTGTGTGTTTAATGTGTAATCTCCTCTCTCATTTTTTTTCCAAATGGGTTTAAAAGAATTAAGATTCTTTTTTGTTTTATGCTATTATATTTACTTCTCGAGTTTTCTTATCACTTAATGATGAACGTGTGTAGATCATAGCCATAGAGAGCAATACAGTTAGGTAGACTACTCAACTAAGGCTTCCTGTTGCGTAACACTGCACAAGTGCGACAGCTAATCCATTTGAAGTCAACGAGCGGATCATCACAATGGTAATTTGCTACCTACCTAGAATCCTTGTACGCTCCACTTTTATTTTATGTTGTACATATGTGTGTCGAGTGTATGAGTCCTCACTTGGTGTTGAGGCCTACTACAATTGTAAACTCCGAGCATGCTTCACGAGTGAACCCTTGAAGTCACCAACTGACCTCCAAGGCTCCAACAACAAAATAAACATAGGAATGCCTATATTGTGCCAGAGAATTCTTTGTTTCTTTAGCATGTTCTTTATAGTAGTAGTTCATTTTTGTTTGTCCCTTTCCATTTGCTAGAGGGTTTGTAAATATCAATATGTTAGAATTTTGACGTGCCTTCTTTTTTTTCCCTGCATTGGGCGAATGAGATAACTTCAATGCACGGTGTACATCACAACGCACGTACTCATAAAATTATGAACTTCATTTGACTAATTCCTTTCATGTCACAAGTCAAAATGGAATTGAGGCGGTTTTTAGTTAGGCAATGACCTGGTGCATGCAGGCATGCATCTTATCTATTGTCAAGAAAAGAAAGAGGGAAAACAACTTAAAAACTTTTCTTTTAACGAAAATAAATAAAATAAGTGATATTGTTTGTCCATTTATTATTATTTTTGGATTGTCCATTTAATTTGAGAAAGTCTCTAATTAGACTAATCATGAAAAATCTCAATTACCTATAGGGTCAAATTTTAATTATTCATACACTGCGATACATTTTACAAGTTTTTCAAATTTATAAGAATCTCGTTGAAATAATTAAAACAAACATCAAGTCACCTCGTTAATTATATCAATTATAAAAATGACTCTGTCAAATGGTTAGTCGTCTAACACAAAATTTTGTGATTTATTTAAACTACAAATTAATTAGAACTTTTTAGCTTGCAAATTTATCTATGTGTATGTGAAGAACCAATAAAAATTTGCTAAGTCGTAGATAGATAAAGGCACTATTATTTTTGTTGCTGTGGTTTGAATTAGTTTTTTCTTTCATCCAACAATTAACAACTTCTTATTGGTAATTCACCTACACGTACAAAAATACTTTACATACAAGATGTTTTGCTAGATAAAGTACACGCTAATAAAGATTTAAAATCGACTCTCCATATTTGGAGACATTGACTAATGCACCTTATGTCATTCTTTTTAGAAAAGAAAAACTTATAAAACTTTTCATGCGTTCAATCTCAACTATAACTTATTAACAAAATACTGCCCTTCTTTTATAATTTCTAAATTAGAGATGATAACATATGAGATAGCGACCCATTTGTGACCATATGAAATGAAACCCTCTAATGTACGAGGTTTAAATAAAAAAAATTTCAATTTTCCTTCATCTTCTTAAGGTATTGAAGTCAAATGAAAAAAAGGGTCGTCAAAGAAAATGTAAAAGTAATGATACTATTAAATACTATCTCCATTCCATAATTAGAACACTATTTTACTTTTCTTTGTAGTAAAATTCTTTTAATTTTATCTATTCAATCTACATTTTTTCTTTTTAAATTTAATTTCATTCACTTTTTTTATTCTCTGTAAATCCCAACACCTAAGTTATGATGCCAAATAGAAAATAAAATGAAGGGAGAATAGTTTTTCTTGAACAACTAAAATTTAAAATCTATTTGTTTGCAATTTAATTTTAGACACAAAAAGTACACAAAAGTTTGTCTCAATCTTTTAATGAACAAAATAG
This sequence comes from Rubia yunnanensis, assembly GCA_037428765.1. NCBI lineage: Eukaryota > Viridiplantae > Streptophyta > Magnoliopsida > Gentianales > Rubiaceae > Rubia > Rubia yunnanensis. Next base: position 70,652,329 of record CM075068.1, read on the forward strand.
CGCAACACGCGGTGGGAATCCCACTAGTTGTACTCAATATTTAACGATTTCTATCATCTCATATAGTTTTTCCTTAAATAACTAAACTTTAAACTTTTAAATAAAATTCTTTGTTTTCAATTTAAATGTAAGATATAAAACTTAATCCTAATATTTTAATTAAGAGAAAGTCTCAGGAAGGGAGTTCTTTCCATAAGGTTATGGACTGTCCACATGGGCTTTTACCTTAAATGTTGTAATTTTTTTTATAAAGTTTAAATATTGTATTTTATAAGTAAAAACAAGTAATAATATGTATTTGAAGGGTAAAATATAAAAATATATAGTATAGAAAATATTTTTAAAAATTATAAATTTTGGATATAATTTAACAAATGCAGTTTATAAGATAAGAAATGAGTAGCAGTCCGTAAGCTTAAACTTATATACATGTCACATGTTAGAAGAAGTACTCTTTAATAAATAACTAGTGTCGCTACACTGCGCGTTGCGCGGTGAGCTTGATAAAAAATTATATAAATTGTATAGGAATGTTAAAAGAGTTGTAATTGAAGCTATAAATGTACCCCTTCGAGGGCGGAGAGATAGACCCCTTCGAGGGCTACGAGTCCATCCCTTCGAGGGCTGAGAGCTGGGCCCCTTTGAGGGCTGAGAGCTAGACCCCTTCGAGGACTGGAGACTCCATCCCTTCGAGGGCTGAGAGCTTGACCCCTTCAAGGGCTGAGAGTCCATCCCTTCGAGGGCTGAGAGCTTGACCCCTTCAAGGGCTGAGAGTCCATCCCTTCGAGGGCTGAGAGCTTGACCTCTTTAAGGGCTGAGAGTTCATCCCTTTGAGGGCTAAGAGCTGGAACCCTTTGAGGGCTGAGAGCTCCATCCCTTCGAGGGTTGAGAGCTGGACCCCTTCGAGGGATGAGAGCTGGACCCCTTCGAGGGTTGAGAGACAATCCCTTCGAGTGCTGAGAGGGCATCCCTTTGAGGGCTGAGAGGTCATCCCTTCGAGGGTTGAGAGCTGGACCCCTTCGAAAGCTGAGAGCTGGACCCCTTCGAGGGCTGAGAGCTAGACCCCTTCGAGGGCTGAGAGCTGGACCCCTTCGAGGGAAGAGAGCTAGACCCCTTAGAGAGCTGAGAGCTGGACCCTATCGAGGACTAAGAGTCCATCCCCTTTGAGGGCTGGGAGCAAGACCCCTTCGAGGACTGGAGACTCCATCCCTTCCAAGGCTGAGATCTGAGAGTTTGACCCCTTTGAGGATAGAAGAGTCTATCCCTTCGAGGGATGGGAGTTAAACCCCTTCGAGGGCTGAGAGCTGGACCCCTTCGAGGGCTGAGAGCTAGACCCCTTCAAGGGCTGAGAGCTAAACCCTTCGAGGACTGAGAGCTGGACCTCTTCGAGGGCTGAGAGCTATACCCCCTCGAGGACTAAAAACTCCATCCCTTCGAGGGCTGAGAGCTAGACTCCTTCGAGGATAAAAGAGTCCATCCCTTCAGGGGCTGAGAGCTGGACCCCTTCGAGGGCTGAGAGCTAGACCCCTTCAAGGACTGGAGACTCCATCCCTTCGAGGGCTGAGAGCTTGACCCCTTCAAGGGCTGAGAGTCCATCCCTTCGAGGGCTGAGAGCTTGACCCCTTCAAGGGCTGAGAGCTGGACCCCTTTGAGGGCTGAGAGCTGGACCCCTTTGAGGGCTGAGAGCTAGACCCCTTCTAGGGATGAGAGATGGACCCCTTCGAGGGCTGAGAGACAATCCATTCGAGGGCTAAGAGGGCATCCCTTTGAGGGCTGAGAGGTCATCCCTTCGAGGGTTGAGAGCTGGACCCCTTCGAAAGCTGAGAGCTGGACCCATTCGAGGGCTGAGAGCTAGACCCCTTCGAGGGCTGAGAGCTAGACCCCTTCGAGGGCTGAGAGCTGGACCCCTTCGAGGGCAGAGAGCTAGACCCCTTCGAGAGCTGAGAGTTGGACCCTATCGAGGACTGAGAGTCCATCCCCTTCGAGGGCTGGGAGCAAGACCCCTTCAAGGACTGGAGACTCCATCCCTTCCAGGGCTGAGATCTGAGAGTTGGACCCCTTTGAGGATAGAAGAGTCTATCCCTTCGAGGGATGGGGGCTAAACCCCTTCGAGGGTTGAGAGCTGGACCCCTTCGAGGGCTGAGAGCTAGACCCCTTCAAGGGCTGAGAGCTAAACCCCTTCGAGGACTGAGAGCTGGACCCCTTTAAGGGCTGAGAGCTATACCCCCTCGAGGACTGAAGACTCCATCCCTTCGAGGGCTGAGAGATAGACTCCTTCGAGGATAAAAGAGTCCATCCCTTCAGGGGCTGAGAGCTGGACCCCTTCGAGGGCTGAGAGCTAGACCCCTTCGAGTGCTGAGAGCTAGACCCATTTGAGGGCTGAGTAACCATCCCTTCGAGGGCTGAGGGCTGGACCGTTTCGAGGGCTGGACCGTTTCGAGGGCTGAGAGTTCATCCCTTCGAGGGCTGAGAGTTCATCCCTTCGAGAGCTAAGAACTGGACCCCTTCGAGGGCTGAGAGTCCACCCCTTCGTGGGCTGAGAGCTGAACCCCTTCGAGGGCTGAGAGCTGGACCCCTTCGAGGACTGAGAGCAGGACCCCTTCGATGGCTGATAGCTAGACCCCTTCGAGGACTGAGAGTCCATGCCTTCGAGGGCTGAGAGTTGGACCCCTTCGAGGGCTGAGAGTCTATCCCTTCGAGGTCTGAGAGCTGAACCCCATTCGAGGGTTGAGAGTTGGAGCCATTCGAGGGTTTTGAGTTGGAGCCATTCGAGGGCTGAGAGCTAAATCCCTTCAAGGACTGAAGATTAAACCCCTTCGAGGGTTGAGAGTTAGACCCCTTCGAGGATAGAAGAGTCCATCCCTTTGAGGGCTGAGAGCTAGACCCTTCGAGGGTGGCCACTGGAGAGCACATAAATGGGTACACGTTTGACCTTGCCAGGAAATTACCACTATGCCCCTAACGACGGTTGACACAAACGTGCCGTCCCTTCAAGGGCTGAGAGCTAGACCCCTTCGAGGACTAAAGACTCCATCACTTCGAGGGCTAAGATATCGACCCCTTCGAGGACAGAAGACTTCATCCCTTCGAGTGCTGAGAGCTAAACCCCTTTAAGGACTGAGAGCTAGACCCCTTTGAGGGCTGAGAGTCCATCCCTTCGAGGGCTGAGGGCTGGACCCCCTTCGAGGCCTGAGACCTGGAGCACTTCGTGGACTGAAGACTCCATCCCTTTAAGGGCTGAGAGTTTAACCCCTTCGAGAATAGAAGAGTCCATCCCTTCGAGGGCTGAGATCTCAACCCCTTTGAGGGCTGAGAGATGGACCCCTTCGTGGACTAACAATTGGACCCCTTTGAGGGTTGAGAGTTAGACCCCTTCGAGAGCTAAGAGTCCATCCCTTCGAGGGTTGAAAGCTGGAGCCCTTCGAAGGCTGAGAGCTAAACCCCTTCGAGGATAGAAGAGTCCATCCCTTCGAGGGCAGAGAGCTAAACCCCTTCAAGGGCTAAGTTCTAACCCCTTTCTTGGGCTGAGAGTCCATCCCTTCGAGATCTGACAGCTGGACCCCTTCGAGGGCTGAGAGCTAGACCCCTTCGAGGGCTAAGAGCTAGAACCCTTCGAGAGCTGAGAGTCCATCCCTTCAAGGGCTAAGAGATGGACCCCTTCGTGAACTAAGAGTTAGACCCCTTCGAGGGCTGAGAGCTAGACCCCTTCGAGGGCTGAGAGCTACTCCCCTTTGAGGGCTGAGAGCTAGACCCCTTCGAGGGCTTAGAGTCCATCCCTTTGAAGGCTAAGAACTGGACCCCATTCGAGGGATGAGAGCTGGACCCCTTCGAGGATAGAAGAGTTTATCCCTTCAAAGAATGAGAGCTAAACCCTTTCGAGGGCTGAGAGCTAGACCCCTTCGAGGGCTGAGAGCTAGACCCCTTCGAGGGTTGAGAGCTGGACCCCTTTGAGGGCTGAGAGCTAGACCCCTTTAAGGGCTAAGAACAATACCCCTTCGAGGACTGCAGACTCCATCCCTTCGAGGGCTAAGAGCTAGACCCCTTGGAGGATAGAAAAGTCCATCCCTTCGAGGGCTGAGAGCTGGACCCCTTTGATGGCTGGGAGCTCGACCTCTTCAAGGGTCGAGAGCTAGACCCCTTCGAGGGCTGAGTAACCATCCCTTCGAGGGCTGAGAGCTAGACCCTTTTGAGGGCTAAGAGTATATCCCTTCGAGGGCTGAAAACTGGACCCCTTCGAGGGCTGAGTGTCCATCCCTTCGAGGGCTGAGAGATGGACCCCTTCGAGGGCTGAGAGCTAGACCCTTCGAGGGCTGAGAGCTGGACCCCTTCGATGGCTAGGAGCTGGATCCCTTCGATGGCTGAGAGCTGGACCCCTTCGATGGCTAGGAGCTGGACCCCTTCGATGGCTGAGAGCTGGACCCCTTCGAGGGTTGAGAGTTCATACCTTCGAGGGCTGAGAGCTAGATCCCTTTGAGGTCTGGGAGTCCATCCCTTCGAGGTCTGGGAGTCCATCCCTTCGAGGTCTGAGAGTCCATCCCTTCGAGGTCTGAGAGCTGGACCCCATTCGAGGGCTAAGAGCTAGAGCCTTTTGAGGGCTGAGAGCTAAACTCCTTCGAGGATTGAAGACTAAACCCCTTCGAGGGCTGAGAGCTAGACCCCTTCGAGGATAGAAGAGTCCATCCCTTTGAGGGCTGAGAGCTGGACCTCTTCGAGGGTGACCACTTGAGAGCACATAAACGGGAACACGTTCTACCTTTCTTGGAAATGACCACTATACCCCTAACGACGGTTGACACAAGCGTGCCGTCCCTTCGAAGGCTGAGAGCTGGACTTTGAGGACTGAATACTCCATCCCTTAGAGGGTTGAGATCTCGACCCCTTCGAGGAAAGAAGACTTCATCCCTTCGAGGGCTGAGAGCTAAACCCCTTTTAGGACTGAGAGCTGGACCTCTTCGAGGGCTGAGAGTCCATCCCTTCTAGGAATAAGAGTTGAACCCCATTCGAGGGCTGAGAGCTGGAGCACTTTAAGGACTGAAGACTCCATCCCTTTGAGTGCTGATAGTTTGACCCCTTCGAGAATAGAAGAGCTCATCCCTTCGAGGGCTGAGATCGCAATCCCTTCGAGGGCTGAAAGCTGAACCCCTTCGTGGACTGAGAGTTGGACCCCTTTAAGTGCTGAGATCTAGACCCCTTCGAGGGCTGAGAGTCCATCCCTTCGAGGGATGAGAGTTGGAGCCCTTCGAGGGCTAAGAGCTGGAGCCCTTCGTGGGCTGAGAGCTAAACCCCTTCAAGGATAGAAGAGTCCATCACTTCGAGGGATGAGATCTAAATCCCATTGAGGGCTGAATGCTGCACCACTTCGTGGGCTGAGAGTCCATCCCTTCGAGGGCTGAGAGCTGGACCCCTTCGAAGGCTGAGAGCTATACCCCTTTGAGGGCTGAGAGCTGGACCCCATCGAGGACTGAGAGTCCATCCCCTTCGAGGGCTGGGAGCTAGACCCATTCGAGGACTGGAGACTCCATCCCTTTGAGGGCTGAGAGCTGAGAGTCCATCCCTTCCAGGGCTAAGAGCTGGACCCCTTCGAGAATAAAAGAGTCTATCCCTTCGAGGGATGAGAGCTAAACCCCTTTGAGGGCTTAGAGCTGGACCCCTTCGAGGGCTGAGAGCTAGACCCCTTCGAGGGCTGAGAGCTAGACCCCTTCGAGGGCTGAGAGTTGGACCCCTTCGAGGGCTGAGAGCTGGACCCCTTCGAGGGCTGAGAGCTAGACCCCTTCAAGGTCTGAGAGCTGGACCCCTTCGAGGGCTGAGAGTTGGACCCTTTCGAGGGCTGAGAGTCCATCCCTTCGAGGGCTGAGAATTGGACCTCTTCGAGGGCTCAGAATCAATCCCTTCAAGGGCTGAGAGCTGGACCCCTCCGAGGGCTGAGTCAAGGGCTGATAGCTAGACCCCTTCGAGGGCTTAAAGCTGGACCTCTTCGATGGCTGAGAGCTAGACCCCTTCGAGGGCTAAGAGTCCAAGTCTTTGAGGGCTGAGAGCTGGACCCCTTCGAGGGCTGGGAGTCCATCCCTTCGAGGTCTAAGAGCTGGACCCCATTCAAAGGGTAAGAGCTGGAGCCTTTCGAGGGCTGAGAGCCAAACTCCTTCGAGGACTGAAGACTAAGCCCCTTCGAGGGCTGAGAGCTAGACCCCTTCGAGGATAGAAGAGTTCATCCCTTCAAGGGCTGAGAGTTGGACCCCTTCGAGGGTGGCCACTTGAGAGCACATAAATGGGCACACGTTTGACCTTGCTAGGAAATGACCACTATGCCCCTAACGACAGTTAACACAAGCAATCCATACCCTTCGAGGGCTGAGAGTTGGACCCCTTCGAGGACTGAAAACTCCATTCCTTCGAGGGCTGAGATCTCGACCCCTTCAAGGACAGAAGACTCCATCCCTTCGAGGGCTAAGAGCTAAACTACTCTGAGGACTGAGAGCTGGACCCCTTTGAGGGCTAAGAATCCATCCCGTCGATGGCTGAGAGCTGGACCCCATTCGAGGGCTGGGAGTTGGAGCCCTTCGAGGACTGAAGACTCCATCACTTTGAGGGCTGAGAGTTTGACCCCTTTGAGAATAGAAGAGTCCATCCCTTTGAGGGCTGAGAGCTGAACCCCTTCGTGGACTGAGAGTTGGACCTCTTTAAGTGCTGAGAGCTAGACCCCTTCGAGGGCTGAGAGTCCATCCCTTCGAGGGATGAGAGTTGGAGCCCTTCGAGGGCTGAGAGCTGGAGCCCTTCGTGGGCTGAGAGCTAAACCCCTTCAAGGATAGAAGAGTCCATCACTTCGAGGGCTGAGATCTAAATCCCATTGAGGGCTGAGTGCTGCACCCCTTCGTGGGCTGAGAGTCCATCCCTTCGAGGGCTGAGAGCTGGACCCCTTCGAAGGCTGAGAGCTAGACCCCTTTGAGGGCTGAGAGCTGGACCCCATCGAGGACTGAGAGTCCATCCCCTTCGAGGGCTGGGAGCTAGACCCCTTCGAGGACTGGAGACTCCATCCCTTCGAGGGCTGAGAGCTGAGAGTCTATCCCTTCCAGGGCTAAGAGCTGGACCCCTTCGAGGATAAAAGAGTTTATCCCTTCGAGGGATGAGAGCTAAACCCCTTTGAGGGCTTAGATCTGGACCCCTTCGAGGGCTGAGAGCTAGACCCCTTCAAGGGCTGAGAGCTGGACCCCTTCGAGGGCTGAGAGCTAGACCCCTTCAAGGGCTGAGAGCTGGACCCCTTCGAGGGCTGAGAGCTATACCCCTTCGAGGACTGAAGACTCCATCCCTTCGATGGCTGGGAGCTAGACCCTTTCGAGGGCTGAGAGCTAGACCCTTTCGAGGGCTGAGAGCTAGACCCCTTCAAGGGCTGAGAGCTAGACCTCTTCGAGGGCTAAGTAACCATCCCTTCGAGGGCTGAGAGTTGGACCCTTTCGAGGGCTGAGAGTTCATCCCTTTGAGGGCTGAGAACTGGACCTCTTCGAGGGCTCAGAATCAATCCCTTCAAGGGCTGAGAGCTGGACCCCTCCGAGGGCTGAGTCAAGGGCTGAGAGTTAGACCCCTTCGAGGGCTTAAAGCTGGACCTCTTCAATGGCTGAGAGCTAGACCCCTTCGAGGGCTGAGAGTCCATGTCTTTGAAGGCTGAGAGCTGGACCCCTTCGAGGGCTGGGAGTCCATCCCTTCGAGGTCTAAGAGCTGGACCCCATTCAAAGGCTGAGAGCTGGAGCCTTTCGAGGGCTGAGAGCCAAACTCCTTCGAGGACTGAAGACTAAACCCCTTCGAGGGCTGAGAGCTAGACCCCTTCGAGGATAGAAGAGTTCATCCCTTTGAGGGCTAAGAGTTGGACCCCTTCGAGGGTGGCCACTTGAGAGCACATAAACGGGCAAACGTTTGACCTTGCTAGGAAATGACCACTATGCCCCTAACGACAGTTAACAGAAGTAATCCATCCCTTCGAGGGCTGAGATCTCGACCCCTTCAAGGACAGAAGACTCCATCCCTTCGAGGACTAAGAGCTAAACCACTCCGAGGACTGAGAGCTGGACCCCTTTGAGGGCTAAGAATCCATCCCTTCGATGGCTGAGAGCTGGACCCCATTCGAGGGCTGAGAGTTGGAGCCCTTCGAGGACTGAAGACTCCATCACTTCGAGGGCGGAGAGTTTGACCCCTTCGAGAATAGAAGAGCCCATCCCTTCGAGGGCTGAGATCTCGACCCCTCCGAGGGCTGAGATCTCGACCCCTTCGAGGGCTGAGAGCTGGACCCCTTCGAAGGCTGAGAGCTGGACCCCTTCATTGACTGAGAGTTAGACTCCTTTGAGGGCTGAGAGCTAGACCCCTTCGAGGGGTGAGAGTCCATCCCTTTGAGGGCTGAGAGCTGGAGCCCTTCGAGAGCTGAGAGCTAAACCCCTTCGAGGATAGAAGAGTTCATCCCTTCAAAAGCTGAGAGCTAAACCCCATCGAGGGCTGAGTGTTGGGCCCCTTCGTGGGCTGAGAATCTATCCCTTCGAGGGCTGAGAGCTAGACCCCTTCAAAAGCTGAGAGCTAGACCCCTTCGAAAGCTGAGAGCTAGACCCCTTCGAAAGCTGAGAGCTAGACCCCTTCAAGGGCTGAGTGCTGGACCCCTTCGTTGACTGAGAGTTAGACCCCTTCAAGGGCTCAGAGCTAGACCCCTTCAAGGGCTCAGAGCTAGACCCCTTCAAGGGCTCAGAGCTAGACCCCTTCGAGGGCTGAGAGTCCATCCCTTCAAGGGCTGCCAGCTGGACCCCATTGGAGAGCTGAGAGCTGAGCCCTTCGATGGTTGAGAGCTAAACCCCTTCTAGGGATGAGAGCAAGACCCCTTCGAGGGCTGAGATCTAGACCCCTTCGAAGGTTGAGAGTCCATCCCTTCGAGGGCTGAGAGCTGGACCCATTCGAGGGCTGAGAGATGGAGCCCTTTGAGGGCTGAGAGCTAAACTTCTTCGAGGGCTGAGAGTTGGAGCCCTTCGAGGGCTAAGACCTAGATCCCTTCGAGGGCAGAGAGTCTATCCCTTCGAGGGCTGATAGTTGGACCCCTTCGAGAGCTGAGAGTCCATCCCTTCGAGGGCTGAGAGCTGGACCCCTTCAAGGGCTGAGAGCTAGACCCATTGGAGGGCAGAGAGCTGAACCTCTTCGTGGACTGAGAGTTGGACCCCTTCGAGGGCTGAGAGTCCATCCCTTCGAGGGCTGAAAACCGGAGCCTTTAGAGGACTGAGAGCTAAACCCCTTCGAGGACTAAAGACCAAACCCCATCGAGAATTAGAGCTAGACCCCTTCGAGGATAGAAGAGTTCATCCCTTCGAGAGCTGAGAGCTGGACCCCTTCGAGGGCGGCCACTTGAGAGCACATAAAAGGGCACACGTTCAGCCTTGCTGGGAAATGAACACTATGCCCCTAACGACGGTTGACACAAGCGTGCGGTCCCTTCGAGGCTGAGACCTGGACCCCTTCGAGGACTGAAGACTTCATCCCTTCGAGGGCTGATATCTCGACCCCTTCGAGGACAGAAGACTCCATCCCTTCGAGACCTGAGATCTCGACCGTTTCGAGGACTGAGAGTTGGGCCCATTCGAGGGCTGAGAGCTGGACCCCATTCGAGGGCTGAGAACTGGAGCCCTTTGAGGACTGAAGACTCCATCCTTTCGAGGGCTGAGAGCTTGACCCCTTCAAGGATAGAAGAGTCCATCCCTACGAGGGCTGAGATCTCGACCCCTTCGAGAGCTGAGAGCTGGACCCCTTTGTGGACTGAGAGTTGGACCTCTTCGAGGACTGAGAGCTAGACCCCTTCAAGGGCTGAGAGTCCATCCCTTCGAGGGCTCAGAGCTGGACCCCATTCGAGGGCTGAGAGCTGGAGCCCTTCAAGGGCTGAGAGCTAAACCCCTTCGAGAATAGAAGAGTTCATCCCTTCGAGGGATAAGAGCTAAACCCCTTGGAGGGCTGAGAGTTGGACCCCTTCGAGGGCTGAGAGCTAGACCCCTTCAAGGGCTGAGAGTCCATCCCTTTAAGGGCTGATAGTCCATCCCTTCGAGGGCTGAGAGTCCATCCCTTCGAGGGCTGAGAGCTGCCCCTTTGAGAGCTGAGTGCTATACCCCTTCGAGGACTGAAGACTTCATCCTTTCGAGGGCTGAAAGCTAGACCCCTTCGAGGATAGAAGAGACCATCCCTTCGAGGGCTGAGAGCTGGACCCCTTCTAGGGCTGAGATCTAAACCCCTTCGAGGGCTGAGAGCTCGACCCCTTCGAGGGCTGAGAGCTCGACCCCTTCGAGGGCTGAGAGTCCATCCCTTCGAGGGCTCAGAGCTAGACCCCTTCGAGGGCTAAAAGCTAGACCCATTCGAGGGCTGAGAGCTGGACCCCTTCGAGGGCTGAGAGCTGGACCCCTTCGATGGCTGAGAGCTAGACCCCTTCAAGGGCTGAGAGTCTATCCCTTCGAGGGCTGAGGGATGGACACCTTCGAGGGCTGAGAGTCTATCCCTTCGAGGACTGAAGACCAGTGGTCTAAAAATCGCTAGGCGCTAGTCGGGCGGTTTGCTGGGGCCTAGCGCCTAGGGGATTAATCGGGGATTAATCGGTCTAGGCGGATTTGTATTATTTAATTATTTTTTATATATAATTAATAAAATAATACAAATTATATTTAAAAATAAAATAAAAACCTATTTCCCAAGTCACAATAACTTATATTACATACAAATGATACAATACAAGAACGAAAATTTCATGATAAACGACACAAATGAATATATTATATATATATATATATATATATATTGTCGAAATATTATCTTGGAGTTGAAAAATGAAATCCATACAAGCTTACAAAGTTTGAGGCACGTGGCAAAAATTACCAAATTAAAACTAGTGAGTAGTGAATCCACACATAGCCATAGGCCAAAATTAAAAGTTAGACAAAATAAAAAAGTACCAAATACAATTCACACATAGCCTATAACATTTCAAATTCTTCTTCACCATTTATCTCTTGCACTTCATCGTTATCGGACTCAAAGTCATAAGTCATCTCATCTACTTCCTCCTCCTCATCCGATTCAAAATCATCTTCATGTAATTCTCTAACCTCTTGAATTCTAGAACTTCTTCTCAACTCCATGCCAAGACCTTGTTCCAATCCATCTCCATCCATATCCATCGCTTCACCATCTTCATTAACATCATCATCACCACCCTCAACAATCCATCCTTTAACCATGGTAGATTCATTAGAAAGAAGCACATCTATGCCCTTCACTTTCTCTCTTTGCTTCTTGTTCATAATCTTGGCATTGAATTGAACATAGACCAAGTTGTTCAACCTTTTCGTATCAAGCCTATTCCTCTTCTTTGTATGGATCTAAATAGAAGTAAATAATATAATGAAATGATTAAAATTGAAACTTTGAGATATAACAACATTTCAACTTTAAACAAGGTCTTCCATCACAAACAATAAAGACTACAATATGTTTGCATATTACCCAAACATGATGTGGGAAATTAATTTACTCAAAGTTTTGAAGAGTTAAAATGAGCAAAGTTATAGAAAGTTATTAAATATCTATTCAATCAAGTTATTATAGAATCAATGTATTTTCTTTGAAATATATAGCAACTACAATAGAAAGAAATGAATGAATAGCAAATATTACATACCCCTTCAAATGTGCTCCAATTTCTTTCACATCCCGACGCACTTGAAGTTAATGAAAGTATCCTTTTAGCCATTTTTTGCAAGTTTGGCACACCATTTCCATAGATACTCCACCATGAAACTATATCAAATATAACAAAGAGACAAAGAATTACTTCAATTCAAAAAGTGAAAGCCAAAAACATACAAAAAACCATTTATGTTAAACATCTATGAAAAAACAAAACTAAACGAGAAACACATTTCAAACAAGTAATCTTATTTACTTAACATGAATTAAAATAAAACATTACCCGGATCATAGTTCTCATCATTGTTTTTGCATCCTTCCATAGCCATCACTCTTCCAAATAACCCTTCTTTCTTTATAAACTTAGGCCATTCAACATTTATCACCAAGTGATGAAGCTCTCGAGGGAGCATGACCTCAACACAAGTCAAAAACCCATTCATAACAAACTCATCATTAGTGATATCCTTGTTATTGTATGAATAATAAGGATTCAAAATATAGGAAGCTAGATGCAATGTACTATCAAGGCGGTCTCTTGCTTTTGTTTCAATAATGTCAAGAATTGGACGACATTGGGCTTCATTGTGATTGTACACCTTTTGAATCTCCTCTTTGGCTTTGAGTATCTCTCCATACGCAAATCTCATTGTAGGCTTCCTATCTCCATCAACAAGTCGAAGGACCTTCACTAAAGAACTAAACACTCGTAAGCAAAAGTCCACTCCTCTCCAAAAAGCTATGCTATGTGCTATAGCCACCGCCGCCTTCCCCTTTTGAGTTTTTGAATGTTTAGTTGCACTCCATTCATCACTAGTCACCATAGCTACTATCTCTTTCTTTTTATTCATCAAACTTTGCAAAGTGAGAAAAGCGGAAGCAAACCTTGTAACTCCCGGCCTTACTATATCCCATTGTTTAGTAAACTTTCTCAACAAATCTAAAGTCTTGTGATGAGAATACATGTAAATGGTGAAACTCTTTGCCTTTTCAATCACTCCTTTAAACTTTGAAAGATTTCCAATTCCTTGAAGCATAAGATTGAAAGTGTGAGTAGCACATGAGCTCCAAAAGATATTTGGCCTTTTCACCTTCATCAAGTCTCTTGCCAACATATTGTTAGAAGCATTGTCCGTCACCACTTGAACCACTTTTTCTTGCCCAATGTCTTCAACACATTTGTCCACATATTCAAAGATATAAGCACCGGTATGTGATTCACCGGATGCTTCCTTAGAGGATAGAAAAGTTGTACCTTCTTTACAATTTACACAAAGATTCATGATACTTCTTCTCTTTCGATCACTCCAAGCATCGGTCATAATTGAACAACCATTCAAAGCCCATTCTTCTTCTTGCTTCTTCATCAAACTTTTTGTCCTCTCAACCTCCCCTTTCAACAATGGTTCCCTCAATTGATATTGGCTTGGAGGTCGATAGCCCGGACCAAATGTTCCAACCGCTTCCATCAATCTCTTGAAGCTATCATTGTCAACCGCATGAAAAGGAATGCCGGATTCGTAAACCCACCTTGCCAAGAATTGATCCACTTGATGAGTTCTTTCTTTAAAAAGTGAATCATTAAGGTTTTGTTGCCTCCTCTTCTTACTTGTATCCATCGTTGAATCCGGGTCAATTGGATTCACAAAACGATTCATCGGACCAAGAATGCGTGACTTTCCACTCCCCTCAAAATTCACTTCAATTTCTTGAACTTCATCATCATGATTATGAATGACCCTATGAACTTCATTCCTTAATTCCTTTTCATCATTGAGCTTTTGTTTCTTCTTCGCCTCAATTTCATCTAAAGCTTTTTTGCACCTTGCTCTAGCCTCCTCGGGAGCTCTTGGACAAGGCTTAACATTACCCTTTACATGGGCAATATGTTGTTTGATTCGGTTTACTCCCCCACTACCCCTATGAGGACATAACTTGCACTTCCACTTATCTAGGTTGTTAGGATCAACCAATTCTCCATATTCCCACCCTATATCATCCGAACCTCTCTTCAAAGAAGATGTCTCCAACATGGTGGCAGAAGCGGTGGAAGAAGTAGTTCCCTGACTTCCCTCCATTGTTCCAAATTTCCAATGAATTGTATCAACTATCAACAAATAATTCTATTCATAATTTAAGGGGTTCATCCATAAATAGTATAATGATTAGGATAACAATCAAGAGATCAATGTTAAACGTTGTATACAAATTAAGAAAATAGCTAGTGCTGGTGCAGCAACCTTTTTTTTTTTAGGAATAAAAACCAGTGTCATTTCTCTCAGGAAAACCATCAAAGCAAACTCATCAGCTTCAGAATTATCTAAACTGAGTAAACTCTGAAAATTCAAATAATGATCAATCAGCAATCCATCATAAACCCAAGCTAACATGGTCAACACTTGCACTTTGATCATTCCCTAACTCCCGGCCTTAATCTGAGAACAATCACTGTCATGGAATCCACATAAACTGACTTCTATATTCCAGGTTATAAGCAACAATCATATATTCATATAATCATATGTGAATTTGTGCTTAATTGCCAAATTAACTGTCTGGAATTAAGGCAATCTTATTACATGATTATGGAGCAATTTATAGCACAAATCAGCACAAATCAATTGGCACAAATCAGCACAAATCAATTGGCACAAACCAATGAAAACAAGCGGCATTTAATAATTAATATGCAAACTTACATTGCAGAGAGAGGGAGGCGTCGACACCTCGATGGTGGCCGGTAGTTTGTTTCGGCGACGGCGAGGTGACGTTGACGTTGCTGCTACTGGTTCGACCGTCCAACTAAGGCGATGAAAACGGCGAGGCGACGAAGACGGTGAGGTCACGAGCTGATGAAGGCGGCGGCCGGCGAGTCAACGAAGAGGAGGCTGAAGCGGCGTCTGGGAGAAAAATCAGAAAACTGAAGAGGAGGTTTGGGAAAACTGAAGCGGCTGCGGGTTTGAATTGGGAGAAAAGGTTTGGGAAAATTATAAAAAAAAAAAGAAACAAACCAAACCAAACCGCCCAGACCCGATTAGCGCCTAGACCCGATTAGACGGGTCTGGGCAGGTCTGGGCGCCGCCCAGAGGCAAAAATGCCTAATGTCGCCGAACAGGCCCTAATCCGGGCGTTTTGGTGGCGCCTAGCGCCTAGGACCGCCTAGGCGCCGCCGTTTAGAACACTGCTGAAGACTACATCCCTTCGAGGGCTGAGAGCTGGACCCTTTCGAGGGCTGAGAGCTAGACCCCCCCTTCGAGGGCTGAGAGCTGGACCCCTCGAAGGGGTGCCCAAAACGACGTCGTTTTCGTCGGCCACCTGGCAACACATGTAGCTACACATGGAGGCGCCATAACTTTTGACAAATGGGATGCACAAAAGGACAAAAGTGGTGCCCAAAACGACGTCGTTTTGGGCGGCCACTTGAGAGCACATAAAAGGGCACACGTTCGACCTTGCTGGGAAATGACCACTATGCCTCTAACAACGGTTGACACAAGCGTGCCGTTTCCAAGTATTCCTTTTATATAGTAAACCAGATAAATAATACAGGTGGTACTCCGCTAGAAACTCCGAAAAGAAAAGGGAAACAAATCTTGTACTACTCCATGTTGAAACTTATCTGGTGTACTATACAAAAGGAATACTTGGAAACGACACGCTTGTGTCAACCGTCGTCAGGAGCATAGTGGCCATTTTCCAGCAAGGCCGAACGTGTGTCCTTCTATGTGCTCTCAAGTGGCCGCCCAAAACGACGTCGGTTTTGGGCACCACTTTTGTCCTCTTGTGCATCTCATTTGTCAAAAGTTGCGGCACCTCCATGTGCGGTTGTATGTGCTGCCAGGTGGCCGGCGAAAACCACGTCGTTTTGGGCACCCCTTCGAGAACACAAGACCCCTTCGAGGCCACAAGACCCCATCGAGGCAACAAGACCCCTTCGAGGGCACAATGCACTGCCCCTTCGAGGCCACGAGGCACAGGCCCTTCGAGGCCACAAGACCCATTCGAGCGCACGAGACACTACCCCCTTCGAGCCCACGAGTCACTACCCCTTCGAGGGCACGAGACAAAACCCCTTCGAGCCCACGAGGCACTACCCCTTCGAGGCCACCACCCCTTCGAGCCCAGAATTAACAACTCCTTTGAGCCAAGAATAAAAAAACTCCTTCGAGCCCACGAGGCACTACCCCTTCGAGGTCACAAGGCACTTCCCCTTCGAGGGCACGATGCACTTCCCCTTTGAGGTCACGAGATAAGACCCCTTCTAGGCCACGAGCCATCACCCCTTCGATCCCACGAAGCACTACTACTTCGAGGACACGAGACACTACCCCTTCGAGAACACGAGGACCTGCCCCTTCGAGGCCACAAAACGACCCCATCGAGTCCACGACCCTTTGAGACCATGAGATAAGACCCCTTCGAGGGCAACAGACATGACCCCTTCGAGCCCATAAACCACCACCCCTTCGAGCCCAGAATGAACAACTCCTTCAAGGGCACGATGCACAACCCCATTGAGGGCATGGGGCACTACCCCTTCAAGCCCACGAGGGAAGGAGTCTTCAGTCCTCGAAGGGGTCCAGCTCTCAGGCCTCAAAGGGATGGAGTCTTCAGTCCTCGAAGGGGTCTAGATCTCAGCCGTCGAAGAGATGAGCTCTCAACCCTCGAAGAGGTCCAGCTCTCAGCCTTCGAAGGGGTCCAGCTCTCAACCCTCGAAGAGGTCCAGCTCTCAACCCTCGAAGAGGTCCAGCTCTCAGCCCTCGAAGGGATCCATCTCTCAACCCTCGAAGGGATCCAGCTCTCAACCCTCGAAGGGATCTAGATCTCAGCCCTCGAAGGGATGGACTCTTCTATCCTCGAAGGGGTCCAGCTCTCAGCCCTCGAAGGGATGGACTCTCGGTCGTCGAAGGGGTCCAGCTCTCAACCTCAAAGGAGTCTAGCTCTCAGTCCTCGAAGGGGTACATTTATATCTTCAATTGCAACTCTTTTAATATTCCTATCAATTTCTATAATTTTTTATCAAAATCGCGGTGTAGCCACACTGGTCACCAATCAATATAAATAGAAGTCGGAATTCACCGGTCACCGGCAAGTACTGAAGGAGTAAGCAGCTATATGCACAAAGAAGCAATTCAGCCTCCGCCGCGTTCCACCTTACTTGTGTTTGGAGGCGAGTTAGGATAACCCCAGGCACCCTAAATTACGGGGGTATTATAACATCTTCTCCGGCTACCTACATTACCAACCGGGCAGTTGGTGTATATGAACTAGGTCGGGACTTTTTTTGTGTGTATCGAAATTGGTTTTCTCTATTTTTGAGCTGTTGGTTGTATGCATTCTCATCTGAAGATTTTTATTTTCTGTGATGCGGCAGCAAGATGCCTCGTAAAGGGGGTTACAGGGTTGATGATTACGATGATGATTATGAAGAGTATGATTATTATGATGATGATGATGCTGATGATTACAGCCACGAGGCCCATCAGAATGGTAATCACTAATCACTTATCACCCAACTTCAATTCCTTTAATTTGATATACGAAGTACATGCCTAATAGGAGCAGTAATTTCTACAGCATTGATATTTGGTGTAGAGGTTATAATTTGTCCCAAAGATTGGCGTGACTTCATGTTTTGAAGTCGAAGCCTCTGGTATTGGACAATCTCATGGATTGAGAGCTCTGTATTTCAGTTTGCAATGTATTTTAGCCTAGCCCTGATTATATGTTGGCTATCTGGGATTTTGACCTTATTAGCTCATCAACCATGTATAGATGCTACCTGTATTAATTTCATATTAGAAGCACCTGACCTCCCAGGAGAAAATTAAGTGCTTATTGATGTTGCTGCAGTTGTGGAGCCGCAGAAAAAGGACACACAAGGAGCAATCAAGACTGGAATCTGGAGCTGTCCCATATGCACCTATGATAATGATGATTACATGTCGGCATGCGACATCTGTGGGGTTCTTCGTAATCCCTTGGTGAAAGGTTCCACAAAGAGCAGTTCTTCCCCAGGTTGGCAACTCGTACTTTTATTTGTTACTTGTGTGGTGTGTGTGGTTTTGGTCATTATTTAATTTGCATTGACGTCCTTTATTGAGATTGTCATAATTCAATCCTCTGAGAACTATTAGTTCAGTTGAAGATATGAATTTTTGCGATTAAGTTTTTCATCTACCAGTCTTAAATTTGATTTTCACATTCGTAGATGTCATAGATTCTATTTTTGGAAATATTTGGATAGATGACTTTGCTATTGACAATAAGACTGGTCTCTATATGCTTTTTCTGTTTTGCCGATAAGTTATAGCTTTTGAATGGAGGAGATCATTTCCATGCAGTTGGTGGCATATGTAAAGACTCTGGAGTATCTGTAATGGCCAAGTCTCTTTTTGCATCACCTCTGCATCTCAAGCCCAAAAAGGCTGTTAGATTTGAGGCAAAGAATGATGCTTCTAGCTCCAGACAGCCCGACCATATGCTTGGGGGTTTTCTTGATTTTCATAGAGCTGTTAGCTCACAAAGCAATTACAAGATTAATATAGGTGTGAAATTTTCCTGAAACAGAAAAGCAATTAATGGACATAGGCATTTCCTTTTTCTTTTCCCTCCATGGTTGATGGAATGTGGATGTCCTTTATATATCTCTCCTTGCTTGGCCAGACTTATATGTTACAGTGTAGAATCTTTTTTAACTTCCTTCTAACTCAAACCAATTTGATGGCAGCTCCATTCAAATTTGATGCACAATCTCCAGATGATTTAGTATCAAATGGAATACGATCCTCCACCCTTGGTACCAAAGGTAATTCCCCAACATTGTTTTCCACTCTTTAACCTTTTAAGGTATTTGTCACTGCTTCAAATGTTCTAATGTATGGGAATATATGTTTCCCTGGTCTGGTGAAAATCTGAGATGAATTTGACTGAGCAATGTATGCACAGTTATATTTAAGCGCAACAATGCTCACCTGAAACTAATTGAGTACTAATAACATATGGAAGAGAGCTTCTGGTAGGATCCGGGATTTCCAAAGGGCAAGTATTATTTATTATTTGATACTCCCTCTGTTATTATAAGTCAAGAAGTCCTCGTTTGAGAAAAAGTCAACTTTAGACATCTGGTTGTTATGGCTATGTTATTAGGAAGTGTTAAGTTGGGCCGATGGGCCAAAATCAGCTTAATTTAGCTGATATTAGTCAAACTATAGCCAATTTAACAGTAGGATTGGCATGGCTGTACTGTCGGTTATTCATGCATGTTGTTCTTTTCAACTTCTTAAGATTGTCTAGAAAGTTCTGGGATGCTCTTTGCCTTCTCAAGGCATCAAACTACATTGATGTGGTGAACTTCATTACATTGCTATGCCATTACTCTTGTCCTAGTGTGTCAAGTGGTCTAAGGTTGTGCATTCTCTATGTTTGTGTGCTATTAGGGGTAGGGCTGTGGTTTTATCATCTGGTTCGTGTCTTTTATGTATATGTTGGGTCCAAATTAACTTTATTTTAGCTTCCTGATCTCCATTCGGGGTCACCCCAGCACCTCTCTTATAATGCTTTTTTTTTGCCCAGCAGTGAACTTCATGGAATCTTCATCTTTAGACACAAAAGAAACAGACACTAGTGCTGATATTGAAAAAGAGATAACTATTGAAGGGCTTGACATTTCAGCATCAACCTCAAAAGGACAATCTTGTGATGCAATAAAGAACAGTTTTTCTTTTGAAAAGGAGGAAAAAGCAGGAAGCGTCTCTACCAATATGGGGAAAAAGTCATCATCTTCTATGTCTGGGGTTGCGGGGAATGCCAATGGGGTTAGAGCGCTAGCAAGTACACCATTTAAACCTGAAAAGTGGATGCTTCCTGATCAAGAGGAAGATAAAATGCATCAACTGAATCTTGCAATTGTAAGCCATCCCTCTGGTTAAGCTGCTGGTCCTTGAAGATAAATACTGACCATAGATGTTATTAATCCCTTTACATGTATTCTCTATAACCCTTCTCTTGTATTGCATTGAAAGGTTGGGCATGTTGATTCTGGGAAGTCTACACTCTCTGGCAGATTGCTACATCTTTTAGGGCGCGTATCACAAAAGGAATTGCACAAATATGAAAGGGAGGCAAAGCAACAAGTAATTTTTTCAATAGTCTCTTCTTTTTAAGCTGATGTTAGATTGGCTGACCAAGACTTATGGCCTGTATGCTTTTCTATCAGGGAAAAGCGTCGTTTGCTTATGCATGGGCCTTAGATGAAAGTACTGAAGAAAGGGAAAGGGGCATAACAATGACTGTGGCTGTTGCTCATTTAGATTCTAAGAAATATCACATAGTCTTGCTAGACTCTCCCGGCCATCGAGATTTCGTTCCAAACATGATAGCTGGGGCAACGCAGGCTGATGCTGCGATTCTGGTAGTTGATGCTTCAATGGGTGCGTTTGAAGCCGGAATAGATTCTCAGGGGGGTCAAACAAGGGAGCATGCCCAGCTAATTAGAAGTTTCGGAGCTGATCAGATTATAGTTGTGGTTAATAAAATGGATGCTGTGGAATACTCCGTGGAACGATTTGATATTATTAAGCAGAAGTTGGGGGCATTTCTTAAATCTTGTGGCTTTAAGGACCCATCAATGTTTTGGATTCCCGTGAGTGCAATGCAAAATCAGAATTTGGTCTATGGACCTTCTGATGTGAGGCTATCCTGGTTAGTTACTTGAATATATTTGTTTTCTGTAAGTTCTTTGTGTATAGCATCTGGCCAGGCATACCATCTTTGAAGTGCCTGTAGTATTTACTTAATTTTTAGGGAAAGTCTTGTTTTGTGCCTTCATTTCTCTTTTTCTTGGATAGAAAAGATTAGTATGCTATTTTTTTCACTGCTAATCTCAGCAATGATTAGTTTTCGCTTATCATTTACCTTATATTCTAAAATTTTCATATTCTTCCTTGTCTGTCTCAATCCTCTCTTCTTTTTACATCCAATCAGGGTTTATTAGTGTCAAAACCTGATATTTTTTACTTAATTTTTTGTTTCCTATTGTTTTACACCAGTGTCCATTTTGTAGTACTGTCTATTAACTTGTGTTATGGTTGGGTGTATGAGTAAGAGAGAAAAAAAGGAATAGTTTAAAAAAGAAAGAAGAGGAAGGATCATATGCACAGTACATATATAAATGTATGGTCACATGTTGCGGTGCTGTGAAGTTAACATTTATGTTCGTGCAGGTTTCAGGGGCCTTGTTTGTTGGATGCGATTGATTCCCTCCGACCTCCCACAAGGGACTATGCAAAGCCTCTAATTTTGCCTATCTGTGATGTTATAAAGTCACAGCCACAAGGGCAGGTTACTGTCAGTGGGAAGGTGGAGACTGGAGCTCTTCGTAATGGATCTAAGGTAAAGAGTAGTGGCTTGTTTCATTGACTATTTTCAAATGAATTATTCCATACACCACTGGGTTAAAAATACTCCCTTTGTTCAACTAATTTTGGAACTTCAATATATGGCGCAATGCTTTAGAAGATGCCATATGTGTGGTGCAAACTAGATTGTAAAAAGAATAAGTAAAATGGGTGGTTGAGAGTATCTTAAATCATTCCATAAATGGAAAGTGTCAAAATATAAAAAGAAAGTGTGCCATAATTAAATGAATGGAGGGAGTATTGAAATTTATTGGCCCAATCGAATGAATTTGGCTGTTGGGGACCTAAGTTTGTGTTGGAATCGGGGAAAATGAAAAAGTTGTTTGCCCCCTTTTAGTTGTGACAGGAACATTTGTCCTTTTCTTTTCTTTTATTCAGAAAAGCTCAAAAGTACTTCTCCAAGAAAAGAAAAGAGTATACGGTTTTATTTGCCCTAAAGATGTAATTTAGAATTAATTTTTCAGAGTGGAGGATAAGGAATGATTCAGTTTCTCCGTATCTTATAATTTGAAGATTAAATTTGTCTTGAAGGCCCTATAGACATGGAAATTTTGGAGTTAATTTGACCTCCTGCAAAGCTCTGATGTATTTGTATTGGGTACAGGTTTTGGTGATGCCATCTAGAGAAATGGCGACAGTGCGGTCGTTGGAAAGGGACTCCCATACTTGTAATGTTGCAAGAGCTGGAGATAATGTGTCAGTCAGTCTACTAGGTGTTGATCCGAACTGGATTTCCGCTGGAGGGGTGTTATGTCACCCGGACTTCCCGGTTGCAGTTTCCAAGCGTTTTGAATTGAAGGTTCTCATCCTGGAGATCACGACACCAATTCTAATTGGTTCCCAGGTTCTTATGGTCCATTTCGGTTGTGCATTAGTTTATTTCTTCACCGTCTACTTATTCATGTAAAATTTGTTGAATGTTCAGATGGAATTACATTTATACCATGCAAAGGGGGCAGCAAGAGTTGTTAGGATACTATCACTGCTGGATCCAAAGACAGGAAAGGTCTCAAAGAAGTCTCCTAGGTGTCTTCTAGCCAAGCAGAATGCCATGATTGAGGTCCGTGTATATGATACATGTCTGTGTGTCTGTGTGATTCTATATTGTTAGCTCTGCAACTTAATCTTGTGCGACGGATGTTTTAGGTGGTTGTCGATGGAGAAGTTTGCGTGGAAGAGTACACAAAATGTAGAGCATTAGGAAGGGTATCTCTTAGAGCGATGGGGAGAACCATTGCTCTAGGTGTAGTTACCAAAATTTTTGTAGAAAGTGAGCTATAGTGTTTGTGAGGTAAATTTTGTTATTCTTAAAAAGAAAAGGCCTGAGAGATTTGGTTCTATATGTTACATGATCAGTTACATTATATCACTGCATGCATGTTAACTTAATATTGAACCTTGCTCAACTTTGCAAGTAGATGTTTGCATGGATGCATAAATTTCGTAACATTATAAACATGCAAACTTGATGGAAATCACGTTAGTGTGAACTTGAACTTTTTCTCGATGGTATATGAACTTGGAACTTAATAAAAAGATGAGTGGGTCTCCTGACAGGCGGCATGTCCATAAGCTTATGGGCAGACCACTTATTTCTTACCTTATACACTATATTTCTTAAATTACATACAAAATTTAAAATTTTTGAAAATATTTTTTTATATCATATATTTTTATATTTTCACCTTCAAATACATATTATTACTTGTTTTAACTTATAAAATGCAATATTTAAATTTTATAAAAAATTACAACATTTAAGGGAAGTGCCCCTGAGGATTGTCCATAAGCTTATGGAAAGACCATCTTTCTTGAGACTTTCCCTAAAAAGATTATCCGCCAAGATCATCTGGGTCATGACATTTTTATCTGAATGATAGTGAAAAACAAAAAATATATATTATTGGGGAGGAATGTAGAAAAATCCTTTCGATTGATGGTAGTGTTCATAAATGATTGATGGTGAGTCCTAGCCTCTTTGAGTTCCTGCAAATGTCCTCGAGTTGATTTCAGAGAGGAACATCTGACGCTCGGTCAACATGGCTTGATCATTTGAATTTTGGCTTGATTATTTGTGAATTTCGGGAGTCAAATATTCCTTACCTTCTTTGGTGTTTCTTATATTTATATATAGATCTTCGATCGTGTAATCATGAATCGATTACCGCGCTACCCTCGTTGGATTGTGGTCTGATTATGTCGTAGCGAGTGTTGTCTTTGCTATTTTTGCGGTCTGCCAGTTAGTGGCGTTGTTGTATTTCACGTTTTACATGAATTCGATGAACTGTCGTGATTCAGCTTCAATGAAACGGTTGCTTTGCTTGCTCAACTTTGACTAAGTTGGACTAAGTAGATCATGTGTATATTATAAGCCCCCCAACCACATAGTGGATAGCATAGCATAGAGTGATTGTTTGTGTGATGTGAACGATACAATATTTGAGGTGAAGTGATAATAATAGGAAGAAATATTTAGTGGATTAATCAAACAGTATAATGTATGCGGAGATTAAAATAACTTCGTGTGTAGGAGGAAAGTACTGACGTCCCTAAGTATAAATGTAATGGGATGCAAATTGCATGGTGACCGTTTACTATTCTCGAACCTCGGAAGTTGGTTAATAATGGCTCAAAAATAAGATAATATTGTTGTATAAGTTAAACGCTATACAGAGTAATCATTACGAAGCACGGTTTGCTTTATTGGCGTGTGTCTGTTCTAATTTACAGTTGACACAAGCAATTGATTGCATCGAAAAGGTAAACGTTCTAGTCTAGTAAACTTATTGATTGGTATTCACTAGTAACTCTATAAAATCAAATGTTCTTCAAATAAATTAACAATCTATATTTCTTTGTTGGTAGGTTTTATTAGAATTCTCATAAATCAATTAAACTTGTTCCTAAGAGCTCATTTTGAGAAGGTAAATTATTCTCCTTAAGCTTTCCATTTTGGGATCGTGGTAGTTGTTCGTACAGAGTTCTCGTCTTCCACTGCTAACCCTAATGTTTGTAAGTGTAGCAGTGAGGATTCTCGTAGTGATGTAAATGCTAATGATGAGGGTGACATTAGGGGGTATTATGCTAGGAGAAGAAGGTAGTCAAGTGGTTGAGGGTGGTCAAAGTGTTTTGACCAAAAATGATTTAACCGCTTTGAAGGAACAATACCCCTTCTTAGAAGATTGTGAAGTTAGAATACCGGGTGCAAAGGAAGGAGTCCTCCTACTGGGTATTTTTCAATGTATGAACACCATTTGTTGTATAGGTTAACCCTACCCGTTTCGGATTACGTTGTAAGGGTATTGAAGTCTTATGGTGTTGCTCTGGCTCAGCTTCACCCTAGCGGTATGACTATGACTGTGGGTTTTAATGAGGTGTGCAGTACGACTAGGAAGAAAATTAGTGTTGATTTGTTCTCCGATTTTTATTAGTTTCAGAGGTTGAAAAATAGAGAGAATTTGTTTACCTTTACCCTGTTATTCCCGGGGCTTAGGTGGTGCAGGACTTTTCTAGCAGCTGTGGGGTATGGAAAGATATGTATTTTTTCATCAGGTGTGCTGATGGCATATCTATGCCCCAATGAAATTATGTGGTGCCTTTAGATAGACAATATGATAGGGGAATGAAGTTGAAAAAATATAATGGTGAGGTTGGCAAGGCCTAGGGGAAAGGAAGGTTGTCTTCTATTCCTTTATTTAAGTTGTTAAGGATTTATGTAGCATGTTGTTTATATAGTATTTAGGTGATATGTTCTAAGTTAATGATCCCTTAGTTTTTGTAAGTATGACAATGTCAAGTATTGCGATTGAGGCTCTCATTATTCGGGATGAAGAAGAAGAAACTCTTCATAATGAGGGCGTTGTAATGAATCAGCAGAGAGTGTACATGACCCTAAACTGAAAGGGACGGTAGTTAAAGAGTGGGCTAACCCGGCGATGTAGGAAGAATGCCAATGTCATTTGGCTCACCTTGCAAGAACGGGTTCTAGAAGAGCGAAGCGAAAGCTCGAGGAGCAGGGGGTTGTTGCTTGCAAACATTCCAAGGTGCCCAAGTTCCCGTTCGCTATGTGCACAAGTAGTTATCGATTGTGGATGTGACAAAACCGTCTCATAAGCCAACAAGTTTTGTTAAGGGAGTAGCTACCGCCTAACTTGTTTTCACAAGCGATCACTGTATGTATGCAGCAAAAAAATGCACTATTGGCATCTTGTATGTTATAACTGTGCTAACTTCATTATATATGGTTTTCATATGAGGGAGTGTCTGGTATCAGTTGGGCATCGTCTTTCTTAGTTCGCTGAGAAGGTAAATTTCCTTCCCGGCAGGTAGAAGAACTGAAGGCAACTCTGGAGCAGAATGAGATGGAGTCGGCGAAGAAGCGAAGCTTTTGTCTAGAAGAGATTAACTTAAACGGTGTATTGATGGTGGAGCTTCAGATGTTGAAGAGTGAGGTCCCTTCTCATCCTTACTATCCTCACGTGCCGATGAATCAGGTTGTAAAAACCCAAGGGTTTGTTTTGCTCCTTTGCAGATGTGTACGCTAAGGTTGCGGGTATAGGGTGGTGCAAGCCATTGTCGAACATTTGTAAGAAGAATCCAGAGTTGAATATTGATGAGACAGGAAATGCATGTTTTCTTAGAGCAGTTAACACCACTTTTTAGATGTTTTTGTGGGTGAATATTTATGATTATAGGAGTTTTGCATGATAGAGGGTTAAAGCCACCTTGTTTGGTTATTCACATTAACATCTTTATTTTGTACTCCCTCCGTCCCATAGAAAATTACACATATACTTTTTGCAAGTCAAATTTTGCAAACTTTGACTCTAAATATAAATTAATATATATAAAATAAAAATATCACGTGAGATATTGTTAGATTCGTCTTAACATCTATTTTCTAATATCAAAATTAAATGTGAAATTATTGTATGTAGCTAAAGATATTGTTGGCCAAGCATGATCATTGAAGACCGTGAAAAAGTAAATTTGTCATTTTCTATGGGACGGAGGGAGTAAGATATTTGTAGCCTAATGTGATTTTTCCTCCATGAATAATCAATATGTATTTTTGTGAGCTTAGAATGAAGATTGCCATCAGAGAAGGATATGTGCGAGAATAATAGTAGAGAAAAGGTCAATTCCAAAGTTGGAAGCATAATGAAGGCCATTGGACTTAATGGTAGAAGATAGAAGAAGTTGGGAGAAAGAGAAGGCAAGAAAGGAGCAAATCTTCAAAGGTAAGCCCAGAAGAACTGCCCAGAAATGGAGGTCCAGTGAACGGACCATGTAAATATACACAGTCCGTGCCAGATCAATTGTTGAGAAGACATAACCCAGAAGACGGACTGGGTAATTTTACACGGTCCGTTCCTGCTCAGTTGCCCAAAATCAAGGCCCAGAGAAGGGGACATGTAATTATGCACGGTTTGTTCCTATAGTCCCAGTCACAGACTGTACCACCCTTTTGACTAGGGTTTGACCAGTAAGTTTTAACCTTCTCTCCCATCTCACTATATAAAGAGGCTTTATCCTTTGGTCCATAAAAGAGGGAGGCAGATATGAAAACTTTTCAAACACCATTACCATATTTCTTCATTCATTTCCTTGCACTTATGACTTCCAAACCCATTTATATCATGGGTTTGATTATGGTAGCTTATGTTAGTACTTAGGAACATTTGTATACATATTTTGATTCTCGACATGTGAGGCTCCTAGATTCATCTAATGCCATTATTATCACTATTGCGAAGTCTTTAACTTCCTATGATTATGTTTCTATGATGTTAGGATGTACAACTAATTGATTTCAATGCATGATCTAGCACTAGGAATGGGAATAAACCCGAGAGTATTTTGACTTCTTTTGTGGTTTGGTCAAAGGTCAAAGTGAAAGTAATGTTTAGGAGGAACAAGTATGCATGCTTGTTGATTCTTTGGTTAGATTAGGATAATGAACTTAAATTGAATTAGGCTAAGAATGATACAGGAGTCACTTGACCATATACTGTCGAAAATTCGTTGTTGATCCAGTAGGGATTGTAGTCTAGTTACGAAAGTCATATCACGTGTTTGTAGTAAACTAGTCCAAATGATATTCTAGGGGCAATTAATGAGACACTAATGCTCTCGGTTGTAAAAACATACACCGTTGTTATGGGTGTTTCCGATGGAGGTCCCGGTGAGTCGTGTTACTCCCATGTTAAATTTACTGCACAATGTCGGGTTTATTAACCACGTTAATGAGGGCTAGAGGGAGTCTGTGATAGCGCTCCTTTAGATATAACGGGCAGAGATGAGAGTTTGATGAGGGGGCAGAACTAGGATATTAGTCATTGTGAGAGCTCTCAATGAATCAACCTCTCCACATTGGGTGATGAGGCATAAACTAGTTTAAATTATTGTTATGTGAATAAGAGTATGAGGATCAAGTATATATAATAAGAAAAAAATGTTTCTATAACCCTACCTAGTTGACATAAGTGCCAATATAACCTTTCAATATTCGTAAGTGTCAATATAACCTTTCAATATTCGAAAGAGCCAATATAACCCTATCTAGTTAGTAAAAGTGCCAATATAACCCTCTCCGGTAACTTTTAGCCAAAATTTTATAAAATTACATGTTTGCCCTTTTGAAAAAAATAAAATACAAAAAATAGAAAATGACGTTATTACCCTCAGACCGCCGTCGGATTAGGTAGGGTTATATCAGCACATTATGAAAACTGGTAGGGTTAAATCAGCACATTCCTAAAATTTATAGGGTTATATCATCACATTAGTAAAAAATGTAGGGTCATATCAGCACGTACTATAGAATATAGGGGTTTTAATGATATTTTGTTTATTTTGTTGTGTTTAGTTCGGATTGATGATTGGATGACCTTTTTTATTGTGTGTGATTGTTATTTTGTTGTGTTTAGTTCGGATTGATGATTGGATGGCCTTTTTTATTGTGTGTGATTGTTATTTTGTTGTGTTTTTCGACCTAGGGTTTTTGATGTTGATAAGTTTTGAAATGAGGTTATGATATGTGATAATGGTATTTAATATTAATGATGGTGTCATGATGTCAAATTTATGTTATATAAGATATTGTTATGATGTTATATTGGTGTATATGATTATGTGGTCGCCCGTTAAGGCCAGCCGAGTACCACACACTTAATATTTATAATATGTGCTGACATAACCCGGCAAGTTTTAAGAATGTGCTGATATAACCCTACAAATATTATAAATGTGCTGATATAGCCCTACAAACATTAGGAATGTGTTGATATAACCCAATAAGATCTCCGAATGTGCTGATATAACCCTACCAGTTTCAGTGGTGGTTGGTGGCGGGCGATCCGGTGAACTATGAGGGTAAAATTTTCCACCTAATTTCAGATTTTTTCCAAAGGGTATTTGGTCAATTTACATAGAGTCAACGCCGGAAAATTGAGGTCTAAGGGTTATATTGGCACTTTCATTAAGTAGTTAGGATTATATATGCACTAAAAATTATCATAGGGTTATATTGGTACTTACTCAAATAGATAGGGTTATATTGATACTTATCTCATATATTAATTACGTGATGTAAATGCCACCAAGACCTTTATTATTATCTCTATCTCGCAATTGTAATTGTATGCTTGTAGTTTGTAGTTAACTCTTTCAAACCAAAAAAGCCCTCATATTCTAACTCTCGACACACACACGGGGTGACACGTGTGTGGACTACGTAAAACTATTTTTTGAACCCCTAAATCTCCGTGAACGACACTATAACTTACCACTATCTACTTTCTAGTATTGAGGAGCCCGATCGGCGAAAGGGAGAGGAGCGAGGAGCAGTGACAGAGCTCTGGTGATGAGGATACCAGAGAAGATGGGTGCAAGAATAGTCGTCAGAGGTCGAAGATGGCGAAGATTGGAGTTTGAAAGGAGAGGCTGCCGAAAATGAATATAGAATTTTATTTTGATTCTAATGTAAAATTTTAGGGTGTAGAGAAACATGTCTATACCATAATAAAATATATAAAATTCAATGTTGGAATTGTGTGTATCAACATTTATATATGAGTACAAAGGATTACAAGGTACGAGACCATCTCTTGAAAGATGGTCTTTCCATAACCAATGAAAAGATCAATGTTTAAACTACAAATTAGAAGAAATGAAGATAAAATTTTTGGGTTGTATTTATCGGATCATAAACTTTATAACTACAAAACGTTGCACAATAAATTTTGAATATTTCAACTAAAATATTTTACTTTTTCTGTATATTGATTGAAGCTCGTATTTCCATAAGTCTATAGAAAGGAGATCTTTCAAAGACTTTGTTTTCCTTCTTTACCTCTATTGATTGAAGCTCGTATAACTACAAAACGTTGCACAATAAATTTTGAATATTTCAACTAAAATATTTTACTTTTTCTGTATTTTGATTGAAGCTCGTATTTCCATAAGTCTATAGAAAGGAGATCTTTCAAAAGACTTTGTTTTCCTTCTTTACCTCTATTACACAGAAGTGGAAAATGTTATTTACATGAAGTGGAAATAATCACTCTAGGGTAGAACGTTTTCAGTGTTGCCTAAAATGCAATTAAGACAGCTTGCTTGAGATTTCTAATACTCCGTAGTGAACAAAAAGCTAATATGTTCGCAGGTGGAGGATGAGAAGAGTAAGCAATCAGAATGGATGCTCAACTGAAACAAGAAATTCGGGGCTCTTAACTTATTTGTCTGCGCTCCTTTCCTGCTGAGATGTGAAAGTGACACGTAGACTGCGAAAACTGACTCCAATTTATTGATCAGTCATGATTCTTCAGTTCAGCACTCGATCCGCTGTTGCTTACAACAGCTTCCTGAAGTGTGCTTCACGACACAACCTCCACGGGGATTGTGGAATCATAAACTCTTTCTCTCGCCTTCTTCGCCTAAGAAACGAAGGATGAGCAAATTAAGAGTAGGAAGTAACAGAATGGGTTGAAAATTTCTAACTATATAGGTAGAACGCTTACTTCTTGTCCCCAGTTTGTTCGCATAATAATGGTGAATAAAGTGACCACTTGTACAACCAATGCACAAATTAACCCCAACCAAAGGCCCTGAATCATCGATAGGCAGAGGAACAGTGAGCACACTGCAACAGAGACAGAGGGAAAAGGCGGTAAAATGAGACCTTATAAGAAACAATGGAAGCATTTACCATTCCACCAATTTTCAGAACAAAAGCTAACAAGACAGCAGCTGGAATGCCGACAAGATAATACGACCCAAGGTTGATGAATGCACCCATCTTTTGCCACCCACAACCTCTAACAGTACCTGAATGATAGCAAAGTGAGACGCCTTTTTTGAGCATAATTTGGTAGGTATTCACTGCTACAGATTTTAAGACTCCCCATGCAGAAAATAAGTCAGTTTACACAGTTATCTTTCTTATTTCCATAAGATTGATAATCATCAGAACATACATAGATTATTAGCTCGTGTTTTTAGAGAGAAATTTGGAACAAAAACATAGTCTTTTGGACAAATTCTATTGTGCAAGAAGTCAGAAATATATCTTTATAAGGTTTTGCTCATATACCAGAAAGAACACACTGAACTCCATCCACCAAGTTTGACATTGCAAGTATCGGCAGCATAAGTGCTACATAGTTTACCACTTCCATGTCGTTGCTATATGCATAACCCCACATGTGGCGTATCAATATGAGAATTGATCCAACAAGAATGCCCTCAGCCACTGCAGTGAACAGGACAACATATACTGCTAAACGTGCAGTTCTAGGATGTCCAGCCCCCAGTTCATTTGACACTCGAGTGCTTCATAAACATGAGGAATAGTTCAAGGAGAATGTCAGCAAGTGAAAACAAATATGAAAGAATGGCAGCATAAGCACAAAGTAAACATGTTATAAGGACAAATTTTCTCCCAAAATGACCTGACAGCACCACTTAGTCCATAGGGAACCATCCAAACGGTCGCAGCAGTATTAAGGCTGTTAAAAAATGTCCAATCAGGAAATGGTGAAAATATATATGTATTTATGAGACAATTAAAAATGGACTGTTATTTCATTTGCACTTACCAGATGGAGAGCACGGAGGTTTCCACTTGGGGATTTGGTAAAAGACCAGAGAGTAGAACCATCATTTCAAAGGACCAGTTTTCTAAACTGTTGCAATTTCAACGTGTAAATACCACAAACATTTCCAAGCTATTTGTAGGTCTGATTATAATGAAATAGCATTATTGATATAATAATTTACCAAATCATAATTGCAGAAGGGATGGCCAGCTTAAGAAACTTAGGGATATCATGGAGGGCTTCTTTGGTAAATCCTGTCCATGTTTTCTTACACGAAGGAGAGAATTTCACATAAAACGCAAGCAGGATAAGATTGATCCAATAGGAGATGCCATTGGCGAGGGCTGCTCCTCGGAATCCCAGGCCAGACTTAAAAACTAAAAGCCAGCACACAAGGAGATGCAACAAGGTTGTGATCCCGGATGTTAGCATCATCGGGAGAACAATGTTTTGAGTTTGCAAGAACCTCACATGACACTGTAGAAGGCCATATGCAAAGAGGCTGGGGATTATAAACACAGCATAAATGCCAGCTTGTTCTGATATCTCAGGATCTTGTCCTAGAAACTTAAGAATGTGACCCGTGTTAGACCACATAACCGCGAGGGGAACAGATACAAGTAGCATCACGACCATAGCTCTCTGCATATGCACTCCTAACATATGGAACTGTTTTGCTCCATATGATTGACCACACAGGGTATCCAATGCACTGGACATCCCCATCTGACAAATATGCACAAACATACCAAATCTTTCAGAAAAAGAGGTAGCATCGCTTGATTTTACTTTTCTGGTTTCTACACTGTGTCAGAGACTCTCCCTAGCCACACGACTCTTGTCAAGGAAGAACACATGACGTAGTAACCACAAACCGTACCCTTTGCAGGCTAATTGAATATGTCCATGTTCTTTTCAGCTCAGTTGTTATTAGCAGTAGTAATGAATTGAGTTCAGTTGAGTAGAAAAGAAGAGGGCCTAACATTAACATATCAGTACTAAGGTCTCAAACATTCCAAGGTATTGATGTAAAAGGAACTGACCAGGAGGCTGAAGCCGGTGACCGACGCGAAGGAGGTGGCCATGGATGCAGCGGAGAGAGCCAATTTGCCGAGATGGCCCACAAACATCACCGAAATGAGCTGCAAACAGAAGAGCAAGAGGCTGGTGCACACAAGAGGCCCCGCCAGCCATACCTGCTTCTGTACTTCCTCCACAATCTCCTTCCTCCCATAACCAACGTCATTACCATCTTCATCAGGGATTTCAATCAAGGGTTTAGCTTGTTCATTCGCCATGATGAAGACACTCACTCTGGCTGATCTCCGCAGCGAATGAGTTGCTAATGCAGTGGCGCCATTATTTTATAGAGAGGAGCACAAGTCAAATTTCGCAATTATTGGCGGCGTCACTAATTGAGTCAAATTACAACGGCAGTGGTCGTCTTTGCGTAGTGACCAATCAAACGTGCACACTGTCACGGGATGGGAATCTAGTCTTCATCCTGTCCCTCATTCCCTCCAACTGTTGGTGGTGTTTTTTACGGGGAAATCTTGTGTTTCTTTCTAAAAAAGAACCGGTCAGGAACTTGATCGGTAAAATGATGTTTATTTTATAATTAACAAAAAATTAGGGTTCTTAAAAGAAAAACAAAACCAAAAACAAAATTTTAGGGCTTCATATGTATACTCCCCATCCTATCTCTATTTGCACTACAATCATTATCACACGATTCAAGAAACATGTTCGATTATTAATATATTTACCTAGGTAAAATAACGGCATTTAAAAAGTTGATATTTAAATATTGCGATTACAACGAATTCAACAATATCATATACGCTGATATTGTTGTTCAAATATCTATTCAAATATGATGTTAAATTTTGATAGAGAATAGTGTAAAAAAAAGTAGAAGTAAAAATAGAGTTGGGACAGAGGGAGTACTAGTTTTTCATATTCATATTTTCTTGTTTCCTTCTCGGAATTTTTGCTTTCTTCTCTCGTAACTTCTGCCTTCACTCGTAACCTCGTCATTTTTGTTTCACCATATCTTCCTTTCGTAACCTCTATTATCGTCGCTTTTGTTGTATTCTCCTTTAGTAACTGTTGTCGTCGGTTCCACCTCCCTCGGTCCCGCCGCAACATTCTCTTCTCATACCGTTGGCGGTTCTACTGTAGTTGTGTAACCTCCGTTCCAGCGTATTCTTTGTTTGTCTTATGCTTTTCGACATTGTTTCATTAGAGATCAATTTGTTTATTCATTCCCTGAGGTTTGTCGGACAGTTAGGGTTTGTGATCTTTTTAACTAATTTGATGTTTAGGTAATGGCAAAGCCCAAAACAGTGTTCGTATAGAGGGGATCTGATATATACATAGCCCGCTAAATCCCAAACTTAGACCTGGTTCGTTACAGTCGGTCAACCTCACAGATAGAGAAGACATTTTCCAATCCGCTGGTAAGCAAAACAAAAGCCCAAAGAAGACGCAGAAGTGCCATCTCCCATGACATCCCCCACTAAGCCACGGTCTAGTAGAGGATAGAGACATAACATAGAGACGATGGCACGACCAAAGAGCTTACATATATAAGGAAACAAAACATTAGAGAGGGTAAGTAGCTTTCATTAGATCTCACTCAATAAAGAGCCCTAAACTGACTCGAGCATTAGATCTTCTCCTAGGGAACTCCTGGGGGATTTCATTGCAGGCATCCTAACTAGTGTAGCTCTGTTGACCTGCTCTGAGGTTTGTCTCTACTTGGAAGAAATCCTTGCATTAGTGGCGCTAACTGCCGGAGGCTGATGCTATATACATAGCCCGCTAAGTCCTGAACTTAGAGCCCGGTTTGTTACAACCGGTCCACCTCATAGATAGGGTGGACCTTTCCCATTCCACTGGTAAGCAAAACAAAGGCCCAAAGAGGACGCAGGAGTGCCATCTCCTATGACATCCTTCACTAAACCATGATCCAATAGAGGATGGAAACACAACACAGATCGCTATGGCATAACCAGAGCTTATATATAGAGAACCGAAATATCAGAGATGGTAAGCAGATTTGATTAGATCTCACTCACTAAAGATCCCTAGACTGACTTGAGCATCCAAATTTCTCCCTTGGGATTTCCTTGCAGGCATCTGAACCAGTGTAGCTCCATTGACCGACCCCGAGATATGTCCCCGAAAGGAATCCTCGAATCAGGACCCAATAGGCGAGAAAAAATCTGCATCAAAAGAAAAGAAATGTGGGACTTAAATCTAAGAACTGTCTTAGAGTTCCTCTGGTGTGTGCATTTTTCTGTGTTTAGAATTGCTATATGTTTTTTTCAGGTTCCGAATTGTTTTATTGACGTTTTTCATGAGTTGTTATGTTGCCATTTAGTTTTAGTTCTTTTTTATTGTTATTAATCAATTAGAATGTATTTGTTTAGTAAAATTATGTACGTCTTAGGTTAAAGATGTATAGGTAAAGTTATGCATTTGTGTAAGGTTGATGTTATAATGTACATTTGTTTAGCTATATGTTGTATATGTTAGTATTCAATGTAAACAAGTTAGT
Organism: Rubia yunnanensis; assembly: GCA_037428765.1. Lineage (NCBI taxonomy): Eukaryota > Viridiplantae > Streptophyta > Magnoliopsida > Gentianales > Rubiaceae > Rubia > Rubia yunnanensis. The sequence goes on from CM075068.1 coordinate 70,687,092, forward strand.
TGTACTGTACATGATTTTTTGTTTTAGTTTGTTGTTGGTTGTTCATTTTGAATTATGAACTGCATATTTTTAGTTAGACTAAATTGTTTTTTTTATCTCCAACATATATAACAATACCATCTTTTGGTCCCCAATATCAATACCGCATTTGTTCAGCAATCAACATATGCAAAATAATTTGTTTGGTCACCAAAGGTAGTTTTTAGGTAAATCAGAATTATTTTCAATATAGTCAGGGGTATTTTTATAATTTTACCAATTTAAAAACTCTGAATTTAATTATTTGAATCTTGGGTACATTTTTAAAAAGGTACAAAATATTAAGGGCCTAACTGAAAATAATGAATTATTTCACCCTAATCCCTCTTCTCTTGCGTCTCTCTGCTACACCGCCGCCCCATACTCTGAAAGCCTTCCTCTTCCGCCGCTCCCCGCCGTCCATTCCCTCGTCATGGCGCTCATCTCCATTTTTACCCTTTTCGCCATTTTCCCCCTTTTTGTGAGGTTTGTTTTCTGGGTTCTGGGTGGTGAGTTTTGGATCAGATGTGAAGTTTGTTGGTGGGTTCGGCGTTTGATCTCTGTCTGCAAAAAGGGTTTAGTTTTGATTTTGATTTGGATGTTATGGACCAAAGAATTGAAAGGTCCCCATTTGGAATCAGGGGTTCTCGCGTTCAAGCTCCGCTGGTAAGTTTTCTTGAATTCTACTTCCTTTGGTTACAGTTCAATTTTTCCTGAGATATTATGTGCATTTTCTCCGGGATTCTGGTCTCCGCCGCGGCAGAGATCCGCGATACGCGCTGGTTTTGGCGCATGATGAAGACCACGCCTCTGCAGTGGTTCCTCTGCTTCCCGCTCGGCACGCGTACCTCCGGGCGCGTCTTCTTCTGGTCGTGCATCTACTGCTGAAGAAACCATTGATGTAAAGCCTCTGTTGAGCAGCTGAGTTTGGAGGAAGAAGATGAAGATGAAGCTTTTGTTGGCTTCAGTTGGATTTTGGCGAGGAGGCAACAGATTTTCAAATCTGGCGCCAAGAACATTTGAAGACTTAATTAAACGCAGGAGCTGTTGTCGTTTTGTTTTCATTCCATTTTCTGTTTTAACTTTGCCCACGTGGCTTGTAGTGATTGATGGTTGTATTCTGTTTGTTTTGCTGGCTGAATATAAAACAAGAGATCAGGCAACACACGTTTGGTGTGCCTTTTGTAAAACCAAAACCTGAATCAGAAAATCTTCTTCTTCTTCTATATCTGTTTTCTTATTTTTCTTCTGTATCTTGCTGGTTTCTTCATGGTATCAGAGCATCCGATCCGTGCAATGAGAATGCAGATTTGAATTCCTCTTGAAATCTTCTTTGTTTTAAGATCCATCAGACATGTCTTCTGACGATGATTCAGTCAATTCTGTGGCACGATCCTTTGCTGGATCTGGCCATAATCAGCGAAGGAAACAAGAGAGAAATGATCCATATAAGCTTGAAAGTGGTGAGAACAATAGTCTTGTACTAGTTGCTGAGCCTCTAAATGAATACAACTACATTACATGGAGCAAAGCTATGGTTCGAGCTATCAGATCCAAAGGGAAGCTGAAGTTTCTTACAGGAGAGATCAGACCTCCAGATCCAGAGGATGAGATTTATGATCAATGGGATAAGGTGAATTCTACTGTACTTTCCTGGATTTTGAATTCGATGACTGTTAAACTAGCAAGAGGTTTTATGTTTTATGAGGATGTGTTTACACTGTGGAATGAGATTAAGGAGAGTTTTGGAGAAAGTAATGGTCCTTTGTTGCATAAACTTAGGAGAGATATTGCAGAATTGAAGCAAGGAAATGAATCTGTATCTGTTTACTATACACAACTTAAAAGTCTGTGGGATGAATTTAGATGTTTAAGACCTAGAAGAAGGTGTAGTGCAGGATGTGTTAATTATGATTGTCTTCCTGCTGAAGAAGAGGAGGACAAATTGAGTCAGTTTTTGATGGGACTAAATGATGAATATGGGGCTATTAGTCATCAAATATTGCTTATGGATCCTGCACCAACTGTCAATAAGGCATGTTCTATGATTTCAAAAGTGGAAAGACAGAAGGCTGTTCATGAAGGTTATCAGGATAATCATCATAACTCAGCCATGGCTGTGAGAGTGTACAGAGACAGCAAGATTCCACATCAATATAGAGATGCAATGACTGATCAGCAAAATGATGCAATGAGGATGAGAACTGTAAGAAGGCCTGATTTAAAATGTGAGCATTGTGGGAAATTAGGCCACACCAAGGATATTTGTTTCAAGATAAAAGGATATCCTGATTGGTGGGAAGGAAATAGAGGAGACATGGGAACAAGATCACAACCACCTCTTCAACAGCAAGTTATGAGGCAGCAGTACTTACCTAGTGGACCTCAGAGGCCACAATATCCTTCACCAAATGCTACCAGAGTACAGCAGTATCAGCAAGGATTCCACAGGCATGCTGCTCATGCAGTAGCAGAGGAAGAAGATACACCAGTTAATGACACAGATACAAAGCTACATGCAATGATTGCCAAGATAGTTGAAATGCAGTTTGAAAAGAAGCAGAAGGAGAAAGAGGTGATAAAGGATTATGGAGGACCAATTGATTACAGTCACTATCATGATTACTCAGGTAGTGTGATCACAAATCTTTCACTCAGTGTTTTTGCATTGTCTAATAATAGTTGGATTGTGGACAGTGGAGCATCAAGTCATATGTGCAGTGATATGTCAGTTTTTAGATCTTTTTCATCAGTCAACACACCTACACCTGTTTACATGCCTGATCACACAACAAAGTTTGTTCAAGCCATAGGAGAAGTTGCTCTTACTCCCTCAGTCATTTTACAAAACTGCCTCCTAGTTCCTGATTTCAAATATAATCTCTTGTCAGTGAGTAAAATCTCTAAAACTATGCCAATCTTTTTCAGTTTTAAATCCAATCTCTGCTTGCTGCAGGACCACAAGACTAGAAAAGTCCTTGCAGCAGTAAGAGAAGAGAATGGATTATACATTTTAGATCAGCAATCTTTCAAGCCAGATGAAATCAAGAAAAGAATTCAGTCAAGTTTCCAGAATAAAATCTTCACAGATACTGTAGTGAACACTGTTAGGCAGAATATTGATGTTCCTTTGCATTCTTGGCATTGTAGACTAGGGCATCCTTCTAGTGATGTCATGAAACATCTCAGTGTACTTAAATTCTCTGCTGAAATGGATACTTTCTGTACTGTATGTCCTATTGCTAAGCAACACAGATTGCCCTTTCATTCTAGTTCATCTTTTACAACAAAGTTGTTTGAGCTTATTCATGTTGATCTGTGGGGGCCTTACAAAATACCTTCAATATCTGGCTGCAAGTATTTCTTAACCATTGTGGATGATTTTTCTAGAAGCACTTGGACTTATCTAGTTAAATCAAAAGATCAAATCTCTCATTTACTCAGAACTTTCTTCAATATGGTGAAAACTCAGTTTCACACCATTGTACAGTCTTTTAGATCAGACAATGGCAGTGAATTTGTCAACCAAGATTGTGAGATGTTATTTTCTGATCTAGGTATTCTTCATCAAAAATCTTGTCCTTACACTCCCCAACAAAATGGGGTAGTGGAAAGGAAGCATCAGCACATTCTTCAAGTTACTAGAGCCTTACTTTTCCAATCTCACCTTCCAAAAGATTTCTGGGGTGAGGCCATTCTAACAGCAACATACATTATCAATAGATTGCCTACATCAGTCCTCTCATGGCACTCTCCCTATGAGCTTTTGTTCAACAAACTCCCAGATTTCCAGTCACTCAGAGTCTTTGGGTGTTTAGTTTATGCTACTAACACCACACCACACAAAGACAAGCTATCTGAGAGAGCATTTCCTTGTGTCTTTATTGGATATCCCTTAGGTCAGAAAGCATACAAGCTTTTTGATCTGCAACATCATAAAGTCATCATTTCAAGGGATGTCATGTTTCATGAGACTGTTTTTCCATATTCTGATCCTAGTCTTTTTTCTTTTTCACTTCCTTTTTCAGAGTCTTTTTTACATGATCATCAGCCATCTCTTCCTACTCCTCAATTCCTTGAACCTCTTCCAGTCACACCTTCACCACCTGCTGAAAATTCTTTAAGGCATAGTACTAGGGTCATCAGGGCACCTATATGGACAAAGGATTTTGTTTCTTCCTCAGTTCTCTTACCTTCTGAGCCTCAGTCCATTATCCCTGCATGTGTGGTTTCTTCTTCACAGGTTCCTGAACCATCCAACTATCATCAGGCTAAGCATTTTACTGAGTGGATCCAGGCTATGAATGAGGAATTGGCAGCCCTTGAGCAGAATCATACTTGGGACTTGGTTAAACTACCACCAGGAAAGAAGGCCATAGGATCAAAATGGGTGTACAAAACCAAATATAATGCAGATGGTTCTCTAGCAAAGCATAAGGCTAGACTGGTTGCAAAGGGGTTTAATCAGATAGAAGGTATAGATTTTTCTGAAGTTTTTTCTCCTGTTGCTAAGGCTGTTACTATCAGATTACTTCTTGCTACTGGAGCTGCATCAGGCTGGCATATGCATCAGCTTGACATTAACAATGCTTTTCTACATGGGCATCTAGATGAAGAGGTTTATATGAAACTGCCTGATGGATATGTAGTTCCTGATTCTCAGTTGGTTTGCAGACTTACAAAAAGCTTGTATGGTTTAAAGCAAGCCTCAAGGCAGTGGAATAAGGAGTTTACACAACATTTACTCAGCCTTGGTTTTGATCAATCTCATCATGATCACTGTTTGTTTCTGAAGTTCACTTCTCAGTACATGCTGGCTTTAGTAGTCTATGTGGATGATGTCTTAGTTATGGGAACTTCACTTGATGCTATTGTGGCTGTTAAACATTCTTTGCATCAGAAGTTTACTATTAAGGACTTAGGGGAAGCTAACTATTTCCTTGGTTTGGAACTTCACAGAACAGATTCTGGCCTTCATCTCTTGCAATCCAAGTACATTGCTGATATTGTTTCAGATTGTGGATTACTGAACTGTAAGCCTACTGCAACTCCTCTTCCTTCTTCTTGGCTTGTGCATGATGAATCCTCACCACTGCTTCCTGATCCAAGCCAATTCAGAAGACTCATTGGAAGACTTCTTTACCTCAATTATACTAGGCCTGATGTTACTTTTGCAGTTCATCAACTCAGTCAGTTTGTTCAAGCACCAACTCATCATCATCTCTCTGGTGCTCTCCACATTGTGAAGTATCTGCATCATCATCTTCCTTTTGGATTGTTCTATCCTGCTCAGAATGATCTTCAACTCCATTCCTATTGTGATGCAGATTGGGCTTCTTGCAAGGTGTCTAGGAGATCAGTTACAGGTTATGCTGTTTTTTTGGGTTCAGCTTTGATCTCTTGGAAGTCTAAGAAACAATCCACAGTCTCTAAGTCCTCAGCAGAAGCAGAGTATAGGAGTCTTTCCATGACTGCCTGTGAGCTCAAATGGATCAGCTACTTGATCAGGGATCTTCACCTTCATATTTCTTTTCCCATTCCACTTTTTTGTGATAATCAAGCAGCTCTGCATCTCACTGCTAATCCCGTGTTCCATGAAAGGACTAAACACCTTGAAATTGATTGCCATCTGGTGCGAGATTATTATTTGGAAGGATTCTTGCTGCCATCATTTGTCTCTTCTCGTTTTCAGTTGGCAGACATTTTCACAAAGTCTCTTCCTGCAGCTTCATTCTTTACTAATCTCTTCAATCTCAGCTTTCGGGCTTCCCCAGCTGAGCTTGAGGAGGGGGTGAAGAAACCATTGATGTAAAGCCTCTATTGAGCAGCTGAGTTTGGAGGAAGAAGATGAAGATGAAGCTTTTGTTGGCTTCAGTTGGATTTTGGCGAGGAGGCAACAGATTTTCAAATCTGGCGCCAAGAACATTTGAAGACTTAATTAAACGCAGGAGCTGTTTTCGTTTTGTTTTCATTCCATTTTCTGTTTTAACTTTGCCCACGTGGCTTGTAGTGATTGATGGTTGTATTCTGTTTGTTTTGCTGGCTGAATATAAAACAAGAGATCAGGCAACACACGTTTGGTGTGCCTTTTGTAAAACCAAAACCTGAATCAGAAAATCTTCTTCTTCTTCTATATCTGTTTTCTTATTTTTCTTCTGTATCTTGCTGGTTTCTTCAACTACCTCTCCCGGTTCCTCCACGCCGGCCGGACGTTCTTCACCATCGTCCGGCGGCGGTTTGAATTTGAGGTCGAGATCGTGCACTGTATTGGTTTGCCGGAGTTGAAGAATCTGGGCACGCAAGTTCAGAATGCTTGGCTATCTTTTGTCCGGGTAGACGCGGGAGGCGGTGTCCCAAATTTGTTGAGAGGTGTCGCAATCGATGACCTCCGCCATAGTCTCTTCGGAAAGAGAACAAAACATGAGACCACACAGTCTTTGGTCCTCTTTAATCCACGCATCGCGGGCAGCAGTGGCAGAAGCAATGTCCGTCGACGCGGAGGGGATAACCGGACACGAGAAAGATCCGTCCAAATAGCGAAATAAATTCTCCGACCGAAGAGTGTGGCGAACTTGCGTTTGCCAAAGCTTAAAATGTTTGGTAAATAGCTTGACGTTAAGCAGGTGGACCAGAGTATCGTATGGTAGTTTGTCGTCGGAAGACATGGCAAATGGCTGTAGCGGGGCTGAGGTTTCGGGCAGCTTGAAGAGGATGGCGCAGCTCAGCTTCCACCACGGCGGCTACCTCTGACTTTGCGTCAGGACAGCGATGGAGTTGGAATCGGGGGCGAGGGTCTGTTTTTTTTTTGTAATAATGGTCATTTTACAGATTTTGACCAAATTTACCATAAATAAATAATTTTGTATTTGTTGGTTGCCGAACAAATGCGGTATTGGCCTTGGAGACCAAAAGATGTATAAAATGCTATTTATAAGACAAAAAAATATAATTTAGTCTTTTAGTTATATATTGCATTTGCTAGTATTTATTGTGCAATTGTTAGTTAGACTTCATATGACTTTTTATTTTCATTTGTTGTTATTTATTATTCATGAATTAGGAACTGCATTTATTTAGTTATATGTTACTTTTGTTAGTATTCGGTGGTCCTTGTTAGTTATGGTGCATATGACTTTTTTTTCTTCATTTATTGTTGATTTTCCCTTTTGAATTAGGCATTCCATTTGTTTATTATATGTTTAATGTGTTAGTATTCAATGTGTACTAGTTAGTTTTCCTTTGTATGACTTTTGGTTTCATATTGATTGTTCATTTTGAATTAGCAACTGTATTTGTTTAATTATATTTTACATTTGTTAGTTTTCAGTGTATGACTTTTTCTAGGATCCCCATTTAGATCTGAAGTAGTGATGACTTTCAAGGATCCTAAACATAATGATGGTGACTTTTGTTTTTATTTGCATGTTTGTTTTTTTATTCATGTGGTTTATATTATAATATGAACTTATGTTGTTTTTGTAGAAGTACCACCTTTACAGAAAAACCCTCAGATATTACTTGCTTAAGGAAGAGGTATTTCGCAGGAAAATGTTGAAAAGAATAAAAAATCACGTGTTGTTAGATTTGTATGCTAGTTTACTTGTTAGTTCTGTACTAGTAGTTGTTAACTCAAACATACTCCCCATGGTGAGTAGCACACACTAGGTCATGTTTATGTGTTGCTATGTGAACCTATCCTATAAACCCTTTTTTCCCTGAGGATAACACCTGACTTACCACTCACTGTATAATATTTTAGTATTCAATAGTCATTAGGAAGCAACACAAATCTTATCTTTGACTGTTGTGCCCCATTTTTCATTGACGCCAGGGTGCACGTAAGATTTTGGTGTCGTTGTCGGGGATTCATGCATTGGTTATTTGATAGCTAGCCTAGTTAGGTTTTAATCTAGTTTTTATTCGAGTTTGGTTTGCTTTAGTTGAGTTGAGATATTGGTTGTTTGGTATTACTATCACTTTTTCGTGTTTGTTGACGGTTTGTATTACTTTTCTTTTCAATGACGCAAGGGTGTATGTCAAATTTCGGCATCGTTTCCGGGAATATAGGCATTGTTTATTTGATAGTTAGCCTAGTTAGGTTTTAGTCAAGTTTTCCTTTGAGTTTTTGTTTGCTCTAGTTGAGTTGAGATATGGGTTGGTTGTTATTGCTATCACTTTTTGGTGTTTGTTGTTTGTTGACGATTTATATTGCTTTGGTTCTAGCATATGGTACATACCCGTGCCAACAACTTAGAAACATTGCACTACACACATTCCACGGGATGAGTTGTGAAGACCCAAATAAGCACCTCTCTGAATTCCACCTAGTTTCCACAAACATGAAGCACGATGGTGTGTCGGAGGAAGACTACAATATTAAAGCCTTCTCATTTTCCTTAAAATATGCGGCTAAAGATTGACTCTACTACCTTCCTCCGGGTTGCATAACTACAAGGATGGGCATAAAGAGGATGTTTCTCGAGAATCTTTCCTAGCTTCAAAATACGCCAGTTGAAGAAACATCTAACATCTCTCAGCACCCCGACGAGATGCTATATGATTATTCAGAATGGTTTAAGAGATTCCTCGCTAGTTGTACCTATCACCCATTCAAGGAAGGAGATCTATTCTACTACTTCTTTGAGGGTCTAACAGATGAAGATATGCGTATGGTGAATGCGGCTTGGAATGGGTCCATAGCGAACAAGAGTCCTAAAGATGCGATGGCTTTATTTGAGGAAATGGAAAATAGTATGAGGCAATTTGGTACTAGGTTAAGGCTGAAGACAAATAATGAGGTGAATTCCGTCTCCTTTAAGTTAGAGGAACAACTCCAAGCTCTTGCTTCTATGATGAAGGAGTTCATGAAGGGGAGGCTTCAACAAGTTAAGTCTTGTGTGATATGTTCACTCGATCACCCTACAAATATGTGTCTACAATTGCAAGAGATATCACTTGAGGAAGTCAATGTTGTGGGTTATCTAGGCCTATATTTTCAAGGCAACAAAGCCTGCAGAAGATTTCATTACCAAGGTCAAGGGTTCCAATGGAACCAAGGTTTTGAGAAGAAATACGACCTATACTTTAAAACCTACAACCCCGCGTGGACATACCATCCCAATTTTAGATGGAGTAGCGATTGAGAGGATATTCCCAACTATGTCAATAGTGAAAACTTCAAACGAGAGCCTCAACAATGTTATATTAGAGGTTAGGGGATTTCCAATCCTCAAGTGAGCAACCAAAAGTCTAATAGAGATGAATGGATGAAGGCCATAGCTCAAGTTACTAGGAGTAATAAACTCTTCACGGCCTGAAAAAAAAGAGAGACATTGAAGAGTTGGGTAGTGTGGAATTTTCATGTATTAAGAACTTGGAAGTCCAAGTAGGCCAAATAGCCACCTCCGTGAGCCAGCTTGAAGCAAGGGAATCGGGAAAACTTCCATCTCAAATGGAAGTGAACCCGAGTCTAAACTCACTTCGAGGAATGGAAAAGAGGTCAAGGAGGGGAAAAGGAAGCTGAGCAATAGGATGATCGAGTCATCAAAATCACCAAAGTTGGAACCAATAAGGAGATATTGGTCAAGGGCAATGGCAATGATGAGTTGGAGATTTTTCCAAGGGAAGTCGAACCTATAGTGTCTTTAAGGGCACCCACTAAGACCAAACTGGAGAAGGTCACCCCTTTATCGCAATTTCCTAAGGCATTAATGGTGAAGAAAAGAAAGGAAGTTGACAATGAGGACCTCATTGAAGTTTTCCGACAGTGTGAGGTAAGCATTCCCTTACTCACTGCAATTGTTCAAATTCCAAGGTATGATATGTTTTTCAAAAGAGGCTTGTACTAAGAAAATAACAAAGGCTCTTAGGAAGGTGGGAAAATTGAAAAGTAGTAGGTCGTGTGTCTACAATGTGCCATAAGAATTTGCCAAAGAAATGTGGCGACCTTGGTATGTTTTCAATTCTCATTACCCTAGGAGGTGCTTTAGTGAAGGAAGACACAATTGTTCTAGGGGTTTCGATTAATGTTATCCCACTTTCTCTCTTAAAAAGTCTTAATCTAGGGGAATTTCAAGAGCATAGATTCATAATAAAATTGGTCGGCCATTCCCAAACTAGTCCTAAGAGGCTAGTTAAGGATGTTTTGGTTAGCTTAGGCAAACTTGTGTTACTGAATGAGTTATTTGTCCTTGACATGTTGCATGATTGAGATGCACTCCAATCTTATTGGGGTGACCATTTCTGAAAACAGCAAGGACAAAGATTGATGTCCACAATGGTACCTTGACTTTATATTATAAAGAGGAAAAGGTTGGATTTGAAATATATAAGCTCAAGCATGCTTCTATTCCACCTATTTCTTGCAATTGTATGAGCTTAATATGATTTGAATGAACCAAACTTAGCAAATGAGATGAATGAAGCATGCGATCATGTTGAATCTTGCGATGCAATTGAATTGATTGAAAGTGTTGAAAATGCCAGTAGGGATGTTATGCATGATGTAAGTATATCTTTATCTAAAGATAATTCTTGTGTTATATTTGTGAACACTAATATGTAACACATTAAGGAACGAGTGAAGGAGATAAAACCCCATTTTCTTCCTCCTCGTCCCAAGAAACACCCGAAAGCTTTAACCATTGTAAGAGATGAGCAAGTTTTCTAATTAGCCCCAAAGGTAATGTTCAAGATAAGGAAAATGTGAAGACCTCTCCATAAGAAGGTAACTGAGGTTGGAATCACATATGGTGATTCTAGAGACCCTAACGTGAGGCTTGATTGATCTCGAGAAATTTGAAAAAATAACTCATGATGACGACAATAAATATACGATTTTTCATTTTCCTATTATGGTTTTGTTAATGTGTTTGATATCTTTTGGTGTATTTTTGAAGTTACTTTTGTTGATTTTTAATGATTAGAACATATTTGTGTCAATTTTCATGCTTTAGGTGAATGTAGGAATACGTTTTGGATTAAGAGGAAGGGCAAATGAGCTGAAAAACCCAAAAGACCGAATTCATATGACACGGTCTGTGCCGCATGAACCCAGAGCACATGAACCTAGAAACACGGTCTGTGCCAAGAAGTACGATATGTACCCCACAAGCCACATCAGCCATCTTCAACCTAACAAGGTTCGTGCCACGCCAGGAAGTGCAGTTCTCCCACCTAGATCTGGTTTGTGCCAGTTGGTAGGGATCACACCACATAAATCTTATCCAGTGGCAGGCACCCTTTTCTTCCTCCTCCTTCTTTCTCCTCACCATATCTACCATTATTCTCTCTCAACCAACTTTACCCAATCTACCAAAATCTCCAACTCCTCCGCCAAAACTACTCCTTCGCCCCTCTTCCTCAAGACTCCAACTAACCCACTTCCAAAAATCACCAAAAATCCTCCCTAGTCACCAAATAACCAAAAACCATAGAATTTGGATATTTTTCCTTCATTGACTCAAGGAGGTCATTCCCTCTCATATGAAGCAATTAAAAGAGTAAGTTCATATCTTTCATAGATATTCAACTCTCGAAGGTCCATCTTACGAGTAATAGCTTTAAATTTCACAATTATATAATTCTTGGCATTTTGTGATTGGTATGTTGAAACTCTTTGAGAATGATTATTGTGTGTGATTAAATGTGGGTGATGTTGGGCATTATTTCATAAATTTGTAAATTTAAATGTGGGGGGATTGTTATATAATTTTATGATTTAGGTGGAAACCTATTGGTGGTAGTGTTAGATTTCTTTCTGACTCTTTGTATTGATTGAACATATTTGTTTTTAAATGATGCCATGGAAAATCCAGAGCCTATTCTCTCCTTGATACCAGTAACCTTGCTCTTGCAAGCAAGGAGAAAGGCAGCCAGACCGAGCGGCTCTTCACTGGTACCTGCTCTGATGCCTAAGTCAGAGGTTGAGAGAGAAGATATGTGAATGGGTATTGAGTGGTTAGATCCTTGTGAAATTACCCTTTTCATGTGCAAAGGGTGTGTTTCTATATCTTGGAGGTCATTGACCACTCATGATTTGATAGAAACGAGTCGTTGTGGTCTTCCATGCAAGCCTATGGAGCTTTATAGGGCTAGCTCCTGCAGGGAACTCCACGTAGGTCAATATTTCCAAGGTGGAATTTCTTATCCTGGTGACATTTCTTTGAGAATAGATGTTTACACCACTTGGAGTGGAGCGGGGTTGTTGTCCTCAAAAGGTTTTGTGCAACATACTACTTTGGTCAGCAAAGGCTTGGGTAGAACGCACACTTACATTAGTCGCGTGATCCTTTCCACGGCTCTCTCATCTAATGCGAGTTTGGGTCTGGTCGTTGGGCTGGAAGCTTGTATTTTCTCAAGGGAGTTATAAGGGCCAATGCTTATCATTATTGTTATCACTTTTTATTGTTTTTGTCATTGATATTGGCGTAAAATAAGCTGAGAAAATTTTTTTTGAGCTCTTGTAACCGTCTGCAACCCCAACACCAACACCAACCATATGGGGCTAAGGAATGTCACCGGAGAAATGATCAAAGTGTGAAATAACACTACCCAAAAAAGGAGAGTGATGGGACGTCAAATGCGTTTTCCAAAGCATTTAACATCTCTTTTATTGTCTTTTGATTGGTAGATTGCTAGATATAGGTTGGTTTACATTATAAGGGGTGTAAATGACTATTTTCGGTCTTTGTATCTAAATCCTTCATTTAGTAGCCTATTTTAGGTCTAATGGATTTTGGTCCCTACGAGCATCTAGATCCTTTTTGTGAGCTTCATTTGTAGATCATTTGTAAGCACTTCAGACTACTTTTAAAAGACCATTCACAAGGGTGGTAGAAGATTGAAGGCCACAAGTCAAAATATGGCAGTAGATAGTTGCGGCGAAGAAAGAAGCAAGTTCCAAAAAAGGCAAAGAATGGCATGGGTCGTGCCAATGGAATGGGCCTTGCACTTTGGAGTGCCCCCTAGTACAAAAGCCACGTGATGAAGCTTTAGACGACAGGGCGTGCACTTTGGCACGACCCGTGCCATCCGAAAGGCAAAGAATGAACCTCCAGTCCACACCATGTGCCCCTTTGCACGGGCTATGCTGGCCGACACTTGCAAGCATGTCATGTGTGGTGAAAAGATGTCAAATACATGTTTTCCAAAGCATTTGACATCTCTTTAGTTATCAGTTAGAAGATTTCCAGATTTAGAGAGGTTTACACTATAAGGGGTTTAGATAACCGGTTTTTGTATCTAAATCCTTCATTTGTAACCTATATTTTTAGTCTAATGGATTTTTGGTCCTTACGAGCATCTAGATCCCTTTTTCTGAGATTATTTTGTAGATTGCTCATAAGCACTTCAGAGTATTTTAGTGAAGGCCATTCACAAGAATGGTAGAATATTGAAGGCCACTTACAAAGTGGTAGAAGATAGATTGATGAAGGAAGGCAAAGTAGCGGAGGAAGAATGATCCAGGTTTTTGTGCCAATTTCTGAGAATTATCCGAGATGAATTGATGTCCATGGGTGGTACCACTGGATTCATCTTCTTGAGCACTATAAAATTGACTACAAGAACTCGCAAAATGGATCAGCGGTTCACCCGTAGGGATGGAAATTAGTTGAGGGCAGATTGAGCACAGCAGGCCACAGCCCACATTACAGCCCGCAAGGATAGATTTGGGCTACTATTATCTTCATTTTTCAGCCTCAAAACCCTCTCTCTCTCTCTCTCTCTTCATTCATTTCTTCATCTTATCCGAAAATACTCTCCCAAAACCCTAGTTTGCATTTAGTTTTCATCTTTAACTCTATGTTTACCATGGATTCTTTCTATTTTGTTTTGGGTTTTCATAATCTAGGCTAAATATACCCTTGCGAGCAATTCGTAAGTATTTCTAGTATGAATTTGCGAGATTCAATTTATCCTATTTTGTATTTTGATTATCAAGTATATTTTGTGTTTTCTTGTGTGATTAATGCATAATTTAGGCTAGGATGATCAACTAGTTGAAGATTGTGTGTTAGTTATTTGCTAGGTTTTTGGTCAAACCAAGAAGACTTTGACTTTTTGTCACGGTGATTGTTGTTGGTCGATGCTAGGTTATAATTAGGGTGACAACTAATTATGATTATTGATTGATGAAATTTCTTAAACTTAGGATAAATTTGAATGGGTTTGGTTAATTATCAATGTGGCTCACTAATAACGATTAACATGAGGGTCGATGCTCGTATTCGTCGTTATTAGTAAATATACTTGTACTATCTGTGTGTTTCTCGCTTGTAGGGCATTGTGGTTGTTATGTTGGGTCTTCATGTGTATTATTATTCTTGGGTAAGTCTATATTGCCGATCGCCTAAAGTATCACGTGACCCGAGGGTAAGGGTTATTGTGTGGTGCCGATCACTCACTCTAACTATAACCAATGAGAGGCGATAAATTTTTTCACTCAAAAGGTGTTGACAAGTTCTCCACAATATGTGATTAATGCATGAAAATAGGATGGTTAATTGATTATCAAAGGATGACTAGAAATGTAAACCAATTGCATCTTCCGTACTAGTGTGATCGTATTTGTATTATTCTTTTTAATCATATGTTAATTTAGTAGTTTAAAGTAGCCGTAGTGTTTTCCAAAACCAAAACCCCACCAACTTTTTTACCGCACAAGTAGAGTGACTTCTTCGTGTGTTTTTTAATCTACGCTTTAACACTTGATAAAACCCCTTTTTCCTCGTGGATGACCCCGTCGCACCACTATCTACTATTAGTAGTTAGCCTAATTTGGACCTATAAATACTATCTTTGAGAAGAACATCGACGGCCTCCCATGTGGCTGCTAGGGTTTTCTCCCCTTTTTCATCCCTTCATGGCCCAAAACTCATCTACTATATAAGCTAGCCTAAGTATTCTAGATCACAATTTTTTTGGGAAAATGCTCCGCCTTCTCTCTACTTTCTCTCTCTAGAGATATCCTAGTCTGAAGATCATTAAGATCTTCTACATGTAAAACTTCAAAATTTTGAAGTTTTGATTCCTATTCTCTCAAATTCAAAACTGAATTTGATATGGCTATATTTTCTTACTTCATCAGAGGATGTACTCTTTTGGTTGGAAACAATCAAAATACTTCACTCTTTAAATATCTTTAGAGTATATCCAAACATACTAAAATCTCATTATATCATCATCTATATCACACACTTGCGTTCATACAATTTCTTTACAGAAACACAAAATTTCCTGTTACACTCCTTCATCAAGTAGACAATCTAGCCGCCATGGCTATGGAGGAATACTTAACACAAAGATACAAAAGTCTAAAGAATACAGGAAGTGAATATCTTCAAAGCAAACACAAGCCGAGCATTCTGATCTATAAGGAGAAACTCATAGATATCAGTACGAGTAATGGGCACCAATGTAGAATTCAGAAACAAAGTAGTGCAGAGGTTTATGATACTAGAAACCAATATCGAAATAGAACAGGATCTACCAACCAAAATAAAAGGCGCAGAAAAGACATATAAGGCAGAAACACTTGTACTGCAAAACAATCCAGCTACGAACCCGATTGAGTCAACTCACGATCTGCGTCATCGCTCACTTGAGAAAGCATAGGAGATTTGTGCAGCAGAAAAACCAGAACTATTACCGACGGTGAGAAGGTCAGCAACGGCAAAGGACAGAAAAGCGAAGTCTGAGCCGGAAAAGGGGAAAGAGTCGTTCACCTTTACGAAGAATCCAGAAAAAATGAACGACCATTTTTCTCCATCACAAATTATACCCTATCCCCAGGGTATGTTGTGGATCGTATCCCCAAGGTTGCACAGTAATTATTATGGAATTTACACCACAAGATTTACTTGCCTACTTTCTCTCCACTTTCTCCACCACTATCTAGTTTCTCGTTTATCCCTAACAGTACAATTTTGGAAGATTAGTTTTTTCTCTCCATAATCCTCCCATTCTTTTATTTTCATATTCTGAATCCAAAAATACTTGGATGTTCTGGTTTTTCTAATCTTTCTAAATTTGTCAATCATCTTGGACGTTAGTAATTTCACTTTCTTACTAGTTTTTAGACTATCTAGTTTCTCGTTTTTCATAATTATCTGTAGGCCTAAAATTCATAACAATTTTGGAAGGTTAGTTTTTTCTCTCCACTTTCTCCCATTTTTTCATTTTCACATTCTGAATCCAAAAATGCTTGGACGTTCTCGTTTTTATTTTGTTTTTACATTTGTCTATTGGACAACAATAATTTCACTTTCTTACCAGTTATCAATGGAAACAACACAAATTAGTAATCATGGCATCATCAAACCTTTTAGGAATGGTAGTCAAGAAGGTATATTTATTATTTTTCTGTAAACATCTTTGAAAAGGAAAAATGGAGTTCCAAATTTCTTCATAGCGAGATATGTGGATTGGATATGTGGTTGACATGTTTATACATGTGGCTATTTTGGTTTAACTCTGATACCGTATGATAGATATGCATCCTACATTTGTAGAATATACATTTGAATACTTATATTTGTGCATTATAATATTTTTATAATAATTAAAATTAAATTATAATAATGTCATATAATATAAATTATACTAAATATGGTACTCCCAGAGAGTGCACTGTAAATTCATCCCATCCTTAGTTCATGATTATTCTTTCATATGCAATGTGCATATGAACTATTTCAATTGTGAAGTCTATTTATGCATTAAGTGCGATGTAAAAAGAATTGATGCAATATTTTTTTCCTATTTTGTTGATGCCTTGTTTTTGAATGCAGTGTGCATAATAAAACTTATAATTGTCCAATCCATTAATGCTAGAAGTGCATTGTTAAAGAAGTGGAGAATGTGTTACAATAATATGTTGATTACCACTATTTTCTATGCAATGTGCATATTATCTCATTGAATTGTGCATTCCATTAATAGTGTACTTGCACTGAAAATTTTTGTGATAGATTATTTTTTCATACTTAGTTTTTGAATATATATTGGCTTATTCACTTAAACAAATTTTTAGAATGATGCAAGTTCTTCTTCTATATCTTTTGAGGAGGCTACCAGCTCATCAATTCTTGATTTGAAAGTGGAAAATGAAGAGTATAATGGTTATGCATATACCATTGGTTTTGGAACTAGATGTCATAAAAAGGTTTTTTTATGGTACTAACCCACTGAAGGGAAGGGGGTTTGTTTGTTTGAAACAAGGACACAAGAAATTAAGAGTTGATATTGATAAGAAATACACAAAGTTGGATCTTCGAACAGGTTGCATGGAAAGAATTTTCTTTGAAATAGATGTGGACGGGAAATGAGTCGTGCAAAGGCATGGCATGATACATAACCATACTTTCTGTTCTCCGGATAAAATTTATCTCATCATATCACACAGGAATATTAGCCAAAATCATCTTGATTTACTGAAGAAATTAGTTGACTCAAGAGTGCATGTCGTGGATGCTATTAGATACATGAGATCAGATGCTGGAGGATATGCCTACAATGCACTTGATATTGAAAATAGAAAAAAAAAAGATGGAAGTGATGCACAAAGTCTTATTAACATATTCAAAAAAGACAAGAAAATGAGCCTGACACTACATATCGTATGAGAAAGTATGATATGGCTTGTGCTCCATTTGTGGGAGTCAATAACCACATGTACAATTGTATGTTTGGATGTGGCTTTGTATTAAATGAGAAAGTTAAGTCATTTGATTGGTTGTTCAAGGCATTTCTTAAGTTGATGGATGGCTTGTAACCTAAAACTTTGATGACTGATCAAGATCCAACAATGTCTTCTGCAATTACGTTGGATTTTCTAGAAATTCGTCATAGAATATTTTGTTGGCACGTAGGTGAAAATTCAAAGAAACACATTCAACACTTGTGGAACAAAAAAGGATTCCTTGATTTATTTAATCATGGGCTCATGTATTGTGATACAGTTCAAGATTTTGAATATTTCTGGATGAGATATGTTACTTATTATAGACTCACATAATTACATTTTCATTGCACGTTAATTTGTCTCAAATGCACATTATGCTGTCGACAATTGCACTTATGTTGAATTCAAAAATAATATCTTGTATTTATAATTGTAGTTGATTCCATTTTACTCCCTAGTTTATATATGGTCTAACGTGAATTTTCCATTTTCAATTAAAGGATTACAAAGGATTATGATTGTACTAACAATCCATGGATGAAAAAGCTTTACAGTAAAAAAGAACAATGGTGTCCAGCATTCTCCAAAGACCGTTTCTCAGCAGGTGTTCTATCTTTGCAAAGGAGAAAATCCACAAACCATTATGTTTCAAGAAGACTGCATAAAACAACGTCCTTAGTCGGGTTCTACGGCTATTTTTGTGAAGTAGTGTATGAGTGGAGGAGCAATGAACGTACAAAAAATTCTCCTTGCTGGGAGGGATTATCGCAAATGTCTCTTCCGGATATCAAAATTCTTTCAAATGTTGTCCATATATACACAATTGATGCTTACAAGTTATTTTTAAGAACAATATATGAATGTGATATCCTGCAAATAACAACATCATCATTGGGAAATGAGCTTGTTTACATAGTTTTGAGGCTTGGGATTGAAGTTTTTTCTCACCAGGTAAAGTTCAACAGTCACGCTCATACAATTTGTTGCAGTATGTTATCACTGTCTAAATATTTTTAACATGATGTGTGTTGGCAAAGTCCACGACGTTTATATTTTAAAACATTGAAAAATCTGTGGATGAGATGGCTAATATGGGTGAGAATAGTTCAACTCCAAATCAAATACTCGAACCTATTGTTTGGAGGACCAAGATGCAAAAACAATTATATGAACTGTTAACTACTAGTGAATCAATGTATGTGCAAGTGTTGTAGTGAAGAACCTTTTGAAAGGCAAGAGAAGAGGTACAGAGCTATATCGGAAAATCCATCAATCGAAACCCAAATCAGATGCACTGGAATAATGCCATACCACAGTATTGAATCCCAAAAAAAAGAAAAAAACCGAGAGGAATGGAAGGAAGAGGAGCACAAGGTCAAAGGTTTCTAACAGAATTAAGGCACACAAAAAATTACAAGGATGTATGGTAATCCAATCACTAGTACAAGTAGTAGTCACTCTCATACATTATTTATTAATCCATTTGTTCAGTGAGAATAGTATTATTGTCCATTTATAACTATGTTGTGTATTTCAAGCGTAATACTTTTGTATTTCAATGGTATTTTTCTTCATTTCTATAGAAAGTTATGAATGACTAATGGTTGTGCATTTTCATGTTACTGTCTATGCATTTTCTTGTTGATGTTCGTGCATTTCAATGTTCATTTGCATATTGAACCTTTTAATATCAGCTTATATAATAACAATTGAACAAATAATGTAAATGATATGTACAATTTATTTACAACAATAACAATAATGTTGATGATATTTACAATTTCTGACAACATGAACCCTAACTATAACATGTATGAAGTCAAAACCCAAAATTCTTAACCCTAAACCCATTTTTTAGGGTTTGGGTTGGGAGATTTAGGGTTTACTGTTCATGGTGTAAGGTGTTTAGGGTTTAGTGTGGTATATGGTTGGGATTTAAGGTCTAGGGTTCACTGTTTAGGGTTTAGGGTACAGAATTTAGGGATTTAAGGTCTAGGTTCACTGTATAGGGTTTAGGGTATAGAATTTAGGGATTATGGTTTGGGGGTTTGGAGGTCACTTTTTAGGGTTTAGGGTTTGATATGTAGGGATTGGGTTGGGGTTTATAGTTAAATGGTTCTAAGGTTTAGGGTTTAGGGTTTTGGGTTTAATGTTTTGGGTTTAATGTTTTGGGTTTTGGCTTTCAAGGGTTTAAGGTTTAGCGTTTAATGGTTTAACAGTTAGGGTTTACGTTTAGCGATTTGGCTCAATGGTTCAGCATACGTGTCAATGTTGATGTGCATACATTACAATTCAAAGGCACATTTAGGGTTTAGGGATTTATACATTAGGGATTTAGGGTTTACTCTTTTGGGTGTAAGGGGTTTAGGGTTTAGTGTAGTTAAGGGTTGGGATTTAAGGTCTAGGGTTCACTGTTTAGGGTTTATGGTATAGAAGGGTTTAGGGTTTTAATGTGTAGGGATTGGGTTGGGGTTTATGGTTAAATGGTTCTAAGTTTTAGGGTTTAATGGGTTGAGGGTTTAATGTTTCGGGTTTTAGGCTTCAAGGTTTTAGGGTTTAGCATTTGATGTTTTGATAGTTAAGTGTTCATAGTTTATGTTTACAATTCAAATGCATATTTAGGGTTTAGGGATTTAGACATTCATGAACGTCTAGTGCTTGAGCATTTTCAT
Source organism: Rubia yunnanensis (assembly GCA_037428765.1). Taxonomy (NCBI): domain Eukaryota; kingdom Viridiplantae; phylum Streptophyta; class Magnoliopsida; order Gentianales; family Rubiaceae; genus Rubia; species Rubia yunnanensis. The sequence goes on from CM075068.1 coordinate 70,707,465, forward strand.
GTTGTTGGTGTATTTTATGTTGATGTTCATGCATTTCAATTTTTTATGCATCATGAACCTTTTAAGGTTTAGGGTTCATTGTTTTGGGTTTAGGGTTTAGTGGATTTAGGGTTTAGGTTTAGGGTTTGATAGGTTATGGTAACCCTTTAGGGTTTAGGGTGTAGGGTGTAGGTTTGTAAATGGGGTTTAGGTTTTATGGTTTACATTTTAGTGTACAAATCAAATGCACATTTAGGGTGTAGGGCTTTAGAAATTCACGATGTCTAATGCTAATGCATTTTCATGTTGTTGTTGGTGCAGTTTTACGTTTATGTTTGTGCATATTAATGTTCATATGGATCCCATACCTCTTAATATATGCTATTATAACTCAGTTGAACAATAATGTTGATGTTTTGTACGATTTTTTACAATATGAACCCCACACCGTAAACCTTAAACCCAATTGAACAATAACATTGAGAATCTTTACAATTGTTCACAAAATGAACCCTAATCTTTAAAATTGTTCACATTGAGAATCTTTACCCAATGAAGCCAAATGCCTAAACCCTAAACCAATTGGTTAGGGTTTGGGGTTGGGGTTGGGGTGGTTCAGGGTGTTGTAATGTTTAGGAGGGTTAGGGTTTAGTGGTTTTAGGGTTAAGATCTGGGGTTTATAGTACATGTCAATATTTTGATGCATGAACATCACAACTAAAATGCACATTTATGAATTTACCATTACACATTACAGTTTGAAAACTACGCTACTGACTCACGGTTTAGAGCTTTAGAATTTAGTTTTCAGGGTTCCAGTTTACAAGTTTAGAGTTTACGGTCTAGGTCTACATGCCAATATTGAAATTCACGAACATCACAATTAAGATGCACATTTATTAATCTACCATTACACATTATAGTTTGAAGACTTCGTTAAATGTTTACACTTTAGTGCTTTATGATTTAGATTTCATGGTTTAAAGTTCATTGTACTTATCAAAGTTGGTGCACAAACATTACAATTAAAATGCATAATTATGAATTTATAAACACACACACACACATATATTAAAAAAACGTTAGTGTTTACGATTTAGGGTTTATTCCATAGCATAAAAATGCAACGTTAGTGTTTACAATTTAGGGTTTATTCCATAGCATAAAAATGGCATACAGTGATATATGTGAACATTCAAATGCACAAACATCGACATTAAATGCACATACATTACATTGTAATTGTACATTTATAATTTTACAATTATACATTATCTTGATGAACATTCTTTGTATTTTAAAATAGACACAGTTAATAAAATTACTAATGGTAAAATTATCAAATCTTAAATCAAACGAGTTAATGTTTACAAAATACTAATAAAATCAAACCTAAACATTTCCATACACAAAGTTCATACTTTGCAACAATCTAGATGTGTCAATTACTTAAAAATACCTTGTAAAGATTGGTCATATACCTGATTTTTAACAGTTTTCTTCTGATGTTCCTTTGCACTTTGAATGACCTCCGGTCTTACTCTGTTTTCCGAAAACACGATCAGTTCATAACAATATTTCTTCCTCAAATTTGGTAACAGCTTCAACAACAAATATAATTTGTTTGTAACTACATTATATAAGTAAAACAAAAGTCTCAATAAACTAAATACTTAAAACTACTACTTACATAATTTTTTTAAGTCCATCATACCAGTTCAATAGCTCCACACCACTTTTGAATGTTTCCATATGCCTCATCAAGCAAATTCAAGCCCCACACACATTCATTTCATTTTTCCATGGCAGCTCTACTTGTATGGGTACTAAATTTTGCACAAGTTTCCATTTCGGATAATTTCATTTTTTCAGTAACATTGGAAATTCTTTACCCTTCAGTTACACAAAGATTAGACATAATTACCAAATATGCATGTACAATACTTTTTTTGTTCCGACTAGGATAATAAGCCCATGGGCTTGGTCTTACTTCACCGCCAAGAAAGGAAAGAAGACTTCCATCTCCAAGTTTAACTCATACGTAGCTCCCTTCTCTTTGGGTGTGAAGCAGTGTTAAACAAAAATAACCAACAAGCATTAGCTCTTCCTGAAAAGGAGGTGATCTAGCCGCACCTTCCAGTACGTGTACCTTGTTACGACTTCACTCTAGTCACTAGCCTTGCCTTCGGCATCCCCCTCCTTGCGGTTAAGGTAATGATTTTGGGCATGGCCAGCTCTCATAGTGTGACGGGCGGTGTGTACAAGGCCCGGGAACATATTCACAAATGTATGACTAATTGGCGATTACTAGCAATTCTGGCTTCATGCAGGAGAGTTGTAGCCTACAATTCGAGCTGAGAATGGGTTTTTGGGGTTAGCTCACCCTCCCGGGATCGTGACCCTTTGTCTCGACCATTAGCACGTGTGTCACCCAGGGCATAAGGGGCATGATAACTTGATGCCATCCTCACCTTCCTCCGGCTTATCACCGGCAATATGTTCAGGGTTCCAAACTCAATGATGGTAACTAAACACGAGGGTTGCGCTTGTTCTGAGACTTAACCCAACTTCTTACTGTAGGAGCTGATGATAGCCATGCACCACCTTTGTCTGCGTTCCTAAAGGCACCCTTCTCTTTCAAGAGGATTCATGGCATGTCAAGCCCCGGTAAGGTTCTTCGCTTTACATCGAATTAAACCACATGGCCCACTGCTTGTGCAAGCCCCCGTCAATTCCTTTGAGTTTCATTCTTGCGAACGTACTCCCCAGGCGGGATACAATGTGCTAGCTACATCATTGCACGGATCGATATGCACAACGCCTAGTATCTATCGTTTATGGCTACGACTACTGGGGTATCTAATCCCATTTGCTAACCTAGCTTTTGTCTCTCAGTGTTAGTGTCGCCCCAACAAAGTGTTTTTTCTGAATTAGCTAATTATGGAAACAAATACATATGCACTTAACAATCTATCAGGAAATCCATCATTATATTGAAACAATTCATGTTTTCTTACAGGGTTTATGATGAAGTACTTAAGGTGCTTGACATTGAAAACCAACACGTAACATTCTTTTTCCTTGATTACTGGAGAGAAAAACTAAAAAATACAAAACAAATTTTAAATCACTCTATAATAAATGTGTACAATACAATATCAACATTAGTAGTAGCAATCTAACACACACGATAACATATAATCAACAAATCAAACAAAAGAAAATTAATGTGATGCACATTCAAAATACGCTTGAGTAAATGTACACGAACATTTAAACAAATTTGCAAGAGATATTCATAACAAATATAGGAAACTAACAAGGTCTATGTCTGTATCAACAACCATCTTGCATGATCCAACAAAATTCCCGAATGGAAAGTAATTTCCTCAATTTCACTTTTCAATTCCTCATTTGTGCACTTATTTTTAAAGTACAACTACATTGAATGGATACATTACATGTTACTTGAGTCTGACAGTAATATATCACTAATTACGCCTTAAATAACATGTAAAAATAAATCTCATTACATTTAAATGTGTGTCGAAGTAGAAGTGTGTCATACTCCCACGGTCACTTTTTTTCTCCCAGTGATTTAGATAATATGTCTAGAAATTTATGATGAAATTTTTAACTTTGAACTGAGGATTCAAGCATTTGAAGGTGTCTTTGACTCCTGTGTTACTCCCATACTCAAAGAGAGGTTCCCCACACATAAATAAATTGACTGGTGCACACGTTCAAGTATCAGATTATCAACTATCCCAAATGCAAACAATTTAATGACTAAATGCACAGATAATACTTAATTGATGCACATTTGTTTATATTACATTGCTCAAACGAGTATAACAATAATCCTCACAACTATTGATACAATACACATATGCATCTTAATAATGCACATTTGTTAATATTAACATGCACAATGATGTACATAACACCGAAAACTTAAACCAAATGCGCGGAAAATGCATAGTCATAGTTTATAACTACATAACACATAATCTATAGTATAATGACATTTTCACGTAGCACTATAACTATAAAATCACATTCATTATCAATAACAATGCACTAGAAATAGTTTAGAAACTTACGTTTCCATATGCTCATCTAACTTGCATGGAAGAAACACATAATCTATGATGATCATCCCATCCACCAATAACTTGGACGTTACATTAATGTCTCGTACCAAATATGGGGGTCGAAGGTCCCTAGTAATATGTGAAGATCTCTTTAGAAGTTTATCTGATTCAAGTGGATCAACTATCTTATCTTTGCCCTTTTTTCCTCTGATTTGATCTCTTCCATACGACCCTTTACTGCAACTTGCTTCCTTCACTTTTACAACATCTACTAGAGCAACCAATGTCTTTTGAACAACAACTGAGTTGGGTGGTGCATTTAATGTTTCTTTCACTGATTCTGAAGCATGCATTTAGCTTTTCTGTCATGACTCGCTTATCTGACATCTCATCTAAATTGTTTGTCCCTTCTAAATGAGATACTCCTAAGCTGAATGATGGTATATCACAATCAACTTAATCACACATAGCAGTCTTTATTTGGAATGCTCTCTCGGTTGCTTAGCACACCATTTCTACTTCAAGATCAATAACCCATGTATATCTTCCATCACCGGAGATGGTGTTATATCTTCAACTCCCTTTCCAAATGCTGTGAACATTTTAAGTGTTGCGCCATGTAATTTTTGTATGATACCATCCCCCAAAAACAACCTTGCACCAACTCTAAGCATTTCTTCAAATTGCATCAAACTTTCAGTAATATTTGATGTAGTTGCTGCAAGATCAGTCACGTACCCTAAACCACAAAAAATAATATGATTAGAATAACAAAAAAGAACATCCAATTCAAATATACACTTCAATTTATTAAAGCATTAACATTAAAGAAAATTATTTATTGCTCCACCTGGACATTTTTGTAACTTGCTTGGCTAACAACTCCACCTCCATTTTGAAAATTTTCACCTTCTGCACCAGTAGAAGGATAATTTCTATCCACGTGATTTTTCATACAATCCTCGATAACTCCTTCACCAAACCTACCAAAAGATATTTTTCCCTTTTTCTTTTGAACAATTCTGTGGTAGTCCACCCAGATAAAGTGAAAAAAAACCTTGGTACTGATCTTATCTGCTGAACAATGCAGTCAACATATATTAGTTGTACATTAAAAGCATTGCACATAATCATTAACAGATTAATAATACATTGAATATACACATTCAAATAAATTATTATCAATAATCATTATTGTAATTTATTAATGCACACAAAGTAATCATACAATACACAATAATGACATACTTTGAGGATAGATTTATTAACAATATATTGGACTTTACAGAGATAATGCCCACAAGAAAAGATAGAATGAACATTCAACACAGATGAAATGAACATTCATCATAGTAAAAATGCACATTATTAAAAAATATATATATACAAATAACTTACCACCAAGAAAAGAAGCGGACCCGTGACCCAATTGGTTTTCTTTACCTTCCACGATTTACTAAATTCTAACAAGCTTGCCTTCACAAACTTACACCAATAGTAATTTTGTACCTCTTTACCATCTAAAAGGCTGTGCAATATATGATGATTAACGAAATCTCGATGACTATTTTGGATGAGAAGAGAAACCACCAACACTACAAAATTGACTTTGAACATTGCACCCCCTTGTCTCTGATTGTCACCCAAAAGATGAGTTTGGAGCTCTGAAATCTGAATTTGTTGTTTATCCTCACCAAATTGCTCCTTCCATTCCCCCAAAAAGCCTTCAAATTGTGAGTCAGCATTATGTTTGTTAAATTCCACATATTTCCCATTCATAGGCAGGCACTCAGCAGCGTTATGTCTTTCTCATTGATCCTCAACATCTAACCGTCTGGGAACATCACTGATGACTTAATCCAGTTGAAATTATCAATCAACCAGTAGGCAATATGAATTGGTAACATGTGCACTTTGAGCCGTAGAAGTCCCCCAAACCAATTTCCTATATATCTCTCCTTTGCTCATTCGCCAAGCGTTTGACAACATGATGAAGCTTTTTCGGTGACATCCTTGTCTTCAAAGTAGGAAATTAGACATCGTCCTCCTTGTTTCTTTTCCTATTACTCTCCTTGCTATTAGGGGTGTGCATGATCCGGTCCGGACCGGTAAAATGGACCGGACCGGACCGGAAATGTAAGGACTGGAATTGTATAGATGAAATTCCGGTCCGGTCCTCGGTCCATGTTTTTGTTAGATTCCGGGTTCCGGTCCGGTCCAGTCCAAAATTGGATTTTTTTCGGTCCGGACCGGATGGACCGGTACGGACCAAATGGACCGGTACGGACCAGATGGACCGGTATTTTACATATATATATATTTAAAATGATAATGAATTAGTTTAAAATACTAGTTTAGATTTATTCATGATAACTAGTATTCTTTTATTATTTTGAGGTGATTTTTTCTAATAACTTCTATTTTACTATGTTTTAAAGGGGAAAAATATTGATTTGGCATTTTTATAGCAAAATGTAAAGTAAAAAAAATAAAGAACACTAAAATCCGGTCCAACCGGTCCGGACCGGTCTAAGTCCGGAATTATTCCGGTCCGTTCCCGGTCCAAAATATCCACTAACTGGTCCGGTCTTCGGTCCAAAATTTTTGGTGATTCCGGTGCCGGTCCTAACCGGTTCCGATCCGGTCCGGTCCGGTCTTGGACCGATGAACACCCCTACTTGCTATCCCTTTGATGCAGTCAGTATAATCGAAAAAGATTGGCAAGCACGAATTTTATGCTTTGGTTCTGGAATCCACTAGAGAGAAAACAATTCTCAAAAATATGATTATGAAAGACGAAATCTCCAAAAATACAAGAGGTCCTTAAATACTATAATGAATTTGGAAATAAATAAAAAAGGAAATTTGGAATATATTTTGAAATAAAATGAAAATCGGGAAACACTCAAAAATAGTAAATTTCCGTTTGAAAGCATTAAACGATCTCAAATCAGTAAACACTCAAAACAGTAGTTCTTGTGAAGACGGTTCCAACGCATCCAGAATCGCCTGATTCCGAGTCTGAATGCAAAAGATATGCTCAAAACTGCATTAGACCTTTGCGGCGATCCACCGCTTCTTCAATTTTCCCTGCCATTCGCCCCGCATCAGTCTTCTCCACCTCCGAAGAACTCGACCCCGAGTTTTCATCAGGATATAGAACCCCATCCTTATGGTACTCATAAATATCAGCCACATTAAAAGTATTGGAAATGCTCATAGTATCCAGAAGAGCCACCACATAAGCATTATCGTTAATCATTCACAACACTTTAAATGGACCATACTTACGTGGTTTGAGCTTACCGTAAGTACCAACTGGGAAACTCTCCTTGCACAAGAACACCATCACTTCATCACCTTCCTTGAACACCTTGAGCCTCTTGCGCTTATCAGCATCCTCCTTATTTTTCTTCCCGGTAGCATCCAAATGAGCCTTGATAGATTCCTTGGTCTCCATGATCTTCTTAGCCATATTTTCTGCTAGCTTGCTAACTCCGGGAACCTTTGGAAACTCTACCAAATCAACCACATGCTTCAGAACAGTAGTATAAACAACTATAAATGGAGATTTTCCCATAGCCGAATACACATCACTGTTACAAGCAAATTCAACCTGAGGCAAAGCCAAATCCCACTGCTTTGGCTTCTCAGCACAAACACTACGAATCATATTTCCCAATGTCCTGTTCGTCACCTCAGTCTGCCCGTCAGTATGAGAATGTGTTGTATAGCTCTTATTCAAAGCAGTCCCAAACATCTTCCATAAAGTAATCCAAAAATGGTTGAGAAATTTTGTATCCCTGTCTGATGTAATGGACCTGGGAACTCCATGAAGACGAACAACCTCCTGAAAGAACAACTTCACTATATTGGACACATCAGTTGTCTTCTTGCATGCAATAAAGTACGACATCTTGGAAAACCTGTCCACCACCACGAACATAGAATCTACACCATGTTGGGTACGTGGCAACCTCAACACAAAATCCATGGACAAGTCTAGCCAAATAGCTTAAGGAACAAATAATGGCATGTAAAGACCAGTATTTTGAGACCGGCCTTTAGAAACTTAGAAGACATAACACTTCTTGACAATAGTGCTCATGTCCCTCTTCAAATGCGTCCAATAATACCTCTCCTCCAAACTAGAAATGGTCTTATCTCTCCCCAAATGACCATTAAGACATCTGCCATGTAAATCCCGAATTAGTTTCTCCCTCAATGAAGAGTTAGGGATGCACAACTGATTTTCTTTGAATAGAAATCCATCACGAACATGAATATCTGCTCCATTAATATTACCCTCGTTGCACTTCACCAAAATCTCCTTAAATTCAGCATCTTCTTTGTACAACTCCTTTAGACATTCAAACCCAACTATCTCCTGTGGCAAAGTAATCAACAAAGAAGCCCTCATACTCAAAGCATCATCCACCTTGTTCAACTTTCTTGACTTATGTTGAATAACGAAAGGAAACTTTTGCAGAAAGCTGACCCATCGAGCATGCATCTTATTAATCATTTTCTAGCTATGGAGAAATTTCAAAGCCTGATGATCTGTGAACTAAATGAAATCCCTCTGAATCAGGTTATGCTCCCACTATCTTAGAGCTCTAAAAATAGCATATAACTCCTGATCATAAGTACTCCACTTCTGTCGAGCCTCCGCCAATTTCTCATTGAAAAATGCCACTGGCTTCTTCTCCTAGGATAGTACAACCCCAATCCGTACACCACTAGCATCACATTCCACATCAAAATCCTTATCAAAATCAGGGAAAAGTTAGCATGGGCGCAGTACATAGATTTTCTTTGATCAAGGCAAAACTCTGTTCCTGCTCAGGACCCCAATGGAATTTTTCTTTCTTCAAGTACTCAGTTATGGGAGCAGTCACATCACTGAAATTCTGGACGAAGTGTCTATAAAATATACAGACTATGGAAAGTACGTACCTCCTTCATAGACGTTAGTGCTAGCCACTCGCGGATATCACACACCTTCTCCTCGTCAACCTAAATCCCATCTTCATCAGCAATTTGTTGGTGCTGAACGTACACTTTTTTCAGGTTAATGTACAACTGATTTTTGAGAAAAACCTGCAACACCTACCTCAAATGCACTAAATGTTCCTTTTTGGTCTTATTGTAAATCAAGATGTCATCAAAGTAAGACACCATAAAATAACCAATGAAAGGGAGTAAAACCTAATTCATCAACCTCATAAAGGTCTTAGGTGCATTGGACAACCCGAAAGGCATCACCAACCACTCGTACAGTCCATCTTTGCTCTTAAAAGCCGTCTTCCACTCATCTTAAGGCCTTATAGGAATCTGATAATATCCACTCCGAAGATCAATCTTCGAAAACACCTTCAAACCCACCAACTCAGCCAGCATGTCCTCCAATCGCAGAATTGGAAATTAACACTTGATAGTAATCTTGTTAATTGCCATAATATCAACACACACCACAATTAATTCCCCTTCTTAGGAACAAGAAGAACAAGAACCACACAAGGACTCATACTTTCATGAATGAACCCTTACTTCAACAATTCTTCAATCTGTTCCTTAGAATCTCATTCTCCATCGGACTCATATGATAGTGTGGGAGGTTTGGAAATCTAGATCCAGGAACCAAATCAACATGATGCTGAATATCCCGTATAGGCGGTAACTCACTTGGAAGCTTGTCATCAGTTAACTGCTCGAAATCCTCCAAATTACCTGCACTTCCACTAGAATCGGTGCCCCTTCCTTCTCAGTGCTCAGCAACCCTTTCATCACCACGGGATAAAAATAGCCAGCTTCAATAATATCCTCATCAAGTTCCTCCTCAAATTGTGCCATAACAAGAAAATTCAACTACTTACTTCTTGCGACACTGTCAAAATGCTGAACAGGGGGGCCATAGCAATCTTATGCCCGCCCCATGCAAACAACATAGCATTGTCACACCCCTTGTGTGTAACATCATTATTAAACTGCCAATGCTGCCTCAACAACACATGACACACATCTATAACCAGTACATCACATATCATGTTTTCCCTATAATGCTTAAAAATTGAAACATGAACACTACAAGCTAACGTCACTCTAACCTGATTACACTTACTAACCTAACTTAAGGTATAAGGTTTTTCATGAGGCTCAATGGGTAAGTTTAGATATTCAACTAACTTTGCAGACACCAGATTTTTAGAACTACCATTAACCACAATTAAATTGCATAGCTTCTTGTTAATTGAACAGTGGGTTCTGAAAAGGTTCTTACAATGTCCCTCGTCCTTGGATGACAACAGAATCTGCTGCAAAACAATGCTGACCTTCTCAGTGGCCTTTATTTCGGAAAGCTCAGCTCCTTCATACTCATCCACCGCATCGTCCTCGTCATTCTCTTCTAGAAGGGCTACAGTCCTTGATGGGAAAACATTAGACATATGCCCCACACCACCAAAACGAAAACACTTGTCACCACGTGGCTTAGCATACAGGTTAAGCAGTCTTTACATCAGTGCCCTGGTTGGGAACACCCTCTTATCATGCACACCACCTAAACCATCAGCACCAGCACCAAGGTTGGAGTCCTTATTTACCACGATCTTCTCCTTTCTTCCAGACGACTCAAAACTGCTTTGGGGATGAATTTTCTGAGAGCCAGAAAAATCACCACCTCCACCACGAGGGGACTTCTCCATCATCTCTGCTTTCATGGCTAAATTTTGAGCCTCGGTCAGAGTACACACGGTATATAACCCCATCTTCTCCTAAATTAAAGGTTTCAGTCCACTAATATACCTAGCCATCCTCTGATTCTCAGACTTGCCAAGTTCATTGTGTTCACAATAACACATGAATTTAACTATGTATTCCTGAACTGACCTCATTCTTTGGGAGCATTCAATGTACTGTTTGTACAAAAATATGCTCGTAATCAGCCAATGGAAATCGATCCAGCATCATCTGCTTCATCCCTCTCCATGTTCCGATCGGATTTTTGTTCAGCTTATGCCTTGAGTCAGCCAACATGTCCCACCACATAGTGACCATACTCTTTAACTTCACTACAACCATCTTCACTTGCTTATTTTCCAATTCAGCATCTCCTCTGCTTCCATGGATCCATAAAACAAGGGGATATCAGTCTGAACCCGGTAATCAGGATTATTCTGTTGATTATCTTGATCCATCCAAGTCTCCATCTCGATATCTTCCTCCTCTAAACTTATTGAATCATTGAAGATATTCTTCCTCTTCAGATTCCTCCACGACGATTACTCACCATGGCTCAGAGTCTCCACCTGCTTCGTCAACGCCTCAATCTGCTTACTCAAAGCAATAAGTGTTATGGTAATCGCTGCTCCTTCTGCCTGAGTTAATGGTTGATCATTCATTGTGAATCAGTGGAAAGGGCCAGGGAAAATCCTGCTCTGATACCAATTAACGCATCCAGAAAAATAAAAAAAAAGATTGGCAAGCATGAATCCTAGGGCTTGGTTCTGGAATCCAACAGAGAGAAAACAATTCTCAAAATATTATTATGAAAGATGAAATCTTCGAAAATACAAAAGGTCCTTAAATATTATAATGAATTCATAAATAAATAAATAAAAGAAATTTGGAATAAATTCTGAAATAATACAAAAATCGAAAAATACTCAAAATAGTAAATTACCGTTTTGAGGCCTTAAATGACCTTAAATCAGGAAATACACAAACACACTAGTTCTCATCGAGATGGTTCCAATGCATCCAGAATCGCCTAATTTTGAGTCCGAACACAAAAGTTATGCTAAAAACCGTATCGGACCTTTGCCGTGATCCATCGCTTCTTCAATTTTCTCCGCCATTTTCCTTGCATCAGTTACTTTCCTTTTTCTATATCCTTTTCCAACATTGGCTTTGATAGGAAAAAAATGAAGTCTTTTTTTTCCTCTCAATCTTCAGTTACAATTTTTTTTCTTCAATTTCAACTTTGAATTGCTTCAAAACTCCAAAAAAGTAATGTTTACAATTCATTCTTTTATGATATTAAATAATCACTATTTCTACATCTAATGCTCATAAAGAAACAAAAATAATGCACAGTTTCACATTTTCATATAGTTCTAGTTTTGAGCTAATGTTTCAACTTTATTGACCCTCTAGATGATTACGACAAGGTGATCTGCGATCCTTGTATTTGTTTGTCATCTGTGGTGGGGTATTTTCACACTTGCAAGAAGTTGTACAAAGAAAAGATCTTCACAGGCTAAATGTATCTAGATCTGCACCGACAATATCTCATTTCTTGTTTGTTGGTGACACGTTGATATTAGGGGAAGCTACCACACAAGAAGCGATCAAATTAAGGGACATGCTGCAGACCTTGGGTTTAGATCCAAGAAAAAATATTAACTTTGACAAATCTTCAGTTATGTTTAGCCCAAACACTTTTGATGGCGATGATTCTTGAGTATCAGATGCCTGAAATAGTAATTCATGAGAAGTACTTAGGACTCTCATTCTATTTTGGATGCTCTAAATCAACATCTTTAGAAGGTCTTAATGATAGGATTTGGAAAAAAGGGATAGTTGGGACCATAAACTGCTATCTAAAGGAAGAAAGGGAAATGCTTATTAAATCAGTTCTACAATCCATTCCCACCAACACAATGTCTTACTTTTATGTTACCTGATAACCTGATGGACAATATTCATAAAACATACGCAAGATATTGGTGGGGAAGCAATTCCAAAAAGAAGAAAATTCATTAGGCCCAATGGCACCAACTATGTCTACCAAAAGGCTTAGGGGGATTGGGTTTCAAGGACCTAAAAATCTTCGACCCCGCAATGCTAGGAAAATAGGCTTGGATAATACTTTTTAACCCTAATTCGATGGTGGAAAAAGTTATAAAAGCTAAATATTTCCCATCATTGTCTTTCTTGGATGCCAAACTTGTCTATAATCTCTCTTACACATGGAAAACCATACGGAAATGAAGACATCTATTAAAACTAGGAGTCCGTAGGCGTATTGAATCTGGGATGACTACTAATATAAAACACAATCCTTGATTACCAAGAGTCGGTAATTATAAACCCCAATCTCTTCCAATATTCTCCCCAGATGATCTGACACTGAACCAATTAAAATGGGAAGGCACTAACATTTGAGATGAGAGCCTTATCCGAGCAACTTTCAACGAAGAATAAGTCGCTCTCATATTCTCCATGCCATGTAGTAGTAACCATCATCACCCAGATAGATGGACTTGGCAACCGACGACCAACGGTAAGTATATTGTCAAATTGGGATATAACTTGGGAATTAATTCTCCACTTTATTTCTATGTAGGACATATGACCAACAGCAGCTCTGGCCTCTCTCCACACTAAAAGCATATCTGGAACCTAAGGGTTCCGCCAAAAATAAATTAATTCATATGGAAGTTGTGCAAAAATTAACTGTCATCAACAGATAATCTTCGCCAAAGATTTTTGAAGCACGACACCACATGTTTGACATACTCATGCTAAGATACATCTCTAACTCATGTATTCTTCCATCGCCCTGTAGCCCACCAAATCTGGTTTGTGGCAGATTTACATGAGAGGATATATGAATACCAACAACCAAGTGCAGAACTATGGTCACAAGAGCTTATGCTGGAACTAACTAGCCAAGATATGGATCTTATAGCTATGATGCTATACCGGTTATGGGACCATCGAAATGAACTACTTCATGAAGAACAACAAGCCCTCTTACCTCAACATTGTGTTCTTTATGCTAGCAAGTAACTAGAAAGCCTCGAATGGAAAAATAACATATGCCTGAGCACAATCCTATCCAAACCCCAAACACCCCAAAGGGAACACTCTATACTTTTACGCCGTAACATCTAGTGAAAATACCTATTTGGGATGGTTCATAAGGGGCTCAAATGGTGAGTGGGTATACAGGGAAGCAGATAGACTATCTTTTCCGTACATTGCTAAACACACAAAGGCTTTATCTCTGAGGTTATGGCTACAATCATCTTTGGAAAAAGGTCTATCAGTTCAGCAAGTTCGAGGAGAAGCACAAATCATCGTTGATGTAACTAAAATTCCGAATGAAGACCTATATGATTTTGGTCTAATTATAAGAAAAATCTCAAGGTTAATGGAGTATCCCCTTCGTCCAAAAGTATTTTGGAAAAGACAGGATAATGCCATAGCACACACACTAGCTACCCATGCCAAACAATCCGAGATCACGTCTCTCAATGGGATCACATCCCACAATGTGTAAATCTATTATTTCATAATCAGTGAAATCCTTTTAATCTAAAATAAAGTCTTCTAGGGTTTAAGAACCGCTTCATTATTGTTATTCTTAGGAGTAGTTATGGCATTAAATCCAATGATTGCTTTGGATTTAATGTCTCTAGAGTAGTTATTATCTTGGATTAGTATTTGTATTCATGACTTGATTATGATTTTGTGAAATTTTAAATTACCCTAGCACAATTTTATACTATGTAGAGAATTATACATGCTATCTTGAACAGTGCTGACCCAAAAAATGTTAACTCTGATTAGCTAGTTGTCTGAGTGATTGCATGTTAGGCAAGACTTGGTTACCCTGATAGACATGCACAGTTTATAGTGACTAGCATTATACCCACCCTAGATTCATCACGAGGTGCCAATTTCTTTGCCTCTCTAGGCCTAGGGTTGGTGTCCATAGTGGAGTGCCTGGGATGTATTGTCCTTACTCTCGTATCTAACAGTTGCTACTTATGCAAGGCTTAGATCCTTTAAGTGAGGACACGTTAGCATCATGAGTGAGATGACGGGGATGAATGCGGTATCGAAAGACATAGTGTATCCCTAATTACGGAGGCGATGAGATAGTTTTAAAGGGAGCCAAACCTTTGTGTGACAGGCATTGGGAATTCCCGACCATCTCTACACTATGTGACATAGGCATGAGAATAGGTTTATATGTCTAAATGTGATAGAATCTAGGATTAAAGTTATTAATCGGTCATGTTATGCAAATACCCCCAAGACTAGTTAATCATAGTTAAATCTCGTTTCTTGCATGCTCACTAGTTTGTTAGGCACAACCCCCCCCCCAATTATCTGTTTAAAGCACTATCTATTCTTGACACACAATTAAAGCGATGCTAGATTTTGGGTTTTCTTAAGCTAACTCTTGAATTCTAGTGTCTTTATGGACGACCCCGGACTTGCCACTAGCTACGATATGGTAGTTAGCAGTGAGCATGGGAGAAAACTTATAAATTATATCTTTGATTGGCTTGCACTTCACAGATTAATTCTCCCACAAGATTACGATCCCACGGGGTGCGTGTTAGAGAGCAATTATCGAAACAAAGTTTGCTTGCAAAGCGACACTTAGGCAACTTGTCCTTTTGGAACTAGTTTGATATTTGTTAGGCAAGATAGGATTGGAGGGGTTCTTGGAGCGCCACTCCCTAATTTATCAACGGTCAATGCTAGAATTCTTAGCCTTTTTAGATGAAAAAGATTGATGGGGATGGTACGCGCTATATCACGTTCCACTTGGATGATGTAGCTTTCTCAATTAAAATAACCAATTAAAAATAAGACCACATGTACGTAGAATGCCATGAGGTAAAATTTCAAAACTATCATAGAACCTAACGAATTACAAAAAAAACCACATTTATGCAGATCACGCTTGTGGCACATGCCATAAATTATAAAACTATTATCGAACTTAACAAATTACAAAACAGTACCACCTTTACTTAGACGCAGCGGTGATGCATTCCTTAAATTTCAACTTCTAATGTGTTATCATCTATAGACTGAAAGTATAAGTACTTGTTTCTCTTTAGGTCATATGGAATAACAAAACTAGACCAACTATGGGTGATTAATAGACCCATCCTATCACTTAAAAACTTGAGCATGCACACACGGAATCACTCTTCATCTTCCTTGAATATCAATTTTAGACCCACACATATCTCAAGGTTATTCTCCCATAAACACGACAGAAACTTGAAATATGTCGCGTGTGTTGCCAGATTGAACACTTTCATAAAAGTAGGTCTAGATCTTGAACTTGACATTGTAAAAGAACAACTGCGATGGCACAAAAGAATAAATATTAACGATGTTCGATCAATCAGTATTGATAGTGTAAGAATTAATAATTAATCAAGCAAGACGTACTGGGTATAAATTGGAAAATGAAGGTAAAATTTTACTGAGAACTTCGGCAGGTAGGAGAGTGATGAATTCTGATATCGAATTTGCACCTTTAAATAGTTGACAAAAGTTGTGATAAATTCTTGTCAATGAATTCAATTTCCTTAATTTTGGAATGTGGACCTAAAGCATGTCTAGGGTTCAAGATTTTGAGGATTGGGTTATATGAACAACATATTCCAAGATTAAATTTGTGAATGAATGGGATTAGGATTGAACGATTTCCAAACTAGGATCTCATGACCGTTGTTTATTTGATATTGGAACTTATTGTCATTCATGGCATTTAATCAAAATAAAATTTAATTAAAACATTCAACGACGGTTAAAACCTGACCATTGTTGTTCATCACTTAAAACACGGTGATTGTTTTATAACCATCGTTGAACATTTTCATGCAGTCGTCATTCGGTCTTTTGTGATCCCAAAATATGTATCAATCTTAGAACATGGCTTGGATGGCGGTTCTACACATGTATTTTTGGAAAATGTCCTGCATTGGAGCTGTTAATGAATATTTATGCACTAGGGGAAAGGACTCTTCATGGCTATTGATGAAGCAGAAAATTGGATGACTTGGTTTTTTTTATAGATGACACATGGCCCGAATACAAATCTAAAGTAACAAAGATTAAGTTGAATGATTTTTGATACATAATAAGTAATGATACTCTGCATAAAAGAGAAAACTTTGTGCCCTTTTTGTGATGTGTGGTACCGTATGAGGTGGATTATCTTATTAGAGAAATTCGTGAAAGTGCCTATGGTGACCACCACAGGACAAGATCGCTTTCCAAAATTTTGCTTCAATTGAACGGAGATGTTTGGTGAAAATTTAAATGGATCAAGAAGGGCACACAGTGTCAGAAGCCTGCCCTAATCACACACATCCAAAATAAGGAAATATTTAAAATTCACGGATCATGGCCTTCAAGAAGTGAAGGATAGATCTGGTAGGATAATTCTTCAAAGAGCACAGAGGCACACAATATGTGATTGTGGCCATCAACTACTTCACTGAGTGGGTCAAAGCTACATGCCATCAGAAAGTGTCCTTAGCAAAATAGGGGGGCGCAGGCTCATCATGCAACATTTAGAACATAAAAATCAACGGGGAATACCAATTTGTCTACCCTAACAAACACATCCTTTAGTACACCCTTTGGATAAGTTTGAGAGTGTTCGACCAACTGTATAATTACCTGATGTTGTGCAAAGTTCCAAGTTTTAGGATTTTCTAATGGTAATATGGGATGACATCAATGATGGTCCTAAATATACCATAACCTTTTTAAAAGTGGTTCCACCTATGACAATGGGAATACTAAACATGTTAGGATTTATAAATACATGTTAGGAGTAGCTTCTTATGATGAAGAATCGACAATTATCCACTAACCTTATATGTTTCCACATTCCTCAACATTTTAGTTCTCCTAGAGGTGCGTGCTTATTTTAGAAACTTTGCATGCCTAGGAATTTGAGCAATAGCATCCAAGATGGGAAAGTTCACCTCCCATCTCTGGAAGACCTCGAAGATGGCATTGTTGTTATTTTTTATTCTTGTTCCTCAATGCCACCGTAAAGGGTGGTGGAGGAAAAATATTATCAATCTCGCACTTTGCAACTACTTGTAAAGGTGACTTGAGTGCAACTTCCGGATTTCACATGATCACCTCCACCTAAAGTTCATAACTCACAACAATATCATTCTCGACCGCTTTCTTAACTTCCTTTCCCTCAACAAGCTTTCCATTGGGCTCAAGACATTATTTTCATTCCCCAAAGTAATAGTGCTAACATTTGGCCTTTGGTTCACTTCCAATTAAGATGGAACTTTACATGATTTTTTAGCACCCAATTTAGCTCACCTAGACCTCCAAGTTCTTAATTCTTGCATAGGCTTGGAACTCCAAAATCTTTAGGTGTCTTTGTGTCTAGACTTGGAACAACTCATTGACCTTGGTCATATTAGCCAAAGCTGTATAAGCTCCTCATGAGCCGAGATGAGAACTCCTCCATGAGAGTTTGAAGGACCTTTATCTCTTGGGTAGCCTTGTCGAGGTGTCCAATTGTAGTTTCGATCACCTTGATTGTTCCTCAATCAAAATTTTGGAGGTTTCTCCTGCTGGGGTTGTACCTCTTGGAGTATGGGTCATACTTCTGGTCCCTTTTAAAATCCTTGGTCATTTTGAAACCCTTGACCTCCTTGGCCACTCTGATACCCCTTTTTTCCTTATAAACCATGCCCTCCTAAAAAACCCATTGCTTTTACCTCCTTGTGATAATTCTCTGGTATTTGATGAAAGCATCAATGGGGTGGTCTGAGGCAAAAATTCCACATGCTTTAACTTGGTGCATCCTCCCTTTAATAAATTTCTTCATCACTGAAGGTAACGCTTGGATTTGTTCCTTTAGCTTGGGTGAGTGAGAGTTAGACACATCAAGTTCTCTTATCCTTGACTTCTTGTTAAATTGGCAATTTCCATTCACCATATCCTCGAACAAAGCCATTGGGCTCTTGTTTCCTATTGACCCATCCGACGCTGTGTTGACCATCCTAGTATCCTCATTGGACAATCAATCATAGAAACAGTACATGAGGTCTCCATTGATGTAGGGATGACAAGGGAAACTAGCCAACAATTTCTTAAACCTATCCTAATACTCAAAGCCGGTCGCATCATAGCCCTGGGAGATATTACTCAATTAGTTATTAAGCCCATCAAATTTTAATACCAAAAATAACTTCTCTAGGAATTGCCTCTTGACCTACACCCCCGGGGTCATCTACAATGAGGAAAATTTAAAAGATAGAATTTATAAGTTGCTCTGGTACTCACTGCTAACTACAATAAAGTAGCTAGTGGCAAGTCCAGGGTCGTCCCCAGAGACACTAGAACTTAAATGTTAGCTCGACACAACCCACAATCGGGTGTCACCCCAATTGTGTGTCAGGAATATCTAGTGCTTTAAATAGGTATTGGGGGGGGGAGGGTGTTGTTTCTAATAAACTACTAAACATGCAAGCAATGAGAGTTAACTACGATTAACTAGTCTTGTGAGTATTTGTGTAACATGATTGATTTAATGACTTCGATCCTAGATTTTATCTTATACAATCATATAAACCTATTCTCATGCATATGTACATAATGTGGAGATGGCCAGGATTTCCTAATGTTTGTCACACAAAGGTTCTACTCCCTAAAACCCATCTCACCGCCTCTATAATTAGGGATGCACTCCAATTCCTCTTCGAAAGTACTTATGCCCTCACAAACAACACTGTTGGATACAAGAGTGAGTCTATTAGCATCTTGTGATGACTCTGGGGTTGACAAGACCTAGTCTCTACAAAATAGAATTCTTATCTATCGGGGTAAGCCGAGGGCTTTCCCCTGTTGGGAATTAGACAAGCGCCCCTCACATGTAATCACTCATACAAATAACCAATTAGAATCAGGGTCCAACGATCGCTACGGTACTCTCAAAATAGCATGAATGCACTTATCTCCTTGGTACTCTGGAGAATACAATAGTCCTAACCTAACACTCCCAAGATAGCATTGTGATCTAGCACAATATTATACTATGCATAGAATTATTGATGCATCATAAAGCATGTCATTGCATAAATCATAGAAGAATGGAAAATACAAATCATACACAAATATTCATAGGACATAGAAAAAAGGGAATCTCACAAAAGCATAAATCATGTCATGAATACAAATACTACCCCAAGATAATAACTACTCTAGGGACATTAAATCCAAAGCAATCATTGGATTTAATGTCATTAGGCTAGAACTAGAGAAATAAAAGAAGAAATGAGAGAGCCTCTACTCTTCCTACCTACTACTAAGAATAATAGTAATGACAAAACTTAAAACCAAATAATAAGGCTAGCTTATATAGTAGATGAGTTTCTAACCTTAAAAGGGGAGAAAATCCTAGCAGCCGCACAGTTCACACTGGTATGCCTCATGCTATAGTGCACATGTCGGCTAGCACTGCCCGTACAAAGGGGCAAGGGGCATGGAATTGAGGGTGTTCCTCGCCCTTTATGATGGCACGGGTCATGCCAAAGTGAACGACCCATTTTTTGGAGTGTCGTTCATTGGCATCTGATAGCACAGACCATGCCAAAGTGCACAAACTGTCATCTGGAGCATCGTTCTGGCTTGTGATAGCATGGGTCGTGCTGGATGGTACGGTCTATATCCTTGGCCTTGTTCCCTCGACACGATCTATGTCACATGCCATGCCAAGTTACACGTCCTGTGTCAATATTTGACTTTTTCGGAACTTGCTCCTTTCATTTCCGCAACTATCACTACAAGAGACATACCCTTTTGCTTCGATTTTGTAGGGGTTTTTACCTCAGTTTTTTTGTCAAAAAAACTCGATATAAATAGTGCCAAAGTAAAAAGTAGGTTTTCTACCTCTGAAAACTGAGGTAAAAAGTATCTTTTACCTCCATTTTCAATCAACGTCAGTTGAATTTGTCAGCAATGTCGGTTGTAGTAAGAAGGCCGATGATTGAAGAACATATGTTTGACCTCGTTTAATGCTACGTCGGCTTCCACTTCCAGCAAGGTCATCGACTGAGAAAATGCAGTCGAAGGTGGATGAAATATTGCGATATCAACATGACCGATGATAGTCCATGCACCGTGCGGTATCGCATGATGTGGACCACCCCACGTTGTTTGCATGCTGACATGGAATGTTTAAAAAATGGCATTGTTTTGATTGGTCGAGGTTACAAAAAAAATTGCTGACTGTGACGTCGGTCAAGTGTCGTATGGCCACTAGTACATGCAACGTCGCAGACCTTGTCGGTCAGACTTGGTTTATCGTACAATATTATAATATCTAATATTTTATGGTTAAATGATTAAACGCCATACCGCACTCAATTGTTTTCAATTAAAGAGAGAAAGAAGGACATGTTCAAACAAAAAAAATCATAACATATAATACAAATACATGTTGTCACATATTGAAGTTCATAAAGCTAATTTGAAATTAACTAATTATTTGAATTGAGACACCATTTTCTACTCTTCATGCCATTAAAAATGTTAGGACGACTAGTGAAATGACAAGTCAATCCATCTACATGCTAAAGGTCCATCAACGACTTTCCTCGGGCCTATTAATATCATTACATACAAAACAAAATTTAGGTTAGAATTGGGTAGTTCTCTAATGAAATACACATAATGTAGTAAAACGTAGACGACAATAAAACCAAAATGGTAAAAGTAAACTGAACTGGTTACATGCGACGTCACGGATAAGAAATGATAACGTCGCAAGGACCAAATAATTAGCGACGTCGGACATTCATTCAAATGAGAACAATCTGAAGTTATATGCGAAGTTGGTAATAGTTCAGTAACATTTTGCATGGAATAACGATATGTGACCGACATCGAATATTCAAAATCGCATATTCAAACTATGTTCATAGAAATCTTAGGATCTTTTTCATAATTGAAACACACATGACACTATCTTGGAAAGAATAACAACAGAAAAGATATAACATGTAGGTCAAACATCATAACTCATGTAATGTAAAAATCTTTGACCAATTATTGATTAAAAATATATATAGTAGGATCATCACATAATTGGTAATTGAACATAGAATAGATGGAAAAACTACCTCAATTAATTAGGAATTAGAGATGCTCCATCCTTGGACACTTGTTGATGTTTGAGAAAATCAACTTGAATAGATCTTTAAATGTTGTAAGGTTGTGAATGAAATTGATGGTGGGAGTTTGGGTTGTAAGATTGGTGTTGGAAATGGAAAATGGGTGTTAGTGTTGAGATCTATTAGATTGAAATAGGATGTGGGGAAATTTAGGGTTCAAAATTTTGGCTGAAAATTTGAATTTCCGCTAGAAATTTCAGAGTTGCCAATGTCGGTTTGTATTCGTAGTGGTGTCGTGTAAATCGACACACGTGCAACCTCGCAGATAATATGAGTTTCGGAGGTAATACACACCATTCTATACACCGTTTCAAGATTGCACCACGTCCGTCGATCCGTTCATGCCAATAGCTGAACTTTATTGTTAAAAATATTTTAATAAAAAATGTTATCTCCAATTTTTCATTTTAAGAAGGGCAATAATGGAATACTAACACAAATGACAGACAGCTTTTTAAAATTTGATGGCCGAACTTTTAATACCTATTAAATTCTTTAAAACCCTAGAATATGTAATTTCATGTGCTTCTATGTGGTGGAAATTATTGTGTTCATAAAGCTTATTGTAAGGGTAACAACAGAATACTAACACAAATGACAGACGGTAACCCCGGATCACGGACTAGACACTTGCAATCCCAAGTCAAATTCTTTACCACTATAACTGATATTGAAACTCGCATAAATCCAAAGAGAATTTCACAAGTTCCTTAGGAATGACCTTTGTGTACATATAAGTAATCATCTACAATTTACTCTGGACAATGTACTTGCGCTTTTTAAAATTTGATGGCCGAACTTTTAATACCTATTAAATTCTTTAAAAACCTAGAATATATAATTTCATACACTTCTATGCAGTGGAAATTATTGTGTTCAAAACACTTATTGTAAGGGTAATAAAGGAATACTAACACAAATGAAGGACGGTAACCCCGGATCGCGGACGGGACACTTGCAATCCCAAGTCAAACTCTTTACCACTGTAACTGATACTTAAACTTGCATATATCCAAAGTGGGTTCCACAAGTTCCTTAGGAATGACCTTTGTATACATATAAGTAATCATCTACAATTTACTCTGGACAATGTACTTATGCTTTTTAAAATTTGATGGCTGGACTTTTAATACCTATTAAATTCTTTAAAATCCTAGAATATATAATTTCATGCGCTTCTATGCGGCGGAAATTATTGTGTTCATAACACTTATTGTAAGGGTAATAATGGAGTACTAACACAAATGACGGACGGTAACCCCGGATCGTGGACAAGACACTTGTAATCCCAAGTTAAACTCTTTATCATCGTACCTGATACTGAAACTCGCATAAATCCAAAGAGAATTCCACAAGTTCCTTAGGAATGACTTTTGTATACACATGAGTAATCATGTACAATTTACTCTGGAATATGTACTTGTGTTTTTAAAAATTTGATGGCCATGCTCTTAATACCTATTAAATTCTTTAAAAATCTAGAATATATAATTTCATGCACTTCTATGCGGTGGAAATTGTTGTGTTCATAACGTTTATTGTAAGTTTAATAACGGAATACTTACACAAATGAGGGAAGGTAATCCCGGATCATGGACGGAACACTTGCAATCCTAAGTCAAACTCTTTACCACCGTAACTGATAAAGAAACTCGCATAAATCCACAACGAGTTCCACAAGTTCCTTAGGAATGACCCTTGTATACTTATAAGTAATCATCTAAAATTTACTTTGGATAATGTACTTCTGATCATACCGGACACTAACAATTGTACAGTTAAAATAACAGTGTCTAATATACAATTATCTGTTATTAAGGTCAATTGTTTCAGTCTTGGTCAAATGTGGACATAGTTTCTATGATATAGGGCTGAAATAGTGAGGCTCAATTCCATAAAACCGATGTCGGTCATATGTCGTTCATATGTTGCTGTACCAGAATAGGTAAGCGGCATCACTTACTCATAGTTACAACGTGGGCCTTCCCATGTTAGTGGGCTGAAATGGTGAGGCCCACACTCGAACTGGCCAAAGTCGTACATTGTTCGATCCCAAAATCTCCATAGACGACTGTTCTGCGACGTTGCACGTACCCTAGGTAGAAGCTTTACGAATATTTAAATGGATCCCACCTCTCATACATCGCTTCAAAGTTTCACATTTCCCTCAAATTTTATCAATGCCAATCTTGTCAAAGGTATGCTTTCCACATGTGGTTACATTACTTTTGTTATTCTATTTATCCTAGAACTTGATGTTAATATTGATTAGGTTTACCATGTTTTAATTGTTTAAAATGTTGATGTTTCTATGAATTGGGGTGGTAAGGATTTAGGGTGTTAGTATTTGGTTTCTAAGTCTTGTAGCTTTGTTGTTCGTTGTAATTGTTCGGTTTAGTGCCTAAAATTGTTCCCAATTTTCTACTTTTTTTCTGTACTCGGTCTGCTATTATGCATGGTCGCTAACATGTCAGTCGCCCCTCTGTTATATCGATATATGTGTGACATTGCTAGGTCTAAGTGACCTCGGCGTTCTCTCGTTTAACCATTCGGTTATACAGTCTGGTTAGCAACTTCGGGTTGACTAGGTCAGCTAAACAAAATATCTGTGATCGTTATCTCACTTCTGTCTACAACATTTAGCACCCTTGACAATATGATTTACAGTAATCATGTCAAACAATGTTGGTTCCAGCCGTGACCCGATCGAGGTAACGGATTATTGATTATTTTTTAAATATTTGTTCTATTATATTAATAATAATATAAATGAAATGTTAATAATTTCTTTGACCAATTTAGATCCATACTGATTCAGATGATGACAGTTTGCAACGAACACTTTCAGGCAGATATCCGCATTTTTTCCATATTTTGACCCAAACAAACTTCGGGTGAATTCCAATTATGGTAAGTCCTCCCTGTTTTAAATAATTTGAATTTCCAATTGACTTTTTCTATAGATTACTTTTATAAGTACTAACAAAGGATTTTTTTTATTATTCAGTACATCCCTGACAAAATTGTGGAGCTCCTACCAGTGTACAAGGTGGATGTTGTGATCAGGTGCAAAGGGAGGGAGTATCACATACACTATTAGGGGAGCGGGGTGCTCAAGACACCCTTACCCCATAGGAGTTTGGTCAGTTTCTTGCCGAAGAGCAACTCGTGGTTGGGGACACCTTATACTTCGAGCTCCTAAATGGTGATTGGCAAGTAATTTTCCATGTTCTCATCCCCCCCCGAACATTAGATGATTTTCTTAGTATTCGTATTGACAATGTACATTGAATAATTTATTCATATTTGGAAGAATAAAGGACCTTGACGTATTTTCTGTCTGAATTTTTTATTGTAAAATCAATGTTACTGAATGTTTAGCCATAAATTCAATGTTATTGAATGTTCTCATATTAATTCAATTAGTGTTATTGAATGTTCACATATTAACTCAGTGTTATTAAATGTTCTCATATTAATTGAATGTTATTAAATTTTCTCATATTAATTTAATGTTATTGAATTAATAATGAATGATTATTATTAAATACAAAGTAAATCGCCGGTGGACTGAATTTGTAAGGCCCATGCACATATGCGACGTAGTTTTGGACTAACCGGTGTACGTACGACGTCGCATGCTATCAGGCGGATAGCACAATGTGGTCGAAACGACATCATTTCAGAACTGTTATACATATGAGTACCCCACCTGCTAGTTCAAACTTCACTTCATAAGTTTGCCAAAAATTCCAATGGTCTCTCACCTCCCTTCATTTCTCCACTGGAAGAAAGTTAGGGTTTTTCTAACCTTCTAACATGTAATTTTAGTAATTCCTACTTTGCATTGTCCGATTTGTGGTTTGTCAATGCTTTGTGTTTTCTTTGTGTTCTAGTTTTTACTCACATTTTTGACATGGTGAACTTCCGTTGGATGTAGACTAAGTTTTGGTAGGGCTCCATAGGGTTTTTGTATAATTTGTGAGTTGTTAAATCTTAGTTTTTTCTGGTGCTATGTGTTTTTACCATAGCTTCCTCTGATATGTGTGACCTAGGTCAGGCGTCTGTTACAGTTTGTTTACTGCAATATTATATCGATGTCGCATACTGTTATTTTTAGTAGCATATTATTTAGTATGTGACGTTGCACGTTTGTTGGTCTTACTTTCGGTCTAATCAATGAGCTCCCGATGTTTTAGCGATGTTGCATGTTGAAATTCATGTTTCTTCCATATTCACATTTTGATTTCTTATGCAGGACTAATGGCTAGCGAAGGGTCTTCAAGTCGTCCATTTTTCCAGGTCCTCAAACATTTCAAAGCATATAATTATTGAAACACATCTTCACACTTTACCACAATATTTTGTTTTCATGCAGTTCTCCGCACAACGGAGCAATCCTGAGCCTATTGTGTTTGACATTGAGGATCATACAATGGCTCCCGAAAGCCCACGCTTCCACTGTACTCTAAAGCAGCAGAACTTCGAGAAGAACCCAACTTTGGTAAGGCATTTAAATTAATAAGCAATTTCAAATATTTCCTCATATATATAAATATATTTCTAATCAATATATTTTTTCTGATTTAGTACATACCGTGGGAGATTTTACCACTACTACCGAGTGCGAAGACCCCCGTGGTGCTAAGGTGCTACTAAACATAGTACCGTATGAACTACTCAGGGGTGGCAATGTCAAGGCCCTTTCCCCAAAGGGTTTGGCGAGTTCGTAAAGTGAAACAACCTACGCATCGGAAACACTTTATTCTTCGAGGTGATCAAAGTTGGGGGCCTATCGTCTTCAAGGTGATCATTATCAGAGCTGATTGAGTTTACTGTAATCTTATTTGAATTATGGGCCGATTGTGAGAATGTTTTCACGACTACTAGTGCTATTTTTCTAATTATTTAACTATCTAATTTGAATATCATAAGATTGACTGTACGTGTGATTATGTTTGTTTTCATTTGATTTGAACTTCATATGATTCATATCTTTATCTATCAGTGTTAAATTATTTACTTTAACTTAGCTCTTCAAATATGTGTGACGTCGCTAGGTCATTTTCTAAACATATCAATTTAAGCGACATTAATGGCGACATCGATCAGGCGTCCAGCATAACATGTTCGATGTCGCACGCTGCTCGGTTATATTATTTATTTTTTAATTTTTTACCACGGTTTTTTATTAACCGAGGTAAAAAACAAATTATTTACCTTGGTTTTTATATATTTGAGGTAAAAAATACCTTTGACTTCGAAAAAAATATAACAGCAGTAAAAGAACTTGGGTGGAGGATTTGGGAGCCAAAAGCTCCCTCAAAGTCTATTTTTCATTCCCTATGGGTGGATGAGTTTGTATGGATTGGTTTTGAGGTATTTGGGGGTGGGGGTTGTTTCTAAGGGTTGTCTCTTTAACCTATGAAGAGAACAAACAAGTTCCAGGTTGTATTTCAAAGGTTCTCAGTTCTTGAAATGAGTACGTACCATAATCCAAGAACAATTGCAATAGTCCTGCCGAAACACAACAAACACCATAACAAAGATAAACACAAAATTTACACTCACACTCAACAAAATACACCTTTTCCCCGGTCGCAGTGCCAAAATTTGGTGGGAGCTGTCACGAGCCTGCAACAAAGAAAATATTTCTACACTCTAATGATTTTTTAACTACTCTCTAGTTTCGACATTAGAGAGAAGTTAAGGGAAAGTAGTCATTTTTTCTTGAGGAAAAGGGACTCCATCGAATGCTAAAATGTAGTATGAAAATGCACACACTAGCCACCTAGAGTGTGCTGTAAATAGGGGATTTTTATTTGGAAAAATCTACAAGTAATAACTCATCAAATTAAGAAAAAAAAACTAAACTATCATGCAAAGATCACTGAGAGTTGTAATTAGGATTCTAACAAGGCTTGAGGGAAATTGATTTACGTACTTAGACTATCTATCGATCAATGATCTATTTTTGTTCTACTCTAATGCCTTGATCACAAGTTTTGGAGAGCATGTTTCCTCATGATCCACTTGACTCAACATCTCTCACCTCTCATTGGTTATAGCTAGAGTGGACAAACCATGCCACACAATTACTCTTACCCTCAAGTCAATCTAGACGAATTGTACCGATAGACTAGCCCCAGGGATAACACTAAACACGGGGACCCAACATAACCATTCGATGTTCTAGACAAATTGCACCGATAATAACACCAAATGTCACAATTATATTCTCTAAGAATTACTACGAATAACTGCACACGTGGTAATAGTTCTCAGTGGCTACATCGACAAAAAGATGAAGATTTTACAAGTTCATCCTTAGATATAATCTAGTGATCAATCAATTGACAATCACAACTAATTGTCACTCTAATCATAATATTAGATTCATCAATTATGACTAAATCAGGAAAAAGACTAAATATTTCCGGGTTCATCCCAAAGTCTAGCACTTAATCAATTTACAATCATAATTACTTGTAATTATAATCACAATCATCCATCAATCATAATAAATAAAGCACAAACACAATTGATAATCAATTATCAAGAGTAGAACAAATCCAATCTCACAATTTCATTCTAAAAGTTATTACCAATTGCTCCCAAACACTAATTTTGGTTGTATTAGTGGAACCTGTAACAAAACAACAACAATACATAAGAAATATGCAATAGATGAAGAGAAATAAATTCTTAACTAGGATTTTTCCCCCTAGGTCCGAACTTGTATCCTTTAGGTAGAAGGAGATTTTTACCTTTTACCGTTGTTTCTTCTGTCTATTTATAGCCCTTTAATAGTGTGATCGTGGTTTGATGACTACGCTCCCATGTTTGGATCGCGGTTCATTTATGGGGCATCGTGGCAAATAGTGTCTTTCACTATTTCTGTGGTTTGCCAGTCAGTATCGTTGCTATGTTTAGATCTTCGTGCACTGGGCAAACTGCCTTAGTTTAGCAAAGTGGTCACTACACATAGCTAGTTTCGTCCATGTTGAACTGGGCGGGTCATATATACCATATTTATATCTTCATTATCATATGAATTGTTATTTGAAGTGTCTGGGGTGTTAGAATCGTTATTTGATGATCCATTTGATTCCACACCAACATTACTTTCATATTTGTCTTTTCAACTTTTAATCCACTATTGACCCAATAGTGTGCTGACATGTCTTTTGGACACGTGGCATGGGTAACTGCAACTTAATATTGGAAAATAAAATTAGTTACATACACTCATATAGCTCTAAACTCTTGATTATGTATGTATAATTGACACAGTCGGAGTGATCAAAAAAGATTCGCAAAGATGAATCCTAGGGTTTGTTTTTTTAATCCACCAAAGAGAAAATCATTCTCGAAAAATATTTATCATAGATGAAATCTTCAAAAATACAAGAGGTCCTTAAATACTATAATGAATTCTGGAAAAAAAAAAGGAAATTTGGAATAAATTCCAATATAAAAGTAAAATTGGAAAACACTCGTAAATTGTTATTTTGAGGCGTGAAACGACCTCAAATAGCGAAATGGATCCACTATACATGCCTTTCGCAGGACCCCTGTAGTGCTCGTCAAGAAAGCTCCAACACATCCGGAATCGCCTGATTCCGACTCCGAACGCTAAAGTTACGCTCAAAACCGTACCAAACATTTACGGCGATCCGTCGCTTCTTCAATTTTCGCCGCTATTCGCCCTGCATCAATAATATAGGCTGTATTAGATACATAGTGCAATTCATGGAAACACAGGGGTTACAATATTGACATATAATGCAACAATAACAATCAAATAGGGGGTAACTAGAAGCAAACATTTGGCGAAAAACTATGAATACTCGCAACGAAAATTCCGAGACTTTACGAACCACTAAGTGGAGAGAAAATGGGTTATGTGGGTTCTTATACATCTAGAAAAATAAGGAAATTTCATAAACGGATAAAAAATTGACTCAATAATGCTATGAAATCATAAATCAAATGCTACACATCAAAACACGGATCAGCAGCAGAAGCCAATTAAGCATGCCTCGACCGAAGGTATGATAGTTAGTGATCTTTCCTCTTGGTATCACTGTAGGGATTTACCCGTAAGGTATGATCCCACTAACTTCCATTTGGTGTTGGGAGGAATGTCTCACGAATCTATGACCTGTTGATGGATCATAAAAAATTACCCTAGACGGGACTCTCCGTCATGGTTAAGGACATTATCTTGGAGCTTTAGCTCTAGATTCCAAGGAGTTGCTATAGTTGGTGTGAACGGAGAGGAGACAGGATGTCCCTATTTTCCGATCATATGCTCCAACTCTTTATCAGTGATGCTGAGACTCCTGTCATCTGCGGGCCTCTCCGCCAACCATGTGTTACCGATGTAAGTTTGAGAATAACCCATCGTCGTTGTATGGGGAGGTGTCATTATATGAGCCAAAGTCTCTATGGTTAGACCAGCGGTCAGATACGTCCTTCGTTATTGTATATGCACATGCCCCGATCGATCAGATACGTCCTTGGTCAGATGCGTCATGTGGTCAGATACATCTTTGTGAAGCAGTAGAGCGGTCCCCCGGTTAATGATGTTTGACCAATGAGGAGCCTGCTAGTTCTGATGAGTAGCTATCGTAAGATTCAGGCCAGCTTGTGCAGTGGTGAACGAAACGGACTGCATTTATTGTATTACCGACTCTTTCTTTTGTTATAGCTGTCATAATACTGGTCATTGTGTCTGCATCCGAATCCATATGAGTGACTACATTGTCTATTGTGCCAGTGTAGGTATGGGCACTTGCATCTGTGTGAATCCCGGTATACCCCCATTGGCAAAGTACATCCCATTCATTGGCACGTGCGGGGCGTAAATAGTGTCAGGATTTAGCTGAGAATAGGTGATGCCTTCAGCTTGTCTCATAATAGAGTTGTGCCATGTTCTTATGAATCTAGTGAAGTCTGCCCCGTGCTGCCAGACTAATGGCTTGTTCTCATATATTCAGTGATGTTTTGTATGCATCATTGATATATCCAAAATCTCTGCCACTAGTACGACTGTCGTTCCGATAGTGATAGGATTAGCGAGTGGTACCCGTGGTGGCCACATGATCAAGTGGTGTCTTTACCACAGGTGACAAGGAAAAAATCGTTTGTTGGTTAGTTTTCGGTGGTGAATAAGTTTCCGCAGGTGAGTTGGATCTCGTTGATGGATTAGTAACATCTTGAATCGAATATCCTCCATCAAACTTACGAGAAGCGACATGTGATTTGCCCTTCCTTGTTGTTCTCTTCGATGTTGCCGTTGAAAAAGGTGCACGGTTGTTGACAATCGGGTCCTACCAGGTGTGCCAATTGACGTTTGTTGTTTGATAGCTTAACCTTATTTCAATGCTCCAAACTTGCAAAACAGACTCCCCAGGGGTCCCTGGGGGAAGTTGCTCTGATGCCAAGGTCAAACCAAAAGTATTTGACCTGAATATTGAAAATTTATTGAATAGAATGCAAGAATACCTTGGTATTTATAAGGGTTGGTCCCCTAGAGTTCTTCCAATCATGATGAGATATATATGCACTTTCTATGTAGAAATTGTTGTCTTACCATCATAGAATTACCACATATTGAGTAAATTATAATATCCATTGGTGTGAGTGATGCATTTTGGAGCAAAAATGAACTATGGTAAATGTTTTGTCATTTTCAAAGAGTGGTGATGTGTTTTTCCACTTTCACAAAGCATGTTGATACTTTATAAAATTTACTCTAACAGTTATTGAAATCAATGAAATTTGAACCACTACAACCGCACCTTCATGGATCATAATAGGCTGAGAAACTACAAAGAGAATGATCAACATGATCCCATAACGTTGGATTATTCTTATCAAGATATTACTTTAAAATTTTCTCAATTCTTAACAGATGTATGATTTGAACCTTAAACCTCCGTATTAAAGTGATGGCCAATAATCTATTGAACAAAGACCCAATGAACTCTTAAATGTATATTTTGATTGTGGCGTCATTGATTTTGTCTTCGTACTTAAGAATACAGTTATACTTATTAATAACAGCCTAAATAAAATGTAGGGCGAACGACTTCAAGGGCCCTTGAACTATCATCATCGTTCACCTTTTGCCCCTCATCTTTTTTACGAATCTTGTTGGCCTCTTGCAAAAATGTTAAGTCGTGGCCCTTCTGTCAGGTCAAAGTGTTAAATTAAAAAATTCCTCCGTCAATTGAGGGCAAAAATGACTTTTTATCTTTTTATTTACAAACTAAGTCACATGTACCTTTTTTTAATCACAGCCTTTCCCCCATTTGTTAATAATTTAAATCTAGCCCCTCCCCCATTTTTTAATAACTAAAATCCTGCCTCTAATCTTATTTTTAATTAAATCCAACCCCCACCTCCTTCTTCTCTGACCATCCCCCTCCGCCTTCCACCGCTCTGGCGCTGCCCCTCCCCCTCCCCCCCTTTCTTCTTCTTCTCTTACCATTCCACCACTCTCGCGCTGTCCTCCCCCACCCCCAACCCTAGCTTCTTCTCCAATCACCCCCTTTCAATTTCTTCATTTTCCGAGTTCCTCAGCACATTTAAATGCCCTACCAATGAGATCGTGGTGATGGTAGAGGCGTGGTACTTATCAATTATCGGGCCAAACACGCTCGCTTTAGGATGAGGAGCCAAGGGTTTGTCTAAAAGAGGATCGATTACTTCATCAGGGAGCACGTGTTGAAGGACCGACTCATTTGGGTTAACGGACCCCTATATCGGTGGCGACAATGCTATCAGCGCTACGACAGAGCTCTAGCCGAAGGTGATGAGGAACTGGTTGTTGTAGCTCGCGTCCAGTCTCTGACTTGGATGTTCTTCATTAGGTGTGCGTTAACTGTTGCATTCGGTATAATTATTAACTTGTTTTATGTGGTGGATTGCTAGTACTAGTTGACTTTACATGACAATGGGCTTAGACGGCCATGTTTTTTTTGTCTAAATCCTGTGTTTTGTAGACTTAATTGGTACTAATGGACATCTTGTATCTACAGGCACCTAGATCTTCCTTGTGATCATCCTTAGTAGGTCGCGCGTAGGTACTTTTTCATTATATTCTATGTGAAGGTTGTTCGTAATGGAGGAATATATTGAAGGTTGTTTGCAAGGAAGGTAGAAGAGATCGAAGACCATTCACAATATACTGGAGGTAGATGAAGGTCATGAACATCAAAGTGTGGTAGAAGGAAATTGGAACCAAAGATACACTTCATTGGAGTTCAAGGTGGCCAATGGAGAAACAGTAAATCATGGTCCGATGAATTGCGCCAAAGTCTGAGAATGATTCGAGAATAATTTTCTTTCAAGGTTGATTCCATTGTATTCTTCTTCTCGAGCACTGTAAAATTTACTACTAGAACTCTCAAATCGAACTGATGGTTCATCCGTAGCGAAAAAAGAAGTTCAATCGGCCAAGGTATAAATGGGTTGGTGCGGACCGCTCATGGATGGCACCGCCAAAGCCTGCACCAAAGGAGTTGGCCTGCACTAAATAACTTGTCACAAAGGCATGGCGCGGACTGAGCCAACGCCATGGGCCGCACGTAAATGTTTCAATCTTCACTCAAAATCAGGTAAGTATGGGCACGC
This sequence comes from Rubia yunnanensis, assembly GCA_037428765.1. NCBI lineage: Eukaryota > Viridiplantae > Streptophyta > Magnoliopsida > Gentianales > Rubiaceae > Rubia > Rubia yunnanensis. The sequence goes on from CM075068.1 coordinate 70,741,153, forward strand.
ACTGTCCCATTTTTAATGGCCCACGTCCTTCCAAGTGTAAAATGTAGAGACTAGCCGGTCAGATATGGAGAATCAAGTGGTCTGTGCCGAGTTACTGAGAAAAACAAGCTTCCTGACAACGGTCTGTGCTAAGGGCCGCATCTTGCGGACAGACGCACGAGACCAAGGCTGTTGGATGGCCTCCACCAAAGGCAACAGTCTGTGCCAAAGAAGTCGACGTAGACCATGCCAGATGCAGTAGCTTATGCTAGCATGAACCAGGCAGCCCGCGTTAGACGTAGCTTCCCGCGCCAGATGACACGACGCAGCCTGCGCAAGGTCCAACGACCCATGCCAACAAGGGCAAAGTACATGACGTGAACCGTACCATCTGCGACTGTCAATGTCAGGCGGCAGCTGACTAAGGGTTTCCCACTTTTTGGCCTATTTTTAGGCCCAATTCCCTACTACTATAAATATAGCCTCATACTAGGGTTTAAAGAATCAAGTTAGAATTCAGATCATATTTTATCCTACTCTTGTATATTGGGAGATCATTTTAGAGAGAGAAACATTCTCTCTTCTTTTCTTTCTTTATTTTTATTTTTCTTTAATCCTAAGATGTGGAATTCAAATCTCTATTTGAATTCCATATCTAAGGAGTAGTTATCATAGCTTGAGGATAAACTATATTCATGGTTTATTACTGTTTTGTGAGAATTCTTAGTTCATCATAATATTTGTGCTTATGATATTATTGAGACTTGTTCTTGAATTTTATAATTTCATGATTGGTACACTCCATATAAGCACACACTCTAGTCTATATTCATGTTGCAAATATTGATGCCCTCTTGGGAATAGAAACCTCGGATGTGTTAATGGGTAATGGGGTATGTGTTCGCGTGGGTGTGTGCACGGGGGATACGAGTAATACTCTAATTATTTTCCATCACACCACTCTTAGCTGATTACATAAAGTAATCTGATAGGTTGTGGGTAGAGATAGTGAAAAGTAGCTAGGTATGGATGTAAGAGGCCATAGTGTCATAGATAAGGTGCCTACAACCCTTTGCCTCATTCAAAGGCCTTGGGGAGTAGAGCATCCCTGGTGGAATGCCCGGGACATAATTCCAATGGGGGGAAATAGATCTATAGTAATGGTCGGACATTGTTGTACTCTCCTAATTACGAAGGCAGGGGCGATGGAGGGTTGCGAGCGCACCCGATGTGACAGGTACGGGGAAGTGTATGTCATCAACCACACCATATGTTATGAAAACTCTATTAGGTTTTTCTAAATCTCATATGTGAATGAATCAAGGATCGAAGCATTAAATCAACCATTTTACACAATCATTCCCCAAGTGTTTTGCTATATAGATTAATTTCTCTTTACTTTCATGTTTTATAGCTGTTAATTGAAAACCAACCCCCCCCCCTTTGTTAGCAATATTAGCTATTTCTATCACTCATGCAGATTGACGACCCGCACGAGGTTGTGTTTATTTTTAGGCCCTAGCATCTCTGTGGACATACTCAGGGCTTGGCGCTAACTACCATTTCGGTAGAATAGTAGTGAGATAGGGTGCAGAACTATAAATTTTATCTTTGATCCGTTGTCCTCTGCTCGGGTTAATTTTGCTACAATTAACGACCCTGAGTGGAGGCGTGTCAAATTTTAGCGCCGTTGTCGGGAATACTATTCAGCTTAATCATCAATTAGCATAATGTGTTGGTAAAGTAGTTAGTATTTGTTTTTGTTTTGTTTTTTTTAATTCATGTGTTGAGCTATTGTGATAGTTATCTTGTTACCTTTTGATCCGTTTGCTGGTGTTTTTTTGGAAGGGTATTGTTAACCTTAGTTTATGGTACATACTCGTACCACAAACTTATGCATTTTAAACCAGCCGACTGAGAACACGGATGGTCGGATGAGAAGGAAAGGAAGAACTAGGGTTGAAGTTCAACCGAGGCAGGTAGTGTTGGTAGAAGAACCGTAAAGAATGGCGGAAGATAACCAAACCTTGAGGGAGCTTATGGTCCTTAATTTGGAAAGTCAGTCACTATGCATCACATTTCCCCCATTACCATGAAATGTGAGGTGTGAGCTAAAGAGCGGAATGATCCACTGTCTTCCCACCTTTCATGGTATGGCGGGGGGAGGACCCGAGCAAGCATCTATCAGAGTTTCATTTGGTATGTACAAACATGAAGCCATCGGGAGTTTCCAAAGATGACTACAATATGAGAGCCTTCCTGTTTTCCCTTCAAGGCGAAGCCAAGGATTGGCTCTACTACTTGCACCCAAGATGCATAGGTTCTTGGATGGACATGAAGAGGAGGTTCTTAGAGAAGTATTTTTCGGCGTCCAAATATGCCGGACTATAGAAACAACTGTCAAACATCACCCAAGGGGCTACCAAGAGTTTGTATGATTATTGGGAGTGCTTCAAGATAGTGCTAGCGATTTTCCCTTACCATCCCTTCAAGGAGGGAGATCTAGTGTATTATTTATTTGAGGGTCTGTGCGACAAAGATATGCAAATGGTGAACACCGCTTGCTATGGTTCGATGGTGAACAAAAGCCCTAAGGGTACAATGGCTCTCTTTGAAGAAATGGACAATGGTATGCGGAAATTTGGCATAAGGTCAAGGTTTAAGGTCTTGGATGAACCCGCACAATCACCTGAGTTGGAGAAGTAAGTCTAAGCACTTGCTTCCATGATGAACGAGCTCTTGTAAGAAAAAATGCATCAAGTCAAAATGTGTGGGGTGTTCAACATAGACCATAACACAGAGGCATGTCCCAAAGTTGTAGACAATTTGCAAGAGGTGAAGGTCGTTGAGTACAACAACTGAGAGAGACCACAATTTGCAAGGGGTCAACAATAAGGGTTTTGGGGGAACCAAGGCAATGCAATGCCAGATCTTTATGCAAACTCGTTCAACCCAAGGTATCGAGATCATCCAAAGTTTATATGGAGGGAGGATAACCAACCTCAAGGATATCGGGGTGGACAAGCTCTACCTCCACCATACCCTAGAGATGAAAACCCTTCCAACAATCATGACTCTATCTATAAGCTGGATCGAGAGGAGATCTTAGAAGCCGTCGGTCAATTGGGGAAGAAATATGAATTCTATGTGGAGAGGATGAGGCGTAAGATTGAAGACCTTGGCAATAGGTAATTCTCAAGTATCAAGAACCTTGAAGTTCAAGTTGGGCAACTCACCACCTTGGTGAGCCAACTTGAAGCTAATGAGTCCGGAAAACTCCCTTCTCAACTGGATGTCAATCCAAAAAATGTGAGTGCACTTAATTTGAGAAGTGGGAAGGAATTTCTAGAGTTCGAGAAGAAGTCGATGCAAGAAGATGATTGGGTATTGGATGCAACCAAGGCACACTTCGAAGAGGTCGAGATTGTGGTTGAGGAAGCACCTTCCAAGGAGCTTCCACCACCCAAGACACAAGTTACTATCCCGCCTCCATTTCCAAATGCTTTGAGGGGAAGGCCAAAGGTGGTGACCAATGATGCAAGCATTCGAAAAGTCTTTGAAAAGGTCGAGGTAACAATCCCTATCTCGAAATTAATTAAACATTTGTCATTGTATGCTAAATTTCTTAAAGTTGCATGCACAAAGAAGAGAAGTAGACCAACTAAGAAGTTAGGACATTTGAAAATGGGAGGAGTCGCCGTTTTGAACAATAAAAATTTTCCTAAAAAATGCGACTACCCCGTAATGTTCTTATCCCTATCTCCTTAGGTGGAAAACTTGTTGAAAATGCCATTATAGATTTAGGCGCATTCATCAATGTGATTCCATTTAGTCTATATGAACACCTAGAAATAAGTGAGCTTACGGAAACTAGAGTGATTGTCCAACTTACCGATCTTTCCCAAGCTAGCCCGTGTGGGCTAGTAAAGGATGTGATGGTGCGAGTTGGAAAATTGGTTTTTCCGGTGGACTTTTATGTCCTTGACACGATGAAAATGCATCCCTAATACTTTTAGGGAGACATTTTCTTAAAGTTTCTAGGACTAAAATTGATGTCCACTTGGAGACCTTGACTCTAGAAGATGATATATACAAAGTGGAGTTTGATATCTATAAATCTAGTCATGACTCGATTAATTCTTCTTTTATGTGCAAAGGTGTTACCCTATGTGATGAGCATGATTTCCATGAAACTTCTTGTGTTACCAATGAGCATGAATACTTGGATGAGTTCTGTGTTGATAATATTGTTGATGAGTCTCATGAATTGCATGATGTGATTGATAGCATGTCTATACTAGATTGTTTTTCCATGCTAACTAACTTGCTGCAGGAAAGGAAGAGTGTCGAGAGCTTAAAACCCCCTCAACCTCCTCCTAATCCCAAAGTGACATTCAAAAACTCCATTTTACCAAGACACGGAGATTCATTTCCTATGATAGACAAGAGATCCAAAGGTAAGGACAACTCGCTGTGGAGACCTCTCACCACAACGATGTCATCGTGGGTGGAGTCGCCAATGGCGATTCCGGAGACCCACGGGTAGGTGGTTCTAACTAGATTGCATGGAAAGAAAATAAGTCGCGGGGACAACAATAAATAATATACGGTGTTCTTTTTGCTTTTGTGTTTTGAGTAGTAGTGATAGATTTTTTATGCTCTTGTTTGTGATGAGGATTTTTGAAATGAAACTATAGTTTAATTTGAAAGTTTGAGTTCGAGTATCGTGATTGTATTTGGATTTGATGGGTGACATAGTTTTTCTCAAAAAGAGGGAAAAACTAAGGAATGTGTCAAAATTTGTGGCAACCTCATGCCAAAGCCTAACACAGTCTGTGCCAAGTGCCACGGTCCATGCCAGGAGAGTTGGCATGAGGGGATGCCTCGCACCGAAAAGTTTGGCACGAAGGATTGTTTCGTGCCAAAAGTTGGCCCGAGGGGTTGGTTTGTGCCAGAAGGTTTGGCACGAGTCTTTGGTTTGTGCCAGATACCCTTCTGCGCCAATTCTCCATTTTCCGCTGTCAAATTGATCCAAAAATGCAAATTTAAAAAAATCAGAATTTCAAACTTAAAAAAACATTTTTGGTTCGAAAATCTTGAAACTTCCTAATTCCATATGATTGTTTATACAAATGGTACTTCCAACTTCCCTTGGAATTAATTGATTGGTACTATTTTCCCCTGATTTGCCATTTTCAAAATCCCATCCTAATCCTAAGTTGAATTGGAATTTTGAGTCTGAGACTCGTGGTTTTGTTTGGAGTGGAATTACGCTTAGGTTTTATGTTTTTGGATGCGGGGTTTCAACACTTCCATTGGCATGGATTCATAGAGAATTTTTTATAAAAAAAGAGAAAAAGAGAGAAAAGAAGAGAGAGAGAGAGAGAGGAGCAAAACTGGTCACGACGAGAATGAAGGCCCTTCAGGGCCACGAGAGTGAGTGTCGCTATTTCTCCCAACCTCACTTATATTCTTACATGCTTGTTGTTTCATTGAGGTCTATTCATCGGTTAAGTGTGGGGGAGGGAGTGAGCACTTAGAGAGTTTTCATTCTTGGATTTCCTCAGTGCATTTCATGCTTTCCTTGGTAGTTTTTCTTGATTGTTTGGTGAATTTGGTTTTTGATTGTAGTGGGATGCTTTTAGATGGATACTTGGTGGCATGACAGGCTAGCTAGGGTTCCTAAATTGCACGAGGTTGGTTGTTTTATAGGATATTGGTGGTGTAATTTTTTGTGTTGGGTCTATCTTTTGTAGTATGAAGCCCACTTTGGGGCAATTTTGTGCTACACCAAAAAATTTGAAAATTTTGAAAAAAGTGGGGAAAAAATATATATATATATATACACACACACACACACACACTCTTGGACAAGGAATCCAACTTTGGACTTGGATTCCTCACCGGGCTTCTTTCAATGTATGATTTTTTCTTGAATTTGAAGATTTGATCTTTGAATCTTGGATTTTTGGATGAAGATCTGCCTTTTCGATCTTAAATATTTCAACGGATACCTCGTCGGGCATCACCGTTGATTTGCGTGCACCATGGAGGAGGAGGGATTCAGATCTGGACTCGAAGTATGGTTGAAGATTTCGATCTTCAATCTTGTTTATTGATGGAATGGATTAGATGAAGATCTATCATTGTTCCAAGTAAGTTTTAATCTTTTGTTGATAGATCTAATCTAGATAACGGATGAGGGGTTTATTTATGATGAATCTGTGTGGATTTGTATGGAAGATTATTTGTTTATGGTGGATAGTTTATGTGATGTTTATGTTGGATTGGGTGTAGAGATGACTTTAAGGCATAATAATTTTTAGTATTTGGAAGAGTTAATGATGGATTCGATGAGAGGGCAATCATGTGATCAGATCTTGGTATCCGCCCATCCATGGTTGTTTGTTTTAATTGGAATTTTTACCAGATTTCTATGTTTTATGCCAAGAGTTCAAATTTATTTTCCTGTCTGATGAACACTCATATGGAATTCAAGATTTTGGGTGTTTGAATGCTATTGTTAGATGAGGTTGATGTTTTGTGAATAGTTGGATTCAAGACAGATGCTTGGAGATGATTTGCTATGTGTTGGTTGAATGAATGTTGTTAATCGAGGCTTGATCGGGGTTTTACAAGCTTCTATTTGAGGTACGACAACCAACAATAGTGAATTGGTTTAATCGGAATCAACGACGATTTGCCCAAGGTATTCTCAACATTTTTCAATTTCATGATACTTCCCAGATCAAGAAGAATGGAGGAGCATATTTTTCATAAAGGATGGATTATTTAGAGGATGAAGGTGTGAGTTTTCTGATCGGGTTCACCGGAAAGACGCGAATCTGGTGAGGACACGGATCAGGGCGCTTGGCCCATTTTTTGAGCACCGCTGGGTCACTATACCCGAGCAAGAAAAATGGGGAAAAGGCTCCCTAGGGTTTCAACCCAGCTCAAGGCGGCTCGGGTCATACGACCCACTAATGAAGATGGCTAGGTCAAGGGTTTCAAACTCTAGCTGCTTGGGTCAAGGCCACTGGGATGTTCTCTCGAATGGCGGATGTTGTACTCTCTAGTGGTGGATTGTGTACTATCTTTTGTACTTTCGACTGGTGGTTCACGTACTATAGGTTCGAGTGGTGGATGTTGTCCTCTTGACTGGTGGCGAGAAGTACTCTCGAGTGGTGGGTGGTGTACTACGGGTTCGAATGGTGGATGTGTTCGAATGGAGGATGGGTTCGAGGGGTGGATGGTGTACTCTCTCGAGGGGTGGATGGTGTCCTATCTCATGTACTCTCAACTGGTGGTTCGCGTACTATGGGTTCGAGTGGTGGATGTTGTCCTCTCGACTGGTAGTTTGTGTGCAATAAGTTGGAGTGGTGAGAAGTACTCTCGAGTGGTGGATAGTGTACTACGGGTTCGAGGGGCGGATGGGTTCAAGTGGGGAATGGTGTACCCTCTTGAGGGGCGGATGGGTTCGAGGGGTGGATGGTGTACTCTCTCAAATGGTGTATGATGTACTCTTGAGTGGTGGATGGTGTACTATCTCGTGTACTCTCGACTAGTGGTTCGCGTACTATGGGTTCGAGTGGTGGATGTTGTCCTCTCGACTTGTGGTTTGCGTACAATGGGTTTGAGTGGCAAGAAGTACTCTCGAGTGGTGGATAGTGTACTACGGGTTTGAGGGGCGGGTATTCGTGTACTATCGACTGCTGGCCTACGATTTGGGATGAATTTGTTTCATTTTTTGCCCTATTTGGAAGATTTTTGTTGGGTTTTGGCCTTCTCTTCGGGTTAAAATTGTATTGGGTGGATGTATGAGTTTTTTCCATGCTTTGATCGCACATTTCCCCTTGGAAATACTTGTGCACTATGGCCGATGAGGGTGGGAGAGCAGCCTTTTTTTCATTTGGTTGCACAGCCCTAGGAGTCAGGTAGTGGGTTCATTTGGTAACCCACTACTAGTCGTTACTTGGATTCGATGGTTACCACGCACTCTATGCTCGCGCTACACTTTGTGTTAAATTAGCATATAGCTATCCATTTGCTTAAAATGGAGTAGGTGATTACAAAATTGCCAGGCTTAACACACGTCGTATAAGTTGTGTCCGTTCTGTCCATCATTAGGAGGGCTATTTTTGGAGGGATCTACAAGAGTTACTGGCACTGCCTACGAACACTCTTTCCCTCTAACATAGCCTCGGTTCACATCACGAGAACGTTTGAAGGCTAATAACACCCCTCTTTCTTCACCTTAGGGGTGTATATGGTAGAAGTTGCTTCCCCATTGGCGGTCCCGGCTTCACTCGGATTCAGCACCACCAAGACACCATGGCGACCATTCAAAACCCGAGTACACTTCACTCGGTTGCGCTTTATGTCTACCACTGGCGGCTTCTTCATCACCTTTTCTTCAAGACCCAAGTCTCGGCTGCGATCAGAAGATCATATGAAGAGCCAGTACACATTTCTGGTTGCTATGTATAAGTCTAGATTCACACTTGTATCTAGACTTGCATTTATTTCCCTAGGCTTAGCACCATGTAACTTAGGGTTAGCATATGTGCCACCCTCCTTATCTCATTTTTCCTTAGGCTTCTCATCATTTAGCTTAGGGTTTGCATTAATTTCTGTATTTGGTAGGGTTGCCTGTACTTTCATGGGCCCCTCCCCCCTCGGATGTTCCACCGTATTTTCTATTTACCATTTTACCCTTGAAGGAGACGGCATCGACATAGATGTCGTGTCGACAAAATCATATCACAGTCATCGGTGGTGGAGTCGAAGGAGACGTCGTCGGCATAGATGTTGGATGAAACTTTCCCATTTCTCCTCGATTCGCTCTGTCACGTCCTCGCGATTTTCTCCGACGAAGGTGATTTGCTCCGCCGCCTGAAGTAAGAAAAGGAATGAAGAAAGAAGAAAATGAGAGTCAGGAAGGTAGATTGGTCTTTTTGTTTTTTCCTTTTTAATCCAGGGACAAAATGGCCATTTCCTTTTTTTTAATCAAAATTCTCGTTCGATGCATTTCAGGGTTATATTGGCACATACTTCATAAAGTTAGGGTTATTTTGGCACTTTCTAGTTTTACAGGGTTATATTGCACTTTCAACCTAAAGTCGGGGTTATTTTAGCACTTTACTCTTATTTTTTTGAAAAAAGATATAACCATCAACCCATATCATCCAAAAAGCTATAAACATAAACTCATATAACTTAAACCTTACACGGAAAATGATAAACATCAACATGAGAGGAAAATAGCTACAAACACCAATTTATATCACCCAAAAAGCTACAAACATCAACACGTATCACCTAAACCTCACCAAAAAAATGAAAAACATCAACAAGAGAGAGGGAAAAAACTACAACCACCAGCCCATATCACCCAAAAAACTACAAATATCAACTCATAGAACCTAAATCTCACCCAAAAATTGAAAAATATCAACATAAAAGGCAACAAGGGCAGTTCCGATTTCCACAGTCAACTAAATTAAAGAAATATGCAAAACATCAACATAATCGTCAAAACTGAAAATAATAAAACATAATTTACAACTATTAAAACACAGACACAATCTTTAAAATTGAAAATTATAAAACATCAATTGAAAAACATAAAATATCAAGGAATTCAAAATGAAATTAATAAAAATGATCCAGCACAAAAGGAAAAGTAGGAGAATAAAATGAAACTCATATAATGATAGAAATTCATTTCGCTTAACTCAAAAAAGCACTAAATGAAAAGGTACAGCAAAATTAAAGCTTGATCATTGCAATGGTCAACTAAAACAAACGATTGCCATTTGGCTCAGAATGTTTGGGACATTTTCTCAGATATTCTGGGGATTAAACTACAGGCCTTAGACAGCTTGACCCTAAGGTTTTTTATATTTTCGAATAATATTGAACTGTCCACGGTTCATAGGGATATATGTAGGGTGTTGCCATCTCTGATATGTTGGTCATTATGGAAAGCTAGGAATGCATTTTATTATGACAACAAAAAATTTTCACAAGCTCTAATCAGTAAGGAAGTGAGAAACCTTATTTTCCTCTCTTTCTCAGCCAAGCCTGGTCACTCCAATATGTATCTAAATAGAATCTATCCTATTTCCTCTCTAATCCCACCCCTGAGACCCCCCCCCCCCCCCTTAAGCCTTCTATATCCACTGTTTTCTGGAAGAAGCCACCACAGAACACCATAACTATGAATGTAGATGCATCCTGGTCTTCCAACACGTCGACAATTAGCCTTATAGCTAGAGATTGGACTGGTAAACCTTGCCTAATTCAATCATTAACTATCACTTCTAGTACACCATTAGAGGCTTAAATGAAAGCTATCCAAGCTGCAGCTAGGAGCTTCACTAGTTTGGACCCCGGCTGTTCTTACATAGTGGAATCAGATGCCATGCTTCCGGTGAACATGATAAACAATCCCAGAAATGCCAAATGGTCTCTATATGTCTTAGCTTTCGAAATCCACTCTGAACTTAAGAAGGCTACACTCAGGCATGTCTTTAGAGAATGTAATGCAGTTGCTGATGCAATCTCAAAGCATAAACCTACTCACCCTTCACAACTGAGCATCGGCATCTCTAACATCCCACCAATCATCAAAGGCCTTATTCACCTGGACATTAATAATTTCCCTTACATCCTAACATAGAAGAATGCTACCAGAGGATAAATACTGCTGGAGTTTTTTATTTCTTTTGCAGGGACATAGCATGGACATTGAACTGAGTTCTACTCTTTCGCGATGGCTACCAAGCACTCGAGCTTGCACTCAAGCCTTGGAGCCCTCGAGCCTTGAAGCCCTCGAGCCTTGGAGCCCTCGAGCACTGGATACCTCGAACACTAAAGCTTCGAGTCCTCGAGCCTAGGAGGCCTCGAGCCCTGGATACCTGGAACACTCAAGCTCTCGAGCCCTCGAGCCTAGGAGGCCTCAAGCCCTGGATTCCTCGAGCACTCAAGCTCTCGAGCCCTGCTGCACTTAGAGCCCTCGAACACTCAAGCACTCGAGCCTTCAAACCATGGAGCTATGGAGCCCTCGAGCACTGGATACCTCAAATACTCAAGCTCTCGACCCCTCGAGACTAGGAGGCCTCGAGCCTTTGATCCCTCGACCACTCAAGCTCTCGAGCCCTGCCGGCCTCGAGCCATCAGGCAATCGAACCATTGAGCACTCATGTACTCGATCCCTCCATCAACCACTCAAGCACTCGAGCCCTCGAATCGTTGAGCCGCGAACACTGGATACCTCGAGCCCTCGAACATTCGAGTCCTCAAACACTGGAGCCCTCGAGCATTGGAGCTCTCGAGCATTGGAGCCCTCGAGCACTGGAGCCCTCGAGCACTGGAGCCCTCGAGCACTGGAGCCCTCGAACACTGGAGCCCTCGAGCCCTCGAGCACAGGGGGCCTCAAGCATAGGAGGCCTCGAGCACTGGAGCCCCCAAACACTGGAGCCCTCGAACACTAGAGCCCTCGAGCACTGGAGCCCTCGAGCCATCTAACACTGAAGCCCTCGAGCACTGGAGCCCTCGAGCACTGGAGATCCAAAACACTGGAACCCTCGAGCACTGGAGCCCTCGAGCACTGGAGCCCTCGAGCACTGGAGCCCTTGACCACTGGAGCCCCTGATCACTGGAGCCCTCGACCAATAGAGCCTTCGAGCGCTGGAGCCCTCGACCACTGGAGCACTCGAGCACTGGAGTTTCTCACTCGAGCCCTCGAGCACCCAAGCCCTCGAGCCCTTATACCATCGAGTTGTGGAGCCCTCGATCACGGGATACCTCGAACACTCAAGATCTCGAGCCCTCGAGCATAGGAGACCTCCAGCCCTGGATCCCTCGAACACTCAAACTCTCGAGCCCTGCCGCCTTCGAGCCATCAGGCACTTGAACCAACGAGCACTCAGGCACTCAAACCTCGAACCATCGAGCCTCGACCCCTCAAGACCTCGAGCCACCAAGTACTACTTCCCCTCCTCCTGAACCACTAGTCCACTAGTATTAGACCTTTCTTTTGAGGGAAACGAGGTTGCCTTATCAATGTAATATTTCCAAAACATCACTGTACATCTTTTGGTTCTAAATAGGTTTGGGGAACCTAATAAATATCCCCCAAAAATTTTTTAAAAAAATTGACGGTGGACACATTGTACTTTGATGCTGCAACATCTAATGAGAATACCTACTTGGGATGGTTCATAATGGGATCTGAAACTTGGTTTTACTTAATTAATTCAATAATTATTACTATGTTCCAACATAGTCCATCTAACCGAGTATGCAATAAAGTAAAGTATGAACACACGAGACTTGGTTACGCAGTTCGGTGAAATCCACCTAAATTTACAGGTCATGCCCAGTTCAGAATGAATCCACTAATCAGAAAGATACAGTACAAAGTACACCATACAATATACTTATCTTAACTAATTATAACATGTGAATTCTGCAAGCTCCCCTTGCTACGGATTCGCCTTGATCAGACTTTCCCTGACCTCGAAACTCATCGACGTTGGATCTCCTCCTCCCGAGGAATTAAGTTATACGATTATGAACTTGATCAAAAGTTTAAGTTCATGTTGGAACACAAACGAAAGATATGAAAATATGAATGCAGATCGAAAGATATAAAAATTTGCAAACAGATTTTCTTCAATTAATTCTGTGAGTGGCACAGCAATGATGTCAATCAATATATATCATGAGTACATTGGAATTCTCCACATTTGTCTTCAAAATATTTTGTTTCCAAATCTGCTTCTGAAGCATATCTAAATCACATACATAAATGGAGTTTTCTTAACTCAATTATCCCATAATATTACATAAATCCAAAATTATAGGGATTTTCAATAAATCCAATATGCTTCAATCACACGCCTAAAATCATGTATTGTGAAATCTCCAATATTCCATAACTCAATATTCACGCAATATCTTCAACTGATTAAACCATTTTAGGCTTCACATTTCCATTTGGCAACTATTCACATAAACTTCACAATCAGTACTTAGCTACCCAGAAAACCATGTTGGAACACAGGACCAATATACACACATAAGTATTGAAATCCGAGCATATCCCAAAAATCCAGAAATCCAAAACCTTCTCCCCCTTGGGACCATAAACATGTCAAACGCATTAGACACAGAAAACCAAAAATATATCCAATAACTGCAACTTCCCCTGAAGCAAATATCTGGCGTATGTTGAAACATAGCCATAGCAGAACCTTCAAACCTCTTCAGGAGCAGCTATTTGTACCTCATCTACTCTGGCCTTTTATACCTCCAAAACTCCCATCTGAGTGGCAAGAGCTCTCAGCTTGGCATTAATGGCCACAAACTTGACCTTCTTCTCATCAACATCAGAAATTGTAGCTTCGGGATTCCATGGAAGACCATGCACATGTCTTAAATCAAATGTCCTCTTGTTTTGACTTTTCTCGAGTAAGAGTTGTAGTATTTCAAAAGGGAATCCAACAGTTTACAACAATCTGGAATAGACATAAATATCTGGTAGTCAAGCTAGATGCAGTAACATTCCCTTGAGTAGCCACTGAGACTGAAATCCTCTAGTAATTTCTGATGGAATCTAATTATCTTGTCTCTGATGTAAACTCTGTTGTACCACTCAGAATCGGGATCAATGTTTCCTCCCATTAAGTTTTCATGAAATTCTTCTACAATCTCTCGGTTGTACTCCTTATAGATTGAGGCAGCAGTCTTGAAACCCAAACAGTCCATGTATGCGATAAATCCACATTCACCATATACACCCAAATCAGTTATCCTCTCAGCTAAAATCCTACTTTGACATACAACACCATATCTCTCATGACCGTCTCATCAGTAGTGCATTCAAGAATATGCTCAACTTGTGTTGGAACATCAGTCCCTGATGCTGGAACATAGAAGCTCTCAGCTTCACCCGCTTTCTCTAATATTGGAACACAGAATCCTTTCATTACTTCTAAATCAACAACTTCAGTCTGTATCAATGTTGGAACATCACCATGCTCAGATTCCTTCACTCCATCAGTACTTTCTCCCCCTATCTAAATGTCTAGTGCTGAAACATAGGCTTGTTCACCATTAAAATCATGATCTTCTCCAGCCACATTTACTGATGTTTGAACACCAGAATCTCTAATCACACCTGGCTCATCTATTTCCATGTCCACATCTTATCTACCAGACTCCATACTCTGTGTTGAAACATGGCCTGCATCACTGCCTTCCAACTCCTCATTATACTAAAATAGAATACCAGAAGAAGCCATCTCTATGATCTATGCATCACATTAGTCACCATAATGTCTTCAACACCAACTTCCAACATGTTAAACTACGCCTCCATTTTTTTGTATTTTTCTATTGTATGTACAAAAAAATCACACAAAGTTTAGAAAATAATAAATACCTCAAATTCGATATGCACCTAAGTGTTGTTTGAGAAGCTCAAGAGTTGCAGAGTCCAAAGGCTTTGGGAAAATATCTACAAATAGTTCTGATGTTGGAACATCGTTAGCTACCACTTCTTTCCTCTCAACCCGATCTCGAATAAACGGATGCTTTGTGTCACTGAGCTTTTTCTGAGAATGCTTTGATGGATTCTTTGAGATGTCAGTAGCACTTTTTCTATCAGATAACAATGTTAGAAGCCCTTCTTTAATTCCATAATCACTCAAAATTTGCTTCATCAATAATAACTACGCACAACAATTTCCACAAACAAAGAAACATCCACCTGTATTGCTTTTATGATCATTTGCATTACCACCCCAATCAGAATCACTATAATGAACCCAAATTATCCTCTTGACTGCATTCAAGTGAGATTTTCTATGATCAACCTGAGCTCTTACAATACTCTCACCATACTTATCTCAAATTCAGCCTGCATCAAAGTCACAAAATCTTGTACCAAGGGTGGCGAAGTAGACCAGAGATCATATCATCAACATAGATTTGAGCAATCAGTATATTTGATGATTCTCAAAAAATAAGCAAGGTGTGATCTACTCTCCCTCTATGATAACCTTTCAGAATATGAAAGGTAGTGAGTCGCTCATACCACACCATTGGTGCTTGGTTTGATCCATACAAGGCCTTCTTGAGTCAATGATATACTTCTGGGTAACTAGTGTGAATGTCTCATCAAAATCAACTCCTTCAACCTGAGTGTAGTCCTGAGAAACTAACATTGCTTTATTATCATTGCGTTTAAATTGCCCAAGTTCTTCTTGCATTGCCGCAATCCAATACTTATCAAGTAGAGCCTCTTTGTAATTATTGAGTTCAATGAGGGAGAAAAAACATTGTAGACCGGAATGTTCCTTGTAGTTAACCTGAGGGATCGATCGAGTCCTTCTTCTGCTAGATTCATCCTGCACTAATGTTAGAACATGGAAGAGTTCTGGGGAAGATGGTGTTCCAACATCGCTGAAGTTATAAGAGTCATCACCTTCATCTGTAAATCTACCTCATATGATGTTCCAACATCATTACGTCCCTGATCTGAGATATTATCCAATGTTGGAACATTTTCACCCGTAAGATTTACCTCATCATACTTAACACTCAAGCAGTTCACTTCTTGTTCCAACTAGTAACATTATCTGATGACCGAATCCCAGTAAGAGCTTTGTTGTTGCCATGTTTCATTATGCACTTCTTCTTATGGAATTCCACGGTCATATTATCATCACACAGCTGGCTGATTCTTAGGAGATTATCCCTTAGATCTTCCACCAATAGAACACTAGTAAATGTTGGAAATCTCTTTATCGACAACTCCCTTTTTTCCAAGTACCCTGTTTTTCTTTCCATTGCCAAATATAACGAATCCACCATCATAGGGTTTGATGCTCTTTAGATACTCTTGAGATCCAGTCATATGTTGAGAACACCCACTATCAACGTATCACGAATCCCTAGGGTGTGAAATAAAAGAAGTGTGAGCAACAAAGCACAATTTAGGGGTTTTAGGGATCCATACCTTTCTAACCATCCTTGGTTCTTACACTTGATCGATGCTGGAACATGTTGCGGGCTGACGTCTATTCATAATATCTCTCAAAAGCTTAAAGCAGCGATTCTCTGTATGAACTTAATAGGTACAGTAACCACACATTAAGGCTTTTTGTGGTGGTGTTTTGACAACTTTTCTCTTCATAACTTGAACCTCTGGTTTGTATACTTCAGTGCTGGTATATGGTTTTTCATAGCATATCCCTTGTCGATTTCCAGAACTATGATCCATGGTGAGAAATTAATCCAATTTTTCTTTTCCAGAATTCAATCTTTTAATAGTTGTCTCAGCAACTTCAACCCTCTTTGTCATCGAACTCAGATTTAATTCAAACACCTTAATTTCCTTTCAGAGTCCTTCCACTAGGGATGCCATCTCTCTTCCTTCTTCAGCTAAAAGTTTTTTCTCCTTTTTTAAGAGTATGTTAGCATCAGCAACTTTCAGCCACATTTCATACATCTTTTCATAAGAAGCATAGACATCCTCATCACTCACAATCTTATCTTCGTCATCACTCGAGGAGTATTCTTCACATACCTTCTTTGTGTTGGAACATTGGACTTCAGCAACCTGAACCATGTTGGAATATCAATCCACTTGTTCTTGTCCGATGTTGGAACGTTCAGTACCAAATTCTGAGTCTCCTTGAAGTTTTGCTCTAAAGGCCATATAATTGCTGGTCAATTTCTCTTCATGATTCTTCTCTTCTTCATATTTACTCCATGAGGGTGCATATGATTTTCCATGCTTCTTTCGAGTGTTGGCACATTCAGCTTGGATATATCCATACCCTTCACATTCTCTGCATTGTTCATTCCTGACTGCCTCAATTCACCATTTCGATTTATTGAGGATTGCTAAGTGGTTTGCTCTATCCTTGATTCATGATTGTTGCCAAAGTCTTGAAACCATGATTTTTTCCCATTAAACCTTTCCTGGGAATTATTATTTACCACTTTCTTCATCATCCTTGAGAAATTCTTTGTGATAAAAGCAAGGTCTTCATTTTCATCATCGCTATCCCTTTTCGTTGGATGTTCCAACGTCATTTCATAGGTTCGTAGTGATCCCATCAACTCATCCAAAGTCATTGTGGCCACTTCCCTTGCTTATTCTATTATTGTTACTTTCATGGAAAATCTTTAGGGAAGTGATCTCAGCGTATTCTTCACCAACTTCGATTCTTTGTAAATTTTTTCCAATTGATGCGCCATATTTGTGATGTCTCTGAGTCTTCCATTGAATACTGCAATAGTCTTATCTTCTTCCATTTTCAGCTCTTTGAATTTTGTAGCCAACATTCGTAGCTTTGATTCACGTACACAACTTGTTCCCTCATGTATAGATTGTAGAATATCTCATACTTTCTTTGCTTGTTGGCACGTAGAGATGAGTTTGAACTGATTTTCATCTACTGCAGTAAAGATTACATTTAATGCTCTGGAGTTTGCCAAGCCACCCATTTTTTAACTGGTGTCCACGATTATTTAGGCTTAACTACTGATTCTTTAGAACTAGATTCTCCTCCTTCAGAACTTCCGACAACATGGGGTTTCCATTCTGTTTCAACATAATGCCAAACCAATTCATCCACTGAATTTATGAACACCCGAATGCGCGCCTTCCAGTATTAGTAATTTGTTCCTTCCAGTAGTGGTGGTCGAGATACAGAAGCTCCTTCTCTGGTTGTCATTGGTAAAATTGGATCATACTTTCCTTGTCAAAACCAAGGTAAAACAAGTGACTTAGCTCTGATACCAATTGAAATTTGGTTTTACCTAATTAATTTAACGATTACTACTATGTTCCAACATAGTCTATCTAACCAAGTATGCAATAAAGTAAAGCAAGAACACGCAAGACTTGGTTACATGGTTTGGTGAGATCCACCTACATTTGCGAGGCCATGCCTAGTTTAGAACGAATTCACTAATCAGAACGATACAGTAAAAAGTACACCATACAATATACTTATCTTAACTAATTTTAACATGTGAATTCTGCAAGCTCCCCTTGCTACCGATCCGCCTTGATCAGACTCCCTCTCACCTCAAAACTCGTCGACACTGGATCTCCTTCTCCCAAGGAATTAAGGTATACAATTCCGAACTTGATCAACAGTTTAAGTTCATGTTGGAACACAGACGAATGACTCTGTAGTACCTCTCGAAAGATATGAAAATCTGAATGCAAATTTTCCTCAATTAATTTCGTGAGTGGCACATCCGTGATGTCCATCAATATATATATATATCATACGCGGATTGGAATTCTCCACATTTGTCTTCAAAAGATTTTGTTTCCAAATCTACTTCTGAAGCATATCCAAATCCCATAAATAAAGGGATTTTTCTTATCTCAATTATCCCATAATATTACATAAATCCAAATCCATAATTATAGGGATTTTCCATAAATCCAATATGCTTCAATCACACGCCTAAAATAATATATTGCGAAATTTCCAATAT
Organism: Rubia yunnanensis; assembly: GCA_037428765.1. Classification (NCBI taxonomy): domain Eukaryota; kingdom Viridiplantae; phylum Streptophyta; class Magnoliopsida; order Gentianales; family Rubiaceae; genus Rubia; species Rubia yunnanensis. The sequence goes on from CM075068.1 coordinate 70,759,663, forward strand.
TCCATAACTCAATATTCACGCAATATCTTCAACTGATTAAATCATTTTAGGATTCACCTTTCCATTTGTTTCAATATGGAAAGTCTTCTTACGCATGCAGTCTTATGCGTAAGTGTTTATTTCTCCATATAATATTCTAAATACAACCAAATCACATGGAGATATGAATTATCAAATCTAATCCCTTAAAGAAAGGAATTAGAATATCTCGTCCAAATCTATTCCTTAACCAAAATCCATCTCAATTCTAACTCTTCAAATCTTAATCAAATCCCACAAATATAGGAATTGATATATTCTTCAAATTAAATCACTCTTGGACGAGACTACTACTTCTCGATTCTCTTCAAGCTTTCCTTATTTTACCGAAATTTCTTCTTTGATGTTGCAACATAATAATATCATATTTGCATAATTACCACAAATTATCAATTTACTAAATCTGGACTTTACAGGATCATATCGTGAATGGTTATACGGGAAAGCACACATGCTACATTTTCCATACATAGCCAAACACGCAGAGACTCTATCTCTAAGGTTAGGGCTACAATCATCTTTGGAAAAAAAGTCTATTAGTTCAGCAAGTTTGAGGAGATGCGCAAATTGCCGCCAACGTGACTAATAGCTAGGATGAAGACCTATCTGATTTTGGTCTGATTATAATCAAAATATCAAGCTTAATAGAATCTCATCTTTGTCCAAAAGTAGTTTGGATCAAAAGACAGGACAATGTAATGACTCACACATTGACTACATATGTCATACAATCTGGAGACTACATTTCTTGATGGGATCATATCACACAATGTGTAATACCATTATTTGATAATCAATGAAATCCTTTTAACCTTAAAAAAAACTAACGGTGAAGTAGCACAAGGCATGGTAAAAGCAAAACTGCCCAAGCAAGCTTCACTTACATGGCAAATTGTTTATGCTATTGAATGAAAGAGATGATTCTCACGTGCACATAATAAAGTAAAGTTCCAACACAATTCCCGATATGAAATCAACGAATTAGGATACTCCTTCCATCCCAGATAAAATTGCACAATTTTTAATGAACTTTCTTAAGTTATGTTTCACTATAAATAACTTTAAATACGTATATTATTAGTGCATTAAAATTTAATATTTAGAAATTACATGATGCAAAGAATATAATAATATTGCACACGATGATATAACTCAAATATATGATCAAATGTGTCAAGACAAAGTTGAGCAAAAAGTATGCAGCTTGGTTTGGGACAGAGGGAGTATTAGAATTTAACCTTTAGCAGCGGCATCGGCGTCCCTCCACCAACGGCATCGGCAAGCTCCATTCGCCTCTAGGAACTCCAAAAAAACTCTAGCAAGCTCCAGCACCTGTTGGAAAAAATTGATATTTCCCTGTATGATCAAGATGAAAAAAGAATAAAGAATAAAAATAGGACCCCAAAATTTGGTAACACGGAAAATTCAAATCGGAAAAAATTGCGGGAATATGTAGTCCAAATCTTCCACTATTAAGACTATAGTAGAGTTACAAATATCCCACCCAAAGTAGGATAGATTACAAGGTTACTCACACTATATAGTGGAATACTCACTAGCTAGAGAGGATGAAAACTTCTCTCTAACTCCTCACTCTAAGAGTGGATTTCTCACACTACAGGGAATAAAAGTGACTATGGATAGAAGTGGATGTGATTGGATGATGAACACCTCTATTTATAGGTGAATCAAGCATTCTCTAGAATACTCTTCCATTTCTCCAAGAACCATAGTAAATTATTGGAGTCTTCTAGGAGGTAGTCTAGATTCTTCCCCACATCTTCCTAGAAACATTCCCCTCTTCCATCAATAGAGAGTTCTAGAACTAGGGAGAAAATCTAACAGCACCGGCGTCACTTAGCCTGCATTCAAACAGATCTGGAAACACAGGCACTGAGGTTGGAGGATGCGTTGTATAGATCTGGAAAACGGAGATTGCCAATGGAAAACAGAGAAGAAGCGGAGATTAGCGGAGGTGAACGGTCATCTAGCAAAAATCTGGCATTTTTTGACGAAAATACAGCTATCTATGGTGGTTTGCGGTGGTCGGCAAAAATGAAAATGAGAAAATCATATAAATATCTGAAATTGTTTATCTATCTATAAATATTATTAAAATAACAATTTTTTTCCATGTGGCACCCCCACGCCTTACCAAGTCACCTTGCCATGTCAGCTATTCAAACAAAATAAAAAAAAATCAAATCATTTTTGTATTTACTTTATCGTGTTTAATATTGAAAGTTTACTGCATTTAACGTGTTTTGGTTTCTGAAATATTCTTATTTTCTTTTTTTTAAATGAAACTTTTCAAAATATTCTTAACCTTAGACGAGGAATTTAAAAATTAAGGGAGCCTTGCTATAAGCGCTCTCTGTATATGGTGCTTGATTTATGCATTTTCCCATGTCAAAAGGAAGACAATCAGTCAGCTTTCTGTGTCAAATTGATTTTTGTGTTCAAAAGTCACCTTCACTGTCCAGTGTCCAACTCTTTCGTTCAAGTTTGGTGGATGAATAATTTACACTCTATTCACGCCTGATTCTGTTGATGCCTCCAGATACTTGCCGCCGGTAGATTTGCTAACAGTTTTCTTGGTACGAGCCATTCTTTATTTACAAATCATAATAATGATTCTGATGTTTTATCTACAAATATACAAATCATTGTTTACATGGGACTGTTGTTGTTGCTGTTGCGATTATGATTATTTGTACGATTCTGATTTTTTTTATATATGTGATCGGGATTGAATTTATTAACTGATTGTGATTTTATTTTGATTCACCCCACGATCATTTGAAGGTCTGTATATATGATTCGATCGTGGAAGCACTATGGTGTCTTTCATTCATGTTTAACAAGGGGCTTATCCTTTATATTTCGATGCCAATGCAGGGCTATTCATGTCAACTTTTCCGCATTCGGGTGTTTTTCTTAGGTATGGCTTTCCCTTCAATGGTAGTTAAAGATTGTAAGTATTCTCTTCGTTTCACTAAAAGTGGCACACTAAGTTTAGCCTCATTGATTAATGTAAAAAAAATAAGAGGTTGAAATTGAGTGTAGAAAGTAAAAAGTAAAAAAATAAATGAAAGAGATTATAGGAATTTTGCTAAAGATAAAAAGTGTCATTTAAAAAAAATCAATAAAGCAAATATATCACTCTTGATGAAATAGAGAAAGTATTATTTGGTTGGGAGATGAATATTGTTGTCCTTTTCCTTCAGGGGTCTTGGAGACGAATCCTCGACCATCCATCAATCTTCTCTAATGTTGTCTCTCTTTAAGTTTTTTGTTTATGATTAATAGATCTATATGGGGACACTATTGCCCATTGTTATTTCGGTAGAGAGATTTTATTTTGAGAATGTATCTGGAAATGCGGCATGTTCATAAGTTTATGGATTGTTCACTCTATTTTTTATTTATAAAAAATTTATCAAATTTAGATATTGTATTTTAAAAGTTTAAAAAGTAATAATGTGTTTAAAAATATAAAAATGTATGATATAGAAAATTATTCTTAAATTTCTAAATTTAGTATTTAATTTAGCAAATGCAGTGTATAAGTAAAAAAAATACAGTAAACTTGTTGGAAAATGATGGTTAAAAGGTTGAAATTCGTCAACTTTTTGGCCTTCATTTTGAGTGGGACCCGAATGGATTTTGGGTCGGTGGATGTCATTTTTGGGTACTCCTCCGCGAGTACTATAAAATCGACTATTTAAACTCTCAAAACGGAACAAGGGTGAATGAGATATGGATGTTTGAAATATCACTCTTGAAAGAGAGAAAAAAATGGGCGAAAATTGGCCCGGTTAATTTTCTCTGGACTGTCCAAAATGCGTATGGACCTCATGGAAGTTTCTGGAAGGCCCAACCGCATAGTATATATAGAATTGCTTGTGTGTAATTCTTAAGAGATAAGAACAAAATGCTTCCATATTTTGTGAGATATCTTGTCTTAAATAAATATGCGGTTTACCATGTTTAATACGATGAAGAATATTTGTGCAAATATTTCTTCCTTTTCCAACAGAATTGATTCGAGTATTCATGGAATGTCGGATTTGGTGAGTTGGTTAGTTGGTGATTAGAGAATATTCTTCTCTAATTACAGAAAATCAGAATATCATGTTTCCATGATTAGGGTCTCTTAGAGTAGTATAAATAGAGCCTCTAAGTCAGTCAGAAAACTCGCACAATTCTCAAGTTCCTCATTTATTCTAAATTTGAGTCTCACTTCTGTCTTTCTCTGTCGGTGATAGTCCTTCAGGTCTTGCGTGAATCCCAGGTAACTTTTAAAAGTTAATCGTTACCTGCGATGGTTTTATCCTAGGGAACGATGTCCACGACGGGACTCATTCGTTTCAAGGGCAGCGAGTGTTACTCGTGACTCCATCAATTTGTGATTACTTGAAACGTGATTTATGTTTTGATTATTTGTAATTTAAGTTTTTCGATTGTATGCTTGAATAATTAATTAAAGAAATGTATTATTCTTGCATATGTAAATTGCTCGTTCAATTTTATTATTTGATTTTCCGTATGATATAATCAATATTGATCCAATAGTCTTGAAACGAATGATATTTGTTGATCTATATTAATGCAGAAATTGTATGTGATACAGATTGCATGCTATCCAGAATATATGATCCAGAATTTGTAAATTATGCTTACCATATTTACCATATATATTGCATGCCTACATACGGATTGCATTCATGCTTAAGAAATTGCATGTTGACATGTTTTCCGTAAATGCACGTAAACTGCATTTGTTATGTATAATCATATTTCATCACCTTCGAGATGGCATGCTTAACTGCATGGGGAAAAATAATTGTGCATATGCATGCGGAAAGATAATTGTGAGAATTTGATTGCATGCTAATGGTTTTTGGTAATTTATAACAAAATCATATTGAGCAATTTGTTATGTATAATTGTTTAAAATATTATACTATGATATTTGATGTGTACTTATATTTAATGATGAATAATTTTGTATGTACACATTGATGAATCCCAGAACCATGTCGAGCAATGATGCTGCGAAGACTAACCCTGGGGCGATGCCTCTTGTGGCTGTTCCTCATGCTGAGAAACCCGAGAAGTTCAATAATGGTATGAACTTCAAGATGTGGCAACAGAAGATGCTCTTCTACTTGTCCACTATGGGTTTGGAACATTACGTTCACGAAGATCGTCCCGTTGTGGATGAGAAAAGTGCTAAGGAAGTTCAAGATGCTGCGGTGGAGTGAAACTCTAAGGAGTATATCTGCCGCAACGTCATTTTGAATAGCCTTCATGATGCCATTTGGAATGTGTATCAGGTGAAGGAGCCTTCTAAGGTGTTGTGGGAAACTCTTAACCAAGAGTACATGGGTGAGGAAGTTGGATCCAAGAAGTGGGTCGTCAGCAAGTTCCTCGACTACAAGATGGTTGATGCCAAGTCTGTGGTTAGTCAAACTCAAGAGCTTCAAATGATGATCAATGAGCTGATAACCGAGAAGATGACAATGTACGAGACTCTCCAAGTCTATTGTATCATCGAGAAGCTGCCTCCAAGTTGGAAGGACTTCAAGAGTTATCTGAAACACAAGCGAAAGGTGATGACCATGAGGGATCTGATCCAAAAGCTTCGTGTTGAGGAGGATAACTGCATCTCAGAAAAGAGGATGAACGGATCTGTGCCTGTGGCAAGGGCCAATCTCGTGGAGGTTGGTGGGAGATCCAAGCCAAAGAAGGCCAAGGCAAAGAAGGGATCCAAGTTGGAAGCTAAGGGTGGAGTTTCGAAGAAGTCGAAGTTCACTGGCAAGTGCTACAATTGCAACCTCGTTGGCCACAAGTCCTCCGAGTGTAAGAAGCCAAAGAATGCTAAGAATGAGGCCAACATGGTTGAAAATCCTGCACGAGATGTGAATAACATCGATCTGTGTGCTGTGATTTCTGAAGTCGGCATGGGCAACTCTGTAACTTCCATGGTGAAAGACCGTGGCACTGTGGTGCTGAAGATGACGTCTGGGAAGGAGTTGACTTTGAAGAATGTTTTGTATGTGCCAGACATTCACAAGAACCTTGTGTCTGGTTCTATATTGATCAAGCATAGCTTTAAGCTAGTGTTTGAGTTTGATAAATTAGTCTTGTCAAAACAAGGTATGTTTGTAGGCAAAGGTTATGAACTAGATGGTATGTTAAAGTTGAACACCATGGTTGTATCTCTTAAGAATGATGAAATGAATGCTTCTTCTTCTGCTTACATGATTGAGTCTTCCAATTTAAGGCATGGTAGACTAGGACACGTTAATTATGATTCGATAAGAAGATTAATTAAAATGGAGAACATACCTAACATGGAAATTGATACGAATCATAAGTGTGAAACTTGTGTTGAAGCTAATATGACTCGAACGTCTTTCAAACAAGTTAAACGAAACACGAAACCTCTTGAGTTGATACATACCGATATCTATGATCTCAAGTTCGTGCAAACAAGAAGAGGTAACAAGTATTTCATCACCTTCGTGGATGATTGCACGAAATACTATTATGTGTACTTGCTAAAAAGCAAAGATGAGGCAATTGAGAAATTTGTTCTCTACAAAACGGAAGTAGAAAATCAACTTGATAAGAAGATCAAGGTGATTAGAAGTGACCGTGAAGGTGAATATGTAGAGCCATTTAGGAACTATTGTTCTGAACATGCTATTATTCACGAGGTCAATAACCCCTACTCGCCTCAATCTAATGGTGTTGCTGAACGTAAAAATAGCACTCTTAAAGAGATGATGAATGCGATGTTGATAAGTTCTGGGTTGCCATAGAGCATGTGGGGGGAGGTTATTTTGATGGCCAACTATATTTTGAATAAGATACCCCGTAAGGATGAGAAAGAAACTCCTCATGAGTTGTGGAAAGGCACGAATCCATCCTTTACGTACTTACGAATGTGGGGGTGCCTTGCGAAGGTATTAATCCCACCCCCAAGAAGTTAAATATTATACCTAAAACGGTTGACTGTATCTTTATAGGATATGCACATGAGAGTAGTGCTTATCGCTTCCTTGTACATGAATCTCATCATCCCGAGATTCACAAGAACACGATCATGGAATCAAGAAATGCAAATTTCTTTGAAGATGTGTTCCCTGCTAAGGAAAGGGCCGAATCGTCGAAGAGGACCATTGAGTCACTAGATGAAGGCGTAGTAATTCCTAGCGATCTCGAGGATCAAGAGGAGGAAGTGGATGAATCTAGACGAAGTAAACGGATTAGGAACAAAAAATTATTTGGTCCTGAATATCTAACGTTTACGCTTGAAAGCGAGCCACAAAGCTATAAAGAAGTTGTGAATTCGTCTGAGGGGCCTATGTGAAAAGAAGCGATTAAAAGCGAAATCGAATCGACTCTACATAATCATACTTGGGAGCTAGTGGACTTACCTCCAAGGTGTAAACCACTTGGCTACAAATGGATCTTCAAGAAGAAGATGAGAGCAGATGGCTTGATTGACAAGTATAAAGCCAAACTTGTAATCAAAGGTTATAGACAAAAGGAAGGTCTTGACTATTTTGATACTTATTCTCCAGTCACGAGAATAAGCTCCATTAGAATGATACTTGCTATCGCCGCGTTGCGTAAGCTTGAGGTTCATCAAATGGATGTAAAAACTACCTTATTTAATGGAGATTTAGAGGAAGAAATCTACATGGAGCAACTCGAGGGGTTTACGGCTCCCGGTCAAGGAGGAAAAGTCTGCAAGTTGGTGAAATCATTGTATGGTCTCAAACAAGCACCAAAGCAATGGCATGAGAAGTTTGACCATGTCGTCCTAGCCAATGGTTTCAAAATCAATGAGTGTGATAAGTGCATCTACGTGAAAGACACAGAAAATGGATATGTAATCCTATGTTTATATGCAGCTGACTTGCTCATTGTGGGTAGTAATGAAAAGATGATCAAATCTACCAAGGACATGTTGAATTCTCATTTTGACATGAAGGATATGGGACTGGTGAATGTGATCTTGGGGATAAAGATCATCCGAAGCTCTGATGGTATCACCTTAACCCGGTCTCATTATGTAGATAAAATCCTTGAGAAATTCAACAAGAATGACTCAGAGGTGGTGATGACCCCAATAGATCCGAATTTGCATCTACGAAAGAACAAATTAGAGGCTATTAATCAGGTGGAGTACTCGAGAGTCATTGGGAGTCTGATGTACTTGATGAGTTGTACTAGACCAGACATTGCCTACACTGTAAGTAGGTTGAGTAGATACACGAGTAACCCCAGTATAACTCACTGGAGAGCAATAACTAGAGTATTGAGATATCTACGTTTCACTCGTGATTATAGTCTACATTATTCGAGTTATCCAGCTGTAGTTGAAGGATACAATGATGCAAACTGGATACACGATATAAAGGATCTGAAATCCACTAGTGGGTATGTATTTACACTAGGTGGAGGAGCAGTCTCGTGGAAGTCCTTTAAACAAACGGTTATTACTCGATCCGCAATGGAATCTGAGTTTGTTGCCAAGGCGGGTGAGGAGGCTGAATGGCTCCTTCAATTCGTAGAGGACATTCCTAGATGGCCGAAGCCTATGCCAGCCATATGTATACATTGTGATAGTGTATTCGCTATTGGAAAGGCTTAGAATATGCTCTATAATGGGAAGTCTCGTCATATTCGACGAAGACATAGTTCCATAAGACAAATTCTCTCAGCTGGAGTGATCACAATTGACTATGTAAGGTCGAAGGACAACATAGTCGATCCCTTGACTAAAGGGTTGAACCGAGAGGTAGTTGAAACATCATCGAGAGGAATGGGACTGAAGTCCATTAAATGATGGGTTACGTACGTGGACACCCAACCTATGTGACTGGAGATCCCAAGATCTAGGTTCAAAGGGACAATTAAACTGCAAAGACCCATTGCGATCACTGTGGGGGTTTCATACCCCCTGTCTTATTCCTACGATGAAGAAACAGTGGTGTGAATGGAGGTTAAGCATTAAGTTGCTTTTAATGATTCATGGCATCAAGTGTGTAGTACTTGAAAGAGCGCATAGTTTCTGGAACTGCTCTTACGCTAAGAATCACCTATGTAAACAAGAAGTGTGGCCGCTTCGAAAGGGAATTGTTGGGACGCAATTCTTTAGAAACCTTACAGAACTAGGCGTGTGTCATGGCCTGATTAATGGACACAATTGAGGAAAGCGCAAGGGCTAGGAAAGATGTCTGTGGGAAGTGCATTGTCGTTCACACAAGTGGTAGGGGAAGTTTAAGGACATCGCGTCTACTTCCTAACCAGTGGGCTAAGTGTACTCTCTCAAGGGAAAGTTCAAAGGGTGACACCTACTTATCCTATGCAGCATCTATGCCGTCGAAATGAATCTATCACTAAGTCAAACTCTGTGTTTGACGTGATTGTTCTAATTCCTACATCAATATCTATTCATGTGGGGGATTGTTGGAAAATGATGGTTAAAAGGTTGAAATTTGTCAACTTTTTGGGCTTCATTTTGAGTGGGACCCGAATGGATTTTGAGTCGGTGGATGTCATTTTTGGGTTCTGCTCCGCGAGTACTATAAAATTGACTATTTAAACTCTCAAAACGGATCAAGGGTGAATGAGATATGGATGTTTGAAATATCACTCTTGAAAGAAAGTAAAAAATGGGCGAAAATTGGCGAAAATTGGCCCGGGTAATTTTCTATGGACTGTCCAAAATGCGTATGGACCGCATGGAAATTTCTGGAAGGCCCAACCGCATAGTATATATGGAATTGTTAAGAGATAAGAACAAAATACTTCCATATTTTGTTAAGAGATATCTTGTCTTAAATAAATATGTGGTTTACCATGTTTAATACAATGAAGAATATTTGTGCAAATATTTCTTCCTTTTCCAACAGATTTGATTCGAGTATTCATGGAAGTCTCGGATTTGGTGAGTTGGTGATTGGAGAATATTCTTCTCTAATTACAGAAAATCTAAATATCATGTTTCCATGATTAAGGTCTCTTAGAGTAGTATAAATAGAGCCTCTAAGTAAGTCAGAAAACTCGCACCATTCTCAAGTTCCTCATTTATTCTAAACTTGAGTCTCACTTCTGTTTTTCTCTGTCGGTGATAGTCCATCGGGCCTTGTGTGAATCCCAGGTAACTTTTAAATGTTAATTGTTACCTGCGATGGTTTTATCCTAGGGAACGATGTCCACGACGGGACTCATTCGTTTCAAGGGCAGCGAGTGTTACTCGTGACTCCATCAATTTGTGATTACTTGAAACGTGATTTATGCTTTGATTATTTGTTATTTAAGTTTTTCGATTGTATGCTTGAATAATTAATAAAAAATGTATTATTCTTGCATGTGTAAATTGTTCGTTCCATTTTTATTTGATTTTCCGTATGATATATTCAATATTGATCCAACAAAATTGTCCATAAGCTTATGAATAGACTGTATGTCAGAAGACCTACTTTTTTATTTTTACTATTGATTTTGATTTAATGATATGAACGTTGGAAGAAACCCATTTGCATTGGCAGGCATGCCTCTTTGGTGATCAATATGGTGGCACTGTTTTAGTCACTGGCAGAGCGGGAAAGCTCAAAATAATTTTTGGTAACATAGATGTAAATCATTTAGAATCATAATAAGAAAAAAATTTTTTAATTGGTTTGGTGTATATCAGTTCCATATTTGTTTAGATCTTGTATACCATTTGTACTCACTATATATATATATATATATATATATATATATATATATATCAATACACACAGCCACAATAATTTGTGGATTTTACTTTTTATAATGGTATCAGTCGGATTTCTCTAAAAATTCTTGGCTTTACCAATTTCTTCTCCCAAAATTACTCAAAAATAAAATTAAAAAAACAATCACAAAAATTTTCCCATTCCTTTCCGATTGGCCGCCGCCACCTTCCACTGTCATCCGCTACACTCCGGTCGTCAACTTCAGTCATCTGACAATCTCCATTGTTTCCGGCATCCTATTCCCTCGGCTTCTCCATTTGGCGATTCAGCCATGTGCTGCCACTGGTCTTCTTCTCCGTGTGGTGGTCCGACGTCATCTTCAAGGTACCGGCATTTTGTTTCCGACGCCGAGTTTTCGGTCTTCTCAGGCGTCTTCAAGATACTTGTCTTCCCCGATTATTTTTGGTTTGCTATAGCATCCGGTTTATTAAACATGTGTCGCCTCCGGTCGACCAGCTTCTTCCGGCCAGATCTAGGTGTCTTCCGGCATCTCTATCTTATTTCCGGTGGACCCTTGGTTTGCAAACTCCGGTTAATTTCTGGCAATTTATTCAGCACGTCAAGCACGTGCGCCATGGGAGTCTGTAAGCTTTTCCGTGCGTGCATCTCTGTGGTCGCTCCTCCAAGTACGTGATTCACACGCGTCTCGTCAGTAAGGAGTTTCTCGCGTCTCCCAATTTCTCGCAAGTTGAAGATCTTCTTGCGGGTTGAAGCTATTTATCGCAAGTTGATCTAGCTTCTCGCAAGTTTTTTTGCTACCAGTCAGCGTCCAGTTAACGTTTAGTCAGCACCGAATTTTATTTTTTTTATAAAAAAATATGCATTCCTTTGATTAACTCCAATGTCAATGGTGTCACGTCTCGGGCCATGTTGCTTCATCTTGCTCTAAATTTCAAGGTGAATGGTACCAGTTGCAATGTCAGTGGTGTAAGAAATTTGGTCACTTTACTTCCACGTGTCCTCACTTGGTCTCTCTGGCTCCTTCTCCTGGCTCTTTACCGCATGCTTGCTGGATAGCTGATTCCGGTGCAATCAACCACATGACATCTTTAGAGTCTGCTCTTGATCGCGTGACTCCTTATTCTGGTACAAATTGTGTTATTGTTGGTAATGCATCTGCTCTTAACATTACCCATGTTGGTCATTCTCGAGTCTCTGATTCATTCTCTTTGTTTGATGTTTTGGTGGTTTCACAAATTAGTGAAAATTTGATGTCTATTAGCAAGTTGACTAAGGATATGAATGTTATTTTTTGTTTTGATGATTCTTCTTTCACTATTTTGAAAAGTTTACTAGAGATGTTATTGGCAAATGTCATTTTGATGGTGGCGTATATGTTTTGGATCAAGGTGGTACTGCTTTATATGCTTTTGTTGCATCGAGTGCTTCTAAAGCATCTTTTGAACTTTGGCACAGTAGATTGGGTCATGTGCCTCACAACATCATTTCATCCTTAAGCAAGTCTGGATGTTTGTCAGTTACTAGTTTGCTGCCTAAACCTCATTTATGTCCCGCTTGTGAGATGCCTAAAGGGAAGCGTTTTTCTTTTAGTGATAATTTAAAACGCGCACCACTCATACTTGATTTAATTCATTGTGATCTATGGGGACCCTCACCTATGATCTCTCGAGCTGGCTACTCCTATTATGTCATTTTTATTAATGATATTTTTCGGTTTACTTGGTTATTTCCTCTACGACGAAAGTTTGATTTCGAGGAGGCATACATGCAATTTGAAGCTCTTGTTGAGAATTAGTTTTCTACCACCATCAAGGTATTTCAGAGTGATGGTGGAATTGAGTTTGTTAATTATCGCATGCAGACTCATTTTGCGTCTAAGGGCATTCATTATCAGCTTTCCCGTCCTTACACTCATGAGAAAAATGGTCATACAGAGAGGAAGCATTGTCATATTACGGAGAAAGGTTTATCAATGCTCTTTCATTATGGCCTTCATCATTCTTTTTGGTATGATGCTTTCTCTACGGCGGTCTAAATCATCAATAGACTGCCTACTCCAGTTTTATCTGGTCACTCTCCACTCTCTGTTATTTTTGGTACTATGCCTGACTACTCCAATTTTCATCCATTTGGTTGTTGATTTCCCCCTTATTTAAGGTCATGTGCTACGCATAAACTGGCCCCTCGGAGTATGTCTTGTATATTTTTGGGATACAGTTCTCAGTACAAGGGTTATCGATGTCTTGATCCTCTTACAACGAAGGAGTACATCACTCGCCATGCTCAGTTTAATGAATTGTTTTTTCCAGCTACCCGTACTGGTACTATTAAAGATTCTTCATCGTTGGATTTTTCTGCTCTTTTTTTAGCCTTCTTCAGTTCCATCGGAAGTGTTTGAACCACATTCTTCAGCAAAATCACCCATGATTTTGGAAAATTCAAATTTTCCACCTGTACCGGAAGCTTCGGGTTCTTCAGAAAATTGCATTTGTTTGCCATAGGGTGACCAACAACGTGTTCGACACCAGCCAGTGCTGCCAACATAGCTGGCGACACCGCCACCACTGACTCACGTGTCGGCCACCCCGGTCGCATGTGTACGCCACACACCGCCCCCATTGCCACCAGTGTCTTCACCGACTTCACCGGCTACCCCTGCTTTCCTAGTGCTGCCTCCCGATCGCCTGCTAGTCCGCCTTCATCGATCACGTTGGGTTCTGTGCACAATATCTCAGCTTCTACGCCATCATCAGGATCCATGCCTTCGCCGATTGCAGGTCCCTCCTCTCGGCATCCGGTGACCACTCGTATGTGCACTGGTTCTCTACGGTACAAGGATTTTTCTGAATATGATAGTTCTGGTTTACTAAGTGCTTTATTTTTTAAGACCGACCCCAGAGTCATCGTCGGCTGTCAAGGATCCTGAATGGGTTGCTGCTATGGACTCAGAGATGGATGCTTTACGCACTCAACAGACATGGGAGCTGGTTCCTCATCCTTCCCATGCAAATGTTGTTGGTTCAAAATGGGTTTAACGGTTGAAGTATAAATCTGAAGACTCTCTTAACTGGCACAAAGCGAGGTTAGTTGCTCAGGGTTTTTAGCAATTGTGTGGTTTTGATTATGATCATACCTTTAGTCCAGTGGTGAAGGCCTCAATTGTTCGTACTGTTTTATCCATTGATGTTCATCGCAATTGACATTGCAACAACTTGATGTGAAGAATGCTTTTTTAAATGGCATTCTTGATTCTCCGGTTTATATGGAGCAACCTGCTGGATACAAAGACCATATGCATCCTGATTATGTTTGTCGTTTACGCAAGGCCGTTTATGGTTTGAAGCAAGCTCCCCGTGCTTGGTTTCAGCTTTTCAATTCATTTTTTATTGGCCTGGGTTTTGTATGCAGTTCTTCATATACCTCCTTATTTGTTTTCTCATAGGGTGCCTCTTTGCTCTATTTATTAGTTTATGTTGATGACATTATTCTTACTGGGAATGATGGTCATCTTATTCGGAAGTTTATTGATCATGTTAATCAGGAATTTAAGATTATCGATCTTGACACTCTACAGTATTTTTTGGGGTTACAGGTTGTTTGTACTTCCGATGGCTTATTCCTTAGCCAGGCCAGATATGCCAAGGACATCTTAATGCGAGCTGGAATGCAAGATTCTGCGCCTGTTACCATCCCATTTGTGGCATTTTTGCAACTGTCAAGCTCTTTCGGTAAGCCGTTCGGAAACCCCACACTTTATGTTCTTTGGTTGGTGCGCTATAGTATTTGTCGATCATACGTCCCGGCTTGTCCTATGCTATGAATACAGTCAGTCAGTATATGTAGGCTCCTACTGATGACCATTACCAAGCTGTCACTCAGATTTTGCGCTATGTTCATGGTATGACCCACTATGGTCTTCAGTTTTACACAAACTCCTCCGTTTTACCAGTTTTGGGTTACTCTGATGCTGATTGGGCTTGTTGTATAGAGACTCGTAGGTCTACATATGGTTATGTCATTTTCCTTGGTGGAAACCTGGTTTCCTGGAGTGCTAAGAAGCAACCTATAGTTTCTCGTTCTAGTTCAGAATCGGAGTACCATGCTATGGCAAATACTGCTATGGAGTTAGCTTGGTTGATGAATCTTCTTCGGGACTTACGTGTGACAACGCGCCCCCCACCCATTTTGCTGTGTGATAATAATATTGCTCTCTTCCTGGCTCAGAATTCAATTTCTCATAAGAGAGCTAAGCACATTGATATTGACTATCATTTTGTGCGTGAGATGGTGTCTTCTGGCAAGCTCAAGGTTGCTCATGTTTCTACGGACTTGCAGTTTGTTAACATCTTTATGAAGTGTCTACCCCGTCCTCGGTTTGAGTTTCTACGTTCCAAGCTTTGCGTTGCGACCAGTCCTACGCTTCGCTTGAGGGGGGTAATAAAGATGTAAATCACTTAGAATCAGGATAAGAAAGGAATACTCTTTCTGATTAGTTTTGTGTATATCTTGTTCCATATTTGTTTAGGTCTTGTATACCCTTTGTACTCACTATATATATGTATATATATATATATATATGTACATATATATATATATGTATATATATATATATATATATATATATATATATATATATACACACACACAGCCACAATGATATGTGGGTTTTACTTTCTATCAGTGACTTAGCCATACTTTTGCTGATGGAACTTAAGAAGCATTTTGGGTGCCAGTGTTTTAGTCACTAGGAGCAGGAAAGCTCAATCTTAGTTCCATTGGTTTGAATCGTTGGGAGCAGTAGTTTGAATCATTTTGTAGAAAAGAAACTTGAAGCATATCACGCAATATTAGAAATTAACATTCTTCAGGTGCTAGTGCAGATACTTTGGACTAGCTGCAGCCATGTTTTGATTATTCATATGATACAGTTGATGATCAAGTGCATTTGCTTCGTCAACTAAGTGTTGCCTTTGATAGGAAGGTTATGCTTGAAAAAGAAAGGCGAGATGATGTCATGTCTGGTGGTAAAGGGGAAGGTCAAGTTGCTCCTTCGAAAGAGTTGGTTTCAATAGAGTCAGATGATGAATCCAGGGAATTTCAAGATAAGGTGATATCTGTGGAGAGTAACTACTATGCTACTGCAGCGTCTTTGCAGAATTCTGAGTCCTTTTATCAGTAAGTTACTGTTGAAAATTCTGAAGATAAATCCCTAGAGACCAGTATTCTATCAGGGAATGTGTTTGAATGCAAGGATGATATAAATATTTCTCCAGAACTAGCAAAAAGTAATGTTCAAATCTCAGCCTCTCCATCTAATAAAAATGTAATGTTTGTGAACCAACGCAAAAGATGATTCAGAACAAAGATGAGACATTTCCTCTCAATTCTTCATATCCATGAGCCTTTTTTTTCTTATATTATAATAGAAATTGAAACTTTGTACTACTTCGATCAACTTTACTTTTCTGATATCAGTATTGCTCCATTTCCTTTTCTTTGTATAGCAAAGTCGTGATTGGTGTAAATAAACGTAAAAAAAAGTGCTGAAAAGTCATCTGTATGTGTTGGTCAATGAAATTTTATCGATTAATGTATGGTTTAAAATGAATTTATAAGTCTTCACAGACATCAAATCAAATTTTGAAATGGTAAAACTCTCTGATTTTCATAGACATTGTAAAAATCACTAAATTGACTAGGGATACGTCGCAAAAATATATCATTTTAAATAGTGTACAGTAATTAAAGAAGATAAAATCTTGAAAAAGATCGTATTTCCCTATGTCTATGGAAAGACGGGGTTTAATTAGAATAATATGAATTTAGGGGTTTAGTTGCAATATTCTAAAAAGTGAAGCACACGCTATATATTAAACCCTAGTTCCTCTTTTCAGAATTTATTCTGTCTTCTTTACATCGCTCCCCAACTTCTCTTTCTCTCTCATTCTTTCTTCTTTGTCGTTTAATCATCTTTATACGTTCGTTTTTCCCAATTTTCGTTGTTCTTTTTACCGGTTCGTCGCCTGATTGCATTTGTATGAGATAATTTCCCCTTTTTGTTCCATTTTTTATTTGATGTTCTACTTTTTAAGTTTGTGGTTTTAAATCTGAAGTTTGTTGTGTTTTATTGAAGTGGAATGGGGAAGAAGAGAGGAAAATTTTTTGAATGTTCTTCTAATATCGAAGGTTATGTTTCTTTGTTGAATTTGTGTTGTTAATGTGTAGTTTTGGGGTCAAATGAGGGTGCAGCGCTTTAGATTGCAGTATAACCATTTTCTGATGCTTTTTGTGTGATGATGTTAGCATGTTTAATGTTTTCCCCAATTTAAGAGGTTTGTTTGTCAAAGATCTGATGTTTATTGTGAAAGGCTATAGGTTTATAGTGTAATAAGTTGATATTAAGTGGTCGTTGCGTCAAATTGCATTTTGTTTTGGTGCGTAATCCTTGTTTTTGTCTCTCCCTAATTTTTTTGTCAAATTTAGTGAGAGGTGTTGTGTTTGAGTTGAAAGGTTATGTGTTTTGGGTTCGAATGTGTGATTTTGTTGTTATTAATCTTTTGTGTATTGTACTACAACGAGCTGGTATGTTGAAAAGGTACAACTTTTGTATGTTGAAAGGTACAACCTTTGTTGGTAGTTTGAGTGAGTTAGGTAAAGCTGTTACTGGCAGTCAAGTTCTGTGATTAGATATTTCTATTGTGATTTCAACATATGAAGAGATTGTTGGTCTTAAACTGAATGTGAGTATGGTGTTTTTTTATGTTGTTTTAGTGGATTTGTAGTATAATTTGTTGCTGTTTTATAGGCTGCTAGTGAGGCATTTGCTTTGTTTCAAAGGTATATTGAAGTGGTTACTTCCAAATTATCATAACGTTTGTCGAAACAACAAATGGTGGCCATTCAAGATGATCCTGACACTAATTTAGAGCAGCTGCCAGCTCTCAATATATCCTTGATAATCCAGCAACGTGGAAGCAGATTGATGACCTTTTGAACGATTTTAAAAAGAAAGCAGTTGGAACCATACCTAGTTTTGACCTTCTTCTTCTTGATGAAATGTGATTTGAAAAGCTTTGTAATATTTTGTGGATTTAGAATGCCCAAAATTTGTTTGTACATTTTGGATGCAAGAAGATCCTATTTTGTTATTTTGTAGTAATCTGACTTTAGGTATGAAAATCCTATTTTGTGATGGTTTATGTTCACTATAAAATGCACATTTCATAATTTTTGTTTTGTTTCTGTTCTTTTTCTTAAAATTTCGAAGTTGCTTGATTATTTTTGTTCCACGTTGGATGTTTAGCTTAAAACATTGCATGTTTGTTGTGATACATCTTTACCATAAGTTGCATAATTCAGATGTTGCATTATATTTAAAATTTTGAACTAACCTGATTTTTTTGTTTGTTAGGTTGGTTGTTTAGGTTAAAACATTGCAACTTGACCATAAAATGCATAATTCAGATATGGTGCATAATTCGTTATAAATATTGCCAAGTCGGTCTTGTAAACTCGTGGTTGTGCTGTAAGATATGGTGCATAACTTTATAAAAGTTGTTGACCAATTTGATTAGTATTTTAGCCTTACAGCTCATTCTCATTACAGGAAATTCATTTGTCCTCTTTTTCAAGGTTGAATCTTTCGATCCATCACAAATTGGTATTGGTGGGGTTAATGTTATTTTTTTTCTAGAGTTTTCCTTGGACGTGAGCATGCAAAGTACTTTCAATAATTACTCCTTGGTTGTTCTTCCATTGCATGGTTTTTTATTAGTAGCTGAATTCCAATTTGTTAGCATAACCACGAGTTGCAGCGTTCTTGCTAGTAGTCCAATGAAGCATTCCATCACGTCAATTTCTGCTAAGTTTGGTAGATGTTCAAATCCTGTAGTCATTTCAAATGAAACATTAGAGTTTTAGTTGGAAACATTATATATTTAAAGTAAATCAGACAAGTTATATGTTACTGATTTGTGATTTCAGTTAAATTTTCTTTTTGTTGTTTTTTCTGTGATCCCTAACTTTAAAATATGATTGGTATAAATATTACAAATTTATGTTGAAACATATACATTAAATCATATAAAAATGAAATTTAAATCTTAACATGACTGAGATTTCATATCCTTTGAACAAAAAAACTTCACATTTGATCAACAGAAAGGTAGTACATATGATTTAAAAGCTTTCACTTTCAGTGTAAAACGTTCCAATTTTAAGGAATTTAATAGTGGATCAAAGGGAGACAAATTTGTTATAGTTCATATCTTCAGAAGGTATATTAGCAACAACAACAATCTGTTCTTCGATTCCTTCTTCAATTCCTTTGACTAAGAGCGTCTTAGCAGAAATAGTCAATCAAAGTAATGAAACGCTAGGATTCTATTGCAATTTGAAACTGAAATTGCAAACAAAATAATAATCAATTAGCAAACAAAATAATAATCAATTAGCAAACAAAATCAAATCCCAATTTTTAATGAAACTTACAAGAATGAGTTCATTCTTCAGCGATTTGATACAAGATTAACTGTTTGATATGTGACAGTGGCGGGCGATATGCGACGTCTATGTCGGCTAGTGTCGATCTGAAGAATTGAAAAGCGGAAAATAAAAAATTGTAGACCTATATATGGGGATATGGTATTTTTTGTTCGAGCTGCAGAAGATTTGGGGACAAGGAAGGAAAGTTGAGATTTTACCTTAAATAGGCACGTGAAAGAACCCAAATATGTTATGATTTGATTTTGACCCGGATTTCCTTGATTTGACCCGGGGAATCTGATTCCCTTTTGTCCTAAATTTGCAATTCGATCCCTGGTATTTCCATGGCTTATGGAAAAACCGCATTTCAAGAGACAGACTCATTAAAGATAGTGGGTAAAAATGTACTGTAAAAGAAAATCACAATTTTCTTTCGAATAAAAGAATGTAGTATAGTTTAAGTAGTTTATAGAATTATAATTTATTCTTCTTTGAGAATGTTTCCTGACAGATGACCTCTCATTAAGTTGTGAACTATCCACCATTCTTTATTTAGCATATACGTTGTATTACTTGTTGATGTGGTAATCCGACCAGGCAGGTCAATTGTTGTTCACCCTAGAAATCCTCTTTCCTGCAAAACAAGTCCAAAAAATAAATCAGGGAGAAAGGTTTCAACGATCAAATCACTGGAATTTCTCAGTTTAGTAACGCTCCCCTTATCTTATGTTGCTTTTCTTATATTTATAGCCTCATGTAGACGTGGTTGCGTGTTTTTAGGGATCGAGATCGTGGGTCATGCCACGATCACTATATTTATAGTTTATGGCTAAGTATTTGTCTTCATTCCGCATTTCTCGGTCACAACCTCACCTACGACTACAAGGTTCCGCCTTCATTGGTTCATGATTAATTTGTGTCTTGGGCTAAATGGGTTCATCTATTACGAAGCAAAGTTGGGCTGGGCCTGGAGGCCATCAGCTTCTCAGTTATTGGGCTAGATAAACAACATAAGCCTTCCCAGCCACGAAGTTAATACGACAAGAAACTATGACTGTGGTTGGAAGCTGCAAACGAACTGTAATTTTGCTCATATTTGATGCACAATAACGTGTTCATATGTGCAATGATATGAACTGTTCTCGCGAAGTGTTTTACACTTCTTGGCTATATTTCATTGCACTACTGAATCGCCTGATCTTTGAATTTCGAATTCAAAATTTTAACATGCCAGTATAATGTAGACATCTAGCTAGTGCAATCCTGTAGCCGATATCCTCCCCTTCGTATTCGCTATCCATTCCAAGATTTCCTCTTTTACCGTTACACTTTCTTTTCTTTTATAATTGCCTTAATTTTTGCAATTTGACGTCTGTCATTATTCAGTGCACTCATACTCTATCGCCTTCTTGACTTCCTAAAAAGGTATTTTACTTTTTGTCATGTTGTCATTATTACATACTGTTCACTTTTTGCCTTTTGGTTTTCACCTTCTTTAATTAACTCCCTTAACTCTTTAGAATTCTCTATCTTCTTCTACACTTCTTTACTGCTCCGATTCTTCATCGTACTCTATTCATCTCGTAAGTCTCTCTGTTTTCCCTCTTTTTTGTTCTTTTTTTGAAGCGAATTCTGTAGATTTTCATTTGTAGGATATTTCTTACATAGTGTATTTCCATTTTCGTCCTGATCCGGAGGTTCATCTTATTTTTTCGATGCAATCGTTTTGTTCTTTCTCTAAAATTTGGCTGGAACCTTCGTTATTGAATTGTGTGATTGTAGTTGATAAAACCTTTGTCCGAAACTTAGGGATTTTTTCTGGCTCATTGTCTTCCTCTAATGTTGTTGTAGCTTCTATACCGAATGTCCCTGATTACAATATCGATTCCAGGGAGGATTCTGACCAACCTACTGGTTCTTCTGCCATTAGTAGCATTCTTTCCGATTCTTACCTTGAAGAATTAAAGCATACTTTTTCTTTCTTGTCTTCATACGAGCTTAGGGCTCCAGAGTCCTCTAAAAGCGTTTGTACCCCTCCCTCTGGTTGTATATCATGTTACCTAGATTATCTCAAGTTTGGACTTTCTTTCCCTCTGCCTCAGTATGCCCTAGATTTGCTTACACATTATCAGGTTGCATTGTGTCAGCTGCATCCCAAAGCTGTTTCAATTTTTGTTATCTTATATCACGTGTGCGAGGCAGCTCAGGTGCCTTTTTCCATTGACCTTTTTTGTAACCTTTATCATCTTCGAAAGGTGAAAATTTATTCTGATGAGTTTACCCTTTACCCCTTGATCCCAACTGTTGAGTTCGTTAGTGGGTTTCCGAATAATGTAAAGTGTGGAGTAAAACGTTTTTCTATATAAAGCTTGGTAATGATGGTCAACCAGCCTTTCCGATTTGGAACCCTAAAGTTCCTAAATCAAAACTTCCTAAGGCTGGAGTTCATCTTAATGTTGAGTCTGAAGTTGTATTATCGCTCAGTCAACATTCAATCGGACTTTGCCCTGCCAGTTCTTTGATCGAAGGTGTTTACTTGTCATTAATTTATCACATTCACAAAGTCTTTCTTGATTTATCTGTTGATGTTCTCGTTGGCCTTATGTATTTATGTGTTCGTCTGACCTTCTTTGTGTACTAAATTGCAATATATGGATCTAACCAAGCACTCTACTGATAGAAACTTTATTTCTGATGACCAGGATGAGGATTTAGAGGTTCTGGTTAATGAGACCAATGACAACACTGAAATTGTCGTCCCCCGGGAAGTCACTATCGAAGCCACCACTCAGTTGAAAGCTTTTGAATCCAATAGCCAAAGAAGTTAAGGAGGGGGGTGGGGGGTAATCGCAACTCCAATAAGACCTCTCATAGATAAATGAGAAAGGATCAAACTGACGGCTCTACAACAACTTGGGAGCTAGCTTAGAAAAAGGGATGCGTTAGCCATTCACTTCCCAAACTTCTGTCTCGAAGCCATGATTTGATGGTAGAAGGTACTATTCCTGCTACCCTTTCTAAGTTGTCACTTCCTGAGATAATGGTTATGGTATGTTCTTCGTGGAATAGTATTGTGACTTAATTTCATGTTTCTTTGGGTCGATGTAACGTCTAGAAATTATAATTTTTGGCTTATTTTGAAAACAAGCTTAGGGAGAGTCTTCAGCTCATCAGCGAGCGGGTTGCCGAGTTCGTTAAACGAGATGGGATAATTCTGGAAAAATGGCGGGCCAGCGAAGTGAAGTGCACTGCCTTGAATGATTCTCTTGAAACCGCTGAAAAATGAGTGTGTGCTACTGAATAGCGTGCTTAGGCGCTGCAAGTGAAATGGATAAGGTTCATTCCAATTTGGAAGAGTTACGGACTGCCGACTCTGCTTTGAATGGGTATCCTCAGGTTTTAGTTGATCGGCTTGTGAAGACAACATATTTCTATGATTTATTTGAAGAGGTTTCAACTTACGCTTGCAATGTTTGGTACTGCGAGGCTTTTGTCGAACTGCGAAAGTTGAATCCTACCATGAAGGCTGATAAGCTACCAAAACTGGAGAAGTCTAAGAAAGTTTTCGAGCAGCAGAAGGCTATTTTGAACAAAGGGTTAATTAGCAACATTTCTGATGATGGCCATCCTTATGTGCTACTATCCCATCTAGCCAGTCTTCTTAATTTGCTTCTGCGACTGAGTTGAAAGAGTGTGCAGTTGATTACTTTGATGATTTTCCATTTAGTTCTTCTTCTTATGAGCTTCCCATTCCTAAGCCTAATTCTAATCCTAATGCCGATGTGAACCCTGAGGGTAATCTGAATGTTGAAGGCTCCACTCAGCATGCAAGCAAGGAGGATTTTGTTGTTGTTTTCTAGACTCTGTCCGCTTCTCCTTCTAAAGTTAGTCAATCTTACTGCTATGGATTTTAAGAATTACAGTAATTGATGACAATATTCTGAAGTATGTTTGTACTATTTTGTATTATCAAGGATGTTTTCTTTCTGATCGTCTATCTAATTTTGACTGTTCTCCTCATATTTATTTATTTGCAGTGTTTTAATATTATGGTTGATCGTAAATTTTTGAAAAGTGTTGAATATCTGGGATATTATGTTCATTTTTCTTGTCTCCCTGGGTTTTTATCTCCTCACTTATATTTCCCTATTAAACTAATTTAAGCTACTAAGTTTGTATCCAAGGAATATCGGTAACTTATCTCTTCTGATCGCCTTTCTTGTTTGGAATCTATTCCTTTACATATTGGATGTGAAGCTCCCCACATCCTCATCAACTCCGCCTCTTTCCACAACATGCTCTTGTAGCAATTTTATTCCCAAAGGTTACAATATTGAATCGTTGGACAAGGATATCGTTCATAGTTTGGTTGATCTTGAATTTGTTGGTGTGTACACGTGTTCTCATAACCCTCTTGCCTCTGTCCAAGAATGGCCGTTATCGTTAGATATTCGTCTGAAGTATATGTTATTGGGTATTAATGACCTTGAAGCGAGACGAAAGAAGAAAGTAAAAGATACACAAGATTCTCTGCGTGAATTAAAAGAGTTTTGTGATGAGCAGAACAGCCTTATACACAGTCAACAGTTGAGTATGGTGAAGATGATTCGACAGCAGGAGAAAGCTAAGAATTTTGCTGCTAGTAAGACTCGCAAAACTCATCAAAAGAATTTAATCATTGATAAGCAATGTATTCGCATCAAAAACTTGTTAGATAGGTTGAAGAAAAAAAATGCGTGTGATCACCTTTCTTCGTCTGCAATCGGTTGGCAAAGTAATTTTGACGAGCAGTTTGCTATAAATACGCAGTTGCGAAGTGAAAATGATCAGCTTCGCACTGAGTGCAATCGCCTTGATTCATCTATGCACCAACTTGCACAAGCTTGGGTTTATTACAAAGATAGGCTTTAGGTTTTCCCATCTTCATCTCGTAGATCTACTAGTCATGGAGATCTTACTATAGAAATTGACGGGCAGAGGATTAACTTGTCTAAGGCTGTTCAGTCGCACATTCAGTGTCTAGAAGATGAAGTGCAAAATTTGATGGCTGAGAATAAGAAGTATCAAGAAACTGTTGATGTTATGAGTGTACAGCTGGATCGCAAGGAGTTTGGCCCTAATACTGACTTTAAGGTGTACTATGCTAGATATTTTGGTCATATGTAGCGAAGGGGTCTAATGCGTCATCCTGCTTACTTGCATATGAAATGGTGATACGATCATATAGTAAGTGAGGAGTGTGTGGTTGATGAAGCCCGGCGTAGGGTTGAGCACTCCCATCACGAGATTGAACACACTCATCGTTGTGGTGGTTCGTCATCTTCTAGATCATCACGAGCATCTATGCGTAGATAGTTCTCTTATTTTTATACTACCTTTTCTTTTTTGTAATGTTCTAAGTAATCTTACTATGATTTTGGAGACTTGCATGTTCGCTATCACTTGATAAGTTGTATTCCACAGATGTTTATGCAAGATATTATGCCTTTTTTGCATGTTGTATGAGTTGCATGACTAAGTTTGCGAAGTTGCAGGATATATAGCTTGCTCATATCACTTTTATGTTGTTTTTGTAGGCATATCTGTCTTTTTGTAAGATCTATATCTTGCATAGTAAATATAGCAAAACTGCAAGATCCATTGCTTGCAAATTTAAGAGCTTTGATTTTTGCGAAGTGCAAGATCTATCGCTTGTTGGTGTTTTTTATGAGCACATCTACCCTTGTGCAAGATCTATAGCTTGTGAAAGTAAGATTTGCGAAATTGCAAGATCTATAGCTTGCAAAATCTAGTAATTGTGTTGTTTGAGTTATAAGATCAAATGTTTGCTCTTGTTTGTTGACTTAAACAATCTCGATGTTTGCTACGATATGCATGATTGTATTCGGGTTTTGACGATTGTAAGACTATATGCATTGATTGTAACGTACAATAGATTTTCTAATATCTAAAATGTTCAAGTAAAGAACTAAAAAGGTAAACTTGGCCCAAAAAGATGGTTTTTGATATTTATAATGTATGACTGCAATAGTATTGCCTTGTAAGCAAAGGAACAAATATAACAAATGATTATCTCATGGTTTTTGTACAACTAGATATTTCCTATCTTCTTCCTCGGATCTAGACTTAGAACTTTCTCAAGTTGATCACATGCCAAGTATTGGGAACACTACTATCGTCCATCCTTTCTAGCTCGTAGCATTTGAATTTGTGTGCCTTCATAACCTTCTAGGGTCCTTCCCACTTTGGGCATAACTTTCCCCTTTCTTCTGCTAAACTTGCCTCACTTTTTCTCAACACAAGATCGCCAATCTTAAATTGCATCTCTTTAACTTTTTAATTGTAAGCTCTAGCTATTTTTTCCTTGTACATAGCCTCTGTGATTGTTGCCATTTCTCTTTTTTCTTCTAGTTCATCTAAATCCAGCCTCATCACATCCAGATTATCGTTCTCCTTGTAATCGTCTACTCAGAGACTTAAATTACCAATTTCCACTGGTATTACTGCCTCGTGACCATAGACCATACTGTATGGTGTCTTCCCCGTTAGTTCTTGAGCGGTTGTAGGTATCTCGTCCACCTAGCCGGTTAACTTTCCCTCCAACTGCTTTTGAATAGGACTATGTCTTGTTTGTTACTTCTACCTAGCTGTTAGCTTAAGGGTGAGCTACAAATGTAAACTCTTGAAGAATCCCTAGCTTTGAACACCATTTAGTAAAGGTACCACTTGTGAACTGTGTGCCATTGTCTGTGACGATAGTGTGTGACACCCCGAAGCGACACTCTATATTCTGCCAAACAAATTTTCTTGTTACCTCACCTACGACTCATCCTAATGGCTTCACTTCCACCCATTTCATGAAGTAATCGATTGCCAAAATTAGAAATTTTGCATTGCCGCTCCCTTTAGGAAGGGTCCAACTAGGTCGATCCCCCATTTATCGAATGGCCAAGCTCCAAATATCCCTCTCAAAACAGGTTGTGGTTTATGCGACAATGAGGCATTAAACTGGAAGCTTTTGCATTTGAGCATGAAGTTATGCGCATCATTAAACATAGTCAGCCCAATAGTATCCCGCTCGAATGATATTTTTTTACACTGTTCTAGCTCCTTGATGCGTTCCACACAGCCCTTCGTGCACTTCTCTTAAAATTTCACCTACCTGCGATGGTCCTATGCATTTTATCCACGGAGATAAAAAAAACCTTTCTTGTATGATATTCCTTCTTCATAGATGTAGTTATTAGAACGCGGTTCCAATTTTTGGGCTTGCACCTTATCAATTGGCAATATTCCCTTCTTTAAGTACTCTATTAGCGGTTTCATCCAGTTTACACCTTCTGTTTGGATTATTGACACAGTTTTCACCATTGTGCTTCTGACTAGAATGACCTACCATATTACATCTTTATGTTCAATCAAAGATTCAAACCTAGTGGTTGCTAGCTTACTTAGTGTGTCTGATTTTGTATTTTCACTTCTTGGTACTTGTTGGATGTCAAAGTACTCGATCTGGCCTATGAGTTGTTGTACCCTCCTTAAATACTTCACCAGCTGTTCTTCTTGCACTTTGTAGTCTCCCCGTACTTTCTAAACTATGATTGTGAATCGCTGAATCCCTGGACGCTTTTGACCTTCGTTCTAACGGTAAGGTCTAGGCCACATATCAAAGCCTCATATTCTGCTCCATTGTTAGTGAGTGAGAAGTAAAAAAAATGAATATCTCTGTCCCCCTCTTTTCGGGTTTACTAATAGTAATCCTGCACCGCATCTCTCTTTCCTAGACACGCCATCAACAAACAATTTCCATGCGACATCTACCCACTTTGATTTTCCTTTGTCGATCCCCATATTTTTGTGCGTGTCCATGTCTTGTGCATCTTCACTTGTCATTTATGCAATGAAATCTACTAAGGCCTGAGTCTTGATCACTTTTCTCGACTGGAATTGGATCTCATATTGGCCCAGTTCAAGAGCCCACTTCATCATTCTACCAGATTCTTCAGCCTTGCTAAAGATATTCTTGATTGGAAAATCACTGTAAACAACGATCCGATGACTGTGGAAATATGTTCTCATTCTTCTTGCTGAGTATATCAAAGCCAGGGTTAGCTTCCTAACTGGTATGTATGCACTCTCTACATTTTGTAATATTCTACTGATGTAGTACACAAACACTTATTTTTGGCCTTCTTGACGCACCAAAACTGAACTGACTGCATTCTGCGAGACCGCTAAATACAAATATAGGGTTTCCCCAGAAATTGGTGATTTCAACGTTGGCAATGTTTGAAGGTGCTCCTTCAGACACTAATACGCTTTCTGACATTCTTCACACCAGCTAAATTTTTTTACCTTCTTTAGGAATTCGAAGAGTGGGAAATGTTTCTCCACTTCCTTTTGAAATAAATCTATTGAGCGCTGCCAACGATCCCATCAATATTTGCACCTCTTTGACCGTTCGTTGCTGGGGAATATCCACTATAGCCTGGATTTTCTCTGGGCTGGCTTTGATCCCCTTTGAGGATACCTTGTATCCCAAAACCTTTCCTGCACCTACTCCAATTACACATTTTTTTGGATTAAGCTTTTCCAATGCTACTCAGTGTATCCAAGGTCTCTTTTAAATCTGCAGTGAAGTCACCCACTTTCCTGCTCTTGATAACCATGTCATCAACATATGGCCTAACATTTCACCCTATTTGATTGTGAAATGCATTATCGACCACTCTCTGGTATGTTGCCCCTGCATTTTTTAATCCAAATGGCATTTTCATATAACAAAACGTTCTGAAGCTTGTTATAAAGGCCGTCTTACCTTCATC
Organism: Rubia yunnanensis; assembly: GCA_037428765.1. Lineage (NCBI taxonomy): Eukaryota > Viridiplantae > Streptophyta > Magnoliopsida > Gentianales > Rubiaceae > Rubia > Rubia yunnanensis. Next base: position 70,787,777 of record CM075068.1, read on the forward strand.
TTTCGGATTAATCAGTATTTGGTGTTATTCTTTTTATGCGTCCAAAAATGTCAAAATCGATTCGACTAGTTGATCAATTTCCGGCAAAGGATAACAATCCTTTTGGACATGCCTTATTTTGATCAGTGAAATTTATGCACATTCTCCACCCTGCGTCTGATTTTTTCACCATCATTGGTTCGCTAACCATTTTGGATGGATGACTTTTTCAATATACCGGCCTAAAGCAGTGTTGTAACTTCCTCTTCAATCAGTTTTTGCTTATCGTTAGCGAAGCTACGTTGTTTTTGTTTGACTGATTTGACAGAGTCACTAATATTCAAAGAATGGGTAACGATTCTTGGGTTAAATCCTCCCATGTTCTGTACGCTCCATGCGAATGTATCTCTGTGACTTCGCAGGATTTGTATGACCCTCTCCTTTTCCTTAAATAGAAGTTGTTTCCCAATATTTACACACTTAGAATTGTCTTCGGCATCCAAACTAACCAGCTCCATTTCTTCCCCCGGGTCTACTACTGATTCTGATTACTCGAGTAGTCCACCATCTGAAACAGTCCTGACCATCTTAGTCTTTTCCACATTTCTCCATGCCTTCATCGCAATAACCATGCACTGTCTCGCTGTTTGTTTGTTTCCTCTTATTGTTGCGATTCCAGCTGGAGTTGGGAACTTCATTACTAAATGGTATGAGGATCATATCGATTTTACTGTGTTCATCCAAGGCCTTACGATAATGGCATCAAACGGGCTCAGAGCATCCATGACCACAAGGTCACACATGATGGTACAATTTCTTTCATTCTCCAATAGTGACGTGTGGTTGTATATTCCCCAAAGGTGTTTTGCTTGCCCGGTAAATCCTACCAGGGAGGACATGGACTTCTTTAGGCCAGTTCGCTTGAACCCTAGCCTATCGAAGCAATCCATGAATAGTATCTCAACCGCACTTTCATCATCCACGAACACTCTATGAACCATTACATTTCCAATTTTAGCAATGATGACCATGGGATCGTTATGAGGAAAAGTGTTAGGCATGACATCCTTCTCGCTAAAAGTGATTGCTTCGTTTGAACGAAGTCTTTTATCAACAGGATCTTGTGGGGAAGAATATCTGGCTTTAGCCTTCCAAGCATTGTTCGATAACGACTCAGTTGATCCATGTATGAACAAGATTAATATTTTTTGGAAATTCGGCTGCTATATCGTCATTGTAATCCACTGCCATAGTCATTTTTTTATTTATTGCAAGTGTGCTCGCCATCCCTTGGTTTCTTGCCACGGAGTTCACTGCTTTGTTGGCTTTGCCATACTGACTTCCTTCTTCTTTCCTATATTGGCTTAAGTATCCATTCTTCAGGTTCTCTTCAATGTGTCTCCTCAAATCTCTGAAATACTCTATGCCATTGCCATGATCCTTGTGGAAGGCACAGTAATATTATGTGGACCTCTTATCTGGAGGCACTATCATAGGTGCCAGCTCATGAAATAGCTCCTTGTTCGCTTGCCATATTTCTTTTCTTGATTTTGTAAGAGGTATTTCTTGGATGGTAAACCTTGCATCCCTGGCTCTCTTCCCTTGAAAGGGATGTTTCCCTTACCTTTCTTTATGAATCCCTTTTGCGAATCCTCTATTGTTCGCTTTTCACCCCGTTCCCACTTTATCTTATGGTTGCTAGCTTCTTCCACTCGTACGTGTTGCTCAATCATCTTTTGTAGCTCTCTTGGGTTTTTCAGGCATGTTTTTTGTTAATTTCTTGTAGAACTCTCTTGATCGCATGCCTCCTGTCAATGCCCCCAAGGAATATTGGAATGACAAGTTGTGAACCTGTAAGCTCTCTTTGATGTGCCTATTATGATACTCTTCAAGACTTTTGTCACTTTGCTGAGCTATGTTATTCAAGTATACGATCATTTTGGGAACTTTTTCTTTGGAAGAAGCAACCCAAAAAAATACGAGAATTGCGGCTAAGAATTAATACTTCCATTTGGGAGATCCTCGTACCACGTGATCGATGTTCCCGATAAGAAAATGAGGAAAGTTTTGCATAGCAATTCAATGTCCGCGTCGCGAAATCTCATGCTATTTTGATATGAGTGTAGGAACTCTTTTAGGTCTGTGGTCTCATCGTAGATTTTAACATGTAAAGGAAGTTTAAAGTCCTTTGGCATTTTGAAATCTTGCAGATGTGGTGCTAAGGGTGATTAGTCTGCATCATCGTCTGCGACTATGTCCTTTAACTCCTCTTCATACTTAAGGTTCTCATGCCCTTGACTTATTATTTTTTCCATTATCGGAGTATTTAGCTTGAGCGTGGTTAAAAGTGGTTGTATAAGCTCTCCATGTTTGCTTCCAAGAACGCTGTGAACACCCTCCTTTCTTTTTCTTGGTTCGTGTTGGGAGATTCTACTTCCTCCTTTTCGTCCACTGTTTCTTCTTTAATACGCTCACTTTCTCTACTGGGGATGCATTCCTGGCTTTGGCTAGGGTGCATGCTTCTGTTGCGTGCAGGTGTGTGTTCTTATGTCTGGTGGTTATGACTCTTCTCACTTCTGGTGAACACCATTGTTTACTTGAAGAACTTTGAAACAAACAAATTTTTTGAGTCCCCATAGATGGCACCAAATGATGTGGTAATCCAATCAGGCAGGTCAATCGTTGTTCACCCTAGAAATTATCTTTCCTGTAAAACAAGTCCCGAAAGTAATTCCGGGAGAAAGACTTCGATGATTAAGTCAGTCTTTCTTTACAGGAACTGGAATTTCTCAGTTTGGTAATGCTCCCCTTAGCTTATGTTGCTCTTCTTTTATTTATAGCCTGATGTAGTCGTGGTTGTGTGTTTTTAAGGATCAAGATCGTGGGTCATGCCACGATCGCTATATTTCTGGTTTATGGCTAAGTATCTGTTTTCATTCCGCATTTCTCAGTTCACAACCTCACCCACGACTACAAGGTTCCGCCTTTATTGGTTCATGGTTCATTTGTGTCTTGGGCTAAATGGGTTCATCTATTACGAAGCGAAGTTAGGCTGGGTCTGGAGGTCATCAGCTTCCTACTTGTTGGGCTAGATATACACCACTTATATTGTACACAAAACTCTTAAAGTTAATTAACATATTTTAAAAATTAGCTTTAGTATTTTTTATATGTATATGTTATCTTATACCTCTATTTATAACCAAGAATACTTTTGCTACTTCCTTTTAAAACACACATAATTTTAAATCTAAATAAATAATTATTGATTCATTATCAAGGGATCTTTCATAATCTTATCACTATATTTTTTGTAACGTAAAGTATATCTATACAACAGTTAATATTTTTCTATATAAAATACACATATATTATATTCGTTTAAATATAAAATAATTAATTATTATATAGCGACAAAGGATCGAGTTAATTTGTTATATTTTTAGAATAAATATTTTACAAAATTAGTTAATATTTAATTTAGTTTAAATACCATATCGTGTAATTTTCATATAAATATAAAAATAATTATTATTTATTAAAAACATAAATTATATTATATTTTTCATTTTTGCTCATAATCCGTGCATCGAATGGGTATTATCTAGTATATATATGGACCCAAATTTCCTATATTTACAACAAAAGACCTCCATTTTCAGATTTTGTTTTTTAAAAAAACCCCCAATTAAAGCTTACCGTAGTTGCATAATAGACCCTGTCTAAATTTTAGGTTTTCTAAAAAGCAAAACTTTGTGTAAACATCAAGTCTTGTTTTTGGCGGCCCAAAGCTTAGGTAGACCATTATGCAATTATTAAATATTTTGATTGAGATGGTTTTTTTAAAAGCTGTAAATAAATTTGAGGAAGAGGAAATTTTGTGTTCGTTTTTGCAGAAAGATCCCCGCTCAAAGTTTAAACTGCCCCATAGGAGACCGTCTCTTATCCCAAGCACCATCTAAGATAAATTGTTTGGATGATGTCACTAGTGTAGGAATGAGCTATTAAAGGCGGTTCCATCGGCATTTTAAAGTCACTGTTAAGGTGCATTTACTGGCCCTGTCTCTAATCAACAAGAAAATAAGGCGGTTCTAAGAACCGACTTTAAAATTGCAATTAAAGGCGGTTAATAACTGGCTTTAATTATACCTCTGGACCGCCTTTAATTTGTTTCCGAACTCGAAAACTCTAGTCTTTCCCTCGTGCCGTTGAATAATTTTCGAACTCAAAAAAAAAATATATATATATTCCGAACTCAGAAAGTTAAATCTTCCCTTTATAAAATGATGATCTATTTTTGAAATCTTGTCCACTTTCTGGTCTCCAACTGTATTGGTTCTCAAGTGCAATTCTTTTGATAAGTTAGTTTCCGAGTTCGTAAACTACATTTCCGAGATTGGAAAGTATTTCGCGTCAAAGCTTTCCGATTTTGTAACACCTTTCATTTCCTATGCAAATTGAGCATGATAGGGACGACCGAGTTTCCGAATTTCGGAAACCTTTTTTGGTCTATTGGTAAAAATTTGTTTTTATAATATTACTAGCATAAGAACAACCTCGATACATGACCAAAATTCCTAAAGAATACACGATAGTATCTTGCACCTAAACAAAAAGCAATAGATAATGCTTATCCAGAAAATATCTATAGATAGGAATAGAAATCGCTACAAATCTATTCCGACATTTCTAAGGTTCTTAGTTTACCTAACTTGAGTTTCCCTACCAATATTGGGATTTCCCAGTGTGTGTGACCGATTGAGAATTAAATGCCTAGCCAATGAATTCCGCGCATTGTTGATATCTTCTTGCAAGTAGGGTTTCCAATCATCTTTGAAATATGAAAATAACAATAATGTATTAATAGATTTGGTCAAGGCTATTTAGAAACATTACCACTACGCATTTGTACAGTTATCTTGTCAAGTTCAAGTAAATGTTCCTAGATTTTTTCTATGCACTCAGACGCGTATAACATGAAATTCCCAAGTTTGAGCCTGTTTCTTGTGCTATATGTAAGGAACATAAATTATCAAGACTATTGCACTAAATAATTGAGGATAGTATTTTGGAAATGAACATATTGGTAGACCTACCTTGATTTCTACCAAATGAAATGAACAATTTGTTTAATCATTATTTTCATTCACTACAGATTTCAAAATCTTAATGAATGCATCGGACGGTTGGATGTGGAGGGGATCCATACAATACACTCGCTTCTCTACAAGTACTATCAATATTATGGTCCCTGAAAAAAAAAGATAGATTATTTGAAATTTGTGGAAACAATGTTAGTCAAGTAATTGAATGTAGTATATAACCTATCTATGCATGGCACAACGAAAAGGGTCTTATCCTTTCGGCTTAGGCATTTGTGAGTGTAGTCGATCCTGTCTTATTTTGTACAACCAATTTCTAGTATCATCACCTGGCACATGTATCCAATCCATTTTTTCCTTTGATTACTTGTAAAATACATGTACCTGGACAATTTCATTGTAATAACGCTTAGCAAAATTTAAATCAAATTTTGAAATAAAATGAATAAAAACACTCATAGGGTGTAGATCGACATGATCGCCGGATTAACTTGCTCACATCTCCATAGGTCTTCAAAATCACTCCATAACACCAAGATTTCACATTTGCATCCGAATACACATTTTTCCTGGCATTGTGAATGAGACATTTTGATCATGGGGTTGTAGCAAATTATGAAGGACATGCATGAAGCCAGGTAGGTCTCGAGGGACATTGGATCTTGCCAATGAAGGTCTAACCCTAGTTTGTGCTGTTAGAACAATTTTGGCCGTCGATTTGACCTGTTTTGGTGTTGTCATCACCGATTTTGGCGAAGGAGGCATTTTTTCCTTTAAATGTCCATCCTTGATTGAATAGGCATATATTAGTCAATGGGGCCAAGTAAGGAACATTCCCTGGCAATGCCCAACTTTCTTGTATTCTCTGTCCGGGATTGGCAAAGGGGCGCTCATCACCAAAGGTTTCTCCAAGGAAACTCGAAAGACCTTCCGCAATTGGTATGGAGTGATGATGTTTTATTAACTCATACAAAACTCCATAGGCTACATGTAGCGGCTTACCGTCTATGCCTTGATCAATGTATAGTTCACGCAGACATGATTTCTAAACATAGGAAAAAATATATTGAATATAAAACTTCACTCAAAGTGACATAATCTATCAAATTATTGTTTGTACCTTTTTTTTTTTCCAGTTTCTAGGGTGGCATTGTTGAGATTGTTGGGTTTGAACAATTGTCTTTTAATTTTTGGATTTTGCACAATTGCCCTGCGATTTACCTCAACATCCTCAAGAGAATATCGTGAACCCCTAGATGGTGGTGTCCAATCGGGCATTAAGTCCTCTAAATTGTTAGGAAGAACTGGCCCGGTGTGTTGGACCAACTTCCAAATTATAATTTCTTGTTGCTCGATTAGTTTGTCTTAGACTTGGGCTTTTTTGTTGTTGCAAGGAATGGACTCTCGAGGATTCTGCTCCATCGTAGGACCTTAAGACCCCGAATTCTTACCGGTGTGTCACGAAACTACCTGTTCCCCTAACCTGCCCCAAATGATCCAGTTTTTCCATGGCTTCACAAATGATGTCATGTTTATCCTTGGTATAAATTCCCATTGTGATTGATCATCCTTCAACTTTGCCCAAGTGAAAACATAAATAGATAAACCATTGTTAAGTCGATATAACACGTATTTAGTTCAATTTAATGAAGTATTTTACTAAAAAATTACGTACCTCTCTTTCCGCAAGTAATCTCCCTTCGGGCTTGACATATTCACCCTTCTTTTTTTGTCATCCTTTGAGAAATAGATCGCACCTCTCAATGTGTTTCACACAAATTAGCTGCACAGATGAACTTGCCTCATCCTCTATCATCCCCCGTGCTATTGTCGCTTGTACATCTTCTTCTAGACATTCCTTTACTAGCTCGATTACTGCTAAGCAATAACCCCCATGACTCAATCAGTGAGTAATTTTATTCTCCCCGACAACAAGTTGTTTTACTCCCCTTGTACCCTAGGCGAGATGTTAGGTTATTGTTAACACTATAGACATTTCAATGTAATTTATCACAATTCAATCAATTTTCATATTGTTTTACTTACATTTTCACTATTGTCCAATGCCCTTTTCTTATGAATCTCCTAGCTTTCGGGTTGAATGTGCATATAAGTTACCCATGGTCGATAACCTTTCTTATCGCTAAATATGTAATCTCTGGACAAAGTGTATTTATGTTCACACCAAATCTTTGACATCATGAACATAGCTCTCTTTCTCAAAGCCCCAACATCTTGTGCTTTGATTTCAAAAGGGTTCTATGGGGATTACGAAACAAAGTGGTTTGAGGATAGGGAGTACATGTGAACATAAATTGAAGAAGAAGTATGTAGTAAAAATGATTCACTAGAGGTACCTTGCATTCCTTCCACAACGTGTCCTTGTATTCATTTGAGACATCATGCCAAGTATCGTACTTGATATCTACCCTTGTTCTACCATCCTTCGCCACCCAACTAGACCATTTGGCACGTTGCTCCGATACACAATTTCCCAACTTTTCAAACTAAGGACGTTAACTCTCTCCTAGCCATTCTACATTCTAATGCTCTATATTGAGTTTGATGTTATCCTACATCTTCCATATTGTCATTGTCATCCCACGTCGTGTCCGTTCTTGATGGGTTGACATTACTGGACAATGACACATGATCACGAGTCTGTTTCCTAGTTTCCATTTTCAATGATACACAAATATGAAGATAAAAATACCTTAATCTCGTAATGTAATAAGCTACTAACATTTATAGGTAGATATGTACTAAAGCTTAGGCAATTGAACAAATTCGATAGAAGTTAAATTTACCACTGTAGTTTTACCAGAAAATAAATTGGCTGATTGAAAAAAATTGTTATCGCCCCCCACCATCAAGCCAACAAAACCCTAATAGTATACACAACTTATCATTAATTGTCAAGCCCCACTAAAAATATAAATAATAACATTCACAAAATCCAAACCCTAGGTAGCAATGAGCATGAAAAATTTGTGCTAGCTCATTCATGATAGTAATTAATAAATCCTAGCTATTTATTGAAGAGTATATTTACCTTTTTTATCAATCAAAGGGAATGAAATACTCCTTCATAAGTTAAACCTATATTACAATGAAACCCTTGTTGAAATCTAAAATTTCAAGTGAGAATTAGGATGTGTAGGGACGTAGACCTACCTCAAATCGTCAAACCTTGAAATGGAAGAATAGAAGATGGAAATGATGGATGAAATGGATTTGGAAGGTTTTTTGGAGGGGAGAAATAGGGGAATGGCTGGGTTTTCAAATGAGAGTAAATGCCCATTTGAAAACCCTTTCTGCATTTTTTTATCTCCGAGTTTAGAAAGTCTATTCCAAACTCGTAAACATGTCCGCTCGTCTATACGTAGGAGCGGAGCTATTTCTGGAGTTGGAAACTCTTTGGCCCCTTAAAAAAAAGAAAAACGAGCAGATTAAAAAACCCCAAATCAAATTATCACATTCATTCTCCCTAAACCCTCAGATTCTGAATTTCACACTCCAAAAGCCTACCCCCAAATTTCTCCCCTACAATGACGAAGAAGAGCACGGCCGCTAAGTCGAAGGCTAGTGATCGGAGCCATCGTTCTCTCACAAATGGGTGCGTCTACAAAATTTTTTAGTGTCACGGGCGAGGAAAGGTATGTACCATTTTCGAAGAGAAAAGTTATCAATTCTAAGGCAATATTAGCATCGGACATTGAGCCATTAGGAGTAGGATATTTTCCCATTAGGAGTAGGATATTTTCTTGCACATTTCAACTTAACTGAGACTCACCACATACCCGACAAGTTTCTCGATCCTTATCTACTTCCCCTCTATACAACATACAATCGTTTAGCCATGCATGGATTTTTTGCAATTCCAATCCCATCGGGCATAGTATTTTTTTTGTAGCATATAACCTATCGGGCATTAAATTACCCTTGGGAAGCAAATCCCTAAATAACAGAGCCTCGGTCATCGACTTGTTTGTCCATCCAAACTTTGCCTTCAAGTTCAATATCTGCAGAGTTGCATTCAGAACCAAGTTTTTTGAACCATTGTACAAAGGCGTCCCTTTGTCGTCAATCAAAACTTGTAACAACTCTGGTTTACCTTTGAATTCCTTCGCAATATCTTCCACCATTTCGTCAAACTCGGCGTTACCATCTAATTCATCAAATGCGTCGTGTCCACCAATTCATTGGAAGGAGAGGCTTCCACAACTTCCCCATGCCATACCCAATGAGTGTAGCTAGTTTGGAACCCTCTCATTATGAGGTGTTCCAGCAACTTTTTCTTCCCTAAATACGCATTGTTTTTACAATCCTTACAAGGGCATCTTGCCCGCAAAGAACCATTTTTAGAAGCATGTTCAAACGCAAACGAAACAAATGATTCAACCAATGGCATGTACTCGGGTGATTCCTATGATCATAACCAATTAGTTCATTTCGATCCATTCTCCTAAAAGTCAATTAATTTGAAATACATGAGGATCCATTCAACAATAATTATAAACCTAGTTAATCACAAAACATAATTGTAAATATGGACATATAAGAAGCATTGAATACACATTCATTTTTTTCAAGAAATTCAAAAACATGATAATTTGGATTAAACTAACCTTCTCCAATCCGAATTGATGAATTCTCAAACACCACAATGGGTAATGAATAATGGGAAATGAATGAATGAGCTTTTTCTTAAAAGTTTTAGGGTTTTGTGGCATTTAATGGAAATGAGCGCATTTTTTTATATACATGGTCTTTTAACCTTGTCCCCAAATTTCTAAAGACAATATTGATACCATTCCAAACTTGGAAAATGGACACGATGCAATTCCGAGTTCAAAAAACGTTTCTTTTCTTGGTATTCTCCAAACAAAGGGGTTTCCAACTTTGGAAATCCTATCGTTCCCCATTTCCGAGTTCATAAACTACCAAAATTAAAGACGATTATGCCTTGAACTGCCTTTAATTTTACCTTTAATTAAAGGCGGTTCATGAAAACCCACCTTTAATCATCAAAAAAACCTCCTTCAAATAATTGTACAGGACACGATTATCGATTTCCAAACTTGGAAATTAAAATTAAAGGCGGTTTTAGTCGTACTGCCTTCCCTTGCTGCCTTTAGTAGAGGGCTCTCTACTATAGTGTTGTCAATCGGGGATATTGAAGTCATTTTAACTAATCTAAACTCAAATTGTCTAAAAATAACATACTAATATTATAATATGTTACTGATTTTAATTCTTTGCTAGTTATGTACTAATATTACTAATATTATAATTTGTTACTAACTTTAATTTTTTACTGTATATAATCAATTACAACTAGTTAAAAATTATAACTTCTAAAGATACATTTAAAACCATAAATATTGCATATATATATATATATATATATATATATATATCAATGAAGAAAATCTAAAGAAACACATAATCTGAAAAACAAAATGTTTGAATTTTTTAATACAATTATAAAGTACTTTTGATAGAAATATGTATGCATATTATTTATTTATTAATGTATGACAAAGTCTTGTTTTAGACCGACTAATTGTTAAATGAGGACATTTTATAATTAGTGAGACTAATAAGATAATTTGATATTTAGTTTTATTTATCGCAATGAGATACATATAATTATGATTACATTTTAAAATGAATTCAACATATAAATAATTACTTTTTAAATAATTTGAATGAAAAATTATAAAAATAATCAATTTTTATTGTATTCAATATTTTACGATTTCTAACTAAATTAATTATATCACTTCATAAATCATATAATTTTTCTTAGATGACTAAAGTTTAAATTTTAAATAAAATTTAATCTTAATATCTTAATTAATGATACTCCACTGCTATGTAAATATAGATATTTGATTCAGTTGATTTCTACAATTAAATTATGCTAACTCTAATTAGACGGGGGAGGAAGTAAATGAAATGAGGCGCGAAGCGCATGTTACATTAGTACACCAGAATTAGCCAACCAAAATTAGCAACGTAGGGAGGTGAGGGGTCAGTTAAATATTGTGATAAATAAATAGGATCATAATTTAATTTTACACTTTTTACTATTTCTCTTATTAATTCACTTAGCGAGTATTTAATTTGCCTTTCACCTCTCCACGTACAATTTCCCCTTATAAAAAATTTCTGCGTTAGCAAACCTATACTAACACCAGGCTCTTAAAGTTTTATTTCCAGATCCAGCTGGATTAATTGCTTACTGCATTAAATGGTTCAATAGTGTCAAAGTCAGAGTCTTCATATTCTAGATTGATGATGAGGAAGACTGGAAGAGTATAAGCATATTCAATGACAAATTCAGTATTTACTTGATAAATAAATTAACTAGCACTAAACTTGAGTCGTATTTAGTTTGTCACAAAGTAATTGGTTCAGTCACAACGTCCGATACTGTCTAATTAACGTATATTTCGGTCCAATTCGGCTGCCGTCCTACTCTGATTTTGATCCCAGACCTTCGAATGATCATATCTACATTTATTTAATACGAACACCATATAATAAAAATTATTTACTTTTAAATGGTACTGAAATTATTTTAGTTAATCTAAATCCAAGTTATATAAAAATAACATACTAATATTATAATATATTATTATTTTAATTTTTTACTATGTATAATCGATCATAACTTCTTAAGATATAAATAAAACATAAATATCTCACTATACTGATATAAATAAAACATAAATATCTCACTGCACTATATATATATATAAATCTAAGGCAAAGTCTTGGGAAAGACGGTCTTTCCATAGGCTTATGGAAAGACGGGGTTTGATTAAAACAATAAAAGGTAAAAGGTCTTAGTTGCAATATTAAAGTTTTAGTATGAAACATGTAGTAGTTATAAAATTTATAACCCGATTCATGCAACCCGAAAATTTTATCTTAATTTTTTCTAATTTACACTTTAAACCTTGGTCTTTCCATAACTTATGGAAAGACCGTCTTTCAAGAGACAGACTCTAAATCTAATGACACACATAACCTGAAATAATAAAATATTCTGACTTTCTTTTACATTGATAAAATATTTTTAATAGAAATATGTATACACATTATTTATTTATTCATATATGACAAAGTCTTATTTTAGACCGACTAATAGTTTAATGAGGATATTTTATAATTACTTTGATATTTACTTTTATTTATTGCGATGAAATACACATAATTATGACAGTCTTTTAAAATGAATCTCAGCATATAAATAATTCCTTTCTAAATAATTAGAATAAAATATTATACTCCCTACCACCATATATTAGAAATTGTTTGTTTTTGGATGATGTTGTTAACCAGAGATATTTTTTAGATAAAAAGAATCAAATTTTACTGTATTCAATATTTAACAATTTCTAACCATCTCATAGTTTTCCTTAGATGGTTAAAATTTAAAATTATAAATAAAATTCTTTGCTTTCAATTTAAATGTAAGACATAATATGTGCATAAAATTTAATCCTAATATTTAAATTAATAATATCGCGCAACGCGCGAGGATACTCACTAGTATATATAATAGAAATTGTTAGATCAATTAAAAATTAGATATTTAAATTTTTTTTAGAGTCTGTCTCTTGAAAGACAATATTTTAATAAATTATGAAAAAACCAAGATTTAAATTGTAAATAAGAAGAAATTAAGATAAAATTTTTGGATTGCATTAATTGGATCATACACTTTATAACTACAACATGTTGCATAACAAATTTTTAATATTGAAACTAAAAACTTTTACTATTTTATTTTCTAATAAAACTCCCGTCTTTCCATAAGCCTATAGAAATGCGGTCTTTTCCAAAACATTGTCCTTTTTTAACGCGTTACAATAAATAAAAAATATTTTTGTTACATTTTTTTATGAAATAATTTTGTCTAATTATTAGTCAGTACAAGTTTTTTTTTTGTATATTTTCAAAAGATATAGAATCTAAATACTCCCTCTGTTTTTCTATATTTGACACCATATGTTTAGGTGGTTGGATTTAAATGAAGAAAATGAGTGAATGAAATTGTAGGCAGAAAGTAAAAAGTAGAATAATGGGATAAAATTGAATAAATTTTGTCAAAAATTAAAAGAATGCTAAATAAAAGTAGAGTGTGTCTCTTGAAAGACGGTCTCATGGAAAGACCAAGGTTTAAAGTATAAATTAGAAGAAATTAAGATAAATTTTTCGGGTTGCATGAACCGGGTTATAAATTTTATAACTACTACATGTTGCATACTAAATTTTTAATATTGCAACTAATACCTTTTACCTTTTATTATTCGAATTAAACCCCCGTCTTTCCATAAGCCTATGGAAAGACCGTCTTTCCCAAGACTTTGCCATAAAAGTAACATACATTTATAGAAAGTGTGTTATAATAACAAAATAGAGGGAGTATCCATCCTTACCCTCAACCCACTCCCCACACGTGGAACCATGCCAGTGGGTCTCCCTCACGTGCCCATGGCACGTGCCACCTCGACCAGAGCATAGGCTTCTGTGGGAGCCATCGATCCGACGTGTCAAGGTTTCAGATGACGTGGCAGAAAGTCAACCCCAACCGGCCAGCATCCCTACATTAACCACTTGTACCTTTAGGACAGCCAATTACCCTTGTCTGCCTTAATGTACAACACTGCCGAGTGCCAGCTGCTGGAGAGAGGGAAAGAAAACGGAAAAAAAAAAACTGTTTTAATAATTAGGTGGTGGTCAAGCCCACGGGCTTCCGGTGCTCTCTCATGCCTCTTTCCTCATCTTCTTCACCGTAGAATAAAAATCAAAACCGCCTTTGCATTTACAATTTCGTGCAAACACGTGTATTTTCAAGCTGCAAATAAGAAGGGATAATGCAGTAAATGTCTCGTAGGACAGTAATTCTGTATGAATATTTAGGAATTTTTTACGGTTGCTTGAATTCTAAGAGTTTCGGAGCTCGGAAGAATATATTGCGTGTGAATTGAGGAGTGATTGGACATGGCGGCGCAGGTCGGAGAGGGAGGAGTCGCGGTATTGTGCGGCGGAACGGTTAGCAATGCGCTGGAATCGAGGTCCGCAGCTGGAGGAAGTGCGGAGAGTAGCTCGGAGCAGAATTCTCCGATTTTGTTTTTTCTGTTTTTCCACAAGGCAATCAGGTCGGAGCTCGACGCGCTTCATCGCTCCGCGTTGGCCTACGCGACTGGAAAAGAGGCGGACATACAGTCGGTGGAGGAAAGGTACCGGTTCTTGAGGTCAATCTACAAGCATCACTCCAACGCTGAAGATGAGGTACCGTGGCATTCGAGAATTATAGAATCACTTGTAACTGAATTTATTCGTTTATTTATTATTATTAGCTTTAATAATTGTGATTGCGGTTTATTTTCCCTTATTCCTGTACGCGTAGTATGCATTTATTTCTAACTTATTGAATTATAAGAAATCTTATGCAAGTAAATTTTGTCATTAGAACACTTGAACGTTCACCTTAAGTTCAATTCCTGGAGCTTTTTTTCTTGGTTATGCTGTATGCAGTATTGCAGTGCAATTATGTTGATGGTAGGACCCTTTTGTTTCTGTTTGATCAATCTTGCATCCACTGCAGTGTTAAGGGAACTATTTGGATGGGGAATTTGACCTCCCCTTGCCCAAGGACCTGGTGGTTGATTTAACTTTGATTTTCGACTTTCTTGCCTTTGCTATCGAGATAAATTACAGTTCATGATAGTTTCTTATAGATTAATGCACTTTTTAAAGTGGAAAGCTGCAAGTTTTGACCTAAACATTGGCATGTATTGTCTACAGATGGCCCCTATCGTAGTATCTTTTTTCCAGACAATTATTGCTGTATTTGGTTTTATCATCAAATTAACCATGCACATGGTTTTCACGTCTTAATGTTGTTTACAAATGAGCTATGTTAGAGAAATGCTCTCTTTAAGTAGAAAGTAGACATTTCTATTTGTGTCATCGATGAAACCCAATATCTGTATTGTAAAACTTCGAACACAACATGACCTTTTATTTTTCACATTTTCCTTTTTGTAAGCAAAAGAAAAGAACTGTGATGTATGAGCGCATCATCGCAATTCAGATTTTTGCAGCTTCTTCATCAGTTGATTGTCAGATTATTTTAATTGCAGGTCATTTTTCCAGCTCTTGATATACGAGTGAAGAATGTAGCACAGACATACTCTCTGGAGCACATAGGAGAGAGTGACCTTTTTGATCACTTGTTTGAGCTACTGAATTCCAAAGAACAGGAGAACGAGAGTTTTCCACGAAAATTGGCTTCTTCCTCTGGGGCCCTCCAAACATCAATCAGTCAACACCTGTCCAAGGAAGAAGAGCAAGTATGCCAACTGATCTCACAATGTATATCTTTATAACTAATGTCTATGAGACTGTTCATAAGAAGATGTTGGTAACGTTTTTCCAGTAACTTGTTTGGATTTATTCTTGCAGCCATTAATTATCACAACACAAACAGAAAAAAATCTTAGCTTTTATCCCATTGTATAGGGTCCACTATGAATATAATTTTGCTGTCGTGTTTTGTCAAAGAATGAAACAGTTTCCTAAAATAATCTGCCATTCCAACTTGCCATTTCATTTGAGTATTGAATTCAACCGTACTTTCTCAAGTGTGTTTGCATGTATTTTATCGTTCTGATTTCTGTTACCTCTTAGATTTTGTTTGTATTTGAATTTAGTTGTTTCTCTTAATACCTAAAGGTTCATATTGATATTACGGACGTATTTCAACTTTTTGTGGTTCTGTATGATCATCATGGTCAATTGATATGTAATGGTCCACCTGATCCCTCATGTACCATAGAAAACGGTGAATTTAATGTTTTAGAAATCCATGGCTTTTCTTTCTCAGTTATTGAGAGAAAACTTTAAGAGGAGGATGCATGTTTCTTATCTAATGATGAGTCTCAGTTTGGTATATGTTGATGTGGACTGATTGGTGCACACTGAATTAATCAGCCTGTTGATTGACTGGTGCTCACTGAATTAACAGGCCTTAGGCTTTGTTGTTTTTTTCCCGTTTTCTTTGCTTTTCTTTTGTTGACTTTTCATTTTATAAAAATACATTTACATTCGCAATATGCTTATTACAAGTTTACAACTTCCTGTTCGCATATTCACATTTCCTGTACAAAAACCTGTCCAAACAGAGGGTTCGTTTCAGTTCCTGCAGAGGGGCTCGTAAGTTTTGGTCCTTACATTTTTGTCTGGGGGAGACATTCTGATCCTAAGGATGTCGGTCAAGACTCAACTCATGAGAAAAGAGTTTTATCTAGAAAAAAGAATTTAGCTGTAGGAACAGAAATTGGGCAACCATAACGAAGTCTCTTGGGAAGTTTCACGGTTTAATGTGGGTGCTGCAGTTCAGCTAGATCCATAGATCTTTTTCCTGCCTGTGGCATGAGACATTCAGTGTTTGGTGTCATATGTTGTGCTACATTAAATATTTTAATAGTTGCCACTTCATCAGTTCCATCATCTAATGTAGTGTCAAGGTTCTTATTGCCTTCTGTGCTCCAGAGTTGAATGTTAATGGTAGATGTTTGTTAAATTATTAGCATAGAGCATTTAGATTTTTTGCCTGGTATTTTTCACTGGGATATAGGGCAACTGAAATTGATGAAAAATAAGACTTATTCCAATGGTTTTAAATGCTTATACTGATTATGGTTGGAGCGATTCATGAGTCTTTGAAGTATCTGAACCTATCCTTCGTACTATCATCAGATATGGCTAAAGTTTTGTGACTTTGTCTTTTTGAGCTCAGTGGATTATATGCCATGACATATTGTGGGATATAGTTAGGAATTTGGATGACTTGACATGAATATGGTGCTTGACTTAAATATACTGCTGCATGCAGGTATTTCCTCTGCTGATTGAAAAATTCTCAGCTGAGGAGCAGGCATCCTTAGTATGGCAATTCATCTGTAGCATACCAGTGAATATGCTGAAAAAGTTCCTTCCCTGGCTTTCATTTTCTATTTCGTCTGACGAGTTCCAGGAGATGCAGAAGTGTTTGTCCAGAATTATTCCAAGGGAAAATCTTCTTCAGCAGGTGCTTATTGTCTTCTCTATCCTGAATGGTTACAGCTGCATCTCTCTTATTCTCTCTTGTCTCTGCTTATTTGTGCTCTTCCATTTTCCTTATCTTTCTTTCTTTGAATCTGAAGGGGTTTCACTGTGGCTAATTCATACTTTCTTGAGTTAGGTTATTTTCTCATGGACTAAAGGTTCCACTGATGGTTCTAGAAGTTACAATGTTGGTTCTGAAGTCCAACATTATGCAGACTGTCATGCCAGCAAAGAAGGTCAAGCTGGAAACCAGAATTGTGCATGTGCTCCGTCGAGGATTGGGAAGAGAAAATATACAGTGGCTGTGAATGATGTCACCGGCTTAGATGAAGGCCATCCTATAGACGAAATATTGCATTGGCACAATGCCATAAGACGAGAGTTGGAAGATATAGCGGATGTGGCTAGGAATATTAAGCTCTCTGGAGATTTTTCTGATCTGGAAGCATTTTATGAGAGACTACATCTTATTTCCGAGGTTTGCATCTTCCACAGGTACTGAAGGTGTTTATGAGTTGTGTGGACTGATTTTTTGTTTGGACTAGCTTGCTGTTAATCAAACATGTTCCCTCTGATTTATTTTTCTTCCCCGTTATGGTTTTGTGTGCGTAAAATTTAATTTATATGCTTCAAGTTATTTTAGCAGCTCAGAACTATGAAAGTACCGAGTATTTTCCTATGGACAGATCATATTTATTCAACTCTTTTGCCTGATTAGTATTTTACTGCAATTAATTGCAGTCTTGCTGAAGACAAAGTGATATTCCCAGCAGTTGATGGGGGATTCTCCTTCTTGGAGGAGCATGCTGAAGAAGAAAGTCAATTCAATGAGCTCCGGTGCTTAATTGAAAACATTCAGAAATCAGGTGATGATACAACTTCAGCTGCAGAATTCTTCGCGAAGCTTTATTCCCAAGCCAATTTAATTATTGAAACCATCAAGAGGCATTTCAGAGATGAGGAAGATCAGGTATTCTTATTTTTACCAGCAATCTTTACCCCGGTGCTGTAGCACCAGGATCTTAGAGCATGAATTCCCTTTTTATACAATGGTGACGTTGGGATGAAATCATTTAAGTGACGAGGATTGGACTTATTAAATTACCCCTGTTATATTCTTTGTTGAATGATTCCGCCTCATCTTGTTTACTCCTTACTAGAGTTGGACATTTGAATTATTTGTGTAAAAGTTTTGCAAATCTGTTGCAAAATAATCTTCAATTCTTGATAGGTAATGCAATTTGACTTGCATTCAGGTTCTTCCACTAGCTCGTAAGCATTTTAGCTTCGAAAGACAGAGAGAACTTTTGTACAAAAGTTTAAGTGTTATGCCACTGAAGTTGATTGAGCGTGTCTTGCCGTGGTTGGTTGGGACACTGACTGAAGATGATGCCAGGATCTTCCTTAAGAATATGCAACTAGCAGGTTTAGCATTTGTAAACCAAAATCTTGACAGTATGGTGCACATCAAATGTTTATTTTCTAACTTGTATTTCTTTACTGGTACAGCACCAGCTCCCGATGCAGCTCTGGTAACTTTGTACTGTGGTTGGGCATGTAAAGGGAGGAATCATGATGTCTGCTTGTCCTCTGATGCTGGTGGCTGCTGTATGGCAGAAAATTTTTATAATCCTGTTATACAAGAAAATTATGTGCAGGGATCCTGTCCATGTGCATTTTATGTGCGGAATGCAGGTGAAAGACCAGTGAAAAGGAATCTCTCAGTTGGTGGTAATGGTGAAAGTATACCTGGTCCATTAGTTTGTGAACTGTTTCTCAATACCTCTAATAATGGACAGTCATGCTGTGTTCCGGGATTGGGAGTGAATGGTATTAATCTTGGCTTGAATACTATTTCTTCCACAAAGTCTTATCGCCCACTATCCTCATCTGCTGCACCTTCTCTTAAGTCCAGCCTTTTTAGCTGGGAAACAGACAATAACTCTTGTAGTGTTGACTTTAAAGTGCATCCAATTGATACAATATTTAAGTTTCATAAAGCCATACTGAAAGATTTGGAGTACTTGGATGTTGAATCTGGAAAGCTTAGGGATTCCGACGAAACTATCCTCCGCCATTTCACTGGAAGGTTCCGACTGTTGTGGGGTTTATACAGAGCTCATAGCAATGCTGAGGATGAAATTGTTTTTCCAGCACTTGAATCTAAAGAGGCCCTCCACAATGTCAGTCACTCATATACGCTAGACCACAAGCAGGAGGAAGAATTATTTGAAGCCATATCTGGTTCTCTATGTGATTTGTCAAAGCTTCATGGCTGCATGAGGGAAATAAGTAATGTTGAGGTTCTTAGTCAGATTTGTTCAAATAGTACCGAACATCATGATGATTGCATGAGAAAATACATTGAGCTGGCCACAAAACTTCAAGGCATGTGCAAATCAATCAGAGTCAGCCTACGTCAGCATATATATCGGGAAGAACTTGAGCTCTGGCCATTGTTTAATGAACATTTTTCTGTTGAGGAACAGGACAAAATTGTTGGTCGCATAATTGGGACCACTGGTGCTGAAGTACTCCAATCGATGCTGCCTTGGGTAACTTCGGCTCTTACCCAGGATGAACAAAATAATTTGATGGACACATTGAAGCAAGCAGCTAAAAACACAATGTTCACGGAATGGCTTAATGAATGCTGGCAAAGAACTCCTGAAGTATATGGGCTACCTGAAGAATCAGAAAACACTTCCACTAAAGGTTTTTCATCCAGTTATTGCACTGAATTAGGTTATTATCAATTGAATTCAGTTATTTAAACATTCCTTGTTCTTTCTTGTGCTTATCATGTTGGTATACAAACATTTTCAATGTTCTGTAGGTACTGAAATGCTCGATGGTGACCAAATGTTCAAACCTGGTTGGAAAGATATCTTCCGCATGAACCAAACTGAGCTCGAATCAGAGATTAGAAAGGTGCATAGAGATTCCACCCTTGACCCAAGGAGAAAAGATTATCTGATTCAAAATCTTATGACAAGGTATGTTTTATTACCTTTTAGCTTCGCTTATTTTTGTACACATCAGTTTGGTGTTCTGTCAGTTATGAACTGTTTATATGTTGTGAACATTATTTTCTAGTGCTTGAGAAAGCTCTCCTAGCCTTCACAATTGCTTCATATTTTTTGTTTTAGTCGCTGGATAGCTTCTCAGCAGAAATCACAAGCATCAGCAGAAGAAAATTCTGTTAGCAGAGAAACAGATGAAGTATCACCTTCATTTCGGGATTCAGATAAGAAAAACTTTGGATGTGAACACTACAAGAGAAATTGTAAACTTCGTGCTGCTTGTTGTGGCAAGTTGTTTACCTGCAGATTCTGTCACGATGAAGTGAGCGACCATTCGATGGAAAGGTAAGTAACTATTGAGAACATTGTGTTACACTTGTATGTAATACTAACTTTTATTATCTGGTTCAGGAAATCGACTGTTGAGATGATGTGTATGCATTGCCTGAAGATTCAGCCAATTGGACCAGTTTGTTCCTCGCCTTCTTGCAATAAATCCATGGCAAAATACTATTGCAGTATATGCAAATTTTTTGATGATGAGAGGTAGACAAATGTTTTGCATATGACTAAATTTACTCTGCTACCTTTTCCTTGTGCCAAAAAAAAAGAAGAGTGAATTTAATATTGATGATGAGAATGAGAAAATTCAACCTGTCGATTTAGAGACTGTATTTAGATGTTTTCGTGCAAGTTCTTTCCATGCCACCCATCTGAACAGCATCAACAATAAGTAGGCTTTTATTCAACTGGGGAATTGATCCTGTGGATCATACTTTTGTTTGCCATATTGTTCGGCTGAAACATGTATTAATTTACATTGAACATATCCTTTTCAATAGCTTAATTTTAATTATGGATTTTATGGTAAACCTTTGATTCAGTAACTTTTTATTTTCAATACACTTTACCTTTTCATAGTCTCCTATCTATATGTTAAATCCATTTTAAATGTGATTTCCTCATTTTTCGTGTACATTGGGGATACTCTCATTTTATTTCTAATGCATTCATTACTTACTTTATTTAGTCTAGCGTTTCCAAATGTCTAATCCGGTGTTTGCTTTTTTGTTCCCCTTAGTTTGTGTTCATGTTCATCTCTGGTCAGGCACAAATCATCTTTCGTCTTATGACCATCTTGTAAAGTTTTCCTACTTCATGATCTTAACGTACAGGAGTCAACCTTCTCCGTTTTTTTGTTCCAGCCTTCTTGAATTCTATGTGTAACATGTCTTTTATATTCCTACATTTTCTTCACTGGTAGATCCTAAACACATAAAGGTTCTAGGTCCACTTAATTCATATCTGCTAATTTTACATCTACTTCTATAAGTTCCAAAATGGGATTTCATTGATTGTTTTTAGTATAGCATTTTCGTCTAATCCATTCCATTAAACTCTTAATTTGGTTTTCTATCGGTCACTATAAAATGTCCTTTTGAACACAAAATAGGATACCATCATTGTCTTTTTGGCCTAAACAATATAACTATCTCCATATGGAGAAGCTGAAGTCTGATAGGAAATTACAAAAAAAAAAAAGCCTATATAACCAGAATTTGTTCTCTATTTCCCCTTTACTTCATGTTCTCTACTAGGATTCACATCTTACTGATTTCATCAATGCTCATCTAAAGACTCTTAAGGCTGCTGAATTCATTTACCTGTCTTGATGTTTAGGTTGCTATGCGGTGTAAATCGTATAATTTTGGATGCAAGTATACTCAGGGCTGTGGATTTTTCTTTTGCAGGGATGTGTATCACTGTCCATATTGCAATTTGTGTCGCGTGGGGAAGGGTCTTGGTGTAGACTTTTATCATTGTATGAATTGCAATTGCTGTCTGACCACGAAGGTGGAAGAACACAAGTGCTTGGATAAGGCTTTGGAGATGAACTGCCCCATCTGCTGTGAATTTTTGTTCACTTCAAGTGCGACGGTCAAATATTTACCCTGTGGTCACTACATCCATTCTGCTTGTTTTCAGGTCTCATGTTGTTAAATATTCATCCTGTTCCCTGACACATATCTGTTTCCTTTGCATAAGTTATGTTTGTGTTTATCATTACATGGTTTAGCAATTATTCATTGTGTCTCATGACATTATTTGACTTTTCCAGGCATATGCTTGCAGTAACTATGTTTGTCCAATATGCAGCAAATCCATGGGAGACATGGCTGTACGGTTTCTTACCTATTACTTTCTTACATCAATCTGCTTTTACTCTCAAGTTCTGTTGTCACCATATCTTTAGGGGATGGCACAAAAACTATTGTCTGATGTAGGGTATAACAAAGATTAACTAGTGCAGAGAACATTGATTAAGGAAGAATGTCCTAATGAAGTCATCAATCTGCATCGCATTGTACATAGTGGCCCCAAAACTAATTCAAGTGTCTGCTCTATAAGGACCCTCTTATTGAACAGCAAAGAATTCATTAAGAGTTATGACCTGCCTTGGCTAAAATACCAACTTTTTATAGTTAGGCTAGGCTTCTTCGACCCTTCAGCTTGGATATAACTTACTGAATGAAGCACTCATCTGGTGATTTAATGAAAAGCCTTATCTGACTCAGGTTTACTTTGGCATGCTTGATGCTTTACTTGCTAATGAAGTCCTTCCAGAAGAATACAGGAACCGTTGGCAGGTATATGGACTTTCTTTACATGTTATCTTGTGTTTAATATGACTGTGAATGGAGTATACCTGGATAAGTGATTATTGTGCCGCATTATCATTCTCTCATCTTGATTTTTTCTGTGTTCCAAATGTCTACGTAATAGGATATCCTTTGTAATGATTGTGAACGGAAAGGCAACGCTCACTTCCATTGGCTATACCACAAGTGTGGATTCTGTCAGTCATACAATACTAGGGTGATCAAGCCCTCATCTGAAATATTTAGTCCTGAATGTTCTAAATCCAACCATGAAGTTTCTCCTCCTTGAGTTCAGGGGTTCTGAGTTTGTAAATATCAGTGCAAAGGAATTCAGAAATTTTGGTTTGCCCTATAGACTTTGTATAGGTTCATTCATTCACTGATGTATGCTGCGATTTTTTTCCACGTTAGCTTAGTTACCCCGGCATCTCTTACGACACTAAATGTGATGTGGTGCACATACACTGGTAATCTAGTTATCTCCCCTTTAAAAATATGAAACAAGAGACGCACTTTCGGGAAAACTAAGGACCAGTACTAAGAACTATGATACTGTTGAATTTGGAGGCTACAAGCATTACGCTGCAAGCTTTCGTATACGTATGTATCCACTTCGAATTTATTCTTCATCAGGATCTGCATACTGGAACAATCATTGTCAGATCCTGGCTTTGTATCAGGGTTAGAGCAAGTTTATAAGATTAAGCCCTTTGTGTATTTATTTTGGAGAAAGATTCGGATAAAGGGTTCAACTGTAATTTTGGATAAAATAATAATAAAAATTGCGGGTCATCCCAGTTGAGTCTAGGTGGATTATAAAACCAGTCAGGTCATTCACAAGGCATGTGATGTGGGGAATTCCTTTTAAAAAGTGATAATTCCTGGGATTAGATATGCCGAGTCTAACTCTTCGAGTACCTGCAAAAGTTGTCGAGATGGTTCTCGGAGAAAAAATTTCAATTCTCAATTTAGTGTTGTCTATTAGCTGTGCTTTGGGAGTAAGAAGTTAGCTCTTGATTTGGGGAATCCCTAGGTTCTGGAATTAGTTTCATCGAGTCCAACCTTTTCGAGCATTAGCAAAAGTACTCGAGGAGAAAGCTCTGACGCCCAAGTTACGATTGTCTTTATTGTGAGTTTCTTCTAGTTAAAGTTGACTTTATTAATAGGGGCTGATTGTGTGACTGTGGCTTGTGATGTATTATTCTCTCCTAGACCATGGCCCAACAGAGGGTATTATGGTGAATCGTGTCTTTTACCAATTTCAGGATTAATTACCTTGTGGTAGTGCTCCCAATCTCTAACCCGAATCGAGAACCCCACACCGACCGACACGATCGAATTCAACCCAAAATTTGATTCTGACATGAGAAATAACCCGACACGATCGAACTCTACCTGAAACCCGAATCTGACCTAAGAAATATTGACCTGAACTTGCACACGACACGACCGAACTCAACCCGAATCTGACCCGAGATATATCGACCCAAACTCGCATCCGACATGACAACTCAACCTAAAATTTGAATCTAAATGAGATATATTGACCTGAACACGCATCTGATACGATCGAATTCAACCCAAAACCTGAATCTAACCCGAGATATATTAACCCGAATAAAATTATTAAATTTTATCAAAATTTAAATGGTTTTTATCAAAAGTTGTAGAGAAAGTCAATTAAGGTTGACAGTTAGTTAAATTATAACAATTTTATTAGTGTTTATATACGAAAGTTAAGTAGGGTTCCACCTTTGATAACTTAAACTAAACATTTTCATTAGCGGTGAAATATAGAAAGTCAAGTAAGGATTGACCGATGATTAGTAAAAGTAAACATTTTGCAATAGGTATTTATGCATGGAAAGTCAAGTAAGTGTTGATCATTAAAGGGTTAAAGATTCTAACCTTAGTTATTATTTATTATAGATAGACAATTATGTAAAGGTTGACCTTTGTTTAGTTAAAGTCAAACCATTTCATTAGTGTTTATATACGGAAAGTAAGATAAGAGTTTACATTTAATAACTTAAAGTCAAGCATTTTCATTAGTGATTATATATAGAAAGTCAAGTATGGCTAACCGTTGATTAGTTAAAGTCAACTTAGTTATTGGTGTTTATGTATAGAAAGTAAAGTAAGAGTTGACTGTTTAGTAGCTAAAGTCAACTTAGTTATTAATGTTTATAAATACTAAGTCAAGTAAGGATTGACTCTTGATTAGTTAAATTTAACTTAGTTATTAGTGTTACATATAAAAAGTCAAGTAGCAGTTGATTGTTGTTTAGTTAAAGTCAATCTATAGCTATTAGTGTTCATATATAGAATGTTAAGTGAGGGTTGACCGTTGATTAGTTAACCTAATCCATTAGATTTTATATATGGAAAGTCAAGTAAGGGTTGACCGTTGATTAGTTAAAGTCAACTTAGTTATAAGTATTTATATAGAAAGTTGAGTAAGGTAAATTGTTGATTAGTTATTAGATTTTATAAATAGAAATTCAAGTAAGGGTTGACCGTTGATTAATTAAAGTCAACTTAGTTATTAGTGTTTATATAGAAAGTCGAGTAAGGTAAATCGTTGATTAGTTAAAGTCAATTCTTAGTCATTAGTGTTTATACATAGAATGTCAAGTAATGACTGACCGTTGATAAGTTAAAGTCAAATATTTTCATTTATATATATATACGAAGTCAAGTAAGGGTTGACCATTGATTAGTTAAATTTATCTTAGTTATTAGTTTTTTTATACAAAAAGTCAAGGGTTGACCATTGATTATTAAAAATCAACTTAGCTATTAATGTTCATATATAGAAAGTCAAGTAAGTGCTAACCGTTGATGATTTAGCCTTAAATTAGTTATTAGTATTTACATATAGAAACTCAGGTAGGGTTTGACTGTTGTTTAGTTAAAGTCAATTCTAAGTTACTAGTGTTTATATATAGAAAGCCGCGTAAGGGTTGACCGTTGATTGGTTAAAGTCAATCCTTGGTTATTAGTGTTTATATATAGAAAGTCAAATAAGAGCTGACTCTTGATTAATTAAAATCAAATATTTCATTCGCGTATATATATATATATATATATATATATATATAAACTAAATCAAATAGGGGTTGACCATTGATTAGTTAAATTCATCTCAATTATTAGTGTTTTTAATGAAAAAGTCAACTAAGGTAGAGCGTTTATTAGTTAAAGTCAAACATTTTAATTTGTAAGTATATATACTAATTCAAATAAAGGTTGACCTTGATTAGTTAAAATTAATTTAGTTATTAATGTTTATATATACAAAGTCAACTAAGGATTGATCGACAGTAATCCGACCCAAAAATAATCCGATCCAATCCAACCTAAGAAAAAAAATTACACGAAAATAACCTGACACGACTCGAAGAAAAAAACATACCCGTTTCAGTTGACACGACAGCAACATGACCCAACCTAACCCGACCCGAGAAAAAAAATTAACACGTTTCAACCCAACACGACTCGATAACTAAAAATTGACATGTTTTCAACCCGAACTGTATCAAACCAAACCGTTTCCAACCCAACACAAACCCGACACGATTACCCAAACTGACACCATTACCTTGTGGCAAAGCGGTATGTGCGTCTAGAGGGTATGTCTGCTTCAGCAAAGTGATTACTTTAATGCTTATCTTTCCTTAAGTGAGACTAGGTGATTTACGCATATACCATAAGACCCCTAGCCACTGAGTCATGGTTAGCGAAGCGGATGGTAGATGTTGATATCGAAGTGAATGATGTGTATGTCGGAAGGTAAGTTCGGTGAGCGAGTGATATTCATCAGTTCAGATTGTTAGAAACATAATGGTGGATGCGAAGCTGAAAAATGACTTTGTGGGTAAGAATGCATAAGGCCGTAAGAATTGTTAGTGGATAAAAGATAATTAATTGTTGGCCAATAAATAATCCCTTAATTTTCAGGGAGTGGTTAATAGTTTCTTGAATTATGAGGGAGAATTCGAAATATAGATTTGTCATACAAAGTAATCATTTTACTAGGTGTGGACACTAAAGTTGAAGATTGAAACCCAATTTCAACTGACACAAATTATTGAGTTCACCGAGGAGGTGCATTTGTTAAAAAAAAACCTTTTGTTTTATGTTCATATATAAGTGGGCTAGTGTTGGAAAGCTTACATTGTGCATCTGTCGCTTTCTTTAGGGGATCCACAAGCCGGGGAATTTCTCAAGGAGGCTATACAGTGCAGGAGGTAAATCATCCATTTTAAGAGTTTCTATTTAAAAAGCATGGTGGTTGAGTTTTAGGAGTCATTGTTTTCCCCTGTCGTTCCTAGTGTTGGTAATAAAACAGGTAATAGTGATGTACAGATTGATAATGAGGTGATGCCACATGGGGATGTTGTTGTTGATGAAGGGGTAATCTAGAAGGTAAAGATGGAGATAGAGTTATGAGTATGAATGATTTAGTTGCTTTGAGAGAGCATCATCATTTTTTTTGAATGATTGTGAAGTTATACGACGTTGGTGAGAAGGTGCAAGACCCTCATGATGGGTTTTTCAATGTGTATGAGCAACATCTGCTACATGGCTTGACTTTTCCCATCCTAGATTATATTCTGGGCGTAGTAGAGGCTTATGAGATTGCTCTTTCCTAAGTTCATCCTCGGGGTGTGGCCATGATTGTTGGTTTTGGGGAAGTTTGGCATAAAGATGGGAAGGATTTTAGGATGGAGTTGTTTTCTTCATTTTATCATCTACTTAGAGTGAGGGTTACTGAATCATGGGTCACTTTTTACCCTAGTATGCCGGGGGTTTAGATTGTGGAGGGCTTTTCCTATTTATTGCGATGTTAGGAAGGATAAGTTCATGTTTGTTCGATGTTCAGGAGGTGCCCCAATGTCTCTGTGGAATGATAATGTGCTTGTAGGTAGGGAAGCGCATTGGAAGAAGGACCTTAGTTCTTTGAAATAATTGGCTTATTGTTCGCCGAAGATAGGGAGGCCTAGAGGGAAGCGAGATTGTCACCTGTCACCTTTCACTTAATTGCGTTACTAATGATATATATATATATATATATATATATATATATATATATATGAATTGTGTTAATCTTGTTTCCACTGTTGTGGTGTGTAGGCATGGCGTTATCAAGCATATTAGTGAAATCCTCTGTTGACAAATATTTTGGGTTACTCTGTGGTCAGCGTGGGTATGGTTTTTGTGGCTCAAAGTTGAAGGTGAAGGAAAAACAAGGGTGCTTAAATGAGGAGGGGGTACAAGGTCGACAACAATGGTTTACTAAAGTGGACAAATCAGATGCTGGGGGGTGTAAGCGCAGGACTGTTGGAGTAGAGGCCTGTAATACTAGGTCCTCAAAAGTGCTGAAGTTGGTGACTCATTCTGTCCTGATAACAAAGGTTTCTTTGCCCGTTGAAGCAACAAAGTCCCCAAAGGATTTGGAGATTGATGTACTAGGATTTTCTAATATACGAGGGTCAACTAAGCCTGTGTGCTTATTTGGTTTATATGTGGTACCATGTCGTGCGGTACTTGTATATATGAGGTTGTGTCTTTGGAGTCGCACGTGGGGAGCGTTATGACATATGTTGTTCAATGTGTCATTGAATATGTTGACGAGGTTATCGTTCTACTTGAGCGGTTGGCGTCGCTAGGGGCACTAGTTGGAACAGAGTGTAAAGACGCGTGAGAGGCTTGAGATGGAATTGGCCAAGAAGCAGAGTATTTTTCATGGAAAGGATGCCGTTAATGACGTGTTGCGTATTGAGGTGAAGAAACTGAAAAGAGGTGGTCTTTCTTATCCAGATTACCCATGTGTGATGGTTAATAGTCTTGTGAAGACTCAAGGGTTCTATGATTTCTTTGCGGATATGTATGCCAAGATAGCGGAAGTGGGTTGGTGCAATTAGGCGAGTATTTGTGAGCGATATCCTAATTTGGATATCACTAGGATGAAGGATCAAGTATCTATGGGGGGGGATTAGAGAAGGCGAAGTGTGCGGTGGTTGAAGAATTTGCAAAGAAGGTGAGGGATGATGGCCATCCTTTTCATTTGATCCAGGACCTGGGTAAGATGGTATTGTTACCCTTCGTGAAGGAGCTGGAAAAATGTACATTGGACCTCTATCCGACCAAGGAAAGCATCAAGAAGACTTGTGATGCAATGGAGGTCGATCCTCCCACTAGATTTATTCATGATGAGCAGACTGTTAGCTGTGCTAGAGAGTCGAAAGAGGGAAAAATAGTTGCTACAGACTATCTTACCGGCAGTGCCAACAGGTCAATTAGTGATAAGGTAGGCTAATTTGTTGGCTAATAGGTTATCATGTAATGAATATTCGGTGAATATTTAATGGAAGTTGACTGTTTCAGTAATTTATGACCAACGATCGTAAAGGGGTGTTAATGAGGTTGTATGCTTTTATGTGTTTTAATCAGTAACTTTTTCTGGGAAGGATTTTATGTTGGGCGTGGGCGCTTATATGAGTGAACATTCGTTGTCCAATAGTCGGGAGGTGCTATTTGAGATTTTTTCGGTATAGGTGGTATAGTAAAACCATTGGGTG
Organism: Rubia yunnanensis; assembly: GCA_037428765.1. Classification (NCBI taxonomy): domain Eukaryota; kingdom Viridiplantae; phylum Streptophyta; class Magnoliopsida; order Gentianales; family Rubiaceae; genus Rubia; species Rubia yunnanensis. Next base: position 70,817,254 of record CM075068.1, read on the forward strand.
TCTGGTGACTATGTATGGTCTCGATGGAAAATGTTTGAAGAAGGCTATTTTTTACTCCCTCTGGTCCATTAACATTGACTTTTTTTGTCCACTTTTCTCGAGGCAAGTTTGGCCATAAATTTTGTATAGTACATAAACAATTAAATTATCATGTGAGATATCATTAGATTTTCTTTAACTTGTAGGTTCTTAATATCCATTTTTTGCCGTTATTATATGTAACTAGAGTTATCGATTACCAAACATACCTAAAAAATGACGGTCCAACGTAGCCAATGTTAGTGAGTCAGAATGAGTATTATATATTCCTATTAGTCAACATGTTGTAAGTTAATACTTAGCAGAGTGTTGTGGATAACTCTGGGGGCTTTTGTTTGCAGGTAAGAAGTTGTTGGAAGGTCATTCTTCCATCCCTCTTTGGGTGAACAAGGTTCTTTACGGAATGGCGTGGAGTATGTGAAGGGTTATTTTTTTTCTTAGACGAATTACTATTGATGTGCCCCTTTTATATGGTTATATTAGGACTTTTAGGATTAACTTTTGTACACTTTTGTGCTCTAGATGTGACATTTTTCCTTGAAATTCTCTAAGGAGAGTTAAAAGCGACTTTTACGCTTTTATTACTTTTCTAGAGGATTTTGTGTGACAAGAAAATTTGTTTGAAGACTTTGAAGACTTTAAAGAATACCTTTGAAGATTGAAAATTTGAAGGCTTGTATTTGAGCTTTTGAAGATAAGTGAAGTGAAGAGGAGGACTTGAAACAAAAAGAAGAAATTAATCAAGATGCTGAAACTGGGCTCGGTCGTGACTCGCGATGGATTGGTCGCGAGTCGCGACAGACGGGTGGCCAGAAACTTTCTTACTTTTTTGTACTATAAATACTAAATCCTATCCTCTCCTAAAAAATACTCTTCTTCTTCCGGTGATTTTCTGGGTTCAAAACCCTAGTTTTCCTTTCTTTCTTTTCTTAGTTTTTGTAGGTTAATCATGTCTTTTGATTATCTAGGTTAGTTTAATGTTGGGAGAAATTGATTGAGACCTCCTTGCCAATGTTTTGAGAATCATATCTATCTATTTATTGCTTTTTCTATTGTGCATTTATTAAGCTTTGAATGTGAATTGTTAATGGCATTAATGTTGTTGGAAGTTTGAGTATATGAATTGCTTGTATGATTACTTGTTTGGGTTGGGACAAAGTAGCTAATTCTCCCCTATATTAATATGGAATCCAAGAGCATGAGGTAGAGCTTCTCAATGATGTTGATGTGTTGATTATTGCAAGATGAATGTGATAATGTCGAACTCTTTGTCATGTTTGTTTATTGTGGCAAAAAGGAGAGGTCTATGAGCGTTGAACATTCTTGACTAATCTTATGTAAATGCATGAATTGGTTAAATGCTTAGACACAGTGTAGTGTTTATAAGTGTTGCCAAGCTTGTTGATTCTTCGTGCTCAATGCCATCAATGGGATACTTTTAGTTATGTTTCGACTAAGGGAGTCATTGGTGAGGTTTGACAAGAGATTTCTAATTCACTCTTGCAAACTACTATCTAAGAAGGATAGAAGATTTATCCTCACAACAAGTAGTGAAAGTAGTGAATAGATTTTTTTTACTCGTTCTTGAAGCCTTTGTTATTTAGTATTCATGTGTTCTTAATGCTATGTTTTACTTCATTTATGTCATGGGTTGTTTGAGAATATGAAGTGCTTATATGATTGAAGTGTTAGGGTGTTAGGAAAGTGACGAATTCCTTAGCTCTTTGGCATGAAAATCCAAGGACATGAACTTAGAACTTCTTGTGCATAATGTGTTGTGATTCTTGCTAGATATGTATGTTAATGAGGATTGTTCTCATATTTATCCTATAGATACAATGAAAGTTTGAATCTTGAATGTGGTTTGTTCTAGGTTTAACCTAATGAATGCTATGTTTGGTTTAATGGATATGTCTTTGGTAGAAGACTTGTAGTTATCAAATCTATGGTCCTTCGTGTGAAATGCCATTGCTATAATACTTCCATGGTGTGGTTTGCCTAGAGTGATTGTCAACGAGGTTTGCAAATGGTCGTTGAATGTCTTTGCAAATTACTATTAAGAAGGAATGCATGTTGATCTTCGAATGAGAAGTGATAACATTTCCCATAGGTAACAAATGTGATAGAATGAGTGAATAGTTCAATGATCTACATTTGGTTTGGAAGTGGATGTCAATTATCCCCGAGGCTTTGTCTTTTGTAGTCCCTTTTTCTTTGTTTTTTTGATGATTAGCATAGTTACTTGACTTTGCTAGTTATCTTGTCTTTTAATTTCATAACTTAGGAAAATCAACCAACCAAAACCCCCCATTTACTTGCTTATATATATATATATAAACTTTTAGCATAATATCAACCCCATATGTTTAAACACTTAAGAAAATCCCCATCATCGTGGACGACCTCGATTTGCCATTATCTACTTAGTTGTAGATAGGAAGCATTTAGGGCATAAAAATATAACTTTGAGAGGTACGACGACGACCTCCAACTATCTACTGACACCTTTCAAACTAGTTCAAGTTAAGGTACCACACACCAACCTTTAGTAATATTAATGTATAAAAATCCCAAAAGTACTTTCAAGTTATGTTACATTTGCATTGTCTACTTTAATACATTAAACCTTTCTATGTATTTACCATTTTGTCTTACAATTTCTATACTAGTTTCAAAAATCCTTAACTGTGTTGGTCATTGAATGTGGACATTAAGTGCATTTTTTAATACATTGCATTTACCAGTAGCCATATTTCCTGACAACGTTGTTAATTGCAGATGTTGTCTCGCAATGTTAGCTGTTAGACTGTCGATTGTTCAGTTAAGTTAATTTAAAATATTATGTGAAAATATCAGATTATAATTTTATAAAAAAATTCAACTTACAATTCATTACATTTTGTCACAACATATTGTAATACTTAATGACTTAAATATTTGATGAATGATTTATTTGACTCATTTTTAAAATATGACTAATATATTGTCGCTAATTTATTAAAAAATGAAATAAAATACCAATGTGATGTGTTGAATTTATGGTCAAAGAAGTAAACTAGAGACCAAAGCTCTCAGGTTCATTCCCACTAATCTCACATTTTTATTAAAATCATCTATAAACTCTTGGGCGGTTCGCAGGCCGCCTGACCCGATTGCTAGCTCTAAAGCTACCACGACACTCGGAATCGCCATGGGAAATTATGTTCAACGCCGCTCATGGAACCATCGTGCGACAGTGGGGTTGTTTCCGTGGCAGTGCCACAGACGACGGTTCATAATTTCCATCCTATTCCATGTTTCACCTATGTAAATTGCCCTGTACTCTACTACTGTCCATAGTTCTGAATTAACTGGTGAAATCCTTTGGAGGTTAATGCCAAGGATGTTAATGGTCAATTAAAGTGGTGGAACATCTAATCATACAAAGATACAGTGATTTCAACAGACCAATATAACTTATATCATATCTATTTCACATAATCGTTCTACACAAAACCGTTGGAATATATTGTTATATTCATGCACAAAATCTAAGTATAGGTAAAGAAATCCAAAATGCAGGTAATTATAATGATTAATTTATCGTATTACCTGTAATGTAGTTTTAATCTTAATCAAATTCTAATTATTTAACTTTAGTCCTCACCAAGAACCCAGTTTCCCGTTTGTTGTGAATATTAGCAACAAATTGGTTTATTCTTCGTCTGCTAATACCTTATCTTGCAAATTGATTGCAGAACATTCCCTCCATATATGCCTGTCATTCATGCAAATTTATGCTCAACGTGCACAAGAGCCAGGTGCTATTATCATTGATGTGCGCAATTGACTTAGACTTGCAAATTGATCATAATTGATATCCGAGATTTTTCAATTGTAAGTGGCTCTGCCTATTGCAAATTTAGGTGGAGTAGATATGCTGTAGGATCCATGAGACTCGATCTTCTTCGCAGAAACGCATATCCGATTAGGCTATCCTCTCATGTTCAACATGAGTCGATATTCACGGGAGTATATTAGACTTGCTATGATTGGTGTTAAAAAGTTATAAGATAGTATATTAAGTTTATCGAAATTATGGGAGAATATTTTAAGAATTTAAAATTATTTAAGACTAAAATTATATACTTCCCCGTTCCAATTTAAACTTCCTAATTTCTTTTTTCACAAACTTTAAGACAAGTCTATGTGGCATCTTTTTAATGGGTGATGAGAGTGGGCATACATAAATCAAGTGAAAGAAAGAGTTGTGACCACATATTTAGGCTAAATGTAGAAAGTTTGGAATTAAGAAGTTTCTGGTGGGACGTCCCAAAAAGAAAAGTAGGAAGTTTAAAGTGGGACGAAAGGAGTAGTTTGAATCAACTCCCAAATACAGGTTCAAAACTCCTAAATGCGGGTTTAAGGATAGTATAGTAAATGCATCATTAAAATCACCCGTACTTAAAAATTCTGTGCTTGTAAATAGATTTGCCCTATTCATATCACCTATTTATAAAACATGTTGTATTACCATGAATACGTCTTTCAATGCTTTTGGAAAATTTAGTGAAACGGACTGCATATTGCAAAGCATTATAGACACCGATAAAATTAGAATATGGTTGAAATGACCTCAACACCCCACCCCCACCCCCCCATCGCGCAAAAAAACTGGTGCCAATGGGGTTCTCTGCAGTTGTGATTTAGTTCAAGAAATTATAGAAGGAAGGTATATCTTCTGTATCATTTCTTTGTACAATCTTACAACTTAAATAGAACTAAGTCTAGCTATTCTAACTAAGATAGAACTCCTCAAAGATACTACACCGTTCTAGGAGTAAATCACGTAGAGGAAAAATACAAATACCATTCAAGGAAAATAACATGAGAACAATCAATGGGCTGATGATCCTGGACAAGTTTTCTCCACAATTGTTGATCATGTAAAAGGATTTTGTCATTCTAGAATGGTATCCCCCTATGATACAGAGAGACGCTCACAAGAGGAATATATTGTTGTGAATTGATTAAATCTAATTTAGCGGAACATCAATAACAACATTTAAGATCTCATGCATGTATTCAATCTGAATCTATCTAAGGGTTTAGATTACCTTTGTAGCATGTGGAGAAACGTTCAATCACAGAGATGAGAATCTTATCTGTGATCCATCTATACGTATCCACACAACACGATTAGACCACATACGCCGTTGTTAGCTTAGTACAAATCAGCAAGTAAAAATGGCCACGTCCGTCTTCCTTCTTCTCTTTTACAGCGAGGTCGATTTTTTGAGAATGGTAGGGTTACTCTATTTCTGCTGCCTGGAACGGCCAGGTTGAGAATGTTTGTTGTAATGTTTATTCTTGTAAAGTATCTACTTACACATAATGAACATAACAGTAAACCCTAACCATAAGTCAATCTAGGCCTAGTCTAATTAAACTTAATGAGTTCTAAACTCATTTCTCATATTATTACTAGTTGGGATCTAAGCCCAATAGTTATCTCTTTTATCTAATTTCATGTTTTGTATGTGACCCTATAGGTTCAGTCATAATAAGCTGCAAGTCCAATATAATTGCTGCTAGCTGATCGAAAGCGGTTCCTAGCTAAACATTCCGATCACTCAAAATAACTGAATTAATTATCTCCGTAATTAATCCTCAAACTATATTATGGAAAATGCACATTGACTGAAGGATACTATTCCAACAATCTCCCACTTGTCCTTTAGACAAGTGTGCATTCACACTCCTTTGTCACTTAATGTTTTCACCTGAAATTAAGGTAATATAACATGTTATCCTTATCAAGTTCAAATGAATTTCTCAAATTCCCGAGTCAAACTGTTAAGACAAATGATTACTACATAATCCATCTGAGCACGACCATGCATTTTACTGTCCCAACTCTCCGAGAGTCCCATAAGACAACAATCTCATATAAATGATAGGAAAATCACACTCTTGTACATTTAAGTTTTCTCCACTCGATTCATGGCAACCCAAGAACTGCCATTATAGTCCTTTTCTACGGTGAAGCAGTTGACAGCCTCAAGGTACACCAATCCACAAGCAAGAAAACACTAAATTACTCAGGTATGAGGAATACAACCCAAAAGTCAATGAGAAATACTTATAACATTGTAAATATCTTAAAGTATTCTCATAGCGGGTCTGTCCAATATAAGTTCCCAACCTGCATCCATGCAATCGATTCATGACATCCAATGTCCTTCAGCCCATGAAACGACTCTGTAGATCAACTTGAAAACTAGTCTTATCAGTCATTAGTGTCTATTCTCAATGACATAGACTAAGGACACAATCAATCTTACACTCTAGTTCACTAAATAGGGTTTCATTATCCAAGACATGTGACAACCTATTTGGAGATGTAAATGATTTTGGACTTTCATTTAACTCTAAACCAAATTAAATGAATATGAAAATGTAATTCCTTAGAAATGATAAATGGTTTAATTTTCAATGTATAAAATGATGAATTAAAATCATGCATAAAACATTAAAAAAATCACATATAATTTCCATTATGCTTGATTCCCATTGCAGATATATGAGCTTCTTGCTTCGTATGCGAAAGAAGTTTAGTGAGAGGATTGGCAACAGTGTCATCTGTTCCCACCATGCATATCACAACTTTACCTCTCTCTCTACAAACTCTCGAAGAATGTGAAATTTCCTGAGTACATGTTTGGACTTGTGGTGTTCCGTTGGCTCCTTTGCTTTAGAAATGGCTCCAGTACTATCACAATACAAAGATATCGAGTCAACTATGCTAGGGACTACACCGAACTCTATAATGAACTTCCTAATCCAAATAGCTTCTTTTGCTTCCTCAAAAGCGACAATGTACTCAGCTTCAGTTGTAGAATCTACAATAGTGCTTTGCTTAGCACTTTTCCAGCTCACTGCTCCTCCGTTGAGAGAAAAAATGTAACTAGATTGAGATCTGTAATAATCTCTGTCGGTCTAAAGCTCGCATCAGTGAACCTCTCAACAATCAACTTGTCTTGCCCACCATACACCGGGAATGTATCTTTAGTCCTTTCAGGTACTTCAGAATGATCTTGGCTGCACACCGTACACCTCACCTAGGTCTAATTGATATCTACTCATCACGCTTAAAGCATACGAGATATCAGGGCGAGTACATATCATAACATACATGATAGATCCTATTCTTAATGCATAAGGTATCATACTCATTCTCTCTCGCTCATCAGGTGTTTTCGAACACTGGTTCTTGCGAAGAGTCATGCCATAACTCATGGGTGGTGATAGTGTGCTATTTAGGCTGTGCCCGAGTGCCTAGTCATATTGGTCCAGGCTCCACTAATTACCCTCAAAGTAATATCCTTTGGGTAATAACTACTGAACATGCCCAAGGAAGAGCCTTAGACCAAGGGGGAAAAGGTAGAGACCGCTAGTGGTCTCTTACCAATTAAATATATTATTTTTCTCAATCTCTCTCTTCCACCTCACCCTAAGAGATCACTTAAGAGACCACCCTTTTATTTGTTCACAATGGTAAGAGGTCACTCTCTACTTTTCATGGACCCCACTTGATTTTCTTTATCCTACACATTATTTTTTTTACATTTAATTTAAATAAATTTGTCCATACAAAATAAATTTTTTTTCCTTTTTTTTTCTTTTCTTTTTTTGAGGGGTACAACAAGAGGACTTCCCGGGGGTCACCCATCCTAGTAATACTCTCGCCAAAGCACATTTAACTTCGGAGTTCTGATGGGATCCGGTGCGTTAGTGCTGGTATGATCGTACCCAATCCATACAAAATAAATTGAATGTGAAATTTAATAATATTTTTTCATTTTTAAAATTTTTTTTACAAAAAATCTGATTATACAAAATACATTCAAATTTTACAAAAATAATTCAGATTTTACAAAAACAAAATTGAATTTTACAAAAACAAATTCAGATTTTACAAAAATTTCAAATTTTACAAACAATTAAGATTTTTCAAAGATTTTATTTTAAAAAACTCAAATTATAAAAAACAAAGGTTGGCCTACGTGTTCCACTCATGCGCAAAAAGTGGTCTCTTACCAAGAAACCATGGATTGATCTCTTATTAAGAGACCACTCTGCAGACCACCACTATGGTGGTTTTCAATCTTTAAAGCGGTCTCTTAATTTTAAGAGACCACCATTGCCCTTGCTCTTAGTACTTGCATCACAAGAAAAAAAAGACTTGCCCTATCTATCAACTTATATAAAGAAAAGTGGTAACACAGTACAATTCTATTCATTCATTCCTGATCAAAATACTCTTGTTGACTTTATCATCAGAGGCTCTATCCTCGGACAACTTTAGGGGTTCTGTCTTGCAGATTTTGACCAAATAAGCAGTGGAATCGACGATGATGGTTTGGTGGTGCATCAAGTTGGTATGCCCAGTGGGACCTTTTGTCAAATCTGTGAGTCTCACCGTTCATGTCTGCTTCTACATCAAGCACATTGCCTAAAAGTGTATGAGTTAAAAGCAGGACCTTAGGTGCCAGTGAGGAAGTACAGTCTCCATACCGGGGAAGAAGGGGTGGAAGAGCAAGAAAATGCAGTTTGATCTACCAGCCCCTTCAAGTATCATCAACAAACCCCCGGTGATAGTCACAGGCCAGATCTCGACAATGGTGATGCAAGAGAGATCTCAAATTGAAGCTACTATACCCTCTAGATGGGTGGATGTTGGTGTTGAACCCTGGGTAGGAGGCCCTGGAGCCCCTACCTCACAAAGTAGGGTGCAGCAGCAAAGTGAGGATGAGTCGCAGTTCATGGAAGCTAAGTCAGATTCGTAGGTAAAAGCGGCCAAAGGAACTTCTCGAATAACTTAAGGCATGAATAGTGTGCTCCCCCAACCTAGCGAGATCTGGCTCAACTATCTCAAACCCTTAGATCTGCTGGTTATCAGGTGGAACCCACGATGCCCTACCAAAAAATGATCCAGCAATAGGGGTGCCCCCATTCTTGATGCCTTTGACGTTGCAGCCGAGATTCCAGCTACAAGCTATCCCAAGGGCGTCTAACCCCACAAATATGAAGATAGGTGCCCAAGATTGGCTGCACCCTAAATTCCCTAGCTCAAGTAAGATGTTGGCATATTCGGGGCCTATCTCGGTCACCCATGAGCCTAATCAGGCGATCCACCAAATGCATCCATGGTCTCGAGCAGAGATCCCCTCATTTAACTCGTATCACTAAGGGCAACAACAGCTGTATCAAAGCTCTTCTATAGGAGAGCCATGGCCTAGATACATGGCTTCAAACTAGATGTACCAGATCCCCACCATAGATACCTCCCTTCTGTCAAGCCAATACATAGATCCGTGTGTGGGAGGTGAGCCGAGTGACACCCTCGCAAGGGATCTGGATAGATTAATCGGGCTCTCAGGCTAAGTTACAGTCCGGCGATCATGACAACTCGATGGCCTAATTATGTAAAGCTACCTGAAGGGCTCCCCACGTACATCAGAGCCACAAACCCTCATGAGTTCAAACAAACCTTCCCTAGTCTGTTGAATTCGAGGGACTTCAACGAATATCTGACGTGTAAGCTCATAGGGAGTTACATTCGGGGAAAAGCCCAAGAATGGTTCAATAAGCTAAGAAAGGTATTGTTACATTCCCATAGAGGTTTTGGTAAGGCATTGCTGAGCCAATTCTTCCAAAAGAAATGATTCACTAAACCCTTGATCAAACTCTACCAAAGTAAGCAAAAACTGGGAGAATCGATAGAAGCATTCTACCATTGATATGTGGATGAAATCCTTACTTTAATCAACCGCACGGAGGATGGCGTGATCTTTGGCTACATGAACGGGATGTCCAACCTTGACCTGTATAAGAAACTGGTCTAAAAAAACTAGAAACCCTGTAGCAACTGTAAGAAATCGTGGAACAATGCTCGAAGATCGATGAAGCTACAAAAAATAAATGAGAAGGGGATATGTGGGGTGAAATAAATTCTAAAGCCTTAAGGTTAAGAACAAAAAGCCTGAAGCTTTGAGCTGGGGTTTTGAAAGCTACATCCCCTTAACCAAGACTCGTTTGGAGATACACTCCATCCACAAAGGACATACTTTCGAAGAGGGATTTTCCAAAATACTTCAATCATCACAAGGAGCATGGTCATGATACAAATGAGTGCATCCACCTAAAAAGGGAGATCAAAAGATGTGCAAGAGAGGGCTTACTTTCGGACTGCATCGAAAGACCAAAGGGAGAGGGCCCCTCGAAGGGAAAAGGAGAACGCCGCAGCTTAAAACCCTAGAAAAGAGGATCCAATCAAGGGGGATGATATTAATAAGGAAATAATGTGGAATGAGCTGAAACTCAACCAAGAGAAAATGGTAGGCACGAACCAGTGCCTCAGGTGTATAGAAACCGGGAGGAAGGGGTCAACAAAGTGATCAACTTCATCAATGTGGTGGTGGGTGACCAATCCTCCATCTCCATTATTAAAGCCCTATCCCGATATATCCCCTCTGGAGAACCCTGCTAGAAATGGCTCCAACCCGAGGAAGCTATAACTTTCTCAGAAGCAGGCCCAGTACCTAGTCAAACACTCCATACAGACCTGATGGTGATTAGTGCAACAATCAGAGATTTCTACATCAAAAGGGTGTTCGTAGAGGATGACAGCAGGGTGAATGTGATGTTCGTTAACTGCTTTGACCATCTGGGCCTAGGGTGTGCGATTTCAAGGAAAACAATTTCACCACTATTTGGATTTACTAGATAAACTGTGCTCCCCTTAGGTGTCATAACCCTTAATTCATGGTGGCCGATGGAAAAAGAGAAGTGACGGTCGACTGCAGCTTTGCCGTTATCGATGCCACATCATGCTACAATGTGATATTGGGAAGACCCTGGATTTGCCAGGCGCGGGCGATATGGTCCCCCTATCATTTAACCATGAAATTCCATACCAAGAAAGGGATAACAGTTATCAAGGGGATAATTCCCTAGCTTGAAGTTTCTTAGCAATGGCCTTGAAAGAAGCAAAGAAAGGGCATATGGTGGCTTCAATAAATGGGGAAATAGGACCTACGGATATCGAGCCTCTAACCATCTAATCATTAGGGATGGTGATCGTGGGAAAAAGATACCACCCGCAATGAAAGGAAAACTAAAGGGCCTCCTCACTAACTACGTATATGTATTTTCATGGAGCACCCTCAACCTCACATGAGTGCCCAAACATTTAATGGTACACAAGCTGAATGTCGACCTATCTCAAAAGCCCTTCAAGCAAAAGAGAAGGTTGTTCGCCCCTGAAAAAGTCGAAGCCATAAAGAAAGAAGTCCACAAAATTCTTTGAGCAGAGGTTATCAAAGAGGTATTTTACCCAGAATGGCTAGCGGATCTAGTTATGGTTCCCAAGCATGATGGCGCTTGGAAAATGTGCATCGATTTTAATAATTTCAACAAAAGTTATCCAAAAGATAGCTACCCTTTACCTTCAATTGATATGCTGGTCGAATCAATAGTAGGATATGAGGTACTCTCCTTCTTCGATGTCTATAAAGGCTACCATCAGATACTCATAGCGGAGGAGGAAAAACAAAAGACATCATTCATCACAGCCATCGGGACATTTTGCTATAATAAAATGGCATTCGGCTTAAAGAATGCAGGGGCTATCGATCAGAGGTTGGTTGATAAGCTCTTCAAAAATTAGATTTGCAGGAATATGGAAATATACATAGATGATAAGGTAGTAAAGAGCATGGAATACGACCAATTACTGTTGGACCTCGAAGAAACCTTTCAAAGATTCTGAGACGCAAACCTAAAGCTGAACGCAACCAAGTGCGTGATCAGTGCAGGAGCTATTTTTTTGGGATTCATGGTCTTGGATAGAGGAATCGAAGTCAACCCAGAGAAGGTCGAAGCTTTGATAAACATGAAGCTCCCTTGAACAGTTAAAGACGTCCAAAGACTCACCGGATCACTGGCGGCACTCAGTCGCTTCCTCACAAAGGGCAAGAAACACTTGCAACTTTTTGAGGTGCTCCAAAAGGACAAAAGGTTAGAATGGATAGAGGAGTGCAAGCAAGCATTCTAGGATTTAAAAGAACACTTGTGAAACTTTCCCACCCTCATGAAGCCGGAAAGGGAGGGGGGAGATTTATACCTATAAATCTCGGCCTTCTCTTAGCAATAAGTGTAGTTTTAGTAAAAGAGAAAGAAAGGGCACAACATCTTATCTACTACGTAAGCAGGGCATTGCACGGGACAAAAACATGGTATACCGCCCTCGAAAAGTTAATTTGGCCCTGGTTTATGCATCGAGATGGCTCAGACCATATTTCCAGAGCCATAAGATCATCGTGCTTACCAGCCAGCTAATCAGACTGGTAATTCTCAAACCTGAGACCTCAAGGCGAATGATGAAATGACTGATCAAACTGGGGGATCATGACATCCAATTCCACCCAAAAATGGCTATTAAGGGCCAATTCTTAGTAGATTTCACTGTGGAAACCACTTAACCAATAGAAGTCAACTAGGAAAAAGGGTTGGAAGAAACATGGTAACTATATTGATGGGTCATCACACTCAGGGGGAAGCGGAGCGGCAGTCCTGCTCTTAAGATGCGAGAAAAAAAACTATCCCTACGAACTACACTTTGACTTCACCAAACAATGGGGCAGAGTACAAAGCACTGAGGCTACGAATAATAAAAGATCTGGGAGTTTGGAACCTCAAAATTTTCAGTGATTCCCAGATCATGGTCCATCAAGTCAATAGGGAATAAGAGGCTAGGAAAATAAGCTTGCAACGCTACTTGGAGGTGGTGAAGCCCTTCCCAAATAGTTCTATCACTACAGTCTAATGCAAGTCCCTCGGGAAAAAGACCACAAGGACGACGCTTGAAGCAAGCTGGCTTTGTTAGATTTAGATTTGCTGTCCCATAGGCACTTGATGGTGGAAGGCTGAGAAAACATAGCTTTGATGAAGAAGCAACAATAATGATGGTGGAGGAGGAAAACTCGTGGATAACACAAATTATGAGCTACCTTCAAGATAGAACCCTCCCCGGGGGTGCCATCAAAGCAAGGAAGATCAGGTTGAAAGCCCTTAAGTATGTGATCCACGAGGATGGCTCTACCGATGAGGTCATCTGCAGCCACTTCTTGGATGTGTAGCCCCCCACAAATCCGGCTATCTGATCTATAAGACCCACAAAGGAGCATGCTTAAGTCATCCGGGGGCTCAATCGATAGCTAAGAAACTTCTTCTAGCAGGATATTGTTGGCCAAATATGTTCAACGGTGTCAACAGGCACATTCAAGCATGCCATCAATGCCAGGGACACACACCAATCACCCATGTTTCCCTGGAAGAAATGATGAACATCAATAGCTTCTGGCCATTCGAAAAATGGGGAATTAACCTGGTAGGCCCCTCCCGGAAGCTCCAGGCCACTTTCGATACCTGATTGTGGTCGCAACTACTTCATGAAGTGGGTCGAGTCTGAAGCCTTAACCAGTATAAAAGGGAAATTGGTGATTAGCTTCTGCTGGAAGAACATCATCTGCCGCTTTGGGATCCCTCGAACCATCATAATCGACAACGGTACCCAGTTCATTAGTTATCCATTCAAAAGCTGGCACAAAGAACACAAGATCCGCCAGAGGGTCATGAGCGTATACCATCCCCAAGATAATGGGCAGGTAGAGGTTATGAACTAGACCATTGTCAATGGCATCAGGTTGAGGTTCAAAGGGGTAGAAGGAAATTGGATCAATGAATTGCCTAGCTTGCTTAGGTCGTATCGGACGACAGAATCCTCTACCATGGGTGAAACCCAGTATGGTCTGGTATACGGTTCAGAGGCGGTAATCCCCACTGAGATAAAGCTGCCCAACTTCTGAAGGTTTGCTATCAGTAATGAAAACTAGGAGGTCAACAGTGAGCAGCACAGTCTGGATCTGGATCTTCTTGAGGAGAAGAGAGAAATTACGTCCCTATGTGAAGCCAAGGTAAAGGAAATGATCAAACGGTATCATGACCGGAATTTCGAAAAAAATCCAGTTCCCTGTATGAGACCTTGTAATGAGGAAAAATGAAAAAAAAAACTGAAGGAAGCCAGAGGGAAAACTAGCTGCAATAGGGAAGGGCCTCACCGAGTCGTCGAAGCGCACCCTGGAGGCAGCTATGTATTGGAAACACCCCAAGGCGAGTCAATTCCTTGCAGATGGAATGTCTCAAATATTAGGAGGTACTATTCTCCTAAATCTCAGTAGACTTGGTCAGGCCAGGGAGTAGCTTACCCGAAATCAGCTATAGGCCAAGGAATACCTTCAATGGAGATACTTTCTATAAGTCGAAGGGATTTCCCAACTATTGTTAACATTCTATTGAAGTGTGTTTCTTTAAACTATCCCTATTTACCTATATACTAGAACACACTATGAATCAAGGAGGTTGAAGCCCCTCACTCTCCACAACACGAAATAGTGCATGCAAAGCGCTTGGGGTCGAACCCCGTGTATGCATAGGCGCATAAGAATCAAATCCATTCACACACTTGAAAGAACCCATTGGCTTACCAATTGGGGTCGAACCCTCTACATGCATAAGCGTTTAAAGATCCAATCCTTGCATATACTGGAAAAGCCTCCGTGGCCCGCCAAGCGCTTTGGGTCGGACACCCTATATGTATAAGCGCCCAAGAATCAGATCCTTGCAAATACTTAAGAGGCCTCAACGGCATGACAAACAATGTGGGTTAAACTCCAAATGAAAAGTGCTCTGGGTCAAACCTGACACACAAAGCTACCAAGCTAGCTTGCAAACAGGAGGATCAAAACCCTTAGCAGATCAGAGTACCTAACTAAGCTGTAAGGGCCGAGTCCCTTGAAGATTTTACAATTACTCAGTATATATCTCATACAAGATGCCACAATGGCTAACAAACAAAGGGAATGATTTCCGTGCACAGATACAAAGTGGAATTACAACACACAATATCTATCTTTGTATAGAACTAAGGTGAGAGAAGCCTATTAAAGGGAATTGAAGGATTTTCTACCAATATTTTGAACTTAATAGGGCTATGGCTGTTAGAAAATCCCTATCGGGGTCTGACTATTTTGCTCCTAGGCCTCCAGCTTCCTGCACCTGGATAGGATTTGAAGGACCCCCGCCGAGTCCTTGAGGCCTCCTTTGCAACGGAGCAATATGAAGATCTCAACCTTCCTAGAGAGCCTCGAGTAACGCATCGAGACCACCACCACGACCTATGTTAGAAAGGGTCCCTTGGCCTCTGTCGGCAGTGGCACCACCCCCTCAACCATAGGAAGAATCCACATTCAAGGAACGATCACCCCTCTTATGACCGAAAGAACGTTTTGAATACCCACTCAATCGATCTTTAGAGCAGGGCACCGAGTGCTGTAGGCGGCGAACTCATGACTGCTTCGTGGGCAGGCTCGACCTCCCGAGCAGGGGTTAGAGAAGAACTTTGCTTGTCTTTACCAGGGCATGTAGGCAAAGCTTGTTTGGTCGAAGGCTAGCCTAGAAGAGAGAAGACAGAACCACTCCTTGTGTAAGAAGTTCTGGAGAGGTCACTCCCCTGAGAGCTTGAAGCTCCATTCTTCTTCTGGGTAGCTTGGGAGCTCGAAGCCCCACTCTTGTATTTTTTTGCAACTCATTGAGCCACATTTCGGCCTCGACGTAGGCCTCACCATACTTGGGATGATCTTTAATCCCCCTTCTCTGCATGACATCCAAGGTCTATTAGAGATATACCTCAAAGCTGTCAACTAGGGTTGGTTCAACCATCCCAAGTTGAAGACCATAAGCTTGAAGACTATCTACGTAAGCTTTAAAAGTATTATGCAGTTTTTCTAAATCCCTCTCAGCCTTATCCTTATTTTTGTAGGTAATCGAGAAGAGTACTTCATTTTACTTAATAGTTTACTCCAAACCTGACACATGAGATCGAAGCTCCCGGTTCTAGTCCTTCCATTCCAAGAGTTTGGCTGTAACTGTACGGAGGGACTTGCGACCTAGATTAAGATATTCCAAATGCATTTTGGCCTTATGACTGTAGCGCTCGATGGCTTTATAGGGTTAAGAAGATGATGCCCCCTTAGAAGCCTTTAAGGCCTTGGCAGTGGCCACACACTCTTGGATCAAACCAAAGACTGCGTTAATGGAAATATCTTCGAGGACTTCGCTATGTTGAGAATAGAGGAGGAAATGGTCATTAGAAAGCGCATCCTTAGCAGTAGCCAGTAAGTCTCTTTCCTCCCTCAAATGGCTGAGTTCGTTGAGGAGCTCTTTTTGCCTATTATGCCAACCACTTCGCCATAAGTCATGTTCCTCGTGGGCAACTCAAAGCTCATCCTCGAGATGAAGGGATCTATACCAAAACCGCGAGGCCTGGATCTGATGTACCCACACCCACTCTTCATTCCTAGGATACCATTCTTTCATCACTTGAAAGAAGCAATCAAAGATGGCCCCCCTTTGCAATTTAGGGGGCTGGTAAGGCACAAGGTCTAAAATCTACAAGTTAATAGAGAAGTAAAAATGCATAAGTAAGAGAAATAACTTTCATTGATAGCAAAAGAGAGGATACATACAAAAGGTTTTGAAGCCTTTAATAGAAATAACTCATACATCATGATTATCCCCTATGCTATGCTCCACATGAAGGGCGCTTGATAAAGCTGGCGGACGCTGGACCTTGGGTCAAACTCGAGGATTGGGCAGTTTCCACTCTTTGTCCTAGTCCACCTCGAGGCCACAGACCTCCTCGGTAGAGAAAATACAGCCTGAAGCCTTCAGGCTCTCAAGCAAGGGGAAGTTGGCAGCCCCATCTTGAATGGATTTCCACTAGAGGAAATCGAGATGGGATGGGCAAGAGTTGTTCTCGTGCACAACGAACATAGTAACATACTTGGCCGGAATGTCTCAACTAATAGTTGCAACCAGGAGGTTTAGGGAAACTGCCATGAAAGTCTCGGACAAGGAATTGAAGAAGTGTCAGAACCCCTGCATCTTCACCAGCCTATTTGTGTAGGCTCGAGCATGGAGGCCTATTGATGTGTCCATTTTATATGCTTTATTTAGTAGTATTTAGGATCACTTTTGTGCTCTTTTATTATCGAGAGCTTGTGTTTTACCTTGAAATTCACTTAGGAGAGGCAAAAGCAACTTTGTACTCTTTTACCCCTTCTAAGTGGATTTTGTGTGACAAGGGAGGAACACGGAAGCAACGAAGACCGGAAGACATTGAAGACTATACTTTCGAAGACTTTTGGATACTCACTTCGAAGACATAAAGACCGGAGGCCGTTGAAGACCATTTTTGGAGCCGTTGAAGACTTGAAGATTGAGAGGGATGGCTGTGAAGAAGACAGAGAAACAATGCAAAACTCTGGCTCCCGTCGCGACCCCGTCGCGACACCATCGCGAGTCACGACCAAGACCGTCGTGAGTCGCGATGAACTCGTCGCGAGTCGCGACCAACGGGCGGCCAGAAATCAACTTTATCTTCTTTGCACTATAAATACTACTCTTTTTCTTCTTCTTCTCCAGCTTTTCAGCCCGTTTTTCTCTCTGGTTTTTGGGCAAAACCTAGGTTTTTCTCTTCTTTCTTTTCTTTGTTTTTCTTAGTTTAATTATGTCTTTTGTTGTTCTAGAGTAGTTTTTGTTCTTGGGAGCAAAGGATTGAAGCTTCCATTATCTATGTAGCGAGAACTCATTTCTATCTATCTATTTGGTGTTTTTGCTATTGTGCTTTTATTGTGCTTTGAATGTTAATTGTTGATTCTATTAATGTTGTTGAGAGCTTGATGATATGAAATGCTTGGATCAATTGCTAGCTAGGGTTTGGGGGATTTGGGTTAATTTCCCCCCTGTTCTTGTTAGTAATGTGAGAGTATGATTTAGAGCTTTTGATTGTGTTAGTGTGTTGACAATGTGCTAGACGAATGTGATTGATGTCGAACTCTTCGTCATGTTCGTTTGTGTAGCAAACGAGAGAGTCATATGCTCGTGGATGAATGTGCGTTGCACGTTCATCCAATCTCGTGTAATTGCGTGAATTGGTTTAATGCTTAGTCACGGTGTAGTGGTCATAGGCATTGCCAAGCTTGTTGGTCCTTCGTGCTAAATGCCACCAATGACACCTTGAGTCGTGGTCGCGACTCGGGAGTCATTGGTGAGGTTTGACGAGAGATGTCGAACTCACTCTCGCAAACTACGAACTAAGAAGGATAGGAGTTTAGTCTCCACGACAAGTAGTTGAAGTACTGAATAGATGATTTAAATTCATTCTTGAAGCATTTGTTATTTGGCGTTTATGTATTCTTGACGGTGTGTTTCACTGCATGTGTGCCATGAGTTGTTTGAGCATAGGTAGTGCTTGTGTGGTTGAATTGTTCAGGTGTAGGAACGTGATGAATTCCGTAGCGCCTTTGCATGAAGATCTATGAGCATGAACTTAGAACTCCTTGTGATGTGTGTGTTGTGGTACTTGCTAGATAGGTATGTGAATGTTGGGTCATGAATGCTATATGATGGAATGTGTGAATGATTCGATGAACTACGTTAGATGTGGAAGTGGATATCCGTTGCCCCCAAGGAATTTTATCTTTGTAGTTTAAAACCCCTTTTCTTTAGTTTCGTTTGATGATTAGCATAGTCACTTGACGTTGCTAGTTATGTCGTCTTTTTATCTTTGTTAACTTAGGAAACCAACCAACCAACCCCCCCTTTTACTTGCTTTTAAGTGTGTGTAAATATAGTTACTCCTAGCCTAGTATCAACCATTTGTGCTTGATTGCTTAGGAAGATCCCTCTTCTCTTTGGACGACCCCGATTTGCCACTATCTACCTAGTTGTAGAAAGTAAGCATTTAGGGCCTATGCTCAAACAACTCATGGCACACATGCAGTGAAACACACCGTCAAGAATACATAAACGCCAAATAACAAATGCTTCAAGAATGAATTTAAATCATCTATTCAGTACTTCAACTACTTGTCGTGGAGACTAAACTCCTATCCTTCTTAGTTCGTAGTTTGCGAGAGTGAGTTCGACATCTCTCGTCAAACCTCACCAATGACTCCCGAGTCGCGACCACGACTCAAGGTGTCATTGGTGGCATTTAGCACGAAGGACCAACAAGCTTGGCAATGCCTATGACCACTACACCGTGACTAAGCATTAAACCAATTCACGCAATTACACGAGATTGGATGAACGTGCAACGCACATTCATCCACGAGCATATGACTCTCTCGTTTGCTACACAAACGAACATGACGAAGAGTTCGACATCAATCACATTCGTCTAGCACATTGTCAACACACTAACACAATCAAAAGCTCTAAATCATACTCTCACATTACTAACAAGAACAGGGGGGAAATTAACCCAAATCCCCCAAACCCTAGCTAGCAATTGATCCAAGCATTTCATATCATCAAGCTCTCAACAACATTAATAGAATCAACAATTAACATTCAAAGCACAATAAAAGCACAATAGCAAAAACACCAAATAGATAGATAGAAATGAGTTCTCGCTACATAGATAATGGAAGCTTCAATCCTTTGCTCCCAAGAACAAAAACTACTCTAGAACAACAAAAGACATAATTAAACTAAGAAAAACAAAGAAAAGAAAGAAGAGAAAAACCTAGGTTTTGCCCAAAAACCAGAGAGAAAAACGGGCTGAAAAGCTGGAGAAGAAGAAGAAAAAGAGTAGTATTTATAGTGCAAAGAAGATAAAGTTGATTTCTGGCCGCCCGTTGGTCGCGACTCGCGACGGTCTTGGTCGTGACTCGCGATGGTGTCGCGACGGGGGTCGCGACGGGAGCCAGAGTTTTGCATTGTTTCTCTGTCTTCTTCACAGCCATCCCTCTCAATCTTCAAGTCTTCAACGGCTCCAAAAATGGTCTTCAACGGCCTCCGGTCTTCATGTCTTCGAAGTGAGTATCCAAAAGTCTTCGAAAGTATAGTCTTCAATGTCTTCCGGTCTTCGTTGCTTCCGTGTTCTTCCCTTGTCACACAAAATCCACTTAGAAGGGGTAAAAGAGTACAAAGTTGCTTTTTCCTATCCTAAGTGAATTTCAAGGTAAAACACAAGCTCTCGATAATAAAAGAGCACAAAAGTGATCCTAAATACTACTAAATAAAGCATATAAAATGGACACATCAAGCCTCCCCACACTTAAACCTTACTCGCCCTCGAGTAAGAAAATATTCAAGCATACGGAGGAAGTGGCATATCCACATCCTAAAACCCCTAAAATAACCACACAAAATGGACACATCACCTATTGTTCGGATGAACACAACTTCTCTAGCCTAACGTTTTTGCTGGTCAAAGATTTTATAGACTCTTCCACTTTCGACAGCTTATCCTGGAGCCCCTTCACCTTTGCCTCATGATCGGAGGCCACCTTATCAAGCTTCTCTCGAAGTTCTCCCATCTCCACCGCATGGGTGGATGCATCATTCTCTTAAAGCTTCCCCACCTTATACGTAGCCTTCTTAGCTTGTCGAGCCTTAGCCAGGAACTCTCGAAGAAGAGAGTCAATGACCCCCACAGCAGTAACCACCCATGGGACCGCAGCAAGTGATGGATCAACAGAGCCCAAGGTTATAAGGCTTCTCTCCCCCAAGCTAAGCCCGGCAATTCAATCAGGCTTAGGAGGAGATTGAGTTCTCTGCCTTCAGGGTGAGTGGCTAGGAGATCTTGGCCTTTCACGACTCCTCTTGGAACGAAGCTCAGAATCGTCAGTAGGGGGATAAGATTGATGCTGAGGGAAGGGAAACCTAGTACGATCTTTGATAGGAGATGGAATGTGTACCCCCCCTACACCGTGAACGTCTCCAAATCGTCGTAGAAACCCATTGAAAAAAAGGTGGTTAGCAAAATGAATGCATGATAGCAACAAAAAATAAAGGCAAAAATTAAACATTGCAAACACCTTCATGATATGAGGGAATATCCTTTGAAGAGATCTCTACCCGCTCAGTAACCTTTGAGTTGTCGGTTATAGGGGACTCAGCCTCCTGCATGGGTGTCGTGGGCTTTGAGGAGCCACCACCCTTTGCCTTCTTTGGCTTTTTAGAAGCCCTACCATCCGGATTTGGAGGAGCCTTCCTTTTTTTCCCTCTGGGGCTTATCGCCCTCGTCTCCCTTCTTCTTCTTCTTTTTCTTTTTGGAGGATGGGACCTTTGAGGAATTGGTAGAAGCGGGTGCCTTTATCAAAGCCATGGATTGTGTACACCCATTTCTTGTACTCCTCCAAAGGCCAGACGTAACTAGACAACTTCTTGTATTTAGATACGGTATCCAAGGAGTCACCTAGAAGCCTGTCTCTATTCATGGTTAACCCCTCCAGTATGGAGTACACAACGATGTTCTCAAATTGGGCTTCGAATTCCATTTCGGGACCCAATAAAAGTTGTCCTTGCAGTTGAAGGTATAAACAGGTGGCTTATGCCAAATTAGAGATTTTGGGGTGACTCATCGAGGGCTTTCCAAAACTGGGGTAAGAATCTTCTCGAAAATAAAAAAATTCTCCTCCTCGTCTTTTTGGAGTAAAGACTCCCTTAGAGTTCTCTCTCTCGAAGTAACCCATTTTCAACGATAACCCTTGGGTGGCGTCAGACAACTGGCCGAAGTCTCTCTACCCTCAGGGCTGGAAGAAACCAAATCGGCGGCTGAGGATGAAGCAGCCCCAGAGTACTGGAAACAGATCTCTCTCCCATACCAGCGGCCAGAATAGCTAAGAAATAGCCCGAAATTCCCTTTTGCCGATGGTGCTTGCGACATTCAAAAATGCAAAAACAAAGGGTTAAGTAAAAGGGGGAAAATAGGGACTTACTGGTGTTTTGGCCAGAGTGGTGGGGCCGGAGCTCTTTGGAAGTACGGAAAAATGCTCCGAAGAAAAAGAAAATGTGATTAATGATCTTCAGAAGCGACTTATATAGAAAGATAGAGAAGGGTAATCATTGACTCGGGCCACCAAAAATCAAGTAAGAGCATGGGGTAATGAGCCACATGGGCGAGAGATTCCTAGCATTAATGAGGAAAGTGGAACGTGTAGAATCCAGCCTGGACACCATGCGCCCAGAGAAATGAGTAGACATCTGATGTGTGTTATATTGTGTTCATATTTGGTAGGATCATTGTGATTTTATTGAGTTATAATTTGCACTTTTAGGTATTTTTGGTGCAGGAATTCATGGATTGTGAAGAATTGAGAGAGAGCTACACATTGTACTATTTTTCCCTTAATCAACAGTTTTTTCCCACTGGGTTTTTCAGGTTAAGGTTTTTAATGAGGCGGTTTGCTCTAATGAAAAATATTCTTATTTTATAAGACATTTTTCCAGGGATGAAGGAAGAGAGGCAAAGGTAGAATTGCAGAAGTTATGGGGTGAAAAGTGAATTATTGAAGAGATGTGGATTTGAAGAAATAAAAAATATTCACTTCCCATATTGATAAGGATTGTACTATCTCCTTCCATTTAAAATTTCTTTATTTTAGGAATTAGTTATTTAATAGATATTATTTTATTTTTCTTTCGGAAGAAGAGCCCGAAATATATTTGGATTTGATTTTGTACTTCGCATCCGGACGCATGTATAAATACATGTCAAGGCTTTACGAGAGGAAAGACATTGAGTTAGGTTTTGATGAAAACATTCTATCAGCAGTAGTTTTGTTACATTATATATTTTGGAAGCCAGATTCTCCTTTTTCTCCAGGAGCATTCAGATCTACACAATTGGGGTCACGGTTTGTTTGGATTAATTATGTTTGTTTATTATATTTTTTATTTATTTTGTTTAATTATTATGAGTAGCTAATTTATATATCGGCATAGAATAAAAAGCATTAGTTTATGAATTTTGAGGCCTAATTATTTTATAATTGATTCTTATGTATTCTTGGTTTTATTTTATTCTTGATATATTTAAGCTTGATCAACTTGAATATTATTGGGATAATACTATCTAATTCCACCAATACGTAATCGTTGGAAATGGTTAGTAAGTAGCGAGTTCTTGTGAAAAAAACTAACTAGATAAGATTGTAATAGCAAGACGGGGAACAATTAAGTGTGCGTTATTATTTACTTTTACTTTGGTAATTGCTATATCGGGTTCTTTTCATTCTTAATGCTATCGAGGTGTGTATTTGGTTCAGCGAATACTTTCCGGGGGCATCTTGGTTAGAGAAACAATTAGTTAATTATAATTTGTTAAATATAATTGGTTAATTGTCGATAAAGTACGAAAGAATTGGGGAGGTTAAGCGTACCTACTTTCCTGTGACTGATAGATGCATATGAGTTGATTTATCTTTGCGCATATGATCGATGTTTCACTAATGTGAGTTATTCCAAGCCGATTACATTATTTATATATTTTATAGATTTTTATATATTTTTTGTTTGCATTATTATTTCATATTTCATATTAGTTACTTGCATTATTAGTTGTTAGATAAATATGAAAATTAAGGCGTGGTGGCTACACCAAAAGTGTTCTATATTAGTAGAATTTTACTATAGTTTTTGCTCCGTTCTTCGTGGGATAGACTCTGCTTACAACCGTGCTAATCTCATCTATAGAGTTTGTAGATTATTTTGGTGAGTGAAACGACGTTCACCAAATTGGTGCCGTTGCCGGGGAACGGTAAGTCAATTTCTATATTTTTTTTCCTTCTAATATGTGTGTTACTGTGCTTGGTTTATGAGCAGATCATCCATGCCGAATTTAACATTCGACCCGGAAGTTGAGAAGCTAGTCAAGCAGAACAGAAAATGAACAAAGGCACGGAAAGTAGTTTCTGTCGAGACCCTTCGGGTTGGCCAAACCGAACCCATCACAATTTCACCAACTACCTCTGATTCGGGAACTGACATTGAGATGGACGAAGCTGACCGAAATCTAAATCCTGGGCAGAACCCAAACAATCCATACATGTGGGAACTTACTGGTCATAGTGAAGATGATCCCCTCACTCCCATTCAGCTGCCAGAGACCAAAATTCCTATTGAAATCAAGCTGGCGTTCCTGAACGTACTCCCCAAGTTCCACGGGAGAATCACTGAAGACCCTTGTAATTTTCTGAGCAAATTTGTCAAGATTTGTAAGGTTCAGAAGAGGCCATCCACCGTGGCAGAAGATCAATTCAAATTGGTGGCATTCCCATTCAGTTTGACAGAAGCATCAAATCAGTGGTTTTCGAGCTTGCCCCCCAACTCCATTGCGACATAGGCATAATTGAAGATATTGTTCTTGGAGTACTACTTTCCAGCCACAAGAACAGATGCCTTGAACAAGGAGATCACAAGCATCAAGCAAGAGTATGATGAACCCTTGAGTATGTATTGGCTGAGGTTCAGGAAGTTGGTAGACAGTTTCCCTAATCACCGAATGACGGAAGACTAGTTGCTTCAATGCTTCTATCAAGGGATGACATCTGGCAACAAGGACTTGGTGAACTCCTCCAGTAGTGGTGGATTTTCTCACCTTCGACTGAATGAAGCTAGAGAGATCATCAAGAGGTTGGTGGATTCCAAGAAGGAGTATGATCAACAGGAAGTCTGAATCTTGAAGAAGGTGGCACATACATCCACTCCCGAACAAGATGAGATCAGGAAAGGATGGAAAGAATGGAGAAAATGTTATCCAAGGTCGTTGACAAGGTTGCATCTGTACAAGAAGGGCCTTGCAATACGTGTGCAACAGTTAACCATACGACGTTGCAATGCATTCTTACCATGGGAGAGATACCTATCCAAGCAAATGCTATTGGAAATATCAATGAGAGGCAGCAAAAAGGTGGACCATATCCCCAAAAGTTTAATCCAAGGTATATGGATCACCCTAACTTCCAGTGGAGAGAATAAGGTCTCCCTCTGCAGCAGCCTCAGCATTACCAACAACCCTATGTTCCACCAATGCAACGAGAAGCTCTGGTCTTTCCTCAGCCCCATCAAGGTGGTCAAAAGAAATCTTTGAATGATAAGATGGATATAATAATGGACATGATGCAAAAGCAACACCAAAGGTTCGAGAAGAATGAAGAAACTTTAGAGGAGCATATGCGACAAATCACCCATTTATCGAATTCCATGAACGAGTTCAGAATGAAACAACTAGAGTTACCCTCTCAAGTTCAGTTAAATTCACATGAGATAGTAAATCATGTCACATTGAGAAGTGAAGAAGAAGTTGGTGCATTACCATTGAAATCCGCAAGCAAAGAAGCGAAGGAAATCACTGACGGAGGGTTTGGTTTGTCCAAACCGAACCCTACAGCAGAAATTCAGAATCAAGAAGCTGAGGAAAAAGGCAACGAAACCACCAAACAAATCTGAGAATCCTAAGCATATTGAGACCATAGATAAAGGTAAATCCAAGGTACCAGCGGAGGTAAGTAAAAAGCCAACCTTACATGATCCCTCGATTAAAATTTTACCTCCTTTCCCCCGTAGATTAAAAAAGAAAAAGGAAGAGCCTATGGATTTTGTATCAATTTTTGGAAAAATGGAAATTAATCTTCCGTTCTTGCAGGCCATAAAGTTACCACCAGTAAGCAAGTTCTTGAAAGATTTTATTGCAGGAAAGCCAAGAAATTCTAGCAAGATCATGATGGGTGAATCTGTGTTGGCTGTGATTCAAAAGAAATTGGCTCAAAAGTGCAAGGACCCAGGTATGTTTTCCTAACCTTGTTATATAGGAGATAAGAAGATCAATGCTGCCATGTGTGATTTAGGAGGTTCAATTAATGTTATGCCATTATCTGTGTATCAAAATTTAAATGGAGCTGAAATGGTAGACACTAAAGTAGTAATTCAATTGGCAGATAGATATTGTGTGTTTCCTGAAGGGTTGTTGGAAAATGTGCTAGTGAGAGTTAATGACTTTATTTATCCAGTAAATTTTTATGTGGTAAAAATGAATCATAATATTGATAAGAGAACACAAAGGGTATTCTTGGGTCGTCCATTCTTGAAAATGGCAAACACCATTATTAATGTTGGGAATGGAACTATTTCACTTGATTATTTTGGTGATAAGTACACACTCAACATTGATAAACCCATGCAGAAATCTATAGATGCCGAGAATGTGAATGCAATTGATCATACTGACCCATTTGTCCAAATTCTCTTGAGACTAAAGTTTTGCAAGATAAGATGGGAATTCAAATTCCTACAAGTCCAGAAGAGGTAAATGTTCAAGTCTCAAGCGATAAGGAAATCTGTAAATTGTTGTGTTCTGTGTACTCTCAGAAAGTGGTGCCCAGACCTGAAATAAATCAAGGAATGCCCAACTCGACTTAGTCTGAAGTGGATGTTCGGAAAATTTCTGAAGTGCGAACAGGGTCCGGTTTGACCAATCAGAACCCACCCGCCAGACTTGTTCCATCGGAGGTGAAAACCTCAAATTTGGAGTTGAAAGCATTACCACCCAATCTGAAGTATGTTTATCAAGGAGATGATGATACTCTTCCAGTGAGTATAGATTCGCTCAAGTGTGAGGAAAAAAGAAAGTTCCAACTCCAAGAATAGGAGATCTAAGATTGAAAGGGTTTGATCAAGCTATGCGGTACAAGAAGCGCAATAAGATGTGGCATGCCAGGAATTTGAAGTCATAGAAATTCGTGGTTGAGCAGATAGTTCTTATATCTGAGTCAAACTTTTGATATATGTCATGGAAATTCAAGTCTAAATGGACTAGACCATTCGAAGTGGCTTATGTTTGGCCTGATGGGAGGGTAAAGATTATAAGCATGGACGAAAAAAGAGCATTCCTCATTGATAGTCATTGCCTTACGCCATACTACGATACTTCTCAGGTGGCATTAAAGGAAGAAATTCCATTATTCCCAACAAATAATTATTAAAGGCATCCAAAAGTCTAGCCAAAGACTATAAACAAAAACGCTAATTGGGAGGCAACCCAATTTTCATAGTTTTTTTTCTTTTAAGTTTTTTATTTTATTTTTATTTTTTAGGAATTTCAATTTCTCATATGATCTCATTTCTTGATCTACAGAGTTAAAGTACTTGAATCTGCACCATGGAGAATGCGCACCTTCGGAGAGCTGGACTCGCAGGGTTCCATTTGGCCAAACTGGAGGTCTGCGGCAGAACCTGATCCAAATCCAATGCTCTCCGCTTGATCAAGAATTCCTCCGAACCCACCACTATAAGTTTCCTCTTCCTTTGTCATTTTTTATGATGTTGCCTGTGTGTTAAACCTTTTCTCATATGAGCTTTGCATTATTTGCTTGAGGGCAAGCAAAGTTTAAGTGTGAGGAGGTTTCTTGTGTGTTTTGTTTTGTATTTTTGGAAATTTTGTTTTTTCATTTTTTGAGTTAAACATGTGTTTTTGTGTTGTTTGAGTCGATAATTTGACATGAAGAAATTCTAGTGGCTCTTGATAAAAGTACCCTGCCGGTTGAAAACGCCACTGTAACAAACTTGGTAAATCTAATATGCTTTGAGGTTTTTGAATGAGATTTTCTATGATTTGTGAAATTTGATTGATATGATTTTTGGGATGACGAAAAAGGATGAGTTTAATTGAATATTTTAGCCTACTAAAGTGAGGTTTGAGCTAGAGTAGAGCACTCTCTACATCAATCTTTATTCTGAGAGATCACATTGTTATAATTGGAGTTGTTATGTGTGAAAGTGATGGAAGGCACTAGGATGAACCACACAGCTTAAATTGCCTACCAATTACATTAACCACTAGTGAAACACTTTGAAGGTTTGACTATGTTCTTTGATATAAGTTACTATTTATTTAGCCAAAGCTTTGTTTTATCCTTTCTCTTGGCCATATTATGCATGTTCTTGGAGTTGATGTGATGAATTCATCCATTGTGTTCTCTTGAGTTGATGACATTACTGAGTATGTGTCCAGTTTGCCCAGACTGAACGGTTTCAAAATTGAAGGCTGAATTTTATTATGAACAATGACACTTTGGTTTCGTTTGGCCAAACTGGAGGGCGTAATTGTGAAAAAAAGGAAAAAAAAGAAAAAAAATTTCTTATTGGTAATGCTGCGATTTTTCTCTCAAAAGTACTGGTTTTGGACTATATTGGAGAATAATGGTGCTGGAAAAATTCAAAAAAGGAAAAAAGAAAAAAAATAGCACCTACATTTAATGTGATCTGACTTGGCTTTCTCATAATAGCCATGAGATGAAGATTGTTGGTGAATGTCTACTATATATGAATGATGGTTGAAGAAAAAAATATGCATAATATTTTGATCGATATTGTTTGAGCTTAGAACCCTTAGGATCTCACCAATTTGAATGGTTCCTAGCCCCGTTACAACCCTTGAGAAAGACCTTCCTGATTTGCATATTAACTTCTCTATGTTATAACTTGTGAATTATTTGAGTGATTGTCCTTCACATATTGAGAGTGATGGAGTGAAACCGTGAGAAAATATTCATTGCTTTTTCGATTTTGACTGAATTGATTATTGAATGTCATGATCTTAAAATTTTTCATTTAAATTACTTCAAGGGTTGATGATTTTCAGGTGCGTTAACGTGATCCTTTACTCCTTGGCAGGGGAAAATTTATCGTTATAAGAGTAGAATCTAGAGTTTTTAAATATTGAATTTTTTTTGTCTCATTGTGTGACTTGTATTTCTATTATCCATTTTCTTTTTTTTATATAGGGTTGTTTAGATAGAGTCTTATGAGGAAATGAGAACTTATGAACACTGGATTGTTATTGATCTTATATTCTTCACTTCTTACTTGAGGGCAAGCATGATTCAAGTGTGAGGATATTTGATGTTTATTATACTGTGTTCATATTTGGTGGGATTATTGTGATTTTATTGAGATATAATTTTTACTTTTAGGTGTTTTTTTGTGCAGGAATTCATGGAATGTGAAGAATTGAGAGAGAACTATACATTTACTCTTTTTCCTTTAACCTACGGTTTTTTCCCATTGGGTTTTCTAGGTTAAGGTTTTTAATGAGACGATGTGCTCCAATGGAAAATATTCTTATTTTATAAGACATTTTTCTAGGGATGAAGGAAGAGAGGCAAAAGCAGAATTGCAGAAGTTATAGGGTGAAAATTGAATTATTGAAGAGATGTTGATTTGAAGAAATTAAAAATATTCGCTTCCCATATTGATAAGGATTGTACTATCTCCTTCCATTTGAAATTCCTTTATTTTAGAAATTAATTATTTAGAATTAGAATAGATATCATTTTATTTTTCTTTCGGAAGAAGAGTCCGAAATATATTTGGATTTGATTTTGTCCTTCGTAGTCGATGTCTTTCCTCTCGTAAAGCCTTGACATGTATTTATAAATGCGTCCGACTACGAGAGGAAAGACATTGAGTTAGGTTTTGATGAAAACATTCTATCAGCAGTAGTTTTGTTACATTATATATTTTGGAAGCAATATTCTCCTTTTTCTCAATGAGCATTCGGATCTACACAATTGTGGTCACGGTTTGTTTATTATTATTTTTATTTGTTTTGTTTAATTATTATGAGTAGCTAATTTATACATCGGCATGGAATAACAAGCATTAGTTTATGAATCGTGAGGCCTAACTATTTTATAATTGATTCTTATGTGTTCTTGATTGTTCTTGGTTTATTTTATTCTTGATGTATTTAAGCCTGATCAACTTGAATATTATTGGGATAATGCTATCTAATTCCACCAATACGTAATCGTTGGAAAGGGTTAGTAAATAGCGAGTTCTTGTGAAAAAAAGCTAACTAGCTAAATCTGTAATAGCAAGATGGGGAACAATTAAGTGTGCATTACTATTTACTTTTACTTTGGTAATTGCTATATCGGTTCCTTTCATTCTTAATACTATAGAGGTGTGTATCTGGTTCAGCGAATACTTTCCGGGGCATCTTGGTAAGAGAACAATTAGTTAATTATAATTTGTTAATTATAATTGGTTAATTGTCGATAAAGTACGAAAGAATCAGGGAGGTTAAGCGTACCTACTTTCCTATAACTGATAGATGCATATGAATTGATTTTATCTTTGCGCCTAGATGTTTCACTAATGTGAGTTATTCCAAGCCGATTACCTTATTCATATATTTTATAGACTTATATATATATATTTTTTGTTTGCATTATTATTTCATATTTCATATTAGTTAGTTGCATTATTAGTTGTTAGAAAATTTTAAAATTAAGGCGTGGTGGCTACACCAAAAGTGTTCTATATTAGTAGGAATTTTATTATAGTTTTTGCTCCGTTCCTCGTGGGATCGAATCAGCTTACTACTGTGCTAATCTCATCTATAGAGTTTGCAGATTATTTTGGTGAGTGAAACGACGTTCACCAGCGTCACCCGTTTCACGTCCTTTTCACTTCTCTTGCCGGGGCTCTCTTGTAAACATGAGGTCGAGGCCTCCTTATGCTTTGGCGCTAAGGCCAACGGCCTTGTACAAATAGACAAGTTTGAAGACAGTTATAATCCTTAGGCCTTAGTCAAAGAAAGCCGAGGGTCGAACCCTCAGAGGAGAAATCAATTCAAGGGTCGCACCCCAAGCCAACTCCAAGGCCGAACCCTTGAACCCGCAAGGGGTTTATAAATCGCATCCTGCATCTCACGATGAGTTTGAAGGGACAATCTCAAAGCTATCCAGGGGGGACTCGAAGGTCGAACCCGGGAGCCTAGAAATAATTCAAGGGCCAAACCTCAACTTTATAGGGGCTTCTTGATAGTGTTCTATTGAGGATGGGCCCGAGTGCCTAGCCCTACCGGCCCAAGCTCCACCAATTACCCTCAAAGTAATATCCTTTGGGAAATAACCACTTGGTTGGCCCAATGAAGAGCCTTAGTACCTGCATCACAATTTGGTGGTGCATCGGGTAGAAATCCTCTTTTATAGTCTTTCATATTGAACCTTTCTAGCACCTTATCAGTATAAGTTCTTTGACTAAGTCCAATCATCCTCTTTGATCTATCTCTACAGATCTTGATTCCCATTATATACTCTGCTTCTCCCAAGTCCTTTGTTTTGAAACACTTTCCAAGCCAAGCTTTTACACACTCCATCATAGGAATGTCATTTCCAATAATCAAGATGTCATCGACATAAAGGACAAGGAACACTATCTTACTCCCACTAACCTTCTTGTATACACAAGATTCTTCAACATTTATTTGAAAGCCAAATTTCTTAATTGCTTCATTGAAACGTAGATTCCAACTCCTGAATGCTTTTTTTCAATCCATATATGGACCTCTGAAGTTTACATACCTTTCTAGCACTGTTTTTGTCTACAAAACCCTCAGGATGTGTTATATACATATCCTCTTCCAAAATTACATTAAGGAAGGCATTTTGACATCCATTTGCCAAATGTCATAATCCTAATGACCTACAATTGCTAGGAGAATCCGAATAGACTTAAGCATTGCAACTAGAGAAAACGTTTCATCATTATCCACCCCGTGGACTTATCTATACCCTTTAGCTACCAGTCTATCCTTGAAAACTTTAACATTTCCATCCTTGACAGTCTTCTTCTTAAAAACCCATTTTTTCCAATGGGTTTTACCCAATTTGGTAATTCAACCAAGTTCCAAACTTGATTTTCATAAATAGAGTCCATTTCGGATTTCATGGCTTCAAGCCACTTTGTGGGGTCATCACTCGTCAAAGCTTGACCATAGGTTGTAGGCTCATCACTTTCTAAAAGCATGATTTCATAGTTTTAAGTCAAAATGACATCAGTGTACCTTTTTGTTTGAACCTATACATTTCAGACCTACGTGGGGAATGAGTGACTTCAATTGTATCTAAGACTTGTTCCGAATTCATCATAGCCACTTAATTTGAAAAAGGTGTCTATAAAGGGAGATGTTTCTGGCTCTGATTGTTGCTCGCCACGAACCTCGTCAAGGTCTATTTTCCTCCCACTTGTCATTTTGGAAAGATAATCCTTCTCCAAAAAGACACCATCTTGAGCAACAAAAAAATTGTTCTTAGAAAGCAATACCCCCTTGTCTCTTTTGGATATCCCACAAAAAGACAGTTGTCAGACTTAGGTGCAAGCTTTTTGGGAATCAACCTTTTGAAAAATGTTTAGCATCTCCAAATCTTGAGAAAAGATAGACGAGGAACCCTTCATGTCCATAACTCATATGGTGTACTTTCTACAGCTTTAGACGACACCTGGTTCAATGTGAAAGTTGCTTTCAGAAGAGCATGTCCCCAAAAGGAAAATGGAAGATCGGCTTGACCTATCATTGAACCAACCATATCCAATAAGCTTCTATTTCTCCGTTCAGACACACCATTCAATTGTGGTGTTCTCGGAGGAGTCATTTGTGAAAGAACGTCACAATCTTTCAGATGGTCAACAAATTTCTGACTTAAATATTTGCCACCTCAATCTGATTGATGTGCTTTTATTTTCTTGCCAAATTGATTCTAAACATCATTTTGGATTTCCTTAAAATTTTCAAAGGATTCTGAATTGTTTCTCATCAAATAGACATAAACCACATCTACTCAAATCATTGATAAATGTAATGAAGTAACTGAATCCACCTCTTGCATTTGAACCCATTGGTCCACACACGTCAGTGTGAATAAGACCCAATAGCTCATTTGCTCTCTCACCCAACCCATTGAAGGGTGATTTTGTAATTTTCCCCATCAAAAAATATTCACATTTATCAATCGACTTAAAGTCAATTAATTCCAGGATGCCATCTTTTTGGAGTCTCTAAATGTGTTTTATGTTGATGTGGCCTAATCGACATTGCCAGAGATAAGTTGGATTCGAATAATTTGTTTTATCCCTTTTAAAATTTACGTTATAAATATGTCTGTCCAAAATCAAGTAAGTAAAGACCATTGTTCAACCTTGGTGAACCATAACACATCTCTTTCAAATAAATTGAACATCTACTGTCCTTTATTATAAAATGAAAACCTTCCAAGTCTAACATAGAAATAGAGAAAATGTTTTTGGTAACACTAGGAACAAAATAAAATTTATTCAAATCCTGTGTAAGCCCAGAGGGTAAAGATAAACGATACTTCCTACGGATAATGCAACAACTCTTGCTCCATTTCCCACACGTAGGTCAACTTATCCTTTTGCAAAACTCCTACCTTTTGTTAGTCCCTGCACATTTGAACAAATGTGAGAACCATATCCAATATCCAATACCTATGAAGCAGAGTCAGGAAAATGACAGTCTATATAAAAAATACCTGTACTGCTAGCGACCTTTCCCTTTTTCTTATCCTCTAAGAACTTGGGGCAATCTTTTTTCCAATGGCCAGTTTCATTTCCATAGAAGCATTGGGAATCATTAGAGCTTGCACCTTTCTGCTTCTTAGCAGAGAGCTACACTTAAAGCGCATTGGCAGCTTTCTTGCCATTTCCCTTACCCTTACCCTTTGCCACTTCTTTCTTCTTCCATGACTTCTTGAACCAATTTCCCTTTTGCACCATAAGAACCTCTTTATTGATCTCATTCCTAACACTTGGCTCAGCAATTTTAAACATCCCATGCAGCTTAGTCAAAGTCTTCTCCATTCCACTTATATTATAATTCAACTTGAAAGCATCATAGCCCCTAAAAAGTGAATGGAGAATGATGTCAATGGATAACTCTCGGCCATAAGGAAACCCAAGTCTCTCCATGTTATCAAATAATCCAATAATTTTTCAAAATATGAGGTCCCACTGGTTTTCCTTTCTCGAGCTTATTGGTCTCAAACCTTTTAACCCTGGCCTGCTCCTAAACATATTCTGGAGCTCCAGGTTGATGTTGTAAGCATCAGAGTCTAGAAACTGCTTTTGCAAATCTGGACTCATGCAAGCCAACATAAGGCACTTGACATCAGTGGCAGTATCAACTAACCGCCTGTGCATTTCTCTTAGTTTGGGTTTCCCCAACATCGAGTTCAATAATTGGTTCATCAATCACATACTTCTTCTTTTCTTGCATCAGGACTATTCTCAAGTTCCTCTGCCAGTCAAGAAAGTTACTGCTGTTTAACTTATCCTTCTCAAGGATTGAACGCAAATTAAACGTGTTGTTGTTACTGTTTCTAGCCATAATTCTACAATTGAAAAATGCAATAAACCATTTAAAAATAAATAAAAAGTAAAAATCATGCATGCAATAATACAAATCATTAAAACATTTTATTCAATCCAAGTTGATCCCATGAATAAAAAGATTCCAAGAAGGTTTTGAGCTTGCTTTGCATTGTCTCAATTCCTTTGATTTTAGGTAAGAAATCTCAGTAGTAATAATATCCAATACTACTCTTGGTCGACATGATACATCCAATGTATTAGCTATCTCCTTTGCCTCAACGTCCGAGGATCCCTCACTGATATTGACGAGCAAACCAAAACCAACAGGTCCCAAGATTAAGTCCACCCGCATTGTCCCAAGATTAGAAATGACACTATTGCTTATGCGAAGTCTGTCACTAGTGATCGAGGGCTTAATGAGTGTTCTTGTTTTGTAAAGACAAATTTTTTTGCTCATTATTACTTTTGGGATCTAGGTTCATTTTGTTTGTTTGATTATTAGTGAACTTGTTTTATAATCATTCAACACATATAAACCAATCACACGCATTCATTATATAAAGCAATAAATAAATGCAATTCAATATTTAGTAATTTAGAATTATTAAATATGACAAAGGAAAATTATTAAGGTTAATAATTTTAGCGTAATTATTTTGGTATGGTTAATTGCATAATTTATTGTGTAATTTTGTTCCAATTTACTTTTATATGTTATTGGGTTTTAAAATGAATGGATACATATATAAATTGGAATTAAATGCAATTAAAGTGATCTTAGTATGACCCCCTAATTTTGACAAACTCTTCATCTTGTATGTTGGATCCCATCCTTCGATCTTCTCATTGAATTTACTATTTATTTCAACTTAAATAATAAAATTGAAAATAAATTTACAGCATTGCAATAAGGCAAAGTCTTGGGAAAGAGCGTCTTTCCATAGGTTTATGGAAAGACGAGGTTTAATTAAAATAATTAAAGGTAAAATGTCTTAGTTGCAATATTAAAAATTTATTATGCAACGTGTAGTAGTTATAATGTTTATAACCCGATTCATGCAACCCAAAAATTTTATCTTCATTTCTTCTAATTTGCACTTTAAACCTTGGTCTTTCCATAGATCATGGAAAAAATCGTCTTTCAAGAGATGAACTATTGCAATAAACAGTACGCAGACCGTATTTAGTTACAATACTCAATAAACGATACGCAAATCGTATTGAAATTTCTAATTGGGTCATACTAGTCACTTATAACCATGCACTTAATTCCAATTCATATATGCATCCATTAATTTTAAAATGAATAACCTGATAACATATAAAAGCAAATTGGAACAAAATCACATAATAAATTATGCAAATAACCACACCAAAATAATTAAGTTAACTAATTTCTAAAATTATTAACCTTAATTATTTTCTTTTGTCATATTTAATATATCCAAATTACTAAATAACTAAGTATATTAGGCAATCCATACCAAAATAATTAAGTTAACTAATTTCTAAAATTATCAACCTTAATTATTTTTTTCTCATATTTAATAATTCTAAATTACTAAATAAACTAAGACTATTAGGCAATTCATACAAAAATAATTAAGTTAACTAATTTCTAAAATTATTAACTTTAATTATGTTTACCTAATATTTAATTATTCTAAATTAATAAAATAATTAAAATTTGTAATAATTAATATTTATAATAATTAACTAGATCCAATAACTTAATTAATAAAAAGAGTTTTTATTTAATTGTAATTTAAGAAATTAAATTACAAATTTTTTTCATATTTAATTTTAATTTCTAAAATTAAATTTCTCCAACTCAAAAATTAAATTAATAAGAAACTGGCCCGCGGAGCCCAACCCTACCAAGCCCAATTCAAACTTAAAAGTTAATTTTAATTAACTAATATATTTTTTATTTTATTTGAAAAATATTATTTAGTCCTACCCGGACCGGTTCAACCCAGACCAACCCAGAAAATTTGGCCTGGTCAGAACTGGCCGGGCAGAACCATGCTGAGCCTCAAGTGGCCCAGAGCCAGCACCATATTATGAAACCAAATCAAGTCCTTGGGCTTTGCTAAATAATAGGCCCATATTCAATGTATTATGGCGTAGGGCTTGATCACCTAGCGTCGCCACTGCCGACCTGGCAGCATCGCTACAGTACCTGCCGGTGAACTGTAATTTTGGCGGACAAACAGTAACATTTTTATTTTTTTAAAAAAATAAGCAAAAATTTTTGAGTGGGTTTAAATTAAATTAAATTGCCCAATATTTAATTTGATTAAAACATGAACACAAATCTAAACACAATATTATGCAAATTCAATTCACTTATTGTCTAGATCAAACTAATACATGCAAGAGGCTCTGATATCATTGTTGGGAATTAATTAAATCTAATTTAGTGTAATATCAATAACCACATTCAAGATCTCATGCATGTATTCAATCTGAATCTATCAAAGAGTTTAGATTACCTTTGTAGCATGCAGAGAATCGTTCAATCACGAAGATGAGAATCTCATATGCGATCCCTCTATACGTATCCGCACAACACAATCAGACTACCTACGTTGTTGTCAGCTTAGAACAGATCAACAAGAAAAAACGGCCACGTCCGTCTTCCTTCTTCTCTTTTACGACGAGGTAGGTTTTATGAAAATGGTATGATTATTCTGTTTCTTCCGTCTGGAATAGTCAGGTTCATAATATTTGTTGTAATATTTATTTTGTAAAGTATCTACTTATACAGAATGAACATTACAATTGGACTTAATGAGTTCTAAACTCATTTCTCATATTATTACTATTTGGGCTCTAAGCCCAATAGTTATCTTTTTTTTAAAAAAAAAATCAATCATTCATTCTAAGATTCTAAGAAAGCGGCCAGCGGCGATTACAATGAGTGGAATTGGCATCCAACCTAACTAGCCTATAACAATAACTAACATATTGCAAGGACATCTAAATTACATGTACACCAGACCAATTGTCTGTACTATTACAGATCAGAGATCCACTAAAAAACTGTACATTGCCCTTAGGGATATTAACTTCCTTCCCGCAAAAATCATGACCACTTGGTGGAGAGGAGCGTATCACACATTAATATCACTGCGCCAAACATAAATCTTCTACAAATGTAACACCACTTGATCTAACCACGATCTATGTTGTTAAACTATAAACACCTTGAAAAATACAGATCAGACGAATCCAAGTCAATGGAACCCAAAAATAAAGCCACAAACAAAATTACGAACACACAATCTGAACAAGTAGATCGAGAAAAATACATCAACATGAAAAACCAAATCGAGTTATCATCATGAACACAACGATCTAATCGATCAGGTTGAAGAACAAAACAAATAGGTGGAGATAAATCTCACACTTATTTAATAAAAAAACATGAATTAAAATAAACTGTTGTTCCCCATCTCCCCTAATGGGAAGATGGGGAAAATTTTGAAGAAGAAGGGTTGTGGCAAGGGAGGCTGCGACAACAGAGGGAAGAGAGGGCTTACTGATTCCAAGTGGGTGGACATTTTGTTGTTATCTCTTTCATCTAATTTCATGCTTTCTGTGTGACCATATAGGTTCAGTCATAATAAGCTGCAAGCCCAATATAATTGCTGCTAGCTGATTGAAAGCGGTTTCCAGCTAAACATTCCGATCACTCAAAATAACTGAATTAATTATCTCACTAATTAATCCTCAAAGTATATTATGGATACTACACATTTACTAAAAGACATTATTCCAACATATATGATGATGAATGCTTAGCAGCTGTCTTTGCAACAAATGCAAGACCTAAATCTTCCATTTACGGAACAAGAAGTATAGTCAGCCATTAAACAGATAAAATCTTAA
This sequence comes from Rubia yunnanensis, assembly GCA_037428765.1. Classification (NCBI taxonomy): domain Eukaryota; kingdom Viridiplantae; phylum Streptophyta; class Magnoliopsida; order Gentianales; family Rubiaceae; genus Rubia; species Rubia yunnanensis. Next base: position 70,855,315 of record CM075068.1, read on the forward strand.
AAATCTCCTGCAGAAGTTGGTTCTCCAGCTAGTTTTTTCAAAACACATTGGAAGGTAATATGGAAGGGCTTCACAGGTGCAACATTCAGAAACATAAATAAAGGCCAGATTCCTTAGCAATGGAATAGAACTCAGGTGGTTCTAATTCCAAAAATCAAGGCACCAATTTCTCCATCGGATTACAGACCTATTTCGTTATGTAACTTTTAATATAAGGTTATAGGTGTTGTCGACGAGACTGAAGAGTTATATTGATGCACATGAGGTAATAAACGACATGGTTAAGCCCAAGTCTAAAAGAGGGAAAGGTTTTAGTGCTATTAAATTGGATATGAGCAAGGCTTATGATAAGGTTTCGTTCGCATAGTTTTTGGAAAATGCACTCAGAGCCATGAATTTCCCTGATAACTGGATTAGGCTTATAATTTCATATGTAAATTCGGTATCTTATTAGGTTCTACTCAATGGGCAGTGCTCAAAATTATTTGTTCCTAACAAAGGATTAAGACAAGGTTGTCCTCTCTCTCCTTACCTCTTCATAATCTGCCAACATTTTATGTCAGCATGGTTAGAGGGAAAATTAAGAACAAATTAAAACCTGGGAATGTAAATTTCCAGGGGAGGGCCAAAGATCAGCCACCAGATGTATGTTGATGATTGTGATTTTTTCTCTGAATGCACCTACTCCACGGTGAATGATATTGCAAAGACCATGGATTTATATGCAAGGTTCTTGGGCCAAAGGCAGAAATGTGCTCTTTTGTTCAGTCCCAACACATGTGAGAATATGAGGCTATATTCAATATACGCTCTTAATATTCATGGCCATCATTTTGGAGGAAAATATTTAGGAGTTGATATCTATTTTTTACACTAAATAAGACTAAAATCTTTAAGAAATTAGAAGACAAGTTCAGACAGAGGTTCAGTTCCTGGAAAGCAAAGTTATTGTCACTTCCAGGGAGAATCACATTAGCAAAACATGTTCTCTCCTCGGTGGCTATAAACCCATTGGGAATTTTTGGAATCCCTAAACAAAATCTGGAGAAACAAGAATAAATGATCACTCAGTTTATTTGGGGAGGTGAGATGGATGGAAGGACAATACACTGGAAAACCTGGGAATTTGTATGTAAGTCTAAACTAGATAGAGGATTATGGATAAGATCAATGGAAGCAATGAATAAGGCTTTAATGGGAAAGTATACATGGAATCTCATTAGAAATAAAGAGTCTCTCCTGAACAAGGTTTATGACGTAAAATATCTCCAGAATTAAAAGTTTATTGATGTTACTTAGAGAGTATATGAGTCCTCGGGTTGGAAATATATCCTCTAGGAAAGGGATTTAGTTAAGGAGAATTTGGGTTGGCATGTTTTATTAGGGACACACATAAGAATCCAAGATCAGTGGATCCTGAACCATATGGATCCACTGAATTATGTTTTTACTGTGGTTAATCACAAAGACCTGAATGTGTGTGATCTAATCACACGAGCAGGGGAATCGAGGTCCCTTTAATCAGAAACATTTTCCCACTAGCTACTGTTCCATACATTTTGGCAATCAGGGTTTCAGCTAATCAAGATCAGAATGATGTACCAATATGGAGACCTAACAAGAACGGAAACTATACGGTGAAGAAGGCCTACCACATATCAAGCATGGATTCAAATCAACATCCTCTATCAGTAGTAAATCAGGCCATGCACGGTTCACAGAAGTTTTGGAAATTGATATGAAATTTTGATTTTCCACAGAAACTTCCAATTTTTATCTGGAGACTGATGAACAAAGCTCTATCAAGAGTAGTGAACCCGGTGAGATTCATGAGGAAGAATAGTCCCATTTGTTTCTGAAATGTGAGAACTAGAAAACAATATGGAGAGCCTCGACATTGGGATTCAACTTTGAAATGATACCTAATGTGGAGATCAATCAAGGGTTGCTCAATGGACGGAGTTGGCTCCTGACAAAGAGGCGATAAGATTACAAGTTTGTATCTTATAGGAGATATGGAAGCAACAGAATCAAAAGTTGTTCAACAACAAACACAGACATCCGATACTTTGTTGGGAGGAAGCTAAAAGTTAGGCTTCTATTCTCAACAAGCCTCACAGGATTGCATTGAGAGACTAAGATGAGGATGAAGAGCTACTTCGACATGATTTACCTAATGGAAGTTACAGAGAAATTGCTCAACGTGATACAAAACTACATGATCACATTGAAGACGACACTACAATGGTATCCTTTGATGGCTCATTTCAATAGATAAGATGGTTGGGAATGGGGCTTGGACCATATCAAACAAACTGCAAGGCTAGGATAATCAGATAATTAAAGGGTCAGGCTTCTTTGTGGCGACTTCACCACTACAAGCTGAAGCAGAAACCTGTTTAAGAGCTATCAAAATCGCGCACAAAACTCACAGCTCCAACATTAAGCTTTATACGAATTCTGCGATTTTAGCATCTTTCATCTACAACGTTGGGAAAGCACCTTGGGAGATGAAAGGTGTAATTTGGCTTATACAGAATTTCCTACTTTCATTTCAGTCCTTTAAGTGTTTTAAACACTACTAGAAAATAGGTACATAGGCACCGATATAGCCATACAAATGCTGAAATATCGGTGCTAAAAATATCATTAGCACTTGTATAAACATCTGAACAAAGAAGTACCGGTGCCTTTTTTATTTATAGCACCGGTATCCAAAATTTTGAGCACCGGTAATGCACGTACCGATGCATATAATCTATTTTATGGAAAAAAAACCACGCGGGAAGTAGGAAAAGTTTTAGCACAATTTAGATTTTTCGTTATAGCATCGGTAACGAAACCAGTGCTATAAGTACAGAGCTAAAATTTGGGCAATAGAGCAATTTCAGCATTTTGCTACAAGATTTCCCTTTTTAATTTTGGGGATGTTCCATTTATTCAATCATGTCCAAATCGCATAGTTTTGAACTTGAATTATGAAATTTCAATATGGAATTGCAAATATTGGTTTTCGACAATTCCAAGATTCTTGGAGGGACCTAAGTGCAAAAGGTAAAAAGTTCACTCGGACGTCCAAATTAAAATCCGCTATAATGTAGTGCTACATTTTGAATCTGTAAAGTATATGCCAAGACTTAATTAAAAAATTTATTAATATTTCTTGAGAAAACATTACCAATAATCCTTCCTATTAGAACTTGCTAACTTCTTAGTCATCTTTAGTAAGATACTATAACACATGTACTAGTGCTTTTATAAATTTTCACTAAAAATTAATTTTCTATTTCCAAACTTCAATTAACCCAAGAATACCGAATATGAAATAAATTCGATTAAAAAACGACGGTGTAACGCAATGGTTAAATTTTAGTAAAGTTACGTACATATTCATTTCGGGGACCCGACATACACAATTTCTGAACACGGGAAGGACAAACCATACAATTAATTACTTATCAATCAAATTACTTAAATACATAAACCAAAAAAACTATCCAACGTTACTGATTGGTGGATAAAAAGTGTGGGGTGAAATTATGAATTTTAGAAAGTTTTAAACTAGCACGGGCATGAAAGATGTGCTATAGACTTAGATATATGTTCGGGCAGCTGCGTTAATGTCTATTAGCACTTGTTCGAATGATTGTAGCACCGGTTTTTGCATCAGCTTTTGGTACTTAGATTTTTTTTCTCTTTTCCTCCCTGTTTCTAAAAATAATTTGAAAGCAGCCTCACGCAGATGCGTTAACGTATATTAGCACAGGTAGAGTTTATTTTAGCGGTGGTTTTCTTACCGGTGCTTGGTACTTAGAAAAATCTCATTTTGCTTTGCTTACGGGTTCCAAAAATTACAAAAATATTCCATTCAAAGCAGCCCGAAGCAGCTACCATAGGCACCGGTATTGTGCATTCATTACCGGTGCTAATGTGACGACTAGATCTGAACCATTTATTTTTCTCCTTCATTAAATCTCAACCATTAAATTTTTTTTGGTACCTATAAAAACCCTGAAACCCTTATTTTCCCACATCTTCATCCCTCCCAAACTTCTCTGAAACCGCCGCCCATTTCCCCACTTCTTCATCCAATATGTTCCATTTCTCGACGACCTGGTGCAACCGCTAATGGAGGGCAGTCTCTTGTCGACATCTTGTGCAGGTAAAAATTTTGTGCTTTTGAAACCCACCTCTTTTTTATTGTGATTACATTGTGGTTTTTGTAAAAAGCCACCTCTTATTCCTTTTTGGGGTGTGCGATGTTTTTTGCTTGTTGTGATGAAATTGAAACCGAAATTGTATTAGTATGTATATATATGTATATATATGTATGTATATACACACATATAGTTCCTTGTGTATGGTTTGATCGTTGGATTTTTTTTACTGTGAAATGATTTTGATATATAGATGATTGTGTCATGTTTAGGGGTTTGTAATAATTAGATTTTAAATTGTAGATTGGTAGTATGTGATTTTAAATTGTAGAATCTGTAGCCTGTGGTATAAACTGTAGATTGATACTATGTGATTTTAAATTGTATAATCTGTACCCTATGGTATAAACTATTATTTTCTATGTAACTATGTTTGAACTAGATTAAGATTTTTTTAGATTAAGTTTGGTTCTGCATTTGATTTGATAATTTCTAGTCGAAGTTTAAAATGCTGAGATGTTGCGGCCTAACAGTGCCAAGGAAACCTGGAGTGTTTGACCTGGTTTGTCTATATAAACACTCCATGTTTCCTCGGTCCTGTAAAGCTACTTCATTTTGACATTTTAAATGAATAAGCAATAGTTATAGGGCACTACATTGGTTGCCTATGTGTTGCCCTCTGACTATGTGTTGCTTCTTCCTTTACAAAAAGTATTGTGACATTTGTACCCTTTGATTTGATTAGTTCTAGTTGATGTTTAAACTATTGAGATATTGCAGTCTACCGGAGCCACCAAAACTCGGAGTGTTTGAAATGGTTTCTTTAAACACTCCTTGCTTCTATGACCCCGAGAAACTACTTCATTTTGATATTTTAAATTAATAAGTATTAGTTAAAGGTGCTACAACTTTTATAGCACTCCACAATTTTAAATGTGGAAATTTTGTAGTGTATGGACACCTAGGAGCCATGGTGTGTTCATCGTTAACTGTGTTTAACATTAAACAATGTTGATGTTAGATACATTGTTAAAACATATGTATACACACTATGCCTCTCCTAGTGTGCTCAAATGCTGCATATTTTCGATATTTAAATTTTTTTGTTCAACAAAGTAAATGGAATGTGCCGTAACATTTGCAAAAATATGAAATTTAAATTGTGGAGATTTTGCAGTTTATAAGCACCGTTGAAACATGGTGTGTTAGAGTTTAACATGGTGTGTTTAACATGGTGTGTTTAACATTAACACATGGTTAATGTTAAATACATTGTTGAAACATAGTTAAACACATCATGTTTCCACGGTGTTTAAACTCTACATCATTTCAACATTTTACATAGTTTTCTTCGACAAATCGTATTGTGCACAAACTTTTCGAATAAAGCAATAGTTTGAGCACCATAATTCTACTAGAGCACCAAAAATTGCTGGAGTTACGAGCTCCACCAAAATACATAGCACCTCTCAATTCATGAAAACAAGTTATACCTAAACATAGATTAACAACATCAATCATCCTCAAAACATAGATTATTTAGGGTTTCTGGAAATTAGGTTCTAGTTTTTAGGATGATTGATG